>CM028134.1:388795000-390255000 GCA_016271365.2 Neoceratodus forsteri | reverse complement strand
TTCAGTGGTCCCGCCCCCTCACCCACACCCATGGCCGATGTGAAATAACATTTTCCTGGTGTCCAGTGGTCCTTCCCCCAACTTGATTCCTCGCCCAATGTGAAATAATGGTTCCCAGGTGTCCAGTGGTCCCTCTCCCCCACACGCATCCATGCCCGCTGTTTATATCAGTATTCCCTGGTTTCCAGTGGTCCTGCCCACCAGCCACACCCATGGCTGCTGTTTAGATCATTATTCCCTGGTGTCTAGTGCCCCCCCATCTCGATCCCCTGTATAATGAAAGAACACCATTCCCTGGTGTCTAGCAGGCCCCCCTTCCCTATCCCTAATCCCCTGTAAAATAAATGTAATCCATTCCCAGGCACTCCCCATGTAGATTAGCTTATGAGACCTCTCAGGACAACAATAACAATTCTGTTGTACAGTGCTTGACACATATGTATGAACTCTGGTGCATATAACTTCAGCAGACATGGGAGGATGTCTTTTTTTTTTTTTGTTAAACTTTATTTATGTATTTTGCCCTTTTATCTGACCGGCCCCCTTCTACAGGTCACCCCAGCCCTGTCATCCCAGTGTCCTCGAGGACTTACCTTAGTCGTGTCTGCCCCCAGTGCTTGCCACCCCCCCCCCCATGGGGGATGGCAGAGGACTCACAGCTCATGTCATTGAAACGGATCCGGTTTTGCTGTGCAAGGGAAGGGAAGGGAAAATTATTTCACCAGGAAAGGAACACTAAGCCTAAACTTGTTTCCAGGTGCGACCTGGGAGCATGAGGACGTTAAGAGACTTGCTCATGGTCACACAGTTTGCAAGTGGGGGCTGTGGGATTCAAACCCAGATCTCCAGGTTTGCAGTTCAGTGTCCTAAACCACAGTTCTGTACTGCCTCCTAAAGACAAGGACAAGGCCCTGGATAGCCGGGTGTGGGGCCTGCAAGTGACAGGTGTCTTTCTAGCAGTTGGATCTATTTTTCCCTTGTTCTTCCCTCCAGGAGATGTGGACATGCAGTGCCCTCAAGACACATGTCGCATGTTCCCGCATGACATACATCAATGGCTGCCACACCTCCATGTGTGTCAGGTAACCTGGCCTGCCCCCCCCAGCCACCACTAGGGGTCAAACATACACTAGGACCTGCAATCCCCCACTGTCGGAGGAGGAGAGTAGTCATATTGACACTTGATTCCCCGCCCGCCCCCGGCTGACCCTCTGATGTCCTGAGTTCACTTCTGAACCTGAGTTGTCGGCGCTGGAAGTGCTAGCACTACTGTTGTGCTGGCGGGCCCTATGTGGAAGGATTTTTTCTGGATTCCCCCACTGCATGGTTATAGTGTTCTACAGAACATCCTCTCCAACCTCATGGGATCAGGTCTGACTTCTTTATTCCTCTGGGCACTTTCTAGTTACTCAGATTTAGGAGGCTCCCTAAAAGGGGCTTCAGTCGCAGCCATCTTTATTTCAAGTTCCATTATTTTACCTAGCTAGCTCTCTTGCTTGTCTCTCTCTTATACGTGTATCTCCCTTTCAGGTCCTGTATTTCTTCAGTCTCTCATTCTACCGAGAGTCAGTCTCTCTCTCCCATTCAGCTTCTCAGCTGTTGTGTGCTTTATCACTCTCTCTCCCTGGCTGTTCTTCTCTGCTGCTTTACTCTGGCATTCCGACAAGGGTCCTCAGAGTACTGGAATTTGACAGGTGACCTGAGCCATGTCCTAGGCCTGGAGCTCTGCCAGCACTGCAGTCCTGGCAGTTCCACTGTGGCCCTGTACTGCAGAGTCCTGGTTCCCAGCCCAGTTGCTGGGACAGCTATTTCTTGCTCAGTGGTTGTTTTTCATTCCCTCCAGAGCTACACCCAGCCTTGAACTGACTAGAAGCTTCTCTATCCCGTTCCACTGGCTCCACTTAGCACCTCCTCATTTCCTGGCTTGATCCCTCTCAGGTCCTAACAGAGGGGTATGGGTATCTCTGTTAGCAAGACACTTAACCCTTTCAGTTCTCTGGGACCCTTCTAGTAACCTACCATTCGGTGTGTGTGTGTGGGGTACAGTAGGTTAGATTGGAGAGCACTGTATGTTACTCTCTGCAAACTTTAATTATAGAATTAATTCAAAGAATAGGAAGTCTGTGCTGGTTGTATTGACTATTTACTCACGTGACTTGCACCCTATTTTGTGCTTGACTGCTGTATACTTTTACTTAGCTCAACTAAAATGAGTATTGCAACATGTTATGGGTAGAAATGAAAAAATGATTACTGAGGAAACCCAGCACTTTTCGTGCAGTAAGGAACATTTCTGCTGGGGGGGGGGTTTACGATCAAATTTCCCCATAAGTATTAAACTTAACTCTTTTGCTGGTGTAAGTGTATGCATTTGTGAAAAGATTTGAACCCCCTCATGAGCAATGCTCACTTTTTTCCTCGAAGTAGGTCAGGTTGTTTACTCTTACTTTCTTCCCCCTTGCTCGGTGGTTCTGGCTCTCCTTTGGCTTGCTTACAAGCCCCTGACCCCCATGCTTTACTGTAGTTGTACCAGTGACCTGCAGATATACCTGTTGCATGTCCCCTGAGATAGTGTACTGTCCTGGAATTAACCATGGGGGCAGGTGACTGGGAATAGAGCTAGCAGGAACTTTACTGACATGGCTCCGAAGGATCTTGCAGGGCTGCTCGAGTTTTGGGTGCAGTAGCTGGGTGGGGAGAACATGGAGGCATTAGCTGTCTGAAGGTCTTCATTGTTTTGACCTGTTTATCATCCTACCCCAATGAACAGAGGCCAAAATGGGAGAATGTCCTGGAAAGTCAGAAACCAGCTGGGCTGCTTCTACGTTATGCCAGCAGCCGGATTCCATCCCCCACCCCTTGTTTTGAGCTGCATATTCATGTCAACACTGGTCTCTTCCCCTAGGCTGCCAAGGTGCAGTTGTGTGATATACCCACCTTTCCTGAGGCATGTGGTGTTAGGGTTCATGCTTAACTGTTTTCTACACTAGTTCAGCCATGAACGTGGTACCCAATTTTCACTGGCCCTCCCACATTTGTACTGTTCCTAGCCTAAAATGGAGAAACAGCAGAGTCGTGCACTCATGAGATTACCCCTTCTCCCAACCCTCCAGTAGGGCAGTGAGTACTAAACAAAAGCTAGCAAATTTTTTGAGGCCCCCCCCCCCAGCATATACACACACACACACACACACACACACCAGGAGGCTGCGGTACTTTGCAGTCTGTACAGCTCTGCAATCAAAATATTCTCTAGTGGCCGGGCAGCATTCCTCCCCAACTGTATATATAGTAAAACCCGCTACCTCACCATCGGTGTTAATTACTTTTCCTTTACAGTTCGTCTCCAGTCTCCAAACCTCACCCGCAATAAGAAAAAAAAGAAATATTAACTATCCCCACGTGTAAACTCTTCCTAAACGCAGCAGCACAGCGCTACCAGGAAAACTTATCATGTTCAAGCCCAGCGTGAGATGGACAGGCTGAGGATTGACACACTGCAAGGGACAGCGTTATGTTTGCATTTTATGGATTACTAGGAGTGAGTTATGGGACTGGAACAGACTGGGTGGGTAGGGTGGCAGGGCAGAGATGGGTGGGGGGAGGGTTTTATTATACAAGCAGTTGCTCTGGCCCATCTAGCGAAAGTCAGTGGAGAGTTACAAGGCCTGCGGTGATTTGTGCTATGCCCCTGGCCAGTAAAACAATGCTAAGATTGAGTCTTGCACTGGGTTTTTTGAGACAGGCATTCAGTGCTGCTGCTGCAAGATGCACGATGACCTAGGCTTGGAATGCAGACACAGATTGTCAGCATGGTAAGTCAATATCTCTTTACGTTACACAATGGAGCAGCTTTGTCAAACGTTTAATTTCACTTCCTGGTGAGAGTTCCTGAATGTTCCCTTTCCGTTTAAGCCACTGCTGTAAGAGGTAATTACTGCGAGCTTTGAATTTCTTTTTTTTACTTTTTATTTATGGGTTATCAAAAAATATATAACATGTACGAACATACATTATACACTTTAAAAATAGTCATCAGAAACTATCAATTCGGAACAAATATGTATAGGCCAGTAATGAATAATAAAACACTTGGAAACAGCCCATCAGCCTCAGGAGAAATTCCAGGAGTAAAATGTCGGAGGAAGTAAAGCCATAGGAGAGTACACTGTCACCACAGGATGTAATACGACCAGTCTGTTTGCCGAGTTTCTCCCCCCTTGCAGGAATATATCCAGACGGGAGGCTGAACACCTGTAAAGGAGACAAGAACATAAAAAAGATTGCCAGAGCTCAGTTAAGTTAAACCTGAACCCTGCACTTCCAAGAACCAAATCATGACACTGTGCAGGGTGAATAACCTTTTTGATTGTTAAGAGAATAATGTCAAAGTTCACAAACTGAGCGGTGTACCCTAGTACACTCAAAACATAAGCTTTGTCACTTTACAGTGGGATAGATAATTTCTAGCAGGCTAACAGTATTAACATCAACATTGCGAAATGCAAAATGCCTACATTGATGCATAATGTGAAGAGGCCAGTGGTGTGAACTTAGGATCAGTACCCCAAAAGCTCCAGATTAGGTCCTGGAGGAGGAAGATAATAAAGTAAGCAAAAATTTCAGTGAAACTTTACAGTCTTTCTTGGTCCCCCTCTGAATCAGTTTGTCAAGTAGCAGTTTACTCCCATGCTTCCATTTTTTTTTTAAAAGCAGATAGTGGCTTCAGGGTCTGTGAAAATATGGGTCTTCTGATCATATATAACCTGGAGCCTAGCAGGATAGAGCAGTTGAGCTACTAGACCCCTCTCAAGAAATGAATTTTAGAAATTGTCTGTAGCGTCTTCTTTCTGTCTTGAGTCTGCGACGGTAAATCACTGAAAAAAAACTAACTTGCTGCCGTCCCACATCTGCCCATTGTGTCGTGCTGCCTGCAACAGGGGTATCCTCACCTCCAAAGTGGAAAGGATGGCTATAACTGTGAGTGGCCATTCTCCTGTGTCTTCTTGTGGCCATGATCAGATACGAATAACAAAGACATGTGCCACCTGAATGCCTGAGTCTCTCAGCAGGAAGACTAAATCAGGGGCATCACTAGGGGTGGGCATTAGGGGCTGGAGGTCTGAATCTGTATTCATTAGCCTCAAATGATAGATTTATAAATGCTAACACTTATCTGGTCCTACTGTAGTTGTTTGTGTATTCCCCAGGCAGGAGGAGAGGGGGCTCAAGCCCCTAATCTTTTCAGACCCTAGAAACACCCCTGGGCTAAATCCTCAAAAATAAGTCTGTGCAAACTCACCAGTAATTCCGGTCTCTCAGCCAGTTGAGGAGGAAATCCCATGATGCTCATATTGCGCTGCTAAAGGCCATTCTCTGGGGTTTCTACTTTAGATTGGAGAAATTCAACATCCCAGATCAGGCCCGTACTGACCTCTGACTGCCTTTCCAATCATATGCTAAGTTCGGTTCTAGCTGATTTGTTTTCTGTAATCTTACCGTCTAGCTCATTAAAGTTAGGTTCTATCAAGGCAAGTCGCTTGTTTGTTTCCTCACCAGTTGTTGCAGTTTAGTGAGGAGAGTCAGAATCTGCGAAAGGTCACCACTGTTAGCTGTGGAAGGCCCACCAAATTTCCCTGACGCACTGGAGCCAGAAGCAGAAAAATGCATTTCCAAACCTTGTGCTCCTTGTAGCTGATTTTTGTTTGGGCCCATCGTGAGTGCAAACTTAAAAGCTTCCCGAAACAGTGCAAAAGTTAGCTGTAACTCAGGTCAGTCAGCTATATTTTATATATTTATTTAGCACCGATTGGAGCTTCATAAAGGAAGTGCGCCCTGTTGGCTGCTCCACAGTGCCCCGAGCTTTGACTTTGTAATTATTTTCTGATATAAAATCATTTAATTAGAAAGAAATTCGATCTTCCAGTTGCTCTAGCCTAATATTGTATTAGGACTGTATATTGCATGACCTTACTTTGCTGTTGTCTTTTTGGCCTTCCAAATTTTCCTTGCATTTCTTCTTTGTATAACTGTAGCAACCTTTATACAGAATGTGATCATCCTTAATTCCTTCGTTTTGAGTCTTGCGAAGCTGTATCTTGACGCTCATATATTTTGCAGTCAGGACATTACAACAAACTGTTTTACTCAGAGGACAGCATGTGCTGACAGGCTGTTTCTGTACTTATGCTAAAAGTCAGTTTTTTATGTCACACATAAAAATTTATACCCTCTTTTAGAGGAACATGATTAATGCCAGCATTTGTCTCAATTAAAATGTGGTCATTAGGTGAATACCTTATAAATATGTATCTTTTTTTAATTTCCATATTTTTGTGTTGACATTTACTCTGACATGTTAATGAAAATGATTGGATTGGATTATTAAGATGATATTTGTAAACAATTAAATGGTGTCATAATACCAATTTATAAACAAGCCCTTATATGCTGAAGACAGTGTATATGTCAGTGTGGAATAGTAATATGAAGCCACAAGTTAAATGTAAGTTATTATAGTAATATTAATATCAATAACTTAAGCTAGCTTGTTGGAGTTGATGCCAGTGATATTTATGGTGATGAATCACATCACTATGGACACAGTTTATAGCCACAGAACATTATTAGGGATGCTGTAACAGCCACTGCTGCATGGCACCAAATAAACAGCACCAATTTCATCAACTGTGGAAATCCTGAAAGCAGCAGGAAGGCTTGTAAGGTTATCTAGATGGGTCGCACAGCTTCCAGCTGATGTTTTCTGTATTCGAGTAGCGACATTTTTTGTTTAGCTAGCTGCTTGAGTCAAATTAATTTGTCTCTCGGCACCATAGCTTTTAAGTAGTTAACTATTCTTATATGGGTACACAGTGGTCAAAATTACCTTTTGCAGCCACTAGCTAACAGGTCTAATGGCTGAGAAAACCTACAGTCATTCCACAGTCTCAGATGGTTCACCTATTGCAGTGTAGGCTCTAGAAGTTAGCAATGCTACATGCGAGAACATGTTACTGGTGTGATGCAACATGTACCAGCATTTAGCAGGGGGTCGGTGCCAGTTTTGAATCCGGAAACATATATCTCATGAGATCACGAGAAGTCTTAGCTTCTGCACTGCTCCATTGTCGACGCATAATGCACACTTCAGTAGGTAAGAGCAGAAAGTGTTGCGTTCCTGTAAAAAGAAGACCTGTGGTTGCAATGTCCATTTTGACTCTAATTTCAGGATGCAGTTAATATTACTTTTTTGTTTCATATCAGTGGGTGTTTCTTGCAGTCTATATATTGGCATCCAGGAGTTGTGGAACTTTGCAGTTATCCTAGGTAATATAGCTCTCGTTATGTAAGCATTTGTTTTTCCTAGATCATTACATTCTGCATTTTGTTTTTTGCTATTGGAAGGCACAGTTAGCGAGGCACTAGTCCATTTAAGAATGGCACTAAAATATGTCATTACACCTATTCAAAGCAACTAACAGTGCTTGCATATAGGCACACTGCCATATTGAGAAGTACTGGGGCGGCAGTAAAGAGCCATTAGTGCCCTGATAATTGCCATCTACCCAAACCAGATCTTGTGCCTTTTGCCTTATCAACCCCTCATTGCCCTCCCAGCAGGTTGGTAACCTGTCCCTGGTGGTCTGGTGGCCCCCTACCCTCCCGATTGCCCACCCAGTGTGTTATACTGACAGTTCAGGTGGTCCAGTGGCCGCCTGATCGCCCGACTGACATGTCGTACTGACAACCTTGGAATTAAAATTCATTTTGTCACTCATTTTTTTAAAACTTTTGGCCATAACTTGGCCATTTGGAATCCATTTGATGCATCATTTTCAAACTGGACATAGTACTAACGTACCTCATGAACACGAGTGATTTTGTATATGTGTCCAAAATGTATTTTGGAGGTGTGTTTTGGGGTGAACCCCCAAAAACACGTTTTGGAGAGCATTAACAAAATAGCACATGCTCAGGAGGTAGGTGGCGATATGATCACCCTAAAAATGTGTGATTTATCAGACCCCAGATGGCAACGATATAGCCAAAAGTAAAAAAAAAAAAAAATCTGCCTGTCACCCAGTCAGCTTATTTCTCTTTCTCTGGCAGTGGGTGCTCTATCCTGCCATCAGTAGCCCTTGCCTCCTTACTAATTTATTTTTCACAAATCATCCCCGCCCTTGCTTTCCCTCTAGAACTCATGCTACCTTTCTCCCCCCTACTAGCACCCAGGTAGAGTCTTTAAACCAGCATCAGGTGCCCAATCCCATTGGTGGCACCCACATTTGGCCTGACAAATTGTTTAATAAACGCACCTCATCTTTCCCATCCTCTAGCTCCCAGCCACCATCCTCCCACACATTGACTCCAAACTCTGTCCATAGTCGCAGTTCCTCTGTCCCTCGGTGATGACTCCTTTATGTTCCTCGGCCCTGCTGGAAGCAAGTTGTGACTCTACTTTTTCAAAAACTAGGGGGGAGTAATTTGATTTGTGCAGGTCCATTTGAGACTGGATCTGAATTGTGCTTAGCATTCAGTTCACTTGAGTTCATGGGAGTAGTGCATAGGGTGGGGGAGTTAAGGTTAAAAATCAGTAACATTGTATTTCCTTACTTTTGATGTTTTAAAAACACTAACTGATGCATTGGTGTAGTTTTCTCCATGAATATGGTAATGAGTACAGTTCTTGTTCTTCTTATAAGAGTGTCTTCTAAGGTCCTTTATGTACCAAAAATGCTTTGTTTCGATTCACAGTTTTCTCACACCAAGAACATTATAAGTCATTCTTTTAACCATAAGGGCTAGTACATAAATGGACAATAACACATGACAAGGTGTGCATTCATTGGGATATTATAGGCACTTACCTGGTGTGTGCTGAGGCAAAAGGCTGCAGGTCGAGTGTTCCTCAACATAAGCTGCAAGAGTCTGTGCAACTGCCAATGAATGCAGAACCTTGGAGTGTATTACTGCAGTTCTAAAATTGCCTATTTTTATACATATTGGCATAGAAAATGCAGCACAGTATGTTTGTTAGTACATGTAGGAATGGCAGGTGACCAAGTTTGTCCAATCATAAAGCAGTATTTGTTGTGGCCATCTTGGCCGCTAGCCAAATCTCATAAAATATTACCATCATGCCAGGGGAGTGAAAGGGGCAGTTAGGGGGTGGCTAGATTGGTTAATAGTGTGTTTTGAGCCTTAACTTCATTTTATGGTCTGGTCTACCCTCGTGAAAAAAAAGAGTCGAAGGATCTACACTGTATTTTTAAAATCTTCTGAGATTTGTTTGGGTCAAATTATCTATGTGATTTTTAAAGAAATGTCTTAAGGATCTTTCATCAGCTTGAAGGATTTATGCTCTGTCTCATGAAAATTTCTTCGATTCCATTAAATGTATCATATGGAATGCACTACATGACAGTGAAGTCACTCTGAGCAAAAGCGTATTCCAGTTGCAACCTGGGGGGAGGGTAAAGAGTGAGAGAGAAGGTACGATACAATACAATACAGTACAGTACAATACAGTACAGCGAGTAACTGCAAGAGGCAAGGCCACATTACATTCTAGGCAGTGCAACTAAATTACAAGGTGGCAGTAACAAAAAAACGATGCAACTGTGATGTTTTCAGGGACTCGAACCCCTGACTGCTCTGTCCCTTAATCTGTTTACATGGCTCCTACCTAAATGGCGGTGTTATCTTGTGAATAGCCAAAGGAGTTCAGGCTTACCCCTTTGTACACCCCCTCTCCAGATACTTGAAGGACAGGACCTGCTTGAGACAAGGTTGGCCTTGGTGTGGCTAGGGAAGGAGGTTTTCAGTTTACGGGCTGGTACGAAAAAGAAAGCATTTGTTTTTTGGAGGTTGGAAATGAGAGGGTCCCATTCAGTTGGTTTATTTTTCTAATTTATATATTTATTTAACTTTCCGTTTTGGCTGTAGAACTCTGTCCAAGCCCATATCAGTCTTCTTTGTTTCTGTCTACCAACCAGCCCAGTCTCCCTACTACCAGCCATAGCTCTATCATCTGTCCATTTATGTCCCCCTGCCAGGATGGAGAGAATGGGCAACCTCTCTGATTTTTTCTGGGTCAAGAGTGCATGCACAGGAAAGGAGCTGGGACTAAATGTGCCGCAGAAGCTGCAATACTGCTACTGCACTGGCAATTTACCTCCATTTTCCTCCCTGTCCACAGGATGCCTCAGTGGGGATGTCATGGCGGATGTGTGCACACGAGGCATGTCATCTCACTCACCGATGTCAAGAGGTGACCTCCCACCCCTTGGGTGCCTCCAACTGCACATCCACCTCTGGTTACTCAGGTGGTAGTATTGTAGTGGAACATGAAGCCCTGCCTTCCCAGAGGAGGAGAGTGTCTGCTGTGAAGCCCAATCCACCTCCCCTCCCCTGGCTGGCCTCTGTCAGCCCTAGCTTGTTCTCAAAATCGGGACGCCAGTGTCATAAGTGGTAGCCCATTGCTGCTTCAGAGGGCCTGTCTCTCTTTTTATTTAATCTTTTTTAAATTTTGTTTTCCTTTATTTTTTTTTTAACTATTTTCTACATCCCCTACCATGGCAATGGGGACACCATGGTTGCCCCCATTCTCTGGCCAGGAGGGCAGATATGCAACTGCCTTCACTGCTGACACTAGTGCCCCATCTCGGCCAGCTGGCAGGTGGTGAATGAATACTGGCTGGCCTGCACTCTTCCTTCCCAAAAGCTGAGTTCCTTACCTTCCCAGTGTTTTTTTTTTCTTTCTGTTATTTCTTTATTTGTTTTTTCCCTTTTTTGCCCATACCTACCTGCTTGTCCTTGGCATGGACATGTCGTGTGGAGGCACGCGTATGCCATGCACTGTGGGATGCCCCACCCTACAAGCTGCACCTTCCACCTGCCTACACCACCACCTGATCTCCACCTGGTGGTGATGGGACTGTGGGAGGGACAGCATCCTCCCCAGGAGAGGACAGCTATCAGTAGGCCTCTCAATCCTGCTCTCCCTTCCCCAGCTGGCTCCCCAATAACCCAAGGTTGTTCCCGAACCTGGGTCACAGGTGTGACACGAGGTAAGGCTAGATGCCTCAGCCCTCACTGCCACTGGCCAGCACCACTGGGCCAGCCTCCTTCACTATGTTTTAGGCACCAACCAGCACCCAGTGTTGTGGGGCTTGTGTGTGAACCCTGATCTGCTAGGTTGCAGCTCAATGCACTGTGACCTGCCACCATGCCAGACAGTAACTGTTTGAACCACCATGGTAAGCTGGTCATCTCACTATGACTATTATTCCCTTGCACTCAAAAAACTAAGAACAAGGGCTGCCGGATGACACACTGAGTAGTGCCTTGTGCTCCCACTCTGGTGACTCATGTCTGGGAGCAGATTCAGGAGTCAGTCAATTGGCCTGAAGGGATGGTGCTAACCAGGGAGGGAAGGCACTTCTGCCACACTAGCAACCCCTGCATGAACCAGGGGCTTGCCTCCTCCACAGGGGCCCACTACATGCTAGTGTACTAGAGTTTTTTAAATTATACCAAACTCTTCTGCATCTGTGTCAGCCTGTGGTGGAGGCGAGCTGCCCATTGATGAGGACAACATGCTTTTGGAGCAGGAGCGCACATCTTGCTGCTTAAGAAAGTCTTGGGCCAACAGATGTTTGAATCGTTTCCTCTTTGCCATGTCCCTGCCACTGATGCTGATGTTTTTTTTTTCTGGTTGATACAATTGTAACAGAATGATTAGTTACGATTCCTGGGATAGGAGTCCTGGAGCTCACTGAGGAGGCTGGTGCGTGGGCGGTGACATCAACTATATGTCCAATTTAAATGTTTTTACTTTTTATGCACTGTATACAAACACACAAATATTTTCCACATTTTGGGACAGCCAGTTCAAGAGGGTGTTATTGTATTGGTAAGTCGCTCTTTATTTTTGCATTTGTGAAAAAATTGAAGCTGACTTTGTGACAAATGATGTGTCCTTGTTTCACTTTTCCTTCCACACTCATTTTGACACTTAAAACAATGATGTTTTAACTAAATAAGGCAATCTGACCCCCTTACACATTATTTACATAAAGTGGAGGTAACTGTCACCATGTATCTTAAAAACAAGCATGGCAACCTATTTTTTTATGTTTAAAGTTTTATAGATTTTTTAAAGATATATATTTATACATAGAGAGCTTAATATATATGTGTCAGTTTCATTTACAAGAGAGTTAACATAAAGGAACCTCACATATAACAAAAACTCATGTGACTATAAATGTATACACCATCAAATTGTGTACACACTGAGGGGGGGAGAGAGAAAAAAATCAGATTATTAGCACTAAATGTTTAAGAACAAGACAACTGATAGAATAATTCCACATGATAAATATTGCTGCTATGGCTCTAATACATTATTTGAAATACTAAGCAGAAGTATGTAATTGGATCAGCTACTGTAAATAAACCCCTTCACAATATGTGTTTTGATAAATAAAATAGAAACATAGAAACATAGACTTTGACGGCAGATAAGGACCACTTGACCCACCCAGTCTGCCCATTTCCCTACCTATTGGATAAGTTGCAGGTTCTAATTAACCAACAGCCTACTTCCTGCAACCCCCCACTTTAATTGCTTTATGTCTGTCCCATGCATGTTTGAATTCCCCCACTGTTTTAGATGCCACAACCTCCCCAGGAAGGTGGTTCCATGCGTCCACCACTCTCTCTGTGAAAAATAATTTCCTCACATTACCCCTGAGTCGTCCCCTCTCTATCTTTAAATTGTGCCCCCTTTCTCTTGCACATCTGTTTTTCTGAAAGATGCTACCCTCCTGGACTTTGTTGATTCCCTTGAGGTACTTGAAAGTTTCTATCATGTCCCCACTGTCCCTCCTTTCATCAAGGGTATACATATTAATCTCTCTCAGTCTCTCTTCATATGGTTTCTGATGCATTCCCTGCACCATTTTAGTTGCCCTCCTCTGGACTGCTTCCATCCTGTCTATGTCCTTGCGTAGATGGAGTCTCCAGAACTGCACGAAGTACTCCAGATGGGGTCTCACCAACTGTCTGTACAGAGGGATAACCACTTCCCTTTTTCTACTTGTGATGCCCCTCCCTATGCATCCCAGTATCCCCCCAGCTCTCCTTACTGACTTTTCACGTTGTTTACCCACCTTTAGGTCATCTGATATGATTACCCCCAGGTCCCTTTCCATTATTGTTGTTGTTAGTACCTCCCCTGCCACTGTGTACTCTTATCCTGGGTTTTTATTTCCCTGGTGCATTACTTTGCACTTCTTTGCATTGAATCTAAGTTGCCATATGTCTGACCATTCCTTCAACTTTGCCAAGTCCCTTCTTATCCTTTCTAACCCCCCTTGTGTATCAACTCTGTTACAGATCTTTGTGTCATCTGCAAAGAGGCATACCTTTCCCTCCAGACCCTCTGCAATGTCACTTATAAAGATGTTAAAAGAGGACTGGACCCAGTACTGAGCCCTGAGGTACTCCGCTAGTAACCCCCCTTTCTTCGGAATGTGTTCCATTCACTATTACCTTCTGTGTCCGGTTGTGTGGCCAGTTTGCTACCCAGGCTACCACCCTGGGACCCACTCCCAGGCTGGCTAACTTGATTATTAGTCTTTTGTGCGGGACTGTGTCAAATGCCTTGCTAAAGTCTAGGTGGGCCAGATCCACAGCACCTCCCTGGTCTATTACTTTGGTCACCCAGTCAAAGAAGTCAATTAAAATAATTAAACACAACCTCTCTTGCTATACCTGTATCTACAAAAGATAAGCATTATTTGTTTTTCAGACATTAATTTTAGTAGTTAAATTATAATCCTGTATAATCCTACCAAGCAAAAATAAGACAGATTTTAGACATTTATCCTTGTACAGTCATTCTGGCAGGAGTAACAGGCATGTAATGAGTTGTACTTGAGAGCATAGAACTGTCGCCCTCCATTTCTGCACTTTCAGATGCATTTGCAGAAACCCTGCTGTTGATAACTGTTGCACAGCAGCCTCATCCATAAACAAGTCCATATTGTCCTCCAAAACAACACATCATTCTGCTGGCTGAAGCAATACAACGTGGGCCCCCTGTTCCAAAAGAGCAAGTGAAAACTGAGCAGGCAGTGACTCCATCTTTGGGTTTCTCTTGCAAAGTCAGGAGAGTAGGAGATTTTAAGTCATCCATCCGATAAGAATTTCTTCTCCTTGGCAACTTTCAAAACATGTTCTTTTTCCTCCACTGAAGCAAGGGTGATAATTATTTTAGGTCCCAACTGTAAGGATCTGCCTAATGACTTTTTTTGGTTGGCTTGCACTGGCTCCTTGGTGATTTGGAATCCAAAAAGCACGTAACACGGATAAGTCCATAGCTACAAGTTCTTTCAATATGTTTTCCAATATCAGCAGACTTTCCTTGCCAAAATTTGCAGGGGCCCTATAAGATGTGTATTACGTCCTCACACAGCATTATCAGAGCGCTTCATTTTCCTCGATAGAGCTTCTTCTTCATGAACCAGAACCTCTCTGGTGGCATTAAGTGAAGTTACCGCATTACAGATTTGAAGTATGTCTTTTTCTTAAAATTTCAATTTTTACTTTGTTAGTCTCAATCTTTTTGTCCATGCCAACCACAGTTTTTGTTAAGTTGTCCATTTTTAAGTTAAGCTCCATGAAGGCAGACTTAGTTTATTTCTGTGGCTTAGCTCAGTAATGAGGCTGAATAATTCTGATAAAGTTGGCTTTGCTGGGTTTAAGTTTTTAGTAGCTTTCTCAGTTGTCTTTAACTTTCAACAGGTTATAAGTTGTAACTCTGTCCTGTATTGCAAGGGCTCGACTTCCCCAGAGCTGGAATGATTCTCTTTTTTTTGTTTGTTTGTTTTTCTTTTCAGCTTTAGTGAGCTTTTATTGTGAAGTCATTTTTGTAAAACAACAAAAAAAAATGTGTTTAGAACTTTGTAAGAATTGAGATTTCTTTGTTACTCAGAGAGAGCTCACACACAGCACATCTAGTCAGTTTAGCGGATAGCTTGCAACCTGTGTTTTTTGTTGTGGATTTTAAATAGAAACATTGAAATGAGTGTCCCATGCATGCTTAAAGCCACCCACTGCATTTGCCTCCATTATTTCTACTGTGTCTACCACTCTTTCAATGAAGTAATACTTCCTTACATCCCTCTTAAACTTCCCCTCTCCAGCTTCATCAGATGCACTCTGGTCTTAATGCTGTTTCTCATTTGAAAGAGTCTTCCCTCCCATACCCTTTTCACCCCTGTGAGGTACTTGTACATCTCTGTCATGTCCCCTCTTGCTCTCCTCTCTTCCTGGGTGTACATGTTGAGATCCCTCAATCTTTCCTCATAGGGCTTTTGGTGCAAACCCTACACCATTTTAGTTGCCCTCCTCTGGACTGTCTCCAGCCTGTCTGTGTCCTCTCTGAGATGTGGCCTCCAGAACTGGACACAGTGCTCCAGGTGGGGTCACACCAGTAAGCGATACGGTGGCAAATGTTCAAGTGACCATCATGTACTCTGCCAAAATTGTGAAATTGTCATGGGCTTAGTGAAACACCAGGGAACATCTTTAAGCAGACTGATTCTCACTTTATGGTTCAAAATATGACTTTGTGTTACTCCTTAAATTATGCTTTTTATATTTAATGGATAAATCAGTTTTATTTCCTCATTTTGTATTTGCTAGTTCTTTGATTAGAGCCAGTTTGAGACCAGTCATTTAAGAAAACTGCAGTCTCTCTGTTCCTGCACAGATGACGTAAAGCATGTTGTTATTAAAATACTTTTGGTTTAATTTTCCAGTTGGATATCCTTACAGACGGTTTCTGTGGTTATCCGCCTGACATGCAGTTTGCTTGTATTGTCTGGTTGCCAGTGTTAACCAAAGCCTAACAGTCATTTGTTTGTGAGTACTGCTGATGGTTTTGCTGTTGAAACGCTATGGCATTTATAACATACCGAAAAGTCACTTTTGTAACAGACACATTTAATTATTTGAATACTTTGGCAGAAGAATAAACATGCAGCTGCTACTGTACAACACTGTGATAAGCAGATTTTAAGACATTATGTTATAATTCAGTTCTGTTCAATTTTATTCAGAATAAATATAATTCAGCAGAGCTCATTAACAGTGGTGTCCTTTTAAGGCAAAACCTCGAATTAAAAGCAAACATGTTATAGACATACATAGAAGTGAGTTCATAATAATTACCTCAATTTAAAATGAAAACAAATCATTTTGCTGTGTTTGTATTTATGTTTACTAGTTCAAGAAGTAATGTCATTACTGTTGAAAGCATTTTTAAGCAGTTTCTTGGTTTTCTTAATTCCAAACACATCACATAAACACCACATTGATTACAAATGCTCCCTAGTAATTATAATAAAAACAAAATGTGTGGCTGTGTAAACCAGAATTTTATTCACACCCTCGATGTGGGATGCTCTTATAAATCCTTCGAACTTCGCTATTGGGATTTATGAAGCATCCCACACCTAGAGTGTGTGTAAACTTTTGGTTACACACACCTTTCCATGTATTATTCTCTGTTTAATGCAAACCCTGTCGTGGCTTATTGCTTACTTGAATTCAAGATCATTTTTTTAAATAACTTTCTATTTTTATTATGCTAAATGTTCCAAACTTCTTTCTTTACATTATTGATAGGGACTAGCTTTTGCTAGCCTTGCTTGTAGAGCAGAAAGCAGCTAACTAAAAGAAGCTATAATTTTCTTATTAATTTAACACTTCTATCTCGGCAGGAGTCAGTGTCTGTTGAGATTAAGCAGATAGATACTTTTTTAGACGTAGAAGGGGTCTTATTTAGGGTTAAGAAAGAAAGAAAGCCAGTGTGTGTTCTGTGCTGGGAAGGGTACTGTATCAACTTACTTTGCTGAAACACTAGGAAGAGAGATAGCTTAATTGGGGGGGGGGTGGCTTAGACATATAAAAGCAGGTGACTCAAATCACAACTTCCTATTGCTAGCCTTCCTTGCATAGCAGAAAGCAGCTAACTGAAAGAAGCTACCATTTTCTTATTAATTTAACACTTCTATCTCGGCAGGAGTCAGTGTCTGTTGAGATTAAGTGGACAGATACTTTATTAGAAGTAGAAGGGGTCTTATTTAGGGTTAAAAAAAAGAAAAGAAAGAAAGTCAGTGTGTGTTCTGTGCTGGGAAGGGTACTGTATCAACTTACTTTGCTAAACCAGTAGGAAGAGAGAGAGAGCTTAATTGGGAGTGCGGCTTAGACAATATAAAAGCAGGTGACTCAAATTACAACTTCCTGTTGCTAGCCTTTTTTCTTACTAATTGCCCTCCATCCCACCCACCCTAAGCCAGTTCTACTTTTATAGCCACTGGATTTGACTGACAACAGGAACTTCCTGTTTAGAAGTAGGAAGGGAAGCATCATACAGAAACATTGATTTTGTCAACCCTAAAGGAAAAAAGTAGCTCACTCTCCCCCAGCTGCTGGTGGTCTGACACTGAGCAGGGAAGAAGGAGGCTACTGAAGAATATAGGAAGTTGCTTTCCCAGAACAGGAAGGGTGAGAGTTGTAAGGAGAGGAGAGATTAAGTATACAGAGAAATAGGAGAGGGGACACAAAATAAGACATGGTAGGAGTGGTGCTGTGCAGTGGCTGTGGGGCGGCAGTGTTCTGGGAGACATTCTGGAGGCTACGATGCTGCCCTATTTGCAGACACCTCTCTGGTCTGAGGGAGGAGATTGCCCATCTCCAGGCTGACCTGGCTAGGATTCGCGAAACCTCCTCCCCCACCAGGGACCACCAGGGACAATGCCACTACCTCAGAGGTTGCCAAGAAAGAGGAGAGGCTGGATCAGGGTGGGCTCAGGGAGGTAGAGGTTGGTGGAACAGAGTTGTATCCCTCCAGCTGTATCTTTCCACAATTCATATGCTGTTCTGGTGGATAGTAGCTCCGCTATGGAGGCACCTGCAGTGGAGACCAAGGAGGATGCTGGGAACCTTCACAAAGGAGACCCACAGGAGGGTGGCATGGGACCCCACAGGGGAAGGAAACAACTCCTGGTGGGGGACTCAATCATTGGGGGGGTAGAAGTGGGGGAGAAGGGGAGAGAGAGGTAAGATGCCTGGCTGGTGCCACGACTTGGAGGGACAGGAAGAGAATCCTCAGGATCGTGGGAGCAGCAGCATGAGGGAAGGAGCTGGATGTCATTGTCCACCTAGGGACAAATGATCTGGCTAGGAATGGGATCATAGCAGTGCAAGAGGAGTTTGTAGAGTTGTGGGAGGGGCTTAGACAAGTAGCACATACAGTAACCTTCTTGGAGGTGGTGCCTGTCTATGGCAAGGGTGATGCTAGGGTACTCCTCACCAGGGAATTCAATGAATGGTTGGAAAACTGGTATGGAGCTCAGGATTTTGGCTTCATTGGGGACTGGGGAGCCACCTGGAAGGATGCAGACCTATACTGTCGCGATGGTCTGCATCTGTTTGGGGGGGGGGGTACCAGGATCCTAGGTGATAGGTTTAAATGCTTCATTGGCAAGCATTTAAACTAGCCAAAGGGGGAGGTACTGAAAAGAAGCAGGGAAATCCCAGCCTCCCCCCACAAAACATGGTAATTAGTGAGGTAAACACCAAGGTAGAGAAGTCATTAGGGAGCAGGACAGAGGTAAATGTAAAAAAAAGGCAAAGGCAGTAAGGACAGGAATGGGGATAAAAGGGGTAAGGCTATCAAAAAGTGGAGGGTGATGAGTACCAATGCCCGTAGTCTGTGTAACAAGCTCCCTGAACTAGTGGCCTTGATGGAAGAGGGTTGTCTGGATATTGTGGCAGTCACAGAAACATGGTACACAGAGAACCATGACTGGGATGTGAACATGCCAGGATTCTCAATCTGCAGGAGGGACAGGGAGGGTAAAAAAGGAGGAGGAGGAGCTCTCTGTGTAAAGGAAGGGAACAAAGCAACAGAACTAAAGAGTAAACAGGGAGCAGATGAAGCACTCTGGGTCACCCTGGAGACAGGAAATGGCACCACAGTCTGCATGGGGGTTGTATACAGACCCCCATCTCAGGGGAAGGGAATGGACAAGGAAATGATAGAAGGCATCCTTAGAATGGCAGAAAAAGGGGAGATATTGTTGGTGGGGGACCTGAATATGCCAGATGTTAACTGGAGCACCTTTGCTGCAGGCACATCCAAGAGCAGGGTCATTCTTGATGCCCTACAAGGGGCATGCCTCAGACAGCTAGTATTGGAACCCACTCAGGTGGGAGCAATCTTAGACCTGGTACACTCAAATGGGGATGGAGAAAGAATCTCAGATTTAGAAGTCTGGTAGCCATCTGGGAACAAGCAGCCACCAAACAGTGAGGTTCACGATAAACACAGCCATACAATCAAGCCATACAAAAGCAAGAGTATTGGACTTTAGGAGGGCTGACTTTGGAAAAATGAGAGAATGCCTCAGAAAAGCACTAGCAAACAGGCAAGAAGGAGGGGTGGAGGAACAATGGGGAGTAATCAAAACAGCCATCACAGAGGCAACAAGCCTTTATGTGAAGCAAATCAACAAAACACAACGAAGGAAAAAAATGCTATGGCTCTTAAAAGGGGTGGCAGGGAAGGTTAAGGAGAAAAGGATAGCATTCAGGAAATATAAGGAAATGCAGAAGGAGCAGGACAGAGAACTTTATCAGTTAAAGCAGAAAGAGGCTGGGAAGGCAGTCAGAAGAACAAAGGCCCAAACCGAGGAAAGGATAACTAACTCTGTTAAGAAGGGGGATAAGACCTTTTATAAGTACATTAGGGAGTGAAGAAGGACCAAAGGAGGGATACTGAGGCTTAATAAAGGGGAGGGAATGTGGGTAGAGGGTGACAGTGAAAAAGCAGGGATACTGAACGAATATTTCTGCTCAGTATTCACAAAGGAAGAGGAGGGGGAGGTACCTAAATCAAACAAGAGAAACACTCTGAAGATGGGGGTCGGTACCAGTCCATTTACAGAAGAAAGGGTTCTGAAAGAACTAATAAAATTTAAGGTGGACAAAGCAATGGGGCCTGATGGGATTCACCCAAGAATTCTAAAAGAACTAAGGGTGGAACTAGTGACACCGCTGACTACTGTCTTTAACAAATCATGGGTGGTACCTAAGGACTGGAGGAGGGTGGATGTGACTCATCTTCACAAAAGTGGGAGCAGGACAGAGACAGAAAACTACAGACCAGTTAGTTTTACCTCAGTGGTAGGGAAAATAATGGAATCACTTCTGAAGGAAAGAATTGTTGAGTAACTAGAGGCCAGTGGGGCACAGGACCCAAGGCAGCATGGATTCATGATGGGAAGGTCGTGTCAGACGAATCTGATAGATTTCTTTGACTGGGTGACCAAAGTAGTAGACCAGGGAGGGTCTGTGGACATGGCCTACCTAGATTTCAGCAAGACATTTGATACAGTCCCACACAAAAGATTAATACACAACTTAGCCAGCCTTGGAGTGGGTCATAAGGTGGCAGCCTGGATAAAAAATTGGCTAGACAACAGGACGCAATGGTCAGTAGTAAATGGAGTCCACAGTGAAGAAAGGAGGGTTACTAGCAGGGTACTGCAGGGTTCAGTACCGGGACCAGTCCTTTTTAATGTATTTATAAGTGACATTGCAGAGGAACTGGAAGGAAAAGTATGTCTCTTTGCAGACGACACAAAGGTCTGCAACAGGGTTTTTACACAAGGTGGAGTGGAAAGGATGAGAAGGGACTTGGCAAGGTTGGAGGAATGATCAAATGTATGGCAGCTCAGATTCAGTGCAAAGAAGGGCAAGGTAATGCACCTGAGAAACAAAAACCCAGGGGAAGAGTATACAATGGGGGGTGAGATACTGACAACAGTAAAAATGGAAAGGGACCTGGGGGTAATTATATCAGATGACCTAAAGGTGGGCAAGCAATGTGAGAAGGCAGTGAGGAAGGCTGGGGGGACACTGGGATACATAGGGAGAGGCATCAATAGTAAAAAACAGGAAGTTGTTATCCCTGTGTACAGACAGTTGATGAGACCCCACCTGGAGTACTGTGTGCAGTTCTGGAGACCCCATCTCCGCAAAGACATAGACAGAGTGGAGGCTGTCCAGAGGAGGGCAACCAAAATGGTCCAGGGTCTGCACCAGAAGACATACGAAGAAAGACTAAAGGAGCTTAATATGTATACCCTTGAGGAAAGAAGGGAGAGAGGGACATGATAGAAACTTTCAAGTACCTCAAGGGAATCAACAAAGTCCAAGAGGGTAGCATCTTTCAGAAAAAGAGATGTGCAAGAACAAGGGGGCACAATTTGAAGATAGAGGGGGGATGGCTCAGAGGTAATGTGAGGAAGTATTTTTTCACAGAGAGGGTTGTGGATGCACGGAACAGCCTCCCTGAGGAGGCTGTGGAGTCAAGAACAGTGGGAGAATTCAAGAATGCATGGGACAGACATAAGGCAGTACTAGTGGGGGAAGGGGGAAGGAGAAAGTAAGCTGTTGGTTAACTAGGATCTGCAGCTTATCTGTTAGGTAGGAAAATGGGCAAACTAGGTGGGCCAAGTGGTCCTTATCTGCCGTCAAATTCTATATGTGGTATAATTATATAAAATATAATTTTGTTAATGTGGCAATAAAATTATTCTGTAAGCGGCAAAAGATATGGTGATCATGCTTTCTCCTGCACACAAGGTCCTGGTATCTGCAGGACATCAGTGGAATTGTGGTTGGGGGTGGGCAGTGGGATCTAGGGAGGCAGTGTGGTTTAATTGTTAGCACACTAAACTGTAAAACAAAAGATTACAGACTCAAGGCCAGATATTCAGAACTTTGCCCTGGGGCTAAATTAACACTGCCTGGCGGGCAAACTTAGCCTAGTGCACAAAGTAAGCTATATTGAAAATGAAATGGTCCGGTGCAAAACCAGCTGAATATAGCAAGCAAAGGAAGCCGGACAAACAGGGCCAGGAGTGCAGGGCAAAAATTGCCTGGGAATAAGACAACACCGAATATAGCAACAGGGAAGTGCACACTGCTACTGCAGCTCACTAGACCCTGGAGAAAGCCAGTGTTGCAGGTGGAGAACATTGTGTGTGATTGCAAAGAGATGTCTGACATCTACTGCAAACAACAATGTAAGCCACTTTCTGCAGAACTGTGCTATGCTGAAATAAGGTTTGCCCCGGGCTAACCTGACTGCACAGTGCTAACACTTTAGCCCGGTGCAAGCTGATTTGCCTGGGGCAAACGGGAGCTATATTCAAAGCTCCCATGGAAATTAGCCTACTTAGGTAATCCGTGGGCAAACAGGTATATTTGCATCTCATTAGGTGTTGCTTAGCATACATTACCATACAGTGTGCCCGGTGCTACTGCATGGAGCACAAAGCTCCCCCTTTTGGTCGGAATGGAAATACAGGCTGGACGCTGCAGGCCAAGGCATGCCCACAGCATTCCCATTGATCGGAACGGAAGCACAGGCTGGATGCAGCTAGAACTGTGTGCTGGCAGGCACAGTTAGTGCATACGTACCTCCCAACCCCTTGCCTCCTGAATCAGGGACAAAGGTTCTAAACATTGGGGACAAAGTCCTAAAACATGGCACTATTCACTCAAAATGCTGATAGGAGATCTGTGATAAGATGCATCCTCAGAAGAGGAACAAGTCTGTAACTTTAATGTTCAACATTATTGTGTGAGTGTATTCCCCACTCTTCTGTCACAAAACCACAACTTTTATGAGGGACAGAGGAAAATACGGAGGCAACATCAGGGACAATTGAGAGATATGGGTGCATACAATGCACCCATGCATATGTGTGCCTGTTACACATCAGTTTCCTTGGTAGTCTAGTGGTCCCCCCATGCCCAAGCATAATCCCCGGCCCCCCGTAGCCGCGGTAATAAAATAATTTCCCTGGTGTTCTAGTGGTCCCCCACCCCCCAAGCACAATCCCCAACCCCGTAGCTGCGGTAATAAAATAATTTCCTGGTGTTCTAGTGGTCCCCAAGCACGATCCTCGACCCCGTAGCTGCGTAATAAAATAATTTCCTGGTGTTCTTGTGGTCCCCGACCCCTAAGCGATCCCGACCCCGGCACCATATCTAGCCTGTGTAAGGAGGACAGGGCACACTTCCTGGTGGGGGGCCAGAACACCAGGTATTGTTGTCTTTTCTGGACTACCGGGGTCAGGGATCATGCTTGGGGACCACTAGAACACCAGGAAATTATTTTATTACCGAGGCTACGGGGGGGGGCCAGTGGATCATGCTTGGGGGGACCACTAGAACACCAGAGAAATTATTTTATTACCGCAGCTACGGGGGTCGGGGATCGTGCTTGGTGGGGGGACCACTAGCATACCAGGGATTACTGTGCTTACTGGGGCTTGGGGATCGTGCTGGGGGACACCGCTGCATTACTGCTGGCTTTTTGTCGGTGGTATTTAGCACCACGCTGCAGGTCATGCTAATGCCTGTAGCGCGGTACTATACATTTGAATATGCCGTGCAGCCAGCATTCATGGCCACTCCCCTAACTCCTGCCCCAGCATACATTTACTTTTAACGTCGGTGCTATCACACAGCGCCGGCACTATTAGGGCTTCTGAATATTGCGGCCTGGCTCATATCCAGCGCTATTCCAGCACTACGGCTTTGTGCCAGGCATACTGCTTTGAATATCTGCCCCTCAATTCATACCACAGCCACTGGCTTACTGTGTAACCCTATACAAGTCATTTGATGTTCATGTGCTTTGGTCTGTTATAAGTGGACAGAAGCAGGATACTACAGAAAAACAGATCTTGTGTCTGGATTGTCAAAAGGGTCAGACTGGGCAGCAGATGCTCAGACTGGGCAGCAGATGCACACTGCGCCTGTGTTTGCATATCGTTGAATGCATCTGACCAGCCCTGCAGCTATTTTCAAACTATGCTCAGAAGTGGGCAAAAAAGTTGTGATTCAAAGTAATTTGCGGAAGCATATCTGATGGATGGTCAGCCAGTTTGGATAAAAGTCAGACTTGAAAAAATAAAGGCAAGCAGATCTCTGACACATCCTTTTGACAACCCCCCCCCCCCCACACACACACACACTCACCACACCACACCACCATGGTGTTGAAAAACTCACTGTGTGTGATGACACATCTTACACCCCCACCCTAACTGGTCTGTATTGTACAAATTATTTCCAACTACCATATTACACTAGCAGGATGCACATTTCACCCTGTACTAGGCTAGGCAGCAGTACCAGTTACTTCTGGGATGGGCAGGATAATCTGTTTGTAGATATGCAGGTTAAAGCTGCCACGCTGAAACTAATGCCAGAATGTTACTCTGTGTCCTCACTAGCTAAGGAATTTTTTTTTTTTTTTAGATTTAACTTCTATTGTTTTTCAAAAGACAGAGAAAAAGAACAGAATGTGCTAAGTACACTTTTGAGGGAAGCTACAGCTTTCATGTCCTCATTAAATCAGATAGCTACTAACCCTGACAAATGATTAAAGGGATGCTACTTAGGAAATAAGGAGTAAGTTAAAAATGAGTTGCACAGTGATCAGAAAGTGCAGTAGACTCGGAAGTCTGTGAGGACTGGTGCTTTGGTGTAAAAACATTTTATGACAGTGTCTTGCTTAAGCAATAATAGCCTAACAAGCAAGCATTTCTTAGGAATTAATGCCTAGCTGGGGATGTTGATGGCCGAAGCACAGCCAAAGGCCATTTACCCCAGCAAGGGCATTGAGCCCTGACTGTAAGGGCATTATTGTGATTATAAGTCTTATTGTGTTATTTTAAAATTAGCGGCATTAAAAAAAATGTACCACTTGCCTGCTGCTTTGAGCAGTGCCAGGCATTTTTAAGAGATTAACGCCCAGAACTGTGCCTAGTCAGAGTGTGCACTGGCCTCATGAATTATTAATTAGATTTATAACTTTGGTAATGGACATTTTCTGATTTTATGTCCATAATGATGGGTGAAGGACAGCAGGCAAGAGGAGAAGCTGCGTGAGTTTATTTTATTTTTTCCTCCCCTCTCTCTATTGTACCCTGCCCCACCTTTCATGGTTGCTGGGGCTGTACCCTTCCCTTGGGTGGCAAAATAGGTATGTGATGCTCTTCATATCCCTTGCCAGTGCTGCTTCCTTGGTCATCCTGCAGTGGGCGTGTGATCACTAGGTGACCCTCACCCCCCCCCTTACCTGGGAACTGAGTACCCCATCTTTATGACACACTCAACCACCAGCCAGGGATACACTTCAGATTATAAAAAGGGCCATGATACGCCTGTACCCTCATTCATAGAAACACATCATCAAATGACCCTTGATTATTTTTCCTTTTTTTTAACTCCTTTTTATCCAGATACAAAATTAATACTGGATAGTGCAGGTACAAAATACGGTATACCTAAAAGTGGTACAGTCATTACAGGGTACTTCAATGGCAGATATACAGAAAAATTACAATAAAGTATAGGACTGGCATGCTATATAGGAGTCCAAGTTTTGATGAAAACCGGAACAGGACAAAGAGTGGCAACTTATATTTTGTGCCCTGTGGACTAAAATTTGATACAAAAGTTTGGTAATTGATAAAGTGGGTGAATAAACACAAACATTAAATTTCAATCAACTTTGCACCTAAGTGTCCTTGGCTTGATTGAGTCTGTCCATGTTCTGGAACTATCTGTGGAGTGGGTAATTAAGGGGAAGGACCCCTAAGTCAGAGGCCAAAACAATGTACAGGAGATAAATGGCTAGGAAGTCTCCTGCTTGCCCTTATCAAGGCATCAGCTGCCTCTAAACCCCTGCATCCTGTTGTTGACAGGGTAGCCATCAAGCATGGTGTTTGTCTTCTGTGGGGCATAATTTTGCTGTTATAAATTCCATATCCTGAAGCTGACACACCCTGTGGTGCCACTCCTCTGTTGTGGGGAATCTACCTGCAGCCAGTGAGCAGTTATGCATTTGTGGGCTGCGAAACGTAGAATCAGAGACAGTTTTCTCTGGTTTGCCCTCATATACACTATTGTTGGGGTCCCAAGGACCCAGTCTTTAGACATATTAGTAATCTGTTTACCTAAAATACACTAGACATTCGTTCTAATGCCTTGCCAGAACTGGGGCAGCCCCAAAGGACATGTCATTGTGAACCCCCCACCCCCACAATTTCTCCAGCTGTCAAAAGTATTCGTGGAGTGAAAATGTTTCACAATAGTGGGAGTTCTAAAAAATCTAATTAAAACCCTCCATGAGGATTCCCTCCAAGTTGGAGATGTTACTTGCCAGCCCTTTTTCAGCCTGAGTGACCAGTCCTCTTCAGAAATCGTGCAGGTGGCCTCAGTTTCCCATTGTGTTTTAATTCTATTACGATGCTCTTCCTTGGAGGCTTACAGTAATTTGTAACCCCCTGAAATACACCGCTGTTTCACTCTGAGCGTTACTAGCCCATATCGTCTTCTTAGGCATTCATGGGCATTATTATTTTCTGACAACCACTGAGTGGAATCGGAGAGAAAACATCTCTATGGAAAAAAAAAGATGAAATGATATAGAAGCCCATTTTATAATTGGGGTAACACAAACTCCAGGGTATACAGTCATAAAGTGAATAATGCACTTCTTGAGTGACTGCAGTACTCAGCTACACCTTGTGCCTAACAACCACTCGAGGGGTGCATTATCCCCTTATAACCACACACCCTGTCATGTGTTATCCCTTAAACCTTATATAATAGTTAGCATTACAGGTCTGCACCTTAATATTAAAGCCATAAAAAGAAAAAATAATTGTTCCCAATTCAAAAACCTGACTAGTGCTATAATAACTCAGGGAACTGTCTTTTTGAGTTCATGCTAGGTTTACCAAAGTACTCCACTAAAGACAAACTGATTTTAAACCTCTTCCTGGGGTATTCATTCTGTTTAAAGTGCATTTCTCTTGATTTTCAGTGCACATCTTGAATGGAATTGAATGGAAAGCAATTTAGAACTCAAATACAGAAAATGCTCCAATTGTCCCTTATATGCAGAGTATGGTTTTTGCTTTTATTTGCATTCCTGTTTGTTTTAAGTGCATCATGGGGTTAGTACCCTTCAACATAAGTGCTTGGCAGAACTGATGTTCCCATTCTCAGCCGTTTCACACTCCAAGCCCGCTGCAGTCTCCCAGGTCCTGTTGTCAATCACTGACCGGACACTCAAGCAAATTCCTTACCGCACTGTCTGACAGTAGGAACACTGAGATTGCAGTAAATAGAAAACAGGAAAATATCGTATAATAACGAAGAAGCTGAATGTCACCTTGCTGAGTACTCCTTCTTAACAGAGGGAATGGCTGTCGGCTCCATATTAAAACCAAAGCCCTATGGTTTGCTGCTCTACTTGGGATAAAAAGGTCTTGGACTTTATCTCATGATATTTGTTAGTTGCTTTGCTCAAACAATTTACTGACATCAACAATTTTGTCAGAGTGCAGTTCTAGCTTCAATCTACCTGTCAGTCAGAACAGATGTGGTGGTTGTACTGTACCAGCAGTATCTAAATAAATGACGAAAAAAGAGTTTTGAGATTGCTGCTTCTCTTGGGTGCCTACAGTTGTTTAAATGATTTAATAATTTGATATTCAAATGGCTTCTTTGCGGTGCTACTAGGTGGTGGGATGTTCTGCAGTTACCAAACAAAAATCTAAAAACTTTAGTTTATCTGTGCTTCACCTGTCATTTACATCTGATTTGCAAGATGGCTATGGAGAATCAATAACCCCTCCAGATATAATCTCCATAATCATAAGAGATGGCTAGTGAGAGCTATATTGCAGCCATACATGCAAATAATCTGTTATACTTTGCAAGGTCATGTATCTGACATGGATGTCACAGAATCCCTTAGAAATTCTAAAAAAACTACTTTGATGGTAGCTCCATAAATCATACACTGGACTGTAAGCCATCAGCATCAGGACCTTGTGGGAGACTTTTCATGATGGTGCAGTCCACAGTGACATGCCTACATTAGCTAATGGGGGAGGGCCACAACCACTTTAGTTCTTTTTCTCCCACCATCAAAAGAGTGAATGTTAGACCAGTGGAAACCGTTTTTCTGTCCCTGCAGTTTTGTCATCCAGACTTGATGGGCGTGAGTTTAATATGCAAGATAAACTACACCCAGTTGTACATAAAAGGGTGTAAAGCTCTCAAGGGGTTCTGGTGGCATTTATAAGCCACAAGGCTGTATGCTTACATATTTGTGCCAGAACCTCAGACAAGTTTATTGATATGTATGAATAGTACTTAGAAGTTTGAGGGTAGAAAAAGACTCAATGGCCTATCTGCTCTATATAGTCTAATTCATACCCTTATTTATATACAGTCATGCATACTTTATCCGTTAAAATACATTTGTAAAGTAAAAGGTACCAGCGTGGGGAGAGGTGAGAAAATTAGAATGTCTAATGATTTGAAGTTGATGATTATTGATTGAATTAACTACACTGAATGATAATATGATTAGTAAGTACTGTAGTTTATAAAGAAGTTTATCATTCACTATATATTACAAGATATGAAACAGCTGACTCCCTTCCTCAGTAATAGCATGGCTTAAGAAATGTAAGAACGCCACAGCAAAGACAAATAGAATATTGGGTTGCATCAAATGACACTTTACATTTAGATATAACTCAGTCATTTTTTTCTTTATATAGAAGTTTTGTAAGATCACAAATTGGTTGCTACTTTCTAGCATAGAATCCCTTTCTTAAGAAAAATTAGTTGTTGAGAGAATACAGAAAGGGCAACTAAAGTAATTTGTAGCAACAAAGATTTAACATATTTGGAGTATCTTGAAAACTTGGAACTAGTGACACCTCAAGATAGGAGAAAAAAGTGGGAGCTGATATAAATGTATGATATTATTCATGACAAAGTTTTAACAAATAGCCTTGGATTTGAGCTTAATGTTGATGTAATGGCAATCAGGAAACAACATGCAGATTAGAATAAATGAAACATTTTCAACAACCAATAGAAAATACTTTTTCACTAACATAATATGTAAGAGGAATAACCTCCTGCAGTACCTTATTGACAGTCCAACAAAAGCTATTTTTAAAAGCAGATTGGACACATTAATCTTAAAGGGGACTCAATTAGAATAGTATAATAATGTTTAGTACAGGCAGTCTCATACAACTTCAAGGTCTGCTTCTGCCTCAAACCCAAGTATAAACCCCCATCCCTTTGTCATTTTACCTTCCCAAGCGTTTCATTTTTTCTTACCCCAGAACCATGCTTTCTCTATTCAGAATGCTCAAACACCTGATAAAAGGGTATGTGATGCTGCGAAAGCTTCTCCACTGTAACATTTTGGGCCAATAAAAAGGTATTGCATCCTTCAACAAATTCAGTTTACCAAAGATTGACAATGCTGCAGAGATTATCTTCTAGTTAAATTCTGACAGGCATCGCAAAATGCTATTTGGCTCATGACAGTACTGCTTTTCTTAGACCAAGGTGTTGCTGATGCTCCTTTTTCTCATTTACATCCACGGATCTGACTTGCAGGAGCAACTAGGGTCTTAGAGTCTCTTGCCACCTTTTCAGACTACAACATAACTTTTAATAAAAAAGAGGGTTTTTTTGGTAACTGAAGGGTGGTATTGTTGTACTCTGTCTGCATGACTTTTCTTTTGAACGACAAAATAATATTCTGCAGTCTGTTAAGGTATGAAAAACAGCATTAATCTGTGAGATCTGTACAAATGTAATGCTCTCCCTATTCTCAGACGAATATCTTTGACTTCAGCTGCTGGAAAAGTCTGTCTTTCTCTGGGCTAGGAAGGATACATTTTCTTAAAATAAATATCCTTTTTATGATTTGTATACTCTCTTGAAATGCTTCCATTAAGTCTTTGTAGAGTTTGGTTTAAAAATTGGGAGTATTTATTATTCTGAATTCATTCAGACAGGTGAAAACAAAGATAAAGTCACTGGCACTCCTAGACCATGGGTGATGCATCATTTCTGCCTGATCCAAAACTACACTTAATAAGCTTGCTAGGGTCTTTGTGGATTATACTAGATTGGGACATCTGGTGTTTCCTTCTTTGGATTTTAAAGGGCATGTCATAATACCTCTTCACTTATTCTGGTCATTGGGGGGAGGGAGGGGTTGGACCTCACCAGTTAAACTATACTTGTGTAGAATACAGCATCAATTGCGTTCAGACACAAAAAGCCCCCACATATTAACAAGGCAACATGGATAGTTGAAGAATTCTCTGCTGCAATCCTGAAGGAAGAAAAGGGATCATATTTTGACTTTGTGGAGCTAACAGCCCAATCTTTTCCACTTTGTGGCACCCCACACCTGAGCTGGGATGTTTTGGTGCTACAGAGCTCTGCATAGGATTGAATAATGGTATCACTTCTGATAGCTTTATTTTAATAGTTTACAGTGTTGTTTGGTTAAAATCAAAGCCACCACTTAACCAACTTTCTTTGTGAAGTGGTAGCTTTGAGCTAAGTCTAAAGGTATGCTAAAGTATTAAAAGGCTATTCAAAGTGACGCCCCTCTTCAGTCCTCTGGAGAGTGCTAAAACACTCTCCAAACTCACACATGAGAAAATGTCTGAACGCAGGGCAGGATCCCACATTGGGAAGTAGAATGGATCAGGCTGCTGGCTCCACAGAGCCAAGATACAGTCCTCTCCCTTTCTTTAGGATTACAACAGCAAATTCTTCAATTTTCTACAGTTCAAAACTTAAAAGTAATACATACCTGCTGTTATAGTAAATTGTATCTTATGTGAATGTTATGCAATGATTACACAAAAAATACCCAACATCCTTTTTGATCTATTTAATTATTAATTGTCATTTAAGGAAAGCTCTATATCATGTATTTGTTTGTACCTGTGTTGTACACTTGAAAACGTGGAAAAACAATAAAAAGATTAACTGCAAAAAAAAAAAAAAAGTTCTACAGTACTGTATATTGCATATCGGAAGGCTTCCTTTGTGGTTATTCAAGTTACAGTACAATAGGTATTTTATAAAGTGTACTTAGATTTCCATGGGAGTTTGTTAAGTCTTCTTTTGATGCTTCTGTAGCAAATGGGTGTGAAATCCTCCCAAGTCTGAAGTTTCTGGAGTCCTTACATGGCCAACTTGGGAAGAAGGTGCATACCGTAGGAGATCTCTGTTACAGATACTGATGTTCATACCTCTTAACTGTCACATATTACAAGTAACATTGTTAATTTTACTCCTCAGAAGCCTTGTGTTCACATGAAGATTTTGTCATTCCACACTTTACCCTGTTAATTCTAAGAAGAAATTCATATTAAGTTGTGATGACAAAAATCATCATTTTTCATTAGTGTTTGGGCTGAAAAGAAAAAGGTAGTATTACATGACTGCTGAAAATAAAAAAATAGAGTTAGAATCGATGTTTTGACCATAGGTTTTCTTGTGTCATGGTGGACAGTGACTTTTTAGCTTGCCCTAAATAAAGAGCCTTAGGTCTTCTTCAGGAATTATTCAGAAAGAGAAAATATTAACTTTGCAGTTTTCTCTTATGAAGCAATTCCTGAAGAAGATCTGTGGTCAAAACGCTGACTCTAACTCTACATTCTATTTTCAGCATTCATTCATTAGTACCTTTTAGTTTTAATTTGTGATATATTTGATATGCACAGTTACTGTGCCTCTTAAGGCTGTAAGTGTGCATTCTTGTTTTTCTTTTTCAGTGAGAGCACTGCGAAGTAAAGCTGAGCAGTTCTGGCACACAATGGACTTAAAGGAAAACTCCATGTTAAATAACCTCTCCCAGTGTTTTTTTTTTTTTTTACTCTGGCTGTGAGAGCTGTTTATTGTAACTTTCCCTGACTGTTTTATTGCCCTTGGAGGTTGCTATTCTGGTTTCTTTTATGGCCTCTTGTCCCAGAAAGTCTTCCCAGAGTGCCCTTTGGTGTGATGTCTAATTGCCCCTGCAGGAGGCCAGTGTCTTGTTACAGGATCTGTCACTGCTCAGCCACAGACAGAATACTTCTTCCAGAGAAGACACACTGCTAGATTTTGAGTGAGTGTAATCATTATTATTTTTTCATATTGGTACCTTGTCCTGCTATATTACAACCTATAAAGTGATGTTCAATTATTGCTGCTTAGTACTGGTGCAAAAACTGAAAGGGACTGAGAGGAATAGCCAGATGAGTTCAGACACAACCACTGTAAACAGTGACATAATTAAAACACACATACACACATAGAAGAACATAGCAGGACAAGGTACCAATATCAAAAAATAATAATGATTACACTCACCCAAAATCTAGCAGTGTGACTTCTCTGGAAGAAGTATTCTGTCTGTGGATGAGCTGTGACAGACCCTGTAACAAGTCACTGGCTTCCTGCAGGGGCAATTAGACATCACACCAAAGGGCACTCTGGGAAGACTGTCTGGAACAAGAGGCCATATAAGAAACCAGAATGGCAACCTCCAAGGGCAATAAAACAGCCAGGGAAAGTTAGAAAAAACAACTCTCACAGTCAGAGGAAATAAAAAATACTGGGACGAGGTTATAACACAGAAAAAATAATACTACATATCTGTTTCTCATTTTATCATGGAGTTTTCCTTTAAGAAGAAACAATTATAACCATAAGTCATAGGATACATATGTATAAACATGTTATAAATCATGATGAATAGTTCTGTTTTCAAAAATGGAACTTGAATTTAAAATAAACATATTTTAGAGTACTTTACAGAAAATTAGAGAAACAACTAAATGGGAAATAGACAATGCCAACTGAACATAAAATGTAAGATTTTTAGACTTTTTTGCACAAGTCACTTTCTTGTTATAAAAGTTTTTGGAATTTTATGAAATACATAATCCTGATTGGCTAAAAGTGATGTCGTAATTTATAACTCCCGTCAGTGTTAGTGACTAAGTAGGTAACATGCTCGGCACTCGCCTCTGGATCCAGAAGATCAGAATGTTATGGGTTGTAGCTGTCACCAGGTACTTGTGGTAACTGACACTATGATGCAGTGTAAGGGAAGTACTGCACTTTTGAGGTGCGTCATTCAGATAAATGTTAATCCAAGGTCGTTTCGACCCATCTCTCATCACTGTCAGTTGGAAGTAAAAGATCCCATGGTACTTAGCAGAGTAGTGGAGTTTCCGTAGTGCTGCAGCCAACTTTCCCTGACATTAAAACAGGTTCATAGAACCCACTTCCAGGGCATACCTGAAAAAAAAGCTAGCACAGCTTGGTGTACCTTTCCTGGTCAAAAATTGCAGGTAAACAAACACAGTTATAGTAATCTTCAGTAGTACTAAAGGACTGTTTCCACAGTTTTCACAGGTTTATTTTCATGATTTGATGAGGTGTCACACATTTTTTCTTTGTCACACTTTTTGAGGGACACTACCTCACATTTGGGTGACTAAATGTTGAATGGTATGTTCAAGTCTCTTAAAATATTATAGAACAAAAATGGCTTCACTTTTCCAGATATTTACAGTTTCACAGCATTTTCTTTAATGCACAGTAAACACACCAAGAAAGCATGCATTTTGTTCTCCAGGACACTTCCTGCAGACCAAGAGACCCTGCTGCCCAATACACGTTCACATACTTTAATCTGAACCCACTCCCTCAGAGATGACCTCACAATCTCTGACGTAATCAGGCCCAGGGCCTTCCCACAGTCAATAAGCAGCCTGGTGGGCCCAGGATTCAATAAACAGTAGGTGGGGCACACACACTCTTGGGATCACCTGGAATACCTCCTCATCCAGAACTGGGCAGAACTCTTCCCAGGATGGCTGATCACCTTGGGTTATCTCAGAACTGGCACTGCCGGCCCATGACAGTCTTCGCTTGAGGTGATCCCACTTTGAATGGAGAACACCTTGGTGAGGAAAAAATCAATTAAACTTATTGCACTTATCAGCAGAAAAAAACTTTCCTGGTTCCTGCAGCAAAAAAATTCCTTGATAGGAACTCTGTCTTTTTCATGGTGATTGACCTCTGATACTCACTATGGACGGTATCATGGGTTAAAATCCTCTGTAACCAGCTCACTCAGTGGCATGGTGATCCGAGACACTGGCAGCCTCACCACCTGCCTTACAGTTGACCTAGTTTTAGAACAAACCAGGATCGTTCAGGAGCCTACCAGGGTAAGGAGAATTGTGCATCCATCAATGGTTATCCTGTTTTAGGGATGAGGGACATCATGTACCACTGCTCGGCTGTCACCTGGCAGAGGCTAGTTGGTGCACCAGTCATCAGGTGTGGGCATTTAAGTGCCGTGTCTTTAAGCTGCCTTTGTGTGCCATTACATGCATGCTAGCCGCAGAATGGGAAGAAACAGCTGAAAACTCCTCCAGTGACAGAATGACATCGGAAACCCCGCAGACTCCGCAACACGTACTGGGCACCCACTCACCCATGGAGGTCAAGAAGTAGATGGGTAACTCTGGGTATGGTGGGTAATAGTGCTGTGGGTTGCTGCCATAAGGGGGGTGCTGGAGAGGTACAGCAGGAGAAAAAATCATAATAAAAAAAAAAATCCCATATCAATGCTGTCAGATCTGGGAGTAACTAATTAATGTGTTTCTGTTGTGATTTTCATTACTTTTACCTTGTCTTACCCAGACGTTATGATTAATTTTTATTGTAAGAATTCTTCCCTAGATTGAGAATAGAGGGTTTGTTTGTAAAAAGTTGTTAAAAAGTAGCTTATGGTTAAAAAATAAATATCATATCCCACCACAGATTATTATATGAGCATTGATATACTGAAATGTGGATAGTATAATTAACTTTTTTATTTTACTTCTTACTATTTTATTGTTACTGTCTATATATGATTTACAGCTAGAACATAAATAGGATTAAATATGTAATTAATGGATAATTGCTTTAGTATCTGGCTATAAATCAATTATGGTATCCAGTTTTCAGGTTTTTTCAAACTATTTTGAAAACTTTCAAAAAAAATTTAAAAGAACCCCTTTATGATAGATTTAACTATATTGTCTTTGTTTCTGATATATATATATAAACAGCAACATAACGTGTAAATCTGATAGTAGGTATGTCGTCAATAAAAAGAACACAATTTATCTAGCAAAATTTGTTCTCACTGGTGTGGTATGTAAAATTGTTATCTGACTTTCATAAACAGCAAAGAACAGAGCCATAACTTTAAAAACAATTAATTTCATTATTTGGAATTTATTTAATCCCAATAAAGGAAAACAAAGATAATGTGTAGAATTGTGTTTCCAGTTGCAACATGGGGAAAATAATATTGGGAGAATGATACAAAGCAGACACATTACAAATAAAAGAGTAATAATGGTATAGTGCAAAGTGGTAGGAAAGGAAATTAGGGTCATTTGGTTGTATGTACTGCCTTTCATACAGATTTTATCACAAAGCTCTTTACAGTACTGGAGACTAGAGGGTAGCGAATGTTGCGACCATTTAAAGTGCACAGGGAAATTGAGACGACACATAGATCAGAGGCAGTGTTCAGTGAGGCTAAGTGAGTTGCTCAGAGTCACTATTCTGAGTAAGTGGGGCTAGTGGGATTCAAGCCTGTGTATCCAGGTTCAGAACTCGGTGCTCTAACCACTAAGCTAAGCTGCCTCCCAACTGTTAACTGGTACATTGATGGTGTCATATAAAATATAAAGCACATACAAGGTTTACATATGCCACATTAAAGTCAAATAAACAATAAGTAGTCCGTGCATGATAGCTCAGATTTATACCTTACCACTCCACTCGCCTATCCCCGGATGCCCCCTCCTCCTATGCTCTGCACACCAGGGACCCCCGCTCATTCTCCTTGCCCATCTGCACTCAACAGCTGGTCAGTCTGCCATTTCATACTTCCTCCCTTTCCTCTGGGATCAGTTCCCCCTAGCCCTCTGGAACTCTGCCTCCTACCCTGCCTTCAGACACCTCATCTGACTCCTTCCTGTCACCCCTTGCTCTTGTCCCCCCCCCCCACCTCACCCCTACTACCTCCATAGCTTTCCCTGTTTGATCACCACCTAAATCTGCCGGAGGATTCCTACAACCTGCTCTGATTGTGCTCGCAGCTCTCAAACCGTCTGTATATTTTTGCTTCACTGTATTTTTATTATTTGCTAAACCATGCCTGTGATTGTATAATACTGTTTCTGACTCTGTAACCGTCTGCTTGTTTGTAACCCTGTCCCCAGGTTGCACCTTGAAACAAGCCTCGGCTCAGTGACCCTTTCCCGGTTACCAATATTTTAAATAAAAAGATAAAATTAAAAAAGAAGATATAAGAACAGCACACAGAATAAAGTAATATAAAGTGCAGACAAGGTTTACAATTGCAAGGTACAGTAATAAAACCAAGCCCCTGAAATGTCATCATTATTGGTGATGTGGATATGTGCCAATCTTGAGGGCTATGTGTTCTAACCAGTAGGTGTAGTCTTTTCTCTTTTCAGAGCTGCAGTTTGCTTTAATCCCTGACTGTACAGCACACCAAAATTATAATGTGCCCGCAGTTCTCCTTTAATTATTGTAATTTCATATACAGTATTACTGTGCTGTTCGTCACAGCTGCTTTTTTTCTAAACAAAAAGGCACTTTACCTAGTACTCTTAGGTACTTGTAAGACACAAGTTGCAGTGTTTCACCTTGGCTCTGGTAGTGGGATGGAGTTTGTTTTTAATTTTTTCACTTGGTCGCAGTTTGCTTTACTCCCCAACTATACAGCACACAAAACTGGCTGTGTGCCCGCAGCTTTCCTTTAAGATCACTACCCACATGCTATGATTAGAGTTGCTTGAGTTAATATATGTATATGTTTTTGTTAATTCATTGTTGTACAACACACTGATACTTACTGAACTGCACTTTATAAATACAATAATAGATAGGTGAGGGTGTATTACAAGGCAGTAAGACCATCGAGAGGTTTTGGGGACTTGGAACCTCGAGTGCGAAGCTAGGGAGGTCCCCAAAGTCCCCAAAACCTCGAGATGGTCTTACTGCCGAGAAATACACCCTCATCTATTTTTTAGTTTTTGTAATATATGGATCTGTTTTAAATTTCTGTGGCTTTTTATGAGGTGTCCAACTGTGCGCTGTGCTGCCCAGGTGAAGAATGTCTCTCTGACTTGCTCCCCGTCCCTCCTGCTGCTGCGCGTCTGTTAGTTAAATTTGGAATATTGGTTTGTGAGGCAGTGAGTCCTACCTTTCCTTTCCTTTTTCTAGTCCTTGAAAGGATGGAGCAGATAATTCGGTTATTGAAAAAAAAATGGAAAAAAATACGGGTGACCATCTGCTAAGTGACAGTGAATAGCCACCATGTTTTGAAAAAGTGGTGTGCCCGGCCCACAGACGAAAGCTGCCAATAAGAAGGCACGTCGTTACTTTGTCTCTGCTGGAAGGAACGTGGTACCTTGACAACTGAGTCTGTGTGGCAGGTAGACTTGCATATGCGCTGTGTAATTTATGTGATAATACTATCGTTCAGAGCTGAAACGATACTATTATCAGCTCTGAACGATAGTATTATCACAAAGCAACAATGGTATTATCACTTTGGCTATTGTAGTATTACTGGGATTTTTTTGTATGGGATAGGATAGTATTATTTGACCATCTCCATATATTACAAAGAGAATAATAAATATCTAAGTGTCTGTTACTGCCTGACACTTAGGTATTTGTTATTTTTTTTAATATATGGATCCGTCTTTATTTTGTAACGGGCGTGCGGTTTCTGTGGTCAAGACATTGTCCTGGCTGACCGCCACACTATCTTGATCCTCTAAACTCTGCCCCTCCCCCAAGGCACCACTCTTGACTGCAAAATTTTGTTTTTATAAGCAGACCTACCTTTTTTTTTGTTGCTGAACCCAGGATCAACCAGATAGCTCAGTTTTGGGTACAGTTTTTTTTAAAAAGGGAGACATGTCCCGATCGTGATTTTCTCTCGGTAAGTGAGAGACAGCAGCAGTGTTGTTCCAAATGTTCTGTCTGCCCACAGAGAGAAGGCGGCCAATCATGAGTCACGTTTTCAGACGCTACTGTTTGATTGACAGTGGTACATTGCTTGCACTGTTTACTTTTTGTGATAATACTGTCGTTCAGAGCTTCGAATGATACTATTACAGACTCAGAATGATAGTATTATCACTTGCCGAGTATGATATTATCACTTCGGGGACGATTATATCATGAGGATTTTTTTTTGTGTACTTTGCAATAATATTATTTTCAAAATACATATATTAAAAACAAACAAAATAATATTACTATAAACATGTTGCCGTACTATGGGCAACAGCAATATATTTCAGAATTTTATGACGAGTAAAAAGGGTCTGCTTCCAGGATGGTAATTTCCTTTGTTGTATGAAAAAAATAACTTGGTCTTGAGAATGCCCCTGCCTACTTAACTGAGTTCAGGAAAAAAAAATCTGTATGTCTTCCTGGAAAATATTACAACATGCCCTAGGTGTCCTTTTTTACAAGATTATTCTTTTAGAGAGTATGTCTCTTAAAATATCTACGTAATAAATTATGACAAAGAAAAATTACTTGGATGTTTTATGAGTTATTTACAGCTTGACACCGAAGTATGAGGCATATACTGGGTGAAATGTTTTTAAAATTTCTTTTTTTAGACTGCATTTTTTACCTGGTAAACCACACTGAGCTAAAATGAATTTCCAGGCATGTCCCAGGAGCACAGGGAACTTAATGTCTTACTTAGGGTTACAGCATATGCAGGTGGAAGTGGGTTTCAAACTCATGTCTACTAGGTCTCAAGGTTTACAGTTTGGTGTTCTAACCTTTAGGCTATACTGCCTCCCAGCTGTTTTCCTGGTATGTTAGAAGCTCATTGTTGTTGTTACATTGTAGTAGATTACTACCCTTTCAGGACCTGCTTTTCAGATGCATTGAAATATATTTGTTTGTTAACTGGGTGAATGCACTGATCCAGTAGACTTTTTCTTAGGTGCAACACAGGCCTTGAGAAGCAGCACATATGGTAGAAGTGACGGACAAAAGGGTTTAGAAACAGTACATTTTGCACAGAACGGTATAGGGCAGCACGGTAAATTGTAACGTGAACAAGTGCTACCAGCTTGTTCAACAGGCAGGGTCTGGCTTTTTAAACTGCTTATGTGCTATTTATTTGGAAAATGTTTCACCAGGAAAGACAGCATGAGCTGCGAACAGCTCGTTTCCAGAAGTATCCAGGGGTTGGGACAAGAATTGGGAGAACAAGCAAACACATAGCAGTGCAAGTGCAATTTCTAAAACAAAACAGTGCAGTACAATTGCACAATAACCCAGACCAACCGGCCAGGGTAAACAAAACCATATTCGGACATAGCATACATTGCAACAACCCAAGAGCAGGTGATCCAGGAGGGTAAAGGTTACAGGATGGATAACACATTTGAAGTGCTAGAAGTAGTAGACTGAGCACAAGATTCAAAGTGCTATCGTATATCCAAGGGAGGGCAGTATAACAGGAGGTTGCATGTGAGGAAGTAATCAGAGGAAGGGTTCAGTTAGGAGACAGGAGGTAAGTCAGGGATAGAGGAGTAGGGGATAGTGCACAAAGGATTTGGAAGGTTGTGAAGGGGGGCTAAGAACAAGTACAGTTAGGAGAAGTAAAGTAGGGCTAAAGGATAATGCACCAGGGTTCGGAGTGTTGAAGGTAAAGGTCACAAGGTAAGAGGGCCCCAGAGGCAGTGGAACAATTTTTATAGTGGGGGTGCTGAAAGTCATTGAACAAAACTGTATAGGAAGCCATAGGGTATTGTACTTCACGCAAGGGGGTGCTGCCGCACCCCCAACACCCCTAGTTCCAGCACCTATGGAGGGCCCTTCACGGGTATTGTCCCAATAGATGTATGCATGCTTACAAAGAAAACAATATCACCGCTAACAACATCACAGTTAAAACTAACTCGGGCTAAGTGTCAAGTCTGTATACAATTTTTAATATCTGTGCAGTGGAATTTGCAACTGAAGGGGACTAAAAGAACATAATGGTAAAAAGGCAAATCCCTTTCCCACAGTGTCCATGTTGGAGATAACAGGTGAATTTTCAGAAGGGTCAGAACCAGGAACGAGGCTACACTGTGCTCTGTGTCTGTACCACTCAAATGCGTATTTCTGAAAGATGTATCTGTTTGCATTAAAACAAATGACACATGCATCATCTGTTGACACAAATTCCACATTTCGGACATTTTGGATAGATGTCCTACCAACTTTGACAGAAGTCTGATTTTGAAAATAGAGGCAGGCAGATCTAGGGTGAATGCTTTTGAAAATATCACCCAATGTATTTTTTTCTGTATTTATTTTTATCCGCAGCCCGCCCCTGGATCCTTGGTCTTGAGAAATGTACACTATTTGGGACTCGGCAACTACGCATCCCCCACCCACCCACCTGACACATCCAGTATCCTCCAAGGCTCTGCTCTCTTTGGCAGGGGACTGGGTAGGCCAACCCCCTCTCCCCATCCAAAAACAGATTCAGAGGCTGGTGGTATGGTGGGGGTTCTGAGCATGCCGACTGCCATACAGATGACAGCTGGAGTTTTTTTCCCTGCTTCCTTCCTCACCCTCCCCTCCCCCTGATATTGGAAAACCGCCATTTGCGACACCGTGCATGCACAGTGCTCTGTGAGGGGAAAAAGCTCCCTGGTCCTCCCACTGGTATTGCTGTGGTATTTGAACTTGTCGTCTGCCCTTCCCAGGTGGAGAGCACTGCCTCTAAGCAGCTGCTCAGCCCATGCCGTCTCTGATGCGGCTCCGAGTCCAGCCCAATCTCGGGTCGCTGGCACAGCCATGTGTTTTGGCTGGGGGAAGGGGTGCTAAGTATTTTGTAACTTTCTGAGTTTACTTACTTAATTCTGTTCACCACATGACATGCGATGCAAGCAGGAGGATGACTGCTAGGCACTGTTTATTTTCTACTGTACAGCACTTTTGAAAAGAATTATTTAAAATAAACACTAATTACATTTGTGTAGTTGCTCGATATGGAAATGTTTATTTACGTATTAGAAAAAAGGCCCTGAGAGATTAATGTAATTCTTTTTTTTTTTTTTTTGTTGTTGGAACCTTCCAAAAGTAGCAGCGCAGTATGTGTGTGGTCTGTGTTTTTATGGACGTGATCCGCATTTAATCAGTGAAAATGAATTCCCTGCGCTCCTGGCAGGCAGCATGTACTTGTTAATTATTCAGGTGGATGACAAATGCAGAGCAGAGGTTCTCGCAAAGACAAAGTTTGTATGATGCATGTTCAGTAACTGATAGGCTTGACATTCTGTGGCGTCTTATTCAGAGCTAATCCTAATACGCTGGCTGATGAGATGAGCACTTATGCTGCCGTCCTTTGTAAAAAGAAAACAGCCAGCTGAAGGAACTTTACTTAGTCTGCAACAATAAATCCTGCACTTTGAGTGATTCATGGAGGCAAAAATATCTTATCTACTGCATGAGTAATGAAAAATTAGCTGTCAGGGTATTATATTGTGATATTTAGGCAAGTGAGGACACATAAAAGTAATCTTAACTGTCTGTTACTGGGTTAGAATTTTTGCATTTTTATTATATGTAAGTCACATTATTTAATAGATTGATTTATTTTGCATCTTTTTAAAGTGAGTTCTGATTCAGAGCCGTGCTTCTTACATAAAAAAAATCCATAGCTTGTAGCAGCATGCTGGTGTTGCATCTCTAGTCAGGTGGACACGTGTTTCTGAAATCAGCCTTTAAACTCTGTTGGTTATTTAGAGTGCTGTTGGCCTATCTTTATTGAGATTGCTTTCAGTTCCAGCTCTGCTGTATCAAAGATATGAGGCAGGTGCAGTGCTGCAGGAATTTTAGGCTGTGCCTTTTTGAACAGGGAAGACTCATATATGGTGCATTAAACATTGTGAGTATTCTGTGTACTGCTGCTGACCGGCACTACAAAAGTAGAGCTTGTCTGTAGCAGAAAATAGTGTTGTGGCGGAGGAATCTGTGCATGAATGACACAGGCCACGGTGAAGCTAATCTCTGCCCTGTGGCTTTTACATCCCCAAAGAAATAGAAGAGCTGGCACTGCTGAACTCTGCCTGCAGTAGCAGAGCCATGGAGAGCTGGCACAGTGGCTGGCAGAGCTAATCTGCCCACAATAGCGAGCCCACGCAGAGCTGGCGCCACAGCTGATACAGCTGACCCCTGCCTGCATTAGCAGGCCAACTGGGAACTGTAATGTTGATAGGAGTGCTTGATGGCTGCGGCCTCCTCTTGTTTTTGTTACTGACGGAGCAGTTTTTAGAATAATTAAGGCTCATTTTTTCCCTGAGATTATGACTTATACGCACAGTTTTTAGTGTTGTATGAATTAACTTTGTAAGGCTATTCAAATGTTTGGTTGCTGGCATGTACAGTATGTATTTATCAAATGTATGAGTTAAACCTTACAGATAAATTATTTATTTTAACCAGTGAAGTATTCTCAATGAAGAAAAATTGTTTATCCTGCTGGCAATATAGCCTAGAGATTAGAGTAATGAGCTGTGAATGAGCTTAGTACATCCAGCAGACAGACCTGGGTTTGATTCCCACAACCTCCACTTGCATACTGTGTGACTCTGAGCAAGTCACTTAACCTTCCCAGTGCTCCTGGGTTACCCCTGAAAACAGGCACTTGTGCCTAGTGGGCCTTACCCGGTTACCAAAAAATAAAAATCCTCATGTTGCCCATTTATCCTCATTTTTCACAGATCACAAAGGGACCCTAAACCAGTTGGAGAACAGCTTGATCGGTGCCAGTTGACATCACAATGGCCTCTGCTGCACTCTTCTAAACAGAGCAGTGAAACCATTAAATCTTCATAAAACACACTAATTTAAAAGTTTTTAGTTTGTTATATAGAGTATAAATTGGTTACTTAATGGCTTGACACAGTATAAGCCATTTATCTTCACCTGTATGGGGGCAGGGCTTACATAACTCACATGTGGCTCTTCCCTCATTAGTTATTGTCCTGCCCCCTTTACAGGTGAAGATAAATATTCTATGTTAGCCCATTGTGTTTCATATATATTTATATGTATAACATGAGTAAGAAACATTTGTGAAAATCCAGTCTCCTAATTTGATGAAACATACCACATGACCATGCATTATTCAACAATGACATCATGCCAGCCCTTCTCTTCATTCCTTAGAACCTTCTGGACATTTTATAAAACTGATAATCCACTACAGGGCATATGGTCATGCTGTGATATATGCAAGTCTTGGGTGGCTGAACACACTCGGCCTGCAGCTTTGTACCTCACAACGCACCCATGGTGTGTGTATATCAGAACACGATTGCATGCTCCACAGTGGATTATCTATTACATACACACACACACACATATATATATATATATAAAATTATATATATGTATATCGATATCTAGATCATATATCTATACAAACGTATATAGTGATGGCCAAAACAGACCAATGGTCCATCCAGTCCGCCTGAGTTCCCTATTAAGCCCTAATACTAATATATGTATGTGTGTGTATACATGGTATCACATCATATGAGCGACCCAAAATGAGCGACAAGAATTATAGCGACTCATTTTGGGCGCTTTTGTTGTGGGCTACCCTAAATGGCAGGCTGGGTGGGCTGTAGGCCCTTATCTGCCGACACTGTCTATGTATCTATGTATCTACAGAATAGTGAGGGCATGCAAAAGCGACTAGGGTTAAGGGCGAATGGCAGGGAGGAATAGTGAAGGGAAGGGGAGAGACAGGCAAGGGGTTGTCAGGCAATGATGTACTTGCCACTGCTGAGCTAGCCGTGTGGCATGGTGGTGTGGGAGGCTAGCTCTGGCAGTGCAGGTACTGGGTTCAAGTCGGGGAGAGGGCTATGTTTTGCTGCAGCTGCGGCATTTCATTTTTTGCACAGTATGGGTTTTGCCCCCTTCCCCGACATGCTCCCCTGAAGTTGAGGATCTAATTAGGGTGCAGAGGGCAAACCCACCCGCAAGAGGAGGGTGGCATAGGCCCCCCCACAAAAATACTTTATTTAGATCCAGAAGACGAATTAGCCATAGGTGTATATCATTGATTTGCTCGTGATATACACTCTCCATAAGCGTCGGCTGTTTTGCGGTCACTATTATGCGATGAAACTGTGTAGATACATATGTATTTCTTTGCAAAAACTTATGATTCAGGCTAAAGCAAAAAGAAAAAGTAGGAATGTTGTTTTAGGGTTTCCAACCCTAAAACCCCACCACCACCCTTAAAACAAATCAGGGGTGCAGTCTTCCTTGGGGTTGTCAGCGCTAAAGCTTACCCCATTCTATGCACTCCAGAAACATACACTCCTAATGGGGTGAGTTTTAGGGTTGACAACCCCAAGGTAGACTGCACCTCTGATTTGTTTTAGGGGTGGTGGTGGGGCCTTAGGGTTGGAAACTCTAAAACCGCATTTCCCTACTTTTTTTGCTTTAACCTGAACCCAAAATGTTGCATTAATGCAGTTTTTTGCAATGAATTTCCTTACATTTTGAGACAGTATAATGGTATCCTTCTTTGCCTGTGGATTCCCATCTATGCGTATTTTTGTGATATTGTAGTCATATCCTTCTTTGCCTGTGGAGGGCCCTGCGTTCCCATCCCTCCATAGATGCATATATGTATGTTGCTGTTGGAAGCACAGGGCCTACAGTTTTAACAAAAGCGCAACCAAATTGTCACTGTAGCCTTCTTATTACCCCACCTCATGAACCTGGTACTGCAAATGTTCAGATCCCTGAGAAAATGTTATTCTAGGGACATGGATATGTTGTTCATCCACACTCATTGGCAGTATCCTTGCCGCTTTAAATCTTGCCGGAAGGTCTTCAAGCTTGCTCCTCCCACCCACCCGGGTGGTATAACTCTCGGCTCCGCCCATGGCCTTCAGATCTTCCTTGCTGGAAGCTCAGGTTCCCTCCTTAGCGCTCTGCGTTTGTGACTGGTTCCTATTTCTCCGTTTGCGGATTTAAAATAATACTTTGCAAAAGACTTCAGTTCGATCCCTCGCGGCTGCGATGGATAAATCGACTCCCGGATTTCGGAGATGCCCATGCGGGCAGAAGATGTCTCGGACGGATCCACACTCCACGTGTGTCTACTGCTTAGGCCTTGAGCACGACCCGCAGGCTTGCGACCTGTGCTCATCTTTCTCGGCCTACGTCCTCGAAGACCGTGCTGCCCGAGTGCAACTGGGCGCCCCAGGCGTTCCCTCCGGTGAAGTCAAGGAGGCCGGTTGGCGGTGTCAGCGGCGGTCCGGCGGATCGCTCGGCGGATGGTCGCCTCAAGAGGAGGCGGCTGGGCCGATCCTTCCTCGGCACGCGCATTTATCCCGCCTCTCTGGGTTCTTCCTACACGGCTTCCTTTAGGAGCTTTGTCTGTCCTCTCCACTAAAGGAGAAGGGCCTGCGCCTGCTGGACCTTTTCTCGGTCCAAAAGAAGGACAAGGGTAAGTCCTCCGTCGACGCTCTTGGGAGCGGAAAGGTCCTTCTCTCGGCCGCCGACCGCCGGCTTCTCGTCGCTCGCTGCCGCCACTGGCCTCACGGTGTCCCCGGCCAGGTCAGTTGACCGAGACTCACTGATGAAGTCGAGATTTTTCTCGACCCATTAGAAGCGGCTGTCGCCTTTAGCAGCCGAGATTCCTCTCCTCGTTCCCCGGGAGGAGTTGAGATCCCGTGGGCTCGCCTGTGCCTCCGGTTCCGGAGCCCTCGGATGGACCTTCGAGCCGAAGGGTGTCGGTTCCGCCGACACCTCCCTGCACCGACCCGGAAATTCGGGACTCTCGGTCTCGGTCTGGACCTCTTGCGGTCCAGCCGTTCCACCGCCATAGGCGGTCTCGGTCTCGGCACCGCAAGCGGGCGCTGCCGTCGCCTCGCCTCCTCGGATGAGGGAGGCTTCAGCGAATTACGCCGACGGCACGAGGACCTTATGTTGCAACAGCCCTCCTGGCCGGAATAAGCCGACCGCGCCTTCCCGCCATTAAGTGGCTGTCACCGAACGCCGACACAACCTCGACTTGCCCGAGGAGCCTATACCCAGGCCGTTGTTCGCCAAAACCAGCTGCTCCACCGATTGCGGTGGAACCTCCCGCCCACAGCCACCACAATTGGGGCTCCGCACCAAGGATTCTCGGCCGGCTAAGGGTTTACCCCATCGGCTGTCAGTTACCCTCACTCCCGACCGACCTCGGCAGGTGAAGGGTGGCTCAGGCCAGAGGCAGTTTTCGAGGACTCTTCCGAGTCCAAGATGATTCCTCCTTCTTCTCCAAGCGACTGGACTTGGAGTCTTCAGGAGGTCAGCCAATGGACGATAGCCGCCGTCTTTCCTAGGACTGCTTCGGCTCATCTCGGAGTCTACCGGGATGGAGCTCGAACCCGCTTCCAACGGGCCAGGTATCCCCTCACGGAGATTCTGGACCGAGGGATTCCGACGAGGCCTTTCCGTGGCCGAGGCCATAGTGGGTCCAGCACTGGAACTTTGGCAGCGCCTGCTTCCTGCCCTGCGCCTCGGCCAGGATGGCCAGGAAGTATCCGGTCCCTACCGGTTCCTTGTCCGGTTTTCGAACACCCTCTGCTGAGGGGTTGGTTACCGACAGCGTTTTCGGAGCCGGCAACGCCAGGGATGTGGACAAACCTCCTGACAAGGAGTCCAAGAAATTGGACTATGTCGGGCTAAAAGTCTACGCCAGTCCTTCTCGGCTTTCGCAGGCCAGTTCGCCGTCCTCATGGCATATTTTTCTCATGCCCTGTTGGGCTCCCTGGATGAGGTCATCCTCATCTTCCCGCCGATCTGCAGACTACGGTTAGCAGGTGCGGACCAGGCAGGGTAGTGGCCAAACAGCAGCTCCAGACTGCTTTGGATGTAGGGGACTCATGTGCCAGATCGGTGGCGGCCGCAGTGGCTATAAGTCATGCGGTTTGGCTGAGGATATCCACCTTTACTGGATACCCAGCACAAGTTGGCGGATGTTCCCTTTTGGGACTGACCTCTTGACCCTGGGGTGGAAGGTCACCTGCAGAGGATCGAGAAGTCCAATGCCACCTTGACTCGGTCTCTTCCGCTCAGAAGGACAAAGGCCGAAACCACAGCCTAAGCCCTTCGCCTTCTGCAGCCCGCGCCGCCTGCCCAGCAACGCCAGGGCCAGCAGGTACGGCCTTGGCATCCCAAACCCAAGCCGCCGGCTTCTCTAACAGGAGGCAGGGGAAGGGCCCTGGAGGTCCCTCGCCGGTCCCTCCTCCAAGCCTGCCCAGTGACGGGCTGAGGGTGTCGCCCATCCCCTGCTACCTCACCCTGGGTCCCCCTTGGGGACGGCCCGCACTTCCGCTCCGCCTGGTCCGCTGTTACCACGGACAGGTGGGTCTTGGAGGTGGTGGGAAGAGGCCTGCCTCTGGAATTCGAGCAGGCACCACCCTTCAGAGCCGTCGCCCCTCGGGGGGCTTCGGGATCCCCAGCCTCACTGGCGGCTCGTCGAGCCGACATCACTCTCCTCCTCCAGAAGGAGGTGGTAAGAGAGGTGGTGGACCCTCCTTCAGACCCAGGGTTTGTGTCCAGGTACTTCCTGGTTCCGAAACGGACGGGGGGCTGGCGCCCCATTCTCGACCTACACGACCTAAACAAGTTCCTAAGGTCTCGAACCTTCAGGATGGTCACTCTGGCTCAGATAATACCATCCTTGGAGCGCGGCGTGTGGTTCTGCTCTCTGGACTTGCAGGACGCGTTTTTTCACGTCCCTATCCGTCCGTCTCACCAGAGATTCCTTCGCCTCGGCATGGAGGATCTCTTCGAGTTCCAAGCCATGCCCTTCGGCTTGTCTCCAGCTCCCAGGGTCTTCACCAAATGCATGGCAGTGGTGACAGCATTCCCTGCGGCGCCGGGGTCCGGTGTACCCTTACCTGGACGACTGGCTGATAGCAGCTCCCTCCAGGAAGGAGGCGGAGTGTCCAGAGATCTGGCCCTCCAGGTCTGCTCTCAACTGGGCCTCCTTATCAACGAGGCCAAGTCGGAACTCGAGCAAGCAGGTGATTTTATTCATCGGGCGCAGCTCGACTCTTCGAGCCAGAGCGCTCCCGCGGACAGGGCCGAGGTTCTTTCCTCCTTGCCCGATCATTTCTGGTTGGGCACTGCGCCTGCCCGGGACTTCCTGCGCCTCCTGGGTCTCATGGCGGCCTGTACCAGCGTGGTCCGTTGGGCCCGCTGGAACATGGTCCCCTTCAGTGGGGACTGGCCAGCCAGTGGTCACAACGCCTGCGATCCCTTGGACCAGCTTAGTCGGTGACACAGGGATGTGGAATGCTCTCCAGTGGTGGACCGCTCCAGATCATTTGCAGGAGGGCATCCCGTTCGTCCGCCCGAGCCGACGGTCTCTCTGTCAGACGATGCCTCTCTGATGGGTTGGGGTGCCCATCTGGGAACACGGGCTGCATGGCCTCTGGTCCCCGCCGGAGTCCCGATGCCACATCAACCTGCTGGAGCTCCGAGCGGTCCGCCTAGCTCTCACCGCCTTTGCTCCGTTCCTCCGGGGTCAAGTGGTCCGAGTCCAGACGGACAATACCACGACCATGTACTATCTAAACCGCCAGGGCGGGACGCGCTCCATGCTTCTATGCAAGGAAGCTCTCCGCATTTGGTCACTCGTGCGCAGCCTGGAGGCGGATCTCCTAGCCATTCACGTGGCAGGAGCCTCCAACACCCTGGCCGATGCCCTGAGCCGGATAGGGGCTGCATCCCACGAGTGGTCTCTCCTGCCGGAGGTAGTACAGCATCTGTTCTCCCTTTGGGGCACACCTCAGGTGGACCTGTTTGCCTCCATGGAGAACGCGAGGCTGAGTCTGTTCCATGCCCGCCCCCCTCAGCAGGGCTCGCTGCAGGGGGATGCCTTCTCGAGGCAATGGACCCCGGGCCTCTTTTACGCCTTTCCCCCATTTCCCTTGATCCACAAGGTGCTTCTCCAAAGCGAGGAGGGACAAAGGCGAGGTGATTCTGATAGCCCCAGACTGGCCTCGCCAGTTCTGGTACCCAGATCTCCTCAGTCTCAGCTCCAGGACTCACGCAGCTTCCAGCTCGCCCGGACCTGCTCTCAGTCAATCAGGGAAGGTGTTCCATCCGGACCTTCAATCCCTGCACCTGACGGCCTGGTTCCTGAGCGGCTAGAGTTCCAGGCTTTGGGTCTTTCCGACGAGGTCCTCAATGTAGTTGAGGCATCCCGTAGAGTCGACCAGAAAATGCTATGCCTTCAAATGGAAAAGGTTTTCCATTTGGTGTCAGGCAAGGGCTTGGACCCTTCCTCCTGTTCCTTGGCAAGCATCTTGGACTATTTATGGTCCCTTTCTAGTCAAGGGCTTAGGTCGACGACCTGGGTGCACCTGGCAGCCATCTCTGCTTACGGGCGCGGGCAGGAAGCAGTCGATGCGCAGGAGGAAGGTGGTCTGGCGCTTTTTCAAGGCCCTTGATCACATTTCCCTCCAGTGCGGGAACCCCACCTCGTGGATCTACTGCTGGTACTGGCAAAGCTCACGGGCAAGCCATTCGAACCCATGCACAGGTGTGCTTCTCTCACCTGTCGTGGAAGACCGCCTTCTTGGTGGCTATCACGTCAGCCAGAAGGATGGGAGAGCTCCAGGCGCTTCCATCGAGTCTCCTTACCTGGTCTTCCACAGGGACAAGGTTGTCCTGCGCCCCACCCGAAATTCCTTCCGAAGGTGGTGTGCAGTTTCCACCTTAACCAGGTGTTGACTCTGCGGTGTTCTACCCCAATCACACCTCGGAGGTCGAATATAGGCTCCATACTCTGACTCCTAGAAGGCCGCTTATTATAAGGAGCGACGGCTGAAATTCGGGGAGAGGTTCGCCAGCTGTTTGTCACCCACGCTGAAGCCGCACCTGGCAGACCTGCAGCCAGCGGACGATAAGCAGGTGGGTAACCTCCTGCATAGATCTCTGTTATAGTTGGCGGGCATGGAGCCTCCCAGAGGGATAAGAGCTCATTCTACCCGCCATACTGCTGCAACGGTGGCTGCTTCCAGGGACGTCCCTATCCAGGAAATCTGCAGGGCTGCTACCTGGAAGTCAGCAAACACCTTCTTACCCACTACCACATCGACCTTGAGTCACGCCAGGATGCTGGTTTTGGGGCCTCAGTTCTCAGTCTCTCTTTCCCAAGTAAGTATATGGGGGTGTCGTCTTGCCTCCTCTCCCGAGGAGAACTGCTAGGGAGTCTGCCAATGAGTGTGGATGAACAACATATCCATGTCCCTAGAAATACAGGTTACTCACCTGTAACAGGAGTTCTAGGAATGGTATATGTTGTTCATCCACACGCCCCCCGACCTCCCGGCTTGACGCACAACCTGAGCTTCCAGCGGCCAGATCTGCGTCATGGGGCGGAGCCGAGAGTTATACCACCCGGGTGGGTGGGAGGAGCAAGCTTGAAGACCTTCCGGCAAGATTTAAAGCGGCAAGGATACTGCCAATGAGTGTGGATGAACAACATATACCATTCCTAGAACTCCTGTTACAGGTGAGTAACCTGTATTTCTGTGCCACTGCAGCATCATTATGTGCCTCAGATGCGAAAACACAGTTTGGCCAGGATTTGAAAAATGACAGCTGTCACGTTTATGAGGTGATGTAAAAATGGCTGTGTTGAGAATCTGGGGTCAAAATATTTAAAATGACCAAAGTTACGAGCGAGTGCACCAAAATTTCAACAGATGTACATAACATTGCCGTTTTGGCATATTTTGAGCCCAAATGTTCACCGAAGCCTTCTTATGACCCCACCTCATGAACAAGTGCAGTGACAATTTTCAAGTCCCACCTGAAAAGGAGATTTCCCCAAGTGATTGCAAAATCATCTTTTGGGGCAGATTTGCCTAATTCCACCACCATTGTTCGGGAAGCGGGGTACCAAAAAGGTCATGTTAAAAATTTGGGCTCAAAATAAGCAAAAAATGGCAAAGTTGAACATTAAAGTTGAAAACTCCATTGAAATACATTGAACTGCACTTACCTTAGTTTCTCACATTGCAGTTGGCGGTTCTAGCAGCAAGATGTGTCTTTGGTTGGAGAGTGGATCTTCGTCCAGCAAGCTGCTCAGGTGAGTTAGGGTGTGTGAGGGGATGATGGGTGGTGGGTGCTCAGTGGGAGGTCAGGGTGGGGGTTGATCGGCAAGGAACCGCTTTCTTTTATAGGTTAAAAAAAAAGACATCAAGGGATGGTTTCCTTTATTTCAGATGGGGACTGGGATCGGGAAATGCCATTAGACACCAGGGAAACTTTTACAAATATGGGAACAGCGATCGGAGGGGTTGGGGTGTGTCACCAGACACCAGGGAAACAGTGGCAAAATACTGGGATGGCGATTGGAGGGGTTACGGGGTGTCACTAAACTCCAGGGAACTATTAAACAATATGGGGATGGAGATAGGGGGTGCCACTAGACATATGGGAAACTTTACAAAAAAATGGAACGGCAACTGGAGGGGTGGTGGGGTGCCACTAGACACCAGGGAAACAGTGGGAAAATGCAGAGATGGCGATCGGAGTGGGATGTGCCACTAGACACCAGGGAAACTTAAAACAATATGACGACGATGATGGAAATATAATATGACAATTTTCGTATGAACAAAAATATCATATGAAGATATTTGTATGAACAAAAATATCATACGGAAATGTTTGTATGACCGAAAATATCATACAAAAGTTGTCATATGAACAACAATCTCATACAACACTTTTTCAGAAGCAAGTCACGAAAAAGGATGTCAAAATTTAAAAGAAAAGCACATTTAGGGGTCATTTTTCGAACAGTTAAGTGCAGAATAAACCTAACAGACTCCCAATGAGCAAGGTAGATGTGGTGGCCTCTCTGCAGCATGCCATGTTTGTGGGCTTTTAATTTTTTTTTTTTTTTATGGTAACAAGATGGCGGCAAACAAAAATTATTTTTCCCTCATGAAAAAAAATTGGCCCCATGTGAAAAAGGATTCTTTTTTCATTTCATACAGCTATTTTTAAATGCTAACTGAGCATGCTCAGAATTGAAATTTAAAAATTAAATAACTATGGAATGGAGTAACATTTTTTCACTAAAGCAGCTAAAGGTACATCTGGGGGCCAAGCCATTTCTACTCTGAAAATTTCTGAACAAAATTCCAAACCATCTGGGCACAAGGCGATGACAAAAAAAGCAACAAAAAACAGCAATTTTTTACGGGTTTTTTGCAATCTGCATCTCGGAATCCACACATCCGACTGGAACTAAACTTGGCAAATCAAGATCTACTCCCACGTGATCATGCATGCAAAATTTCGTGCAAATCCGTTGAACAGTTGCGAAGATAAAAATTAAAGTACAAAATTTGAGGTTTAGCATAGAAACCCCTGTTCAGCCCTAAATATAGTGGGCTATTGCTATACACACACAATATATCTATATGGTAGCCCACCAGAGATTTAACATTTCAATTAAAAGGGATTCAGTTCCACCTAGTGGCTAAAACACAGAGCTGTGAACCTAGCAAACCAGGTTTGACTCACTTGGCTGCCACTTACTTACTGTTTGGTGCTTGCCACATCATTCAAATTCCCCGCGCTTCACCCCTGTCAATTTTCTCTCTAGTTTACCTCTATGCTCAGAGCTGGCCAAAGTCACCCTCATTCCTTTGTTTGGGGTGCAGCAATTAAACACTTGGCCACAGCAACCAGCAGGTGGCTCTCCTGAGTCTTGCTCCCCCAACCGATTGCGCAGGACCCTCAGGGAATCTCCACTAGAGAACTCTGCTGTTCCTACCTCCTCCCAGCTTTTCCACCTATCAGAGGGCAGCATGGTGTACTCCCTAGCTGTTACTCAAGCTGCCCTCCTGCTTGTAGCCCTCATGTGAAGGACGCATGTGAAGGACAGCAGGAGTTTGCCTGAGAGTCAACTATGGAGGCTGCTGGGTGTCAGTCATGCTGCCCTTTTGAACAGTTCATCTGACATAAGAACATGTTAGAATATCCTACAAAGTAGTCCTGGAAAACCTATACCCACCTACATTAACAGTAAAATGTAAGCTGTTGCCTGAGGTTCCCCACTGTTTCTGCTGTTGTGTATGTGGTGGGTGTTATGCTAAAGGACTGAGGGAATTCCCATGCTTATAGTTCTATGTTGTATATATGTAATATTTGTCATATAGACTACCCTATAATAGATGATCATTAGAAGAAGAAGCATCAGCATTTAGATAGTGCTTTTCATACACAGTGTATCCCAAAGCACTTTACAAGCAATGCTAGACTGGTAGTGAAGTGACTGGGAGAGTTCTGAGTCTTTCACATTAGGGGATGTGGCAGCTTGCGTCTGCCATATGCCTCCTAGTGCCAGATAACAGCCCATACTTGGGTGCATGGGTGGCACATGTCCCATTTGGAGCAGCTCAGGAACCAGTCAGTTCCTGTGTAGTGAAGTGTTTTCTAACAAATGTTTTGCACTTTAAAGTCTTGCTTGACTGCAAGCATTGTTACTGATGCTGGAATAGTTATCTGCTCTGCCTCTAGTCCCTTTGCTGCCCAGCTCATCTAGGCCTACTGCTGCTGCTTGCTGCTAACTCTGGGAGAATCCCATCACTAATTGTTGCTAAGATTGAGATCCTGATACCTCATCAGTGGTCTCTGCTGTGTTTTGATTGGTGAATACAGCCCCCTGCCCTACTTGTCTCTGCTGAATAAACCTGGTTCCTTGTCACCTCAACATGACCCCACCAGGAGTTAACCTTGCCTCAGTATACGCTACTTTGTTTATCTATTGTGATCTCCTGGTTGCGAGATGTATGACACCTCTCTATAGGGGTTGTAAGGAGGATCCCCTGCCCTATATAAGTAAACCCTCTGGGTCTCTAGAAAATACCACTAACATGCTTAGCTGCATGGCCTCCTCAAAAATAGTACCTACTACAAACTCATGACAGATATTCAGCAATATTGTATGACTACCCAGCCCTAACACCGACCCCGACTCCACTCCTGGGTTATATCCTACATTAATCTATTGTTAGCAGGAGATGCTGAGTTAATTCCCGGCCCTAGCATAGCTAACATCAGGCTGTTCTGTCGTACTGTTCTGGCTGGGCAAACACTAAGGGACTGAAAATTGTGCATATGAATATAAACAGCATCTCAGAAACATGGCTGAAACCAAGTATTTGATCCCATGAGGTTGAGTTACCAGGGTATACTGCCTTTAGACATGATAGACTTCTAAAGGGGAGGGGTATCCTCTTCGGTCTGCCAGGGGCTTGCAGTTTTCGATGTAACAACGGGGACATCGGGGTTCGGGGAGAGAGGAACACTGGCTTACTAGTGACAGTAAATTGCATTATTTGATTTAATAATAGGGACATTGGGGTTCGGAGAGGGGGGAACACTGAATCACCAATTAAACGGGCTCACCTTTTTTATGTAGTAACGAGGACAACAAAGATCGGGGAGGGGGGACTGCAGCACATTGCCGAAAGCAGACTACTCTCCCAGAAAATAATTTTCTAAGAACCCTTAGACCCACCCTGGCTGGTCTAAGGGTACTTAAAATTTCTCCCACTGGGAGAGTTCTGAGTCTTCCACATTAGGGGATGTGTCAGCTTGTGTTTGCCACTTGCCTCCTAGTGCCAGATAACAGCCCATACTTGGGTGCATGGGTGGTGCATGTCCCATTTGGGGCAGGCAGCCGGTGGTTGATGCAGGTTGCCTTTGAGAATCGCTCTCCATGCATTTTTAGGTGCAAGGTGCACTTTGCGTCATTCTTTATGGCGCAAGCCCCTTGTGCCCTACCAGGAGCTTTGAGAATTGGGCTCATGGGCTTCAGTTCAGATGAAGAAAGTACTCACAGTTCAAAATTTCCTCAAATGCTATTTGTTGTAGAAACATTCAAACATCTATATGCAGTGTAAAAAAAAGCACCTGTGACCTCCAGTCTAACTCTCCAGCTCTTCGACCAAGGTGTGGTCTTCGTCAGGGGGTTAACTAGAAATTCCCAAAAAAGGCATTGTGCTATTATGAGGGTACTATCTCTTATTTTTGTCTGCAATAAATGTTTTATAAGCATTTATATAAGACAGATACCACAGAACAACATGTATCCAGTACAAAACTTGACAGTAGATTGAACGGAGCATAAAGCCTAACAAAAAGAACGTCACAATACATACATCAGACATAAATGAACAAAAACTACAAAGAATGCCTGGATAATTCTACATACATGAGTACATTCAGAAATAAAAGCTGTGAAAAGAAAAGGTTATTTATTTATTTATTTATTTGCGAGTTTTACCAGGAAAGCATTCTGAGCAACATGCTCGATTCCAGATGCGACCTGGGGGTTGAGACCCACATACATAAATTGGAATTGCTTATACAGTACAGAGATAGCAAGTGCATAAACATACATTTAGGGTGAAAAAAATACAGACAAGGGTATTTTACAATACAATTGGCATATACAGTATAATGACTTGGGGGTAGGGTACTGTACAAGACGTTTTAGATTAACAGCAGAGAGATATTTGGTAACATTCTTAGTTAGAACAGTTAGGTTCTTTTGTGATCTCGTGTATTTATACACTTTTAGTATTTCAATGGCTTACATACCCATTTAGTCCAGCTTTCTGGTTCAGAACCGAGTCAAGGCTGTACTCTGTTCTAGGTAGCGCATAAAAGGCAGCCTTCTGGATCATGTTCATGTGCTTACCATTACTGAATCTAAGATGTGCGGGCTCTTTTACACTGATCTAGTCATATATACAGAGTTGTGTGTGTGGGGGTGGTGGTCTTGTAACCATCTTTAGGCGACCACCTTGGTTGGCCCTGACCCCCAATAGAATATTAAACAAATACTGTCCTGGATATTTTTTGTTTCACGCCTCCAGGGAGGAGGCCCAGTACTGAATATTTATTTTCTCCCATACAAGTTTTTCCCCCCATGGTTGGTGTGGGCAGGCTCTCAGCCCTGTCCCAGTCTCCTCCCACCCAGCAACCCATCCCACCAGACTGCCAAGCCCAAAATCCCATCAAGGATTTGCTCCCATGGCAGGGCCAGGAAGGGGAGGGCTGTCTTCCCCCCACTCGGTGTCACATACATACAGATGGAGCAGGCGACCGGCTGATGGTGTGGGGTGGAGATAGGTGGGCAGGGCTTTATTTAGCCCACACCAACCCTTTTTCACCTTTCTCCCTTTGTTCTCTTATCACGACAGCACATAGACATGGAGGCGCACACGCCGACAGAACCATGGCTGCTCCCTTTGTATCACTCGGGCTGCCGGCGCTACCCCCAGGCCTCCACCTGAAGGGCAGCCGGAGGCTGATATGGCAATCCACCCCACCCCGGGAGAAAAGAGATGTCCTCCGGATGCTCAGCCTTCTCCCTCCCTGGCTGACTCCCAGTGACCCAAGCTCATTCCTGAAACAGGGTCACTGGCATGGGGAAAGATAAGGCGCAGAGTGTCTCAGTCCTCTTCTCCACTGGGCCAGCTGCAGTACTGAATATTTCAACTGTTTTGGGATTTCTTTTCCAAATATCTGCTGTAAAGCTCCCACACTGTCTTCCCAGAACACAGCTAACTTTGGGCAGTCCCAGAACATATGCATATGCATTTCAGAGAGTCCTCACAGTCTCCAGCAAGTATCTAAGCCTGCGGTCCGAAATGTTTTGTAATCACTGGCATCTGAAAAATATGAGAGGGTACCTTCCACTGAAGTTTATGACACAAATACGAGGTGAAGACCTTTGGTGCCCTTTCCCATAAGAAACTCATTCTTTATAGGAAATACGTTCTTGAATTTCCCTTTCCCCCCTCCCACTTAGCTTGCATCTGGAGTCTCCATGTTAAATTTAATGAGGAACTGGTTTTGTAAAGTAGAGATGCCAGATGGCCCTGCCCTGGGTACTCTGCATTAAAACATAAGAGTCATTGGAGAGGGTCAAGAGGTATTCTTAGTCATGATTTCTACAGTTCCGAGGTTATATGGCTATGTAATTTAAGATAACAATAAAAGTCCCAGTGTGGTAGGCCAACTGTTTGTGTAAACAAGTTCACTGACATTTAGGAAAAAACTTGGCTCAATTTCACAAGGTCCTTCCTGGCCCACCTCCCGAAGGTTGGGTCTACCCTGCCCTGGATGAAGTTAGCGCATGTCCATATTGGGGTAAGTTCGCCAACTGTATCGTTTTTTTAATCTCTTTAATTATCTGTCACAAGGCTTTTATAGTGTGCCTCGCCCATGGGTCAGAGATCTGTCATAGATGAGGATACTCTAAGGTACACTTAAGGTTGCCCAGTGACTGACCTAACTGGGGGCCACCACAAACATAAGACAGATACTGCCTTTGTTGCTGGATCTGTTTCCCTGTGTGCTTAAAATGGCAGCAGTGTTCTCTCTTCCCTCTCCTAGATTGTAAAGTGCTTTGAGATACAGTTTCTGTGACAAGCGCCGAGACCAAACTCTGTTCCTTTGATTTTCAGTAAAGTTCTGGTCAGTTTACAGCTGGGTAAATGTCTTGCTAAGGGTCACTCAGTGGATAAGTGTCCCCAGTGAGATCTGAACCTGGATTTTTTTATTCAAAAGTCAATGGGTCCCATTTTCAAAAGGTTAGCATGGCACAAACAGGGTCTGGGCCATGCTAACCAGGAATAGCGTGAGCTGTTGGAGGCGTGCCCATATTCAAAGGGCACATTGCATGGCACACCCCCGGCAGTGCCATCATGCACAGTACTGTGCTGCACCTATGCAAATGAGAGTTACGCCATACATATGCAGCACAGCACAATATTGAAAGTGTTCTGAAGCGCTAAATGTCTGCAAGCAGTGGTGCAGTTTAATGCTTCTGAAACGCAGCCCTTGACAGTGCACAGACCTTTCTGCCCACTGTCAAGGGCTGGGTAGCCTGGCAGTTCAGCTGTCCCTCCTTAGCCTCGATCTTCATAATAAAAAACAGCCCCACATCCCTGGTAGTCTAGGTGTCCCCCCCCCCAAGCCCTGATCTTCATAATAATAAGAAACCCTCCCTTTTCCCTGGTAGTCTAGTAGCACCCCCTTCCTGAGCCACAGTCATCATAATAAAATACAAACTCCCTGTTTTCCCTGCTAGTCTAGTGGTCCCCCTCCCCGAGCCCCAATCTTCATAATAATAAGAAATCCTCAATTTTCCCTGGTAGTCTAGTGGTCCCCACTCCCCGAGCCCCTACTATTACATGATAAAACATATCCGTTCTCCCTGGTAGTCTAGTGGTCTCCCCTTCCCGAACCCTGATCGTCATAATAATAAGGAATCCTCCATTTTCCCTGGTAGTCTAGTGGCCCCCCTCCCCCAAGCCCTGATCATCATAATAAAAAAGAAACTTCTCATTTTTACTGGCAGTCTAGTGGTCCCCTCTCCCTGAGCCCTGATCATCATAATAAAAAAACTCCCCATTTTCCCTGGTAGTCTAGTAGTCTCCTCACCCCGAGCCCCAATCTGTGTGTGACTAATAAAATCCCCCAATCTCTGGTAGTCTAGCACCCTTCCCCAAGCCCTGATCCCATTCATAAATAGCCCTGTAAACCGGTAGTACAGTGGTCCCTCCTCCCTAACCCTGACCTGCCCCTATCGGTCTTTCCAGACCATCCCTGGTGGGCTAGTGGCCCCCACCCTGGTAAGCAGTGACCCACCACCCCGCTCCTCCCCAATGTGACTCAAGCCGGTGACTGGCACAGCCCTCCTTACACTGCCATGGCCAGTCACTGACTAAACTGTATCGGAGCACGTACAGTGTACAGTGCACTCTCACCAACCAATGAGCGTATAATGAGCATGCACTGCATAATGTATGTGCTCTGATACAGTTCAGTCGGTGGCTGGCCATGACAATGTTAGGAGGGCTGTGCCAGTCACCGTCTCAGGTTGGGTTGGGGGGAGTGGGATGGCAGATCACTGCCTAATGAGGTGGGAGGCCACTAGCCCACCAGGGACAGTCTGGAAAGACTGATAAGGGCAGGTTAGGAAAGGGGACCTCTGCCCTACTGGGTTTATGGGCCTATTTACAAAATGGGATCGGGCTGGGGTGGGTACTAGACCACCAGGGATTGGGGATTTTATTATTCATACATGGATCTGGACTTGGGGGGACCACTAGACTACCAGGAAAAATGGAGTATTTTTTTATTATGATGATCAGGGCTCATGGAGAGGGGACCAGTAAACTGCCAGGGAAAATGAGGCATTTCTTTTCTGTTATGGTTTGTCTCCCGGGTAGTACCTGAAAATAGGCATACAGCTTGTCTAGTGTACCTGGCCAACAAAGGCTAAATAAATAAATAAATAAATGATCGGGGGGAAGGGGATCACTAGACTATCAGGGAAAATGGAGGATTTCTTATTATTATTATGATCTGGGAGGGGGGACTACTAGACTATCAGTTCAAAGATTTTATTGGTCAGTTAAAAAACATTTCAATATTCAAATGTGGTATACAAAATAAACTACCAGGGAAAACAGGGAGTTTGTTTTTTATTATGATGATCGTGGCTTAGGGAAGGGGACCACTAGACTACTAGGGAAAATGAATATATTTTATTATTATGATGATTGGGGCTTGAGGAGTGGGGGCCAATAGACTACCAGGAAAAATAGGGAGTTTTATTTATTATGATGATTGAGGCTCGGGGAGAGGGGACCATTAGACTACCAGGGAAAGGGTGTTTCTTCTTTTATTCTTACACAGTTTAGCACTGGGAGGGGAACCTGGCCCCATGCACTTGGGCCAGCACCCACATGCAGATGAGCCCATAATGGGCATGCAAATGGCCCCATAATGCTGTGCATGCCCAATGGGCTCATCTGCATTTTTGGGCTGAATATCATCTACGGGGGGTGATGGCGCTAACAAGTGTGCACTGTACCCTGTGACAGGGTTGAATATGGCCCTATCCCAGTTGTTATGGAGAAAGAGTTTAAATGCAGGGATCTGTTCTGTTCTCTTCTTTTCTGTCTGTTCTCTGTCTGATTGTGCAACCAGATTTTCTTTGTGAGACCTAGGACTTGATCACTCCGATGGTCCTGCAATTGTCTGCCTCTCACTATCTCTCTACCCTCACTTGCTGTTTGTGTCTTTTCTTCCCCTTGCATATCTGCAGGTATAAAAGTATATGTGAATCTTTTTGTGGAAATGTAATTGATACTGGGATCCCTTTATTTAAAACTGTATATAGTTATACTGTTGAAATGATTGCAAAGCTAAAACTGTATATAGTTATACTGTTGAAATGACTGCAAAGCTATTTGGAACTCAAGGGGTTAACCTGAGATGCAATTTTTAAGCCTTTTGCAGAAGACGTAAACAAGTGGTCAGTTCTGGGTCACAATGTTCTTTTTGCGGCACCTGCTGAAGCTGACAAGAACATTGGAAACCTACAAGAACACTGTGTGAGAAGCATGCTGTTTTTCTTAAGGAGCTCCTGCACAGACTTATAAAAAAGAGCTGCAATGTTTTGCAAAGGAGAGACATAGAGACTGAGAGAGACAGATTGGAAATTGAGAAGAAACCCAGATGGACTTTCTACGTTTATACTGCCTTTGTAAATAGTTATAGTGAACATTTTTTTAATTTTTTATTTTACTGTTATTAATAATACATTGCTTGTTGTGAATTTTACAACTGCTGCTGGTTTTCCTATGCTTCTTGACCTGTGCCTTGATGACATACCCTTATGGGCGGTCTTTAACCCCACACCCCGGTAGCGCTGTGCCGAACATGGTGACCACTTGCTGTTCACTGTGCTACCAGGGTCTGATATTTAAACTGATAGCATGGTCGGTTTGGGTCATGCTATCTGTTTGAATATGGCGGCAGAGCTGGCTGGCCCTATTTTATTTGCATGGCGCACCTTTTTGTGTGCACAGCCAGCCGGCTCTGAATATGTGGGCCTAAGTTTCTTATTTACCTTTCCTTGTTTAGCAAATCAAACTGATACTCACAGTGACTGGCAGGGGCAGTTGACACAGTGCCTATTGCTGGTGCTTCAGTACAGCCTTACCATTGCTAACCAGTAATCTAGCAATATACAGTACATGCCAGTTCAACAGTATGAGGTCACTCCAAGAGCATCCGTCTACATTTTGTCCCTCTCTATTCTAAAGATTACTTTTAAAATACTTATATTTTGACTGACAAAATTCAAAATACAAATAATGGTAATTTTACATGATTGTTATGCAAAACATGTGTTCACTAGCTGTAAGCGCAAAATGCAGACAATAAGTATTTTGCACCAAAGTATGATCCAGAATGTAAACACATTAATTTTTTTAAGTAGCTTAAATACCTTGTTTTAATAATTTTCTTATTGCACCGCAACTTCCTTTTCCAAAGGCTCGTTATAGCCATTTCACAGGCAGCTTCATACTTCCCTCAGCGCCATATGCTAGCAAGTTTTACTGATTCAGCAGTGGGTCAGCAGTTAGCATAAGACACACGAGGGATGCATGTACTGCGTGAGAGATGGCTATAGCCAACCTTTGTAAATGGAAGTAAGGGTGCAATGAGAAAATGATTAAAATAGGGACTTTGAGGTGCTTGGAAAAACTGGATTTTATGATAACATTACTAATCAAGTAGTGAGGTGCAGTATGGGTGAGGGAGGACTAATCTGTTAGCAGTGTTTCTCCTATAAGGATGTGCAACATATTAAAAGATCCCAAAAACAATATATGGATAATTAATTCTGAGGTCTGCTGTTTATGTATTTTTAAATGTATTTACCCTAGATTCTCTAATGGGGCTGCATCATCTCATTTGCAGTGGTATCCTGCTTCTACCCATTTCATAGCGGGATGGATTGGAGAACCATGAGGCTAAATTAAGTGCTCATAGTGGTACTGAGTAAGTGGTAGGTGGGATTTGAACCTGGATTTCCTATAACTTATGGGGTTCACAGCCTGCCCAGTGGACAATGTCTGCCCTCCAAGGCCAGAACTGAAACTTGTAACCGAACTAGGGATTTCAGCCCATTGACATTAATCCATTAATTATTTCCAAGACTGGCCACTGCCATCAATCAGCTAGTACATTTCTTGCCATTAATGACAATGGCCACACGCAGCTGCAGTCACTCCATTAATTATTTCTTTTAATTTAGTGATAGTTTAAGTGATGCTGGTAGCCTCAAATGCTGCAATTAGCATGTTAGCAAGTGTTGTGCTTATTGACAGTAGCCAAATGCCACTGTAGTTAGCCTGTTATGTATTTTTGTGACTGGTGATAGTGGCTGTAGGCTGCTTTTGTCAATTTGTCAGTTCGATGATGCCACTGTCAGCAATCTGCAAATGAATTCTGGGATTGTCTAGGGTGACTGCAGCCTGTTATTCCCAATCTATGAACTGTTTCTATGATTAATGATGGTTAGCTTAGTGATGATGTGTGTAACTGATGCGGCCGCTGGCATTATTCAATTAGTGATTTTTGTTGTGGTCTGTCGTCATCAATCCTTTAATAATTTTTGTTATACAGCAGGTTAATTTAATGCTCGGTTCTTAAATATAAAAGCTAATCAGCTACTGTTAACCATGGAGAGTTGTTACCTAAAACTACATTAAGATGAAATTGGATGGTTGCTGCAGAAACTCTAAAATTAAAGAAATTGGATATTTCAGGGTTTGAAATTGTCACTTGCCCACTGGCAAATGCTGGTATGCTCTGTAGGGGGGCAGTAACATTTATTGGCTTATTAGAAAAGGTAACATTGCGATGAATAAGCACATCAGTTGAGCCGCTGAAATGTCTGGGAGGCAAGTGGAGCTTCTCACCTGCAAAACTTAATTTCCAAACCTGAGGTTAGTTTTTATTTTACATTCTGTTTTATGACCCTCTTCAGTCTCCAGCTTCCATATCTCTGTGGAGCACCCATGGCCTACCCGATCCCCTTACATGCTGCTGCCGTTCCTCCATTTAGCCTTGGCTTCCCCCCAGGCGGGGATGGGGTAGAGGGGATTTACTCTTGAGCTTCATTGTTTCATCAGGTGGTGCCAAGGTAGGGGTCCGGGGTCTGAATATCGTCCATCGTCAAAGTAACTGGAGACATTTTCAGTTTTTTTCCCTCTCCCCCGGTTTGTTGCGTGAAATGTTGTCAGTGGTTTGCACAAGTGAAGAGTGGCATGCTCTGATGACGGCAGTATCTGTACCCTCTCTCAGCACTCTTAACTGTATTATCACCTATGATCACCCAGGTGGCTGGATTGCAGCAGCAAACAGAACTCTCCCACCCCTGGAGGAGGAGGAGAGCGTTGGCATCTGAGACATGCAGTCCTTCTTTCCCCAACTGGTCCCTAGTGACGCAAGCTTGCTCCCGAGCTAGGGTCACCAGCATCACGAATGGTAGTGTCACCATGGCACTGATGGGCCGGCCCCTAATGGTAAGTTTCAAAACACACCAGTTCTTGAATGAGTGTGCAGTGGTGTTCCCAGGATTAAACAGATAACATAAAGTATATTGCAGGTCAGAGCAATTTGATATAGTGCCTTTTCTGCAAACAAATTGCAAGAGCTTTGCTTTGGGGAAGTTTGCTGCAAAACCAGAAACCAAATGTACAGAGATCTAATAGATGAGCTAGTCATGAAAGGGAAATGAGGACATTAAATCTGATTAAAATAATATATGATACACAGTTAATGCAGCAGATTGTAGTATTGGGTGACTGAGTGTATCTGCTGGATCAGAAACAGTAGGATGGGCCATTGCTAACAAAACAGAGAAACACTCTACGCACGAATCCATCGGACAGCACGATTGACTAAACTGGGGGGAGAAGTGAATGCAAGGGGAAAAAGGTGGATTTTGATGCAAACTGTGAAGAAGGAAAGGGAATTAGTGAGATGGAGGAGGGAAGGCTGTTCCAGACAGTTGGGCTGAGATAATGGAGGACCTTCGAGATAACTGAGGACCTCCCACTGGTGGTGTTAAGTGGAAGATATGTGAAACTGAGGAAAGTCTAGAGCTGGCGAACTGGAGAGGAGAGAGAGAGAGAGAGAGAGAGAGAAGAGAGAAGAGAGACGAGAAGAGAGAGAGAGAGATGCTACGTATAACCCAAACTCCAGCACTCTGTGTCTTGAATCATGTAATTTAAACTACATTGCATGATGAAAAAAAAGAAAGCTCAGAGCCATGTGTTGAGATAGTATGCCAGCATAACAGTTGTACTTATTGTTAGAGTTATGTATTTATCTCTAAAAACATGATCGCATGTTCACCCAGGATTTGGTGTTTTTTTCGGCCTTAATGAGCAGCTGATATGATTGGGGCAGGTAGACATACCGGGGTGCTACCTGCCTTAGTGTCTAAATAAGTAGTTTTAAACAAATTTCATAGCGTAATTAATTAGATAAAAAGCCTTTATAGTGTATGGTGGAGCGTTGTTCTCCATCGAAATCAGTGACTGGAACAGCATTGCTGTGCTGCCTTCAGTGCGTCATGATGTTGTGCAGCACTGAATACCTCACTAGTGCAGCACAACAGCATTGAATGTCATCACGCATGCGCAGTGAGGCGGCAGCGGCACCGAGAGTTGATGCGGAAGTTACCGGCACTGGAGACAATGCGCCAAAGCAAGTTAGTATAACGTTATTTTTGGGGAGGCATTTTGTCATTGTGGCTCAATAATGAGCGCCCATACACTATAAAAGATTGTGCATGAGCAACTCATACACAAACAGAGCAGTTGTATGATCTCGTGGTTTCCGTGATAACGGACCTCTTGAGCTGCGCCCTCAAGGTCTCAGATTACCGTGGAAACCTCTCGATTGTACAGCTGCCTTGTTGTGTATGATTGCTCATACACAATCCTCTATGTAGGGCCTTTGGTGTCTCAAAGTGTAGCTCTACCCCAAAACAGCATTTGCATGTTCCTAACTAAGGGACAAGACCACAGCACGTTCAGTGTAAAGTATAGTAGAGTAGGTGGGGGTGGACTGTAGGCCGGATTTTTAAAGCTCGGGAAAATCCCAAAGCTGTGGGGAAAAACTCAACACAAGTGGGTTACCACTTACGGAACCGCAGTTTCTCCCGCAGCTACTGTATTCTCAAAAGTGGAGCTCAGGTTTTACAACCAGCTCCGTGATTTATGGCAGCTTGCAGCTGTTTTTTCCCTGCAGCTATGGAAACATTTTATGGTGGAACCAGCCATAACATCTTCCACAGCAGTGGCAGATGAGAATACCAATCTCTGCAGCTGCAGGGAGTTTGGTCCGCAACTGGAGTTGCGGAGTGGGACTTAGTCCCATGATGGTTTGAGAATCTGGCCCAGTATATGTGATTTTCTTCAACTTAGCAAGCCCCTTGTCATTTTTTGAAGGTAGCATAATGTTTAATATGCTACCCCCAAAAATGAAAAGTGGTCTTTTAGGTTGTGTAAAGTCACTATAATCATACACACACACACACACCTTCCCCATTCTACTACACTTTCTATTGAACTTGCTGTAGCCTCGTCCTTCACAGAATATCGACAAAATGCTGTTTTGGGATGGAGCTGTAGTTTTGGGACTCCAAAACTCACTGAATACATACCGGCCCAACAAAGGTTTTTATCTAATTAATTACGCTGTTATTTTTTTTTTTTATTCTTATTTCTTATTTTGATGCTGAAACTGGTAGTTAGAACTTTGGCGTGACTTGCCTACCACAGTTTGAAAAAGGTGTCAAACATCAAAGTCAGTGCTTTGAGTTTGTGCAACAACTTTTAAATGTTATCTCAGTGTACTTTTTAGCAATACCTGTTTTTAATTGCAGATGTTAACATGATGTTTATTCAGTGGGCCTACGGAACCAGAGTCGTGTTATGCTTATGCAACTGTGATAACTGTTTGGCCATTCGCACTCTCTATTCCATGGGAAATTACCACCATGTAGAGGTATGAAGGCAAGGAACCCTCAAAGAGGGTTCCACCCCTAGAGGTGCCATGGGAAAGAGTTTCTTGGCCAAAGGTACCTTAGGAAGGAGCCCCCTGAGAAGGGAGGCATGCCACTGTAAGAGGAGGGGAGGATGGTTGGGCAGAGAAAAAGTGCTTCAGAAGAAGGCTAGGAAGAACTGCTTATATAGCTTAGGAAGGGGGCGTGGCTGGGAAGAACTGCTTATATAGCTTAGGAAGGGGGCGTGGCTGGTTGCTCATCCCACTGAACTATAGGCATAGCCTTTCAAGAAGAAGCTGATGGCAGGTTCAAACTGGCACATACATTTTACAGAAATCATTGTGCCAGGATAAAGAATTCAGTGTAAATATAAAGGTTTTGGTAGTACAGCAGAACTTCTCAGTGAATTCACAGGTACGTACATACTAAAGATGGTTAAGGGCAGAAACAAAATGATTCCCATTAAGTCTACCGTGGTGTTGCTACACTGGTTTACTTGGTCCAAGGACTGTTTAATGGGGGAAGTAAACATTGCAGGGGTCTCTCAAACTGTGAAAGCACATTAAAAGGTATTTCAAATGAGGTGTGGAACTTCCTTGTAGGTGTCAAGAGTCCTGAGATATGTATATCTAAATACTCTGTAAATCAAAACAAGTCAGCAGCCATTTCATGGGATCCTGAGACAGAGAGTGATGTCACTGAGGAGGAAGTTATAATTAACAACATAGAGCTGGCCCCTCAGTGACATTACTTCCTGTTTTAAGATTACATGAAATGGCTGCTGCTTTGTTTTCATTTAGAGATAGTTTTATATTCATATCTCAGGACTCCTGACACCTACAGCTAAGCCTAGCACCTTGTTTGAATGGTCTTGTCTTATGCTTTCACAATTTCAGTGACCCTTGCAATGTTTACTTCCCCTTTAAGAAACAGATAGTGCTGAAAGAATAAAATCATGTGTACCAGTGGGAAAACACAATATTTTTGAATTATTAATTACTCAAACATGATAAAGGAATGCATTTTCTTAGATAAAGGGCATGGTTGTCAGTACTTTCTTACTGCATCTTTTTTTAACCCAGGAACAGTTTAAGGTTTTTTTTTTTAGCATAAATAGGATATGACAGTCCTTTGTGATGTATGATTTCCAAGAGAGTATCTCATAAATGAGCATTGGATGGTTAATGAGTCTACCTTTATGTCTTCATTATCTAAGTATAGCATACAAAAAGAATGGCAAGTGTGTGTTGTGAGTAAATGTTATAATAGGTGCCGGAACGGGGAGGGGGACACTATGGCCACTGACCTACTACTTTCATAAGTGGCCATATCAGTTTTTGCAACTGTGTTAATTTATTATTAGGGAAGAATTTACCCTTGACATCCTTGGCCTACAACTTTTCAGACCCTTCCGGCACTAATGATGTTATGTATGCTCAAATAATAGGCTGCGCTATACCTGCATTTAAGACCATCGTTAAAGACTCTGATTTGTGTCTCTTGTATTGGGAGATCTGGGATCTTATATTCCTGTACATTATTACATAAGAAATAGCTGATAGCCATATTGATCGGTTGACATTAGCATTTGTACCAAACCTGATTGTTTTACTGTTTTTTGTTTTATGAACATCCTCATATATCTTTGTGCTTTTAAATTTGGATAGACTTCAAGGGGCCTGATTTTCAAAGTAGGTGGCCTGCCAACTATAAGTTGAAAAAAGGACTAAGAAGTCTTTCATGAATGCTTCCTTATGTTTTTTCTAACACAGCTTTTTCTTCTGGCCATGCACGTCTACCAGGGATATACCCCGATCCCAGGGATATATCCTGTTCAAACTTGACTGCCTCTGTCTCCACAGGTCCAGTGCCCTCTGACTACTCCCACTGCTTCCTCTCCATGGCAGGGGCTCAGAGGGAGGGCTGTCCTCCCCCATCCCCCCAGGCAGTCCACTGCGTGGACCAGGATACAGTGCTAGCAGACTTTAGGAACCAAGGTAGTTTATGACCTCAGAACATCGTATACACCAACGTGGGATTTCCTCCCTTGGTTTTCCTTCCACCTCCCCAGTTGTGAGCACAGCCTTCTGCGTGACATCACGCATGCACAGCATGTGCCTGCAGCAGGAGCAAGCTCCCAGGCCCAGCTGCAGGGGTCACTGTGGTGACAGAACTCACCATCAGCCCTCGTAGACCAAGGCACACTGCCACACAGCAGCTACCCAAGCCTGGCCAACCTCCCGATATGTCAACTGACATTTACTCCCAAACTTGAGTAGCCTGTATTACATCATGACACACCGGTGCTGGGCCATTGGCATGGACGGTTCTTTATGTTTCATGAAATTAAGTCCTCTGATATTTGTTAAATCATGGAGTATGCTTATGTTTTATTAAATCATGGAGTATGCTTATGTTTCCCTATAGAAGTCTCTTGCTTTGCTTATAAGGTTTAAAACACAAAACCAAGGGGCTGCCCAACCCCATGGCAGTGTGCTGTATTGCTGTGATAATGACATGGGTTTGGGAGTAAATGGGGAGCTGGTCGGGTAGCCTGGAAGAGGCTTGAAGGAGCTGCCGTGTGGCAGCATTACCAGCTGGGGAAGACTGGTGCTTGGTTACACTGACACATGTGGAGAGGCGGGGAGCTAGCTCAACTGGAGGGTGTTGACTGTGCACATGTGTGGTCCACTGTGGCTTCTACCAGGTGCCATAGGAGATCGGTGGAGGAAGAAAGGAGGAGTGAAGACATCCAGGATTTGACTAGAAGACTACCAAAACTGGTACACTTGGGACTTACCACATTAAGCCCCCTGTGTGCCCTGGATCTTGACTGAGCTAACAATAGAGGATGCCCCTCCACCCAAGAGGCTGCAGCGGAGGGAAGAAGCATGGCAGTTAGCAGTAACAGTGAGGTTAATTGTGGGTTTGGCTAGGTGGTTGCCATAGGTCTGGAGGAAGGTGACATGGGCCTGGACGGGGAGAAAACCTATATAAAAAAAAAAAATCACAAAAACATAAATGGGATTACAGTTTGAAAAATTCCCTTTATATATTTTTTTCCCTATCCATTGCTAATCCTCCCAGCGGGCAGCAACTTGTGTTGGCCATCCGACACCGGACTTCCGCGGTCATTCAGATTCACTCTCTTCTACCTAGTGGAACCACCAGAGCCAATGTGGGAGGCTTCATCCAGCCATGGCCCCCGATTGTCCATTTTCTCCCCTTATTCCCCGGAGTCCCAGACAAGGACAGCGCATGCGTGTGGAGGCAAACACGTACGCCTTGGCATGGGCCAACTCCACTCTGCCCACCCCTAGCCTAGCGCCCATCTCTCTGCCCTTGCCTGCACCACCATCACACCTCCATGTGGTGGCAGTCAAAGGCTGGGAGAGATGACCTCCCCCTATCTGGGAGAGGAGAGCTGCCAGCGGATGCTCAATCCTCGTCTGAACCTCCCCCACCTAGGCCTACCCCCAGCACCCCGTGCTCATTCCTGAACATGGGTCACTGGCGTGCTGATAGTTAAGGCGTCCAGTGCTGCAGCCCTCTATGCCACTGGGCCAGCTTAGATTTTTTTTAAATTAATTATTATAAATATACCCCACATTGTGAAGACCAGCATTCTTTTGCAAGTATTAAATAAATAGCAAGAGTTGGCATGGTGGTTGAAAAAGTCAGGTGAGTAGTCTAAGAGGCTATTACAGTGCCAGTCTGTGACTGCACAGAGAATTGGGTAAGGTAACTATGAGTTACTGAGTTATTAATGCACTATATGAGGAGGCGTCACTCCTAGGAAGTTCACATATCAATGAAGAAGAGGTTGGCAGGGCTTGACTATAAGGAATCCCGCTGTTGCATCGCAGCCTGTCATCGCCATTGGGTGTTGTTGTTAGTACCATATCAGTGGAATAAGTAGGGAGGGGCAGGGGGAGAAAAAGGGAGGAAAAAGGGTCATAAATGCACCAGTGGAGAGGGAAGATCTAAGACAATAAGCCGATAAATGATACATCCCCTCCTTTTGTGAAGGACTATGAGCATACAATAACCAAAAGCAGGCTGGAAACTTCACCAAAAAACTAAAGGTGTCCTTCAAACTGTGATCCTCATTCATATGCTTGTAACTGTAGCTTCTCTTGCAAAGCAGAAGGCTTCTGTAGTTTTCACAGGATGTAATGGGCATGGGGGGGCATTTAGCAACTTGAGCCCTAATTATTTAATACAGGCTTTGCAGAAAAAAGCAGAAAAATATGGTCCTAGTCTAGAATTGCAAAACAAATAGAATCTTGTAGAGAGCAGAACTGATCCAACTGAGATAATGGACATTCTATTGTTGACTAGGAGGCAGCGCTGACGGCCTTATCTTTTAAAATCTATGCGTTGCCTAGAGGATTTACCTGTAAATGTCATTTTCCTTGACTATTGCAGCTATATTCTTCAAAAATGCCGTAAATCACATCTTTCTCGTCCCCAGACTTCAGCACAGCATTGCTATAAGCTTGTCAGCTACTGTTTATTGTGGTTGATGTGGTTTTGTGGTAAGAGCCTTGCACTCACAAAGATATTCCACTGATTAATCAAACTCTGCAGCCATTAATCAGCCCTTTCCGCTGCTTTTAATTGCTTTTCAGCTATGCCTGAAGTGCCATGACAAAATCTAAGGTTACTAGAAGAGACTTTATTATATTCATGTTAAACATGATTAGAGCCCTTGCACTTGTGTATACGCATTTACCACGGTTTTATTTCCTGGGCTCATGTTCTGCTGCCTGCCTAGCAACAGCAAGAGCCAGGTAGTTTCTTTGAAAATTTGGTGGAAAAACCAAGTTTGTTGAAGTGTACGAATACATGCAAGTATACCTTTTAAGTCTCCCAGATTTTGTTGCTTTTTTGGACATCCCCCTGCTTCTTATGTTTCCTACCCATTTCCACAGAAATCACCAAAATCAAAGAACAAACCCTTCATCTTGTCTGTTAAAGAACAGCATTGAACCTGCGAGTATTTTTTTTTCTTATAAAAGCTGTGTTTTGAATACTGGACCCAATGCTGTTATTGTTTTGTCTTTGTTTTCTTCAACGTTTAGTAAAATCAGCCATTTTCGATCTGTTTGATGTTACAGTAGGTTATGTCCACTCCGGCTACGGAATTCTATAGTAGCTCATGACCAAGAAATTGGCTTTCAGAAGGTATATAACTGACCTGTCAGAGGCAAATAGGGAGCAAAGTGAATGGGACTGGTAATGCAGTGAGAAGTGCTACTGTGGAATCAGAGCTCAAAATAGCACAAGAAAGGAAGGAAAATGACAAGGCTTGTCAGGGAGAAAAAGAAAAACGAGGGAGGACTAGAAAGGTTGAAGAAGGGTGGGGTATGGATGGAGGAAGATAGGCAAAAAGCAGATGTGTTGCATGACTATTTCTGCTCAGTCTTCATGGTTTAAGAAGGATGGTCACTGCCTTAATGTGGCATTAAGATCGGGAGGGAGAGTAAGACAGCGGTGAGAACCTTCCCTGAGACCAGAGTGCTCGTAGGTCTCAGGGAATTTAAGGTGACGAAGTCATCGGGCCTGACGGGTCACATCCTCGGGTACACAGGGGGATGGGTAAGGTTTTGGCAGCACCCTTAGCAAACCTGTTTCACTGCTTACTTGCAACAGATATGGTCCCTATGGCTTGGATGGTGGCTGATGTTGAGCCTCAGTGCAAGCATGGGGACAGGGGACACTCGGGCACAGCAGTATAGTCAGCCTCACCTCCATCGTAGGGAAGCAATTTGAAAGTATTATCAAAGAGCACTTGGCAAATGTCTTGGAGAATCACTGTCTCCAGGACAGTAAACGGCATGGCTATGTGAAAGGGATATCCTGTTAAAAAAAAAAAATCTCAAAGAATTCTTCGGCACAGTGTCTCAGGTGGTGGACAAGGGCCAGGCGGTAGATGTCCTGTTTCTGGATTTCAGCAAGGCCTTTAACTCCGTGACTGATAGATATCTTGTGAAGAAGTTGGGTGGCTTGGGATAGCGGAGGATGTAACAAAATGAGTAGAGAACTGGATAGGGGGAGGAACTTAAAGGGTTGTGTTAAATGAAAAGGCATTCCGAGATTAGAATGGTGACCAGTGGGGTGACTAAGGGGTCAGTTCCCGGTTCTATGCTTTTCCATCTGTTTATATGTGACACTGGAGAAGGGGTGCTGGGCAAAATCTGTCTTTTTGCAGAAGACACTAAGATATCTCGGGGCAGGTGGTATGTAAGGGGTTTGAGATGCACAAGAGGACCAAGAGAAGTTAGAAAAGTGTTCCAACATCTGGCAATTCAAATTTGATGCCAAAAAAGTGTAAGGTCATGCACACGAGGAAAAAGGACTCAAAAACACAGTATTGCATTGAGGGGGGCCGGCTTGACCAGCTTTCAGAGGAAAGGGACCCGGGGTTACCATAAGGGCAGCCTCAAGAACTCTGCCATATGGAAGAAGGTGCATGGGAAAGCTGGCAGGATGCTAGGGTGCATAGGCAGGACTTTCTCTAGCTGAAGAAAGGAAGAAACTGATTGTGCCCCCTCTGTAGGCCTTTGCTGAGGTTATATCTAGGGCACCATGCACAGTTTTGTAACTTTTGTCTTAAAAAAGACAAGGACCACTTTGAATCAGTCCAGAGGACGGCAACCAAAATTATACATGGGCAGCAAGGGAAGACTTATGAGGAGTGACTGGGTGACCATAATATGTACTTCCTGGAGACTAGAGTAAAAGGGGGTATTATTTAAACTTTCAAACATCTAAAGGCAATAAACAAGGTGGACAGCAACCAGCTGTTTTAACAACGTGAGGGATCTGCGACAAGAGGACATAATTATTAGCTCGTGGTGGTGGTGCGGGGGGGGGTTCAGGAGGGAGGTGAGAAAACACTTTCTTCACGGAGAGGGTGGTGGACAGGTGGAACCATCTACCTGGGTTGTGGTTAACATCGAGATGGTTACAGATTTCAAGAGAGTTTGGGATATACACATGGGTATGGTGAAAATGACTGAGGAGGAAGAGGGGTCCATAGTAGTCACTCAACTAACAAAGTGAAGTTCCACTTTTGAGCAAAACATGGTCCTTAACAGTGCTAGACTGATAGGGAACTAAGGTATGGAACCAAGCAGACTCAAAGGATGGAGTTTTTTTTTCTGCCTGTAAAATTCAGTGTTTCTATGCATGCGTTCTGAGAACAATGTGGCTTATGCACACCTGGGTGGGAATTACACGCTGGAGGCGCGTATCCCACCAACATAGCTCTGCACCCGCAGACAGATGTGCATTAGCCAGAATTCATTAATGGCCACCACCAGTTCACGGCTCTGCCTCCCTGGTGCGCAGGCCTGTGCAGGGTGGCTGGGGGCAGAGTAGAGGAACCATGCGGGCATCCAATTGGATGCCCATATCAGGTCCAGAAGTAGATGCATTGCGTGGGGCAGTGGAGATCTGGGTTTGTGAATAGCACCAGCAGGCACCCAGACCTGTGCGGCCATGCCACTCTGTCCTGTGCCCCCCCCCCATTGCACAATACCCACCCTGAGGCATGGTGTCCCCCTCCAGTAGCATCCTGGTCACCCTCCCAGACAGGGGCCCCACCACGTACGCAGCTGTGCCCTGACCCCAACAGGTGCCAGATGCACCCCCCAACACACCCACACCAACAGGACCCTGTCCCCAGCAGTGGCCCCCAGCACCCATGATCTGCCCGGCTTCCGACCTCATACCAGAGTCCCCCCCCCCCACCATCTGGACCCAGAACCCCAGCACTGACATAGGTGGGCAGTGGTCCCCCAACCCCGATGACCAGTGGTGCCCATCCACACAGACCCAGACCTGGTACCCTGTAATGGCCATTTGTGGACTGGGGTGAGATTCCCCCGCACAGCACCAGCAACCCCTCCACCCCACCCTCATACCTGCACGCCAGTGTCAGTGCAATTGCTGGTGAGTGGCACAGCCTCCACACACCTCCATGGCCACCTGCTGTATGACTGATGCAGGAGCGCGCGCACCCCCAGCACTGGTTGTATGGCAGGCAGCGAGAAGGTGTATGAAGGGCTGTGCCACTCTCTACGGCAATCACTGTGGCACCAGCATGATTGCAGGTGGGGGGCTGTCGGTCTGCAGGGGGATCTTCCCAAAACGGGGGTGACGCCCAAGGTGTGGGAGGGTACTAGGTGTACCCCAGGACGGGCAGACATGCTGGGGAGGGGGTGCAGCACACATGTTGCCGGTGTCACTGGTGGCATGGCACCAGGCCGCGGGGGACTCCGTGAATGCGCAGGCCAGGCCACGTATGGCGGTTACGGCAGGGTCCCGACGCGTGTCCTTCTCAGCCTTACCCCCCACGGAATGCACTTTGCACCTTTGTGCATGGCGCATAGTGCTGGCCTGCTTCCCACCCACCCCCAGCACATTTCTGTCTCCGCAGCCGGGGGATCGGGTGCGTAGGGGCTGCATGCACCAGTTAGTACTTCCTATGTGGGAGGGGGCGCAATTGGTGCAGAATGACTACGCACTGCGGCTCTGCACTGCATAGGCACTCCGCACCATTGTGTGTTGGCCCCAATGTAAGAGCTCCACAAAGAAATAAACTACATCATACAGTTATCAAATTGGTCTTAATAAAGGACAGCAAAGTTCAGACAAGAATGGAGTGTAAACCAGTATTTAAAAAACAGCTGCTACAGAAAATACAGGCTTGCAGATTGAAAGCAGTTCTCTTTTAATGGGTGTAGCACTGCATATTGTCTTCCACTTAGTAAGGGACATAAATGTGGGCCCTGTGAAAAGCTTTCCGATTTTAGTGGTCAACATCAATTACTTGGAAGCTCTGTAACCACCGATGAATCCAGCTTAGAATTAAAACAGCCAAATATTTGTTATGATCTGCAATCTGCTACTCGCCTTCAGCGGTTTGTGTACGTTCACTTTTAGCTCTGTTAGTGCCAATGAATTCACTGCCAAAGTCTTCTTCCAGGGATGTAGTCCATACAATCCGCTTCCGAAAGTCTCAAAAGATGTGGTCATCCTGAGGCAAGAAGGCAAAGGCGATGGACATTTAGCACACTCGCTTGTTTTATTTGCTACTTCACAGCATGTTCGTTTCAATCATTTTATCAGCTAGTAGCACAGAGTGCTACTGGCTAAAGAAATTAAAATGAGTCTCTGTGAATGAAGATTTAAATGTATCAGGTTCTATACTTTTACAGAATGCAGTCTATTCACACGGGAAGTCTCCATGTTTATACAGACTGCTGTGGCTTTTCTCAGAAATTACAAAATACTGGTAACGAACACATCTTTTAATTGACAAGGAAGCATTTTAGCTGAATGATTTCTTCATAGCTCCAGTCATTTTTTTAAGGGTTTCACAATATGGGCAATTGTACTCATTTGGTTCAAAGGGAATACTAACATTTGGTCACATTATCACATTTTCATTATCTGAAGGACTGAACTGTGCTTGAGCGCAGCTGAATTTAGACTACTGTATGTTACCTGTCTGTTGATCAGCTGTCAGCAAATCAGATTTGTCAGAATGTTGGTTCTAGTACATGAAATGTTAACATTTTAATAGAGTGGATTCAGCCACGCTGATACATCAGCCAGTCTATTCTGAAACATTTTCAATTATCTATATATATAGTGCCTAAAACCCATACCAGGGTTTATTAAAAATAAACATTTTTTTTTGTAGCACTGAAAAGATGTAACAAGGTCACAGGTGTGCCTGGAAATGCAGGTGATGTGTGGATGCCAGCTTGACGTGCTGTTAATCACAGAACACGGACAACCTGCACATCATATTGTCTGATTATGTTGTGCAAGAAGTTTTTATATAATATATGACAAGATAGAAGTGGGTGAAAATATCCCTGCGGTAAAGAGGAGTATGTCATTTTAAAACTACCAGTGGTACACATGACTATTGCTGGGCTTTATGAATGTGATAAATCTCCTTTTTTTGTCTGAGCATGCAGTGAGACCAGAAATACTTGGTATAGTTTTGTTTTCCTTACCTGAGTACATTATTACAGGTTGTTTGAGACATTATTTATTTTACAAGTCACTTACCTTGGAAGTACTCTGTTAATATTACATTACCCCCCCCCCCAAAAAAAAAAATCTCTCCGCTTTTTATCTCTCTCTCTCTCTCTCTCTCTCTCTGTCTCTGTCTCTCTCTCTCTCTCTCTCTCCCTCCCTCCTCTCTCTCTCTCTCTCCTCTCCCAGCTTTGGTCAGCAGATCGTCTAGATGGAGGGGTATGGAAAGAGCAGCCTGTTCAGCTAACAGAGAATGGTGTTCAATGTGCTTCCCCCAGCTCCTAAGCGGACCAGCTTGCCGCCTTTGTTTTTTCAGCCAGAGCCCTCTGTTTTTCTGCCTCTTACTGACAACCTTTACTCCAAATTCCCCTCAGCCTTCTCACCCACTTTCTCTAGATATTTACCCCTGCCTCCTTGTTCCTTCATTGCTTGCTCCCTGCCACATGGCGGGGGTCCCAGCGGAGCGGTTCTTCCTTGACTAGGTAAGGGTCTAGACAGTGAGGGGAAGGCTTGGTCAACAGTGTAATTGCTGCAAGAGTTCGGTTTTCATGCTGCTGTCCAGGGTTTTTTTCCCCTCCGTTTTTCTCCCATTCTTTCCTTTGCCTCCCTCAGGGTTGGTGGAGGACTACAGGCCACTGTAACTAGTGTAGTCAGTGCGCTGTGCTCATTAATGCTACTTATGGTTAGTTTGTGTGATCTTGATGTTTTTATTAATTCTTTGAGTTGTGGGACTCCACCACAACAATTTCTTAATTTTTATATTTAAAATGGGAGATGTGGGATGAAAGCCCCGTCTGGAACAGCTTGATAAAAAACATACCAACCATACCATCTTCCTCCAAGTAGTGCAGCTAGCGTAGCATACCTTTATGCTTTGCTATGCCAATTTTACGGTGGTCCATTGCCATCCAGTATTGCCCCGTCCTCCACCCTGTGACATGGACCAGCAAATCATGGCCTCAGAAGATGCAACACATACTGGATGCATGAATAGAAACATAGAAACATAGAAGTTGATGGCAGATAAGGACCTCAAGGCCCATCCAGTCTGCCCATTTCTTTTTCTGCCTTATAAATGTGCCATCGGCCTTTGCTCCATCAACGGCCTATCTATTCATACTCATCTGTATTGTTCCCTTATTTCTGTCCCATGCCTGTCTGAAGCCCTGCACTGTATTCATATCCACTACTTCCTGAGGCAGGCCATTCCATGCATCCACTACCCTTTCTGTGAAAAAGAACTTCCTCACATTACCCCTTAATCGGCCTCCCTCTAATCTCATGCTGTGTCCTCTTGTCCTGCTGTTTTTCTTATATTGAAACATGTTAAATATTTTCACCTTGTTAATGCCCTTAAGGTGTTTGAATGTTTCGATCATATCACCCCTCTCCCTCCTTTGCTCTAAGGTATACATATTGAGCTCCATTAATCTGTCCTCATATGTTTTCTGATGCAGTCCCTGCACCATTTTGGTTGCCCTTCTCTGGACTGCCTCAATTTGGTTAATGTCCTTGTGAAGGCATGTCCTCCAGTACTGCACGCAGTACTCCAGACAGGGCCTAACCAGTGCCTTGTAAAGAGGGATTATTACCTACTTCTTCCAACTTGTGATACCCCTACTAATACACCCCAACATCCCCCTAGCCTTACCTACTGCTTTAGTGGTCTGCTTGGATGATTTCAGGTCATCGGTGATGATGATGATGCCCAAGTCTCTTTCTGCCCTTGGGACTGCTAGCAACTCCCCTCCCAGCCTATAGGTGGCGTCAGGGTTTCTCTTCCCTATGTGCATGATCTTAAACTTCTTCGCATTAAACCCCAGTTGCCACTCTTCCGACCATTTTGCTAGTTTATCCAGATCTCTTCTCATTCTGCCCACCACATCTGGATTATCTGCTCTGATGCAGATCTTGGTGTCATCTGCAAACAGACAAACCTTACCCTCTAGTCCATCTGCAATGTCACTGATGAAGATATTGAAGAGGACTGGCCCCATGACTGATCCCTGAGGTACCCCACTTGTGACTTGCATCTCTTCTGACTGTATACCATTTACCACCACTCTGTTTTCTGCCCGTCAACCAGTTTGCCACCCAGTTGACCAACTTCTGACCCACCCTGAGCCTACCCTGCTTATTAATCAATCTTCAATGTGGAACAGTATCGAAAGCTTTGCTGAAGTCAAGATAGGCGACATCAACTGCTCCCCCTTGGTCCACTACTCTGGATACCCAGTCAAAGAAATCTATGAGATTAGTTTGACAGGACCTTCCTTTTGTTAACCCATACTGTCTTGGATCCTGTGCTCCTATGTAGTCCAGGTGTTGCACGATCCTTTCCTTAAGGAGTGCCTCCATAATTTTGCCCACTACTGAGGTAAGACTGACTGGTCTGTAGTTCCCTGCCTCCTCCGTGCTACCACTCTTGTGGAGCGGGATCCCATGAGCCCTTCTCCAGTCTTCTGGGACCTCTCTTGTGTTCAGAGACTCACTAAACAGTTCTGATAATGGCTCTGCTAGCTCCACCCTTAGCTCCTTTAGTACCCTGGGATGTATGCCATCAGGTCCCATTGCTTTGTCCACCCTGAGCTTATCAAACTCTTGTAGGACCCTTTCTTTGGTGAAGGGACTAGTGCACACCTCCCCCCCTCCCCCGTGTCCATGGTGCTGAGCTGTGGGCACTGCCCTACTGTCTCTTCAGTAAATACTGAGCAGAAGTATCTGTTTAGGATAGATGCTTTTACATGGTCCTCCTCCTCACATGCCCCCTTATCTCTTTTGATCTTAGCAATACCCCCTCTGGACTTTCTTCTTTCACTACTGTATCTATAGAAAGTCTTGTCACCTTCTTTTAATGTTTGTGCTAGTGTTTCCTCGGTTTGGGCCTTTGCCTGCCTTACTGTCTTCCCTGCTTCCCTTAGGGAAGTTTGGTATGCCTCCCTATCTTCACCCCACTGCATTCCCTTATATTTCCTGAAGGCCAGCCTTTTGGCTCTGACCTTTTCTGCTACTGTTTTTGAGAACCAAAGTGGTTTCCTTCTTCTTTTGCACTTCCTTTTCTCTCTAACACAATGGGAATTTATCTTCAGGTATTGCATCCTTAATGCTTGCCCACTTTGCCTGTACCCCCCTCACCTGTATTTCTTTTTGCCAGGGCTAGCTTAACTCTGTTGGCCATTTTATCAAGGTCAGCTCCTCTGAAGTCCCATATGTTTGCCTTGGAATGGGATGATTTAGTTCTAGTGGTCAAATTGAACCATACCATGTGATGGTCACTGGCCCTCGGGTGACCTTCTACCTGGAGATCTGTGATCCTTTCCCTGTTAGTCAGTACTAGATCTAGGAGCCCTGTCTCTTGTGGGTTGTTGTACCAGTTGTTTGGGGCCCTTCCCTTGCAGGGAATCCACCATGTGTCTGGTTCTGGCAGCTGTTCCTGCTGGTATTGACTAATCTGTATCTGGCATGTTGAAGTCTCCTATTATCAGAACCTCCCCTTTAGCTGTCATGTTTTGTATATTTTCTAATAGTAATGTGTCTATGTGTTCCCCCTGGTCTGGGGCTGTAGACAACCCCAGTTTGTATGGCTGTCCCATTTCCTGTTTCCAGAGTGACCCACAGTTCTTCTGGCTCCTTATGTGTATTCTGAATTTCTGTAGCTTTGATATTTTCATTGACATGAAGGCCACTCCACCCCCTTGGTCTCTTCTAGCCAGGTACTGAAGTCTTCCAAGTGTGGTTACTGGTAAACCACACCTCGCTAATTGCTACTATGTCCAGTTTAGCCTCTGTCATTATTGCCTGCAGGTCTGAGATCTTGTTTCCCAGACTGTGAGCATTTGTGAACATGATTTTCAATTGGCCATTGAATCACCCCTTGCATGGGAGCAGGCTCCCAAGCCCACCTTAAAGGGCCACTTTGTCGCTGGCACTCGCTGTCACCACTGTTAGCTGGCTCACAGTGCTGCTGGCAGCACTCCCAAGCTCTGACTGACTCCATGGTGGCTGTCCGAGGCCACTCCTGAACCCGGGTCAGTGGCACAGAAGCACATAGTACTTCTGCTGGGCCATCTAGTGGTGCACCAGTTTGCCTTCTTTATGGAGAAGCCTGTGCTGGCCTTGCACCTCAATGCTGGATTATAGCCATAAAATGAAATCTCCCTGGAGGCACTGCAGAAAGTTGTCTTCAAGCTGCTGGGATGGCATGCATTAAACTTTTGAAATCATTCATGAGGCTGTAAAAACAGATTTAGTTTAGTTGCCATATTGGTCCTTGTAAGAACAGATCCAGAAGCAAATGGTTTGATACCTTTTATTGGGCCAACTTAGATGATAACAAAAAGAACATAAGCTTCTGAGGAGAGACATGGCTGGTCCGAAAGCGCAGGCATTCTGTTCTTTTTGTGACATCTAAGTTGGTCCAATAAAAGGTATCAAACCATTTGCTTTTGGATCTGTTCCTAAGGCTGTAATGAATCCAACAGCAATATATATTTTTTTAACTCTCTTTACCCCTCCTCACTGACCCCTTAGACCTCTCTCCAGTGGGGTATGGGGGCACTCGTTTCCTGCTCCACCTGAGGTCCTCTTGAACCGGTTTGTTACTCCCGGGAGTTCTCCTCCAGCTCCACCGACCACCCTGCCCCCCGGCTCTGAGCCCCCCGAGGTGGGACTGCCATTAACTCCTCTGGCACTCTAATCTATAATCTAGAAGGGTGGCCAGGAAGTGGAGGAGAGACACAGCGATCGGCTAGGCAGGACCCGACTGTGGGCGTGGTAGTCATCACTGGCCCCTCCTTCGCCTATCCGAGTGCCAGGGCTTTTCCTATGTATGGTTGCCCCTGGGGATACAGACGTGCAATGACACCCTGCACACGATGGGGACACTCCTGCACCCATGCGTAAGGTGTCTGCTGACGCCCCCAACCCTGGAAGAGAGTGGTGCAAATCGCGATGCCCCTGGCCACCACCAGGAGTCACTGTTACTGCGACAAGCATGCCCACCCACCCCCAGGAGAGGAGAGCAGTCCTCCGGATGCTCAGTCCTCTCCTACCCCTGCTGACCCCCAATGGTCCGAGTTCACTCCTGAACCCGGGTCACTGGTGTGGTGCAAGATTGTGGCATCCAACGCCTCAACCCGCAGTGCCACCGGGCCGGACAGTCCAACAGCAATATGAACAAACTTTATTTTATATAAATAGTATTACTAATTATAGATCGAGGGAGTGCTTCTGACCAGAGCACTCCTTTCCCTGCACGTGAGACACTGTCATTCTGTAAAGAGTGTATCACACCAGGGTGCCCTGTAAATGGGATTCTTCAGGATTTTTTTTTTAATTTTTATGTTTTAATATATTAATGATCCACCTCGATCAGTAATATATTAGTACTGCCATGGAGACCACTCATGGTTGTAAAATTGGTCTCATTTAAATTCTTAGGGTATCAGAAACCCTAAGATTTTACCCTGATTGTATATATGTATTTTCTGATTTTATTGTTCATTTGTACAGCGCCTTGGTGCTTGAAAGGCGCTTAATAAATAAAGTTTATTATTATTTTTATTATTAAGATTGTGTGTGAGAACACTCATACAACCGCTCCCCACAGGTGTAATTTAACTTGGTCTGTTGCCTTGGAATGGATTAAGAGTGCTCATTGCAAGAGATCTGGGCTCACATTACACCTGCCAGTGTACACAGAGGCAGGTCTGGGGCATTCTGTGGGGCCATCAGAATGCTCCTCCAACGAAATACAAATGAGAAGGATCCACAGAGGTGCCTGCATGCTCCCCTGGGGGCTGTTGGGGCCCCAATTTCCCCAGTTTCCAGTTTTGTTTAAAATGATGCCATATAGACTAGTGCTTAGAGCATAGGTTTGGGAACCAGGTGTCTCAGGCTGCAATCTCACCAAAGTCACTATGGGATTGTTAGCAGGTCTATTAACCTCCTAGTGCTTCAGTACAGCTAGCTGTCAAACTGTGTAGATGCTGGACCCCACTGAAAATGAGATGCTATATCTCAACTGTGCTATAATTGCTCCTTCATAAACAAACTCCCTCCAGCCTAATCTGTCACCTTCTGCCCCTTCCCCCTTACCATTTACAAGAAACATTTAGGGGCAAAGCAATGTGTGCCTCCACCCTCTGCCCCAAATCCCTTGCGTCCTTGAAGGGAGGGCATTTTGATTTAAGTACTAACTCCTAACATAATAAAATATTGGTTCAGTCTTTGTGGGCTTAGCTGCGTGTGACTCCATTCTGTGTTATCCCCTCTCCCAACTCTTCAAGGCAAGCTGCTTCCCCAGAGGATTAGTTATGTTACTGATAAAAGAGCATCTAAGTGCAAAGGACATTCTTACATCAGTCTGGATCAAAATTGCGGCATTCACTACTCAGTTTGCCTTGGTTCCTGTCATAGCGCATGCCCGGCTGAATTATACTATCCATGCAGCCCCACCCAAAAATAAACTGGGCCAGAGGGGGAGCAGCTAACAGGAGTTGAGGTGTGAATAACGGAGGACGGGCACACACACAGCTGTGCCCCCCCCCCAAAATGTGACCTATTTTGTGGCTATTGTTTAAATATGCTAAGAGTTTGAATTTCTTCTTAATGTGTGCAGCGGATGGGCACACGTAATGCTATGCCCCCAAATGCTTCATTTGAATGGTAAGGGGGAGGGAAAAAGGAGGATTAGGGTTGGGTGCATCAAAAAGTGGCGGATGGCAATAACTGGGCAGCTCAAATCACTGACCCAGTCTGCTATATAACCCTACCAGAGAGTGTGACAGAATCCTAGAATCATTTCAGTATATGATTTGAAATCCAGTCCCCATCTTTTACAGACCACACGATAAATTCTACAGCAGATTAATGATGGTTTCACAACTGTTGTTTATTCAGTCACGCAATCTAACACAGGTGACTCCCACTAAAAAATAACCTATTAAACGTCTTCTAGCACCCCATCACCATCTATGAAATAAGAGTCAGCTGGAGCCAGCTAGCTCACAAGCTTGGTGTGGTAGCACTGGTGTTTTGATACCATAGCATTAATAAGTGAAAGGGAGATGTTCGAAGAACGTTCAGCGTTAATGCAGCAGGAGACAACTGCTCAGACATGTGAGCATGTGATTTATTACCCTTAACATCTGTAGAACAGAAAAATTCCCATTCCAAACTTCTAGGCACATCATCAGAATTTCGGAAATGATTAGAAACTGTTACGTATTTTCTTCTGCCTAAAAACGTGTTTTGAAATTTGCAGAAGCACACAAAATACACATGCATTTTTTTTCCCTACGAAAAAAGTTATTTTTGTTACAGCACTTTAATTTTGGGGGCTGCTTCAGGTTTCATGTGCCCCACAGCAGGTTTGGGTAGATTCAGAAACTCAAAAAAAATCACATCCAAAAACATCCAACTAAAAACCTCCTCTGCCACTCACATGATTTCTGTGAAGTTTTGCTCCGTAATGGTGAATGAAGGGGGGAGTTATTAACAACTTTGCGGCTGTCCACTGACAACAGTTTTTGGAAAGCTGGAATGACCACAGCAGTAGTGTATTGTTTTTTATGGAGACACTAGCTTTGCTATGGAAAGAACTAGAAATATGATACTTTTAAATTAAACCTTAGATTCCGTAGAATACAGCTAAATTGTCAGCAGTGAAGTCGCACAAATCTGTGGAAACTGATTGCTTCAGTCGATGCCCATATACTGTAGCCTTCAACTGTATCTTCTATGACCTTGACGAACACATAGCTGGCAGTCGCAGCTCTGTCAAAGTAAGACTATGGATAGCAAGAAAGTCAATACAATCCATTCTGGGAATTATAGTTCATGAGATACTTCTAAATTTAAAATTCAGATTAGTGGATGTCAGGATGGAAAGGTATTTTACAAGCACATTTCTTCCCAAATTTTCACTATGCATATAGGTAAGCAGTAACACATGACAGGGTACTCATTAACCTATATCCCACACACCCTGCGGCCAAGTGCCTTCAGCTCACCCCGATTATAGCTTAATGCAGGTCCGGGTGCGTTATTGCATTTAATAAAATCGGAGGCTTAACAAGAATATATGCAAAAAGCTGGGTAAACTGGGGGGAGGGGGTAGCTGCATACTGCAAATTACAGTATTTGCAATACAAAATTCAAAATTGCACTGTTTTCATTAGCTGCAGTGTCCTTTTTTAAAAAAAAAAATAAAGGTTTTTATCCCCTCTAGTAGACCTGGGCAGCTGTCAGCCCTGTCCCTGTGCTCAGCTATCATTCCTTACCTCACGCTTGCCCAAGAGCTAGTTCCCCCATGGATTCCCCCGCAGTGGATGGGAGAAGGAGAGCCGTCCTTCCCCCGACACACATATCCAGATCACTTAGGGACTGGAGCGATAGGATGTACTGTCAAGACACGAAAGAGAACTTCATGTTGCCAGGGCCCCTCGATTTTCCTGCAGATGCTTTCTACCTCCCTGTTGCTGGGGTATGCGTAGCGAAGCATGCATGTAGAGGCACACATGTGCTGCAGACGTCCCGCAGCACCCTCCTATTCTTGCTGCTCCCTAACTGTACTACCACTACACCCCCACCTGGTGGCAGTTACGCAGCAAAGCTGGCAGCCTCCCCTCCCTCGAAGAGGAGAGGAGAGCAGCCCATCAGATGCTCTATCCTCTTCCCCACCCTGGTCAGTCCCCAGCAGCCTGAGACTACTCCCAATCCCGGGTTGCTGGCATGGCAGGCGGTAGCACTGCTGCTGCACCACTGGGCCGGCGCTGCAGTGTACTTTTTATAAGCTGCATATGATTTTCATTAGCCACTGGCTACTTTGATTATCCGTAGCACTCACCTAGAAAAAGAAACTCAATCTTGTGACTGCCCATTATGCAGTAGTGCCACACAGCGATGTGATGGGTCTCACCAATCATAGCTCTCTATTTAATCTACCCATTTTATAAAACCACATACCAACTTAATATCTGGCATGCAGCTGTCACCCATGCCCCTACCGTGGTTAAAGGCCACATTCTTGATAGTGTAATTGTTTGGGTTACTGTGCATACACTTGCGTTTGTCCTTGTAGAAACAGTCATGAATGCATTAACATGTGCAGTAGCTGTGTAAGTTGTAAAAAGGCTTTGTCAGGGAGATGCTGAGACACATAATGACCTTCCTAATATTTTGGAATAATAATTTGTTTTTTATTTACAATTTTTCCACCTTTCTCATGGATGGCCCAGTGAGACCTCCTTCTGCCAGACTCACTCCTCTGCTTGCCTTGGTGATTGAGCCCCAGCTCACCCCCTTCCCATCCTGCAATCAGTACCTATAGATACACAAAAATTCCCCCCGTGTGAGGGCTTCCAGCAGACCATGTAATGCAAGTCAGCAGCTGATCTGTGTGAGGCAAAGTTGGAGGATGAGAGTGAAAAAGAGAAACTAGTGGAATGGCTCATTTAAGCATGGTGGGGGGGACATAGAAACATAGACTTTGACGGCAGATAAGGACCGCTTGGCCCACCTAGTCTGCCCAGTTCCCTACCTAGAGGATAAGCTGCAGATCCTATTTAACCAACAGCATATTTCTTCCTCTCCCCCACAAAAATTGCCTTATGTCTGTCCCATGCATTCTTGAATTCTACCACAGTTTTAGACCCCACAACCTCCTCAGGAAGGCTGTTCCATGCGTCCGCCACCCTCTCTGTGAAAAAATACTTCCTCACATTGCTCTTGAGCCATCCCCCCTCTATCTTCAAATTGTGTCCCCTTGTTCTTGCACATCTCCTTTTCTGAAAGATGCTACCCTCTTGGACTTTGTTGATTACACTGAGGTACTTAAACGTTTCATTCATGTCCCCCCTCTCCCTCCTTTCCTCAAGGGTATACATATTAAGCTCCTTTAGCCTCTCCTCGTATGGCTTCTCTTGCAGACCCTGCACCATTTTAGTTGCCCTCCTCTGAACTGCCTCCATCCTGTCTATGTCCTTGCAGAGATGGGGTCTCCAGAACTGGACTCAGTACTGCAGATGGGGTCTCACCAACTGTCTGTACAGGGGGATAACAACTTCCTGTTTTCTGCTGGTGATGCCTCTCCCTATACATCCCAGTATCCCCCCAGCCCTCCCTACAGCCTTCTCACATTGCTTGCCAACCTTAAGGTCATCTGATATGATTACCCCCAGGTCCCTTTCCATTTTTGTTGTTGTTACTACCTCCCATTGTGTAATGTTCCCCTGGGTTTTTGTTTCCCAGGTGCATTACTTTGCACTTCTTTGCATTGATTCCAAGCTGCCATACTTCTGACCATTCCTCCAACCTTGCCAAGTCCCTTTTCATCCTTTCCACGCCTCCTTGTGTATCAACCCTGTTGCAGATCTTTGTGTCATCTGCAAAGAGGTATACTTTCCTTCCAGTCCCTCTGCAATGTCACTTATAAAGACATTAAAAAGGACTGGACCCAGTACTGAACCCTGCGGTACCCCACTAGTAACCCCTCTGTCTTCGGAGTGGACTCCATTTACAATTACCTTCTGTGTCCTGTTGTTCAGCCAATGTTTTACCCAGGCTATCACCCTGGGACCCACTCCAAGGCTGGTTAATTTGACTACTAATCTTTTTGTGTGGGACTGTGTCAAATGCCTTGCTAAAGTCCGGGTAGGCCATGTCCACAGCCCCTCCCTGGTCTACTACTTTGGTTACCCAGTCAAAGAAATCAATTAGATTCGTCTGACATGACCTTCCTGCTGTGAACCCATGCTGGCTTGGGTCCTGTGCCCCACTGACCTCTAGGTACTCAACAATTCTTTCCTTCATAAGTGATTCCATCACTTTAACTACCACAGAGGTCAAACTGACAGGTGTGTAGTTTCCTGCCTCTGTTTTGGTCCGACTTTTGTGAAGGGGAATCACATTAGCCTTTTTCCAGTCCTCAGGCACCACACCATCCTCCCCATGATTTGTTATAAAGGGTAGTCCGTGGTGTCACTAGTTCTCTGCTTAATTCTTTTAGAATTCTGGGGTGAATTCCATCTGGCCCCATTGCTTTGTCCACCTTCAGTTTTAGGAGTTCTTTCAGAACCCTTTCTTCTGTGAAAGGAGTGGGATCGACCCCCCCCTGCAGAGTGCTTCTGTTAATTGATTAGGCGCCCCCACTTCCTCTTTTGTGAATACTGAACAGAAGTATTCATTCAGTATCCCTGCTTTTTCACTGTCACTCTCAGCCCACCCACCATCCATTCTATTCAGCCTACTATCCTCCTTTGTCTTTCTACGCTCCCTGATATACCTATAAAAGGTTTTATCCCCCTTCTTAACCGAGTTGGCTATCTTTTCCTCAGTTTGTGCCTTTGCTATTCTGACTACCCTCCCTGTTTCCTTCTGCCTTAACTGGTACAGTTCTCTGTCCTGCTCCTTCTGTGTTTCCTTATACTTCCTGAATGCTATCTTTTTCTCCCTAACCTTCACCGCCACTTCTTTTGAGAACCATAGTGGCTTTTTCTTTCATTTTGATTTGTTTATTTGCTTCACACAAAGGCTTGTTGCCTCTGTGATGGCAGTTTTGATATTTCCCCATTGTTGCTCCACCCCTCCTTCTAGCCTGTTTTCTAGAGCTTTTCTAAGGCACTCTCCCATCTTGCCAAAGTCAGCCCTCCTGAAGTCCAGAACCCTCACTTTTGTATGCCTTGACTCTGTAGCTGAGTTTATAGTGAACCACATTGTTTGGTGGTCACTTGTTCCCAAATAGCTACCCACTTCTAGATCTGAGATCTCACATGTCCCCATTTGAGAGTACAGGGGTCTAAGATTGCTCCTCTCAGTAGGTTCCAAAACTAGCTGTCTGAGGCATGCTTCCTGAAGGGCATCAAGAATGGCCCTGCTTTTGGATGTGGCTGCAGCAAAAGTGCTCCAGTTAACATCTGGCATATTAAGGTCCCCCATCAACAGTATCTCCCCTTTCTCTGCCATCCTAAGTATGCCTTCTGTCATACCTTTGTCCATTCCCTCCCCCTGACGTGGGGGTCTGTGTACAACCCCTGTGCAGATTGTGGTGCCATTTCCAGTCTCTAAGGTGACCCACTGTGCCTCCTCTCCTCCTTGTTTACTCTTTTGTTCAGTTGCCTTTATCCCTTCCCTTACATAGAGAGCTACTCCCCCCCCTTCTGCCCTCCCTGTCTCTCCTGTAGGTTGTGTACCCTGGTATGTTAACATCCCAGTCATGGTTCTCTGTGTACCATGTTTCTGTGACTGCTATGATATCCAGGCATCCCTCTTCCATCAAAGCTACCAGTTCAGGGAGCTTGTTGCTCAGACTACGGGCGTTGGTACTCATTACCCTCCATTTCTTGATGGCCTTACCCCTTTTTGCCCCATCCCTGTCCTTATTGTGTTTGCCACTTTCTCCATTTACCCCTGCGCTTCTCCCTATTGACATCTCTATGTTGGTGTCTACCTCACTTAGTACCCTGATTTTCTGGGGAGGGGGCTAGGATTTCCCTGCTCCTTTCCAGTGCCTCTCCCCTTGGCTAGTTTAAATGCTTGCCAATGAAGTTTTTAAACCTATCATCTAGGATCCTGGTTCTCCTCCTGGACAGATGCAGACCATCAGGCTAGTATAGGCCTGCATCCGTCCTGGTGGACCCCCAGTCACCAATGATGCCAAATCCCTGAGCTCTGCACCAGTTTTTCAACCAATGATCGAATCCCATGGTGTGGAGCACCCTAGCCTCATCCGTGCCATAGACAGGCAGCACCTCCGAGAAGGTTACCATGTGTGCTATTTGTCTAAGGCCCCTCCCCATCTCCACAAACGCTTCTTGCACTGCTCTGATCCTTTTCTTAGCCAGGTCATTTTTCCCCTAGGTGGACAATGACATCCAGCTCCCTCCCCTGTGCAGCTGCTTCTGTGATCCTGAGGATTCGCTCCCTGTCCCTCCAAGCCATGGCGCCAGGCAGGCATCTTACCTCCCTCTCCCCTTCCTCCCCCAGTTCTACCTTCCTAACAATGGAGTCTCTCACCAGGAGTTGTTTCCTTCCCCTGTGGGGTCCCATGCCACCCTCCTGTGGGTCTCCTTTGTGGAGGTTCCCAGCATCCTCCTTGGTCTCCACTGTGGGTGCCTCCATAGAGGAACCACACTTTTCCAGAATGGCATAGAAATTGTGGAGAGGTACAACTGGAGGGATGCGCCTCTGTTCCACTACCCTCACCCTCCCTGAGCCCACTTTGATCCAATTGCTCCTCTTTCTTGGCAACCTCTGAGGCAACGGCAGTGACCCTGGTGGTCCCTGGGTGGGAGAGGAGGTCCCACAAATCCTGGCCAGTTCAGCCTGGAGATGAACAACCTCCTTCCTCTGCCCAGAGAGTTGCCTGCAGATGGGACAACACTGCATCCTCCAGAACGTATCCCGGAAGACTGCTGCTCCATAGTCACTGCACTGCACCACTCCCATCATGTCTTTTTACTGGCCCCCTAACTGTTGTTTGGAACACTTACTCTTTCCTCTGTTTGTTTCTTTTCTTTTTTTTTTCCTTCCTTCCCCTACTTACTTACTGCCTCTGTGCCCATTTAGCTCCTGATCTTCCTGTTCTGAGACAAGAAGTTCCTGTATTTCTCAGTAGTCTCCTTACTTGCTCAGAGTCGGGCCTTCAGCAGCTGGGGGGACGGAGAGCTACTCTTGCCCTTCTAGGATGGTGAGTCTTTGGTGGCTCTGTGATCACTCACTTCCTGCTCCCAAACAGGAAGTTCCTGTTGTCAGTTAAATCCTGTGCCTATAAAAGTAGAACTGGTTTGGGGTGGAGGGAAGGGAAGGAGGGCAGTATAGTCCCAGTAGAGAAGTTTTAGTTCTACCAGTAGCTCCTTCCTCCTGGTGCTCTGTTTGTTCTCTCTGTCTGTTCTGTGCTCACTCAGGACTTCCTCCATGTTTCCTCCCATTCCCCTCTCCCACTGAACTGTTGCTGGCGGCACTGCTGCATCACTCTTGACGAGCAAACACCCAGATGGCCTCCCTCCCTTCCCTAGGCGTCCCGCCTCACTTTTTTCTATTTTTCCTTTTTTTTTTACTACTGTACTTTAGATAAACATTGTTCCTTGATGTTTTACAGCACTAAATTTCTTATGTTCAGGTGCAGAAGGCACAAATGAAAAGCATTAGCAAAGTCAGCCTTATTAGCCTGATTCCGAGCATGTTAGAAACAGCTTGCAAGTGTGCTGTTGCTTTTATGTAAACACTGTAAATGCCTGCTGGATATGTAGTTGTTGCTTCCTTTGTAACTGTTCCCTGCCAGACTTGCTCCTGATCAGATAGGGGAAACCTGCAATTTACAGAAAAGACCTGCAGGCCACCTAGGACCTGCTGTTTCATTTGCTTCTGTGTTACATGGGACAATCACTTTCTCCATCACTAGAAAGAATGTCCCTCTTGCCTCCTGTAATTGAGATCTGGAAACAAGCTGCATTGATTTTACTCATCAGATCTGTGCAAGTCACGAGGTAATGAGGTTCAAATCCAAGCACAGAGTTTCCAAACGGGTCAGCATATCAGTGCTGAGGTTTGGGTGTAATCTTTTCTAAGAACATGAACTACAATTGGCCTGAAGTAGATGTATCAATAGAAAACTACTTTCGACTATTTTGCCTATAGCATGACTGTATTATTTCATGTGAATCACATTTTCTGTGCAGCTGAGCATTCCATTCGAAAAGTCTGTATTGGGTATCACATCTGACAGGCTTTTTTAGGGTCACTAAAATTCCAATAATTCACTACTCAATTGAAGTCGATCTCAGAGAAAAAATTTAATATAGTCAGCTAGCCTGCCAGCTTCAACATTGTTCCAGAACACTGAAAGGGTTTGACACATTGGAATATAAAGTGTATTTGTCATATCTGTTGGTGGAGAATTCTGCCTGATTGTTTTTGACAAAGGCCATATCTGAGCTAAACTTGCAGTAGGATTTTTTGCAGTTGAAGTTTGTGATTCATTAGAAGTAATGTGAAAACAGCAGTAGTCATCATTTGAAGGTAATTCAGACCCCTTTATGTTTGACTCATTGACTCTAGTTAACTTGGATGGCTGTTTCTATGCTGGGTTCATTTATTTTTCTGTTCCTCTCCTTTAATTGAGTGATTAAATCAGTGCTTGTGTTAGGTGATGGACTGACAACACTGGAAACCAGGGGCCTTATATCCAAAGGGCTTGAAATGGTCAGGGACTAAGTCCAGTGCACAGCTCCCTGGTACAGGGAAAAAAAATCCCTGCACCTGCAAAAATGCAGTTCTCAGCATTTTATGCATATTAGAGGTATTAACCTTGTTCCTGTGGCTGCAGAAAAAAATGCCAGGCGTGGCATTTTTCCACGGCTGTGCAAAAAAAAATAAATGCAGGCTGCCGTAAATTGTGGAACAGGTTACAAAAAGGCAATTCTTTGAAACTTGGCTTCCCGATCAATGCCCTTTGGGGTAGCCCTTGCCTCAGTGCTTATGCACTAAGGTTCTTTGTGTTTTAGCTTTTTGAAAATTGAGCTTATGTGGAAAAAAAATGCACTAGTGGAAGTAAACCCTCTCCTTGCATAGTTTTTTGCCCCACATGTTCAATTTTTCCACTTGAGAAAATCTGACCTCAGAACATTGTGGTTATCCACAGGCATGTACAGAGTGGGTAGCTGTAGTTCAGGCTTCCTGTCATGGTTGCGCATGATGATTGATCTTAGTCGTGACCAGAAGGGACCACTTCTCCAGAGTGAGATGGTAGTCTCCTGTTTAGAACAAATATTGCGTCATGTGGCAAATCTTACCAAATTGTGTGGGATGGCATTGTGATGAAGAATCCACCCTGGTCTGAGTTGAGATCCCCAGTCTATTTTCGTGTGACCCAAACTGAGGTTTGAGTCAAGACTGACAGCCAAGGACATACCGTACTTTATTCACAAGGACCTTTAACTCGAAGTCCAAGTCCCTATTTTTCATAACTAACATTTTAGTGAAAAATAATGTGATAAAGTGCAGCTAACAAACAGAATACTGCTTCATAGGGGATGGTAGTAGTAGTCTTTGTTCATATTATTGGAATCCCCATTGCCTGTATACCCCTCCAGCTGGAATCCAATGTGTTGGTTTACTGGCACTCAGACAGAAAGCCACATCTCCCAAAGTTGATGGGGGCAGCCATCTTGCTGTACACGGCGCTCTCCGCCATTCTCTTTCTCCTATGGTATGTGCTTTATGACTGAACCCATCTGTTCAGAGTGCTTGCCAAGGGGAACCTGACTGTGTTGGCAAGGGTTCTAGAGGTTGAAATAAACGTAGCATGCAGGTATTGTAAAAATTCTTTGTATGCATTACAGTAATAACTTATGGTTCACAGCATGGCTGGAAAACATTTAAGAGTTTTGTTTCTTTGAAATAGCTATAAAACCTTCCTGCACAGTAAAAAAAAAAGTCAGATAATTTAATGTAGTCGCGATGTAAAATTCAACAAGCAATATTTTACTATGAAGAATTTTGTGGTTAGCAAAGATGAAGGATTACTTACCCTGAGAAACTGAAGAGCTGTTGTTCAGTAGGTCAGGCACAATGCCGGTGCAAGCTACTGCTCTCAGTTTTTGCCACTGCACCTATATCCTATGCTTAAGGGCCCACCTGTGCCCTCACAAAATGATAGTCATTGTCTGTGCTCATCAGGGATGGCTTCACTAAAATCCTGCACATCGTATTGTATTTTGGATTACTCTCCATTGGCAGGAAAAGAGACCATGAAACTCAGTTTGCGATCTGAGCTGTGGATTTGAACCCAGATCCCTAATATGATTACCATCTTCTCAGAAGTCTAGCATGCCATTTATAGCTTGCTAACTAGAAGATGCTGTTTTTTTTCTAGGTGATTACAGTAGTGACGTAGTCTAGTAACATGACTGATTATTTTACAGTCTATAGAACCCTGCTTGCTGAAGTCCTTTCATATGCTTCAGTCTCCATCAAAATTACATATGGAAAAAAAAATTGGGAGGAAGAATACCAAAAACAAACTTCATTTATCATTGTGCCTTAGAGTCTGGTGCTCCACAAGCATAAGGAAGTGAAGCAAAACAAATACAAATAGAACTGCAGAGTGGTGTGAAAGTTGGAACATCAACATAATGACCATAGTTTTAGACCATGATATAAATAAAATCCCATCAATTGTAAGCTCAACCCATTGAATTCTGTTTTGTTTGTATTTTTTGCACATTTGTCCATGTTTCCATGTGAGAAATCCATAAATATTTTAACTCTAGGGTATTCCCCTTTGAATTAGGGACTGGAGAAAACTGGACGAGGACTGTCCTGTTCAAAACAGGACAGGGGACAACCTTCGTCTGTAGCTGTGGGGCATTTATTTATGCACTCTGCTTTCCAGTGCCCAAGATAATTATATATGTCCCCCTTGCAGAACAGTACAGATTAGTTCATTAGTTCATTATGTAGAAGGGTGACTTTCAACAACTGCTTTAATTAAAGAAGGCTTGGCGGCTTGGACAGATCAGTAGCCATGCATGAATAAAGACCTTGGTTTCGGACTTAGATGAGGTCACATGCAGTGTTGGAATTACAAGGGGCCCAGCCAGAGCTCAGTCCCATAGCTTTTGTGTGAATGCTGGTAGCTCATGGGTCACCGCCATTTATTTGCAAAGCAGGAAGGGGGGGGGTTTCGAAAGCTAGAGCCATCATGGGACCCCATATTTCCCAAAGCTCATGAAGTATACATCCCACATTGGTCACAAGTAAAATCTATGTGTCTTTTTCTTAAATTTGTGTTTTTCCTTTGTACTCTGGGGCTAGACTCTTTTTTTTAATCCTGCCAAAAAACTCCTGACCCCGTACCTAATGGAGCAATCAGCACTGGCTCCCAGATAACCATTATCTGTTTCCTCATGTCTGTACCAGACTTACCCCCTCCCCAGGTTGGGCTTGCCAGACCTTTCCTAATATGATGGAGGTTAGAGGAGTAGGGGAGGGAGTGGGGAATCAGAAATGTATCAGAACTGTGAGTGTCACGACTGGACGGGGAGAGCATATCGTTGCCATCCACCTGAGTGCCACTGTTGTTTCCACCTGATCCGTATTCCTCCTTCATTATCTTGGCTGCTACCATCCACACCCTTTGACACAACCTTTGAACCCCAACAACCCCCTTTTCCAGTTCTCCAGCACGGTTTCCCTCTTGGGGTGGTGGGGGCTACACACTACTGAGGTCACCTATCTCCTGTACTGGTGGGCGGCACAGGATCTGGGAGTGCTTCAGTCTATCATCCTGTTCACTGTGAGATGATTTTCCTTTGCAAAGTTCCCCATGGATGCTGGCAAGATGACCCTGCATGCATGCGCAGGCTGTAGTGTACAGGTGTAGGATCAGCTGGCATCCTATCTCTACTGCAGGCATTCAGCTGCATCACCAACTGAGGTCGCCTGATGCTTGAGAACCCTCCCATTCCAGATGAAGAGAGCAGCTTCTGGGATGCCTCTCTTTCACCTTGGGCCCTCCAATGCCCCTGGCTTGGACCATGAATCCTGTCAGCATCACAAGCTGCAGTGCTGCTTTTGTGTCAATGGACAGGAATCCACCTGTTTTTTTATTCCCCTGTGTCACATCCTCACCACACTGGGGCATAGCCCAAGATGGGAGACCATTCTGATCAGTTAGAAGGGGACTGGGACTAAGTCTACTTGCCACAGTCTGACTGAACTTGCTAGCACTAGGCTGGAAATATGACACCACTACATCACACATATGTGTCCTGTGTCATGCCAGCAGCATGATTTCACCCTCTCATTGGTACTTGTGTGTTTCTGCCCACAAGGTTCCCTTTCCCAGAACTCCTGGGGCCATTACCAAGAACAGACTGCTAAGGCAAAACACTGGGGCACAAGCGCAACAGTCAACAGTACTCATGAACAGCTTGACACCACAGTGAGGAACAAAAAACACCCATGGCTGGGTTACAGGATAATTCAGTTATTTGGACAAAACATAGCAGACATCTCTGATACTTCCCCTCATTCAAACATTTTCATGCTTACTGCAGGCACTTTCTCAACTAAATGAATTATCCAGCAGCCGTGCTATGGTGTTTCTTGTTTGGGACTGTGGTACCGAGCTGTTCATGAGTACTACAGCTCTGGGACAGCTTTGCAATGGTAGGAACCACCTCCCCTCCCTGGGCTTTGAGATGAATGCCCAGAACTGCCCCTGCCACTGGATACCGTGTGGGACATATTGCACTGGGGACCCAAACTCAGGGTTTTTAATATGGCAGACAGCAACGCTTTCTATTACACTATTATGCGGCCTTTGCATAGGGATGTTTGCCTGTTTCCAGTGATATCAGCTAAACTGACACAGAATTCTGCAGATTCTTGCAGTCAGAGCCATGAGTCAAGAAAGTGCATGGAAACTTAATTAGCCTTTTACCTAGGAAAAAGGTGAGGTCAGTACTGTCCCAGATACAATAGAGTATCAGCATGGTGAAGTTAGCTTCCTTTGTGGATAAATAGGTGAGATCAGTTTTCAATGGTTTGGAATTTATAATTTAATTTGAAAAACATTAAAAAGATAAAACCTTCAATGCATATAGATTTTGATTCATTACTCCTCTCCTTGCAAGAGTTTAAAGTATGGTGTGCCAAAGAGTGGGTGGCGCTGCATCTGGTCCAGTCCTGCAGTGACCCCTGTGGCGGTCCGGGGGCTTACTCCCCAAGAGGTTCTGGCTGGCAGTGCCATCTAGATGGTGGAGTGAGAAAAGGAGAAATTAGAAGAAATCCTGATGCCCTCTGAATGTCAGGGTGCTGTTTGCTTGAGACTCTTGCCAAGATTTACTCACCAGGAACCTACAGTACAACTTTGACCTACTGTAAGACTGGTTTAAATATAGCCTGTTAGTGCTCAACAGGAAAAAACCAAGATGATGCTCTTCACTGGACATCAAAAGGGAAGAGCTGCTTCCCCCTTCGCCATTGCCTGCAACTCACACTCCACCCTCGAGCAGGTGTCCTCATTCCGGTACTTAGGGATCACAATTGATGAATCCCTTTCCTTTGAGGAACATATTTGAAATATTACCACTGCCACCAATAGGCAATTGGGGGCCCTCTACAAGCTCCGGTTCTGCCTCACTCAGGAGACCAGAGAACTGGTGGAAAAAGGGACAGTCCTACCCATCTTGGACTATGGCAATGTGGTGTATAGTGTTGCCTCCAATACTAGCCTGCACAGAGTCCATACAACCATCAACAAAGCCTGCTGCTTTGTACTAGGTACAGACTGCCTCAAGCATACGTGCATCCTCTACATTGGAACAAAATGGCTTCCCCTCATGGACTAAATCAAGCTCCACTCCTGCATGCTGGGGAAGAAGGCCCTTCTTGGACTTGCACCTCCTTCTCTTCAAGCATTATTCCGGCCGGCCTCTGAAGAGCATGTCACAAGGAGTGTTACAAAACATGCTCTAGCTGTGCCTTTCAGAAGAACAGCCATGGGGAGGCGAGCCTTCGCAGTAAGGGCCCCCACCTGGCTAAACAGGCTCTGTCATGCCACTACAAGCCTTACCCATCTTGGGCAATTCAAATCCGAAATTTGGACGTCAGTCTCCGCCCCTGAAAATTGCTTCTGTTGCACTCACCCTGGCTGAACCTAGCCTTCCATGTGTACCTTGTCACTCCCTGACTTTCTTGCACTTTCTAGGCAGTCCCTATAAACTAATTACCCCCTCTGTCTCCTAGCATTCTAACACCCAACCTATCTACACATTTATCCAACCCACTAATCTCCAAACTACTCTTAACTTCCACCCCCACAACGACATACCACTCTTTGGGCCTGCTGCTTGTCACCTACTGTTGTTTTCCTCCTCGCCCTCTTAGCCTGTTGCCTACTGTTTACCTAACTGCTTCACTGACTCCAAAGATTGATCCCTCATCTGTCCCCTACAGGAATTGCCTATGCTATATAGCTACTATCTGGGACTGCTTGCACTACTAACTTCTGCACTTTAAGTTACCTTTGCGGACATGTTTCTACTTCCCCTTTCTTTTTTAGTGCTATGTTTCTATTTATCCTTATCCTATCATTTGATGTTTGCAAACACGTAAATTGTAATAAAGTCATCTACTTTATGTTTTTTGACAGTGCCTACCAGCTGCTACTATGTTCCCTTAAAATGCATATACTTGCTTGTCCTAAATCCCCATGCCTTGGCAAGGATCCTTTGTAAAAGAGCTCTTAGCTCAAAGGTTGTAATTCCAATTTATCAATAAATAAATAAAATAATAAACGTCGACCAGGGTCCCACACCATGGATCCTGCTACCCATCTGATTCTGTTGGCTGGAGTGGGGCTGTCCATGAGGAAGCAAACAGCAAGATAGCAATAGATGAGACTTAGTGGTTGCTGTGGCCTGAGGAAGGTGACATGCATTAGAGTATGTGGCTTATATTTTCATAAGGTTCTCTCCCTTCTTTTTATTTGAGCTTTCCTTTTACCTCATCAATCGTGCTCTGGCTCTCCTTCAGCTGGTTGCAGGTTCTATCCTGTTTAAGGTAGCTTGCTTCAGTTCCTCAAAGGCAATTATGACCCTCATCTAAGCCTCCGTAGGCTCCCCATTGAGGTAAGGGGTGGAAAGAGATGACTGAGTGACTCTGTTGAACATTGCAGCATCATCTGCTCAAGTCACATGCTTACCCATTTAAATGTTTTTCTCCCCACTTACCCTCCAACTTGGGCAGAGTCCCCAGTCCCTGCCACTGACACAGCCTCCAAGGTTTTTCTGGTACAGGAAGGACCATATCCCTTGGAGCACCAAGTGGCATTGCTTCAGTGAAGGATTAGTTCCTGAGAAAGAGATCATCTTGTGGGGCACGTCATCCTCTTCCTGTCTCACTTGCATTTGTTTCTGGGCTCTGGAAACTAACACAGAGCTCTGGCATAGCAAAAAGCCCCCCAGCTGCTGCACTATCAGTTTCAAAGGTGTCTTAATTAAACAGCCAAATATACAGGAATTGATTGAAATTATAATACATGTTTAAGTACTGAGTTACAACTGGGCAAACCTAAATCATTTCAGTATGTATGATTCTGACCACACTAGCGCCTCCCTCGATGATGTTTGCACCCCCTGTGAATTTTGTTAGTGTAGTATGACGGATGATTTGCATGTGTGTAATTGCTTTAAAATCAGGTTCTAGTGTGTAGGGAGCCATTTACTCTGTCATTTAAGTGCTTGATGATGGTTTGAAACTAATTTGTTGCAACACAATTGAGTATCACATCAAATCAGCATGAAATTACTAAATATTATTCAACCTTTCTGTTAAGATAACATTTGGAATACAGTTGGTACAAAAACAGCATACATGACTAAATAAATGATCAGTTTCGTGGCCAGGTTCCAGGGCACACATGGTGCTTTTTTGAATATGGTAACCCAGAGTTCAAATATTGATAATAAATGCTCCAAACAGAAACTGTAGTACATTTGTAAAAAAATGTGTAAGTAAAGAAAATCTACTGTCATTTTTACAAACTTCTCATGAAGATGTTATTGCTTGTGGGTGCCTAGAACTAAAACTCTGCATGTGGCAAGCTTACTTCTTAAAAAGTCATTAGCAATAAGTAATTTGAAAACAAAGCTGAGAGAGAAAAGGGTCAGTTTTAATATTTTAGTAGGTCTGTCTGAGAAAGTAAGGTTTATTTGATGTTGGACATGGAGTAAAACATTTTTTAAAAAGTGGTTGCTATGTTGGTTTTGCAGGTGACTCTTTTCTCCTCCAAAATCAGGCCAGTAAAGGGTTAATTTTTCGCTCTTACATGATTTTATGTTTTGGTTGCTCCACACACACACTGAAATGACCCCTATTCACCATTATAATGAGGCAATTAGGTATGAAGTGACTAAATATGGTCACAGTAATGGCTTGGCAGGAGTAACATGCTGGGTGTTGTCATGGGCCTGATCAAGGATACCAGTCTCATACTGGCTGAATCTGTTGATCTGCCACTTCATTTCATCTGATGTAGATACCATGTTATAGGTTTAGAGGCCCCTAGTTCAGTGTTTAGCTCTACTATTATTAATTTCATGTGGCCACCATGTTGCAGGAGACAGACTAGGTTGTTAGGGCAGCTCAGACATAGAAACATAATAAATGTCAGCAGAAAAGGACTATTAGACCTATCTAGTTTGCCTTTCTGTCCCTGCCTGACACTACATCGTGGACCCTACTTGGTCACAGGTGGTCCTCCATCCCCCCTTACCTCTGCTCAGAATACCCATGTGCCTATCCCATGCATGTTTGAAGCTCCCCGTTGTCTTCGGTCCCACCACCTCTTCTGGCAGGCTGTTCCAGGTGTCCACCACTCTTTCTGTGAAGAAGTACTTCCTCACATCCCTCTTACATCCCCACCGAGTTTTACAGTATGCATGTATTGGTGTTCCTCCTCCTCTGAAAGGGGTTCTACCCCTGCACTTTGTTCACTCCTCTGAGGGAGTTATAGATCTCAGTCATGTCCCCTCTCGCACTCCTCTCATCCATGGAGTACATGCCGAGCTCCTGCAGTCTCCTCATATTGCTTCTTGTGCAAACCCCACACCATTTTAGTAGCCTTCATCTGGGTTGCCTCCACTCTGTTGATGTCCTTGGGAGGGGCAGCCTCCAGAACTGGGCACAATAATCCAGGTGGGATCTCTCTAGTGAGTGATACAGAGGCAACACCACCTCCCTTCTCCTGCTAGAGATCTCCCTCACTATGCATCCCAGCAGTTGGCTCTTCTTGCCTACTGCCCTGTTGCACTGCCCTGCCACCTTGAGATCATCAGATATGATCACCTCAAGGTCCCTTTCTTGCTTGGTAGATCTAAGTACCTCCCCCCATCCTATACACTGTTGGAGCTACCCCTGCCCAGGTGAAGGACTTTGCACTTTTTGGCATTGAACTCCAGCTGACACTTCCTAGACCACTCCTCTAGTTTCTCCAGATCCCTTTGCATTCTCTCCACCCCTTCTTGTGTGTCCACCTTGTTGCAGATTTTTGTGTCATCTGCAAAGACACACACCTTCCCCTCCAGTCCTTTAGCAAAGTCACTTATGAAGACATTGAAGAGGACAGGGCCGAGTACCAATCCCTGTGGTGCCCTAGTAGTCACTCTCCCATCTTCTGAGTGGCTACCATTTACTATAACCCCCCGCCTCCTATATTTTAACAAGTTTGATACCCAGCTCACCACCTTCTCCCCCACCCCAAGACTGCTAAGTTTCTTTGTCAGCCTCCTGTGTGATACAGTGTCAAAGGCCTTACTGAAGTCCAGATTGGCCACATCCACTGCCCTCCAATGGTCGAATTTCCTAGTTGCCCTGTCATCTATGAGATTTTTTGAAATGACCTCACCTCTGTGAAGCTGTGCTACTGGTGATCCTGGAGCCCATATGTCTCCAGGTACTCCATTTGCCTCTCCTTCAGTAGAGACTCCATTACCTTCCCTATCACTGATGTGAGATTGACTGGTATGTAATTGCCAACCTCCTCTTTGCTGCCACTCTTGTGCAAAGGGACCACACTGGCCCTCCTCCATTCCTCTGAAACCACCCCCATCTCCAATGATGTGCTAAATAGTTTTGCCAGAGGGGCAGCTGGCACTGTTCTCACTTCCTTCATTACCCTTGGGTGGATCCCCTTCAGCCCCATCACCTTGTTTTCTTTTAGGGCTTCCAGCTCCCTGCAAACTCTGTCTTTCATAAATTGACTTGTGTCTAACCCCTTCCCTTAGTGCCCATTAATGCATGTTGGCCCAGCCCCTCCCCATCCACCGTGAATACAAAACAGAAGTATTTGTTTAAAATTTTAGCTTTTTGTGGTCTTCCTCCACACAGTCACCCCTGCCTGGTCTCCTAATCTTCAAAATACCCCCTTGTCTTCCTTTTCTCGCTCACACAGCAGAAGGAAGTCTTATCTCCATTCTTGATCTCCTGGGTAATCCTTTCCTTAGTTTGAGCCTTTGTTATGCTTACCCTCCTTCCTGCCTCCCTTTGTTTCTCTAGATATACCTCCTTGTCTGCCTCTGTTTGGGTCTTCTTGCACTTTCTGAAAGGGTTTTTTTTCTCCTTTACTGCTTTAGCCACCTCCTTTCAGAACCAAAGTGACCTCATTCCCCTCTTACCCTTGCTGATTGCCTTATTATTACATACATGTCTTACATACAGTATGTTTTAAAGTGGTGCCCATCTCACAGGTTCTACACCCACAGCCCAGGGTACATTCCCCTCAGAAGATAGACGAAGCTACTACCTACTACAAGAACAAGGACACATAAACTGTACAGCATATTTTAGAGTAGTGCCTCAGATAGTGACGGTAAGACTACTGTCTGGATACTTCCCCTCAAGAAACAGACCAAGATATTATAGCGGCAGATCAGTCACAAAAACGTACTATGTGTTATTGTGGTGCACATTATGCCAGTAAGCACAAATACTCTCCCCCAAAAAGACAAAGCTGCATTAGCAGCTCATAGCTCAAGCTCCTGGGCAATAAGAGTGGAATGTAATGGACCAGGTTTAAAATAGCAGCGTCTTTAGTTTCCTGAATTGGTATTACAGCTCCTTTAGCTCACCTGTTGGTAATCTGACTATGAAACTGGTGTCTGGTTGTCCAATTGTTTTTGGTACTATTTGTTTAGCCAGCATAGCCCAGCTTGTTTTGTTTTGTTTATTTAAAATCTGGAAATGTTCATGGGTCAATGATCCATTTACATGGGCGACCAGAACAATCAACAAGAATACAACACAAAACAATACCCAGTATTCATCATTAATGAATATACATAGTCAATACAATAAAGCTAACCTGTGAAGCATTTACAATTACAGCTGGAAAAGGATGCTTTTTCAAAGCATGTCTAAAGCTGTGTATAGAATTACTAACACAGGTTATTGTTGATGGCAGTGTGTTAAAAAAGGCTGGCAAGGTATGGAACAATATTTCTGACCAATTGTAGTTCTTATCCTAGGGACAGAGAATTGAAAACTTAGAGAGGACCTGGCTGATGCAATACTAACATGTTTTTTAAAAAATAGTATGGAATGAATTTGGGACTCTAACATTTCTTTTTTGGCAAGAATACCTAGTTGAAGTAAGTACCTCTGATCAAGTTGTAACAAACCAATGTGGCTGAACAAGTCACAGTGGTGAGTACAATATGGCAAATGAGTAGCAAATCTTGTTATTTGGTTCAGTGAGATCCTTACCTTATCCAGCAACCCCTCACCAGCCGAGTGGTAGAACAATAAGCCATAGTCAATTATTGGCAAAAGAAAACTCTGGGACAGAAGGAACCTTGTAGAAGGAATAAGTAGAGAATTTAGTCTATTGAGTGAATGATGAATTGTTTTGACCATTAGATTTATATGCTGTTCATTGTGATGCTTAGCCAATCTGCTTGTTATTATTTGTATTATATTTGTGATACAAATATATGTTTCTGTGAATTTCTGCTTTTAAATGTATGGCAGTCAGCACAAGGCATTGTGGGACCTTGGATTTTCAAAAAAATACTGTTCTCCCACTGAGTGGAAAATCTAATTAAGAGCTTCCGTTACAAACCAGTTTGTATAGGTTTGTAAACCAGCCACTTATATAAAGTATTGCATTTTATGACCTATTAGGAGGAAAGCAACTTCTGACAGATACCTGTTAGATTTCACACAAATAGGAGAAACAGCTGTCAGAAAGTTCCTCTGAAGATAAAAGGGGTAATTCTGATCTTCCATAAAGCAGGCTCACTAATTAAAAAAAAAAAAGTTTTTTTTTTAAGAGGTGTTTAGCAAATGTGCAGTTGCCTGTGACTACCATTCACTGTCCAGGAATTTGTGTGACCTCACAGCCAGCATCACCAAAGAGTTGTGACCTCACAAGCGGGGCGGGATCCTCCCCCTTCCCCCACTGATATTGTCAAAGCTCAGGGAAAATTGTGCTTTTTATTTCTGGACTCCTGAAAAAAAATGCACTCTCAAAAAGCACTTCTTAGGTAATTCAACCACCACTATTTATCAGTTGAAACTAGGGTAGGATTAGATACTCAGTAATAAGGTGTTTTTTTTTTAAAGTGTCCATTTAATTTCAATGACTGTAACCTAAATGTTATATGTTCTGTGTTATGTATTTTATTTACTATTTTTAATTTTAGTAAACTTTGTTTTTCTTGAAATCCTGCCTGAGCCTTTTTCTCATTTTGAATGTGAATGCTGGGACAGTGTTGATAATTCTGATAGAACTGTTAAGCGCTTACAGTGTGTTACCATATGCACCAAGGTAAAGTACCAAGGTCTCAATTGAGTCAAAAGGGGGATTGTGAACCAGGTTGTGTGCCCGCTGGGTTAAGTACTGCACTGCATTTCCCCGAAGAGGGTGTGATATTTGAACCTGTTACCTGGTGAGCTAGCAAAAAAGGGTTTGTATTTGACCCCAGGACTCGAGACTGGTAGTTGTTCAGACCCAAAACAGGAGGGCTACCCTGTTTGTCTCCTGTTTGCATATTGCACTTTGAGGTTGGGCACTGTGGGAGCAGAGGGCCTGACCCCCAGAGTGTGTTTGTGACAGATCTGGTTGGCAGCAGTGCGATTTAAATGATTTGGCTTGCAGTGCTGCAATCAAAAAGATTTGTTTGCATACTGTGAAATTATTTGGTGACACGAGCATTAACAGTCCAGTGTGTCAGATTGATAAACTGTAACAGTTCACACACAAAATAAGGCAGTGATTTGAAAAAAAAAAAGAAGAAATATATCATTGTGGTTACAGTCAAAGTTCCCTACCTGTTTTATTTATTTATTTTTTTCGGGTGCAAGCTAGTGTAGCCATAGATTAGGGAAGAAGATGACTTCCACCTACAGCGAGTACACTGCAGAATACCTGAGGCAGTTGTGCCAGGAGAGAGGAGTCCATTGCAAGGGGCGGAACAAGCAGCACCTCGTGGAGGCTGTTATGGCAGCCGATGCCCACGACCTCGAGTCACAGTCGGTGACTGGTAGGGACCAGACCTTGGGCATGGAGGGGCCAGGGTCCACTGCACTGTCCAGACCCAGGGAGGAGGACAGCGGGACCAGTGTGAACAAAGACCCACTGCAGCATGGGAAGGTCACCACCATTCTTGAGCCAGAAGGGATCAGGCTGCAGATAGAGTTGTGGAGAATGGAGCTGGAATTCAAGCAGAAAAGGTTCGAAGCCCAGAAACAGAGGGAGCTTGAACAGAGGAAGCTGGAGATGGAGAGAAAGGAGAAGTGAGAGCAGAGAGAGGCAGAGAAAAAAGAGTGACAGCGTCAGAGAGAGGCTGAGTGAAAGCAGTGAGAGGCCGAGCGAGAGGAGAGGAGAGAGCACCACAGGAAATTTGAAGTGGAGAAGCCACAACTCCAAAGACCAGCACCAGAGCAGGTAAGTGGCATGGGTGAACCTAGGACTCCATGACTGGGTTACAAATTAAATTCTAAACTGATAGCTGAATTTAAAGAGTGTGAAGATATGGATGCATTTTTAAACTCATTTGAAAAGACATGCATTCAGGCAAAAATTCCCAGAGAGTCCTGGAGCTTCCAGCTATCCCCGCTGCTTACTGGGAAAGCTTGTGATGCATTGGGTCAAATGGACAATCAGGACAGTAATGGTTATGGCAAACTTAAAGCTGCATTGTTAAAAAAGTATGACCTGACAGCTGAAACATACATAGTTAAGTTCCGTAAGCTCAGGAGAAGCCCTGATATGAGCTACAAGGAGCTAGCCACTGAATGTCAGTTTTTAAAATGTTGGTGGGAAGGGATGCAAGCAGACTCTGTAGAGAAAATTGAGAATGTTGTACATTTGGGCTTGCCCAGCAGAGCTGAAAACCTGGCCAGAGGACTGAGATCCAAAAACAGTGCAGGAGGCTGACAAGCTCTCAGACCGCTATGCCGGGAGCAGACCTGCTCTGAGAGGTAATGGGGTGGGCGTGGCAGTGCAGAAAGGGAACAGCGTGCCTTCAGGGCAGCTAAAACCCTTACTGCCTCTCTGAAAGTGGGCAGCCCCAGGTTACAAGGAAAAGATTTGCCTGATTAAAGAAATGAATGTTGGTTTTGCAAACAACCTGGACATCTTGCAAGACAGTGTCCTAAAAAGACAGAGAGTGCACAAAGTGGTGCTGAGAAAGAAGTGGTTTTCTTGTGTATCCCTGAAAGCATGGCAGTAAACATGAAGGAGCACATACACCCAGTTACTGTGAATAGGGTGCAAACTCATGGTTTAAGGGACATGGTTGCATCCCTTACTTTGGTAAAAGGAGATTTGGTTGAGCCTGAACAACTTATACCCAATTAGTTTGTTACAGTACGGGGATTCACTGGGGAGGAGAAAACACTGCCACTTGCTAGTGTTCTCCTGGACTGTGGTGAGACGGGAGAGACTGTGCAAAAAGTTGCAGTGGCAGAAAATCTTGCCCTGGATGTGGTTATAGGGAACAATCTCCAAAAAGGGATGGTGTGTGCAGTTGCCCACAGACAGGCAGCAAAGGCAAATTGTGGTTCCCTGGACTCCATAGAAGCTCCTCTGGAAAACACTGGGAGGTTGGGTCCCCAGCGTGTGTCTCCTGATATGGAGAATGGTGAAAGGGGGGTAGAAATTCCCCAGGTAGCAGTTAACAGAACAGCTACAGAAGGTTACTCTGAGGAGGGAGGGGTAGCCAGTTGTCAGAGAGCTAGGGACCCTAGTTTAGAAACTGGAGGGGACCTGTCCCATGCCTTGGGAATATGTAAAGATTTTGCAGCTACTCAGAAAAATTACCCCAGTTTAGAGAGGCTGAGGGCTTGGGCAGACTTTGATGGAGCACTGGGAGGTGACAGAAACATAGTGTTTACTGAGAAAATAGACTGCTGTATACGCAGAATGGAAGGACAGAGGGAGGGGTGAGGAGAAGGCAGCTTGTCGTTCCCCATGGGTACCATGAGCGGTGCTCAAGATTGCTTATGATATTCCCATGTCTGGACGTCTGGGAATCACGCGCACTATGCAGCGATTGGCCCAGAATTTCTATTGGCCCAACTTCACCCAGCAGGTGAAAGAATGTTGCAGGTTTTGTCACTGGTGCCAAGAAATAGGGAAGGTGGGTAGTAAAACCAAAGCCGCCCTAATTCCCTTACACATAGTGGAGGAGCCATTCCAGAGGATAGGAGTGGATATTGTGGGGCCTTTGAATGCCCCCAGCTACGCTGGGAAGAGGTTTATCCTAACAGTGGTGGATTATGCTACCCGATACCCAGAGACAGTCGCTCTGTCCTCACCGAGGGCAAAGTGGCAGATGCCTTGCTAGGGATTTTCTCCTGTGTTGGGTTCCCGAAAGAGGTTATCACTGATTGAGGGGGTTCCTTCATGTTGAACCTGATGAAGTGTTTGTGGAAGAAGCGTGGGGTGGTGCACACATGCACGACACCTTATCACCCGCAAGCCAGTGGGCTTGTGGAAAGATTTAATGGTACCCGTAAAGCGATGCTCCAAGCGTTTGTTGAAAAGCATGGGAGGGACTGGGAGAAATACCTTCCCCACCTGTTGTTCGCATACAGGGAGGTGCCCCAAGAGTCAACAGGGTTTTCCCCCTTCAAGCTGTTATATGGAAACAGGGTGCGTGGGCCCCTAGACTTGATCCAGGAGGACTGGGAAGGGAAGCACTCCACCCAGGGAACTCTCATAGTGGATTATGTCCTTACGTTTAGGGAAAAGTTGAAGGAGCTTATGGGAACAGCCCAGAACAACCTGACAGCTGCCCAGCAAAAGCAAAAGGTATGGTACGACCGCAGAGCCAGAGCTCGCTCATGCACTGTGGGTCAGGAGGTCATGGTCCTAATCCCAGTCCTGAAAGATAAGCTGCAGGCTGAGTGGGCAGGACCGTACAAAGTAGTCAGACAGGTGAATGACGCAAATTACATTTTATAACTGCCTGACAGAAGACATACCCAAAGGATGTACCATGTCAGCATGATGAAGCCATATGCAAATAAAGCTGACACGGTCTTTGCAGTGTGTAGTACTGGGGAGGGGACAGACAAGGAAGACCATCTTCTGGACTTGCTGGAAGAAAGCAAGTTGGAGTCCTCTGTGGAGGCAATTAAAATGTCACCCCAGTTGAGCCCGGACCAGATCCAGGAAGTAAGGGAGGTTTTAGCAGACTTTCCCCATTGTTTAGTGCCAAGCCTGGACTGAACCCCTTAACAACGCACAATGTAGATACAGAGACACAAGCACTCATACGGCAAACAGCATATCAGGTGTCAGAGGCCGTCCAAAAGGACATTGGGAGGGAGGTGGAGGAAATGCTGGATTTAGGGGTAATCCAGAAATCTCACAGCCCCTGGGCTTCACCAGTAGTTCTTGTTCCCAAGCTGGATGGCTCTACTCATTTTTGCATGGACTATCATGGACTTAATGCAGTCACGAAGTCGGACGCCCACCCAGTGCCATGGATGGCCGAACTACTTGAGAAGTTTGGAGGGGTGACATACTTTACCAATATTGACCTGACGAAAGGGTATTGGCAAGTGGCGTTAACTGCCAGAGCTAGGGAAAGGTTGGCCTGCATCACTTCGATAGGGTTATTTGAGTTTAAAGTAATGCCTTTTGGAATGAAGAACGCCCCTGCCACCTTCCAAAGGTTGGTGAACCAGGTGTTAAATGGTACTGAAGACTACGCCATGGCATACCTGGACAATATTGCCATCTTCCACTCCAGCTGGGAGGAACACCTGTCCCACCTTAGGGAAGTGCTGGGCAGGATACAGAGGGCCGGGCTCACTGTAAAAACTGAAAAGTGCCAGGTAGCCATGGCTGAGGTGGCATACCTCAGGCATGTAGTAGGCCGGGGACAGCTCCATCCTAATCGAGCAGAAAAATTTAGGCAATTGAGGCATGGCCCAGACCTGAAACACAGAAGCAGGTTTGGGTTTTTCTAGGGACCGCAGGATACTATAGAAAATGTGTATCAAACTACTGTGCCCTGGCAGCTCCCCTGTCTGGCCTGCTAAAGAAAAGAATGCCTAAAAAGGTAAACTGGGAACCAGCCTGTGAACAAATCTTTACATGGCTAAAGGAGGCACTGTGCATTGCTGCTGTATTAGCCAGTCCAGACTACAGTAAACCTTTGTAGTCCAGACAGATGCCTCAGATGTGGGTATTGGAGCAGTACTTAGCCAGACTTCTAACCAATGGAAAGATCACCCAATAGTGTACCTCAGTAAGAAGTTACTTCCCAGGGAGCAGGCTTATTCTACAGTGGAGAAAGAATGCCTTGCAATGGTACGGGCACTAAAGAAGTTACAGCCATACCTATACAGGCGGCATTTTGAGGTACAAACAGATCACAACCCCCTGGTTTGGCTGGCACAAATGGGTAAAACAAAAGGGAGGTTTTTAAGATGGCGCCTTGCCTTGCAGGGTTATGACATGACTGTTACTCACAGGACAGGGAAGCAAACATAAACGCAGATGGCCTATCACATCAGTTAGAGCAGTGAACTGAATTTGGGAAACTCATCCTATGCCTAGGAATAAATTCCCCCAAATTCAGTCTAGGAGGGAGGACTGTGATGCCCAGCCAGTCTGCTTGTTATTATTTGTATTATATTTGTGATATAAATATATGTTTCTTGAATTTCTGCTTGGAAAAGTATGGCAGTCAGCACAAGGCATGGTGGGACCTTGGATTTTCAAAAAAATACTGTTCTCCCTCTGAGTGGAAGTTCTAATTAAGAGTTTCCTTTAGAAACCAGTTTGTATAGGTTTGTAAACCAGCCACTTGTATAAAGTATTGCATTTTATGACCTATTAGGAGAAAAGCAACTTCTGACAGATACCTGTTAGATTTCACACAAATAGGAGAAATAGCTGTCAGAAAATTCCTCTGAAGATCAAAGGGGGTAATTCTGACCTGCCATAAAGCAGGCTCACTAATGAAAAAAAAATATATATTCAGTTTTTTTTAGTGGGGTGTTTAGCAAATGTGCAGTTGCCTGTGACTACCATTCAGTGTCCAGGAATTTGCGTGATCTCACAGCCAGCATCACCACAGAACTGTGGCCTCACAAGCAGGTGGGACCCTTTTTTTTTCCTCCCTCATTGATATTGTTAAAGCTCAGGGAAAATTGTGCTTTTTAATTTCTGGACTTCTGAAAGAACACACTCTCAAGAAGCACTTCTAAGTTATGTAATGCAACCACCACTATTTATCAGCTGAAAGTAGGGTAGGATTAGATACTCAATAATAAGGTGGTTTTGTTTAAATTGTCCATTTAATTTATATGACTGTACCCTAAATGTTTTATGTTCTGTGTTTTGTATTTCATTTACTATTTTTAATTTTAGCAAACTTTGTTTTTCTTGAAATCCTGCCTGAGCCTTTTCCTCATTTTGAATGTGAATGCCGGGGCAGTGTTGATAATTCTGATAGAACTGTTAAGCACTTACAGTGTGTTACCGTATGCACTAAGGTAAAGTACCAAGGTCTCAACTGAGTCAAAATGGGGATTGTGTACCAGGTTGTGTGCCCGCTGGGTTAAATATTGCACTGCATTTCCCTGAAGAGGATGTGATATTTGAACCTGTTACCTGGGTATGCTAGCGAAAAAGGGTTTGTATTTGACCCCAGGACTCGAGACTGGTAGTTGTTTAGACCCAAAACAGACAGGCGGGTTACCCTGTTTGTCTCCTGTTCACATATTGCACTTCAAGGTTGGGCACTGTGGGAGCAGAGAGCCTGACCCCTGGAGTGCGATTGTGACATTCATAAGTAAGAAAGCTGTCCAGTGTGCGACCAAGATATATAAAAGTCCTAACGTTTTCAATATCCATATACTTTAGAGTATGCAGAGAACGAACTGGTTCAGCAATCAGCTTTTTTCTGTGGTTATAGAATACCGTGGGTTTGGTTTTCTTCTCATTCAAAACTAATTTATTTGCAAGAAACCATGTTTGGAGAACTACAAAAATCAGATGGCAAATCATTATGTACACCCTGAAAAATATGGCCGCTCGTACCTAGAATGCAGCATCTCACTTTCAGTGGGGTCCTGCTTTTACCCATTTTTATAGGTGGGTGTAATGAAGCACTGAGAGGTTCAGGGGCCGCAATTTTTCTGTGTTCCCATTTAGGAAGGGAAGGGATCGTAATTTGGCTCCGTAGACCTTCTTAGTTAAGCAGTGGACATGATTTGTTCCGGACGGCGATCTAAACTACATAAATGTTAATTTAAAAAACAGCCCCATTCATGTCTATGGAGTACACCACCCACGCTATCCATATAGTGACATCACAAAACGTGATAGTGCGGGGGCGGATCGGGGGTGGACCTCAGACTGAAGTAATACTAGGACGTGGAAGGGGATCAGCGTGGCTTGGCTCCACGGAGCCAAATTATGATCCCTTCCCTTCCTAAATGGAAGCACACAAAAAATCTTATTTTGGCACCAGTGGACTTGGAGCCCAGTAAGAGATTTTTATGCTTCTGGGGATCAGCACCAAAACAGTAACTCTTTACTGTGGCGAGAGAGTTCCCTTTGTGTTCTAGGGGAATTTATTTTATTGTAATACAGTTCACTTGATATTAACCCTTAGGCTGCTGACTGAATTAGATTGTACTGGAATTCTGGACTGCTATAGCAGTCAGCGGCACATCAAGGTTAATAAGAAGAAGCAAGTGTTATTTCAAGATGTGAAGAATTGATTGACCAAGATTTTTGTCAGTGCAAGTGAACAATGTGCAGTCATTTATAATACTAATACCCCTAGAAACACCTGACTTGGGTGGCTAGCTAGGAGACATGAGTAGTCCTGTCCGTCTATGCAACAACTGGATTGCTCAGTCTGTAGAAAACATAAGTTTCCTATCTATGGGGGACCAGATTTGAGACATAGGTTTTTGTTCTTAGTGTTTGTAAATGAAAATGAATGTATACTTTTTGAAACTTCTCTTTCCATGCCACTGTTTTCATACCGGAAGCTCCCGCAGGTCCTTTTTCCATCTGATGTCATTGCTCTCATCAGAGGAGCTTTCCATCATCCCTTGTTGTACATTTTCGATGATAACAGTCCACTCAGCTGACCCATGGACCATAGTGTATCCTCTGCAGTGGGCCTCTGAGTCCCAGACTTACTCAGAGAAGCCTTAATCTTCTCGCAATGGGATAGTGGAGGAAGGAGCCTACCTTTGAGAGGAGGGTGGGATTTTGGGATAAACCTCATGTGATGTGGGGAGTTGGGACTTAATTTTGGGGCAAGCCATGTTTTCCTTTTCAAGCTGACAGTCCTCACTTTTTAGGGTCTTGGCCTGTAGCTGATGCCTGTATCAAAGAGGAAGATAGTGGGCTGAGACCACATCAACACTTATGTCTCCAGGCTACCAGACAAGCAGGGAGCCCAGATTCTGACACATGATAGTCTTTGAGATACACTACTGCTGTGCTGGCAGGGTGGTCCATTTGTATATTATTTTTAAGTCAGCACTGGAATTTGACTTCCTATGAACCAGGGTCACTGGAAATGGATTCAAATAAAGTTATAATTTAGTCCAGTAGCTGAGACATGAAGAAAAAAAGGCATGGTCTGTTGTGAGACACTGTGCCCAAGACATTTGGGACTCATCGTATCAGAGACTGAAGGACTGCTCAACCTTAAGAACATAACCTGAAGATGGGAGTAATAGAAAAAAAAAAACTTTATTGATTTGGGACTCTGTGTACTCACTGCTAGTACAATTGTGTTTTGTGACTGCATGGTCAGTCAAGTCACAAAATGATCCCATGGGTCCACTTGCCACCAATCTGTCCTCATTTTGTACCTCACAGATTTGAACATTTGTCCAAAAAGAAACCAGAGATGCAGAGCTGCAGATAGTTCTAGATAGGCTGTGGTAGCAATTAATGAGACTATAAGCTAAATGCTCTTTATCCCGACTCCTTCTGATAAACAGAATGTTTTTTAACAAAAGAGAGAATAAAATTAAAGGGACATTTCAGCAATAAGAACTGATTCAGGAATTATCTATACAGGAAAAAGTGAACATTGCAATGTTCACATTGTCATTCACACATCGTTTCTATGTACTGTAGATCTGGTGATCAAAATGCCACGTCTAATTTTGTTTTCTAATTTTACCATGCATTCAAGATAAACCATTTCTTCTGTATGCAGTCCACATGCTGATGCAGCCTCTCCTTTTATATTCCTAATATTAAAAGTAACAATTGGAATGTACTGTTTTTTTTTTCCAAGCAGAAAAAGTCATACAAGATTTATTCTGATAACGTGCTGCAAGTCAGCAGTGTATTGATTTGACTGGATAATCAATTTTGGTGCTAAGTGACAACCAGAGACCAATCTACAGCCGTTAGTACTGAGGACATTTTCAGCAGTTTCCAGTTGGGTACAGCACTCCGGCACAGATTAAAAATGAGTGCAGCTCATACCAATGCAGTTTCTTTGATGAACCATTAGGGGGGTGTTTTGAGCCCATGATCTCCCTCCCTGGAAACCATGCCCACACCTGTGTCATATGCCCCTGCTGGCCACAAAATGGGAAACCTAAACCCTCCTATGCTGGTCCGTGTTAGCTGTTTGCTATTAACCTTTTGCACAAGACCCAGTATTTAAATTGTATCTATTCCCTTTACGGCTTGTGGCCTACGCTTTGCATTTGGGTTGGCCAGGTTGCATGAGAGTTCAATGTCATGCTTTGCATTTTGCATCAGGGCTTTCCCCTCATATTGTGTCACAAAATCATCCATACTGCTGTTGCAGTCTCATGGTGCAAACACACATAATGGGCTGTTTGCGCGAATCGTGCATAAAGTGCCTGGGCAGCACTGTACCCATGGACAACCATGCGCTGGAAGATATTCACCATTGTCAGCCACCTGTCTGTGCCCCTGCTCCTCCGGTGTGCAGCTGTATGGTGCTGGATTGGGGCTGCATGGGGTGGTGTGCGGGATGCAGGCAGGCATCCAATAGGATGCCCAGCCAGGGTCCTAAAGTGGACCCCTGCTGCACTCGTTCAGGGGATCCTGAGAAGGTGTGAACCCTCTCCTTCATTAAACCATGGGCAAGTTCCTGAATGGCTGCTCCCAGCCCTCCCTGGCAGCCTGGTGAGCTGGGGCAGAAGTGTGCAGGGGGATCCCGTTGCTGCTGCGCTCAACTGGTCACCGTTGGGAGGGTACATAAAGATTTATAGCAGGGTCCCTCTCTGCATAGTCTCAGCCCAGCACTCTGCACCTTCGTGAATAGCGGGGAGTGTGGGCATGCCCCCAGGCTCACCCCGGACTGCACATGGTGCACAACTGCTCAGTTGTCTGGGGAATCCGGAGTGCAAGGCACTGGTGTGCCTGTAGTGAATGCTGCCCAGGGTTCCGCTGGACCCACTGCAGAGCATTCTCATTTAGGGTTGCCTGTGTGCCTCAGATACGTGGTGCGTAGACAATCCAGCCCATTAGTGCATAGGGCCCAATATGTCTATTCTGGATCCAGTTATGGTGCAGAAGATATGATTTCAAGGTCACAGTATGAAACAAATTATCAAAATACAGTGTATGCTTCTTGCGTCCAAAGTTAGAATGAGAGTTATGAGCTTTAGGATCTGTGGGGAGCCTGTCTTTAAACCGAGCCCCCACTATAAGTAAATATGAGTGGTGTGTCAGTTACTGTGGCTGATTTTAAAACTAGGAGGCCCAGCCCCTGTGGGTCCTGCAAAATTCCAACACTGCTTGCATCAAAGCATCATACAAAATTGAATCAGAAAGATTAAAGAACGAAGTTAGGAATTGTGACTCAGGATAACTTAAGAGGCAAGAACCTATGCTGCAGGGTCTTTTGGGTTACATACCTATGGGTATTTCATCCTCAGATGGTTACGGTTCTCTTAATTGATCACCTGTATTCTAAAGCCTAAGTGCTAACCTTGGGAACCAGTGTAATCACAGTTATTAGGTGCCAACAGCGGAGCTGTAAATGCCTGTCGTGGTCATGCGTACTCTTTTTTTTTTTTTTTTGCATATAGTCAAATTCAAAGGTACATTCCTTGTGAGCAATTCAGGTGCATGATGTCACTGATGATGTCAGTGATAGGGCTTTTAGTTGTTGGGGTAGGGTTTCAAACCTACACAAGCCTGGGTTTGATCTTCAGTGTGGAATATTTTTTTCTTTCTCCCTACAGTTTATGTAGTTTGAGAGAATTTGCTCGATGTTATTGCTAATGTTCGTGATATTATATTGCTGATATTTGAAAAGTTCCAGCTTAGACTCTGAGGTATAAACGCAGCTTGAGAAACACTACTTACAACAGACAGACTGTTAATTATGAACATTCACTGCAGCTATGTGTGGAGAGGTCTGAACTCAGTGCTGGAGGTTCTTTGCCACAGCATGCATCTCCTGTATAGAAAACTTAGTAGAGTGGCAGAGCTACTATATAAGCTAGCAAGCCATAGAGGGCAGTGGGCCTGGGTTTGATCCCCAGAGTGGAACTTTTTTTTCTTTCTCACTACTAATTATGTAGTATGAGATAAATTGTTTGATGCCATTGCTAATGAGAGGGATATTATTTTGGCAAGGTTTGAAGTTCTATGTTGCTGATAACTTGAAAAGTTCCAGCACAGACTTTGAGGTTTAAATGCAACATTGGAAACACTAAATTAACTGTTATTTACAAACATCCACTGCAGTTGTGTAGGTTGGGTGGGGGGTTGCACTCGCTGCTGGATGTCCTTTGCCAAAGTGTGCATCTCCTATATAGGAAGCTTAAGGAATTATAGGGGGTGGGTGTAGAAAGAAGTAGGCTGCTGGTTAACTAGGATCTGCAGCTTATCCATTAGGTAGGGAAATGGGCAGACTGGGTGGGCCAAGCGGTCCTTATCTGCTGTCAAATTCTATGTTTCTGTGTTTCTTACTACAGCAGTAAAACAACAGGCTACTTAACAGTAGAGGGAAGGAGGCGTGGGTTCAATCCCCAGATTGGAACTTTTTGTTTCTCACTACAGTTTATGTAACATTTGACACAGTTCCACACAAAAGATTAATAAACAAATTAGCCAGCCTGGGAGTTGTCCCAGGGTGGTAGCCTGGGTAAAACATTGGCTGGACAGCAGGACACAGAAGGTAATATTAAGCGGAGTCCACTCTGAAGAAAGGGGTACCTCAGGGTTCTGTACTGGATCCAGTCCTTTTTAATGTCTTTATAAGTGACATTGCAGAGGGTCTGGAAGGAAAAGTATGCCTCTTTGCAGATGACACAAAGATCTGCAACAGGAGTGATACACAAGGAGGGTGGAAAGGATGAGAAGGGACTTGGCAATGTTGGGGGAATGGTCAGAAGTATGGCAGCTTGGATTCAATGCAAATAAGTGCAAAATAATGCACCTGGAAACAAAAACCCAGGGAAGAATACCGGGGGAGAGGTAGTAACAACAACAAAAATGGAAAGGGACCTGGGGGTAATCATATCAGATGACCTAAAGGTTAGCAAGCAATGTGAGAAGGCAGTAGGGAGGGCTGGGGGATACTGGGATGTATAGGGAGAGGCATCACCAGCAGAAAACAGGAAGTTATTATCCCTCTGTATGGACAGTTGGTGATACCCCATCTGGAGTACTGCGTCCAGTTCTGGAGACCCCATCTTTGCAAGGACATAGACAGGATGGAGGCAGTCCAGAGGAGGGCAACTAAAATGGTGCAGGGTCTACAAGAGAAGTCATACGAGGAGAGACTAAAGGAGCTTAATATGTATACCCTTGAGGAAAGGAGGGAGAGGGGGGAAATGATTGAAACAATCAAGTACCTCAGTGGAATCAGCAAAGTCCAAGAGGGTAGCATCTTTCAGAAAAAGAGATGTGCAAGAATAAGGGGTCACAATTTGAAGATAGAGGGGGGACGGCTCAGGGGCAATGTAGGAAGTATTTTTTCACAGAGAAGTGGTAGATGCATGGAACTGCCTTCCTGAGGAGGTTGTGGGGTCTAAAACTGTGGTAGAATTCAAGAATGCATGGGACAGACATAAGGCAATTCTTGTGGGGGGTTGTAGGAAGAAATAGGCTGTTAGTTAACTAGGATCTGCAGCTTATCCTGTAGGTAGGGAAATGGGCAGACTAGGTGGGCCAAGTGGTCCTTATCTGCCGTCAAAGTCTGTGTTTCTACGTAGTATGAGTGAAATTGTTAGATGTCATTGCTGATGTTAGTGATAGACTGTTAGCAAGTTTTGACATTCTGTATTGCTGATAACTTTAAAAGTTCCAGCTCAGACTTTGAGGTTTAAATGCAACTTTGGAAACATTACTTCAAAATGACAGACTGTTCGTTATAAAAATGGACTGCAATGGGGAAGGGGGGGCCTTCACTCAGTGCTGGATGTCCTTTGCCACATTATGAGTCTTTCTTCAAGAACCTTTGTACAGTGGTGGTGCTACAGGCTACCAAGCAGTAGAAGGTAGAGGGTATGGGTTTGACCCCGCAGAGTGGATCTTTTTTAATTTCTCACTATGAAATACGTGGTGTGAGAGAAACTATTAGATGTAGTTTATGATTTTAATGATAGACTTTCAGCAAGGTTTGGCATTCTATATTATTGATAACTTGAAAAGTTCCAGCTCAGATTTTGAGGTTAACTGCAACTTGGAAATCATTACTTCAAATAGAGAGTTTGTTCATTATGAAAATTCACTGCAAGTGTGTGTGTGTATGGGGGGGGGGGGCATACTCAGTGCTGAATGTCTTTTGCCACAGCATAAATGTGCTGTCTCAGGAGCTTAGTACAAGGGTAGAGCTGCAGGCTACCAAGCAGTAGAGAGCATGGGGCATGGGTTTGATCCCCTGAGCAGAACATTTTTTGCTTTCTTACTATGGGATTGGAAGCCCAAGGTTCAATGTAGGGGAATAAACTCCTCCCACACACATTATTTAAACAAGCCGCTCCCAGGACCCCCCACAGTAGTGTTTGAAAATTACCCACCATCCTCCCTGTTCTCCTCCTTTTTACAGCGTCCCCCCCTTCCATGTGGGGGCTCCCTATTCCTACCATCTATCAAGCTTAAGCTCCTAAGAAAACAGGATTAGAGTACAGCCACAACAGAGTATGCGTAAGCATAAACACACTTTATTCCACAAACAGTGAACGGTTGATTGATGCTGTGTCTCAGACACCATCCCCCAAGCCATTTCCCTTTTCAGTGCCATGGGAAGCCTGTCAGCCTTGTTTCTGGCCACATAATTATTTCATACAGACCTTCTTTGCTGCCTTTAATACCATTGATACTTTGATTGTTTTTGTGCTTATAATGTATAATACATATTTTATCTAAAATCAGCCTATTGCTACTTGTATGTAAACCAAATAGGCAGTCATTGTTTTGTTTCATTTATAAGGTAATATATATTTCACAATGAATTATGTATGGTTTGTATAACATTCTTCAACCTGGGTTTTCCTGATGGTTGCAGTATAGAGAATACTGGATGGGTAACCATGTACATCTAGCCTGTGCTGCCACAAAGGGGTTCAGATTACATCAGACCTCGAAAGCCATGTAATCAGAACCCTGAGTTGGCAGCGGAGGCTTGCTGGGCATGTGATTGTCCATCCAGCATTTTTTATAGTGTATATATTTTTTTAGTTTGTTTGTTTTTTGAGTTGGGAAAACTATTGTGACGGCACGTGTATCTGTCATTCTTCTCGCTCCCCGCATTATTGTTGGCATCATCCCTCCCTTCCTGAAACTGTATGTCATGTCTGTTTTTAAGTCATGTACCGTATTTTTATGGGTCATCCAGCTGTTCTAATGCTGCTGACATGGAAGAACCTCAGTGGCCATTACTGTGGTTCGTGTTTATTTAAATTGCTTGATATATGCATGGCGGTTCTGAGAACGTGACGGCTATAACCCCACTGGCTAAGGCTGTAAACAGGAGAATATTTTCTAGCCCTCCTTTCCCAGTCAACATAAACAAGTTCTTTCCCTTCCAACTCAGTGGGAATACCCCATCGCTCATTTTTCTTCAAAGTATTTGTTATTAAGCTTGACGATAGAAACAGTGTGAACTGATCAACTGACACCACTTATTGTGGAAGTCTGTTCCAAGCATCCAACACTCATTCAGTGAAGCACAGTAGTTTTTCTTGATATTTCTCTTGAACCTCCTTCCTTTCCAAGACAGCCAGGGTCCACTTGTCCTTGCATTCTTGCACATGGTGAAGAGTTGCATTTGTTCTACTGGTGTTATCCCTTTCAGGGAATTGAATACTGTAATCATATCATCCCAGAGTCTCCTCTCTTCCATGAAGATCCAGCCGAATTCTGTGAATCAGACCTCATAGCTCATGCTTTCCAAACCTGCAATCAGGTTGGCCACCCTTCTCTGTACTGTCTCAGTCCTTTCACTTCCTTGAAATATGGGATGAGGGTCCCCATACACAGTTTCTGTTTTGTGACAAAGTGGTTGCAACAACAAAGTTGCACCACTCTTCAAGTCCATTTCATATCGCACAGGGCATTGTGACCACATGGAGAGAGGGTTGGAAACAGGCCCTCTAATGAGAGAAACCAACTTGCAAATGGGGTGCTGTGGTATGCACAGTCACACATCAGCCCCAGCACATCCTGGGCCATTCACCACAGGCTGTATAACTGCTGTAAGTAGTTCTTGGGGGGAGGGGGGTGCTTTGGGGATGAGAGTTGTTGGGTCAGAGATTGGCAAGGGGCTGTAGTAGTAAGACATGAACAGACTCTGTATGGGAGGCAGAGATTGGTAGCGAGAACAAGGGAAAGCTACCCAGCTAAGACAGTCTTGGGAGATGACCTTCCTGTCCATTCCCGTACGCCAGCAAAACCTCATCAGCATCACACCCACTACCCAGCCCCTGGTGCCAGGACCTTGGCTTTTGTGGAATGTACTCCCTCTCTTCCAGAGCCTTGGGGACCAGTACAGGCCACAGGGAGGGCTAGAACCACCAAAGCACCAGACAGACACCCTGAGATCTGACGGCGGATGACGCCAGTGTAAGCAAGTCAAGCGGGCAGAGGGGTGGCACGATGCGAGGGCCTGAAACAGTGAGCTGCAATGGGGCATGAAAGGTGACAGGAAAAAAGTAAGGAAATGGATTGCTAAAAGCGTTGGCAAAATACTGTTTGGACTGCTATACAAACAATAGTGTTAAAGGTGTAACTTAAGTAGGGAGAGTAACCCTATCTGGCATGCTGGGAGTCTGCAGGGAAAGCAAAATATGGGATCCATAAAAGGATGTGAGGAGATAAGAAATACCCAGAATGTTTGTTTTTTTGTGCAGCTCTCCAAACCATACACATATGTAAGTGGCATGCCCTCTCAAACTTACATACATGGCTTGAAATGTGCAGTGAGGGAGGAATGCAGAATTAGGGTTACTTTCTACTTAGTGGTATGCACTGTAATAACCCTAACATTATCTTAACATAAAGTGTTTGCATATTGGTGTATGCCACCCCCCCCCCCTACAATGTACTATCCCTCTCCACAAACATGTTATATAAATAATATACATCTTTTACGATTGCTCAACAATTCTGTTATTGTCTGATTGTCCTGGATCTGCATGGAGTGTGTTCTTGCAGCTTGAATGACTTGGGTGTGCCTAGTTTAGTGCCCCAAGTGACAAAATTGGATTTTTCAATTTGCTTTGGGCAGTGTTGAATAAATGCTATGATGCGCTAATGGATTAGCGTGAACATAGCCAGTATGTGTGCACCTCCATTTTCAGTCAAAGATGTATGCAGATGGCACCAATTGTTTTGAGTATCCTTTATGTGCACCCACCAATCTACAAGCAGAAAGGAAAAAGATGCATACCCTGCTTTGAGTCTGCTTATCAAGTTTTGAGAAAGATGTACAGTTATTTTTTTTACGAGACATTCTACTGTGTTTCAGTACATATAATAAGGAAATGTTTGTGTTGTAAGCAGTATGTACTTTGATCTGTGGCTTTGAAACTGACTGAATGGATATAATAGAAATAACTTACTTTGTCTCTTAAAAATGTAAAGAAAACAAAACAAAACAAAAACAAAAAAAATAATAAGTTGTTTCACCAGTTTGTCATGAATCTGAGGATCAGCCCAGAAGGCTGAACTTAATATAACATGTGGCAGGTGGCCGGCATTTGCCTGGAGAATTCCTCTAGGGCAAGACAGCTCAGCAAACACATAAATCCTTTTTTCTCTGTTATCTAGTAGCACATTTAGTTGCCATGGGGATTTTATTTATGCAGCAGATCCTCGGCAGTTCAGTTTGTGCCTAAAGTTTAACTGTACAGCTGTTACGTTAAATGCTACATGTAACAATATTTTTTAAAACACAAGGTTTATAAATAATGATATCGAGAACTTTTGTAGCAGCGCTTTTTTCTCTAAATGCAAAATATGAGTTTTCAGTCAAATACATATTTAAGATATTCAGAAACTGTTGTGTTGGAATGACCTGCCTATTTTTCATAAAATCCATGGTTATTTTGTTTTGCAGGTGGGTTTGCAAGTTTTGTTGCTTTTTGAAGAAGTGCTTTGTGGAAACTGATACTTAAGGGCATTTTGAATTGATGAATTGCAGCACACTGTGCAAGAACTAACCAAGGCTTTTAAATAGCAGCGAACACAGCACCAGTGAAACAATCTTGTTTATAAAATGAGTAGGCTAAACCAGCCAATCAGAGATCAAGCTCACCTTGCATAGAATAACTGAGCTGGCAGTATAGCCTAGAGGTTAGAGGAATGAGGTGTGAACGAGCTTGATACATCCAGCAGACTAGTCCCGAGTTTGATTCTCACAACCTTCACTTGCTTACTGTAACTCTGAACAAGTCACTTACCTGCCCAGTGCTCCCAGGTCACCCCTGAAAACAGGCACTTGTGCCTAGTGGGCCTTACCCGGTTACCTAAAAGAAAAAGAAATATGTTCCATGCATGGGTAAAAAAAGGACAGCAGTAAAAAGGCCAAAATCATTAAGCCTTAGAATGTTGGCATTTAAAAATGCCGCCATTGTTGTTTTCTTGCTAAAAACAGTCTCCCCTGCATGAAAAGCAAATGAACGCAGCAGTTACTGATATACATATCCAGTCCAGAAGTCGCACAACTAAACAGCAACAGAATTCTCAATTTGAGATTGAGGTTCCTTTTAAGAAACATTAGCATATGCCCAGAAAATTATTTGCAGGCTTCAGTAAAATGACAAAATCAGTTTCTCCACTTAATCCATACTATAGTTAGCATTCACTCATTTCTTCGGCGTACGCGAGTCACCTTGTACCCATTACAGATGAACACACTCCTGAACTGCTAGGTTTCGCAGTATAAGATGGTGCTCCTTCAGCTTGCACAGCTAGACTGATGCTACCTGTGCCATGTATTTATTTGTCCATGCGTTTTGAATGCCCTAAATGCCCCCACGGACACAATGGGTACAAGGAGAACACGCATCCCAAACAAGTTTCCTGCACAAAAGAAAAACGTGCTTTTATTTGACAAGGCAGCAGCACCGAAATTTTAAACCAACCTTTTTGATTCACCTGGCGGTGTACAACCCCATTCCCTCGTGGAAGTTAGGCGACTTCAGGGAAAAATCTGTCTGGAACGTACATACCGAACATTTTCATAGCCTGTCCACCCCGCCGGCGAAGGAGCTGAGGACGGGTTTCCCGACTGTGGTAAAGGCTCTGATACAAGAGTAGCTCGAGTTCATCTTTCAGGTAAACTGAAATAAATTAGCCATTTTTAATTCTTTTTAAGTTAGGTTAACTTTTGACAACATTGCTCGGCTGCCATATTGCTCACTGCATCTATATGCACATAGCGGTGGTGTTACAGAGATGTGGGTCTAAGAAACAATCTCTCATTTTGTCAGTGTATATTTTGAGTACTGTAACAAAGAGAATAGCCTCTAAGTCTAGCAAATGCAGCAGCCCCCCCCCCCCATACACACACACAGTAGAGAGCATCCACTTCCCAAAGAGCTAGAGACAGCAGAATGACATTATTTTGTAGTAGGCGGAAGGACTATTTTATCTTAAATCAGCATAAGTAAATGCTATTTAACACATATAAAAATTAATTTTCTAAGTGCAAAAAGTTTTTTTTTTTTAAAGTAGATAATTTTATAAGCACAATAAGACACTCCAGGCCAGGGTCTCGTGCCTTATTACGCCCCTAGCCTTGCGGTAAAGTATGTTCCATGCACATCCTGGCGTGTCTTATTGCTTACAAAGCAGCCAATACTGTGACTCTGCTTCCAGTAGCACCAGCAGAGTAGCACAGGGTGGAGGAGTGCACAATTTATTAGTGCTTTCTGTAGGAATTCTCTGTAGGCCTTTTGAAACTCAAAAGGCTCTGTAGAGCTACTGCCATTTTAGAGGCATCTTTACATACAGAGATTTGTATTGTAATGAGCGATACAGATCAACTGCAATGTTACCTTTCTGCTGGGTACAGGCAATCAGTTCCACAAGAGAATTGAACTTTCGCCAATTCCATATTCCCTGCCTTCCTGGGTTCGCAGAGTTCTGTTCTGTTCTGTTCTGCCCAGCCATGTAATAGTGCCCTTCTGTACATTTCAGTGCCAGGACAACAGAGAATCTTGTGGTCTCTAGGCTGTTTTGGAGCGGATCACCTATACATGGCACAAAAAGTGTAACATTGCAGGTGATCTGTACAACTCGCTGCGATACAGATCACTGCATGTAAAGGCAATCTGCTCCACAACAGTCCCAATGGAACAAAGCACTATCATGGAATGAGGGTCCCGTGTAAAAATGCCTTAAGTGTGGCACTAGCACTTTGCTTGGGACGAGCTCCGTGGCTAACATTTGTGAAAACGTATGGATGTTTAAGTTACATGACTACAGAGCCAGTCTGCTGGCACAGTGGTAGCACTGCTACCCACATTACTGGCAATACATCCTTGGGAAGGAGCATGGGCCATTGAGACTAGCCAAGGAAGGACTGAGCATTCAAAAGACTGCTTTATTAGCTTGGGGAGGGGGAATGCTACTCCCGCTGCATGACTGTCACTTGGTGGAGACCACGGGGGAGTGCCAGTATGGGAAGGGTTGCTGTCCGACTCCTAACATGCTTGTGTGCCTGTGTGCCAAATGTACGTTTCATTACATGCTTTCACCCCGGGGGAGAAGATAGAAGGCAGGTAGAGAATGCCCCAGTCCATTGTACATTGGCATTCCCCATAGGCTGTTGCATGACCGATGTAGCTGCCATCTAACTATATAGGTTCTGAATAAATAGTGAATATCCTGCAAGTATGTGAGAAGGTTGGTGATGGCGCTGGGCGTATGCCTTTGAGCGGATTCAGAGAAAGAGAGACAGCTTTGTGGCAAAAACTAAATAAATTACATGAGTACTGAGTGGGATATCTGGGTTTGCTTTGTGATCTGGACTCCTTGTCAGAGACATAGGAGTTATAGGGGCATTACAGAGTCAGCACTCTTGGACTACAGGGGGTAGGGGTTGTGGCCGTCCGGCTGTGGGAGTGCTTCCTTTGGCAGACCAGAAGATGTTTTGGATGTCATCGTGAAACCACATGACATCCAATGTTTTTCCCAAATGTATAGTATGGCTATTGGCCCTTACATCAGTGAGATGAAAGAGAGAAAATCAAAGAAAAACACACCCTGGGGTGGACATGGGGGGGAGAGGCTAAATGTCCCACCTACCCATGTATCAGCAGCCCAGCAGTGTCCTTCTGATGGGCCTTGTTTCAAATCTTGTAGAGGAGTATGAAGAGATCTTATGAAAAGGTCAACCAAATTGTTAAAGAAGCCAGCTCTGTGGTGCTAGGCAGCAAGGGGCTGACTGGCTCACTGGTGACCCGGGTTCATATCCCAAACACAGGCTGGTAGAAGTGGAGGTTTGCAGGAAGGACAAAGGAGCATACATGGATACGCTGTCCTTCAGAGGGGATGGGTAGAGGGGTGTAACAAAGTCAGTGGCACCTGGTTGCAGCATGGTGGTGGCACCATTGGGGCATGGATAACTACACACCGTCAGGGACCAGGGTGCTGTGAACATGCACAATCCTAAGGAAGGTAGGCAGAAGGAGAGAGAGGGGTGAGAGAAACTGAGAAACTGCCCAGTCTGGCATGCCAGATGACTGCCCCCTTCAATGTGCTGAATCCATCTGCCTCCACAATTAACAGGTGGGAGCCCTGCAGGACAGAAGAAACTGAACCTAGGGTGGGAAACAACCTGAGGAGCCTACAGGGGATCTTGTTGTAAAGGGTTAGTCTGGTGGGCAGTGGGTGCGGGAGAGGGGCAAGGCAGTAAATACAAAAAAAATGTATAATTCGGCATAGGTTGGCTAGCATCACAGTTGCACAACTGCTTACCATCCAGAGTCCCAGGATTACGACCTGGGCCTGGGACATCTGTTGTCTGATCACTGAGATGAGGATCAAGTGTTCTTCTCGGATGCTGCCTCCTGCCTTGTGGAGGTTGAGCACCTCCTTCTGCTGCATGCATGCACCCTGTTGGCTCAGGGGAAAGGCACATCATGCAGGAAGGAATAAGTGGTCCTTTTTGAGTGACCTTATGTCACCATGCACCCACGTGCCTGGAAAGTGACACAGAGGCATCATACACCCAGAGTGGAACTGGCAGGGGAGTTCCCAAGGTAGGGCAGGACTTATCCACCCTTTGGACAGCCTTGATGGGCATCAGCCAGGTCACTCTTCAGAACCATACCTTGGGGATGGAATAAGGGAGGGCTTAGTGAGAAAAAATACCCCAGTAGCCCCAGACAGCTCAAGCTGCCCCATCTTTTACATCACAGTAGAGTCCCTTCTGACTCCTGCTTCGTGCTGGCTCCTCCTCCTTGACCTTGGCCATCAAGCAAAGTGTCATCCTCCTGGCATGAGGAACTAGAAAGTCCCACCCAGAAGGGCAAGCTATGGGTAACAACTGGGATTTGGGAGAGGTAACCCAGCAGAGACTAGTGATGGGTTGGACAATTGGAGGGTCCAACACTGGGTAGAAGGGCTTGGGCAGGTGAAAGGAGGACCTGGCAGCTGCTGAGGAGAAATGGAGATAAAAATAGAAAGAAAAAAAAAATACTGTGTTCGGAGCAAATAAGGGAGCCTTTTGTTCTAAATGGGGAATGGGGATAAAAATAGAAAGTAAAAAAAACACATTCTCTGTTCAGAGAAAATAAAGGACCCTTTTGTTTTAAATGAAGAATGGGGGTAAAAAATAGAAAGTAAAAAAAAAATTCTATGTTCAGAGAAAATAAGGGAGCCTTTTGTTCTAAATGGGGCCCCTTTCATGATGTGTAAGCCTGACTGGGCTGCAAAAAGATAGGGCAGCCTGTGGACAGATGAGCAGCCAGCGCAATTAAGTGGCTGGGAGTTGCAGTACTTCATGGCCCCCCACTCCTGATTTGATACATCAGTTTTGTTGCTGGGAATAGGCTGTTTGTAGTGATGCAATTAGTATGTTAGCACTGAGCTACATTTTGGCCCCCTGTTGACATATTGAGCCTCAAATGTTAATCACCCATGACCCTTGACTGTTATATTACCTTGCGGCCTCTCCTTCTTTAAAATTATTTTATTATTCAAATAAGCTAAGCAGTACGTTGCCAGTCTATAGCTGTGAGGGGTACTTTTATGGGTACTGCATGCAGTAATGTAAGAAAGAATTATTGCACCAAAGACTGTTTTGAGTTTTATTATTAGTTACCTGGCTAGTGGGAATTATGATTAGTCAGAATACTTTACCATTAGCCAGACTGTGATCTAAGACAGAAGACCTATTTCAAGGATTTGTAGCCAACTGTTTAACCAGTTGATTGACTTTAATAGCTTACAGCAGCAATTAGCATTTGACTGGCTGTGGTGTGAATAGAGCATTCTCTTCCATTATGAACTGGCTACAGAATCCAGAGGTACTGCTTTAGTATAAACTGGCTATTAAAGACAGAATGGAGACAGGCAAGTTTTCTTAATGGCACTGGATGGAGAAGTTTCAGATTTTTACCAATAATGCTTAATTTAAACTCATAACAATAATCAAAGAATACAACATATTTAAGCAGTAAGAGGCCTGTGTGAGAGGCCTTTCGGCACCATGCATTTCTGCTTAAAGTTGAACCAGCATAATATTTTGTGGTGATTTGTATATACAGCCCATGATGCTTTGCATTATGGAGGTATGTATGATTGTGTATATTTAAGCAGTGCACATTCGAAGAGTTAACAAGTGACTTAGGTCCCTGAACTTAAAGTGTAATATTTCTTGCATTTATTACTCTAGTTTGTGAAACTCTTGGCCCACTCATTTGAGAGTTAATTGGGATTTATAGTTGGAGTGGCTCATTCTGTAATTTGGTACTGACGTTCTCCCACAACTGTTTGTTTAGGTTTAGGGACTGCGGATTAGCCAACTCAAACTAAATGTATGGTAAGAGGGTGTAACAGGAGTTCAGGAAGGTTCACTTGGAACTGTCTGATTGACATGTGGGCTATTTTTTTTCTTTCTTTTTTTCTCTTTATTTATTTATCTTTTTCTGGATCTGGAAGGCTTGAACAATTATTTTTCAGGCCAGCTGATGTTTCTTAGTATAAAGGAGTGCTTCCATGTTTGAACCGGGTTACAGCTTTGAAAATGTTTGAAGAAACCTGTTTGCAGTCATATACCTCCTTAACAGATGTTGAACGGTGTGAAGCCAGTAAGCACAAGACCTGAAGGTTCTCGTTGCCAAATAGTCAAAACTTGCATCATACTATATTCTGTGTCTTAATTTGCATATGATTCAGTGTTGGGTAAGTTACTCTCAAATATTTGCAATAAGTTACAGTTATTTATTACTTTTGTATAAAAAGTAATAAGTAACTGTAACAGTAATGTATGTTACTTTATATTACTTGTTATTACGTGTCATCTGCAGTTATAAATATGAGTTTTACTGATGAATGTGGAGGCAGTGTTGAACTATCAGATGAATCTAAGCCCTGGATTTGTCACATATTGCCTTGGCACTGGTAAAGTGTGCAAGAATACAGCTGTGGCAGGACATTTAATAGTAACTAGTAAAATAATAATTATCAATCAAATCAATCAATCAGAATCTTTAGCTATCCAGGCCGGCACCATTGAGCAGGGCTCATTTGCAAGATGAACCTGGTACTGTAATTATGAACTGAGGATTGTAAGTAGAGGAATCTGACTGGCCGAGAGCTCTTTGAAGACATGATGATATCGGGCTACGCTACATCATCATGGCTTCAAAAAAGCTCCGGCACCACCAGCCTCCTTGCTCTCTACTGTCTGAAAACTATTTTTTCAAAATGTACTCCTACACCACCCAAACCTCATTAATAAAATGTTTTAAAACCTGCTTCTTTTATATTTTTTATTTATAAAACTGGAAACTCAGTTCATAATAGCAGTAAGTCACTCCAGGGTACGGTATATCATGGGATATCGTCACTTCTCGGGTGGTTGGATGCACTCGGCCTGTGGCCTCATGCCCAACCACCCGAGGCAAGATGATATCCCATAATATACCACACCCTGTCATGCCTCATTGCTTAGTTATACAATGGCAAGAACATTTCCTGTATTCTGATTGGTCAGTGTGTGCCTGAGACAGTGATGTTATTACACAATAACATCATTGTATTGATTTGTTGCCACAGGATTTCCATTGTTTGCCTTTGTCTTAAGAAACAAAGATATATTGCCACATTAAAAATCTACTAAAAACATTTAAAAAAATGTTTTTTATTTTGTATAACATCAAACCATTGTATAATTGCAATAAGGCACTCCAAGGTGTGTGTTATTGTGTAATAATGTCACTCCTGGGGTGGTGGAAGCACTCGGCTTCACTTCATGCTTCAACCCACCCCAGGAGTTACATTATTACATGATAACACACACCTTGTTGTGCCTTATTGCTTAAGTATTTGCTTACAGTTGCCATCTGAGATAGGATTACATGTAATTTGTATAAAAAAAAAACACAAAAAAAACTCTATGTACTGTTAGAAAATGTTGTGTTAGGTCAGCCTGGTGGCGCTGAGGGTTGAGGCACCAGACGCGTTGCTTCTCGTTGTGCCAGCAATGTGGGTTCAGGAATGACCTCGGGTCATCTGGGTGCCAGTATGGGGGGGGATGGGAGTAGGATTGAGCGGCCTCACAGCTGCTCTCCTCTCCCAGAAGGAAAGGTTGTCCATCTGTAGTCCTGCTGTCTCCAGGCGAAAGTCCAGTGGCAGTGCAGGCAGCTACAGTCAACTGGTAGGGTGGGGTGTCTCGCAGTTAGTGGTGGGTGAAGTGATAAAACTTTGCTATGCGGAGTAATCCATGAATTTCGCCCATTTGCTGGGCTAAATCTGAGAAATTGCTCCTAGAATGGCAACATTCACCAGCGGAAGGCGAGATCAGCAAATGCAGGGAAATTTCATGGATTATCTACAGCGAATCGGCCACTACATTTCGCCAATGAAATTTAAATTTACATGCATCTCATCCGCAGTGTGTAAGTGTGTGCCTGCACATGCTCTGACAAGGATGAGGGCGGGAAGAAAAAATGGGAACATTAAATAAAAACAGATAATTGAAAAAAAAAAGAAAATGTTGTGTCTTGTGTCTGTATTTGGTTTGATATCACTTATTTGTGTACCGATTTATGTTGACGCCTGTCTTTGTCTCTCATGATAACTTATTGTACTTTGTAACTATACCCAAATGCAAACTGGGACCTCATTGTAAATGAGCTACAGCTGATTTTGAGCTTTTATCCCTGTTCATATTTTATATGAATAAAAAATTAAAAAATAAATACATAATGCTTTTACTTTATATGGCAGTAGAGCCTAGAGGTTAGAGTAACAAGCTGTGAATGAGCTTGGTACATCCAGCACACCTGGGTTTGATTCCCATAACCTCCACTTGCTTACTGTGTGACTCTGAGCAAGTCACTTAACCATGAAGTGCGCCCAGGTCGCCCCTGAAAACAGGCACTTATGCCTAGTGGATCTTACCCAGTTACCAAAAAAAAAACTGTTACCATACCATGCCATGCCATACCATACCAACTAAACTTTTATATTACATTGACTAGTTACTTTTAAGAAATTAGATTATACTTAATAGTTACAAGTAACTAGTTACTCCCCACCGCTGATGATATTATACTGCAAAAAAGTCCTACAGTGATTTATTTGCTCATATTTATGATAACGTATGGGTAAAGCTGCCAAATGAACATGTGCACAAAGTTTGGTTTAACGCTTACTACCATTATGCAAAATATAAAACTCTGTGATGCTCACTCACTCAGCCCCAGGCAGCCATTTTGAATAAGGTTAAGCGTAGAACATTTCAACTCACATGTGAGTTCGGGGCTGAGTGAGAAACATTTTCAAGTGGTGCTGTTACCACTTGGGCTGACATTCCCTACTGAACATGAGGGGTTTGTTACTTTCTAGGTTCACAGCACAGGGCAGTAAAAAGGGCTTCAAAGCTAGTTCCCCCGTAGCTCAGTAAAATGAGGTGCAGTACTTCCAACTGTTCCAATTGCTGTCCCACTTGGTGCTTTTCCATGAACTTTGCCTTGTTTTCCTGTAATTTTTAATAATAACTGAGTGGCAACAGAGATCTGCGGACATGTTTTCCAGGTGCAGAATTGGTGTATCTGATTAACTCTTTAATAAAGCAGATCTGTATTGGCCCTAGTGATTGCTAAAGAAAGTGGTGCACAGAAATGTGCTTTGTAAAGTAAAAACATTATGCATTTACTGATTTATTTGAAAATTGGCAACCAGGAGAGGCACACTGAGCCAAAGCTCATTTCCAGATGTTCAAGATGTTACCCAGTGGAGAGGGAACAGGAAATACAAAAATAAAAGCATACATGGTACAAAGCAAAATGCAAACAGAATGCAAGTTTAGAAAGGTACAGGCATAGCAGATGCCACTCAGTTGAGCTTACGCATGGTGCTAATTCTTAACAGTAGCTGGAAAAAAGGTTGTGGTTGCACAGGTCCTGTATGATATAAAACTAGTATCTTCTGATGTGTAATGTATAAACACACTTTCTGTTTCATTAAATTTCTATTATTTTTATGACAATATGTGTATATAATATAAAAAAATATTTAAGGATAGTAGTTGGTATAATAGAATCTGAAAATGGTTAATAATTGGCCTACATTTAAAAAAATATATTTTTTCGATAGTCCATATTATATACAGTATGTGTATTGTTACTATAGTTCCCTTATAGTAATACACTGGAACTGCCTTTTTTGTCAGTATAGTGGAAATGCATTATTAGTATAGAGATAACATATAGTTCCATTTTATTGATATACTGAAACTTCTTCTTTCTGTCAGTACTGTGGCTGTGCATTATTAGTATATCACTATATGTCCACAATATTGATATACTGAAATTACTTCTGTCAGTATAATGGAAAGTAGTATATCTTTTTTTGTTTGTTTTTACTTACAGTTCTTATGCCCCACTTCAGTACTTGCTCCATGGTACCCAGACAGCCGTTACCCATGACCGCAGCTGCCTCCCTAGAGTCTTGGCTCCACCCCAGCCCCACCGGGTGGGGACAAACACCTAAGTGACTGTGCTGGGTCAAGCAGCATGGCGGGGAGTAGTGTAGGACCCCGCCGGGACCCATCATCTGCTGCATTGGAGCCATTTTCCTTGTTTCACCCAGCCCCTGGGTTGTACACGTGCAAGGGGCTCAGTGCAGGTGGCCATGCATTGGTTTGTAATCCATGAGCTTGGTTTCCACCCCCGTCCCCCAAAATGCACCTCTGCTGTGCTTCCACTATTGGTCACTCCTCCACCATTGGTCACTCCTGTGGCAGTACTGCAGTGGAGACAATGACCCTCCTCCCCAGTGGAGGCAAGCATTCTCTGGGTTGCATAGTCCTGCATCCACTCCCCCAACTCCACCAGCCCTCCAGTGGCCCAGATTCATTCCCAAACGGCAGTGCTTTAATTGCCTGTATCATTAGTACAGCTATATGGTAAAAGGGCACTGCAAGTATGTCAGTATGATGTAGCCTTGATGACCTTATTCCAAACTTATATTTAACAAATTATTCCAGACTTATGTTTAACAAAAACAAAGTTTCCAGCCCTTACCATTTAAATGTAAGGCTTTTTTACAGAAATTATCTTTAGAAAGGGGAAAGGGCTAACCTTGGAACTGTTATGGCTAGAATGTAATTTGTCTTACATTAAAGCGAGCTGTCAGGTCGGCAGGGTTACATTTTCAATACAACCTTCGATATATCAATATACTAAAAAACAATTTTTGCTATATTGACTGAAAGTAGCAGTTTCAGTAAATGGATACAGGGAAAATATACTTACACTACATCAATATAGTAATCATACAGTATGCTATAAAAATGTGTTTCCAATATAGTTTAGCCACATCACCTAAAAACGTCTCTTCCTCAGTTCCCATTCAGGTAACTACAGAATCTTCCTAAGTGTTTGCAGGCATCAGAAGTTAGTAATGACTGAGACATGCCAATACAAAGCATTACAGAAAATCTTTTTTTCCCCAAATATTAAATTATTGACGAATTACCAAGGCAGGCTAAAAAAGTTGGCATTGCCTCTCCCAACTGCACTTTCCAGGATTTCTGATTACCATGTAGGGGAGTTTTTATTTATTTTTTTCCTCTGAAACCCCCTTACAAACTGTTTTCCACACTACAAAGTATGTAGTCTTTGGCTACCTCAATATGCTGTGATTTATGTTTTAAGTAGCTTAAAGCAGCAGTGGAATGAACAATGTTTTTCCTAAAAGCTAGTTTCAGCTGCTGTTAGTAAAAATATTAGCATACTTATCAAATCTGTGTTTCAAAGTACCTCCTATGCTGAGTGCCATGAGTTTTGGTTACTGTCTTAATCATAGGCCTTAACAGGCCTTAAATGGTATTTCTAAGCCAAATGTGTCAGATATTATTGTTTTCTTGAAGAAAAAAATTAAAACAGAAATTTAGGTGGAGCTAGAATATTTTATCACTTTACAAAACTGGAAGATGCCTCGAATCTGTTATAGTGAAGAAAATGTTGGGTCAAGTGTTTTACCTAATATCGTTGCACTGCTGCATTAAAGAAACGTAAAGATTTTTAATCACAGGGTGCGGTGTGCATATTTATAGAACACATATAAAGGAGAGAAAGAAGTGAGTGCCTCAGCCTGGACTTGAACCCAGGCCTCGCGGAATACTGTTCCGGTCACGCTAACCAATTGCACCACCAAGGCAACTGGAACCTGGGCCATCCCAGAAGACACAACACTCTTTCTCCGATGCACAACCTGGTGCTGCACAAATAATTGCTTCATTTTCAGTCACATGGGTGCAGTGTGCATATTTATTGAACACATACAGACAAAGGAGAGAAAGAAGTAAGTGCCTCAGCTGGGACTTGAACCCAGGCCACCTGGAATACTGTTCTGGTTGCACTCACCAGCTGTACCACCAAGGCAACTGGAACCTAGGCCATCCCAGAGGACATAATACTGTTTCTCCGATGCACAAGATTGAAAATTAAGTAATTATTTATGCAACACCAGGTTGTGCATCGGAGAAAGAGTGTTGTGTCTTCTGGGATGGCCCAGGTTCCAGTTACCTTGGTGGTGGTGCAGCTGCTTAGCATGACCAGAACAGTATTCTGGGTGGCCTGGGTTCAGGTTCTAGCTGAGGCACTCACTTCTTTCTCTCCTCTGTTTGCATGTGTTCCATAAATATGCACACCGCACCCATGTGATTGAAAATGAAGTAATTATTTCTGCAGCACCAGGTTGTGCATCTGAGAAAGAGTATTGTGTCCTCTGAGGTGGCCCAGGTTCCAGTTGCCTTGGTGGTGCAACTGGTTAGCATGACTGGAATAGTATTCCAGGCGGCCTGGGTTCAAGTCTCAGCTGAGACACTTACTTCTTTCTGTACTTTGTTTGTAAAAAAACATAAAGATGTTGCTTGATGTTTGACACTGGTTTCCTGTCCTGCAGCATTCTGTGTTCCTGTAAATTGTGCTACCAAGAAGTTGTTTGGCACTATACCCATTTACCTGTGGAATTTAAATGTTAGTCTTGTCTGCCCTATTGGCAGTGCCATAGAATGCTTTCTGGTACAGAACAGCCAAAGGGAACATTGACTGCTGTTGGTGGCAGGGCTTTCCCTTTTCACGTATCTGAACAATGGAATGCTCTGCTCCCTTGCAGAGTGCAGCCTGTCCTGTCTGTGCAACCTCTCTTGTCCACTAAACATGTTTTAATTCTGTTTCTAATGCTTAAATAGATCTTTATTCATTGAGGTAATGTGTATGTATTTTTTGTTCTTGTAGAACACGTTCTAATTGCCTAATGAAAAAATTACATATTAATAAAAATAACCAATTTAATTCTTGTTTTAACTAAAATGCTAGGTTGTCCTGTAGAATAACTTCTGTTTGACATGGGCAGCAATGTTAAAGCTTCATCTTGGGCTAACTGCAGCTCAGATTTGAGAACTGTCATTTGACTGTTTCAAGCACATATCTGCTGCAAGGGATTCCATGTTTTAATGTGGCCTACTGGTTGAAGATGTCATGGCATAAATGAAAGTTAGAAAGTTGATAAGAGGAGTTTTTAAATAAAAAAAAAACCTGACTAGCTATCACTCAGTTTTGTGGAGCAATTTCTAAACATTGCTGTGTTTACCCATAGCATATTAAAACTGATTTTATCTGTTAAATACAATCAAATAAACACATTAGACAGTGTTTTGAGACATAAACCTTCAAGTCCTTAACCACCCCAATAATGTTCTCCCCCTCTGACTTGCAGTTTACAGGCACAAACACTTGCTTCAGTCTCTCTGCATTTGCAGGGCACTGAAATGTTATCTGAGCACCCACCTCAAAGACATATATACACACAAACACACACACCCCGAAATGTAGAGTTATGGCCTTCATCTGGGCCTGCTGTACCTATTGACACAATTGCCTGCCCTCTAAGTCTCTCTTAGCATGGAACCCCCTCACTATGACCCAATGGAATGCAGAAAACACAGCACACATAACCTTCTGTTCTAGCTGCACAAGTAGTTTAAGGGTGTACATATCCCATTGCTCCAGCCCACATTGTTAGGTCTCCTGTGGCTGGGGCAGTTAAGTTTCAGCATCCTAGGGGCTAAATTCTACCTGACCATGGTCTGTGATCGCTACACCACCACTGGATTTCACAGTGGGTGTCACCGACCCTGACATGCGCTGTTGCTGGATCCCACTGGCCACCCATTTCTCTACTGCACTTGCCTCTGCATAGCACTGTGGAGCCGCTAGGCCTGTGAATGGATGTTGGGTGGGAACTGGTTTGTCAAAACAGATAGGCCAAAGCAAGTTGAGGGGGTGGGTTTGAAGCCTGTGAACAAAGACATAGCAGAGACAGTCCCCCCCCCAAAAAAAAACATTAAAAGCACTGCCTAACCAGAAAATTGATTAGCCACTGTTAGTAATCAAGAATGCAATCGATTCACAGTTGCTGGTTTTTGCATGGCAAATTGCAACGTGAACCCGCTTATTTTATGCCTTGGAATTGCTTTGGTATTGTGCTATTCCAAATGGGAATAAAGACTCACACATGGATTCAGAGGACAAACTGCACACATGCGCAGCACTGCTATGCATTTAGAGACTGTTGTTATTTATGACCAGACAACAAAGATTAGAATTAGAAATGCCGGATGGACGACCATAATTAACTTAGATTTGTTTCAACCAGTTTAGTGCAGACATCAAGCTGGATTGTCTGTTGTTGATACAAGTTTCACGGAAAGTAAGAGCCACAATGTTGTGGCCCTTCAGACTTGGTTTTATTAATGTAAAACTGTCGTGTTAATTAGTGTTGCGATTCCAAAAGTTTTGGCTTTTTGTGGCCATTGCAGGACTCCAAGGATCAATACCGCCTCAACTGGGTAGATCCAAGATGATATTTGTATCTTTTACTGATTTAAAAAAATGCATCTGACAACATATATTGTGTTTTAGTGAAAAATCTGGGAGACCAGTTACGGGACTGGGAGAGATTGATTCCAGAAAAAGAAAACAGAGAATATGTGAGAGAATAGGCGTGTCTGAGTCACATCTGCCATTCGTGGCACCGAGTCCTGATCTTGCCTCACTTTTTGTTTTGAAAAGAGGTCTCTGATGTGCTACTGTTAGACCCTGTGGGTGGGATATTCAAAGGGGTTGCGCCTGGCACAACAGGGTGCACCATGTGCAACCCCCCAATGTGCCCCAGCGCGATATTCAAAGGGATAAGGTGCACAGCACAACCCCTGATGTGTCAAGGCACATTGGTAATGTGTGTGGCGCAGATGCAGGGGGTGTGCCCATCATCACATCCCGATATTCAGCCCGGGATGTATGGCGCATATGCCGGCACAACCCCTACATGCGCCGCACACTGGTGCTCAGAGTTGAGCCGCAAATCACAGGCTGTAATGCTGGCCACCCACAGGTGGGCAGCTGCAGTGCAAGGCGCAACACAACAGCCACCAGCCTTGGGTGGCCACCCACCCAACAGGTACACCGGCCACAAGCACCCAGACCCCCTAGTAGTCTAGTGGCCCCCCCGGCCCGCGTGCCCGATCGTGGACATCTGTAAATGTTACATTAATCCCTGGTGGTCTAGCAGTCCCCCCCATGCCCGATTGTGGGCATCTGTAAAAGGTACATTACTCCCTGGTGGTCTAGCGGTCCCCCCCATGTACGATCGTGGGCATCTGTAAATGTTACATTAATCCCTGGCAGTCTAGCGGTCCCCCCATGCCCAACCGCGGGCGAAGTAAATGGAAATGAAATCCCTGGTGGTCTAGCGGTAACCCCCAGTACACCCATTTGTGGGCTGTTGTTGAAATACCAAATTACCTGGTGGTCCAGTGGTACCCCCCTCCCCACCCACCCACAGAGGTCCCCGGCCACCCAGCACCCCCCGTCATCGGCAGCACCCACCGCATGCAGCCCGGCTGCCGCCGCATGACAGCATACAGTGCGATCTGTCGTCTATTGGTCACAGCATGGACCAATGAGGCTTACATCATGCTATACTACAGGACCAGATATGTGAATGAACATGTTCATTCCACATATCGATCCGTGTAGCAGTATGGTCTGCAAGCCATTGGTCCGCTAATGAACAACCGCATAGAATCATACTGTATCGCTGTCATCGACGAGCAGCCGGGTGGCAGCGGCGAAAATGCTGCCACCCGCCGATAACAGGGGGTGCTGGTGGCTGGCGCCTGTGAGTGGGTGGGGAGGTGAGCCACTGTACTCAAGGTAATCGGTATTTCAACAACTGGCTAGGCAGCATACTGGGGAGGGGGTTACGCTAGACCACCAGGATTTCATTCCATTTACTTCGACCTCGCGGTAGGGCATGGGGGACCGCTAGACCTCCAGGGATTAATGTAATGATTACAGATGCCCACAATCGGGCATGGGGGGGGACTGCTTGACCACAAGGGAGTAATGTACCTTTTACAAATGCCCGTGATCAGGTGTATGGGAGTGGGGGGGGGCCTGCAATAACCCAACAGGGTGTCGATCTCCGACGGCAGCTGCTTGGCAGGGCGCAAGTCACCAGGGATCGGCGCGTCGCATGCAAATGGGGCCATAATGACAAGCAAATGGCCCCATTTGCACCTCGCATTCATTTTGGCCTCATTTGCATGCCCCAGGCTGAATATCGCGGGTGATGCACGTAGCGCAACTGCACTTACAGTGGTGCATCCCTGTGCTCCCTTTCTGTGTCTTGTGCTGGCACAGTGCAACTGCGCCATGTGCAGTGTGTGCTCCCTCCGTGCCATATTCAACGGTGCTGAGCCATGGCGCAGCGCCGTTGAATATCGCCTAGTCCTTGCCCCAGTGCAGCCCTGTTGCTCTGCACCAAGGCTTGCGCCACTGCCTGGAGCAGTCTGAATATCCAGCCCTGTATATAAAATCACGTAAGTTTCATTGGATTTGAAAAATGTCCTCAACTGGAGTCACCTATCGTGAAAAGGTTGCCCCAAATTTGACCTTGCACTGTTCTGTAGCCAGAGAAATCCCGCCTGTTTTGTTCTGCTTAGGCTTTCCTCTCTTTCTTTGTGAAAGCTTAGCAAACTTGTAAGTGTAGCAGGTTCAAAAGGGTTTATCCCATTCTGTGCATTTGGGAACAAAATGTCTTCTAAATAGTGCTGTACATGTTTGCCCTGCAGAGATAATTTACATTTTTGGCTGCAGTGTCTTTTCTTCCCTTCACTCTTTACAGAAACAGTTATCCGTTCTTCGTACTCTGCTACACTTTTGGCAGCTCTCTCTTGACAGTTTGCATTGCAGGCCAAATTTGCTTTGAGGGTGTGGTATAAGACCTGAACTTAGTGTATTACTTAAAGACTGAACACTCTTTTCAGGAATGTATAGAATGCTGCAAAAAGCATGTTGGGATTCCTGGGAGGTTATGGTGCACAGAACTGCTTCAAGAATAAACGTACAAATACTCAAGTTCAGCAAGTGAAGGTAGACTTTTGAGGATTCAGTATTGACTCACCTTTTTAGAGAACTCTAGCTTTGATAGTTTTCAGCATCTGTGTAGTTGCTGAGTGGTTCTTGTCGTAACTAACTGGATTGCCAATCAAGACATCAAAGCTTTGTAATTTTCTGAGACTTAATTTGGGCTGCATTTTGCAAACAGTGCAAACAATAACATCTGGCTTATACCTGACTAAAAGATACGGATGAAAGGGTGCTAGTATGCATTTTAAAATATGTGCATATTAATGGTCTGATATCCAAAATTTCAGCTACTGCACATGCTAAAATTTGCTTTCACCATTCAGATGCATGGTGGGCCCAACCAGCCATATTTAACTTGACTTCCACAAAAGATAGGGAGGATTGTCTCACCCCCCACTCTGTCATTTGTACAGACAAGAAAATTAGACCAGTGTTACAGTTTATGTGAACACAGTGAGGTTGATGTAAACAAACAAACAAACAAGAAAAGCTAACCATTCATTGCAATGGATCACATTCCTTTTGTTTTGTTCAATTTTTACTCCTTATCTTGTCCTAAACATCTTCTTTCTGGTGCCCCCCCAAACCCGTCACCTACCTTCTCTGGGATATACCCCACCACTTGCCAGAACCACTTTATGATGTGTGGGTGCCGCAGTGGGTAGTGTGTGGCCTGTGAGGGCACCCTTGTGATCTTACTGGCTGAAGGATTTTTCCTCCAGTTTTATCACTGAGGTCTGCATGTGTGAAGTATTGTGTGCGTGTGGCATGCTTTGCTCTGTATCAGGGGTCCTCCTTAGTGTGTCATCCACTGCTGTATCACCCAGCCTCTGACATTCCGCAAGCATCCAGTGGAACTTGCTGTCCCTCCATGCCAAACTAGGAGAGGCATGCTTGGGATACTCGATCTTCCTTCTTCAGGTCAGCCCCAACAACTCGGGTCCATTTCCAATCCCAGGTCACTGGCATTGCAAGCTGGAGATCTGCTGCTGCACTGACAGGCCACTCAGTGTACCACATTCCTAATACCATTTTTTGCACATTGCTGGGCCCTGGAAGTAAAATTACATGCCCTCATCAACTTGTGAAATAGATTGTGCTATGTGATAATTCCTGAGTCTACAAACATGTGAAAAGAAAATTTAAAATGCAGTCCATTCAAATAAATGAGCTGTCACGACTGGATCTGTTTCTCCTCTGAAACTCCCTTTTTTTCACGGAGTTGATATTCTTTCATTTGCATGACAATGGAAAACGTCCTGGCTCCCTGAAATATTTTACTTACATTGGTGGACTAACAGTTCTGCAGCTAGGGGTGGGTGAAATTTATCTTCTGCCAGTGAAATTCTGGAAAAATTATGATTCTGCTTCCATGACATTTTGCTAAATTTCTGCAAACATTTTGCATACTTTTGCCAGAATTGTAATTTCAGTTACTTCCATCTAATTTTGAAAGTATTTCTCCATACTGCCCTGAATTTGGTATGATGACTTTACTAAGGTCGACATAGGTGACTGAGTATGCCTTCAGACCTTTGGAAAGTTTAAAATTGCATTTTGCAGTTATGTAAACTGAAGAATTTTAAAGAGGGACTATGGTCAAAATTTTTGACATCAATAAACTCAGAATTTGGATCAGCATAGCCCCAATCAGCCGCATGCCAAAAATGAGATCTCTGAGTTACTTTGTTTAAAAGTTTCACATTATTTTGCAACCCTGATTTCACTGTCTGTTCAAAAAAGACAGTTTCAGTGATGAGCTGCTGCTCATCACTGAACTCACAGTCATGATCAGTGGTTTTCACAAGTAAAACAGGCAGCACAATTTAATGAACATTGTTTTAATGACTACAGGAGGCAGTATAGTGCAGTGGTATAAGGCTCTGAGCTACAAATCTGGTGACATCCAGCAGCCCAGACATGGGTTTGAATCCCACAGCTTCCACTTGCATACTGTGTGACCCTAAGCAAGTCAGTTTACTTCCTTGTGCTCCCAAGTTGCACTTGGAAACAAGCTCCAACTTAGTGTGCCTTTCCTGGTTAAACAATTTCCCCTTTTCAGGTGTGTTTCAAGTTTTGTAACACAGGTGACAAAGCTTTTTTTTTTTGGTGCCTTTTTGTTGTGGTCCTTTTCTCCAGGGTTGCTGGATGCTAAGTCACAGCACATTGTTGTGAGGTTTGCAGACAGGATAACTCTGCTGTAGTGAAAGACTGTGATCATTCACACCTGTCATTCAATTGAGGTGATTTCTCCGGATGACAGTTTAAGTCAATTATTCCATCTCCCTGTAAATGGGGGTGGGAGAGGTAATGCTGTTTTGTCACCTAACTATGAGTTTCTATGTAGTAGACAACCCAGTCTTTTCTCGCAGGCAGGCTGTTACTTACTTGACCTACATTCAGGCTCATCTATGTTGTACTCCACATTAAAATGATAATTTTACCAGGGCTAACATTTATTTTTATTAACCAGATAAGACCCACTAGGCACAAGTGCCTGTTTTCAGGGCAACCTGAGAGCACTTGGGAGATTACGTGACTTGCTCAGAGACACACAATATGTAAGTGGAGGTCATGAGAAACAAACCCAGGTCTTCTGAATATACCATACTCATTCACAGCTTGTTACTCTAACCTCTAGGCTATACTGCCAGCCACTAGCAGGAATTAACACTTATAAGGCCCCTGTTAAAACTTAATGTAAAGCAGATACTGACAACCAACAATGACGTTACCAACACTCCAGTACTATCAGCAATACAACTTCCTAACAGGCACAGTAGAGTGGCACCCCAAATGGTATCAGCAGCCTGGAGGCATGCTGACTTAGCATGCAACAACCCTGCAGGAATGGACTACACCAAAAAAGAATTAAGGAAACTGCAAATTTGTCAACTTTGTTACAAAACCTGAAACACACAGTTTTTATAGCAATGTTTTTTGAATGGCGCTGCCTGTTTTACTTGTGAAAACCATTGTACGTGATCATAAAACTGTGGAGAAACAGGTCCTATAAGCTTACTTACAGGGAGGACTAGACTTTATAATTAAGTAATGTAGAAAAATTAATTTTTGGCATGAGATTTATTGGGGGTATGCTTATTCCAATTCTTCAATGTAGCATTTTTTGCCAGAGTCCATCTTTAAGCCCCTATAAAACTAGAGAACTGAATATCGTCAATTTTGTTAGGTTCATTGGCCCTAAGTATTAGGGTTTGAGGCCACCCCCATGGCCCATCAGCAGAGTGAGTGCCGTGCTGCCATGCGAATGACCCAGGATGAGAAGTGAGGCTGGGAAGCCACGTCGGGAGGCAGGCCATGGCTGAGACAACTGCCGTTTGGCAGTGCATCTCAGTCAGGGAGGGTTAGCAGTGGGTTCCAATGACACAGCTAGCTGTGCGACTGGGCCAGGGAGCTTGCTCCTGCTGGAGGGAAAGCTGTGGCTATGCAAGGCTGACAAGAGGCACTGCCACCACCAGGGAAGGTGGGAGAGAAAAAATGTGGGAGAAAAACCCAGTACTCAACTGAGTGATGACCTGGGTTCAGCTTGATCAGGGCATAGTCCTGTGAACAGAGTATATCCCTAAGAGATGAGCGGCCAGCCAGGAGACAAACTAGTATGGAAAAAGAAAAGGGCTCTGTGTGTCAGCTCTCTAATCTCTTGCTCAAAGGCTGGCCAAGTTATAAGCAGCCAAAGATTCCAAAATAACAGCAGTAACTCAAGTTGAATTTCATGGGCATTTGTGAAATGTTGTGATACTTTTGTCGAAGCCATGTCCATACATTTTGCCCAGTCATACACTTGAGTTGCCAATTTAGAGGAAAGTATTTTATTTATTTAAAAGTTGATAACCAGGAAAGACACACTGAGCAAAGGCTCGTTTCCAGGTGCGACCTGGGGTAGGAGAAAGGTTACAATGGATACACAGAGTATATACATATTTATAAACAAGAAACATTCAGAAATACTAAAGAATAAACATTAGATACATCTCAAAAGAAGTAAGGCCTAACAGCTCATCCAACAGTGTACAATAACAACCTTGGAAATAAATAGCAATGCATGACCTATCTTAGTGATGTTTGACGAATTGATACAGAACAAGAGTGCACAAGAAATGTACAGTCTGGAGTGTGCATGTAGAGTGGGGGCAGAGACGGTAATGAAAGGTGAGATCAGTGTAGACAATGGAACATTGGCTGGAGACAATGGCTGGAGGGAGCGATTAGGGAGGGCGGAAGCAATGGCATGGGGGGAGAGGCAGGCATTTGAAGTACTTATTAATAGCTAGTGGTGTAGGCATGCGCGTATAGTGAGGGGGAGGGAGTTTCAGAGGGTGGGAAGCCGATGTGCGAAAGCTATTTCCCCAGCAAGTGAGTGAGGAGTGGTCAGGGAGAAGGAGCAATGGCCTTGTGAGTGCAGGGAGTAGCCGGAACTTGGAGCAGAGGCTAGGAGGGACGAGAGGTAAGGGAGAAGGGTTTTGAACCAAAACTTGTTGATAAAGGTTGTGCAGTGTGCCAGACGTCAGTCGGTGAGTGAGGGCAACAAGACAGCATGGTAGAGGAGGCAGTGATTTGTGCGGAATGAGAGCTCAGAGGCAAAGCGGCAGAAAGCGTGGAATAAAGGGTCTAATTTGGTAAGGGATCTGGCACTGAACTATAGACCACATCCGCATAATCAAATGATGGGAGGATAAGTTTAGAGATTATTTCCCTCCTGATGGGAGGGGGGGGATTGTCCTTGTATCTATAGAGCGCTCCATGTTTTGGATGCAGTTTGTTGTGGATAGAGTCAAGGAGCAGGGAGAAGGCCAATTTAGGATCAAGCCAGACGCCCAAGTATTTAAATGTGTTAACTGCTGTAATTTTGGAGCCATCAAGGGTGTAAAAGGAGGGAGGAGATGCCATTTTGGCCAGTTTCTGGGTGGAGCCAAAAGCCATGATGACCGTTTTCTTAATGTTGCATTTGAGAGGTTTGTCATCAAGCTATTTAGGTGTTCAAGAAGTCAGATTGAAGGGTGGATTCAACCTGGGCTAGGGAGGGGCTGGAAGCAAAAATAACAGTATTGTCTGTGTACATTTGGATGTGTGAAACGGAACAAGCAGAAGGAAGGTTGTTTATGAAAATGGAGAATAGTCGGCCCGGTGGCACTGAGGGTTGAGGCGTTGGACGCCACACCTCGCGCTACGCCGGCGGCCCGGGTTGGAGCGGACTCGGGCGGCCTGGAGTCAGGTAGGGAGGAGGATCGAGCGTCCCAGCGGATGCTCTCCTCCCTCGAGGGGGTAACCAAGAATGCTCTGTGTTTGCATTCCTTCCATAGCCGGTGGAAGCACCGACCAAAGGAAGGAATGGAGGCAGCTCGCTTAGCGGAGTCGGGAGGGGGACGCTGCTGGCGCGATGAGGGCTGACGGTGTCAGCATCGCCGCCACTGGGACGACGTCCCAGCGCACGGGCATCCTCAGGGGACGGGACCCAAGGGAGGAAATGCGAAAACACCCCTCCGGGTAGCCTAGATGAAGTCCGCTCCAGTACCACCCAGGAGGCCACCTACAGGATAGATCCCACTGTGCGACAAAGAGAGGAGGAGGAGTAGGCACTCTAGGGGCAGATCCCCAGGTAGGCGACCTCGGGGGACATGAGCAAGGGACGGAAGGAGGGGCCCCGGAGGGACGGCAGGAGGATAAAAAGGAAAATTAAAAAAAAGAAAATGGAGAATAGGGTTGGACCAAGGATCGACCCCTAAGGTACGCCAGCCATAATGGGTAGGGGCATAGATTTGGTATCCCCAAGCTGGACGAATTGAAACCTGTCAGTTAAGTAAGCCCTGAACCAGTCCATTGAAGAAATGGACAGTCCAGTAGCAGAGAGGTCCTCTAGGAGGAGTTTATAAGTCACTGAACTGAAAGCCTTGGCTAAGTCTATAAATATAGCCAGTGTGAGGTGACCCTTATCCATGGCCGAGTGGATGTGGTTGGTGAACCGGAGAGGAGAGGAGGAAGTGGAGTGTAGGTGATGGCAACCTGATTGGTATGGCGTCAGAATGTCTTTAGAGGCAAGGAAAGCATTTAGTCTTTTGGAGATAAGGAATTCCAAGATTTTGGAGAGGGTGGGGAGGAGGGAGATTGGTCTGTAATTTCGGGGGTTCAGGGGTCACCTCCTCTGTGCAGACAGTCACTTGGCACCACAGTAAAGGCTGGGTAAAGTGGCAGTAAGTTAGCATTTATAGGAGGCTCCATAGTAGAAGTATAGAGGCGCAAGTGTCCAGGTCACTATCCTGAGTGAGGAACCATGAAGAACAGTCACGGACATAGCTGTGCACTGGCTTGTGTTGCTGCATTACGCCAGCTAACCGCTAGAGCTCACTGACTTAATGACTTGTGGAAGCACATACATATGCAGCATTGTTTCTGTACAATGCCACCTGCTGACTCTTTACCAACCCAGTTAGATAACAATGTATATTTATACTATTTGAAAACATTGGCACCAAGAGATGCCAAACCTTACAATTAGTTGCAGCTTAGGCCACAGTGACAGAAGTATCTGAATATCTTTAGTCATGATGTAGCATAATGCTGGGCATAACTGTTGCAGGAGTGCTGGAGGGGCATTGCAGGGCCATGGTGCTAGTGCAAGTAAAGCGACTCAGTGGTGATAAGTGCTTTGTGAAACTTAAATTCCATAAATAGAATTATACTGGCATTACCTCTTATGCTTCCATAAATTTTTGAGCACATTTTGCCAATTAGTAATTTCTAAAGTATCCACAATAAATTTGAACCCATTAACCACATTTACCCACGTAATTAGATTCCAGGACATAGTTACTCTGGTTTGCATGCCAGATCTTGAGTGTATACCTGCAATAGCACTGGAGCTGTAAACATATATGTTTTGAAAATGTTCACACAATTTAACAAATAAACTGTGAAATTTTGAATTCCTGAAACTTACAAGTTAAGTAACCGACTACCCCTCTGTTTAGCAGTTTCTAAGACTGTTCCAAGAAAGTTTGTGCATAAATTTTCAGTTATCTAGCTCCAAAGGTGACTAAGTTGTAAGCATAGAAATATTTTCAATAATTTTCACATGAATAATAAATCGCCACACTTTGAGCCCCTGTAACTTCCCTAACCCTCATCCAAATGTCATGAAACATGCCATCATTTGGGGGCTTGTCAAAACAGTATGCATACCAGATTTCAGATCTCTAGCAGTAAGACTGACCGAGTTAATACTATTGGGCCCTATGCATGAAGCGGGCAGGGGTACGGAAAAGCCGTGTACTAGCCCTTCTTACCTGCAACCCACAGACAGGTGCGCCCTTACACCGCATTCACCAATGCTGGACACCTGTCTGTGGCTCCTTTTCTCCGGTGCACAGGACTCCACAGGGTGGCTGGGGGAGGAATCATCATCCCGGGCGCTCATCCAATGGGATGCACCCCGGGACCCATGGTGAATTTCATGCGTAGGGTGGCGCGGGTCCTGGGCTGAGCATGCTGATTGCAGGCACCTGGACCTGTGCGGCACCATTCAGTCCCTGTGCTGCCATTCCAGAAATTTCTGGGCACTCTCCTGTCAATCAGTCAATCAATCAATCAAAATCTTTATTTATCCAGGCGGGCATCATTGAGCAAGGCTCATTTGCAAGGTGGACCTGGTCATGAATACATCAAAGTACAGTACAGAAGCAGGTATACAAAAAGCAATAATATACAAGAAAGAAAAAGTATACAGTACAGTACAAGGTTGAAATAAATAAAAAAAAACAGCATTATTTTACAATTGAAGAAGTCAGCAGATGTACAATCAACCATAGGCATACAGGGATTGTAAGCAGAGATCTTTTGAGTGAGGCAGCCGGCAATTACACATATAGGGGAAAGAGGCCATGTATGGGGTGGCAGGTTAGAGAGGTAAAGAAGAGGAGGGATATATTACCGATGACTGGGGGAAAAATTGAGCTAAAACCACAGAAAGTGACGATGGCTGTCATATACTTGTTTATTATGATAATGACGGAGGAAGGGTAGATAATTGGGACACACACTACTATGGATGGGTGGGACTTTAGCCAGTCTGGAGTGGACAGGGAAGGGTGGGTGCTGCAGGACGAGTTTCATAGATTTCATAGATGTATTCAAGCAGATAGACTTACGTCCATAAAGCTTGCCCTTTATACCTACTATCAAAACTTAATTTTCATATCTCCACAATGAAGATCCAAATTATTTTTAAATGTGTTCATGCTCCCACTATCTATTACTGCCCTAGGTAAGGCATTCCAAGGAGTAACCACCCTCTGGCTATACCAGTGTTTACGTATGTTATGTTTCCATTTAGATTGTATTAGTTGTTTGTTATGCCTTCTAGTACCATATTCGTCCATTCTTGGGTAAACACCCAACTCAGTGCAGTAATCAGAATCGCCTATTGCCTTATATAAGAGGCACATATCCCCTCTTAACCTTCTAAAATGTAATGAGTATAGGTTTAGAGACATTAATCTAGATGGGTATGATAATGTCTTCATCTCCTGATTAGATTTGGTAAATCTTCTCTGTACAGATTCAATTTTGTCAATATCCTCTCTGTTTTGAGGAGACCATACCTGTATGGCATACTCTAGATGAGGTCTGACCAGAGCTACATATAGTGGTATCAACACTTTAGCTTCCCTACTAGCAATGTATCATAGAATACAATTTAGGTTTTGATTTGCCTTTTTTATCTGGAATCTACAGTGTGTACTGAACTTGAAATCAGGACACATTATGACTCCAAGATCTTTTTCTTCAGTGGTACCAGTGAGAGGTATATTATCAAGTGTATAGTTGTTGTGTTTGTTCTTTTTACCCATATGCATCATTTGCATTTGGCAGTGTTCCGAACTAATTGATTAATAGTAGTCCAGTCAGAAATTTTATTTATCATGTTCTGCAGTTCCAGTGCCCCCTCGTAAGTGTTCACAACAGCTCCGATCCTACAGTCATCAGCGAATTTATATAACCATACCCTAGGATTATCTGATTGTAGGGTGGCTATATATGTATATTGAACAGACAAGGTCCCAAAACGGAACCTTGTGGGACTCCACTAGAAATAGTTGACCAATTGGAAAAAGTTCCTTTAATAGTTACCCTCTGTTGTCTCCCTTGTAACCATGCTGAAACCCAGTTACAAATATTAGGGTTCAATTGGATCTTCTCTAACAATTTTAGTAACTCAAAATGGGGTAATTTATCAAAGGCCTTTGTGAAGTCTAAATACACTACATCAGCTGAGTTACCCTGGTCTAACTCTCTATTTCCATTTTTGTAGAAGGCCAAAAGGTTTGACTGACAAGATTTGGGCTTAGTGAACCCATGTTGGGAATGGTTCAGCAAGCCATTTGTCTCTAGGTGTCTTAGGATGTAATCCTTTATAACCCCTACTAAAATCTTTCCCATTAATGAAGTCAGACTTATTGGTCTGAAATTTTCTGGTTTTGTTCTGACTCCTTTTTAAAGAATGGGGACAACTAAAGCATGTTTCCAATCTTTAGGCACTAATCCTTGATCTAAGGAATTCTGGAACACATATGTAAGGGGGTCCAATACATCAGCCAGTTCTTTTAATATTCTGGGATGTACATTGTCAGGACCAGGGGTCTTGGAAATATCTAGGTTGGATAACCTGTCACAAATATCATTGGTTTCTACAATAACTTCTCCAGGACTTGAACTATATTTACCTAGATGTATATTTTGATTCCCAGTGTTGAAAACTGAACAAAAATAATTGTTCTGAATATCGGCCATCTCTTCAAGAGTGGCTACAAGTCCAGAAGTATTTGTAAAGGGTCCTAACATGTTGGTTTCTTTCTTTTTGTTACTAACATATGAATAAAATGATTTTTTGCAATCCTTGGTTTTAACAGCAAGTGTCAATTCAAAATGCGCTTTAGCTCTTTTGATTTTGTTCTTTGTCTGTTTCAGGCATTCTCTGTATAGTCTGTGATTTAAGGGTGATCCATAACTTTTGTATTTATTAAACAATCTATTCTTTTTATTTAATAATTTTTTAATGGATTCGTTCCTTTTGGGTCCAGTACAATTTACTTTATATGGCATGAATTTGCTAATAAGTTGTTTGATCCTGGTTAGCAACATGTCCCACATGTTTTGAATAGATTTGCCAGTTAACTCACTAACCCAGTCCCAGTTAGCAAATTCACTCTTTAAGCCAACAAAATCCGCTTTTCCAAGGTTCAGTTTTAGTATACTTCCTGGTGTGTTGCCGATACCAACATCAGAGATATTAAAATGAACAGTGAAATGATCACTGTTTCCTAACGGACTTTTAATTGACACGTTATTAATTGAATCACTCATATTAGTAAGAATCAAGTGCAGGATATTTGATCCCCTGGTACTGCTATGGACCAACTGTTCCAGTCCCATCTGTTCACAGATATCCAGGTATTGTTTATTCACAGTACCATTAGCCTGCAATAAATTCCAGCCTATATTGGGCAGATTAAAATCACCATCCAAAATTACTCTATCCGTGGGGTCTAAGTTATTAATTATATTACGCATTTTAATGTTATCAGTTAGGGTTATAGGGGGTGCTCTATATAGCAACCCCAATATGATTTTGGGCCCTTTTGGGGGGAATAGCCTAATCCATAAAAACTCCAGGTCGGACATATCCCACAGTATTTGGTCACATTTAATACTTTATTGAACAAAAATTGCAACACCTCCCCCTTTTCTATATGTTCTAGATTTAGAGAACACTTTATACCCGGGGACACTTTTTTCCCACATATTTTCTTTGTCCCACCAGGTTTCAGTAATCAAGGCCAAGTGTATGTTCTGCGAATGCAGTAAAAGGCAAAGTTTGTCGTATTTTCCCACAAGGCTCCTAGCATTTATGAGTACTGCCTTCCACGCAAACAAATTAATTATGGGAGAACCTGTGTCTTGAACACTCTGGGATTCTTTTGCCAGTTTTCCCCTCCCCCCCTTGACCCAGTTTAAATGAAACTGAATGACTTTGTTTACCCTTTTGCCTAATATCCTAGTACCCGGGTAACTTAAATGAAGACCATCAGGTTTAAAAAACACCTTTCTGTTGAAAGTCATGGAACTGTCCATAAATCCAAAATGTTTAGCTTTACAAAACTCTCTTAACCATAAATTAATCTCACAAATAAACTTATTTTTGTAGGACTGATAGCCGCACGTTGGTAGAATACTAGATATAATTATTTCCCCAATTTTTTCTACAATCTTTTTTTGTTATAGTTAATAGGGAAAGAGTGAGAGCCAGGGGTAGAAACATGGCAAGCGTCAGGATGGGAAGGGGGAGTTGCGGAATTAGTGGGCTAGCGGTGAGGAAAACATTTGCAAGGTGCTTTCATGTAGCGATCGTAGAGCGCCTTGAAGATATTCAGGCTAACAGGGTAGCTCAGCTTCAAGTTCCTTTGTAAACTGTTCCACAGTGTGGGTAAAGAGAAGCTTAGAGAGCTTTGCCGAAACGAGTTTTGACCCTTGGAACTTGGAGGGCAATTAGGGAATAGCTCCTTAGAGCGTAAGTGCCTAACACACTCCGGGGAATAACATCTGAGACATATGAGGGGAGCTTGTTGGTCACCGTTCTGAAGGCCCATAGCACGGCATTTCTATTCCTTCTATAGTGAAGGGAAGTCCAGCCTAACGATGAGTACAGGGAGCAGTGGTGTGTGGAAAGTGGAAGGTCAGTAATGAACCTGATAGTTCTGTGGTTGAGGGTGTCCAACTTAGCCAGTGCAGAGGCTGTAGAGCAGGTCTGCGTAATCTATTAAAGATAGGAAGGTAGCTTGAACCAGTTGAATCTTGGCCTTCTTTGTGAGCAGGTGGTTAATTCTGTAGAATAGTCCTGATCTTTGCCTTAGTTTCTTCTGTAGTTCTTCGAGATGGTCAGTGAAGGAAAGTTTATGATCGAGCCAAACTTCTAGATATTTGAATTTAGCTACATACTCTAGTGTTTTCTCCAAGAACAGTGGTAATTTGTGGGATAGCTCCCCCTCCAGCAGGAATTGCCACATGCAAGGAGGGGGGAAGAGCATGGCTTTTGTCTTTTTCGCATTGAGCAAAAAGCTTTTTGTTTATGAGCTGGTATTGTAGAAGGTTAAATTCAGCTTGGAGGTCTTCACAGGCTGCTTCCGGCATGGGATGACTCAAGTACAGTACAGTGTCATCCGCTAATAAGCGGATGTTGGCTTTTTGATGGGGTCATTAATGTTGTTAATGTAGACTGCAAAGAGGAGGGGACCAAGGATAGAGCCCTGGGGCATGCCCCTCAGCATAGGTTTTAATGGGGAAAGATCACCTTCAGCTTTAACCTGCTGTTTCCGTTCTCCGAGGTAGTCTGCAAACCAGCACATAGATTAATGGTCCAGGCCTAAGGTGCTTAGGGAGGAAAGAAGCAGGCTGTGATCGACTGTGTCAAAAGCCTTTCTAAGATCCAAGAAAACGGCACAGACATGTTTCTTGTTGTCAAGGTCTAGGAGCTAATCATTGGTCACCTTAGCTAGGGCTGTTATGATACTGTGCTTTGCTCTGAATCCAGACTGAACCGGGTTTAATAGGCTTCTGGATTCTAAGTATACCCCTAGCTGGCCACACACTATTTTTTATAGTAATTTAGACAGGATGGGGAGGAGGGAGATCAGTTTGTAATTATTTAGTTCGCAGGGGTCACCTGCTTTTAATAGAGGGATGACATGGGCTATTTTCCATTGGGGGGGGGGGACTACCCTGGGAGAGTGACATGTTGAGTAGGTGGGTGATTGGCACCGCAAGCACATGGTAGGCACATTTCAGATAGTATGGCTCTATGAAGTCGGAGCCTGCTCCCTTCCTGGTGTCCAGTTGCAGCAGTAGGTCTTCCACCTCTTTTAGAGAGACAGACAGGAGGGAGAAGGTCTCCTCGGTAGAGGGGGACTTGAGGATTGGTGGGCCCTGAGCTGTGCGGAGGTCATTGGCAGGAGAAGTATCAAATGCTAGCCCTGCCGTTGCAAAATGGTTATTAAGGGCTTCCAATATCTCCGATCGATTAGCAATAACGCTGCCACTGGACTTAATTTTTGCTGGAATGGAATTACCAGGTATGTGTCCAAACATGTCTTTTAATGTTTTCCAGAGCTTTGAAGGATTTCTTGAGGCAGAGGCTAGCTCCAAACGATAGTAGGCGGCCTTGGCTGCTCTGGCCAACTTGGTGCTCTTGTTACGTGCTCTCTTAAAAGACACCAATCTGTGTCATTCTTGCTTCTTTGGGCTTTTTTCCATAAAGTATCCCTTTCTAATAGGGAAGCTTTGAGCTCAGGTGAGAACCAACGGCAGGTGCTGCTCCTGACCTGACCTTAACCAGGGTGCAGTTTATTTAAAGCCTCACTTAAAATATCGTAAAAATAGTATGTGCCCTGTTAACTATTTTGGCTAGGAAGAATTCTCTGCCATCGCGGTGAATGTTTCAAGTCATGGACATAAGCAAACAAATCAAAGTTGCGCTTGCTTCTTGATAGAGAACTTTGCACAAACTGTGGGTTGTGCACGGATCTAATGGTGGTGATTATACAATGATCGCTAATGTCTGAGAAAAATGTTCCAACATGAGAGAACAGGTGTGGCTTGCTAACCAAAATTACATCTAAGAGGGAGCTGTTGTTAAGGTTCTTTTTATTTGGGCGAGTTGGCTCGCCAATGAGTTGCACCAGCCCTAGAATGTTACAAAAGGATTTCAAGGGAGCTGATGCACTTGATAGCCAATCGTAGTTCAGGTCACCAAGAATAATGGTTTCCAAGGAACTGAGCCCCAGTACGGATCTGAGGTGAGACAGGAGATGCGGCCCGGCAGAAGGGGGCCTGTAGCAGCCTATTACACAGAGTGCACTGGAAGGAGAAAGTTCGATCTTTAGAGTCAAGCACTCAAATTCTTTGGGGGAGGATGATGCGTCTATGCATGTGGCTGAGTATTTGTCCCTTACATAAATTGCCACCCCACCTCCTCTTGATTGCCTTTCCACTTGGAAGAGTAAATAATTTGGGATATTGATTTCATTGTCTGGGGTGGCTGGCCTAAGCTAGGTCTCACTGATCACTAGGACGTCAGGTAGGGTGTGGCTCACCCAAGCCTGGATAAGGGTGAACTTTTTCAGCAAACTACAGGCATTAAGATGCATAAAAGACATTCCTTTGACACCTGCCAGGTCTGATGGAGACGCAAGGGTGTCTAATGGTCCTGGGTTGAGTTCGACATTGCCTGAGCACAATACTAAAAGAAGCAGGATTCTTTTTGAGGCAGTGAACTGTAATTTGTAAACACTATTTTTGGGGTGATAGGGGAGACAGTATTGATGGGTAGGCCTGTACCCACTCCTGGTGTTATACTGGCCTAGTGTTGCAGCCACTAGTGTCCTGGCAGAAATTTGCCATGAGTAGGAAGTCTCAAGTCTGGATGGGGGAGTAAGCTGCAGAGGCAGCTCGGGAGATGTCCCACTCCCCGGCAGAGACAGCTGAGAAGCTCAGTAGTCCAGAATGGCTACCTGAAAGGAGCTGTTGGATGCAGGACAGGGAGAAGCGCAAGGGTCAATCCACTTTAGGGAGGGATGAGGGTTCCGAAGAATTGAGCTGAGCGCTGGTAAAGTTAGTGACACACCGAGGAACCAGCTGTAATTTCCCATGGTAGATCTAAATGCCACAACAGCCCGCTGTAAAAGCCACAAGAAGCCTAGACCAATCGGCGATCAGGTGTCATAAGTTCAAAATCCTTTTGTTGGCTGAGAGGCGGTTTTGGCGCTGAACGTACCTGTGGAGCAACTCTTTGCAGCTGAGCTAGTGAGGTGGTTCAAGGCTGCAATCCGGTGTGGCAAGATTGGTCTGTAGCTTTTGTTTCTGTTTCTGGCCCTGCTCCACCAGTATAGAATAGAAGTGGAGGCAGGCATTCAAGTCTTGCAGCTGTCCTTGCCCCTGCCACCTCCTGCTGCTCAGTGGTCAGGAGCAGCACGGTGTGTCCTGTTCCGGTCCGCCGGCAACTCCAGGCCTGTGCCTGTGGGGGTGCACAGTGGATTATGGCAGGGTCTCCCTGGTGTACCCTACACTACCCTCCACACCCAAGCGGCCATCACTACATGGGTTAGTGAATATCGCATAGTGCTGGCACGCCTGCAGAATGCCCCCAGCGTGAAGCTGTCCACGGACATGGGGGGGATCGGGTGTGGTGAGGTTTCGTGCCCCGCTTCATGCATGCCACATGTGGGCGAGTAGGGTACGGGTGGCTGTGTGCTCTAGATATGCACGCAGAAATACACCGCTTCCATTAGTGCATAGGGCCCAATTAAACAATTTCAGAAAATTCCACAAAAGTTTGCAAAATTCCTGGAATTTCATGAAAATTCCGCACAATCGGAATTTGCTAAATTCTCCCAGCCCTATATGCAAGGTTAACTTGCTCAATGCATGTCTGCACTCTTCCATGCAAATAGCCCCTAGTAGATGCAGAACCCTTTCAAACTGGTATGGCTTCACAGACTAATGAGGCACCCACACCTTTTTAATGACCAGGTGCTCATTTGAGCAAAGTTAACACAAACATTTCCAAATCTGGGACGCGTGTGTGCTCCCCATTTGTTGTCACAACCTGCATAATTAGTGTAATGATGGTGTCAACCCTTATTGCACTTGCAAGACTGTCTGAGAACACTACCAGGAGGTATCCAAATGTTAATAAATTTAAATAGTGTGGGTGCAGATTTCATTAAGAAATGCATAATTATATTAAGATAATTTGTTATTGACAGAAAGTGGGTAATTACGCTGTCTAATGTGATCCTTCATTAGGACTGTTTGGTCACATTTGTAGATCAAGATGAGGACTTCATGTCAGTTATTCATACTGAATAAACAGACTGAGGCTGTCTTATGTCTGTTTTGAATTCTGCTTTCTTGTAACTCATTGCTGGGGAATGGCACTTTTTTGGCTGTCTGTATGCCTCGTATCCTCTCACTCTAGAGGGATGCCTCGTTACTGCCGGGCACTTGACCCTCCATCCTCTTTGCATCGACTCCTGTGGGGGGGTGTCACCAGAATCTAGAGTGGTAGGGATAGAAGCAGACAGGTGGGCCCTAAGACTGTAAGCCATCCAGCTAAGGAAGTGGGACATGGGGCTGTCATCTGTAGATCGTCTACGACTTTTTCTACTACTTTATGTCTCCTAGTACCCCTCCCTTGAAGATGCAGAGGTGTCTCCCCCGTACTCTTTGCTGCAGTGCTGTCTGTAGTCATCTAGGTGGCTGTATTGCAGCAGAAGTCACAACTGACCCTTGTTGTAGGACAGTATGTACTGGCATGCTCCCAGCTTCCTCCTGCTGATCCATGTGGGGAACTCAGGCTCTGGATGCGATTGTGGGTCACATGCGTAGGAGAGATCCCCTCCACAGTTATATTATCAGGTAGGACCTTCTATGTTGTTTGGTTGTTTCATATAGTTTTTCTCCCAGCCGCCAGGCTGTCCTCCTGTTGGAGCCTGGTGATCTCCCAGCCTCAGAACTGTGCATCCTGCAGGTTATCTCCAAGCATCATGTGGTCCGTGAATACTGGCTGTCATTCTGACAGGTCTGGGGTATTTTGTCCCTCCCCCACAGTTTTTCTCCCAGTCTCTCTCTCTCTCCTTCAACCTCCCCAGCAGTGCTCCTAAATGCCAGTACATCCTTGCAGGTACACCCTCTGCGGCCCTGCTGCAGAGGTTGCTGTGGATATGAAATGTGGTGCCTTGCTCCCTGGTCAAGGACCCGATGCCTCCAGCAGTACACTCCGACATGGACACCTGATCACAGCACAGGCTTGCTCCCTAGTCAGGTTGCCTGTATGGTAGCCCTGTGGACTACTGTTAGGCCATTAGGGCTGCCCTTGTTGTGATCTTTTAGGGGAATTAAAAGAAGGTTGGGAGGAACCGGTAAATAATTCCTTCAGTGATCTTTTTTCTTAAATTCTTCAGTTTTATTTCAGATTGGTATCAGATGGAATTTTGCATTTCTTTTGGATTTTTGGCCTCCAGTCAAGCCTACATTGTACCATGTTACTGACACTGAACATATCCCAAAATTGTATTTTTTTTTTTTTTACAGTTTATTTACCTGGGCTAGCCCATCAGAGAGGCAACATCTTGTTTCCAGTGCGGTCCTGTTTATACACATTTTCACATCCGGATGGACTGAAACACAGGGAGGTTAATGAAGGCAGGAAATTGTGTCTAATTGTCAGCTGTTTAAAACGTTCTTGTTTTCAGAAATGATATTCAAACCCCTAAATGATCCATAGGTAACGGTACCTAAATAAAAAGTGTGGCAAAAAAACTGTGTGTTACATTGTTTTCTTTTTATGGCCAGTATTCCGTTACAGTTCTGTCATGAAACCAGTGATCTGGAGTTTTAACTATGTCATGGTTTGTGCACAGAATTCTTAAGGATCAACTCATGCTTAGCATTCTGTAGACAAACCGTGACATAGTAAAGACTTCAAATTACTGGTTTTATAAAGAGAACTAAGCAGAATGTTGTCTAAGAAAAGAAAACATTTGAAAACACAGTTTTTCACATCAGTGTTTATTTGGGTACAGTTAAATATGGATCATTTGGAGGTAAAATTTACTTTCTGTAGATAGGAACATTATTAAGTGCTGCCAAATAGCACAAATTTCCTGTCCCCTTTAAGGGACTTTGCTGAAAGTCCAACAGAAGAATATGTATTGCTGGTGGATTCTGAACCCGGGATGTCATGGTTTTAAAGCCTGTGTGCTTTTACCACTAGGACGCACAGTCTCCATTTTATAGAGCTATAGCTTAATTAAAATGTAGTTAACGTCTGTGTATGCTAAATGTTTGCTTGGGCATGTATTATGTGTAAAGTTAAATGGTCTCCCTGTTTTCACCTTGCAGTGTCTGTGTACTGCTTACCTGTAACATCTTGGCAATGTCTGTATATTGTTTTACCTGAAAACTGTGTACATCCTTATCATGTGTCAGTGGCTCAGCAGGTAGCACACTCGCCTCTGATGCCGGGAGATCAGTAGGCTGTGGGTTCTATCCCCACACCAGGCACTTGGGTTAATATCCTAATACTGACACTGTAGTGCAGCATGAGGAGGGTGCTGCACTCCTGAGGTGCCGTCTTTCGGATGAGACGTTAAACCGAGGTCCCATCTGCCTGTTTTGGTGGTAGTTCAGGTGGATGTTAAAGATCCCATGGCACTTCTCGAAAAGAGCAGGGGAATTTCCCCGGTGCAATGACCAAATTTCCTCCATTCACGAAAAATACCACCAACAGCTTAATCTGGTTCAAGGTCAGTTGGCATTCATCTGTATCTCCCTCCCTCCCCCGGGGCGTGCCTGAAAATAGGCAGGATTTGCCCAGTGCACTTACCTGGTCAACAAAAACTAAATAAAAAAAAAAAAAAAAAAAAAATGTCTGTAATCGCCTCTGTATTTTCCCTATAATCTCCCGGGTCGTACCTGAAAATAGGCATCTGTATTTGTCTAGGGTGCTTACCTGGTTAATAAAAGCTAAACAAATAAATCCACATTTTGAAAGGTACACAGTATAGCAGTCAAAACTTTTTAACGTTTAATAAATGTACTTACTGAGTAAACTATTTTAAAAAGAATGCGGAACTGAATCATAATAAGCAGACCCAGTCTGGTCATTAATGTACCTCCTGGGTTTATGACTCCGTATAACTAACCTAGGTGTCTTTTTAAACCACATATGCAGCATAACTGTGCAACTTTCTCTTTTTCTGATGTAATCCAGGGAAGAGACTCAGCTGTGTAATTGTGTCACAGCCCCACTCCCATTGTGAAGCCATTATGAAATAGGTCACAGTGATCAACCGTCTGCAATGAGAGTGTCATGGTATATCAGTTAAGCCGAAAATCCTTAAGGAAGAGATACGACTGCTATGCTTTGGAAAGGCCTAGACCTCAAATCGAATTAGATTGTCTCATGTCATATCTGATATAGTGTCTACCTGTCTTCAGACTGTTTGACATTCAAAGCGTTCATTTGAATATTTTTATATTCTGATACAATGCAATCAGGAGATGCAAGACCTTCACAAGTCTGATTAAAGCTGAAGATATTTAAAATACCTTGAGTTCAAATCAGCCTTTTGAAAGTTTTGCACCTCCAGGTTCGATTGGGCCATAACAATTTGATGTGAAAGCAGTTTGGAATTTGATGGCAGATAAGGACCACTTTGCCCACCTAGTCTCCCCATTTTCCCTACTTGTTTCATATACAGTAGATCCTAAATGATCTGCAGCTTACCCTCTCTATCCTATTGCTATTCCTTTATGTCTGCCTGATATGTTTTTGAATTCCCCTACCATTTTTGCCCCTACAACCTCTACCCGGAGGCAGTTCCGTGGATCCACCACCCTTTCCATGAAAAAATACTATCTCACGTAACCCCTAAGTCTACCCCCCCATCGCGTTAGTTCTCCCAGCTTTAAAAGTGGATAGCAGACCCGGGTTCAGGAATGAGACCTGAGTTTATTTTTATTTTATTTATTTATTTATTTATTTATTTTAGTTGTTTAAGCAGGAGTTGTTGGGGGATGGCATGGGGGGATGAGCATCCCAGAAGACGCTTTCCTCCTCTGGGGAAGGAGAGACGCCATCCTCACTGCAATACTGCAACCTGGGTGGTCACAAGTGGCAATACAGCTGAGGGTGGAAAGGGGGGATTTTGGTCAAGGACCCATACTGTGCATGGAGTGTATGTGCACTGCACTGGTCCACTCGCAAGTCGATGCCTTCCAGGAGATTGGGGGACATAAAAGTGCTGCCCCAGTGCTGGCTTCTAGGGAGTGGGTATATCTAGGCCAGTACCCGCTGCATTCTCTAATGCCTGGTGACTGGCATGCTGATGAATATATCCCCCCACCCCTTACGCTGCCTGGGGAGTAAACTGAGGCTTTGTGGGGACAGATGGACAGCAAGTGGGTGGGCACTGAGAAGGAATTTAGGGGTTCTGGTAGAGTGGAGTTGAAGTGACAGAGGCATAAAATATAAATTAGAAAAGTGGATAGGAACTGGAGTCTCATGTAAAATGAGCTGTTGCATCATAGTAGGGCTATACTGGGGAATTTATTGCAATCATTTTTTGAGGGGCTGCTTTTCATCTGATATCTAAATTTGAAATCATGGCTTGTTAACTTACAGTGCCCAGCACAATCTGAATCCTGGTTACCAAAAGATCACCTGTCTCACCACACTTCTGTCCTCCCTTTCTGCTCCTCCAAACTGGGCCTTCTGGCTGGTCCCATGTCAAGGCTGAAGTTGTGCTAGGGCAGGACATGTCAGGTGGCTTACTTTTCATTAACCTAATAAAGTTATTCGGCTGGATTTCTCAAAGGGTGACGCAGGGTTTGCGTCAAACACTTTTGTTAGCACAGCTACACCAACACTTTGCCGCAAACTGTAGTTCTGACACTTTTTTCGATTTTCAGCAGCTTGTGCTAGATGTTTGGCACAAGCCCTATGGAAAGGGTACCTGGGATTGCAGCAAGCTCGACCAGGAAAAAGTTGGTCTAACTTGTGACAGTTGGTGCACGGTATTGAAAATCCCAATTGCTGGCCGGGAGAATACTGCAAGCCCGGTGCACCATATGATCTGCACACCCAGGGGCTTGTGGCATTCTCAGCCCTTTGAAAATCCGGCGCATTATCCTTATCTATCAAAAAGATACTCTCTTTGTTTTTTTCATGCTTTTGTGTGGGCTAATGTGCCACAGCCCTACCTTGATGTGCAAAACCTGTACTAATTTAAAGGGGTTTCCTAGCCACTCTGTCTTGTAGAAGAGTATATTGTAAAGATCAGGAACATTCGGGCAGAAGAGAACATTGCATATTGCAAAGGTCTAAGTCAATAACCCAGATAAATTGGTTCCTGCAGCTCTTCCTAACTGAGAGTATTAAAAAATGCAAAAATGATGATTCTGTGTCAGTTTATTACAGGATAGAAGCAGTTGTTTCACACTACAAAATCATTCTGGAAATTGTGAAGGAAGATTGGCACTGGATAAAGGAGACGTGGTGTGTGCCTCTTTTCATCTCAGATAACTTTCTTCTGTGGAATAGTGCCATGCTGTTCATGCCAGATGCAAACAAATTCATTCTTTGTACCTTAGCTTGGCAGGGAAGGATAATTGAAAAGCACATTTAGAGCATACAGTGTGAAGCAATAATTGATTCTCAGTACAGAATAATATACCATGATATAAAAGTGACGTTACTACAGTAGTTGCAGCCAATGTATCCTGGATCATCTGCCCACATTACAACGGTTCAGTTTTATATGGCAGTGTCCAGAAAAGGCAGACAGACATAGATTACGAAATGTATTTGGTAATCTAGGCATTTCAGACACAGCTCTCAAATGGTTCTCCAGCTGTCTTTATTTTTCTTTTCTTTGCATTCTTTTTGCCGCCCTGACCACCTTGTTCTCGGCCCTCCTTCACACCAGATCCTCGCTCCCCCTACCCACTGATACCGCTTGACTTACCCCTTGAGGTTGGCCGACGTCTGTGCCCAGTCTGTCTCTGACAGGAAAGGTGCCTGCTGGCATTGCCTCCCTGGATTCCCCTCCAGGGCAGGGTTCAGGACTGGGTGGTGCATTGGGACCAGTAATTGGTCGGTGGGGGGTGGTGCTATTAAGACCGAGGTGCCAGGCGCGCGTCATTCGTGGTGGCCAACGTGTGTATTTTTGTACTGCCCCAGGGGTGGGGACGTGCAATAATGTTCCGCGGCCGCCCCACCCCTCGTTGAATCCAGTGCCGGTGCCAGCATGTCCTGCCGGCCTCCGCCAGGAGTCGCATGCGCACCGGACACTCACCCAACCCTCCCCCTTGAGAAGGAGAGCAGCCGAACGGATGCTCAATCCATCTCCCCCCGGCCAGCCCTCTGGCGACCTGAGTCTGTTCCCGAACCCTGGTCGCCGGCACCGCAAACAGAAATCCAACCGCTACACCAGCGGGCCTCCAGTTGTCTAAGAAACAGGCAAAAATCTGTCAAAATAAACTCGCAAATCTCCACATGCACCACTGTCAACACTGGAATGCCGCAAGGCTCAGTCCTTGGACTGCTGCTTTTCTTGATATTCATAAATGATGCTCCCAAAACTCCGTTGTACTGCAGTGCCCTCCTTTACGTTGACAACATAGTACTGTACATCAGTTCCAACAATATAGCTAAGATAAAATCACAACTGAATGCCGATTTTGGAATACTACAGACCTGGCTAACACAAAATAGCCTCATCCTAAATGCCAGCAAGACCCAGTCAATGCTATTTGGGTCCTCACCAAAGCTTAGGCCCTGCCCACTGGCCTTACCATCCACTGTTCTGATGGTTCTGTCCTCTCCACCATCAAATCTGGTGGCCTGTGTAGGTGGGTCTTTGGCCAATGGACTTTTCCAGATTTTAAATAAACAAAGCAAACAAACAACTCTTTCAAATACCTTGGTATTACTCTGGCCCTTGCCCTCGATTTCCACCAACACATCTCAAACATCTGTAAGACTGTTAATGCCAAACTTGGGCTGGCCTACAAAATTAAATGTACTCTAACTTGTGCTGCCAGACTTGCAATAGCTCGGGGAATCCTACTGCCCAGCCTCATATGGACTCACCTCCTACTATCTAGTGCTTCCAGCCTGGACAAATGGAATGTGTCAAACAATAACATATGCCGGTTTGCCCTCTTCACTCCCAGAATGACTTACCACTGCTCACTGTATGCTAAGCTAGGTTGGCTGTCCCTTCCCTCTCACCGCCTACTTGCACTAGGCTGCATGATTGACAACATTATAAGATCCTCCAAACCGGCTGCCCTTGCAGCCTTGATGACGCCCCAGAAACAATCGTGCCCCTTGTGCTTCTGCGACCAATCTCTCCTGCTGGACCCTGGATGTTCCACCAAAATGGGTGACCAGGCCTTTGCCGCCTTCGCCCCCAGAATCTGGAATGACCTCCCACCCCACCTCAGAGCTGAGCAGTTCCACTTCTGTTTCAAGGAAGCACTTTACAAGTTCTTATGCAACTCCAACTTCTGTACCAGTACCTGACTCCCAGTTCTCTTTGTCCGTTTTGCACCTCTATATTTTTCTCTTCCCCACATGTTTTGAACTCCTTTAGTAACACGTGTCCCCCCTCTGAACTTCTCCTGGTTGTGTAATTACACTTTGTTTATCCTGCACTGTTGTTATCTGAACTCACTTTCTCTGACTATGCTCGAAATGTCATGTTTTATACCTGTTTCCTCCTGAAACTGTACTGCTCAAAAAGAAACATTCTGTATATGGTACTGTTTACTACTGACTGTTGTTCTGCTGTTGTACCATTGTTCTGTAACCTCCCGTTTCTTGCCTGAAATAGGCAGTGTCCTGTCTAGTGCACTTACCCAGTTACCAAAGTCTAAATACATAAATATTTAGCTGTGTTGGCTGCATTACATTCAATGCAGCTTCCAAATGGGAGGAGCACTCTGTAATGAATGCATATGACATCACAGGCAGGTGCTGACTTGCTGTGTCCTTGTTGTTAAACAAACGTGTAAGCGCTTGGATACGTATGTACAGAGCAGAGATGAATAAAATAAGCAAATAAATCATGCTATTTTGGGAAAAATATTTATTTTCACTTAGAACACATGTTATTTCCACTTAGGACATGTTATTTCCACTCAGGACATGTTATTTCAACAGCACACACGTTATTTCCACTCTGGACATGTTATTTCTACTTAGAACATGTTACATATATTTCTGTTTAGAATCTGGAAATGGAACACAGAAAACTATAGGTCGATACCAAGTTCACAGTAGAAATAAAGACAATTTAAAGCTTAAACAAGCTAAAACCCGAGTACAAACTTTAACAGTAATCCGGTATACTGTACATCCAATAAATAATGGATTTACTGTTATGACACATTGATATCTGCACAAGTAGTAAGACCTTCATAACTAACCTGGAGCTTCATCACTTTTGCGTTATGGATCTTACCACTGACTACTATACAGGGTAGTAGAGATAATTGTGTCATTCCACTGCAACCTATTGTCTATTCCCTATACCCTGGCTGGAGAGCTTCAGGGCTGTCAGAGGCTATGTAAGATTTATGTGAGTGTGTGTGTGTGTGGGGTGGGGGTGGGGAGCTGAAGACTATCATCTAAGACACCAGAGTGGCCTTTTCTCATGCTCTCCCCGAAAGCCACTCCCACTTCCCCACATTTGGGCTGCTTCCTGCAGCACTCCTCTAGGCAGGGCTCATTTGGCAGCATGTGATTACTCATGCAGCAGTAGTATGCACCCATCTGCCATAAGATAGACGTAATGGGTGTCTCCCCTGGAGTCTGAATGCGCTACCTCCACAGATGGATGTTTATGATGTATTACTTTTTCCAGTCTTAGAGAGAGAGAGAAAGAGAGAGGGAGAGAGTGTGTGTGTGTGTGTGTGTGTTGGTGTGTATTTGTATAGCCAACTGTTGATTGTATGCTGCTTCCCAGGACCCCCATGAAAATGAGATGACACATATTATGCGGACATTGTGGTGGACTAAGGGAGTGGAATTGGCATTGGCTTCAGTGACAGTCACTAAGTTTGCAATTCTAGGTGGAGGATCTAGTCACAGGTAAGCAGTTTCAGGTGGGAGAGAGACTTGGGACAGTGATCTAAGAAAACAGAACAGTAGATTGGGATCCCTGGAGTAAGAAAAAGAAAGGAAAGGAATTAGGTTTTGTATAGCTCCTTTCATATAATATGTCTACAAAAGTGTTTTACAGTCCTGCTGGAGGGAGGGGGAAAGACTTTTTGCAGACATTTTCAGTGCACAGGGAGATTCATACAGCACTTAGCCACATTTTAGAGAAAAGATAAGCACAAGGAGGTTAAGTAGCTTGTTAAGGTCACAGTTGACAGTTGGGGGATTCAAAAAGAGGTCTGCAGCTCTGTGCTTTAACCACTAGGCCAAGCTGCTTACCATACATGCTCAGCATTTCTTAGAAACATAGAATCTGTCGGCAGATAAGGACCATACAGCCCACCTAGTCTGCCCATTTCCCTACTTGATTTGGCAATTCTTACTCTTTTTTGGCCTGCCTTTCCCCTGCTGTGCTGTACAGCAGGGTGCCTTTATGCTTATCCCATGCACTTTTGAATCCCTGTACTGTTTTCACTTCCACCACCTCCGCTGGTAGGCTGTTCTATGGATCCATCACCCTCTCTGTGAAAAAATACTTCCTAGTATTCCCCCTAAGCCTCCCTCCAGCCTCATGTCATGTCCCCTTGTCCTTTTGCACTTTCTTCTCTGAAATATGCTCCCTTCCTGTACCATGTTTATTCCTCTAAGGTATTTGAAAGTCTCTATCATATCCCCTCTCTCCCATCTTTCTTCCAGTGAATAGATGTTTAGTTCATTCAGTCTTTCCTCATAAGGCTTGTGGTGCAATCCATGTATAGGTTTCTGTTGCTGTTCTCTGGACTGCTGCCATTCTGTCTATGTCCTTCCTGAGATGCGGTTTCCAGAATTATAAAATGGCAAGAAAAAAATCTAGAAATCTCATTGTCCAAGACAGATCAGCTGACCGTACATTAATTCTCTATATACGCACAGTCATCCTGGTCCTAAACCACATTACACAATGAGCAGATCAGTACTCCTACAACCAGAACTGATCTTCCATCAGTCTCCCTACAACCAGAATTGATCTTCCACCACAAACATGGCCGCTACCTTTACACTGTAGAAACCTTCAACTGGGCCCTAAAATTAAAATGATCTTAAATATAAAATAAAACAAATTAATTAAATGTTGTTTACCAGATCATCACACTCTCCTTACACACATAAACAAATTAGAAACATTAAGTGTTGTTTATAGTTTTCATTACAACTGTTTGTTTGCTAACAGTGAAAAATCCCCCTTCTATCTTTATCCGCTCATCAGGGAAATCTCTTCTGCTTTTCCTGACAAGTGAGATAATTGAGTCTCTGGCTCTAAAACGGGCCTTTGTTGTCTTTGTGTACAGTATGTTAGTAGATGAACATTCTGCTAGTAGAACTGAGCAGAATTTTGAATCCCTGCATTCCATGGTAAACATTCCATGATAAACATTCCATTTCTTGAATGTGGGGAAACAAAGAGGGAAAAAAACAGAATGAAGAAAGTAAGCAATGATACTATATAAATATAGAGAAAAGGTGGTAAATGACTCACCCTGCTGTTTATCTTTTAGGACAGAGTGAGCAGTTAATGATGCTGTCAGTGAGTGTGGCAGTTTTGAACCATTCTTATGCTTGCAGCACTGGGAACTGAGGAGGCTCTGTTGTGGTTTCCTTTTATTTTTGTCTACAGAGTGAGGAGAATGAAATAAAATAAGGGGGCTATGTGTCATACTTAGAATGAGAAAAACAGCATTTGTGATTTGTTGTGGCTGGCAGGGGAATATGAAGCTTAAGTGGGAAGGGAGGCGCACACTGTGTAACACTACTTTAATCTAACACCAATAGGCGAAAGGACTATTTTATGTTAAAAGCACAGATTCACTTACATTTTTACTTATTTAAAAACGTGTTTAAAAGTAAAAAAAAAACTGCTTCTAAAAATAAAGGGACATTTTATAAGTGCAATAAGACACTCTGGGTTGTACATTACAGTGTGATAACTCGCATCCTAGGGATGACTGGCAATCGGCCTTCGGCCTCGCGCCTAACTATGCCCCTAGGAGTGCAGTTATCACACCGTAATGCACACCCCATTGTGTCTTATTGCTTACTTGGACACAGTATTCCAGATGAGGCCTCACCAGTGATCTGTAGAGTGGCATCACCACTTCACTCCCCCCACTGGTTATGCCCCTTCCTGTGCACCCCAGCATTCTGTTTGCCTTCTCCACTGCTTTTTCACATTGTTTGGCTGGCTGACTTAAGGTCATCGGATATGATAACCCCCAGGTCTCTCTCCTGACTTGTGGTTGCCAGAACCTACCCTCATCCCCCATCCTGTATTCCTCTCTTGGGTTTCTGTGTCCCAGGTTCATTATCTGCACTTCTTAGTGTTGAAACCCAACTGCCAGACCCTTGACCATCCCTCAAGTAGTCTTAGGTCATTTCTCATTTTATCTAGCCCCTTCTGTATGTCGACTCTGTTACAGATCTTGGTGTCATCTGCAAACAGGCATACTTTTCCCTCCAGTTCCTCTGCAATGTCGCTGATGAAGACATTGAATAGAACTGGACCCAGCACCGATCCCTGTGGATCCCCGCTGGTCACCTTCCCCTCTTCTGATTTTATGCCATTTACTACCACCCTCTGGGTCCTGCCATTTAGCCAGTGTCCATCCCATTTTACCACTTTAGAGCCCACACCCAGATTCCCTAATTTGTTAAGCAACCTTCCATGACGAACGGTGTTGAAGGCATTACTAAAATCCAGGTAGGCCACATCCACTGCTCCTTCCTGATCCACCATCCTGGTCACCCAGTCAAAGAAATCGATAAGATTAGTCTGACAAGACATACCCTCAGTGAATCCTTGCTGCCTTGGGTCTTCTGCACCGCTTGACTCCAGGAACTTCATTACCCTTCTATGCCATGCCTACTCTTCTCTGAGTTTCTTAACGCAGAGAAAACTATCACTGCCAGATATCAAACAGTTGCCATTTTAAGATGTAATTATTTACAGTGAATGTCATTCAGTACTGCACACCAAACTCAAACACTAGCTAAATGTTAAAGTTTATGTCATCTGGGGTCGAGTTCAAGTTTGGCAGCCACTAGCCAGCAGGGTTAGTGACTGAGAAAGTCCCCCGGCCCCACAAACTTTTCCACTGGCACAACATTTTGAAATGTTACCTACTCCAGTATAAGCCATCAGGGCTAGTTAAAGGAACTTTTTTTTAGTTCGATACAGAATCTACCAGCATTTGGCTACGGGGGCCAGTGCCAATTTTGACCCTTGAGTCATTATGTATTTTCAATTATAGTTCTGGTCCAGCAACAGAACATTTATCGTAAAGCCTTCCTGACTGCAGGAGTGTATATACTGTCGGGTTTGAGCTGGCTGCCATGCTGGCGACCTAGTGGCATGTCTTTTGCATGAATCATAATGGCGTACCTTGGGGAGGGCTGAGTGTCTCTGGGGATGCTCTACACCTGTAGACTAGGGAAAGAGCCCTGAGCTGCTTTCTGTTTGCCTCTGGAGCCCCAGAGAGCATATTTCACTTGAGTTCCTCTGTTCCTGGCATGCAGCATTGGAGTAATGCTCATACAAGCTTGCGTAGATAAAACAGAAACATAGTCAATGATGGCAGAAAAAGACCAAAGGTCCATCCAGTCTGTTCCTAATTCCCTTTAAAACCCTGGGACCTATTGTTCATACAGGATACTAGCTCTCACTGTCCACCCCCCATTCCCCTCCCTATTGCTACTGCCCTTAGTAACCACTATACCCTTTACTCTGTCCCAGCCATGCTTGAAACCATTTACAGTTTTGGCATCCACCACCTCGGCTGGTAGACTGTTCCATGGTTCCACCACCCTTTCTGTAAAATAAAACTTTCTCACTTCCCTCTTGAACCTCCTTCACATCAGTTTCTATTCATGGCCCCGTGCTCTTGAAATGCTACACTAAATAGTTTCTTGCAGTTCGTCTTGTTTATTCCTTTTAAGAACTTGAAGGTCTGTATCATATCACCCCTCTTTCATCTGGTCTGTAGTGAGTACATGTTCAGTGCCTTATGACAGTCACCTTAAGATCTGCTCTGCTGGCCCTGAGTCATCTTGGTCTCCCTTTGTTGCAGGGACTTTAGCCTGCCCTTATCTTTCCTGAGGTGAGGACTCCAGAACTGGGCACAGCACTCTAGATGCAGCCTCTCCAATCATCTATAAAGAGGAAGTACGGTGAAGCCATGTTATAAAGCACACCCTACATGCCACGCAAATGTGTTCTTATAACCAGGATGTTCTTATAAGAGGGCTTCATTGAAATCAGTGGAAATCCATGTAAAATCCATGGTTAACATCATGTATGTGGGCTCACACTAATTTTTAGAGACCCTATTATTAAGAACAATGAAATATAGTTTTTTAAAAGAGCTCTTGCCCAGACATTTAGAATATTGTTGTAAAGAACATTCAGTGTCACAACTAACTATGCTGCCTTCATCATAATGCATATTTAACACCCATTCACTATGGTAGTGACTGTTAATGAGAAAACTAGATCACTGTTCAGCACAGGTTTAGCACACTCAGATGTACTAATGAGCATTCACCATTACCTCTGAAAAAAAAACTGTTCTTATAAATGGGCTTTACTACCACTGAAAATAATGGGCGAAAATCAGGACATCCAAAACATGTTCTTATAAACAGGATGGTCTTATACTTGATGTTTTTATAAGTGGGCTGCACTGAAGTAACACCTTTCTTCTGCTGTCAGTATCCCTTCCGATACATCCCATCATCCTATTTGCCTCTCTGTTGGCCTTGTTGCAGTGGCGTAATTGTTTAAGGGAGTCACTAATGATGACTCCTACGTCCCTTTCTTCAGCCGTAGTAATCAGCTTTATTCTTCCTATCTAGTGCTGTGTCCTGGGGTTCTTGTTCCCTAGGTGCATCACCTGCGACTTTGCACTTTCTGGCTTTGAATTTCAACTGCTAAACCTTAGACCACCTCTCTAGCCTTTGCAGGTCACCCCTCCCTCAGAGCTTAATGCCCTCTGCAAAGAGACACAGACTGTCCGGATTCCTATTCTAGTGTCACCGATGAACATATTAAAGAGGACAGGACCCAGGACAGATCACTGTGGCACCTGAGTCGTGATCTCCCTTCCCTCTGATTTGACTCCGTTAATCACAACCTTCTGCTGCCTCACCTTCAGCCAATTTCCTACTCATGTTACTATGTCCCTTGCCACACCTAAATCCTCCATTTTTTTTTAGTAGTCTTCTGTGAGGCACCAAGTTGAAAGCTTTGCTGAAGTCCAAGTAGAGTAAATCAATGGCATTATCTCCTATCTAATACCCTCATCACCCAGTCAAAGAAAACTATCAGATTGGTCTGACAAGACCTCCCTGCCATGAACCCATGCTTTTTACTATCCTAGAATCTATTGCTTTCCGGTAGTCCACGAGGTCCTCTTTGGGCAGTGACTTTATCAGTTCACCCATAACAGAGGTAAGATTAACAGGTCTGTAGTTCTCTGCTTGCTCTTTGACCCTCCTTATGAAACTGGACTATGTTCACTACCCTCCAGTTTCTTGGGAACTACCCTTGTCTGTAGTGAGTTAAGAATAGCCCTACCAGGGATTCAGCCAGTTCTGTTGCCAGTTCCTTAAGTAGTCTCAGATGCATCCAGTCAGGCCCTGGGGCATGATCTATGTTTAGGGCTGCTAGCCCTTTCAATCAATCACTTTATTTAACCAGGCATAAACACCATTGAGCAAGCCCATTTTCAAGGTGGTCCTGGGCATTAATACAATACAGTACACTTCATAAGATTACAATTATGGTGGACAACAGTGCAAAAAAAAAAAAGAAAAAACATTTTGAAGGTGCCGGGTCAACATGGGCCTATTCATACTGGTCAACATAATTAACATGCAAAGGTACATAATGATAAGCTTTACTGAAATGAGAAGAGATAACAATCCCATATAGTCTCCACTAAGTAAGAGCTCATACCTAAATGGTACAAAATAAGGATGTATTAAGGAATAGGGTAGAAACTGGGGTGAAAGAGTAGGCAGCCAAAAGGGAGGCCAGAATAGTTAAAAGGTAGAAAGGAAGGTCCCCTTTCCAGACCCTTTTCTGGTGAATACTGGCTGCCTCATCTCTGGGACCACCTTTATGGCAGCCTTGATGCCACCATCTGGCAGGGGCCCGCTGTCCCCCCTGGTGCAGACAGAGCAGAAGTAATCATTAGGAACGGCTGCTTTTTGCACATTCTTCTCTAGTACCCTACCTCTCTCAGATAGCCTAACAGTTCCCCCTCGTTCCTTTCTTTTTTCTCTGCTATACCTGAAGAACTGCTTTTCCCCACCCTTGACCAGTCTCTGCAATATGCAGCTTGGGTCTGCTTTTGCCTCCCTAACCACCCTGTTTGCTTCCTTATTTCTTACTTGGCATTCTCCCCACTCTTCCTCTCTCTGCATCCCCACAAACCTGGTAAAGGCCTTTTATTGGTTCTTACTGCTTGTCTGACCCTTTCCAAGAAGCATATTGGTCTCGTTTACCCTTTTTTTTTTTTTGGTTACCATTCTCATGCATAACTGCCGAGTCTCAAGAATAGCCCCCTTAATTGTTCCCCCATCTCTCCTTCACTCCTCCAATGTGGTCTACCCAAACTAACTTGTCCTGAACCAACTTGCTCATCCTGTTGAAGTCTGCCCTTCTGAAATCAAGGCCCTCAGCCCTAGATTGGGAATTTCTGGTCCCGAGGACCTGCTTGAACCAATCAGGGTTATGGTCGCTGGACCCTAGCGACTCCCCTACCCGCACACCTCCTTCTACCTCTGAGTTGGTGGGCACTGCATTGAGAATGGCAGCCTGCCTGGTGGGTTCCTTATCCGCTACACCAGAAGACAGTCCTTATTCTAAAATGCAGAGCAGGGTAGCGGAGACCCAACATACTGTAGGAAAGAAAAGGAATTGGTGCATAACATAACCATAAACCCCATGCTAACATGGACCACTCTAGCCTTGTTCTCCCACCACAGCTAGGAGGTGCTCGTTGTCTTCGATCTAGAGTACCTAAAAAAGGAGCTTGTTCAACATGGTTGGGAGAGTTAGTAGGTTCCTCAGACAGGGCTTCTTGATTAACTTCCGTAGGTAGCTGGACAGAGAGAGGGGAATACGTTGAGCAGGGAGACAAGAGCCACAGTGTGGAGGAGAAGTACAGTGCTGTCCATCAGGATCATGTGACCTTTAAGAGTTTTTGCTGGGGTATCTTGCAGGATACTGTAGGAACTCAATGTAGTCCAGTAGTTATTGCTCCAGTTTGTTACGCAGTAAACTGAAATTTCCCATAGTGCTCTTGTTCCTGGTGGACAGCACTATATGTTAAGCAGACACCAAGCCAGAGCTGGCCTTAGTATGGTGCAAACTGTGTATTTGCACAGGGTCCCAAGAGCAGAGGGGCTTCCAAAAAGCCTCAGCTGCCCAGTTGGCCTCCTTTCTTCCTGGTCCTCTGTCTGCTAATTCAAGTAAAATTCAAAGATGGCATAAAACTAGCTGAAAATGAAGATACAGGTAGGGATCAGGATGTTCCTTGGGGGATTTGTAACTTCTGATATGGGACCCCAGCAAGGAGGTTCGTACAGGATCCCAGGATAGCGAGGACCAGCGCTGTACCAAGCAGGACACAGAGTTGAGATATTGAGGCACTTGTATGGAGCAGTTGCCTAAGTGGGCAGAAGTTGTGCTAGGTGTACAGTGGTACCAGATTCTGGCCTCTTAGGTGAGGAAAAACTGACTATAAACAGACAAAAAGAAAATATATTTTTCAAAGTTAACTCAGTGAAGACTGTCCCCAGACCTACAGGTTTATACACTTGAGTTTCAGAATGCCTTCAAATTATACCACAGGCTTCTTTGTATGTAGAACTAGAGACATGCAGTCAGTGAAATATCCACAGTGCTTGGTATCTGCCAGATGGTGCCACTATTTACATTTGCATCCATATCCGCTCCATTTTACAGAGTTTGGACTGCATCACTCCTGTCAGTGTCAGACAGTGGTTACCTGGTCAAATTATCTGCTACATTAGGCAAACAAATAGTCACAAATAAGAAAATCTGGTCAAGCTAAGTATCTGTATTACTCACCTTCTCTGATTAAGAAAGGCATGATCCATCAGCCTTCAGTCACCCTCAGATACTATCTACTCATCTCTATGTAAAGCCATAGACTGCCTTATTTTACTGTGGACATTCACAGGTCCCTCAGTGCTTTTTGGGAATGTGTTGCATACCACGTAACCTACTAAAGGAACTTTTTGACTGCAGAAATGACAGGGGTGATATATAACATTACAGGGGAAGGAAAACATTGCAGTAGTCTCAGTTGCTATCAGTTTAAATCTGTTCTTTTTCTGTATACACATTTACTTTTTAAACTTAGAATTTATTGATGTTTTTCAATATACACACAAATACGACAGGGTACCACTATCTTCATATACAGGCTAACAGTAATGAATGTTGGACATATGAGTAATTGATATAGTTGGAGTGGAGTCTGAAAGATAAAACTTTTACATAGCACCATAGTAGTAGTGGGAAGTTCCCTTTCAGTCCTCGGTGTCCGGGTCAAATAAGGGCAAAAGTCTACAAATATTAGGATGAGGGAAGGCAGAGCAGCTCCTTCCCTGGTGCTATACAGTGAGAAATGATCAATGTCCCAACAAAGTCCAATGGGAAGAAAGAATCATCACAGTTCATTATGTACCTGACCCATTTCTGCCAGCAGGCCAGAAAATTAGGGTAGCAGTTACGTATTTTATAAATTAGTTTTTGCATTTAGTAAATGTTATTCACAGGGGATCTCCAGTGTTCCATTGTAGATGACTGATCCTGTAGCCATTGACGAGTAAAAATTTTTTTGCAGCTAATAACAATATATAAATCAACGGGTCACCTAGATAAACCCCATCCCCAGGGATTGACAACAGTACCAGAGTGGCATCATAAAAGGAGTGCCCTGGGAATGGCTGTATCATTTCCTGCTGTATACTAAGCCAGTAGGGTCATAACACTGGACATTCCCAGAAGATATGGTAGTGGCTAACAGAAGTGGCCCCACTGTCTTCAACATTTGCAATAAGAATCCCCCATGAACTTTGCCTGTATGTCGGGGGGTATGGAACAATCTAGTCCTACATTCCTGGCAAATTTTGCCAACCAATTGATGAGGTAATCTTCAGAGCAGGTAACACACATTTAACTATTGACCATATGAGCAGTTAGCATGCATGTCCTGATTCCGTTTATCCAGGTTACCTTGTGTGGTGTGGGGGTTCCAGCTCTTGCAGCCCCCTGTATATATTCCTAATTTGGTGACTCCATTTGTGCCCTTTTATAGTATCTAGAATAATAGCAGCAAATATGGGCATTGGAGGTGGGATCCGGGCCAGATTTAATCCTGCATGTAGTATGTATATACATATCTGCAGATATGTAAAATTTTCTTGGGAGGTAGGACCAGATTTAGTCTGTAAGTCCGCAATGGGACCACTTTCTGCACATCCTGAAACTGGTAAATGTAGCAAAGGCCTATTTGTAAATGTGTGGTCTGTGTTAGCTGGAGTAAAGGTTGGGCATAGGCAACAGCATGACTCAGAAAAAAACATGACACAGTTGTGGAGATTTGTAAAGTCTGTTCCACTATTTAAATATAACAGCTGGAAATATAACAGGAAAATCTAGCCGGCTACTGGCTACATGGTGGTACTGCAAATAGGTAACAGTCTAAATCATGCAAGTCATTGATGTGGAATTCAGTGTGTTTCCAGTAGGCAGTGCATGACGGTAAAATCCAGAGACACAAAATATGGGGGTGGAAAGCTAGACAATACAGATTAAAATTTGGCAGATTAAGTCCACCTTTGTCCTGGGATAATTCTAATGTTGCCATTCTTATTCAGGGTAACCTACTTCCCCCACAGAAATCAGGACTAGGACTGGGAGAATAGGTAAAGTTTAAAATAAATAGAATAGTGTAGGAACTATGTTTATACAGATGATGTCAACTCTGGGGAAAACCCCAGGGGAAGATGGACCAATTTTCCCAAATCCGCCACCAACTTACTAGTGAGCTGTTTGTAGTTAACTAATTCTAGACTGTCCAAATTTGGGGGAAAGCAAATTCTTGAATATTTAACTAGGGTTGAAATAAAGTTTTGAAGACACTAGCCAGCAGGACTAATGACTGGGAGAATCCACTAGCTACACAGACCTTTCCACTAACCCAGCTGGTGTACTTACTGGAATGTTGCCTTCCCCAGTGCCAGCCTGCCATGCTAGTTAAAGGAAAATCTTTTTTTTTTTTTTAGTTAATTTGTTTCGCCTTGGGTCCCCATCAGTCGGCCACCATCTTTCAGCCACCCACCCAGCCCTGTACCCGACATCAGGCAGCTGTTCCTTTCCCTCCTTGGTTTACCCTCCATGGCAGGGCGGTGAGGAGCCCCCCCCCCGAGCTCGACTCACCTCGAATAGGATCCAGTTCTGATGAAGCGCCATTCAGAGTCTGGGCCTGTGGAGGGTGGCTGCTATCATCCTGCATGACCTGGAACCTCTGCTTTTCCTTGTTCGGTTTCTCCTCTGAGTAGAGTGTGCAATGCTGGTAATGGCCATACTGTTTGCGCTTCCACCCACAGCATGCCGGCCAACTGCTGCACACCCCCTTGCATGTGATAAGCTCATGGTGCGCCTGCACCCAGCCACTGCTAGATGTCAGGGAAGCGCCGAGCCTGTATTCCCCCCTTCCCGGGAGAGGAGAGCTGTCCTTCAGATGCTGAATCCTCTCACTCCCCAGCCGACCACTGACGGCCCGCTCACACCGCGAACACGGGTCGCTGGCATGGCAGGAGGTAAGGCATGGATGCCTCAGCTCTGCATGCCACTGGGCCAGGAAAACTTTACTAGTTCAATAAAAAAAAATCTACCAGCTTTTTGCTAGTGAGCATGTGCCAGTTTTGACCATTGATTTAACAGAGTATCGATACCATTGAATTGGGAAGCGAGCTTTACTATCAGAGGGGTTATAATGAACTTGCAGGACTTCTGGTTTTTTGAACATTTTTAAGAGCAAGTCTGCACTTCAGCATGCACTTTCATACATATGATGTTTTAACCATTACAATTGACTAGACAATACATGTTTTCATTGTCTATGTTCCTTTCCAAGGCTTACAACACATCTTGGTAGTCTATCTAAGAAATTTCTCTAAAAAACATTTATCTCTCCCCTGTTAACCTCACACTGCCTTTATTTATGACATCACAGAACTCACCATGACACAGCAGACTGTAATATCACAAACCACAATTATGAGGTCAGCAGGGAAGAGTCAGATACATTTTGAAAGATTTGGTGAAATAAGTACTGCATTATACATAGATACATAGACAGTGTCGGCAGATAAGGGCCTATGGCCCACCCAGTCGGCCCATTTGAGCTTGTAAGTTCAGTTTATGTTTTCCAAGAAGTCTGTTGCTCCTTACCCCTGAAATTATCTGCAATTTTTAGTAGACCAACATTAGAAAAAGTAGAAAATTATCTAGAAAACACTAAAGTTAAAACAAATGGTGTAAATCTAGTGGTTGTAAGCTCTTTAGCTTAAATCTAGCCAGTTCTTCAAACATCGATAACTCCTCCCATGCCGATACCAGTGAAATTTCAAGGGACAATATTGTCAACAAGATATCATCCGCATGCAAGGTAAGCTTAAATTCAGTATCCCTTATAGGAAGTCCCTCTATCTCATTATTATGCATCGCAGCCACCAAGGCTCAATATATAATACAAAAAGGAGAAGAGGGGGCACCCCTGTCTGGTGCCTCAGGACAGTATCCCGTGAAGAAAGCGAAGGAATTTGCGCAAAACAATTATGGCACGTACAAAACAGCGACTGTCTGTTTAGCGACATGGTTTTAATAACGTATGGTTTTGTCAGTTAAGCAGTGAGTTATTGGCTGTTGTGTGCTGAAAACTGAAGTAGGCTGTTGTGTGCTAAAAACTTGTGGTGGACTGCAGCCTAGTGGTTAGAGTCACTGACTTTGTGTTTGCTTCCTAACTCTATCGCTCTGTACAGACAGTTGGTGAGACCCCATCTGGAATACTGTGTGCAGTTCTGGAGACCCCATCTCCGCAAAGACATAGACAGAGTGGAGGCTGTCCAGAGGAGGGCAACCAAAATGGTGCAGGGTCTGTATCAGAAGACATACGAAGAAAGACTAAAGGAGCTTAATATGTATACCCTTGAGGAAAGAAGGGAGAGAGGGGATATGATAGAAACTTTCAAGTACCTCAAGGGAATCAACAAAGTCCAAGAGGGTAGCATCTTTCATAAAAGAGATGTGCAAGAACAAGGGGGCACAATTTGAAGATAGAAAGGGGATGGCTCAGAGGTAATGTGAGGAAGTATTTTTTCACGGAGAGGGTTGTGGATGCATGGAACAGCCTCCCTGAGGAGGTCGTGGAGTCAAGAACAGTGGAGGAATTCAAGAATGCATGGGACAGACATAAGGCAGTCCTAGTTGGGGGTAGGAGGAAGTAAGCTGTTGGTTAACTAGGATCTGCAGCTTATCTGTTAGGTAGGAAAATGGGCAGACTAGGTGGGCCAAGCGGTCCTTATCTGCCATCAAATTCTATGTTTCTATACTAGCAGACCTGGGTTTGAGACCTGTGATTCTTAGGGTTTCTCTGGTTTTTTTGTGTGTGTTTTTCTTCTGTTTTAAAATGTTGTGCTGCAGGTCGTGGCTGCCCTCCCGAGTTGCATCTCCCCCCGGTAGGAATGTATAATCTACTGAGTTGGCGGAGGCAGGTTTAGAAGCGCTTGGGAGCCGGGGGATATATCAATCACATGCTCCAGAATGGGCACTAAACAGTGAAAAAAATGGTGCCGGACACCACTTCTCACACTGGGGCAGCCAGGGGGACCGCCACCCCAGCCCCCTATAGCTCTGCCACTGAATCTACCCCTCCTGACTTTGTCCCCTCTCCGAGTTGCATTCCCACCAGAGTGGGGACAGTTTGTCTGCCCCCGACTTACTCCTTCCGAGTTGTGTCCCCTGTACGATATCCCTCCCAAGTTTTCCCTTGTCCCCAGAGTTGCGTGCCACTTGGTGATTATATAATTTAGGCCCCGGCAGAAAGTTGTTTTAGGTACTGTTTTAGCCATCTATGGTGGTTGCTGTTATGCGCACTTGCTGTTTGTGCACTTACTATTTAGTATTTGCGGTTTTCGTATGTGCTCTTTTTTTTCATCCTGTGTTGACATGGAACCCCCCCAGACATAACTAAAGAGTTGATCAGCATGCCATTCACCTGCACCCATGCCTGCATATAGTCATGTTGTGGGAGTTCTACAAGTGTTGAAGTGGAGAACTCTGCCATGGCAGGGTACCCCAGAAAAACGACCAGGACACCCTCTTAAAGGCTTTTTCTGAATTTAGACTCACCAAGACAGCTGGTATATGTCAGTGGGCAACATAAAAAAGACTAGGACGCCCTCTTAAAGGCTTTTTCTGAATTCAGAACTCCTCCCATACGGACACCAGTGAAATTTTGGGGGACAATATTATCAACAAGATATCATCCGCATACAAGGTAAGCATAAATTCAGTGCCCCTTATAGGAAGCCACTCTATCTCCTCATTATTATGAATTGCAGCCGCCAAGGCTCAATAAATCACCAAATCACCAAAATCCCACTTGGTCTTCCCAACTAGGAAAGGTATCACTCTATCCTGCCGGGCCGTCCACACCACCGTAAAGATCTTATAGTTGGAATTTAACATAGAAATGGGTCTATCTGGCATCAAGAGGCTAGGACCTTTCTCTGGTTTCAGGATTGCAGATATAGTCGCCCATCTCCAGGAGGGTGGCAGTGGGGAGCTTTATTGGACAGACCAAAATGCTCTGTGAAGCACAAGGGTGATGGAGTCACGAAAGCCCTTGTAAAACTCTGGAAAAGACCCTTCAGGTCTGGGGCGTTTTAAAGTGTGAAGACCTCGAATAACAATGTGAACTTCCTCAATGGTGATAGGCACCGTGAAGCTCTCCTATTGTTCCTCTGTCAGCTGCAGTAAAGGGAGGCCAGCTAAATATTTTTGCAACCTAAAGCGGGAGGGACGGGGGATGGCTTGTACAAGTCTTGACAGTAGGCCTGTAAGATCTTCCCTATCTGATCTAATATTCCAAATGCCCCATAAGTGGGTTGCAGAGGTGTAGGACCCGGACTCTTTGTCACTGGCCCCACAGTTAGTGAGCCAAACGTCTGGTACCTTGCAAGCCCCCCTCATAATAATAATGTTTTAAATACAACAGAGCTTGTTCAACTTTATATTGCCTGGATTTCTCTTTGGATTTGGGAAATTTGCATGTCTAAACATTTGTCCTGCCCCTGACGTGATTGTTGTAGCATCAGAGGTTTCTTTGTTGGGGTGGCTAATTGTGCCTCCCATTGTTTTTTCTGTGCTGGGGTGTAGGATATCATAGCCCCCAGGAGTACTGCCTTTAAGGCGTCCCACATCATAGGGCCCTTAACATTACCAGTATAATTTTTGGCAACAAACTCCAAGATCTTACCCTTAATTAAATCAAGGAAAGCCTGATCCCTCAGTAAAGAGGTACTGAAGCGCCAAGTAGTTCTCCTGTGCCTGTTGCCAATATCTAATTTAAGAAGTAGGGGGTTATGGTCAGATAGTAGGAGAAGGCCAGAAGAAATATCCTGGATGGAGTCAAAATTTTCAGCTGTCACCAAGAAGTAGTCAAGTCTGGCGTGACTGCCATGACTCAGTGAATATTGAGTATAACACCAGCCTGTGGGGTAAACATGTCTCCATACATCCCCAAAATCCACATCCTCGATAGTGGTTTGGAAATACCTTTGTGTCACCATTAGGCAGAACACAGCTGGGCTGGTGGAGTCAAGGTGTGGGTTCAGGATTAAAGTAAGATCCCCACCAAGGGTTAGCTGGCCTTGTAGAACCTGGAGAAGTTTCTTAAAAAAGGTTTGAAAAACATTATTTTCCATGTTTGGCAGCATATAGATATTAAATAAGGTAACCAGGGTATCGTAGAAGTGACCCACCAGGATGACATACCGGCTCTCAGAATCAACTTTTTCCTTTAGGGAAAAATCTGTTGAAAACAGAATTAGTATTACTACCCCTTCCCTCTTCCCTGATTTACAGGAGGAGTATTCGGTGTAGGCATAGCCAGAGCTACCCAGTTTTTTGTGTTCAGAGGGGGAGAAATGGGTCTCCTGACTCCGCCTCCTGGGGCAGTGTGGGTGGCTGTTCATGCTTGTCTGTGTCTGTCGGTTCGTCTTGGTGGATTTACATGTTTTTCTGATTGGAGTACCTATGCCATTTTTGCACACAACATCTGTGAAAGTCTCCTGGACTGAATTTCTGCAAAACATCACCATCAAGTATCAACTTTTTCATTTTAAATCAACTTTTTGGAAGCCATCCCAAGGAAAAATAAGTCTTGCAGCTAGTTTGACAAACTTGGTGATGCTGGATCCTGCAACTGAATCAATATTTTCATCTGACCTACTCCTAAAACAGCTGTACTTGTGGACTTTAAAGAACAAAGGAAACCAAACAGGCGAAAGAATTTCTCATCTTGCATATGCCCAGGCCACAGTTTATCACCTTTCAGGAATTTTAACACATTCTGTGATGCTGGATCTCAGCAGCTCATCATTTCTTTCAGGTATCACCAACTTTTTCATTTTAAATCAACTTTTTGGAAGCCATCCCAAGGAAAAATAAGTCTGACAAACTTGGTGATGGTGGGTCCTACAACTGAATCAACATTTTCATCTGACCTGCTCCTAAAGGAACTGTAATTGTCTCTGAGGACTTTGAAGAACAAAGGAAACATACAGACAAAAGGATTTCACATCTTGCATATGCCCATGCCACAGTTTATCACCTTTCAGGAATTTTAGCACATTATATGACGCTGGATCGCAACAGTTCATCATTTCCTCTGGATGTAATTTACCATCAGCATTTTCATTTAAATGAACTTTACATGTACTTTGTCTCTAAGGGCCTAACTTAGCAGGGAAGCTACCTCAGAGGAACTGCCATCCTATTCTCCTCTCCTTCCCTGTTACGCCAGTCAAATATGTTTTACCCAACTACTCTCATACCTCGTGGAACTGCCATATTGGCCCTGTTCACACTCTCAGGACTCCTAATTGCAGGCATGTGTCTACCTGACCCCTCGGGAGCAACCTGTGCCATGACCAATACCTACAGTACCATAACCTCCCCCCTAAATCTGACCTCCTCCGCACATAAGATACATGGGGGCTCACTCTATGCCGATGGGCCTCGACTCTGTCATCCCTACTGGCATGACACCTTGGCAATCTTCTATCAAATCTCCTTTAAGCAGGGAACCTCCATGTGAAGCCATGCTAACTGTAGGTTACATGCCTGCTCAAAAAAACTATTTAAGGAATACCTGAAAAGACTAATAGTGCTGCTCTTATTGCTCTTGAGCAATATACATCCTAATCCTGGACCTCCCCATTGCTCAAACCATTCACCAAGAAATATTGGTAGTCTAACAGTTGCGTCACTAAATATTTGCAGCCTTCTTCCAAAACTTGACAGACTACAAGTATGGATCGCCAGACATAATCCAGACGTACTCTCGGTAGTAGAAACCTGGCTCACTCCTAATGTCCCTGATGCAGCAATCCTACTTCCTGGCTACACAGTATTTAGGTGTGATCGCCTTTCTCAGCATGGTGGTGGATGTGTGATCTACGTAAAGGACACTTTGCAGGGCCTGAGGATCGCCACCGCTGGTTGTGGTAATTTAATCCAAATGCTGGCCATTAAGTTGCTTCTCGGTGCACACAACAAAACACCGTGCTTTCTGTTTACATTCCTCCAAGGCACTCTAAACCTGGCTTTGCGTCCTTCATAAATGCCTTAAGAGGGATGAGCCTTCACTCAGAATTTCTAATGCTTGGAGATCTTAACATAAACTGGCTCACCCCTAACACCACTGATGCCAAGGACACATTATCTGCTATCCACCTTTCCCAGCTTGTAGAAGCCCCAACCAGGAGGAACTACAAAACTGGGACCAATACCTCACTGGACTGGGTGCTATCTAACCGGCTGGATAATATCAGTGGCACCTCTGTCCTACCCGACTGTATTAGTGATCACTCCCCTGTCAGGTTTTACTGGTCCAATAATGCCCTGTCCGATAGTAGGCCTGTACGCTCTGGAGTCCCGCAAGGATCTATCTTGGGTCCACTGCTTTTTAGCATCTTCCTCAATTCACTACCAGGAGCTTGCTGTGACCACATACTTCTATACGCTGATGACGCTGTACTTTTTACCAGCAACATGGACCCTCATCTTCTCCAGCACCAACTTCAGAAATCCTTTACATCTGCAGAGAAGTGGTTTTGGGATACTAAGCTCATCCTTAATTATAACAAGACTAAGACAATGTTGTTTTCAACCTCCCAAAGCAGACACAAAACCTTCCCACTTGCCATCATTAATGTCACTGGCTTCCCTCTTGAACTGGTTCACCATTTCAAGTACCTGGGAATAACTATTGACTCTACCCTGTCTTTCACCCAGCACATCGACCGAACAGCCAAAGCTATTAACCAGCGTTTAGGAATTCTGTACAGGAACAAACATAATCTCACCCAAGAAGCACTGAACATGACCATCCACAGTTCTGTGGTCTCTCTCGCGGACTATGGTATTGTCATTTATGGTGCAGCTACAGACACTGCCCTCTGACATACCAAAATGGCCTTAAATAAAGCATGCCACCTTCTTACTGGTGCCGCATGCTTGACACACACCTGCGATCTTTATGCCCAGGTTAGCTGGTTATAATTTGATAGCAGGCTCAAATACCAATTATGCTGCTTGCAAAAAAAGTCATCTTGAGACTGCTGCCCCCTGGCATAATGGCCCTTCTTTCCCCTGCATGTAACCCACGCAATACCCTAAGCTCTGGCAAACAGGCTTTCAGAATCCCATGGTGCCATACCACCTTTGGACAACATGCATTCGCATACAGAGCTCCGCAATGGTACAACTCCCTGCCTCCTGACATAACCAATGCTACTTTGCTGGGCTCCATTAAGAAAAAACTCCGTCAGCATCTAATCTCACTGGCAACCTGTGACTGCTACTGCTAATTTGCCTTTATCTTGCTCCTACCATTTGCAATCTCTGTGATCTCTATTGATTAGTAAAATGTTATGCTTCATGTCCATTTCTTGGGCCACCGGTCAAGTTAACACTTTCATGGACTTTCTACCACTGCCTAAAGTATTTATTTTCCCTCCTACCTCCCTCTACCTCCTCTTCCCTTTTTTGCCCCTCCATCATTCCATACCTCTTTCCTCCCTACCACCGTAATACATCTTCATCATCACCCCACTACCTACACCACCCCTCCTTCCCCCCACCCTCCTCCCCCTTTATTCCAGTTTGACTACATAACTGTTCTTCCCTTTCCATCCTGTCTGTCCCCATCCTACCCCTCATATCTGCTTACCTTCTCCCTCCCTCCACTTTCCTCCTCCCTCCTCTGTCCCTCTCTGCTGGTAACAGACCTTCCTTCTTTCTTTGACTCACACACAATCCAATTATATGCCAATGTTGTTAGTCGTACAATTCTCCTTTTTAAACAAGTGTCCTTATGTTATGTTACCGTTATCTAGTGAAAAGTTAGCTTTTGTTTTGACTCTTCAGCCTGCACCCTGTACATGCTTAGATTGTGTAACTGTTGTTAGAATTTATGCCTGGAGGCAGTTTTCAATTGTTTCTTGCTGTATCTGTATCTGTATCTGTGAAACATATCTGTATTCTTGTTTGTGTTATACTTGACGTGGAATCTATGAAAGAGCTTTCTGCTCAAAGGTGTTAATCCAAGATCTCAATAAATAAAGAATGACATCAAGGCGCTCTCTGTGGATATATTGTAATATTTTCAAATGTTTGTTTAACCTGTTGGCATTCTATAATAGTATCTTAGCAGGGGTTACTGACATGGATTCAAGTAAACAGAAGCTGTCCAATCAAAAGCAGTAATACCACATAGCGGTCAAGTACATGCAAAGAAGACCCATTCTCCCCCTGTCCCATCAGAACAATGGAGGTACTGTACTCCCTCATCACTCCCCGTGACACAGCAGCAGCAGAAAGGGGGCAGAGGGAGGGCTTGTCCCACCATGTGGCAGAACCATAATGAGTAGTGGTACACCATATGACATACAGAGATCCACGATACAAGAGGGGGCTAACATGGTCCACCAATTTTTAACAGTAGTAACATGCTCCCTAAACAACAGGAGGGGAAAAACAGAGAGACATAAGGTACAATGAATCACCAACCAGACTAAACGTGGGGGCATTTGCTTCCAAGGTAGGCGGTAAGATGAGAATCCACCCATAAATAACAAAAAGGAAAAGAGTAGCCAGCTGGGTAAATGATACAACCCTAAAGGAGATACATTTTCCAACTAGGTAATGTCAACTGTACTTCCAAGGGAGAGGGTGAATTTAGTAATTGCCCCTGCGTGGAGTTGGATGGTTAAACTCCAGAGGAGGGAGTGTTGTGGTTAGGATCAAAACACTTACAACAAATGACTTTGTACTTCCAAGGTAGGGGGTGAGTAATAAACCCACCCCTATCGGAGTCAGGTGTGGTAGATTCTGCATGAGGGAGAGTGCGGAAAGATGCAGGCCCTCAGTGCAGGAATTACCTGCAGACAAGAAAAAGTTAACACTCCCAAGCAAACCGTGAAGCAGATCCTCTTTGCCCCACTTCCATCCAGCTTCCAAGCCCTGAATAAAACCTAGTTAAAAAATAAAAAAGGAAAAACAGTTATTTTTAATTATACTACCTCATGGCAGCTGTAACTAGCATAATACACAGCCATGTACTGGTTCATAATAAAGAAATTTTTATCAACAACAGGCAGGTGCAGAAAATAGTATCAATATGTAAAAACAAATTGTAACCAAAAACCAGTATGCCATATTCCGGTTGCCTAGGAAACCCCCCAGGTAAAATGTAAGTATTCCAAAAGTCAAATTATGGTCCTAAGGTGCCTACCTCTCAAAATATTACATAAAGAGGCCAGCATCTCATAGCCCAAGTAGGCTGGCTCAACATCTGTGTATATGCTTCCTAGTTTTGCTGATACCACTACAGTGCCTGCACAAGTTGCTGTATCAATGAAAACTGAGCACGCTGATGTCTTGCTGCTCCGTGTTCATCCATGTTTCAGCTCCAGCGAGTGGTGGTATCCGTATCAGTACCAGTACCAGTATCAGTATCAGTACCAGTATCAGTACCAGTATTAGTATCAGTACCAGTATCAGTATAAGTACCAGTACCAGTATCAGTACCAGTACCAGTACCAGTATCCGTATAAGTATCAGTATCAGTACCAGTACCAGTACCAGTATCAGTATCAGTATCAGTACCAGTACCAGTATCAGTATCAGGTGACACTGACTGATTATTACCAGTGATGTCACTACTTGAAGCATCTCTAATGGTGTAATGGAGGAAGGGCTACATATAGAGCTGATTTTAGAGACCCAGGGATGGCAAAAACAAAGACCCATACTATGGATCATACAATGGAATTAAAATAGTAGAAAAGGAAGGGCCCATAGAGACTGTCCCCACCACCACCACCACCATTTCTCAGCGAGTATTATCGGCTATACCGTTTCTGGATATGTATGAATCCAGTATATATTTACATTTCTTGCTGTTTTTGCTGTGAGTAACTAACTGTGAAAGCGTATTGAAAACATCAACAACTCTCTGGGTATAGTAGCTTCATAAACATAAACAGAAGGAGACCACAAGGGAAGTAAATGTGAATTAGGGATGCTGCAGTGCTACCCAGTCCCTTTCAGTAGTAGATTAACAGGTGCCTACAATGGCAGCTTGTTACTCGATTAAAGCACTAGCCTTTCATAGTTAGATTCCTGGGTTAACAGCTAGGCACTGGTCACTGGTGAATAACTGAGAATAATTTTCACCAGTGTGAAGGAAAAGCTGGTTCAAACACCTAGTGGGTGCTGTGACATTACTGGGCACAAGAATGAGGCTTGAGTGCCTCACTGATGCCACAGTACCCATGAGATGTATGAACCAGCGAGTTCTTTACATTGTGTTTTTTTTTGTTTTGTTTTTCCTAATACAATGGCTAGCAGGTTTTTTTTTTATATAGGTTTTTAAACCCTCACTCTGCCATCATCCTCAGGGATATACCCTGTCCCAACATGGCATTTAGATTCTGCTGTAATTTCCTGATTTGCAGTGCTGCTGTTCATCTATGTATTACGTTATTTTGTAAGGCACCCAGAGCCTGCGGGTTTGGGAGCCTAAAAATAAATATACACTACTACTACTGCTACTACCACAACCCTGTGACCAGGCGATTGACACCATCATTTGAATGGCAGGGGATTTCACTACTCAGTGTTTCTCCTCCCTACCTCTTCCCAGGCAGGAGTGATGCCTCTGTCAGCCTCACCAACCGCTGCTCGCTTGTGGCAGGAGCAAGCTCCCTTGCCGTGGCAGCGGATCCGGCCGCTAACCTCTCCTCCCAGCTGAGACTCACTGCCGAGTGGCACCTGTTTTGGCCATGGCCTGGTTCTCGGCACAATTTCCTCGGCGCAGTTCCAAACCCATTTTGTCATCGCGGTAGCGCTATGCTCTACTGCTGGGCCATCAGGGTGGCCCTGGAGGTAGCATGTTCATAAGCACTTACCTTATAGTGTACGGTGGAATGTCGTTCTCCACCGAAATCCATCGTTTTCGAAACCTTGTAGTCACACACTAGTGACATTCGCAGTGCAACAGAATGATGTTTTCTACTGTACTGCGAACGTCACACTGTGTCCTCGAGCAGCATTAGACAGTCAGGGCTCACTCCATAGACAGGATACATGGTGAAAGCAGCAATGTCGGTGGCAGTACTAATGTTTAGCGTTAAAACGTTCACAATGTAAAGTTCTTAAGCAGTTAAAATGTCAAGCGTGAAAACGTTCAAAATGTAAAGTTCTTTTTTCCTTCTAGTAACTGATTTTTTTTCCCCAAAAAACGACGTTCCACCATACACTATAAAGAAAAGTGCATGGGGAACAGTTGACAACAGGGCATCTTTCACCTCGTTGGCACTATGACGATGGATCACCTCTCGAGCTGCGCTCTCGAGGTAATCCGTCGTCATAGTGCCAACTCGGTGAAAGAATAGCCCTGTTGTCAACCGTTCCCCATGCACTATCCTATATGTCTTCTTAGGGATCAGCTTAACATACTGAAAGCGTAACAAAAGCGTCTCTTAGTAAGTGTTGTTTCAGATGGATGACTCATTTTGACCACACACTAGCACTGAGCACAGCTGTGATTGCAACTGCAATTTCAAATTTTATTTTTTCAAAAGAGTATATTGTGCTACAACTTACAGTTTCAAGAGTAGGGGAACTGCAAATGTTTAAACAGTGAAAAGAGAAGGCACACTGCCCTTGGGGTGACTTCCTCAAAGGATACAAGAAACCTTTTGATACATGTGATGGTAAATTATAGTTGTTGTCAACCTGTCGTACCATAGCAAGTAAAATAGGTGCCGTGCCCCGAGTCATCTTGCAGGTTATTATTGATTTGCAATATTGCCTTTTCATGTCTGGGGGAAGCCAATTAAGATCAGAGTACAAATTACAGTGGTGTATACAAACATGTGCATCAAGGGCAAATTGGCTGGCGTTATTATGTAGTACCCTCATTCTTGATAGAGCACTATCCATTGCTGCCACATATCCTATAAGACCATGATCAATAAGGCATAATGGAAGATTCTGAATGGCCAAAGTCCTTATTTCTGTTGTAAAATTCAGTCTTTCATGATACAAGAAGCCCATATGGATATTGGCCCTTTAAATCAAATAGTCAGTGTGGTATGCAGAGAACACTGTCCGATACACAAGCAGGCCTAAATAGTGAAAGGTGTTAACTGCCTCCACCAGTTTATTATCAGTGGAGAATAGGTGAGTGATGGGCCACAACTGCTTAGTCTTTTGCTGTTAGTAACTTATCGATTTGCTGATTTAAAAAAAAAATATTAATGGTAAGTTTATTCTGAAGCAACCATTTTGAAGCTGTATAAAATCTAGTGGTATTCTGTCAAATGACTAAAACTAGCTGACATTAGATGCATCTAATAGTACCAGAGTGCTGCAGTAGCAGTGCTTTGAGGAAAAAAAAAAACATGCCCTTATAAAATTCAGCTCCAGGTACCTGCAGCAGTCGTGAATACTTTTTATCATCTCAGTAATGCTTCCAGACTCCACACTGTTCATAACTTCAACACTGGACTACTGTTCATCACTCTGTGAGGACACACCTGAGAAATCCAATCACCCATCACAGTGAGTGCAGAATAAAGTAGCATTGGTGCTGTCACAGGTAAGACTCCATGATGACACACCTGTTCACCTCTGCTATATGATCTGCACTGGCTGTCAGTGAAGAGGCAGGTGGATTTATTTATTTTTTTTATTTCAAGTTTATTAAGTTTTCATGGAGCAGTACAGGTATAAAAAAATATTTACAGCGTATAGGCTGGAGACAATATATAAGAGAGGTGGAAATACCATACAATGTAGTACTTGAATAGTGGTGCAGTAACAGAGGAACACATTGTGATCCTGTATCAATGTTTTCTAGGCAGTCCTGTGTATAAAGTGCATCACCAGGTATCATTTCCCATCTGTGGTACAAGATCCGAGCTGTGTCCCATTACCCATAACAACCACGTATTCCAGAATTTGGCAAACCTGGCTGTTCAGAGGTTAATCCCCGCTGTCAATTATTCTAGTTGGTAGATTTGTTGTGGGGTGTCTTCCCATTCTCTTATGGTAGGGGCAGTTTGTCTCTCCACAGAACTGGAGAAACAGACCCACTCACTGGGCTAGATATTCTAATTTAATTTTATTTAATTGAATCTCCAAGTAATTCCACCAACGTTTTACAGTTATTCTTACTGCTTCATCAGGATTTTATATCTTTTGATCAGTGAAACACATACTCCATTATCAAGGTTAAGAACTCTTTTTCATTTGTTTTTATCTTTTTGGTTTTTAACAGCACAAAATACATTTTTCATCACTTTAAGGCGTACTCTAACTGTTCTGTTTTTTGTTTACTCTGTTCATGGTACTGCTGGTTTAAGGCACAAGGCCTCTTGAATGTATTTCCCCCCGAAGGATTTCTGTGTGGCATCTGCAGTCTGCTTCCTGCTTTGTTCCTTAAGCAACCTGCCAACTACCAACCTGCTATATCATCCACCACCGCCCCCCCCCCCAATCTGGTATCATCAGCGAATAGACTGATCTTCTTCCTGATCCCATACGAGATGTCCGCTATGAATATTCCAAACAGCACTGGCCCCAGTACCAATCCGTGCGGCACCCCACTCGTCACAGCCCTTGGAGATGAGAGTTCCCCCTACCACCACTACCCTCTGCTGTCTCCCCTGCAGCCAAGTCTCAATCCTTTTAGCCATCTTAGTCCCCACCCCCACGTATATTTTTAAGTTGAGCAGGAAAATGGAGCAAGATGACTGTAGGGGATGTAAGGGGACCTATTTCTCGGAATAACTTCTGGGTAGCTTTCTCTATTGCCTGCCAATAGGGGAGCAACACCAGACAGCTCCAGAAGACGTGTGTGGGTAACACAAGGCTGTCCACATACTCTCCAGCGAGGCAGGTGGATTTAAACTCTGGGTGTTGAAATGATTAGCCTTTGACAGTCTAAGTCCAAATGAACTTGCTAATCTCCAGGTTCTGCACTACCCTTTCTATTGCTTAAGGTATGGTGTGTACTCTAATGGCACCCATAACAAACGTTAACTGAGTTTCTTTCATTTAGGATAAATCTGCAAACCATAATATTAAAGAAACAATTCATCTTATATTTTATAGATTTCCTGTCGTTCTATTCCTTTTAGTTTTCATTGCTATTTCATTGATATGTTAACTTGAGCTTTGTACCCTATAGTTCAGCTACTCCTGCTTTTTGCTCCTTCCCTGAAGTCACAGTTTTCTATTTGTGACATAATAGTCTTGTCTACAGCAATAAACTGTGATGTCACAAGCAGAGGGTTATGAGTTCAGCAAAGGATTACGCAGCAGAAGCAGTTCTACTGTAGGGGACAAGGATCCTAATCCCATGCCGCTTAAGCTGGTAATGAAAAAAAATGTCTGGACCAAAATGCAGACAATATTAAACTAAAAGTTGAATGAGGTCTCAATATTATGTTTTTTCAGTATTTTCTCAAAAGTGTCAGACTCACTTTTAGAACTGTCGGTGATGGCACTTTTCATCTGTTACCTCCAGATTGCAGTATGGTCTTTTTGTTCACATTCAAAAGTGCCCTACCCTCCAGTTTTAAATAGTCAATGACAATGTCCCTTGTATCTGTTTTTTAACTGAGTCTGTTGGGGAATGCAGGGATATATTTAATTTATTTTATGTTTTTGTTGCCTAGGTAAGTGTACTAGGGTGTCATGGCCTATTTTTGGGCATTTTCCTGGTACTTGATAGTATACAACAGCAGTGTGATAAATAGGCAGGTTATGCAGTAATACAGTACAGTTATATAGAGGTACAGTACAGTGTACTATAGAAGTGTGGTAATTAGTTTATTCAGCAATGCAGCACAACTGTACATCATTACAACATGGCACTGGGAAATCCACAATCAGAACTGGCAGAAACTTGTCACCTAACTGCGCATTAAATGCTTTGTAAAATGGCATGGAAAAATCCTGAAACCTTTTTCGCTGAGTGACAGCACCTGTATTATAAAACTAGGGATACACCGTCAGGTGCCAGATCTCATTATCTACAAAATCAGTGACTATTTTATGTATACATTTTATTTTAAATGAATTTACTCAAATGATTTTATGTAAAAAAAATCGTATTAAAATGTTTCACTTTACATACAGTTCTTAGGAGCAGAGAACCATCTGTAAGCATATTAAGCCAATATAGGGTGTGCATTAAAAGATTCAAATGCACTTTCCATGGGGTTAAGACCACTCGACCTTCAGCCTTGTTCCTTTCGCCCCTAGTTTGTGCATTAAACACCTTTAATGTATACCCTGCTGTGGCTTATTGCTTACCTAATACACATTCTATTGTATATTATTGCTTATATGCTGCATCAGTAACTGCTGTAGCATCTGATACAGCACAGTTACAACTATGGACTTGCAATAAGAGGCTTTTCAGCCCTGAACTGCATTTGCAGATGACTGTCAGAACGCTTTAGTGCTACAGGCATCGTGTTCCACAGTTTAGGTACAATGAAGGAGAAAGCTTTGCTCTACCATGTTAGTGAGTATTCTAGTTTCTTTAAGTACATTTTTGCCACTGGATTTTGCTCCACTGTTTAATTGTGTATGGGGTGCAACAGCTTTGAGTATTTATTATGTGCACTGTACATTTTTACTGTAGTTTTTGTCATAAGGCAGCCAGTGTCCTTGGAACAGGACAGCAATAAATAATCACTGTCTTTGCAACGTTAGCACCAGATGTATCTGTTTATTTGAAATTGAATATGCTGTACAATGTGTAAATAGAATGTGTTGGTCTACCTTAGAGAAAGAGTACTGTATGCAGCTAGGAATCGACTTCTTATACCGTGTGTTCTTAACTAGAATATATATTCTGTTGCTTGACTCGTGGATTCTTTGACATACAGTATTTTGGTGAGTTAGTTACTCTGTCTAAATGCAGAATCGTCTTTATTGCAAGATATAATGTGAGTTCTTTATCATATTTTGCATCCACAGGGTTTTTAAGTATCCAACGAGCCACCTGTCTCAGATGTTAAAAAAATTCACAGGCCAGATGGGAAGGTGAACGAACTTGTCCTTGGATAAACACATTCGTAAACTGCAGGATCGGTTGCGAGCAAGGCTAGCCAATATATCACACCCTGTGTTCTTCCAGCACTGCTGCATCATGATTCCAATTTCTCCTGTGTGGTGTAAAAGTACATTTCATCATCCATCTTTCTGGAGGACACAGTTGGTGCAACCTGTATATTGGCCATGCTGTCAGTGATTCAGCAGTGTTAAAAACTGCTCAAAAACATTTTTAAGTGTAGTGCTGCTAACATGAATGCCTTCTTTCTCATACACTGTTTGTTGGGCTGTCAAAGGTGGCACTGATTCAGTTGACATTGTCATGTATTCTAGTGTTAACTGTGTGGAGAATAAAGATGTGTTAGGGTAGGTAAGATCAAAGAGATATTGATTAGCATAATTCATTTTTATTTTCAATTTACTTTTATTCCAGCACTCTGCCCAGGTTCTACTGCTGTCTTGCTTCTGGTGCCCCCAGGGCTCAGTCATGTCTGGGCACCAACAATCGTTAATTTTTTCTCCATTCCAGACTGCTACCACCCTCTGCCTCACTCAGGACAACCCTCTGTGGCAGGACCTGTTGTAGTAGGAGACAAGTCTACTCTGGGAGTGCATATGTTCACAGGGAAGAGGTTGGGAGGAGCAAGTTGCAGGACCTAGGCTCAACACTATGTGCAGCCCATAAGGGCTGTCATTAACGTCGTTTAGTAATTGTATCACCTTTTTTATGGGCTCACCCACCATCCAATGTCCTGAATACTCCCATGCCATACTAGCGTGTGGGGGGGCAGAAGATGCTGACTGGTCACAGACAGAGTCAGTGCTGCTAACCCCCATAGGAGGCACCGATGCAGCCAAGGAATGCTATCTTGCTCTAAGGCTGGTTTAGGGCTAGAAGTAGGGAATGCAACACAAATCCAGTTCTCCACTAGCCCAGTGAGCCAGCCTGGGAACATTTTATTTTGCTGAATTTTGTAACAAACTGGATTACAAGATTCAGTTCATTCTCAGTGCTCATTGTGGTTTTATGATTAAGTGATCTTGCATTACCAGTAAGGGCCATAACTGGAGAGATCCATAATACCACTGTTTATGGAATAACATGTATTTGAAATGACAGTTATTTCTAAGTAAAGTAAGTCATCAAAATAATAGTTAAAAACCTTGAATAATGTGGTTTTGCAAAAAAAAAGTATGTAAGCCCTGGTTTGGTGCAAACCACTGCATCAGTCATTAATTATTTAATCTTATTTTACTTTGTACAAACACGCTTTGTGACAGTGTGAAGCCTCACACAGCCAATTACCTCAAGGTGTTTAGTTCATTTATTATTTAAAGCATAAATCTTGTACAGGTTGTCCATTGACGACCCTGTACGAAGTCTATTGTAAATGCCTTTGATCATTGCTGCTTGACTCATGCACACAGCCTTTCCCGCTGAGCGTGGTTGGCCAGATGAGGTGCTGTGGTTTGCTAGAAGACAGTGGAAATGCATTCCGTTTGTTTACTTTATGGTGAAACTGAAATTAAAAGGAAGCTGTTTCTTAGAGATCTGCTGGGTAGATTTATGCTTAAAGTAAAGACTGTTTGCTTATTAATTCACCATCTGACCTATTCCCTTTTCTGCAGCAAAACTTGACATGTGCAATGCATTTAAAGTGATTTTGTTATGCAAGTGTTATTTTTACTACAACAGCATCAACATCATTTCTCATTTTGTTATAAATATTGGGTAACTCGTAACATCATTTTTTAGCAAATGTTAACTTACAGCAGTGACTGAAGATTGATGAATAAAGTTAGTGTGCCTGTCTACCACGCGTTGTTGGTTGAAAGCCTTTTCCCCCTCTATGCCGTAGGTAATGTCTAAGATGCTGCTTTTGCTATTTGGTCTAGCACAGTGAAACTGGCAAGAGGCTGTCTGAATGAGTTGGATAGAGACTTGCTCAAGTAATTGTGCAGTTCCCGGGTGATGGGCTTATATGCCATTAACAGTGTCTATCCTGCGCTGAATGTGCCAAGTATTTAACTGGGGACTGGTACTAATTTCAGAGCTAATATTGAGCCGTTCCACATCAGTGCTTTCAGCAGGTGGCTTGATCTGACGGTGCAAAGAAAAAAAGTGAGAGAAAATTACCATTGTACTATAGAATTTCTCTGATTGAATTGACTGATTATACTGTCAGGGAAGCATTGGGAATCTTGCTCGTGGTTATGAGGAGGGAATCTAAGACAGGATCATTTTTCGAAAGACATTGTGTGTTGATATTGCACGGCCAAACATTTCAAAAGGATAATAGGGTTTGAAGCAGGAGGTCTGTGAACCTGGCTTAGCTTTCTACATTCACATGTTCTAGATCATGTGTATTTGTTTACAGCTTTACAGCCTCTCCGTACTGTTTATTCCTGGGTGCAGTGGCAACACGTTAAATATTTTAACTGGCAATACGTGACCAATCAGTCGTTTAAGCAGTTTTCTTCAGACACAGTGCACATTATATTTTCTGTGTAATATAGCCTTTTATGATGTTTTTAAGTACCATGCTTGGAAGAACAAAATTATGGGTATATTTAGAGAACTGGCCAATTTATAATATTTATGTACACAGACGCCACCACTGAATCAGTAATTGCAAAAATGCTATCCTAACATTTCTCCTTGCCTCCTGAATTAGAATCCGTTGGTGCTGTAGTTCCTTTGGTGTTGCAAGCAGGAATTATATCTCAAAGCGCTGGAGCTGATCAGAGGAAGGAACTCTATGGACTAATGATCTTTTTGCTTTCCTTAAATCATATGTTCCTATGAAAAATATAGTAATGCCTTTTCTGTATTTATCTCTTAACCTTAGGAGGAACAAAACCCTGCCACATGCCCAATTCATATTCACTTACCCTCTGTTCTCTTTCTTATAGAGCTCTCTGTTTTTAATTTTCTGTCCCCCTAGTATATAAAACCAGCTCTGTATGTAGCCCCCTGTTGCACCATTACATATACTACAACCAGTGACATTACTGGTTAGAATCATTTTGCAGCTTCTGACACTGATCCCCCTACTGGCATGGGCTGCTACATTGATGTAAATGGAGCCACACCTCAGTGTACTTATGCTTTTTTCAGTGCAGCAGCCCATGCAAGTAGTGGTATCAGCCTAGGAGCCAGCAACTGATTCTAACTGATGATGTCACTGTTTGGAGCATTTATAACCATACCATTGGTAAGGCAGGGAGAGCAAGTTTTAAAGTTGCGGGAGACAGAAAACAAAAATTAGAGATACTTGCCTAGATATTCAGACTGCGACCAGAAAGGGCGCAAGTGGTTGCTTTGCACAACTGAGTTGCGCCAGAGTGCAAAATTGCTATATTCAAATGAGATGTGCAATTGTGCATGCTGTCTGAATATAGCAAAAGATGCAGGCTGCGCAAAAGGGGGCAGCCGAAGATGTGCCGACGCATCCCCCTGTGCGGTTGAATATCTGGAATGGGGATGTGCGGCACATCTTGGTGTTGCGCCGAGTGCAAATTCCAGATATTCAGACCTGAACATGCAGATCGGGCCATTAGGCATGCAAGGTGCAAATAAGGCCATTTGCATATCATTATGGCCCCATGTGCATACTGTAGGCAGGGATGTGCCTGGCAGGATGCACCAGGTGGCTTGCCCCCCAATCCTGTGTACCTAAAACAAAAGAAACCCCATCCAGTGCCATGTCCCAAGTGTCCTCCTACCGTTCCACTCCCCGTGCCATAGAATAAATGGTAAACCCCAGCCCCAGATTCCATAGTGCAGCGGTCCTCCCTCCCGTCTCGATCCCTGATCAATCTACAAAACCTGATACCCCAGCTCCAGTATCCCAATCACAGTGCCCCCCTCCTGTCCCGATCGATGTACAAAACTTAATACCCCAGCCCCAGTATCCCAATCACAATGTCTCCCCTCCATCCAATCCCCGATCACTGTACAAAATCTGATACCCCAGCCCAAGTATCCCCGTCACAGTATCCCCATCCCAGCCCATTATCCAATCGATATACAAAAAAGTGAATCCCCAGCCCATATTTTCCATACTGTGGGTCCCCCCTCCCACTCAGACACCCACATCCCAGCCCGCCTCCCAGCATGGCCAGGTGGCCATTGAATCGGCAGGCAGCACAGCCCTCCACACACCTTCATGGCTGTTCATCGATCTGAATTGTCAATCTGACCTGACAGCACACTGAAGCCCATTGGCTGACAGTGTCAACCAGTGGGGCTTGCAGGTATACTGTGTTGTCAGTGCTGACAGCTGAGTGGGCGGCAACCGAGGAGGTATGCGAGGGCTGTGATGCCCAGCTAACTCAGTGTCCACCTGACCACGCTGGGGCGGGGTGGGTGTCTGGTGGGTGGAGGCCCCATAATGGAAAAATGTGGGCTGGGGATTCACTTTTTCGTATATCAATAGGAGATCAGGCTGAGAGGGGGAACATTGCGATTGGGATACTGGGATTGGGGTATCAATTTGTGTACATCGATTGGGGATCGGGACAGGAGGGTGGACCACTACACTATGGAATCTGGGGTTGGTGTTTAATGTTTATTCTATGGCACAGGGATTGGGAGGGTAGGGGGGACCTCTAGACTACCAGGGTGATGGTAAGACATATATTTATGTCTATGGGGTGATCGCAGAATGGGGTTGGGAGGGCGGTACCACTAGACTACCAGGGAGTTTATTGTAATTATTTCTGTTTGGGGGATCGCGGTTCGAGGATTGGGGGTGAGCTAGCCACAGGGGCTGGCGACTGCTGTGCTGTGCAGTACAGCAGCCTGCCTGTGGGTGGCTACCAGTTAGGCATGTTTCTTCCATGCCTAACTTTGTGCAGAACATCTCCGAGATATGCGGGCAGCTACGCTGCACATCTTAGCTGAATATTGTGATGTGCCACACATTCATGGGAACGCCCCCTCCGGATGCGCTGCATACATTATCTTTGCACTGCAGTGCATCTGAAATTGCGCGGTGCATCCCTGCCTTTTGAATATAGCCCAGGGGCACATTTTGGGGATGCGCCAGCGCAACTCAGTTGCACCTGGCGCATCTCCTTTTAATATCCTGTCCACTGTATGTATGGAAAAAATATCAGGGTTGAGTAAAAATGAATTAGGAATGGAACAGTGTTTCTGTTCCCATTTAACTGTTAGCAGGTAATAGGAATAAAAAGATATGGTTGGCATCAATAAATACAGTTCAGTGTTTCGGTGAGTAGAGTATGGGGTTAGTAGTGTTTATGTAACTATAGTTTACTTTTTGGCTTTTCTCTGTTCCCACCCTTGGTAGAGAAACTGGGTAGTGAGTAGGGAATAAAAAACCCAGCACCATGGGTGAGCAGAGTGCCGGAGAAGGAGGAGGCAGGGGTGAATGGTAGGTGTTTTGCAATGCTCTAAGCTGGGAACTGCTGTGGGAGGCTGGCCTTTATTGGAGATGTGGGAGGAGCTATTCCACCACATTGAACCTCAGGCTTTAGCACTCCCATTCAATGTTTTGGTGACTAGAGTATGGGGTTAGTAGTGCTTACGTAACTGTAGTTTACTTTTTGGCTTTTCTCTATTCCCACCCTTGGTAGAGAAGCCAGGTAGTGAGTAGGGAATAGAAAGCCCAAAAAGATCACCTCCTCCAACTCACAGAGAGTATGACCAGTAGCATGCAGGAGAGAAAAAAAAAACAGGTGGAGGAAACCTCTTAGGACCCATGGCTACTGACCTGCCCATCCTCAGGGCAAACTTAAGAGGAGATGATCCTAGGTTCTTAAAACTATGTTCTAATTTCTAAGTGAGTTGAACTGTTGTAGTGATGACGTTAAATCTTCAATGTCTGTTGGATGATGCGTTCTGGAAGGTGGATTCTGAGGCTGAAGAGGCAGGTCCATTCTGAAGGAGTGTCCGGATCTCAAATATGGATTACGTCCAGCTGAAAAGGGGTGAACGTGGTCCAGGATTCCAATGTGATATTGGTTAATATTCGATATATTCGATGGGGTTACAGAGTTAATGCGAGCATGAGAAGCATGAGTTGATTAATGAGTTGCCAGACTCTGAACTGTGGGAAGGATGATGGGTTATGAAATTCTTAAAGTAATCTATCAGACTTCATAGAGGGTTTAACATCCAGATTAGGGTCTCAGGGCTTGGAGTTCAGCTATGTGCAATATGTCGCTATGTAGACATCTGTGGAGATGATCGAGGATGCAGACAGAAGTTTTAGGCACCTGGTAGGACGGGTTAACATGGAAGATTTTCGACCAATGAAGGAAGAGTGGTCTATGCTGTAGAGATAGTAAATGGAGATTGATTGGTCTAATTGGAAAGTTCAGTACAATGAATTAGAGGGTTGGCTAGAGTTATGGTTGCTATAATGAGATTTGCATAGGCTTATATTTAGGAAGGACTGCTAGTGGAAGTGGTGGATATGGGTATTGCTGTGACTTAATTGCCCATGGCAGGAGCTTAAGTGGCCATGGCAGCTTTGCAATGCTGGAGCATCCAATGTCTTAATGCTGAGGGGAGCCCGAGAACAGGTCTTTGAATAAGTCTATAGATTGATGTGGCATTTGGAAGTTGAGAGCAGAATAGAATGCAATGGATGCCTAGCATGCTTAGTCAGATATAGGACTGTTGTGAGGCATGACAGATAGTGAGACAGCCAAGTCGGTTGCGGATGTGCGGATTGAGGACTCAATGGAAGTCTGCTCTCACTGATGGTATTCGCTGGAGGGAGTCTGGGAGGCAGATCCCAATGGATAAGTTAGAAGGATAGCTGGATAGGTAGCTGGCATTATTTAGGGTAACAGGGTGAAGAGCTGTAGATAACTCTATTTCTCACCTCCTGTCTCATCGAACTTTCTCCAGCGTCCTCCTGGGGTTCCCTGTCTCTGCCTCCCATTGTGACCTGAGCCTCCTCTGCACCCCCAGCCTGGCACATCCCTTGGGCTGGTACCTCTGAGGAAGGGCCGTCCTATCTGCCCAGGGTGATTTTTCTATAGTATTGAGCTCCGGACCGGGGGGGGGGGCCTGCAGAGAGACAGGTCTGACATTGAGAGTGTGGACAGTGAATGGGAGGCGCCTTCACCTATCGAAGGGATGAGGGTTTTTTGCGTGGATTTATGGTCCCATGTGGAGTGCAGCTAACAAGGCAACGTTGTGCCGCAGTTGCGCCCCCCAGCTTACGCCGCCTTGTTGGCACCTCCGGCTGCCACCAGAGGCCACTGTATGAGTGGGTGCTCCCCTGACCCCTCCCCAGGAAGAGAGAGCAATCCATTGGACACTTGATCTCTTCCCTCCCCTGCCGACCCCCAAATGACCCGGGCTCATTCCCGAACCCGGGTCGCTGGTGTAGTGCGAGGTGTGGCATCCAGTGCCTCAACCTTCCGCGCCACCGGGCTGGCAGATAGAGTAACTTTAGCAAGGTAGCTAGGCACCAGCTATCCAATGGTACGTGTTCTGGGATAGTAGCTGGAGAAGGTCTGAGTAACATCCAATGGCTATTAAGGGAGTACAAGTTGAATAATGTGATCGAACAGAGTCGGCGCTTTTAAGAGACGTCTATAAGGAGAAAGTATGATATATGATGCCAGTACTGCTATGCGGTATACAGCGGTTCCCATTCTCCTTAGCAGTGATGGTTATTATGAAGTTGGTACATCTCAGAAGGAATTAGGGTCACGCTTCCAGGTAAGAAGATAGGAGTGAAGGAGACTCCACTAAATCTTGGATCCTTATGAAGACATGGGAGGTAGTGATGCGTGTACTGCTTGAGTTAATAGAATATATAAGGAAGCATCCTGCAGAGGTGGTTGAGAGATGAGATCTTCTATAGTCTAGTCGAATGGGATTCTGGAAATGGGTCCTGAGGAGATTATTGGGAAGTTTTGATGACTGAATGGTGACTTAAGAATCTGTAGGGCACACTGTTCAAGGGATGTTGCTGGAAGAAGGTTTCCTCAGGTGAGAAGAACAGGTACTCTGTAGAACATTGGAAGGGAGCTGTTATGATGGCCGAGGTAGGAGTATGAGACAGATGAATGTGTAGGAGTAGTTAATCAGGCAGGGATGGTGGGCGTCGATAGTTGTAGGAATGCCCAAAAGAGATACAGCAAACATGCAGGAGCCCCAAGCCGCCAGGGCAGCGAAGAGGAAGGCAGCAATCCAGGGATGGAGGAAAAAGTCCAAGCAGAAGTCCACCGACTGAAGGATGGAGCTGGAGAAGAAGACAGCTGAAGCCAAGCAGTACGGGCAGTGGCAGGTGAAGGGACGGTATGGGACTGGGGCAAGTGCCACAGCAGAAAATGTAGAAAAGCTGAATCAGGCCTCCGTGAGAGATCCATGTCAAGCCAAGAAGCGAATCCAGGTACATGGTACTGCGAAACTGAGGTGCAAGGGTCCCACTTCCAAAGGAGATGGCTAATGGAAATTGCTGAGAGCAAAAGGCGCAGCAGTGATTGGGTAGGAGGGTTCCACCTCCAAAGGAGATGGTGAACTGGAACAGTTGGCAGCAAGGTGCTGCAGTGATGAGGAATGGGTTCCCACCTCCGAAGGAAATGGCGAACTGGAATTGCAGATAGAGAAAGCACTGGAATCATTGCTGGAAGAACACTGGGTGGGATGAGGGGAGCATCAAGGGAAAACTTGTGGAAGGCTTCAGTCACACGGCCGCAGAAGAGGAACAGATGGCACATATCCAGCAGGAAGCAAGGGGAATGTGGGAAGACATATCCAAGAGGAAGGTAATAGGGAAACATAGACTTCCAGCATGGCAACGAGGGAGGAGATGGCAGCATGTAGCTGATGGGCTGGAGATTGGATGAAGTTGAGCTGGAAGGCAAGCCACAACAAGATGCCCAGGAGCACAGAAAGAGATGGGAGACAAGCAACAAGGAAGTCCAGGAGTCTGTCGGGCTGAGTGGAGGTGGAGACTGACAATCTGGCTGGGTCCAAATACAGAATGTGAGGAAGCCAAGGCAGGAGCAAATATACATTGAGTCCTTGGAAGTGCAGGATGTAGTCAGGTGAGGTAGGATATTGAAGGCAAATCAGGTATAGTGGTCCCGTTCCCCAAGGAAATGTGGCAACCAGGTATCAGGTATAGAATGCAGTTAGTTGAAACAGCAGATTGAAGGCAAATGGGTATGGTGTTCCCATTCCCGAAGGGAATGTGGCAGCTGAGTATCAGATATAGAATGCAGTTGGCTGAAACAGTAGATTGAAGACACAGGCTCCCATCTCCGGAAGTCAGGGCGAGCTAACCTGCACTTGATGCCACGCCAGGCAAAATTTAGAGATGGAGACTGTGGAAAGTTGACCGTGAGTATAACTGTCGAGACTGAAGGTAGAGGAAACAGGCTCTCATCCCCAGTAGACAGGGGAAGCCTACCTGCACTGATGTGCCTCAGTAGGCAGAGTTAGGGAAGAGGCTGTTGGACTGCTGGCATGGGCAGAGTGAGGAAAGGGGAGCTGACAGCTGAGGAGCAGGAGGTAGACAAAACAAAGAAGGATGAAGGGGATGGTAGTAAGAAGTTAGAGGACAGGTGGAGTATGATTACTGTAAAAGCCATTAAGGTGGAGAGATAGGGGAATGCAGTGAGGAGCATGCAGCACAGTAATGGACTGCAAGGCACATTCTAAGGCTGAGTAGGCTGCGAGGTCAATGATTAATGCAGGGATGATTGAAAGCCATGTAGGAAAAAAGTAGGGTAAAACCATATAGGTAACATAAAGCATTCTCCAGCTAATTGGAGCCACGATGACCCAGCGTGGCACTGCAGTCCCCTGCCATGGGAATAACAGGGAAGCCAGCTGAGCAAAATGGACCAAACAGCACTGCAATGGGAAGGGCAGGAACCACCAAAAGAGGCTGTGGTACTGGCAAGGTCTTAGTAAAGGACAAGCTGTAGATATAATAGGGAACATGGGCGGACAAAACACAGTACTGTGGTAAAAAACAAGGGGAATGCCAAACAAATCCAACATAGGAGGAGGCGCACCAATTGCAGCGGTACTGAGGGAACTACTATGAAGGACGCAGGAGAGGGAGCCAGCATGAGTGATGCAATGAGTCAGTAAGCCTGAAGGTCATGAAGTACAAGGGGAGAAGAAGGCAAGTTAGTAATGACAGGCTGGGCAAGGTATATAAACACTGGGACTAAGAAGTGGTAAGGTGTAAGTAGCATGGGGACAGACATAAACTGGTAGGGAAGGTTGATGCACTAGGTGGCAGAGTGAGGAAATATGACTTATATGAGGAATTGCAGGCTCCAGGAGAGGATCAGAAGTGGAGCAGGACTGACTCAGGTGAAGGGGTGTGGAGATGGGGACGGAGTGCCAGTGCACGGGAGATGCCCAAAAGAAAATGCAGAAGCAAGGGATGAGAGTCAGAACTAGGGACCAGGTGGGGGGAGGCAAGGAGGAGGATGGGTGCAGAGGGGGCAGGAGAAACATGGAGGGGGTCCCAAAGCAGAAAAGGGAAAGCAGCAAAAGGTGGTTATTTTTTTTTGTTTGAATTTGGAGGCAGGAGAAGTGGAGCAGCAACTGGGTCCAGGAGAATGGAGGGTACAGCACAGACAACGGTAAGCTGCCAGTGGTTTGGAAGTCAGATTCTAGTAACTAAACTGGAAAGGAATGTGGACCCTGTTCAGACTTACACAAAGGTACCAAAAGCCATGGGGAAATTGCAATGAAAGGGTTCAGCATGGAGAAGTAGGAGGCTGCTGTGGTCAGATGAACTCCGATCCCAGAATTTGGTATGAAGTTCGCAAGGGCTTCCTAAAACGGCTGCAGAAGAAACTGGAAGGTGGTGGTACAGAACGTACATGGAAAGGAAACCAAGGAAGCAAGACACAGTCATTCTGAGCTACAAAGAGAGGTACAGAGATAAGGGGACGTGAGGAAGTAGGGTACATACCTAGCACACACCATGCAGTGATGGATTGAAAGGTGCAGCAGCAGCAGGCAGAAGGAAGAGCGAGTAAACCCCTCCACAGCTGCCACAGGCAGCGCAAACTTGACACCAGGAGCAAGGTGCATCCCATGCGGCAGGCAGTCTGAACCATCCGGGTGCCTCAAGCAGGGAAGCAGAACGCCAGAGACAGAATGTGGGAAGACAGGAGACTACCAGCGAGGAGGACCTCAGGTCAAGGGAAAAAAAGCAGCGTGGGGGCGGGGGAGGAAGCCAGGAGTCAAAAGTCAAACACTCGGGAGTTCGGCAGACACTGGAAGCACTGGGGCAAGTAGGGAGCGGTGGAGACAAACTCGAAGGGAGATGAAACAAAAGAAACAAGAGACAGAGGGGAAACGGTGAGAGGCAAGGAGTGAGAGCCAAGGGACAAAGCGGAGCGGGGAACCGTTGCTGGAGGGGAAAGGAAGCACGGCAGCACAAGGAACAGGAATGGAGGGGGAGGGGGCCAAATAATAAAAAAAGGGGGGCAAAGAGCACTGGGGGGGCTCAAAATGAGACAAATAAGGGAAAGAGAAACAAAACAAAGGAGCACAGGAGGGCAGAGGGCGAGAAAAGCAGCAAAGGAGGGAGATGGAAGGGGAAGAAGGCACAGCCCACAAGCCATGCAGGAGCCAACACTTGCGAAGGGGGAGACTTCTGCAGTGCACTAAGTAGGGAACTGCCATGGGAGGCTGGCCTTTATTGGGGATGTGGGAGGAGCTATTCCCCCACATTGAACCTCAGGCTTTAGCCCTCCCATAAGTCACAGCAGTCATTGTTGAAAAGCCCTTGATTTATCTGTCCAATCATTACAGAATTAAAGGTCTTAATAACTGACTACTTTTAAAAGACATTGAATATCCTTAAAAAGCAGTGCATGTTATCATAACAACTTTTGCCTATGCCTTTTTATTCTGTGTTAGATTTGCCTTTTCTCTCTAGTGCGATTATTTTCCCTTTATGGGGCCTGCTTTAACACTTTTTCCTGACATTTGAAAGAATAGCAGGAGAGCCCCTTTTAATAAGGTCAGTCCCAGGTTTTCATCATTATTCTCAGCTGCTTCTGATTACTCAGCATCCCGTTAAGGTCAGTAAGCACTGTCTGTTGCATGCTAGTTCATCTTAGTCACAAGAAAAGTGATATTTTTTTTTTATCCTTAATTTTTCCCTGTGTGCATCTCTGACCGGGACATCCTTCGGCCTCATTGATCAAGGCTTCTTTTATCTGGGCATCCTGGGACTCCCCAGCAATATAGAAACATAGACGTTAATGGCAGAAAAAAAACATTGGTCCATCTAGTCTGCCCATAATACCCTATCTTAATCCCTAAGACATAGAGCTCGGTTCTCAAAGGGCCCTTAGACTGATGCAAGCTGCAGCAAAAGGCAGCTTGCATCAAGACCTGGTGTGCCAGGGACCCTGCACCCGATTCTTTAACATGCAGGGTCCCAGTGGCTAAGTCCCTAGGCTTGCGGCAACCCTGGTCATTCGCTAAACAGACAGCGCATCAAGAGGGCTTACAGCAAGCTGTGGGGTGGCTGTGCACCAGTCTGGCATGGCCCTGGTGGCTTGTGGCCCCCACCACCTGGTACTGATATGCCCGCTTAAGAAAATGTTAAACTTAATTTACCCTGGCAGTCTAGCGTCCCCCGAATATGCCAGTTTCTGAAATTGTTAATTTTACTTTACCCTGGTAGTTTAGCAGTCAATGCCCCTCCCGCCCGATATGCTCATTATTGAAATTGTTAATATTACTCACCCTGGTGGTCTAGCAGTCCCCCCCCCACCCCGATATCCCTGTTATTAAAATTGTAAATATTACTTTACCCTGGTGGTCTAGCAGTCCCTCCTCCCACCCTGGCAGGTAGTGCCCATCACCTCACTCCCCCCCCAACCCAAACCCCAAGCCGGTGACTGGCACAGCCCTCCTCACACCACCTCGACTGGCCGCTGACTGAACTGTCACTGAGTGTGCACTGCATAATACAGTATGCACTCATTCAGTTAGCACATACCGTATTATACATTATAAAATGGGTTATAAAATCTAAGCCACTGATTGGCTGTTTCAGCTTCCCAGCCGTGTCCTTAATCCATGATATTTTAGCCAACCGGCACTAACGTCTACCACTCTGCCCCTTGACAACAACGAATCACTAAGCTGTGCCAAGCAGAAACAGAAACACAGCCTGGCACAGCTCAGCGAGTGGCACTGGGAAATCAGTAATCCGTGCTGACAGCTGCACATACCCTGTCTCTCAATCCAGACAAACGGCACTCACGGCAGCACACTAACCATGTTGGTCATGTACAACATCCCCCTTCCCACACATACTTATAATTTCTTATTTTACTCACACAGCCTTTCCTTCTTGTATTTCCACCTCCGATACTGCATCATCCTCACTCGGAGCTCCGTACTATGCGGTTGACCCACCCCTCCTGCAACCCAATGTTATCCTGTCCTTTAAATCAGTAGCCTGAACAAAACACATGTGCAGCAAAATACTTCTCCCTCTAAACCAAAAGTTTTCCCCTCTGTCCGGCACGGTTAAAAAAACACCACAAAACAGTACTCTACGCATCGGCTTGGTTTGAAAAAACAACAGGAACCGCTAGTCTACGGCATCTGCCAAAGGACACACTGGGCCAAGCGACAAGCAAAGAAGACTGCTCCTCACAGTCCTGCTGGTCACCGACTTCACTACCTGTGTTTAAAAAAAACAAAACACTGTGACAATCAAATAAATTAGCTAGTTTTCATTTCTGCCAATATTTCCTATTCACACTGGTTATCGGGAGTGGGGGACAGAGATGCAGCAACATACGCAGACACGGTTGTTCTTTTGACTAAAATGCATACTGTCTCTCATGGAAAGGACAGCTCAACACGCTCGCTCCTCACAGTCCTGCCAAGTCACTGACTTCACTACCTGTGTTTAAAAAAACAAAACACTGTGACAATCAAATAAATTAGCTAGTTTTCATTTCTGCCAATATTTCCTATTCACACTGGTTATCGGGAGGACAGAGATGCAGCAACATATTATGAGACACGGTTGTTCTTTTGACTAAAATGCATACTGGCTCTCATGGAAAGGACAGCTCACTCCATTTAAATATAGTAAAACCCAATTTGAAAGAACAATGTATACTAATAAAAATAAAGAAAAATTAGCTGAGAAATTCAAATGAAACACATTTTAGTGACTTAATGGGGACTATTTTTCTATTTGAACTATTAAACCCTCTTTTATATTTTTAACTTCTTTATGTTTTTTTCTTTTACTCATTAAATAATTACTACATGTGCCCATTTATAAAGCAATACACACTCCGAGGTGTGGTTTATCACCCTGATAAGAACGCCCAGTGGCATAAGGCACTCGGCGCAAGCGCCTCGTGCCTTAGTACACCCCTGGGCGTGCTCTTATCAGGTGACAAACCACACCTTGTCGTGTGTTATTGCTTGTGTACATGCTCAGTGACAGTTCAGTCAGTGACCGGCTGAGGTGGTATGAGGAGGGCTGTGCCGGTTGCTGGCTCGGGGTTTAGGTTGGGGAGGGAGCAGGGTGGTGGGCACTGTCTGCCGGGGTGTGGTGGAGGGACTGCTATACCACCAGGGTAAAGTAATAATAATTTCAATAACGGGCATGTCGGGGCGGGGGTGAGGGACCGCTAGACTACCAGTAACATTAATAATTTCAATAACAGACATATTAGGGCTGGGGGGGGGACTGCTTGACCACCAGGGTAAAGTAATAGTATCAATTTCAATATCGGGCATGTCGTGAGGGGGGGTGAGGGACCGCTAAACTACCAGTAATATTAATAATTTCAATAAAAGACATATTGGAATGGATGGGGGGAGGACCGCTAGACAACCAGGGTAAAGTAATACAGTATTAACAATTGCAACAACAGCCATATCTGGATGGGAGGGTACCGCTAGACCCGTTTACCTATAGCGCTGACATCCCCTTCAGCAATAACTACAATGCTGACTGTCGGCATTGGAGTGACAGGGATGTCGGCTCATATCGAGGCGTCGCCCCCACACCCCGGTCTCTAGGATTCTAACTCTGAGCCAGAGTTGGACTGGGGGTGGCAATCATCCAGCGAGGCAGTCCCAATCGATACACAGTGATGGGCGGATTTTGCCCGATTCCTGTCGCTGTGGTGGTCTTTGCCATCGGGGAGTCGCTATGGTCATGGTACACCCCGCTAGACCACAAGGGTATATTGATAGTAACAATATTCAACACGGGCATATCAGCACTGTGTGTGTGTGTGTGTGTGTGTAGGGGGGACAATGGTACATTGTGGCAAATTGCTAAATTCCTCCAGAGGACATTGTTCTACATACTGGTCTAAAGGTACTTAGAAATTTGCCCTCTGGATGAGTTCAGAGGATCCCACATTCAGGGATTAGGCGGCTTGCATCTGCCGCATACCCCCTTGTGCCGTGCCACAGACCATTTTGTTGCACACAGGCGGTGCAAGCCCCATTTGGTGCAGGCAGCCTCTGGCTGACGCAGGCTGCCATTGAGAATTACTCCTGGTGCATTGGCCCAAAGGGCACTTTGTGCCATTCTTTGAGGTGCAAGTCCCTTGTGCCATGCCAGGAGCTTTGAGAATCGAGCCAATAATGTCTATACAGGGGTTGTACCTACAGTACCAGCCACATGTTCCCTGCCTCACTTTTAACCCTGCCCCCTTGATTATTTAGCCATAAACTCTGTCTCAGCCTTGTTTTAGGTCGTTAATGATATTGGTGCCCACCACGTCAGCCAGCATGCTGTTCGACGGCTCAACCACTGTCTCTGTAAAATATAACTTCCTAATGTCCCTCCTAAATTTCCCTGCTTCCAGCTTTCACTCATGTCCTCATGTTTTAGATTTGGGTACTGGGTCATAACAGTGCACCAGGAAGAGTGCTGAAAGAACCACGCTGTGTAAATTAAGAAAGTATTTAGAATGAGAGGGGGTTAGAACAGCAGTAGGGAATTACCACTACTCCTGTTGCTCTGCAGACAGCCTGTGGAGGAATCGAGTCACCATGTGCTGGGGTGCTGGTCGAGCTGCTCCCATGATGGAGTGACTAGGGTACCAGCACACGGCAGATCAGGAGACCTGGCACTGCGGTTTGGTTCCTGCCAGGTCTCCTCCTACTGCAACATTGTTTTTTTTTTTTTTTTTTAAAGTAATTCCTCTCGATTTTCTCCCCATCCCTGAAGTCCACGACCCTGGAGTTGGTTATTTTGAAACGTGTGTGTGTGTGGGGGGATGCAGGGACATAGTCCTCTGCATAAAACAAAAAAGTCTCATTATTGTCAATGGGGCTGCACTCTCCTAGTCGGGTCGCTGTTGTACCCGACATTGTTTGTGAGTACCGCTGTTTTGCTTGCGGCATGTATTGCAGCGCGGTGTTTCTTTGCGCTGTTATGACCCTGTGCCTTAGATTTGCTATTCCTGTTGAATAGTTACTTGCAGTTTATCTTGTCCATTCCTTTCAGGAACTTAAAGGTTTCTATCTTATCGCTTCTCTCCCTTCTGGCCTTCAGTGAGTACATGCTCAGTGCCCTAAGCTGATCCTTATAGGATCTGTCCCGCAGACCATGAGTCCTTTTTGTTACTCTACTCTTCACTGTCTACAGCCTGTTCTTGTCATTTTACAGGTGAGGGCTCTAGAACGGGGCACAGTACTTCGGGTGTGGCCTTACCAGTGATCTATTGTGAGGCAGTAGTACCTCCGTTCTTCTGCTACCAAATCCCCTCCTAATACACCTCAACATCCTAGTTGCCTTGCTGTAGGCCTTGTTACATTGTCTAGATTGTTTAAAGGATTCACTTATGACTGCTAGTTCCCTTTCCTAAGTAGCAGTGTCCAGTTTAATCCATCCCATCTAATATTCTGTCATGTTGTTTATGTTCCCAGTATTCAGTACCTTGCACTTTTTGGTGTTGAACTTCAGCTGCCAAATCTTGGACCACCTCTCCAACTTTTGCAGGTACCTCGGCAACTCCCTAATCTCTCTCTTCACCGTCTACCAATCTGTAGAGCTAAGTGTCATATTTATTTATTTTATTGATACACTGCTATGTTGTCCTCTTGGCTTGAGCCCCCTGAGGCAGGGTTTGCATTTCTGCTCCTGTGGCAGCTCCTCCCTTGTAATCTAACTGCCCACAGCAGAGGTGAAGTCCAGGACCCAGGAGGAGTTAGTCTGACTATGGATGTGGGGGAGCAGGCTCCATGTTATCTGCCTAGTCGGTAGCTATTTTACCAATGTGTTTATACCTCTCTGGGGATGCTGCCAGGCAGTGATGCTGCTGGGCATACAGCAACACATTCATGGTTGGCACCAGCAGTGTTCCATCTCCCATCCTGCCGAGTCCCAAGCCATGTTGCTGCTCGGCCTTCGTCAGATGGTAGTCAGACAACGCAATGCCCAACCCTCTCTGCCCAAATGAGGAGAGCTGTCCTCAAGGTGCTCAGTCGTCCTTCCCCTTTCTGTTTTCTGACAACACAAATTTGCTTCTGAACTCGGTTTGTCAGTACAGCAAGTGGTAGCCAACTGCACTACCATGCTGACTAAGAAAAGTGATGTTAAATGATGAGTGTTTAAAAGCTGCTTAGAATAATTATGAAAGCCTGGGGATAATACAATTAAAATAAGTAATTATTTTATTACCAGGACACCCACTCCCACAGAGCTGCCTCTTGGTGCAGGAAAGTGGGGATCGAGAGGAAGCAATGGGATCAGCAGCTGAGTGTGAGTTGTGCTAACGAGGGGGGAGGTTTTAGGTTGGTTATGGCCAGGAGGTGCCCAGAGGTGAAATGGGACCTAGAGAGAGAGAGAGAGAGAGAGGTGAGACAGATTTGGTTCTCATGCACAGGGAACCCACTGGACTGAGTGGGCAGGTAGCCATTAGGTTGACTGCCTCACTCCATTCCTGCGGGTAGTGCTTTGTAGTGCAAGATCAATGAGGAACAAGAGTGCCACTACAGCACATTTTAATTTCAGATTCTTCACTCGATATGGCTGCATCACAGAGACCTGCCTGAGTGATGATGACAGTCGAGTTCTGGAAGTGGCAGTCCTGGCTGGATTCTTCGTGGTACATTGCCCGTAGAGAGAGCATGGGAGATGGCTGTTTGTTTTGGATCCAAGCGGAACTTCACTGTTAATCCAGTGGGGGACACCTCGTTGTTCGAATGTGTGTCTGTACATGGTGGTCTAGGTGCAGTTTGCAGGATCCTGCTAGTGTATCGGCCTCTGGGGCATAAGGGGTTTTCCTTTGGGGAAATTGCGGAATTCATCGCTGACAGGGTCTTGGAGTTGCCCAGATGAATTTTTCTGGGCAAATTCAACATCTGGGTCAACAATGAATTCTCACACTTTGGAAGGGATTTTCTCCAGTTGATGGAATCTCTGGGTCTCGCACAAGTTATTACCTCTGCGACTCACCGACATGGAAACACCTTGGACTTAGATTTCTCCCTGGTTCTTGAGGTTAATAACCTTGAGACTGACTCAGTCAGTTGGTCAGATCATTGCATGGTGAAGTTTTCCTTTGGGGGCCCACCTGTAGTCCTCCCCCTTTGGAGATGGTTTGGTACTGCCCTTTAAGAGGGCTTTGGCCAGAAGGATTGTAGGCGGTACTGGATATCTGGGAGATGTTGGCAGCATGTGAGATGGAATTGGAGAATGGGGTATTGACCTGCAATATGATCTTATGCTTAGGTTCCTCATGGTTTGATGGGGATCTTAGAAAGCTGAAAACCAGTGGTCAGAGGTTAGAACACTGTTGGAGGATGTCCAGGACTCAGGATAAGGCAGCATTTCTGTCATGGGAGATTGTGGCTGAGGGGAATCAACCAGCTGAGCTCTTCCGTACTGTAGACAGGTTATTAAATTCAACTGATCTTCAGCCGATAAGAGTGGGTTCATCAACTAAGTGTGAAAAGTTTGCTCGATTCTTCTTGGAGAGAGTGTCTTCTGTTCAGGCTGGGATATCTCCAAGTGGGCTATCACAACCACTTAGATATATTGGGAGAGTTTCGGCTGATCATAATAGAGGAAGTCTGTGAGGTGCTTTAGGAGTTGCAGTCCACTTTTTGCTGTGTGGGTTTTATCGAGCCGATGTTCATTGGAATAAGTCAGTGCTCTGTTTCAGAGGGGGTCTTTCTGGTGGCACTGCAAAAAATGCTCTGGTTTGGCCATTCTGAAGAAACCATTACTGGATCTGGATATTCTAGGAAATTATCATCCTGTCTCTAACCTGCCTTTTTTTATAGGTATTTGAGAAGGTTGTGGGGCTACAGCTTGAGGCGCACCTTGTAGCTCATGATATTTTATGGGCCTCTCCTGTCAGATTTTAGATCAAGGCGTACCACTGAGATGATGTTGGTCAGGGTGTATGATGGCCTTGTTAAAGGGCTAGAGATAGGGGTAATGGTCAGTTATCATTCTTCTCAATCTCTCTTCAGCATTTGACACTGTGGACCATGGGTTGTTGCTGGATTGTCTGAGGGAATACGGACAACTCATTGGCATGGTCATCCACTGGTTCGAGACCTACTTAAGGGATATGATGTGGAGGGTGTTAATGACAACTTTGTCATCATTCTTGATGCCCCTTCACTGTGGCATGCTCCAGGATGCGGTTCTCTCACCTATGTTGTTCGCAGTGTACATGCTGCCACTGGGGATGATCATTTGACACTACAGTTTGGGTTTCCACTGCTATCCAAATGATACCCAGTTGTAGGCGTACCGTATATCTGATTTTATCCAAACGTGTCCACTTTTTAACCTGTGAAATTTTGTCTGGGCAGATTTTTCATCAAGAGCTCTTTTGTCTGGGTTTTTGGGCTTGGCAGTTATTCACTGAACTTTAGTTTACAGTTGCCAAGCAACTACTGTTCTGCAAGTCCTGCACTACATGGGTGAACTAAAAACTGAATGCTCCTGTGCGGTCCAGCCTTGCTGTCTACACATGGCAGAACATTCAGTTTTCACTCGCGCACAGGATTTATTACAGAATCCGATAGTAGTTGCTAGTACAGTAGTCAATCAGTGATACCCGTCCCGGTCCCAGCAGCAAAATATTCTGACTTTCCAATCTAATATTATCCTGGCCTGAAGCCTCGTCATTCGTCACATTACTTTTTGTGGAGTTTGTGGAAACAGTGCCAGTTTACTTGGTAAGTTATCCACCATGTTAATTTCCATCTCAGTCACAAAATGTACAGATTCATGGGGCATGTAGATATGAAAGCATGGGTCCGTCTGTACATACTGAGCCTCAGGCAAATGAAACACTAGCTGTTTAACAGGGTATTTGTATGAGCACTACTTTTATGGGCTACAATGCTGCATTAATTAACTTGTTTTTGTACACGCTCTTATCTTTTACGGAGTGAGCACCATAGTCATCTGAGGCTCAGAGTTTCCTTCATTACTGCGTGATGATAATGGATTTCAACTCCACTAAAGTGCTGTCAAGCAGAGCTTGCTCTTGGGTGTTGACTCGACTGACGAGCTGCATAAGTATGCTATGATGTCATATCCTGGTGTAATTGCCACATCTAGTGGTGCCAGCCAGCTGTTGGTTTTCAGTTTGTTTGTTTTTTCAATACTGTCGAAGGTGAAATATATGTAGTCTGAGTGACGTACACTTCCTGGTGGGCAAGGGCATGTGAACCCAGCGCATCCCGGCACAGAGGTGGGATTTCACTTGGTTGAGTATTTGGGGAGGGGGGACTTTCTCATTAGCTTGGAAGGCGGGGGAGGCTTTAAACCTATCTAATCGGGGCCAGGCACAAAGGCTCATTGGGTGGGGGACTGAGTGTCCTCTTTTTGGCATCCCAAAATCTGGTAACCCTACCCATTTATCGTATTTGACTTTTGCACCTGGGATGCATGATGTTGCTGAGGTGCCGAATTTGTGCCTGTCTGAGATTCAGAAGTGAATGGAATTTAGTTGGCAGAGACTTAATATGGACAAGACTGAGGGGTACCCAGTCATTTGAGCACTACCAGAATAACGCCACACTATACGGTGCTAGTCTGGTAAGCGCTCACACGGACAGCGACTAGGGGTTTACAGCACATGCTGTAAGCGCTCCCCCTGGTCACTATCCATAGTCCTGTGGACAGGACAAAAGCAGCAGGAGCCAGAAGGCTGGCTGAGTTGCTCCCGTGGTGTGGAGGGCTAGGGCATCGAACAGGTCGGCCAGCTGCGGTGAAAACCAGGGTTCTAATCCTGGTCTCCAACCTTTTTTTTAGCACACTTGGGACTTACAGATATTTTTACAAGGGGCTGTAATGGCCCCGCGATTGTTTAATTTTCCCCAGGAACTGCTCCCCCTTGGAGTGAGAATCCTTAAGATGGGGGGAGTGGGGAGTAGTGCCCCCTGCAAGAAGAGAATCAGCACTGTTATTACAGCGCACTCCATGCCATGCTATTGTTGTCGGTGCTATTTGGGCCCAGTGCCAAACTGGGGTACTAGTGATTGAACCAGGTCAGGGGCGGGAGCAGAAGTAGTCATGAGAGAGACAGGGCTTTACCTTGCGTAATTCAAGCTATTGGCTTCTACAAAGATGAAAAATCTGGGAGTCATTTTTGATGATTGTCTGACACTGGAGGCTGAGATGTCTGCTGTAGTCAGGAGTGGCTTTTACCATCTTAAGAACATCAGCCAGATTAAGTCCCTTATCCCTCCTGAAAATCTGCCAATACTGATTTGTGACATCAAGACTGGACTACTGTAACACACTGTATCTCGGCGTTAGTGGAGGCACTCTACGATGCTTGTAGCTGGTGTTGCACCTAGCGGCCAGGCTACCGACTGGTCTTTTGAGGTTTAGCTATATGGCCCTGCTCCTGCATGAGCTGCACTAGCTGCCTGTGAAGTGATGTGTTTCCTTCAAGGTTGGTTTACTAATCTATAAAGCCCTACATGGATTGGGATCTGGCTACCTGTCATATCTTCTGAATCCTCTCCAGTCCTCATGCCCCTTTCGCTCCTCCTCCGAAGGTCTCCTCTTAGTCCCCAAGGGCTTAAATCTTCTGAGGATCATACGTTTGAAGTTGCCGGCCTTTTGCTGTGGATCACTTTGCCTAGGGTACTGACGGAGACACCCTTGGTGGAGGCCTTTAAAGGGGTTAAAGACATACCTGTTTAGACAGACATTCAGTGACTAAAATGAGTCTCTGGGTATTTTTTGTAATGCAGCTGCTGTTTCAATTGTAATGACTGTTTTAATTATTTATTTATTGAAATGTTTCACCAGGAAGGCACACTGAGCGACAAGTCGCTCGTCTCCCGGTGTGACCTGTGGGGAAGGGGTACAGTGGAGTGAAACATTAAACATTCAAGTTACAAGATCAACATTAACATATAGTTCTAAGGCAGGTATTACAAGCAGTGGTACAACAGTGTTGCACATAATAAGTAGAAAGAGTGGACAATAATAAGTGCCGGCTTAATAAGTAAACAAGTGCTTACATAAAAGAAAAGAAAAGAAAAGAGGGGTGGTGAGAGGGGGAAGGAGAGGGAGCTGGAAGGTGAGGGAGGGAGAAGAGTCATGTTCAAGTTACATTCAAGTTACAAGATCAACTTTAACATACAGTTGTAAGGCAGGTCTAACAAACAGTGTTAAAACAGAGTTGTGCATAATATGTAGGAAAAGTGAACAATAATAAGTGTTGGTTTAGTAAGAAAACAAGTACTTATGTGAAAGAAAAGGGTAAAAGTAGATGGAGGGGGTGAGGTGGAGGGATGTGGGGGGGGAGTACATGAGGGATATGAGCCCCTGATGGGGTAGGAGAGGGACCCATGGAGAGCATTTGGTGTCCCTTATAATCTGTGAGAGATCAAGGGTGGCCAGTAATAAGGGGGAGCAATTTGGGGGAAGGGGAGGAGAGCTAGAAATTTGGGGCTGAGGGTTGCATAGGGTAAAATGAATGTGATGGTAGAGAGGTAGGGTTTATCCCAGGCTTATAGACAGGAATTAGGGAGGGACATGGCAGTAACAGTTAGGTGCAAGGTAATTTTTGAGGGCAGAGCTGATGGAGTAGGTGGAGGATGAGTGCCAGATTTGAGGGGGGAGTGAATTCCAAATTTTTGGGAGGCAGTGAGAGTAAGCAGATTGGCCGATTAGAGTGGATCTGTGGGGACTACCAGGGTGCAGGAGTCAGTTGATCTAAGGGAATGGATGGGGGTTTGTTATAAAGGAGAAGGTTAGATAGGAAGGGAGCTCACCCAACCAGTGCTTGGAGCTGAATTTAGCACAGTGGGAGAGTAACCTGTTTGTAAGAGAGGGGGAAAATAGGGCATGATAAAGATCGCAGTGGTGGGTGTGTGTGTGTGGGGGGGGGGATCCAGAACAAAGCAGTAGAAGGAATTGAAGAGGGTGTCCAGTCTGGCCAGGGAGGACTTAGGGGCAGCACCATAGACTACATCACAGTAGTCGAAAATGGGCAATATCATCTTCTGAACAAGTGCACACCTAGCCATATGAGGGATGCAACTACGGTTCCTGAACAGGGCACCAAGCTTGGGGTGCAGTTTTTCTGGATGGCATCAGTATGTCCAGAGAGGTTTAGGTGTTGGTGCAACAAAACACCTAAGTACCTGAAGGATGATGTGTCCTCAAGTAAAGTCCCATCAAGGGAAATCTGATAGGGAGGGAACCCTAGAGAGTCTCTGCCTTGTGCCAAAGGTCATGGAGACAGTCTTCTTGGCATTGAGGAAAAATTGATGGTTAGAAAACCAGAGCTGAACCTTGTTGAAGTCTCGCTGTAAGCTGGCTGTAACCTCAGCAGGACAGGAGCCAGATGCATACAGGACTGTATCATCGGCATACGTATCTATAGCGGTATAGAGGGAGCAAACAGAGGGAAGGTCGTTTAAGAAGATGGAGAATAGGAGGGGCCCTAATACAGAGCCCTGGGGGATGCCAGTGCTAATTGGGAGGGGAGGTGAAATGGCATCCAGGATCTTAACTGATTGGGTTCTGCCAGGCCTTGAACCAGTTTGTGGCAGAGGGAGATAGGCCAGCTGCTTGGAGTGAGTCTAGGAGAAGGGAGTGAGAGACAGTGTTGAAAGCCTTGGCAAGGTCAACAGAAATGGCAGAGGAAATTTGGCCATTGTCCATCCTGGTTAGGATGGAGTCTGTGAGCCTTAGGAGAGAGGTAGTGGTTGAGTGTTTTTTTTCCTGAAACCAGACTGGAAAGGGATGAAATTCTGTTTGCATTATTATTTCCCCGGTGTCCTGGCCAAATTTCCCTCATTCACTAAAATACCACCAGCGGTTTCATCTGGTTCAAGGGCAGTTGACCTTCATCTGTATCCCCCTCCCCCGGGTCGTGCCTGAAAATAGGCAGGATTTGTCTAGTGCACTTACCTGGTCAAGAAAAACGAAATAAATAACTAAAATAAAATAAGTGGTTTATTTATTTATTGTATTGGTTTTATCTGCTTGTCTAGGCCTTTATGGCACCCTGAGTCTCCGGGGAAGGACAGCTTATAAATAAAATTACTACTTACTACTACTATTATTTCAAGTGTAGATAATAGTCTAAAAACTGGGGGAAAGGGGCATCTTACAAGACAGGAGAAAAAAGGGCAATAGCAGATGGCAAGAAAAGGTATAACATTTTCACTGTAATATGCTCTGCTGTTTAAATAATACACTTTAATAATCACAGAACAAAGTTAGCCACTTTGAAAGCAGACTTTTTTTCTTCAAATGCATCAACTTATTGTAGTCGTATTATCATTCTGATGCAGTGTAAGAACCAGCAGGAAACTGCATTCCTCTTGATGTCTATGGTGACTACAGGGAATTTGTTCCATTGCTTACAGAGCAACCAATTGTAGCTTACAGTAGCTTCAGGGCTAATGCGTACAGAGATGTGGTTTTAGTGCTTTGTGTACTATACTACAGAACTCAAACATCACTGAAAGTAAATCTGCAACCACGAGAACTGGTCATAATACGAAGCTTTTGGGTTAGATCCTAAATAAACTGCCCTAGTAAATATTTGGAAATGTCCTCAAAATACTCTGCAGCATGGGGGGGGGTGTTAACTCCTTATTCAGCTACCATATGAATGCCTCCTAATCTGAAGAACAAAAAGGAAAACTGCACATGGACAGGATGTAAAATCATGCTCTCCCAGTAAATGAACCAACTACTATGACCCAGCTACATCCGCCTTTTCACCATATACAGTCTGTAGGAGTGATAAGTTATGCATTGCCTCAGAAAGCTATGTTTAAAGTTATAGGGCCCCATTTTCAAAAGGTTAGCATGGCACAAAACGTGTTTGTGCAGCACTAACCTGGAACAGTGTCAGCTGTTGCCTATATTCAGAGGACACTTATGTGCGGTGCACCCCGACAGTGCTGTTGCATACAGTATTGTGCTGCACCTATGCAAGTGAGGAACCACTCATGCATATGTGGTGCAGCACAACATTGATATTTGTCAGACGCACTAAACGTCTGCAAGCGCAGCACAGTTTAATGCTTCTGAAACCTAGCCCTTAACTGTGCACGGGGGTGTGCCTTGCACCCTGTCCACACACAGTCAAGGGTTGGGTACCCCGTTGGACCAGCAGTCCCCTATGCCCTGATCGGTTTGCCTATAGCGCTCCGACAGTGCTAGCGCCGACATCCTCTACAGCGACAGCTACAATGCCGACTGTCAGCATTGAAGCTATGGGGATGTCGGCGCTCACAGTAGGGGGGATGCGCCCCATGAATCCCCCTTGTGGGGGGCTCCACCCACCCACACCCCCTGGCCTCTAGGATTCTTACTCCGAGTCGGAGTTGGACTTCGGGGGGGGGGCAGTCACCCAGTGAGGCAGTCCCGATCAGCACACAGACCACCACAGCGATGGACGGATTTTGCCTGATTCCTGTCGCTGTGGTGTTCTTCGCCATTGGGGAGTCGCTGCAGTGACGGTACACCACCCTGATCCCCACAGTGATAAAGTAAAGCAAGCTCTGGTGGTCTAGCAGTCCCTCCCTAGCGCCGATCCCCTGCAGAATAGTGTAAAAGAAAATCCTGGTGGTCTAGCGGTCCCTCCCTAGACCCAATCCCCTGCAGAATAGTGTAAAAGAAAATCCCGGTGGTCTAACGGTCCCTCCCTAGACCCGATCCCCTGCAGAATAATGTAAAATAAAATCCTAGTGGTCTAGAGGTCCCTCCCAAGTCCCGATCCCCCCAGTATAGTAAATAAACAGATCTCTGGTGGTCCAGTGGTCCCTCCCCAGCCCTGACCCCTTCTAGCATAACAAACTACCAGGCATCCTAGTGGTCTAGAGATCCCCCCCTCATTCCCTGATCGCCATCCTGACTCACAAAATTACAGTTTCCTGGTAGTCTAGTGACTCCCCAGTTCCCCACCCCCAGCAGGTTGTGACTCCCCAACCTGACCCGAGCCAGCAACCAGCACAACCCTCCTCACACTGCCATGGCCAGGCACTGACTGAACTGTCACTGAGTGCATATTGTATACTGTACATGCTCAGTGACAGTTCAGTCTACGCCCGACTGTGGCAGTGTGAGAAGGGTTGTGCTGTTCGCCTGCTTGGGTCGAGTTGGGGTGAACGGGGTAGTGGGTCGTAACCTGCTGAGTGGGGGTGCCACTAAACTACTAGGGAACTGTGGTTTTGAGAGTCGAGACGGCAATTGCAGAACAGGGGAGGGACCACTAAACCACCAGAATGTTCTGTAGTTTGTTTTACTGGAGGGGACTGGGGCTGGGCAGGGACTACTGGACCACTAGCGATCTGTTTATTTAACATACCAGGTGGATCGGGACTTGGGAGTGACCGCTAGACCACCAGGATTTTCTTTTACATTATTCTGCAGGGGCTCGGGACTTCGGAGGGACCTGTAGACCACCAGGGATTTTTCTGCTTCATGGACGGGACTTGGGCTGGGGAACTGATCTGGCACACTCTGCTGGGCACTGTCATGCAGATGAGCCCATAATGGGCATGCAAATGGCCTTACTGCTCTGCATGCCCAATGGGCTCATCTGCAAGTTTGGGTTGAATATTGCCAATGGGGCTGCGGAGCTAAATACTGTGTGCTGCACTTTTTTACCCCATGGACGGTCTTTGGCTCAGCACTCTGGTAGCTCGGCACAAAACATGGCGACTGCTTGCCATGCGCCATGCTATCATGGCCCCATATTCAGACTGCGCAGTCAGTCTGGATCATGCTATCTGTTTGAATATGGTGCCAAAGCTGGCCGACCCTATTTTTTCATGTGGTGCATCTGTTTGCACGTGCAGCCAGGTGGCTCTGAAAAAAGGCCCATAGACGGAAATACTGAAGTTGCTGCACTGAGCAATACTTAAAATGTAGTGACTAATATGGTAGAATACAATGCAGTTTTGTTCTGTATAACACCGTTCCTATATATTATATCACAGAATGATTTACAAATGAATTCAAAAAAGACAAAAGTCAAACAAATAATGTAAAATGAATTAATGTGCACTATGCAAAATCGTTCCTGTAGAGTTCCTTAGAAGGTATAGTGGTATGGTGGTTAGAGTACAGGGAGACCCAGACAGGTTCATAGCCTGCCAGTTCATTTCCTCATTGTGTGGAGTTAAGTAAGTCAGCTGACCTCACTGTGTTTCAGCCTCACCAGTTTTAAAATGGAGCAAACGCAGAACCCCACTATAAAGAAGATGCTGCATTTCAGTTGGGCAATACTGAATAAACAAATTATCTAGTATAACCTAATATTTATTTGTTTATTTAGTTTTTAGTGACCAGGTTAGCACACTAGACAATTAAATGCCTATTTTCAGGTACAACCTGGGAGGTTACAATAAGGATAGTACAAACAGAATTAAATTACGGTACGTAAGATAACAGTAGGAACAAATAAATTTGGTTACAAAGAGACCCTATCAAGGCACATAATATAAATCAATACAGTTACTAGAGGCAATATAAGAATTTGGCTCAGTAATGGCCGGCTCATGAAGTCATTTAATATAGAAATATTGTTTTCATCCAGAGGTCAAAATGGGTCATGGTGAGCATGGAAACTGTGTATATTAAAGGCTGGGCATTGGTGTAGTCACAGTTGCTGAACTGTGTGCTTTGAGGTGGTCATCAACTTACCATTTGTTATGCAGAAAGAGTTAACTGCAAGAATCTGTTCTACCCTCTCCTTTTCTGTCTCTTGTTTGTCTGGTTGCGCAGCCAAATGTTCTCGTGAGACCTAGGAACTGATTACTGACGGCCTCGCGATTCTCGCTTCTCGCTATCTCTCTGCCTTCACTCACTGTGTCTGTCTTTTCTTCCCCCTTGCGTATCTGCAGTTATAAAAATAAATGTGAATCTTTATGTGAGACTGGGATCCCATGGTGTGAAAATATACATAGTTATAGTGTTGAAAAGATGGCAAAAAACTATTTGGAACTCAAGGGGTTAACCTTGCCATGTAGCACAAACGTTTGCAGAGCTGTCAGCATGAGGCCAGCTTTGGACATTGTTCTATTTGTTGCACCTGCAAGGAAACTGACAAGAACATTTAGAGAAAAACAAGATATCTCTTAACAAGTTCCCAGGCAAAGGCATAAAAAGAGCAATAATGCTTTTGTTAGAGAGACTGAGAGACAGAGACTGAGATTTGGAATTAGAGATACCTTCAGATAAATGGACTTTGTTTTCTCTGTTTGTACTGCTTTTATAAATAGTTATACTGGGACCATTTTTATTTTACTGTTATTGCTAACAATAAAATGCTACTTGTGAATTTTATAACTGCTCCTCCTTTTCCTGTGCTGTGCCTTGATGACAGACCCACATTTTGTCAGCTTTACATCCCATGGCCTGTGTCCTCACTGGCTAGTGAAGTCTTGCTGGGATGATTTGGTTTCCATGCATGTAGAGCTGGTTAATGTTTCACTGTGGGAGGAGGTAGTGCCTGATGCCTGGAAGGAGGCACTGGCAAGAACATGCATACTGATGTATTGTGTGTCTACTAGGGTAGTAAATAGCAACTGGCTTCTGTGATGCCTCACAATTTCTATGAAGCCCTTTGTTTCTCATGGAGCTTGTACATATATAAGTAGAATTTAAAACTAGTTAAAAAGCTTATGATACCTGGATCTCCTGGAGCTACTTAGGCTCCCGTGGCACACCACTGAGTTCCCCCTCAGCTTACCCCCTCTACAAGGTGGGGTCTACCTGCAGTTCTTGGGCAGCTCCAGTTACTGAATCCAGCTGGCTGCAGTGGAGATGAACTCTAGGAGCCTTTCTGGGAGCCAGGGGAAGAGTGCCTGACTAAGGATGTTCAGGCGGGGTTGGGGGCTGGGTGGAGCTTCATCAGTCATCATGGCTGCCGTTTTTCCTCTTTTTGTAATCTCCACAGGCCACCGCCACAGAAGATGTACATGGGTGCATGCATGCATGTGTGCAGTACCACTGGCGCTGGCCACTTCATTTCCCCTTGCTTATGCAGTGTGCCTGACTGTGGTACCATCGATTCTCTACTGGTGTAGCAAGGGGTAGTGCTACGCTGCTGAACCACTCTTCTTCCCTGCTGCTCACTGCCCATCTACAATCATACTCCACTGCTTGTTACAATTTCCATGATGATTGTGATGTCAGAAGCAAAGGACTGTAGCTTCAGGTGAAAGCAAGCAGGGTGGGTGGGTGTGTGTGTGTGTGTGGGGGGGGGTCTAAGGGATAAACTCACATTTTCCTGTAAGTGTCCTTCATAATAAAGAAATAGAGTAAGAGGAATGAAGAGTCCCCTGAAATTTGTCAAACTGCAGTTCTTTTTCGTGGTTTCCCTAAGGTGTCAATAGCCTTTTACGGGAAACGGCAAACAGAATGATTACTGTGTTGGCTGCCTCTGAGGAGTACGTTGTATGTTTTTCATTTTGTACTTACAAGGAATTTATTTATTTAGTTGTTTAACCAGGTATAGCACAAGAATAGAATTAATGCAGCTAAGCTGAAAAGTAGTGGATTTGTGTGGCTCTGCCTCCACTATTCCCCCCTCCCACATTTTGTTTTTAGATTCACTCCTCTTGAATGCACGTCTGGCCATGGGAAACATATTCCCATTAAAATTCTGCTTGCAGGTTTGTAGCAGTGACGAAATTGCGCACTGGCGTGGAGATTCAGTACATGGGCAAAACCATCATTTTTTTAACTTCTTTTTTATTGAAAATGTCATATAAGATACATGTGTAAGAACTGTATACATTCACAGTACTATGGGCTTGGTTCAATTTCAGTTGATTTGCATCTCTATAACCCCCCCCCCCCGTAACAAGGCAGAAAATAGTGTTGTCTAGCCGTCCTTTCCTGGTCAGCAAAAACTAACTAAATAAATACATACATACATATATATCCTAAGAGCAGTTCGTATGTAATCTATACAACACACAATATTTCTGCCCCAGAATTACAAAGAACAACAACTGTCTGTTTATTTCGCACACAGTTTCAGACTATATGGTGTACCCTTTCCTGCTCAGTCTCCACTAATAAAATTAATATCTAACCTCCCGACATGAAAAATCAACTTCTTGTTACTTGCTATCTGCTGTATTCACCAGACCCCTGCCCTGCTCTCTTGAACTAATATCTCCTTTTTATCTTCAAGAATGGGAGCTGGGTCAAAATCTTTCTATTTGTTGGTTTATTGGTTACGCATAAAGTATCATTTGTAGCTTTAGCCCTTATTCTCTGCATTTTTTTGTTAACCATGCAGCTATTTTTTTTCTCAAAATGCAACACATATTTTTGTAGATGTGTAAGGAGAATGTTTCCTACTTACAGCAGTCAATTACCGAGGAAATGCACAATCCCACTGACATGTGCCCTGACGTGCCTTTTTATCTTTCGTTTATTGTTGTAAGTAGGCTGCTCTTTGAGCACTAGTTTCACCTGTGAGGCTCTGCTGGGATAACATCACAGGTGAAACTAGTTCTCCACCAGTTAACCATCAGTATTTTTTCGATCGTCTTCATATTAAGTTGTGAAGTACAATGGACTTGCTTTGTTGACCCTTTTATTGGACCAACAGACACTATGCAAGCTTTTGGGGTCACATGGCTTCCTTCAGTCTAAAAAATAAAAGATATAAGCTGCAACAAATCCTGTTTTCCAAGGACTGACATGGCTACAGACTCTCTCTCTCTCTCTGTCAACTTACAGCTAGAAAATGATCTAATTTTCAGTGGGGTCCTGCTTCTGTCCATTGTTATAACTGGGAGGACTGAAGCACTGGAAAATGTAATGACTTATTCTAGATTGCTCAGGGCCCATAGCACATAGATGGTTGGGATATACTTGAAATGAGCTAATTTAAATTTTTATTTTATTTTAGTTAAACATTTGGTAACTGGGAAAGCCATGCAGAGCCAAAGCTCGTTTCCAGGTGCTACCCAGGGACAAGGGTACAGAGTTTACAAAATAAGATGATACACATGGTACAGGGATGTGTACATTTAGATTTCATATATACAAAAGTCTTATACACACAAGGATACAGGATTACACATATACAAAAACGATACAGGAATAGCCAAAGAAAATTTGCCTAGATAGGCTACATTTCAATAGAAAAAAACTATTTATAATTGAAAATACATACTAGCAGCAGTTAGATTAGGTAGGAAGGGATGGCCTTTATAAAGAGTTGATACAGTGCGTTTATTTATATATACAGTAGATCTCTAACTGGAACTATGTAGAAACACGAGGTTTACTACTGGGAAGAGTCTCATCCCCAAGGAGGGTCATTAGTGGGGTCCCACAGGGATCAGTCCTTGGGCCCCTCCTGTTCAACGCCTACGTCTCTGATATAAGGACAGGAATCAGGAGTGAGATGAGCCTCTTTGCGGATGACTCAAAACTGGGGCGGTGGTGGATGGGGAGGAGGGGAGGGTGGCCCTACAGGGGGACCTGGAGGCTCTGGAAAGATGGTCTAGAAAGTGGAAGCTGAGGTTCAATGCAGGGAAATGCAAGGTACTCCACCTGGGGGCCAGAAACCCAGGCCAAGTGTACACCCTGGGGGAATGCACAAGTTTCGATGGCTGAGAGGGACCTGGGGTGGTGGTGGATGTCAAAATGAACAACTCAGAGACTTGTAGGAGGGCAGCAGCCAAGGCCAACAGGATGCTGGGATGCATCGCTAGGGGTATCACCTCCAGAAGGAGGGAAGATACTCCTCTGTATAACTGCTTGGTGAGACCACACCTTGAGTACTGCGCAGTTTTGGAGGCCCACACTTAAAGAGGGACACATGCCTCCCCGAGAGGGTCCAGAGGAGGGCAACCAAAATGATTTGGGGCTTGGGGGACAGGACCTATGAGGAGAGGCTCAAAGAGCTAAATATGTACACATTGGAAGAGAGAAGGGACCGGGGGGACATGATAGAGGTCTTCAGGTACATGAAGAGGGTAAATAGGGGAGGAACAGTCAGGGTGCTTTGAAGGAAGGAGGAGGGGGCAACTAGAGGGCATGGGTGGAAGCTGGAAGGGGAAGATTCAGGGGAGAAAGGAGGAGGTGCTACTTCAGTGAGACGGTGGTGGAGCCATGGAATGCGCTGCCTAGGGGGCTGGTGGAGGCAGAGATGGTGGAGGGGTTCAAGAGGGGGTGGGACAGGTACAGGGGAAGGGTTCTGGAAGCAAAATCCAATGCAGCAAGAATATCCAGAACTGGGAAGGGAGAAGCCAGAGAAGGCGAGGGGGGCAGCAAGGTCAGCACCCAGGGTGGGGGCTGACCAAACGAGCAGACACGAAAGACCGTTAGGCCTATTCTACTGGCATTTTAGTATGTTAGTAGTATGTAAGAGAAGCCAGATGACCTGCAGTGGATTACCTTTTGAGGTGAAGATTGGGAGGTTGGGATTTGAGGTTCAGTAGATGAGAAGCAGGAGCAGGAGAGGGATGGAAACAAACAAGAGTTTTTGTCTGATAGAGTTGTGCAATGGTGAGTTCCTTAGATGTGTCGATAGTTGGTTTCATAGGTATAGGAGCCTGTATGTGAAGGTGGATTTGCCAGCAGACTAGGATGGTTTGGGCAGTGAGAAGGAGCATGTCCCTTGAATGTAGCATGTAAGGTGATGGAATCACTGGTGATAGGTTCTCTGAGAGGTAGGGAGATAGCAGGATGAACCAAAATTTGGATATTATGGAGACAGAGCAGATGTAGCAGTGGTGGGATAGGAGAGATATACTGAGGATGGAGAAGGGAGAACAGTGGTGGGTTCTGAGGGGGAGAGTTAGTGGCAAAGTGGCAATAGGCATTTAGGAGTGAGTCTAGTCTGGCTAAATTCTGTCCACTGCTCTGGGCCTTAGTGCACCGTCCACACTGGAAGGCATTCTCAACCCCCAACCTCTGCACACTCTGCCCGTGCGGAGCCTGGCATGGTGGTGGGGGAGTGGCACTGGTCTGGACCACTGGATGCCCATGCCAGTCTGCATGTGGATCTCTGCCTGCACAGAGTGCAGGGACTGTTGGGATATGGCAATCCTTCAGGATTGAGGACTGCAGTATCCCCATCGGAATTAGGGTAAATGTAGAAAACACACCAGCCAATGATTTCCCCCAGCCTTCGAAGGTCATTTGGGAATCATAAGTTTCAGATGGTCAGAAGGGAACACATAGCTGCTAATGCTGCCCCTAGGCAGACACAGTACATACCCCCTCCACCAATCCTCTGCATTGTTGAGATTGAGTACTGGATCGGGCTCATACCTGCCCATATTCCCCGTTCCACCCTATCCCACACATGCAGTCACATGCATGGACAGAGATTGGGTGTGGAAGGGGACAGCTGACAGTGCTGTGGAAGCATGGAAGTCCCCACAAATGTGGAGCTGGATCTGTGTGCACCACAAGCCCTTGTAAACCTCGCTCTGGATGTGATGAGGGGGGTGCTGGGCTTCTGAGGCTCGGGCCATAGGTGAATATGTTACTGGTGGGATCTGAAGTTGGAACTCTTGGTCCACTGTTTTGAAATGCAGCCTCCATTGCACGAAAAGTCTTAACTGATTGTCGGGAAAGAAGGGAAACTCTATCTGCTTTCCTTAAGCCCTTTTGTGTCCCTCTTGTTGAAGTGCTCAACATGCAGATTCAGTGAAGGTAGTAGCATCTTACTTGCATGTTGTCTATGTTCAAGAAACGTCAACAAGTAGATAGGAAGTAACTTGCAGCCTTTTAGAGGATGTAGCTAGAAAACCGCCAGTTCTTCCCAGTGCTCCAGAAGAGTACTGCATTCTTCTTGCTTCACCAGTGATTTTGCAAGTGCTAAAGCCCTGCATTGCTGGCTGCATATTTAGTATGGTTTAAAGATACTTGTGATTTTTAAAAGTTAATTAGTTTATTTTATTAGTGCCAGACATATGGTTGGAACTTTGCACTTGCTGAATAGCCTTCAAAGGGGTTTGAAGGCTACTCAGCCGAAGCGCAGGGTTCCTGGCCGTGGATATTCTGGCACTAATAAAACAAGCTAATTAAGCTTTTTAAAAATCGCAGGTGTGCTCGTACCTTTCTTTTTTCTGTTGTACCTGCGGTTTGCCACCTCCGTAGGAGCACCACCCTCGCTGTAGTGCACTGCTTCTTCTCTTCTAGCTGCATATTTAGTACGCCTATTCTAAGAATATGGATATTTTATTTAAAATGGTGTTCCTGGTGCAACTACACAATGGAACATACCCTTCCGAGGCTGATATTAACCACTGAGGGCTGGCCTATTGGTATAGAGACTGTGTTGCCATTGGGGCCATAGCAGATCTTGGCAGAAGGAGGAATACAATCCATAAAAATCATAGTCATCTGCAGTTTTTTGGGCTGACATGATGTATCATAATATGAGTTTGTTTGGAGACTAGAGAGTATAACTTTTTTCATCAGGAAACATGATGTAATTCCCTGTAGAATCTTGTAGTATTACAGCTGAAATATTTAGCAAAATTGACAGTGCTGCTATTTTAAGAACAAACTTACTTCTAATGTGTGCTATTTTAAAAGGATATCTTGGGGGAGGGGGGAGGAAGATTACAATGCTGGCAAGATTATTCAGGTGTCTGGAAAATAGCTGACAGTGTATATTTGATTGGTTGCTTGTTACATGTACAATGACTTCTGCCACCTGTTGGTAATTATTCTAATCAAACAGATAAGAATGTGGATCATTTTTTTCTGGTGTTTCACATTTTGTGTACAGCACGAATTAAAGTTTAATATACTGCAGAACAAAATCTAAGACTATCAGGTAAGGCAAAATGTTTTCATCACGTGATTAATAACTGATATCACCTTCCAAGAACAGGATAATTGGACGCAGTTCTTTTGGTAGGAAAGATAAAAACTGTTTTGTCGATGGCTAGGGAAAATCCAACTGATTCATTCACACTGGTCACGTGGGGTGTAAAAGATTGTATCTGACTGCACGCCGTACACAGACTACATACACATAGACAGCAACAGCTCTATTTTACTTTCTTCAAAGCAAATTTTTTGATTAAGAAAAACAAACAACAAACTACTTTTTAAAAATCTTTTATTCTAAAATTACACTTTTTATTAGTGGGACACTTCAGGCTGTGTGGTCATGAATATGAGCACTTCTCAGGTAGTTAAAGGCACTCGGCTATGCCTTATTCCTAGTAACCACCCAAGTATACCCCAACGACCGCACACCTTGTCATGTATTATTCCTTACATAATCAATTTCCCCAGGAAGCCAGAGGAAATGTACGGAGAGTTCAGTAATCCCCAGGTAGAATGTCAAGAGATTCTCAGAAAGTATTATTTAACTCACTAGTACAGACCAATCCTGTTTTAGAATATAGCCAGTAGATTGCAATTTATAGATGTTGGTTGTAAATTTGGAGAAAGACAAAAAGAGTAGGAGGTGGCCTAATTCTTCATCACCAGTGACTAGCAGTAAACTTTTGCGACAATGCCCAAATGGCGTCGGTGAACCCTGCTGGCGCAACACATATTTTTTTCTATAGCGCTGTTTCTTTCATCGGAGTGCTGACTTGGCACCTCAGCCCTACCCAAAGAGGCAGGAAGGTGGGAGCGTTGCCAGAGACCAGATAGTGTCTGTGGAGGCAGAATATGCAGGGAACATCTGGGTAGACATGATAGACCAAGTGGTCCTTTTCAGTTACAAATTATAAGTGGAAAATGTCTGCCAGGGACATTGGCAGAATTTGTAATACCTTTAAAGCGGGGTGATATATCTCAAGAAATTCTGGCCTGGCATTCTTCTACTTGAACTATTGCAATACCAGTTGCACAGGCAACAAAGGTGCACTTGCAAATCTTTTTTCCTTTTATTAATATTTGTTTTAAAATCTGTAGAGCAAGGACAGAACAAACATTGCCGATACATGCCATCATACATGAAATTACATAGATGCTTAAAAAGGCTCACAAGATATAAATTCCAGACCTTTCCATCATTCTTAAAGTTGATAATAACTGGATACTTAAAGGGAAACAATGGAAACTTACCAGCTTTCACCAGCTGGTGCCTAAATGCCCGACTAGCACTTTTAGTCAGTATGAGATGTTTTTTACATTATCTGTATATGTTTTTTTAATCTCTGAAACAGCATGCCGCAACTTCCGATCTCACTTCGAGGGTAGCTCCTGCAGCAGGCTACACCATAAGGACTGAACCTGGCAGGTGCCAGGATCCCACAGAAAACCTCTAGCTAGCAGTCTGTAGATGGAGACTGCCCCCTGACGTTGGCCCACCCCCCTACATTGGCCAGTGGTATAAAAGTGGTGGTCCCCAATCCAATCCCAGTTCTTTTCTCGCCATCGACCCGTGCACATCAGCTCCACCGATGCCTTCTGCTTTTGTCAACTGCCATTTTTTCGCGATTACCTACACTTTATTATTTTCAAAAAATCCTAATTTCTTCAGTATTTTCTCTGCATGTCTTCTTCTCCAACCTCATCTGTAGAACTGTGGCAGCCAAGTGTGCTTGTAGCAAGCAGATTCTCTCAAAGGACGGCTATGCTTCTTGCCTCTTCTGCCCAGGCCCTGGCCATGATAAAGAGGCCTGCCAGCACTGCTTGAACTTTAACCAGAGGACCAGAATCTGCCACCAGAAGGCCTGAAAAGCTTCTTGCTTGTAAAGAAAATAGCAGTGATGGAGAAGGAGATCCAGGGTAAAAGTATCTCCTCTTCCCTGATCTCAGAGGCCTTGACTTCTTCAGCTTCTCACAAGAAGAAGAAGTCAAATGGAAAGCACAAACACTGGGATAAACATAAGGACAAACCCTGGTCAGCTTCTCGTTCCTGGTCCCCTCACCAGACTGCGACCAGCTCCGGGATTTCCTCCTGCAGGATGCTGGACTTGGCTTCTACGGCAGCCCTCACCCCTTACGGGCTCCAGGTTGTCAAACCACCCACTCTCATCCAGACGTTGGGCGGTGGTTCTTTGGGGTTGGGGACTTCGTCCTTAGCCTCTCAGCCCCTGATGCTCAGGCCCTTTCATCAGACAGCTGGTTCTCAGCCAGGTGGCTCGGCTGGGTCCTTGCCTGTTGTCCACCTGGCCTAGGTGTCTGCTAAGTTGGCTCCTGGCTGTGATCCTATGACACCCTGCAATGCCAGGGACATGCACTTGCCTCCCCCTGGGGAGGGTGACACTTCTGCCCCATTCGGAAGCTAATATCCCTCGGCAGGCTCCTCCTAAGATGATGCCAGCTGCTTCTTCAGACCGCCGTCAGTCTACGCCTGCCTGGTTGATGCCGGCTACCCTGACGTTGACCCCGGCGACACCCCTTCCATCATTGCCTGAACACCTGATGTTGCCGGCTGACCCAAATGTTACTTTTCAGCTGACTCCAGGAGGTTCAACATCCGGTCTGGTGACACCTACTAGACTGATGCCAGATAGCCAGACGCCACCAAGGAGACTGATGCTGGGCTGTCTTACGCCCCCCCCCACTGACTCCGGCTAATCCTTCTATGCCCCAGAACCCTCTGCCAGATCTCACGGCTCTCTTCACGTCCAGGTGGAACGTGGCAAGGGTGATCTGATACCAAAGAGGCCTCCTACGCCCTCTCCTAAGAAACCTCTTCACTCAGGGCTAAGCCTCAGGCTCTCTCTCGGCAGCCTATGCCAACTCCTAAGAGCCTACCCCGCAACCAGATGACACTGGCAGAGGTCGCTCTAAGCAAGGCAATCAAAAGCACCGTCGCTTGTCCTCCAGGTCCTCAGACAGGCCCCGACATAGGTCGTATGGCCGTATGCACCATCGTTCGACCTCACTATCTTCCTCTTCAGGGGAGTCGAACCAGTATTCCTCTTCTTCATCCTTATTCTCATCCTCAGTGTCATCTGACTTGTGGGTGTTCCCCCATCCTTCAGACCACAAGGATACCCCCAAGTCTCCTCCCGATGACCCGACCTTCATGAAGGTCATGCGGTACATCCGGTCCAACATGGGCTGGGACACCAAAGACTTGGACCCTGAGAGGCACTGTTTGGCTGTTATCAAAAGGATCCTAAGCCTTTGGTGGTTCCTCCTCTGGTGGATCCATTTAAGAATGTCACTAGATAAGCTTGGAAATGCCCATCTACTACTCCTGCTGTTTCCAAGAAAGCTGATCGCCTCTATAATGCTCCCCAAGATGAGCCTTTCTTTGGAGAGCAACCGATTGCAGACTCCATGGTCATCACAGCAGCCCATGACTGATCGAAAAGGCCCCGGCATCTTAGCACTCAGCCTTCAGACAAGAATTCTAAGCAGATGGACCAGCTCGGCAGAAAAGTCTATGCCTCAGTCACCTGTGCCATTTGCTCCCTGAATTTCTTAGACCACATGGTCCGGTATCAGAACGCCCTGTGGAGGAAGGCCATTGAACTGGTTCAGGCCCAGCAGGATCGTCCTCAGAAAGCTGAGCTGCTGCATTTTTTTAAATCAGGTTCAGATGTAGGTTCTCATGTCCTACGTTCCTCCTATGATATGGCAGATTCGGCTGCTATGGCAGTGGCCACCGGCATCTGCCTTCACCGTTAGTCCTGGTTCCACGTCTCAGGTTTTACCCCAGACGTCCAGGCAGGCAGTATGGATGCCCCTTTTAAAGAGGACAGGAAATGATTTCTAATTGGTAGCTCTTAATATTGTTCCAGTTTACAGAAATTATATCCATAAGCCTAAATGATCCACATGTAACTGTACCTGAATAAAAAGTAATATGAAAAACTGTGTTTTGCATTGTTTTGTTTTTAGGGGCAGCATTCTGTTGCAGTTCTCTTCACGGAACCAGTGATCTGGAGTTTTAACTATGTCATGGTTTGAGGAAAGAACTCTAAGCATGGTTCTGATAGGACACTAGCTCATGTTTAGCATTCTGTACTCAAACCACGACATAGTAAACACTCCAAATTACTGGTTCCAGGAAAAGAACTGTTTAGAATGTTGTTCATAAAAAGAAAATGATTGAAAACACAGGTTTTTCACATTAATGTTTATTAAGGTACAGTTAAATATGGTTGATCTGGAGGCAAGTTTGTCATTTCTCTTACTAGGAACATTGCTAACTGCTGCCAGTTAGCACATATTTCCTGTCCCCTTTAAGGGCTCAGTCCTCTTTGGCTAGGAATCAGAAAAGATTATAACTCACCTTCAGGAATCTGGCAAGGCTGTCAAATCAGTCCATACCATGTACAGATCTAACCAGAAGCAGAACCACCGCAAGCCATTTCGTCGGTCCTCTGGGCAACAGCCCCGAGGCCAACAGACCAGAAGTGTTTTTAAACGTGACACCACTTCTCAGGCCTCAGGAGGTTTGGGTCCCAGAGCCTCCAAAACCTCCCAGGCCCCATTGCCTGTTCCCGGTTCTTCAGCCTGACTTCTTACCCAACCCCCCTTCCCCGTCAGAATCTCTGTGGGAGGCAGTGCGGGGTCACTTCTCTCTGTATCTAGAGGGATGGCACAGAATAACCATGGATCAATGGGTTCTTCAGCTGATAGAGAAAGGACATTTTCTAGAGTTCGTGGAGATGCCCCCAGACAACCCACCTGTAAACTCCCATTACCCTCAATCACACAACGTCCTCATTCAGGAGGAGATCTAAGCACTCTTGCTGAAGCAGGCCATAGAGCCAGTTCCACCAGATCAAAGAGGGAAGGGCTTTTACTCCCACTTTTTTCTGGTTCCAAAGAAAACCAGCGACCTACGGCTTATCCTGGATATCAGTCACCTGAACAAACATACAGAATACAAACAATTCAGGATGGTCACCCTTCCAGGCCTGCTCTCCCTCCTTCATCAGGGGGATTGGCTGTGTTCCCTGAATATGCAGGATGCTTACCTCCACATTTTGGTCTTTCAATCCCACAGGAGGTTCCTTCGCTTCCGCTTCCAAGGCAATCACTACCAATTCTGCGGCCTGCCATTCGGCCTGTCCTCAGCTCCCTGAATCTTTACAAAGTGCCTAGCAGTAGTGGCTGTGGCCCTCAGGAGAAAATGCCAATATGTCTTCTCTTACCTTGACAATTGGCTCTTGGCAGCACTCTCCAGGGATCAGCTCAGCTGATCAGCACCATGGAAAACACCTTTACCCTGTTTCATGACCTAGGGATCACTCTCAACCTCCCAAAGTCCTCCCCGTGGCCCAGCCAAAGGCTGCAGTATGTCAGGGCAGTTCTGGACACCAGCAAAAGAAAAGCCTTCCTGCCGTCAGACATGGCAGAATGCCTTCAGGACCAAGCTCACCTAGTTTCCTTATTGCGCCAAATCCTAGCCAGAGTATTCCTAAGGCTGCTAGGGCACATGGCAATGGCCATCGCAACTGTCCCACTTGCACGCCTGCACATGAGGGTTCCCCAGTGGACCCTTCGAGTCCAATGGGATCAACGCACGGATGAATGTGACAGTCTACACTCTGGTGTGCCAAACTCTGACATGGTGGTTGAACCCCTCCAATCTTTCCACAGGGGTCCAATTTTGGCAAGAATCTCCTCATCAGATTCTGACAACAGATGCATCCAGCCAGGGCTGGGGTGCCCATTTGGCAGACTGTCAGACCCAGGGAACTTGGACTCCCCAAGAACAGCATCTCCATATCAACATATTGGAGATGTGGGTGATACTCTATGCCCTACAGGCATTCCAGATGAATCTGCTCCCGGGCCCTCTTCTAATTCAAATGGACAACATTTCAGTGGTCTTCTACATAAACAAGTAAGGGGACACTATTGCCCTCTGCAGGGAGCCCATGAGAGTCTGGTATTGGGCGAACAAGCATCATTTGGAATTCCCTGCTGTGCATGTCCCAGGCGTACAAAAATTCTTGGCTGATAGTTTAAGCTGGTCTTGGTCCAAGGCACATGAATGAGAACCTCTTCGATCTGTGGCTGAAGAGCTGTTCGACAGGTGGGGCTGACCAGAGCTGGACCTCTTTGCATTCCCACTCAACACAAAACTGTCCAGTTTTTGCTCACTAGATCCAGGGCCTGGTGTTTTCTGGCGAGACGTGTTGTCCCTCTCTTGGACAGGGAGGTTTCTGTATGCCTTCCCTCCCTTTCCATTGCTGCAGAGAGTCCTGCTCAGATTGCAGTCAGAGGGAGTGGGGATGATGCTAGTTGCTCGCTGTTGGCCACGTCAGATTTGTTTCCCACTACTTTGGTAGCTGGCAGGGGAACCCCTGATCCCCCTGCCCTGATGTCAGGCTTGCTCTCCCAGGAGCAGGGCACCCTGGCCCATCCGGACCTCAAGTCACTGCACCTGCACACATGGCTCCTGCAGAACTAGCAGTTTCTCAGTTTGAGGTTTCCTCCAGAGGGACAGATGTCTTGGTGGCCGCAAGGAAGCCTTCCACCAGAGCCACTTATGCGATGAAGTGGAAGCGGGTCTGCATTTGGACCTCCGCTCGCCACCTTGATCTCTTCACCTGTGCAATGAATTCTGTATTGGAGTACCTACTTTCTCTGTCAGATTCAGGGCTGAGCTACTGCTCCATTAAGGTGCATTTATTGGCCAACTCTGCGTATCATGCACCTGTAGAGGGCAAACCTCTTGCCCAGCTGGATCTTTTCTGCACTTTCTTGTAGGGTATTCTTCACCTCAAACCTCCCATCAGGGACCCTGTTCCCCCATGGGACCTTTTATTTATTTTGGAAAAACTTACGCTGCCTCCCTTTGAACCAGCCACAAGGTGCAAGCTATGCTTTCTGTTGCTAACACTTATCAAGGGGATAAAAAACCTTGCACAATTTTAAAAGTTAAGTAAGTTTGAGTTTAGAATATAAAAAGTTAAAATTATTAAAGCCTAAGTGATGCAAACAGGTGCTGAGTGTCTGGTCTGTAAAATACCCTACATGGATATGAAATATTAAAATATATTGCATGAACTGAAAAGATAAATTATATAATAAATCAAACCTTACTTGCAGTTTGTTTTATAAGTTGAATACTTACATACAGATGTATTTTGGTAGGCCTTTCTGAAATGATGACTTGTTCGAAAACCATATATCAACTACCTTTTCTGCTTTATGTGAACAATGAATATTAGTAGTCCAGTGGGTGTCATATAGGAATAAGCTATGGAATGTACATTTCAGTATAACGTGTAAAGAAAACAAGAACTTAAGACTTAATAAAAAACATCTATTCTTTTTATGATCTGCCAGCAGCAGTATTATTAACAGATCGTGACAGAAGTCACTTCATTACCAGTCTCTCAATACTTGTAAAAGTACTTTAGGATGCAGTTTGTATGAAAAGCACTATTTAAATGCAAATTCTAATTCTTCTGCTACTGCTTCTTTTTTTTCTTCTTTTATATATGTACCCAGCTTTTAGGAATCAGCAGCAACACTTTGAATCAGATTTATTAGCACCTTTTAAGAATACAGTGGAAACTCCCAATACCTGGAAATACAGTTTCCTAGATCAACAGTTCTCAAACCTTGTCATAGTGATCCTCCCCTAAGTTATGGAAAAGATCTTGAGCCTCCCCCAAAATACCGAAATATTTTTGGGCCTCCCCATAGAAAAATAGTCTATTTTTCACAGTACACCTGGAATAAAGTGAAACCTCTTTGCATAGCTGGCTCTCATGTTATTAAACTTATTGTAGCCCCCACACAGGACAACCTATTTGCTCCAATATTTTGACTCTCAATCATTGTTACCTCTTACTGCCATATCTTCATGGGTCAGACTGCTTTTTCTGTTTCCCCTCTAACTGGAATAACCTTCCTGCCGACCACTGCCTCTCCTCTCCCCCTGCTCTTCAGCAACTTCTCAGGGATCATTTTGCTCCCTCCTGCTCTTATTTCTAGTACCTGTATGGTTAACTCTTGTATTTGGACAGTTCTGCTGCCAGTCAAATTGATCAATTGTTCCTCGCATTGTTAGTTTATTGTTCTTAATTTGTGTGCACTTTTATTCATTTTGTATTGATTGGAGTGTTTTGCAATTACATTTTGAATTGTATTCTCTCACTACCCTTCCCTGGGTACACCTGAAATAAGCCATGGCTCAGTGTACAGTGCCCTCTCTGGTCACAGACTTGTGAATAAATACATAAATTCACCTACTGTTATCCTCTTTCAGTTCACCTTATCCCTTCACACAACATCTATAAAGTTCAAAATTGAAATATAGAACTTTTTCAAGGATTGCTTGAGCCTCCCCTTGAACAGGTTGGGGCCTCCCCAAGGAGGCTGGCCTCATCATCCGAGAACCCCTGTCCTAGATTATCCCATACTTCTTCAGCTGACACAGCCTTGGTCAGATGGAAGAACTTGGCTATAATGGGAAATATTCATCTTTTGAGATTCGTGAAAGCAAAGTTTTTCTAGTGACAGTTGCAAAAGATCACATTGTTCATAAACAAAGTAAATAGAAACACATTTTAAGCAATGAAAACATTCATTAAAGGAGAACAATGGAAAACTACCAGCTTTCACCAGCTGGTGCCAAAATGCTTGATTAGCACTGTTAGACAGTACAGGATTTTTTAACGTTACCTGTATATGTTTTTTAAACTTTGAAACAGTGCACTGCAATTTCTGTTTTGCATTGCTGGCAAGCACCATCTCACGAGCAGCTGTGCGCTTCCCTTACGTACTTTATGCTAGTATGTATATGTCCTGCCGAACAGTGGCTGATGTAGGCAGGGCATATTAGCATGAAGTAAGCAAGGGGAGCACATGGCTACTCGTGGGATGGTGCTTGACAGCAATGTAAAACGGAAGTTGCAGCAAGCTGTCTCAAAGATTAAGAAAACATAGGTAATGTAAAAAAAATCCCAGATTGTCTAAAAGTGCTAATTGGGCATTTTTGGCACCAGCTGGTGAAAGCTGGTAGTTTTCCATTGTTTCCCTTTGATGGAGTATGTTCCACTATTTATCTGTTAATAAAGTAACATTTGATTCTATTTCCAGGAAATAATTCTGTATATGTGATCATCTAATATATTATTGTAAGAACACAGTTAATATGTTTGCATCTATTTTTCTTCTATCTATCTTATAAAGAGAGGTTACTCTCTATTCTCAAATGCATGGATTTTTAGGACATTTGAATTTGTCCACAGTGGTCTGAGGGCTGACTTTATGTAGACTGCTGACTAGGTACAGTACAGTCTCCAAGAAATGCATTATTAGCATTGAGCCAGTACTTCTGTATTAAACTACACATGTTGTGAGATGTTAGCCTATACATAGACACTAATAAAAATACTGTGTGGTTCGCTGCGCAGATGTGATTTCTTATTGTAATCCCCCACCCCCCACACACGCTCTTCTCCCAGGTCACCTTACCACTGTTTCAAAATGTGGTAAGGTGTATTAAAGCATTAATTTGTTGACTAAAAATGTTTTTAAAACTCACAGATCCAGACGCAAATGGTTTGATACCTTTTATTGCACCATCATAGATGTTACGAAAAGAACAAAGTGCCTAAGCTTTCGGACCAACCAAGTCCTTCCTCAGAAGCTTATGGCAGTTACAGTATTTAGAAAATCACATAAGCATTAATCACGTGAAGCTTGCATCTATTGAGGTGTGCATAGTTGAGACATTGTGACGCGAGCCACAGGCTGAGAGCCTACAACGGACCAACCATGCATTAATTCCCTATTAGATGCCACCTTTGGAGTGGATTAATGTGCTTGTAACATGGCAAGTGCAAGCCTATTATTTGTCAGATGATGTTTTCTTTCCTATAGATCGAAATTTTTGAAATCTAAACAACTGAACCGTTTTAGACATTCCTCCAAGAAATTCCAAAAATTCTGGTCCATGTAAGATACTGCTGCATCTATTAAACTGTGCAGCTGTGTATCAGTCATAAAATCTACTTCAGGACAGCTCCCTTTGAAGGTAAAAGGAACAATCTTGTCCTCAGTGCCATGTTTTGAAATGAGATAGCTCATGCAATTCTCTGCAGGACTATACTGGTTTAGAAATGATGTCATAAAATTTCCAGGTTTTGTTTTTAGCTCCGTCAACTGTATTAAGCATGTCTCGATGAGTTGGGGACTTCTAATATTAGCAGATCATCCTTTTGAAATTCCAGTGAGAGATTTGTAAATATTGGCAAAAAATCCTGAAGAATAAACAGTGATTTTACAAATTGTACTGAGTGCGCATCTCTTAGAAGGGCTTTTGCTTTGGCACCATCATCACCAGCAGAGTTTGTGACATGTTTGAGGTGTTGAACTACTGTGGACAGGTTGACTTGAACAGTATTAACAGAATGGGTCTTACTTGCAAGCCAACGCACTTGCTTTATTGCACTAAAATGAGCCAGTTCAGTGTGTATGACATCTGCCATTTCCTGTAGTTCCCAAAGTTTCTTGGGGCTGTAGCCATAAAATTTAAAAATTCCTTTCAGGGTGTTTCCTACTTTCTGAACAAAGGGATTTTTTTTTTCATGATGTCGAGAACTGCTAACTCCAATTTGTGGGCTACGCAATGCATGACTATTACAGTGGGAACATGTCTGATTTTTGCTATGGTGCCACCTGCATGGCCCATCATCATACTGGCACCATCAAAGTTGGCAGATACAAGAACCGGTCCAGGCTTGCTCACATCATTAAGGTTTGCAAAAGAAAGATCAACAGACTCCAGCGCAGAGCTTATTGCATTAAAAACTCCATGTACGTGAGAATGTTCTAGAGGAACTGCTTTAATTAACACAGTTGTGACTTTTTTTTCTTCGCCATCAACAAAACGAAGAAAACAATTTTCCCACTGTATTATGCTTGCATCTGTACTGCCATCTGCAAGAACAGTAACGAAATTTGTATTTTTGACAGCCTGGATCTGTGTTTTAGGCATGACAGCCGATATTGCGGTATAGAAATCTCTGGCCTGTTTACCATTTGCGTAATTGCTGCTGAGTTTAACACCATTTTTTTCTTGCAATGTGCAAAGCCACCTCATATCTGAGAAAGGACGTAAATTTTTAGCCAAGGAATATGCAGAGTTAAATAAACACCTCATTTTATTTTTGATGGCTTCCTCCATTTGAGAAAATGTGTGATATATAGAGAATAAAGTATGGGTCGGGGTGTGTAACGAGGAGTTTGCACACATCCGAGGGGTTAGATGCTTCATAAACCCGAGGCGAAGCTTGAGGGGTTTATTAAAGATCAACCCAATGTGTGAGTGTAAACTTAGTTTACACACACCACCCATACTTTTTTTATATAATTGCTGGGTTTGCCTTTTTCACCAGCAGTTATATAAAATGAATGCAGGCTGCTGCGCGTCCCGCTCGTTTAGATTTGGCTATCCGGTCTGTGACTCACAGTGTCGTTTTCAATTAATTTCAGACTTTTTTCGGGGGCGGGGGTTGAGCAGTAGAAATAGGTTCTCTTTAGCGTTGCAGATGAGATTCTGTTTAAAAATTAAACTTACCGCCGAGTCCGATTCTAAGTGGCGGTTCAGTCTTCTGGGGAAGCGGCAGCGAGCGTTCTGAAGGGAAAAGCAGCAAGTGGGGCATGTGCAGAGCGAGGGAAACCGTGTGCGTGTTTGCCGTTATAAATGCTCCTTTATAATGGCAAATTACGCCACGTCTTCCTTATGGGAAAAAGGCTACACCAGCTATTATATTGCAGTTTCAGATAATGTTAAAATTGACTGCACATTGACCAGTTTTGTGACTTTGCTGGTTTGCACAAATTATATGTGGAGTTGATTTCTCATGGGCTCTCACGGACTCAATTCTGAAATTATTTGAACCAGTGGCAAACATGTTAGGTTTTTTGGAATAAGTAGGAGTCGCAAGAGTGGGATCTTTCTCACAGACAGAGTAGTACATGATGCATTTTTGGTCATCATACCTTAACCAGGTAAAGTGATTTAGCCAGTGATGCTGAAATGTTTGAGCCCTTTTTTCTACGTCATATTTTTTATCTTTGCTTCTTTTCTCAGGTTTGTTGTTTCCTCATCACCTAAAATGAAAGATCGCTTTAGCTGTACTGAAGCAGAATATGATGGCACTGAACTGCTGCTGCTGTCATGCTCACTCATTTCAGAAATTGGTATGGTCAGGTCAGATTGATTGCCTGTTACGTCTACAAACACAGACCCAGACTGAGAATGAGAACCATTATTTTGTTGTTTTCCTGACTAGGGCCGTGGGGGGGGGGGGGATGCTGGTTGGGGCTGGCTTTCAGACTGTGAAGAAGAAGGCTCAGGCTCTTTGCTTTTTTGTGCCTGATGAAGAAGATGAGGATTTTTTCCCCTAGTCCACTAGGAAAAATAGAGTAGTTTGCTTTGACTTATTTCTTTGCATTTTGTTTACTTCTGTGGTTATGCAATTGTGAAAATATTGAAAATTGGAAATATTGTACTGTACACAATAAAATCTTATCATGTTATCTTTGTGTGTGTTGTGTACTTTTTTACCTTACGCTGTTGTGCTTATGCTTACAACACTACAAGAGGACCTGGGTAGGACAGGATGAGGAGGGAGTAGGTGGGTGGAAGTTAGTAGTAGGGAGCGGGAGCCAAGTACTTGTACTCCACAGTTGTTCCCCAAGTTCCTCTACCCTCTCAGGGCAGGTTAGGTCTCACACTTTCTCACAGCCACACACACACACACACACACACACACACACACACACACACACACCTCCACCAAAGGGTTTATTTTTTTGTGTAGCACAAAAAGTATGTTCCCCCTTTGTATAGTTTATTTCCAATAAGTCAGCAGTTGTTGTTCCCCAAGTTCCTCTACCCCCTGGGCAAGTTAGGTGGTCTCTCAGCCACTAATCCACACACACATCTCTCTTCCAAGTTCCAGCAGCCCAAACTTTTTTTTTAGCTTTCTTTCAGAAGTCCACCCGTCCACCTCAGGAATGAGTGAATTCTGGACAGTCACCGAGCAACGAGAAGTCACTCCTGGCCTTTCAGGCTTTTCACTCCGTCTCCTTTCCCTTTCCACACTCTGCTGTAGGCTTTTATTTTTTTTATTTACTGTAAAGTCTTTTCTCTTATTAGCTGTTTTTTTTTTTTTTTTTTTTGAGGGTCTTAACTTTCACACACGTCTGAAGCCAGCTGGCCATAGGACAGTGTCACCCAGACCCTGCCTCACTCCTTTAGTTTTCACACAAATTTGTTCTCTCCTCTCACGGCAGGCACAAGCAAGCAGCCCACAATCAGTTTAGCTTCCCAATCCCTTTTATTTTCTTTACAATCTTTTTATTTTCACTTTTTTTGTGTCTTTCAGTTAGCTAGGCAAAGCCAGGCCAGCCACAGGACAATAGGCACTGCAGGACAGGTCACCACTTTTTCACAGACTCTCTCTCTCTCTCTCTCTCTCTCTCTCCCCTCTCCTAACAACAGCTACAGCCCCACACACTTATGCCCAGAGTCTAGACTTTTCTTATTTTTTATATAAGTATAAAGTCTTTTATCTTTATTAGCTGATTTTTTTTTGTGGGGGGCTTTCACAAGCCTGAATCCAGTCGGCTACAGGACAGTGGGCAGGAGGTCACCCAGATACCCACACTCCTCACTCTTTCAGATTCCACACAAATCTGCTGTCTGCCGTCACAACAGGCACAAGCAAGCAGCCCACAATCAGTTTAGCTTCCCAATCCCTTTTATTTTCTTTACACTCTTTCTATTTTCACTTTTTTTGTGTTTTTCAGTTAGCCAGGCAAAGCCAGCCATGCCAGCCACAGGACAATAGGCACTGCTGGACAAGTCACCCCTTTTTCACAGACGCTCTCTCCCCTCTCCTAACAACAACTACAGCCCCACACAATTATGCCCAGAGTCTAGGCTTTTTTTTTTTTTTTTTTTTATTTAGGTATAGTCTTTTATCTTTATTAGCTGATTTTGGGGGGCTTTCACAAGCCTGAATCCAGCCGGCTACAGGACAGTGGGCAAGAGGTTACCCAGATACCTGTCCCACACCCCCTCACTCCTTTGAATTCCACACAGATCTGCTCTCTCCTCTCACAACAGGCACGACAAGCAGTCCACAATCAGTAAGGCTTCCCAATTCATTTTCTTTACAATATTTTTATTTTCACTTTTTTGTGTGTCTTGTCTTTTAGTTAGCCATAGGGCATTGCCACTGCAGGTCACCCCTGCACAGTCCCTCCCCTCTCCTAACAATAGCTCCACTCAATTATGCTCATACAGTCCTTTTTTTCTTGTCTATCTGTTCTAGTCTACTAGCCTTCTTCCTTTTTTGTTTTAGTTATTTATTGTCTCGGTAATCTGGCCATCCTCCGATTGACTAGGTCTGCAAACTCCTCCCCCATCTGTGTGCGGTCCTTTCACTAGGAAACAAAACACGGCTTTTCTGGTCTCCTTTTATTACTTGTCCCCTGTTTTTATATATAATAATCTGCTGTTCGTCAATTACACAGTTTTATATTTCATCAGCAAGCAATAGGACTAGATGTTGTAGATAAGCAACCCTCCTCCTCTACCTCCATCAAAACTCCATGCATGCCACATGCAGTACGTAGAGAGGGAGACAGAAAACACACATGGTCTCCCTATTTGCTCTGTACAGTACTATTTTATATATAGTTTTAACACTGCCTGCTTGGCACCACTCGCAGTCTATAAAAAGACTGGGAACTCGCCTCCCATTTAGTTGCAGTGCTGAAGCTGCTTTAATCTGCTGGCGAGATTTTTTAAAGATTTTATAGTTAAGACTGATTCACTCAGTCTGCTCTGTCCGCTGGTCTATCCATATAATGGCACTCTTGGCAGTCTCCCACTAATACCACCTCCCCACTCCTGATAGCCACCCACCCCCAACGCTGATTTTTCCAACTGCTAGGACTGACAAGGTACTCTTTCACTTCTTACTCATTCACTCACCTGTCAGTCCTGCTTTCTCTACAGTGCAACTAGTCTGTGAAGTGTGGGGTGAGATGTGGAGGAGGAGGGTCCCGGCAAATGGCTACTGCGCACCTGCGCTCTCCCGTGCTCGCTCCCGGCAGCTCCAGCAGTCGGCTCTGCACCACATGACTGTATTTTCAGTCAGTATATGACACAGTCTGGCGCTTGGGCTCAGAATGGAAAATAGCGGTGGCACCTAGTGGCAGAACATAAAAACAGCAGGCAGGTATGAAAAAAAATAAAATAAACAGAGATGCTCTGAGCCGGTTGTCCGTGGACAACTGAGGGCTATCAATTTAGTAGTCCAGGTGACAGATCCTGTAGTCAGGGACATTCGGCTATGGGATTTGTCAAGCCCTGCCTTAAGCAGCCTTTCATGTTAGTCAGGCAAGGAAAATCCCAGCATGGACTACTGCATTTCCAAAATCATGCTGGCAGCATCCTTGGTTAAATTGAGTGGTTTAAAAAAATGGCTTTAAAACAGTGCTTCATTTTATCTGTGAATGAAATGACTGTGAATTCAAAGTAAATACAGGTGTTTCTGCACCCCAGGACTGCCCAGCCGACACCACAACAGTTGCAGTAGGCATCCTTTTGGGTATTTGTTGTAAGTAGTGTAGTGTCAGTGGAGTGGGCATAGAGACTGGGAAAACCTGTATTTACTTTGGCTTACAGTAGTTCCTTTATATGTTTATATATACAGTTACTGTGTCTCTTAATGTTTATAACAGTGCATTATAGACAGGGCCCCTAGTGCTCTGCGGCAGAATTTTCTGATTTCTGCGGCAGAGCTCCTAGGCTTCTGCGGCAGCATTTTCTGATTTCTGCTGCTTGATTTATTCATTTCTGTAGCATAATGCAGTCCTACCACTGGCCAAAATATGATGCGGTGTCATAGATTACATCACCTTCCAAGCATAGAGGAGGGGCTTCAGGATAAACAAAATGGATACGGAGCCTGGCACTATGAAAAAAATGTATATTTGAATGAAAATTCACCAAAAACAATGAATTCTGTGGCACTATATGAATTCTGCGGCATGATGCAAATTCTGCGGAAAATTCCGCAACGGCAGAATTGCAGAATTCCAGGGGCCTTGATTATAGAATTCTTTGGGTGAGAGAACTGCGAATTGCACATGAGTAGTTCTGGCACATGAAAGACTTGAGATGAAACTCTTACAACCATAAGAGACTCAGTAGCTGTACATATAAGAATATTACCAATCATGTTAAAAGACCTTAATTTTTAGAAAAATCAAAACTGAATTTGAAATTAAACTGTTTTACTTTGCAAAGCATTAGAAAATCCCTTTTGTAGACAGTAAGGCACAACAGGACATGGGGAGTTATGTGATAAACGCATGCCCAGGTGCGTTGTGAGGGACGAGGCATTTGCATCAAGTGCTTCAGCACCTGGAAGTGCGGTTATCACATAACTACTCACACCTTAACATATTTTATTGAGCTTATAAAATGGGTAAACTAAGGATCTTAATAAACTGAAAAAGTCCACTTGTTTTTTTAATTAAAAAAAAGGTATTTTCTTTAATAACTTGTACAAAGTACCCCATCCTACATATCTGTCTTTCCACACATTCAGTAGATCTAATGTTCATTTATCATAGAATGCAGGAATTTAAACTTCTGCATAAGTTTGCTGGCAAAATGTTTACCTCTCCTCACACAGATATACACAAGAGGCCTCAGTAAAGCCAGGGATGCAGTTTAATGTGAGCGGGTTAAGCAGCAAAGATTTCCCTGGTTGGTAGGTAGGTAAGGATAAGAAGAGTTTTTTCTGATGGTCAGGAAAGAAGCTCATGAAAGTAAAACTAAGAGCAGTACTTTGTTTTTTAATTGGTGTACATGTGTAAGAGATGGATTGTAAAGGGAAAGAACATTTAGTTCATTTTTTTCAGATTTTGAGGGAGTTTCATTTTTAGGATCTAGCTGACTGTTCTAGTATCTAGAGTAAAGATAGGAACCATGTTTATAATGGAAATCAGGAACGTTTTACAAACAGCATTGATATGTTAGTGTGCTGTGTCCTGATTGCCAGCACTTTTTTTAGCCAGTGGTAGTGGTCTCACACACTACGCATGAGACACACACTTGTATAAGTTCATAGGGCCTCTGATGGGTGTCTCTCGGAGTGTAAAAGATTCCAAGCATGAGATTAGGTGAGTGGACTGCAAAGCTAAGCAATTCTGGCTGTCCAAACCTCATAAGAAGAGTCTCTTATACCACATGAGATACCTAGTGGAAGTCTTACTAACGTATTGTAAATCACTTGAGTTTGCTAGAGTGATTTTATAGTAAGTTTCAAGTTTTTTTCTAAGTATATTTTAAAAGTTAAATAAATACCATCCTTCCCAGCTCTGAAGTGGAGTGGCCCACTCCGATTCACCCATGTCTCAGTGACGTGCATTTTGCTGACACCGATTACGGCACAGGCAAAACGAAGCCTGACATTACAGTGCCAGGCACTTCGTCTCACGGGAGTTACAGCGCCAAAGTGTCCTCCTGGGAAACGGCTGCTCTTGCAGGGGGCCTTGTCCACTGCACCCCCCCCCAACTAAATATAACCTCCTTTGAGGCGGGTATGTCCTAGAGGGGATAGAAACTGTGGGGCGCAAAGGCCGACATGAGTGAGGGGCGATCCAAAATCAAGACCTCCCCTTTCACTGTCGCCTTTACTGCTATGCCCTAATTGCGGCAACACAATCCAGTCGCCATTCTAATGGTACACCGGCTACTCCTAATGTTTCTGCATGAGAGACTGTACAACCTCTGTGCACTGAATGGCTGAAAACATGTGATTTATAGTGTTTCTTTTTTGAACTTTATTTTATTCATTTTCAAGTAAGCACTGAAAAAGCTTTACAGACATCGGAGCTTGGTTACATTGCTCCATCACTCTTTGTGATTCAAATATATTAGCAACAGTATTATTTGTCTGGTGTCACATGATACCACCTATGGGGGTACCTTCATATTAATGTTATACAAGTTACTTTTAGGATGGCTAACCATGTTAAACAAGTGGAGTGAAAAACAAAGCTAAGTGAAATTCTTAAGGGTACTGAACTCTTTGACGTATGTGGTCACTGTCTCCGTAAATATCATTCTTTTGAGCTTAGGTAAAGTAATCTCCCCTTCACTCATCTTCTCCCCCTGCCAAACATCTCCAAAAATAATGATTTAACTAATTATTAAAGCCTTAACGAGACAACAACAAAAAAAAATTCCTAATTGACCGAGCAGATAATTATCTCTATCCCCTAATTTTGATTCAGGAGTTACTAACCCTCGGTTATGTTTGTATCAACTGTTCTGTGTGTTGTAAAATCAAAGCAGACATAATATTTTAATACCTAATTTTTAGGTATTTAGTATCAAACCTGACAGTCTCTGCTTGAGAGAACGTAATATGGAGTGTTCAAGACTTGGGCGGCGTTACTATGCCACTATTAATTAGTCCTCATCGGCTTCAGAATTGGATGGTAGGCCATGCGGTTCCAGGGGCTTCTTCCTGAATTCCTCTGAAATTGCTGTTACTCTTTTTGCGGCCTCCTCTGGATTGTTAAATTGGAAGGTTTGCCCTCCGTAAGTCAGGCATAGATGTGCTGGTGCCACTAGGGAGTCCGCCACCCCCAGACTCCTTAACTGCCGTCGTCGGAGGTCAAATAACTTCCTTCTTGACCTTGTAGTGAAGGACCAATCTGGGAATACCTTAATTTCTTGTCCTTCAATGGCCACCGGATAGTTAATTCTTGCCCATTGTAGAATCCGATCTCGTGTGCTGGCTCCATCGGTAATCAGCATTATGGTACGTGGAGAGTCCGTATTGCTTTGTGCTCTACGAAAATTTATTGTGAAGGCTTGCTTATGAGATTCATCATCCACCTGAAACTCTGCTGGCATACTGTCCATTAGCCATCTCTCTAGGTAGCATGGGGGTTAGCCAACTCTATACCCTCCGGAACCCCAATCAGCCTGACATTCGTTACTCTTGTCGAGTTTTCAATAGTTTCCTTGTGGGTTCTTAGATAGTTAATCTCTTTCATGGATTGTATAAATGCAGCCTGGGTCTTTTGAGTGCGGTCCTCTGCCCTCTGTGCCATTTTAGTCGCCTGCTCAATCTTCGCATCTTGTGCCTCAAAACGTTTCAGAACACGTTCCAATTTCCTATCCATGTCTCACACAGTGTTAAGGACCCTTTCCCAGGCATGTTCATCTTTAGAGCCGCTCGGGCCCGCAAGCTGATCCGGCCCAACATGCTGGATTTGTGGTGGCTGGGACATCAATTTTTGATTTGCACCAGCAGCTGCTCCCTTTTGTCTCCCCATAACAAGTCTGGTATCGTTCTGCTCCTCAGCTTCTAAATCATTGAGTACTGTAAGTTGTTTTCTGCTTAATCGCTATCTATTAGATATTTTTTTGATATTCAGCAGCGCAAGTAACAGAGCGTCGGGAAGATACCTCCTGTTCCAAATGCGGCTCTCTAGCGCCCCTATAGTGTTTCTAAGAGTGCCTGGAATGCTTTGAAATAAACAATCCTGACTGGCTGAAAATGATGTCATGGCTCCTAGTTAAAATAAAAAAACGTGTTTGGGATACCCCCATGGCCCAGTGGCATTCCAACCCATGTTTAGGAATAAGGTCAGGACACTGCATTGGGGGCCAGGCCTGACTGCAGCAGCTGCCACTCAGCAGTTCATTGTGGTCAGAGGGGGATGGTGCTGCGCCACTGATGCCACAGCAACCACTGTGGTGAGCCAAAGGAGCTTGCTCCCTCCACAGGACATGGCTGGGTGCAGCTGAGGCACTAAGCAGCTGAGTGCCTGCCACGGGGAAGAGGGAGGGCAGGGAGAAACACAAGACTCGGGCCATCCCTATATTATGGCATGGGTTCTGGACTCCCCCTGGGTCCAAGTGCCTGATGACATTGAATCCTTTAAATAGGGCTATAGTACAATTATTGCTTAAAGCTGTTAAAGTAGCTAAAGCAGAGCTGAAAAGTATATCTGGATGAAAGTGAATTACAGTCACAAACAGAATATTCTTCAGAAAGCAACCTGGAACTATTATACACTGTTTTGTGTACATTGTGGACCATATGGTTGTAGATTTAAGCAATAATGCCCGACAGGGTGTGTGTCGTGCTGTGATAATGTCATGCCTCAGGTGATTGGGCACTAGGCCGCAGGCCGAGTGCATCCAATAACTGAGGCGTGATTTATCCCAAACGACACACCCTGAGGGCATTATTGCTATACAATCGTCATATATACAGAAGAAAAAAATCATTTTAAAGATGTTTTTGTATGGAAAAATATTTTTGTTTTTTAAGAGAATGTGGAAACAATCAAGCAAAGCAAATCAAGCAAAAGCAAAAAATCAACTAGAGGTTCACAGTGAGGCTGAGACTAGACCCATGATGTTGTACTGGGATAACATCACGAGTCCAGCCCAAGACTGACCAATCAGAGTCCAGGATTTTTTCTTGCCATTGTATAATAAAGTGTTATTGAAGTGCAAGAAAGTGGCCTCAGACTTGGGCAGCATTATTCCATCTGCAATACAACTGATAGATGGAACCCAGCGTGTTTTAAATAAGGTGTCCGACAGAAATAGATACACTATGATTTACTACCCTCTACCTCTATGTGTAGGGAGAACCCTGTATACTACATACACTTAATGACAAGGCTTGAAATTATTGAACAATGTTTTTGGAACTTTCTTGACGTGCTCTGATTGCATTGGTTTCTGCGCCTCCTGGGAGCGTTGCACCCCTTAATGCAGTGGAGCCAGTTTCTGTGTTCATTAGATTTTGAATGAGCATGTATTTTAGACAAATATTTAAAGAACCCCTGACACCATTAGAAAAACTTGAAAAAGAAACTCTGAGATGTAGACACAATTCAGTTGATAGTTCATATATGTTCTATAATTCTTTCCCTTTATTCTTTACTACAGAGGACAGTTGTACTGTATGAAAGAGGATCACTCTCACTTAGACCTCATCTGCTTTTTCTGCTTGCCTGCACCTGACATCATAATGCCCTGTTTATGTCATTGTAATTATCTCCACAGCAACAGACTATGATGTCATAAACAGAACTGTGATGTTCGGTGCAGGCACGTAGCCAGGACAGATAGGGCAGCAATCCTTTTTATATGTAAATGTCCTTAGTAATAAAGAAGTAAGGGTGAGAATTACAGAAGAAATATTACATGTACGCTGAATTTTGTTTAAATATAACTATTTTTCAAAGCTTTCACTACAGAGTCAGGGGCTATTTAAGAAGTTGCAAGGCTACCAAACTATGCTGTAACTAGAAATAGTAAACTATAATTTTTAATGTTTCATTTCCAGTGTCCACTTTTCCACTTTCTGCACTCTTCATCCAGGTAAATAAGTAATTTTGCAGTAGTGCAATGACATCACACTGTTGTGTGACTAAGTGGTTTGCTCAGATTTTCCCTCATTGTTTATGCCACTAATTAGATGTCTTTGTTTAGTAGCTTTAGCTTTTGAAGTGCAAATAACCTCTTCACCCTCTTCTCCACCTATGACTGGCAAACCCTGTGTGGGGAATATAGGTCTTTCTGGTTATTTCATGCCTGGCTCTATTCTCATCCATGCCATTTCCCAAGAATTACAGTTAACGTGTTTGTATAGCGACAGTGCATTTGAAACAATGGACCTAGTGATTCTGAACCCTTCATCCAATCTGGATTTCATGAGTAAACATGTTCTGTTGATCAGAAATTTACTGTTGTAGGGTGGAAGTCACTTATTCCAGTAGTATGCCAGCACAATGTATGGATGAAACACCGATTTGTTCATACTTTATTGTAAATGGACAGCATTAGTGATGCGGCTTTTGAAGGCCTATAATTCTGTCTGTTTTCTTGCATAAATCCCTGAAGGCAGTTTCTGTCTAAATGGTTGAATACTGTTTTTGTCTTTAGATATGATCAGTCCATACAGTGCTTATATAAGCGATGGATGGGGTAATATTTCTTCCTTTGGTTTGATGACATCTGGTTGTGCACACTGTGATGGACTCGCTGGAGTCATTGAGCCAGTTTTTGGTCCAGAAATGAGTCCCTTTTAGCTTGCAGAATCAAAGTAGACTAGTTTATAATCAGATTTTTGTGGCCACACTGTAATGTGTACTGGATTACAATGGTTGTGCTTTTGATGTGGGTGGAAGAATTGCTGAGTGTACATTACACATAACATTTCAGACTAGAATACTTGAGAGTTTCACTCACAATAATCGTACCAAAGAGGACATTGTCACTTTGACTCACCGTGCCCTGGCCACAGTTACACCACCATTGTAGTTGGGTTTATTCTGTTGACACATTTATTTACACTATCACTATCTAATTATCAACATCACATAGCATACACATAATTCATCTCTGGCTGCTCATACACTTCATAGCCAACTACACCACACGTTGTACATATACAACACCCTTTTTTTCTTTCTTTCCTTCCTTCCTTTCCTGCGCTCTGTGTGCTTGCTTTACCACCAGGAAGAGCTCCTTTTCTGCTAATCTTGCTGCACCAGCTCACAGGCTATGATCCACTGCATGCCTGAGTGTGCATGTGAGTTCTTGATGGACAGCAGGCCCCTGACAGGCATACCATGCCTTGATGCACACACAGGTCATGGCTGAGCCCGAGTCTCTCCCTGAAGCCATCCTCCTTGGCATTTGTCCTACATTATTGGGCCTTATTATTTATATGAAAATTAGTGACTGGGAAAGGCACACTGAGCCGAGGCTTGTTTCCAAGTGCGACCTGACAGAGGAGTACAAAGGACATAAAATGCATAGCACAGACGAAGTTCACAGTGACAGTAAAGTGCAATCAGGGAACACTATGATACAGCAGTAATACACAATGAGCAAAAAAAGCAAAAGCAACAAATTATGTGTATCAGCCACACCAACGCAGTGGTAGGAGGCAGATGCATGGAAGACTGTCAGGTGGAGGGAAAACAGAAGCGGGGGAGGGAAGGAGTCTTAGCTGATACCTCTGAGAGTCAGGAGAGGGAGTGAAGCAGAGAGAAGAGGGGAGGAGGTTCCAGAGTGATGGAAGATGATAGGAAAAAACTGATTTCCCAGCAGAGAAGTGGGGATGTGGAATGATGAAGATGCTGATATCACTGAAGCGGAGGGAGCAGGAGGCTGAGGGGATGAGGAGTGATAGAAGTAGAATGAAAGGGACCCAAACTAATATTATGAAGGAGGCACAGTGAATGTGATGGTGTGAGGGTGGGGGAGAATGAATAAGGATGAGTAAAATTAACAATGATGAGTTTGAGTGGGGGAGTTGGTAGCTGAGCCACAGATGGAGTTGCAGAAGGTGTCCAGTCTGGCCAGGGAGGTGGTGGTGGTGGTGCCATAAAATGCATCTGGGTAGTCAAAGACAGGAAGCACCATTTTGGTGACAAGCTCACGGTGGACCAGTGGAGACAGACAGTCTTTACTGCAGTACAGGGCACCAAGTTTAGGATGGAGCTTGGCATGGATGGTGTCAATGTGGGTTAAGAAGTCAAGCTTGCTGTCTAGTCACACACTGAGCAAGGTACTTGAAAGAGTGTTCTAGAGGGGAGCCATCCAAGGTAGAGAAAGTGGGCACGGATGGCAGTCTGGCCAGTTTCAGGCTTTTGCCAGAGGTCATGGATACAATTTTTTTGTGTTAGCCCAGAGCTGATTAGATTGGAACTAGCACAGGGCATTGTGGTAGTGTGTTGAACCAGGAAATAGAAGTCTCTTTTAGGTGTAGCCATTTGGCATTGGTGATATATAGGGGATCAGAACATCCACTGAATGCAGGCCAGGCCTGAAGCAGTTCAACACAGTCAACAGATTCCTCACGAGACAAGGCGAAAAGGATACAGACTGCAAACTAGTATGGACTTGTGGAATGTGGAGAGTGTGTTGAAGTAAGTGAGGTCATTTTGGATGGCTTGTAAAGCCAGTGTTTCCTATGAAGAAATGGAGGACTGCATGCCATGTAAAGGCTCCTGTGTAATTGCTCCAGTCAGGTGTTACTAATCTTCTGGACAGTCCTGCACCTCCATATTCTCATTCAGCAGACATGGTTGTCACTGGAGATCCTCGTTTGACAGAAGGGAAATTCTAGGAATGAGACTGAACTCTGTGCTTGCAGAAGACAGGGCATTGAGAAGCTATTGCTTTGCCACTCAGAAAGTATTGTCATCAAGTCACATATATTAATGAGGAAAGTCTGGAAGGTGATGTTTAAAATGATGTTCTGAAGAAAATTCCTTGCATTACTGTAGTTAAAGAATTTATTATAAAATCACCTATCAATTAATTTCAATGAGATGACCTTTTCGAAGATGACTGCTTGCTGTGCAGTGGGAGTTCCTTCCAATATGGCCAATGCCCCCAGCAAAAATGGTCACCAATTAGGCACATTAAGATGCCCGCCTCCAGTCATTTAAATGCCTCATACAGAGATGGCTGCTATCTCCCTGCGGCTGTCTGCTTCTACAAGCTGTTCCTCTTCCATGTAAAAAAGATGATTCCTGCCATATTCATTATCAGCCTCCCCCTTTTTATCCTTTGCCATTGTCTGCCTGGTTCTCAGGCATGGGGACATACCACCTTTTCCTGTGGTGACAACTCAGTCTTATCGTTTGCTTGCCCCCCTCTACTCACATTACTGCAGGAGATCCATGGCATGGGGCTTAGGACTGTTGCTGGTAGTCATCACAGTGTTGACATAGTTTTTACCCTCTTTCCATGGTCTCCTACTTCCACGACATTGGACAATGCCTCTCTTGGGCTGGCACATCACAGAGTAGTTGTGCATAGGCACCACCCTTTACAAGGGAGCAAGCTATCCCAGCCCACTGCAAGGGGCCACTGTGATGGAGGAACCCATTAGATGTCAGTGTGGCTCAGCTGGTTGAACATCCACCTCTGGGCTAGAAGGTCATGGGTACTGAACTGCTCTGGAATTGGGCTACTACCACAAACACTGTCACCTGAGTCCAGTACTAAGGGGATACTGTTCTGTGGGATTGTGCTGTCCAACAGAAGAAACATTAAACTGAGATTCTGTCTGCCTTTTCTGGTAGTTATTTAGCTGGATGTTAAAAATCCAATGGCATTTCTCAAAAAGAGTAGAGAATTTCATTGGTGTCCCCCATTCACTAAAAAGACCACCACAGTTTAATCTGGTTCAATTTCAGTTGATATGTATCTTTAATCTGCTCCGGCTCCCAGGAGGGGACTGAAAATAGGTTGATTGTCTCCATTTCCAGTCAACAAGAACTAAATAACAAACCTAGAGATCTCCATCCCCAGGCTGACTTGCACTGCACTTGATACCACTCCCCATCCCTATCATTCATGATCCCAGCTCCGCAAGTTTGCCCATTAGCCTGGGTTGCCAGTACAAGCTCTTCCATTAGGCCATTGGGCAGCCCTTTGTTTAATGTTTTTTTAATTGTAAACGTAGTGTGGTCCGAGTGGGACCACAGGGTCACCATGCAGCCTGATCAAGGTAGAGTGCAGTGCTTGGGGGAGGTCAGCTAGAGTGGAGTGGAGTCTAGTGGAGCAACATTTGAGGCACTGTGTGAGATGTGGTTGTCCGACACTGTGGTCCCACAGCTGAGAGTGACAGTGAGAGTGTGAAGCCCTTGCATGCCATCCTGGCTGAACTGCGCTGTTATCTCCAATGACTGGTAAGATGTAGGCTGTGGGTGCAACAGGCTGGTGAGGAAGCATTGTGTGTCAGATTCTGGAGCAGTCTGCATGAGTCTGGGGGTGGGGTGAGGGAAAGAGTTACTGTCGCTACTGTCATATAGAGCCACAGAATGGTATTCAGAACATTCCTGTAGGGTGGGGTAAGTGGTGGGGCACTGAAGCATTGCAATTGTTGCTATTGTTGCAGCTTTGATGTCCTCAAACACGTGGAGAGGCTGCCAGGCAGTTAAGTAAGTGCAGCACAACAGCATCCACTTTGTCCTCCTGAGGGGCAGACTGTCAGTGTGCTGAGACTGATGGGACACAGTAAAGAGGGAGAGATCTGCCAGTAGCCCATTATAGCTGCAAGATCAGTGCAACTGCAGGAGAAAATGGTTTCATGGCTTTAGAGCTCAGTTGTTGGGAGCAGTTTTAAAACTGGGCCATAGCTGTCACGTAAAGATGAACAAAAGGGCAATATTTAGTTTTTTTCTCTTGGTGAGTTGCCACACTCCTTCCTGATAAGAAAGCAAAATATTCTTTTCTCTTGAGGCAGGGATGAGCTGCCTGGATAGTCCAGATTTTGAACAGGCTGGAAAGGGGTGGGAGATTAGAAGACAAGTTTGCACTGATCAATTTGGGGACATGCGGTAATGGTTGGGATGGGGCTAAATCAGGACAAGGGCAGCATTCTTCGCCATGTGTGGCGTTTGTGGATCTGCCATGAGGACCTTTACCTCATTTGTAAGCCTGACATCCATGAAGCCCTTCATTCACTGGCCTCGACACCGCTATTGAATCACCTGCAGAGTTTGGCTTTCCGGTTCTGTTGTGTAAATAAGATGGCAGATGTAAAGCTGGTTGCAGCAGAAGCCTTCGTTTTTCAGCTTCAAGGTGCTTCAGTACATCATGAGGTGTTCCCTCAGGTGGGGTTTTCTCAGTGCCCCTGGCATATAAAGAGCACTACTAAGCCGAGAAAATACAGTAGATGCAATAGTGTTCAAAGTGTTTAAAGGGGCAGCCCCATGCTTAAGAGCTCCACACTTACAGTTTACTTAAAGGTGACAGACAAGGTAGGTACAGGGCAGTCCCTGTATATGCTTGCCAGCCACAGTCTCCAAGCAGCTTGGTTTTTATAATTTTTCATAAGGTAGTGAATTTATATTTTCAATTTGCAGAGTTTCGGCAAATGTGGAAGCTGAGGAAGCTCCCTGAGAAGTCCAATCACGCAGCACCAGAGGATTCTGGGAACTCTCCTAGTTTTAATGACATAGATCCCACTATAGCTGAACTAAAGACAGCAGGCAGTGGGTATTAGTTTTATGTTTTTATATCACTGGCATAAGGTTAATGTTTAAAAGTCTGCTTACTGCCAGTTTGGATTTAAACTAGCTGTCCCACCGATGCTATACAAACATAAAACTAATGGCTGCCATCCTCAATACAACAATAGCGGGATCTGTGTCACTAAACTGGGAGTTTTCCCAGAATCCCCTGGTGCCACACGATTGGGCTACTCAAGGAGAAGTTCCACTTCTGTACTGGCTGAAACGTTGTAAATTAAAAATACAAATTGGCACCTCATGGAAAATTATGAAACTAAGCTGCATGGAGACCTTGGCTGACAGGGTGAATGAGACTGAGCGAGACACCCCATGCCACTTATTTTTACATTTGGTCACCTTTTGGTAATCCAACTGAGCTCTGATATACAGTGGGATGCAGCTTCTTCCCAAGGTTTCTGCTGATAGGACTGAATCCCAGTGAGGCCAAGTGATCTGTCATTTAAAGTCACACAGTGACTCAACTCCTGTTGTGAGATTTCAATCTCTGAGCTCCTGTTTCTCATTTCCATACTAAACTGCCTTCCTTAGATGGCTGGAGATATTTGCTGCACACAAATAAGCAGTTGTCTCAATGAAGGTTTGAAAAGTAGATGTATTTAATTTCTTGTATTATTGTAGTCATTCTTTTTTGTAAAGAATGCTTGAACAATCTCAAAACAGTAGTGATATAGTGAGTGTACATTTAACCCTTAGGCTGCTGACAGAATTAGAACACATAGTAATTCTGGACTGATATATCAGAAATGTCCACGGCACAGCAAGGGTTAACATGTTTTAAGTAATGCGTAGTTCAATAGCTAGTGGAGTGCTAGGGAACTTAGCACTGTATATCATGCGTGTATGCAGGACTGTTTTTATAAGATAATTTTTTTTATCAGCAAATGATTGCTAAATTAGGTTTTATAATGCCTAGTAAAAAAGCTGTTTTAAATTATGGTACAAATTGTTTCAGAAAGGAAATAACAACCAGTTCTACTCAGTTACACAATAACAGCTACTGACAGCACTTAGGACTTTCTTTATGTATGTGACCCTTGTTTGTTCTCTTTATCTAATTTGCTGTTTTATTTAAATGTAAATTTTTTTTTACTGTTGATATTTCATACTTTTATTTTTAAATTGTTTTTATTTTCCTTCCCCAAATTTCAGCTTTCCATGCATGTTAATAGCATTCCATTCTGGGTTAATTACCCAGGGGACCTTTGTGCTAGCCTTTCGAACTGTTCCCCTAAGATTGCCCTTTTTTAGGTTAGGTGCCAGTGGTTCAGCAGAAGAGATATTCCTCTCATTATTAGTACATGACGTGCCCATGATAGCAAGCAATTTAAGGACTATGCATTTATGCAGCTGCAGCAAGCATGTTGGAACTTGCTTTGTAGGTTGAACCTGACGTTTCTAGCTTTTACCAGGCAAAAGAATTAAACTTCTTTAAAAGGGTTTTTTTTTAATACTGCCACATCTGTTATTTCTCTGTAATCATAAAACATGCATAAACAGCTGACAGTATTGGCATTTTTCTTTCCTGCCTGTTCAGTGCTTTTTGGGATTTATTTTGAGATTTCCCTTGTCATTTTGTCATATTTTTTTTTTCTGAAGTCCCCCTATAGTGGTTTCTTATTTATCCATCTTACAGTAATGGAAACAATCATCACTGGTGCTTGGCTATATGTTTACATCGGAGATCAGGCTGTGAATTCATTCCTCTACAAAAAGACAGAAAGATCAAGTAAAAATGGTGACCACATGTTGACAGAATGCATGATTTAACGAAACTGAAGGCAATCATTTCACAGAAAACTGTTTTATTTTCTGCCAGCAGGGTATAATAGAGAGAAATTTGCTGGTATTATTTTTAAAATTGCCCAGATCACTGTAGTTAGTGTAAAATTGTTCCAGGAACTATTTCCTGTGAGTTAACCAGACATTTGATTGTACCCTTTCTGTTTTGAATACCAAAGGCTCGGATTTCAGCTGTCGTGTGTGCAATCCATCAGAAATAATAGCACCTGAGAGTGGTTTACTAAAAAAGATTGATAAAAAGTGCTTGTTTGCAAGTGCGTATGCTACAAGTAGCTGTGCACTTCTGACACTCGGCATGTTTAATTGGATGACAAATGTCACAAAGTATTTGTAGAGCCATGGAAAATTGATACATAATCTTCATAATTTGATACAGTGCCACATTATACTGTATGATTCTAAGACTGTTGGCTACCAAAGTAATGAATACTGAGATCAATAGGTAGGCAGCAGTTGTGACAAAAATTTGATTGACAGCATATCCAAGAGCTGCATGTTGTACAGTGCACCAAAAATAATATGTTTATTTCATTTCTGTATAACTGGAAAAAAAAATCAATTGATACAGTCTTGAAGCAAACACAACCAGCTGAAGAACTACTCTGTATTATACAGATGGGTTATGTTTCTTTTAACTGTATTTATGTAGCACATCATTACCATTGTATATTATGAAAGAGACTACCTACTATCATGTTAATAATGTATTAAAATAAGTAAGATGCGACTTACTGGGACATGCATCTAAATGATCAGACTAATCACAAATTAACAGAATGGGATAATAGTTGTGTCTAAGTATAACCCATGATTTGTGTCGATGCTGGACTTCAAGATTTATCCAAGAAACACAAGTTGAATACAGATGTCTAGGTTTAATGTTTTACAATAAACCGTCTGTGCTGTAGAAATCAAAGTAAAACAAAAAACAACCAAATTAAAAAAAGAGAGAGCCAAAACCTATAAAAGAACAGATCTGTTTGAATACTGTAGATTATTCCTCAGGCTCATTCAGTCATTGTCACGGACTACATCATTTTAATTTTTGAAAACATTCTGTAGATTTTAGAGGTTCTGCATGTGTTGCTAAGATTCAGTGGTACAAGTCTTATTTTACAGTAAAGATATTAAGTATGGCTTGTAGTGTTTGTTTCATAATCTCTACATTTTTTAAAAACGGGCAAACGCTAAAATACATACATTTAACTGAAATACTTAGACATTAGCAAGCAAAACTGTGCAGAATGTAGTAATTCTATATGGCAGCATTTAAGTACTGCTTGATGTAAGTTAAAAGAAGTAATACTGAAAAGAGAGAGGATATTAAAATACAGAATTACATTTATATTACTCTGCATATTTCCTTCTTTTCATTTATTTGATCTTTTATAGTTTATATGAGAAAGCAGTATTCCATAATAAGTGTATTGACAGTTACTTGGAGTTCAAGACTCTGGGACTTCTGATTTAATACATACTCCCCTGAGGACTGAAAAAGTGGCCAGTATACTGTACCTGCAAAAGCACAATACATATTTCAGTTGGACAGCCTGTCTGGGTAAAACCTTATAATAGGAATTTACATTAGATCCTTACTCCTGCATTTCAATGTGAGTTTCACCTGGTAGAATTATTTTAAAGGGGACAGGAAATTCATGCTAATTTGCAGCTGTTTATAAAGTTCTTACTCTCAGAAATGATATGCATTCCCTAAATTATACATATTTAACTGTACCTGAATAAAAAGTGTTATGAAAAACTGTATTTTGCATTGTTTTGTTCTTATGGGCGGCATTCTGTTACAGTTCTCTTTGTGGAACCAATCATTTGGAGTGTTTACTATGTCATGGTTTGTGTACAGTATGCTAATTATGAGTCGTTTACCTATCTGAACTATGCTTAGCATTATGTGCACAAACTGTGACATAGTTAAAACTGTGACATAGTTAAAACTCCAGTTACTGGTTCCAAGAAGAGAACTGTAATAGAATGCTGCCCATAAAATAAAATAATGCAAAATAATTTTTCTTTTTCATTTATTTAGCTTTTGTTGACCGGGTAAGTGCACTAGACAAATTCTGCCTATTTTCAGGCACGACCCAGGGGAGGGGGATACAGATGAATTAAGCTGACTTTGAACCAGATTAAGCTGTTGGTGGTATTTTTTAATGAATATAGTTGTTCATATCATGTTTTATTCAGGTAGTTAAATATGGATAATTTAAGGGAATGTATACAATTTCTGAGAATAAAAACTTTATAAACAGTTGCCAATTAGAAATGATATCCTGTCTTCTTTAAGTGTATATTTGTAAAAACAGATTTGCATGGTTCTTCACGTCATCTCTTGTCTACCAAAATATTGTTTAGTTGTAGTTCTACATCTTGTCTCTATTCTAGTATGGGCCACCGACATGATATAATTGTACAAACTTTTATTTTCATTATATACTGTTATTATTATTACATATATTTTAACTAAATTACTTCTGTAAAATTTTCACGACTAGTATCCCATAACTGTACATTATAATGAAAATGTCACAATATTATGTATTTTTTATAAATGGCAGACTGTCCTGTAGTTTATTGATGTTTGCTTACTGTATGTTTAAAATAACTAGAAAAATATTTTCCCCACAAAGTATGTTAAAACAGAAAATAGAACTGTAAGTACAGAGGAAAGCCTAGCTTTTGCAGCAGAAAACTGCTGATTGACAGTATTATGCTTGACTGAAACAGATAGACTCATCAAAGAATTATTTTACCATTGGGAGGGACTCAGCATTTTATTTAAGGACTAGTTGAATGTAAGGCTTTGCTAACCGTTCAGATGTAATTCTTTGCATTAAACCAACAACATTCTTTCCACAAATATCCATTGTTAGGACAATGCTCTCAGACAAAATTTATGAGAAATGGAATTATGTTACCAAGGAGATAGCATTTACTATAATGAAGAGTAGATCCTAGAAAATGGCCCCTTTTACTGCAGCTCGGAGCAGAGCCACAAAAGCAATTGATTGGTCTTGGCATTTAGTCTTATATCAGCTGTGTCATCCATGGCTTCAGGAGAGAGAACACTAATCTAAAGTGACATTTCTGTTCTGGCGGGCTTTTCTGCCCTGATGAAAGCAATTACTTCATTCCTAAATGATAATTTGCAGGAGTTTCAGCCACTTTAATTGATAATTTTTTTTGTTCTCAGAAGTTCAATTGTGAAGTGAGTAGCTGATCTGGTAAATAGTAATGCTAGTCGTGAAATGCAAAAGTTTACTGGAAAGGAAAGGTTCTGTGAGGATGCAGATCTCTGTTAACTTACTACCCAGGAGTTACTGGTCTTAAAAAAAAAATGTTCTGTCTGCAGTCTTACCAGACAGACCTGTAAACCTGAACATTAAAAATTAATTTTGGTGCTACTAGGTGGCAAAATATGTCATGTATTAGCCAAGGATGCATTTGTCACTTGGCAATATTTGTAAAATGGTATGAAGTTTCAACCATGAAAAAGAAAGCTTAACATATCTGTGTGTATATCAGACAAAATGATCTGTGACTACCAGACACCTTTTGCTTGTAATGCTCACTAACTTGGGGAGTGGGAGTTTGACCGTCTGCACTCCATAACAATGGGGTTTATTTTTCCCCACTAGCAGCACCTGTTTCCTGAAATAATGTAAAATCCTGGCAGCAAAATGGCCATTAAAGTAGTGAACCAAATGAGTGTTTTACACCTGTTCAGTTTTTGAGCTTGTAAAGCACTGTTTCAAGATGGCCACGACTTCCATAGCTCCAAGAAGTAATGATTGGTAAATGTCTTTGACTGCAAATTTATTGTATATGCCACTGAGACTGCCATTTTAAACAGGTCTTTTTTTCTGAAAGCAGACTGTAGATTAGAGACCTGAAGTGGCAGATCAGAGATTTGAATTAGCATTTTGCTTGCAAAATAAGGTTCAATTTCATGCTTGCAGCATATGTATGATCTAGGGAAGATTTCAACATTACATGGTATGTGATCGTCTGGTCTATTAAGTGATAAATATAGCTCAAGAATGAAGGTCAAACAGCTTCTGCACATCAAACAGTCTTTGTCAGCCAAACCTTTTTCAGCCCAAGTTTGTGGAACAAATGAAATTTCGCTGCTGTGTTACACTTTGCCTCCAAACAACCATTACAACTGGTTTTATATATTGTGTGAGCATCAGACCATCAAACGGTGCATCTTTACTGACATGTTGCTGCAGTGATGATCTACAGCAGCAATCTGCCATTTATATTGGGGCAAAATGTGCATCTATATTTAGTGGTTAAAATGGACCTATTATGTTCTTGATGTTTACAACGGCTAACATAAATTAATGGTGACAGCTATGAGTAGTATATTAGTTAAGCAGCAAAGTTCTTACCTTGAACTTGAAGAGGCTTTAGCTGTGAGATACAGCATACTGCAGGTTTGCAGGTTTCCCTTGCAAATGATTACAAGTCCCTAAGTAGCACTTATTGCAGTTTTGAAATTGGTCAGTTTTCATTTGTAAATATGGTATTTTAAATTTGTTTTAACTATTTTAATTTTAAAGTTTTACAAATGTAAAATATGACTTGTGAAAGATGAAAGTAGACCAGTTGGGATTTTGCAGTGTTGCCACCTGGCCAGGCTGCATAAAAATAGCTGTTTTTTCCTATTAAAAAATAATGGCAGGAGTGAGGGCAGGTGTCTGTTCTGCAGCAGATGGAGGAAGGAGTCTGGCAGAAATGTGGTGGGCAGTAAGAAGATGTGCCAGTACCAACCGTACAAAGCATCTGAACGGCCCCTCTGGATATCGATAAGAAGTGCTGCGATCAGCGGCTAGATGTTGAGCCCGGTTGGGGAGTCGCAATTGGCAGCAGTTTGAGGAGCCAGAAGGAGCTGGACTTTGTCAGAATTGCCCTGATAGACAAATTAATTGTTAGCCATGTTGACGCTTTGTGATGAAGGATCTGACACTGCCCTTAGAAGAGTAAAAACACTCCTTAATAAGTCCTGCCATCTGACCTTAGGGGCAGATCATCTAGAAACATAGAGGTTGATGGCAGATAAGGACCGCAAGGCCCATCCAGTCTGCCCATTTCTTTTTCCACCTTATAAATGTGCCATCGGCCTTTGCTCTGTCATTGGCCTATCTATTCATACTCATCTGTATTGCTGCCTTATGCCTATCCCATGCCTGTTTGAAGCCCTGCACTGTATTCATAGCCACCACTTCCTGAGGTAGGCCGTTCCATGCATCCGCCACTCTTTCTGTGAAAAATAATTTCCTCACATTCTCCCTTAATCGGCCTCCCTCTAATTTCATGCTGTGTCCTCTTGTCCTGCTACTTTTCTTATATTTAAACATGTTAGACTCTTTCACCTTGTTAATGCCCTTAAGGTGTTTAAATGTTTCGATCATATCACCTCTCTCCCTCCTTTGCTCAAGGGTATACATATTGAGCTCCGTTAATCTGTCCTCATATGTCTTCTGATGCAGTCCCTGCACCATTTTGGTTGCCCTTCTGGACTGCCTCAATTTGGTTAATGTCCTTGTGAAGGTGTGGCCTCCAGTACTGCACGCAGTACTCCAGATGGGGCCTAACCAGTGTCTTGTAAAGAGGGATTATTGCCTCCCTCTTACGACTTGTGATACCCCTACATCTGACCCACACATGCTCCCTATACAATGGGACAGGGTGACTCCCTCTTTTCCTCAGGGTGCAGTACCAGATCTGCTTGCTGGCCAAAATATCAGTACTAGGGCTCATGCCTGAGTCTACCAAATGCCTCTTTAAAGCTGCAGAATCTGCAAAAAATAGAAGGAGTGTCACCAAAGGGGGCCTCCAGGTGCCATTTAAATGTACCAAGTTGGCTCAGAAATCACTGTCCTTCTGAGGACCCAGGTGGTTCAATGAGCTACCTATCACCCTAATTGAATGCACCATGCTCAGCTACTTCAGACAAGGGCTGTATTCTTACCTGGTGCGTAATGTGATCTGTGGCTGCTGTCCCTAACTTATGATCTGGATTTGCTCCGCTCCCCATTTTCTATGCACAACCTCCATACTCTCGCCCTGACAGTTTCACCCATTTATCTCCCTGTTGGTATGGCCCATTTTTCACTCTACCTCCAAACTACGTCCCCCATAACTCCTGCCCCACCCTATCCTATCTCACCTACGCATGACTGCATGCATCACACTCTTTCTCAGCCCCTGGATGCCAAGTGCCCCTACCTAACTGACTCTGTTTCTCCACTATCCTTCCCCATCCCCCCGTTAACAGTCCCTGGTTGTACCTTAAACAAAGCCTTCTCTGTCTGCTAAATCTGCTGTACCATTACCTAGAAAATTGCTTGCCTCTACTTGTATCATGTTACCACTGAAACACTGTGCCACACCTCAGGGTGCAGATGTCATCCTCTCCTTAGCACTTTTTTGCAACAGAAATCTCCAGTGTATCTTGTCTACCTTATTTGTACCTATACCCTTGTCTAAAACTGTTGCCTGTGTAACCCCAACCTCTGTGTAAACTGACCTGTATATGGTACCATATACGATGCTACCTGTATTCTTGTCCTGTTATGTTTACTGTGACTTGGAACCTTTGTAAATGAGACCATTTTGGCTCAGAGGTATTAATCTGAATTTGAAATAAATAAATAAATAAATAAATAAGGCTGTGATCAGTAGCAAATTAGTTGGTGTCCCTATGGCTAGTTAGTCCCACACCATCTAAAACGTGAGGTTATCCATTACTTGTGGTCAATGACAATGTGAGGTGCAACAACTTACACTTGTGGTGGCCAGTCAGCAGCCTGAGAGTCAGTACTGCAGGTAGCATTATATGAAGTAAGAGTGGAAAATAAAGGCAATTAGACAGTGGTTTTCACTCTGGCAGAAGGTTGGGACTGTTTGTATAGGAGGACACCTGCAAATGATGCTGCATTTTTCCCATATCCAGTACATAAATTGCTGCCAGGGCATCCATGATATCCAGTATATAAATCACTGTCAGGGCATCCATGATATCCAGTACATAAATTACTGCCATGGCATCCATGATATCCAGTACATAAATCGCTGCCAGGGCATCCATGACATCCAATCCATAAATCACTGCCAGGGCATCCATGATATCCAGTGCATAAATCGCTGCCAGGGCATCCATGATATCCAGTACATAAATCGCTGCCAGGGCGTCCATGATATCCAGTATATAAATCACTGCCAAGGCATCCATTATATCCAGTACATAAATCGCTGCCAGGGCATCCATGATAGCCAGGGTATCCATGATATCCAGTACATAAATCGCTGCTGGGGCATCCATGATATCCAGTACATAAATGCTGCCGGGGCATCCATGATATCTAGTACATAAATCGCTGCCGGGGCATCCATGATATCCAGTACATAAATCGCTGCCAGGGCATCCATGATATCCAGTACATAAATCGCTACCAGGGCATCCATGATATCCAGTACATAAATCGCTACCAGGGCATCCATGATATCCAGTACATAAATCGCTGCCAGGGCATCCATGATATCCAGTACATAAGTCGCTGCCAGGGCATCCATGATATCCAGTACATAAATCGCTGTCGGGGCATCCATGATAGCCAGGGCATCCATGATATCCAGTACATAAATTGCTGCCAGGGCATCCATGATATCCAGTACATAAATCGCTGCCAGGGCATCCATGATATCCAGTACATAAATCGCTGCCAGGGCATCCATGATATCCAGTACATAAATCGCTGCCAGGGCATCCATGATATCCAGTACATAAATCGTTGCCAGGGCATCCATGATATCCAGTACATAAATTGCTGCCAGGGCATCCATGCTTGTGTTGGCATTTTTGGGCTCACGATGTGCCAGTGCAATGATTTGGTGTGTAAAGATGTTGGAGAGGTGACAGAGCTTTTTCCAGTGCCGCTTTGCTGTGATAACAGCAATGAGTGTCAAGCGTCTCAGCCAACCAGCTTTCTGGATGGTTTTTTTTTATTTAGTTTTTGTTGACTGGGTAAGTGCACTAGACAAATCTGCTTTTTTTCAGGCACAACCATTTTATCCCTACTCATTGTCCCTACTCATTTCATAATTGTTCCTATGCAGCATAGCATTGTAACCTCACTGACTATGACATCACTAGTAACCAAGAAGAGCCACTCTCCTGCTTGACTGGCAACTTGTGACACACATAACTAACCAGGCAGCAGGACTGTGCTGTAACAGTGAGATCACAGGCTGATAATATAGTTGGAGGAACAATTCTAGATGTGTCTGCTTACAGGTAAAGAACTCCTTTTCACTTCACAGCCAATACTAGTAGGTAGAAAACCATCTAATAAGCACATAGAAAATAACAAACACTTCAGAAATAGAAAGTAATAAGGAACTACTTTTAAAAATTACTACATTTTTCTGCATGCTGTTGTTTTGGTACTACTAACCCTTTAATGTTCCACCAAAACATGCTTAAGCAAATATTGTGTAAGACAGTTCAATCTGAGTGGTTACATTAATGCTCAAACCCCACTTGAAGCAGCCTTGGACTCTAAATTGCCTCTGTTTACCACTGGTCAGTTGCCATTAAAGACTTGTGGGCAAGAATGGCATTTTGAACCACAAATCAGATTAGCTCACTTTCAGCGAAAAGGTTAATGAACCTTGAGGCTTCCGACTGACTACATGTTCTAGTTTGTCCAACAATGACTGCACGGTAGGATATATTTTCCTTTTTACCCAGAGACCTGTCATGGCATCATGCTGGCAGACAGACTCGGATCCAGGACGACGAGGTTGATAGATATTCACCTTGAAAACAAAACCCAGCAATCAATAAGTTGCAGGTTGTTTTCATGGAGTTCAGCATTAAATGACAGCCTTAACCTATGTGAGTTCATATATTTGTATCTCATGGGGCAATGCAAGGAAAAGTATATGCTGTATTATAAATCAGCTTAAAGAGTACTGCCATTAAATCATATCCTTTACCAAGGACAGGGACGCTCAAGTAAGACCTGAATTTATTATTGGCCACCTGAGTTTGCAGGATACATATAGAGATTACACCGCAAGGGTTGTAGAATTCCTATGGTTTTTAAACAACTATCCAGTTGAACCTTAAAAACAAAATTAATTTGTAGATTAAAAAAAAAAAAACAGTTTTTAAGTAGGCCAGTGAAATACAGTTTTTGCAAGTCTGATCACACATGGTAACACTTTAACTGTTTGATGCGTTACAAAAAAGGAACCTAATTATCAAGACCTAGTATTTAGGCACATAAGACATAGCATAGTTTTTAACTAGACCATTGCTTGGAAAACTTAGAGACTGGAATAGGAAGCAATTGTAAAAATGTCTTGCCTCTGTTTTAAAGCAGCACTGCATGTTACGGTGAAACTTTTGAACCTGCTGTATACCTTTTTATTTTGTTTTAGCTCACCTTTTTTCTTCTGTCATATAAAGTGTCCCTTTTCTTCATTTTGAATCTGCTTCAGTTTTTTTTAGATTTGAAACTACTGTATTACAAGAAGTTTTATTATGGCTTTCTTCAGTATTCTCAGCTGTTTTTGAACACCCAATGTTTAACGTCATTTTTTAAATTAGTCTTTTTCTCCATTGCACTGACCTTCTCATAGACTTGGGATAGCTACCACCTGCCAGGACTGTTATGGTGGTAGTTGATGAGCCATGTTGGCCGTGTGTGGGGGGAGGGAGTGCTGGCTTTACCTTTTTTGCGAATCGTGGCCCTTTTTCTCCATAGAGATGCCGAACATGCAGTGACATGCATGTTGCATCAATGTGCGAGTGTGCCAGTGTCAGAAGGTGTCCCTCCCCTACTTGGTGGCTCCAACAGTGATACCGCCTAGCCTTCGTTAGGTGGCGATGCACTGCGGGGTCCATGTCCCTCTTGCTCCTTAAGGAAGAGAACAGTCCCTGGGTTGCTCAATCCTTCTTCTCCTGTTTGGCCCCCCAACAACCTGAGTCCGTTGCTGAACTTGGGTATGGCAAGCGGTAGCGCTATGGCTGTATCAGTGGTTCAGCTTAACATCACATATCTTGTGCCTAAGGTGAACTAGCATACACAATACACTGCTCCCACACTTTATGGGGCAATGAGTGTTCAAAAACCACTGAGAATACTGATAAAAATCTGGGAATAGCCATATTAAAAAGAGCCCTCCTTTTCATTCTTTCATATCTAAAAAAAATGTGAACGAAGATTCAAAATGAGAGAAAAGGGCATCTTACAAAATGGGACAAAAGCATAATCTAAAATAAGATAAAGGGGTTTGGGTCATTTTTTTTCCCACTGCAACATGCACTGCTGTTTTAAAATAAACCTGTACAATTACTTGGATCACATGCTACATGCAGAGTGTGTGCAAAAACTTGCATTGAATGCTTAGCACGCAAACACTATTCCAGTGCTGCTGAGTTACCAGCTCACAAACTACTGGATGGCCAAGCACTTGCAAAACTAAAGCAAGCATTTGTATATGCTGAATGTTCGCTGCTTGCATTGTTGCTGTGCCGGGTCTTGCTTGTTCACATTTTTACTATATATTTACCCAGGATAGACCAGATGAGATACAATATCTTATTTTTGGTGCTGTCCTGCTTTAATACCTTTTTAGATTGTATTTAGACAATTTATTTATTTATTTAGTTTTTTGTTGACTGGGTAAGTGCACTAGACAAATCCTGCCTATTTTCGGGCACGACCCGGGGGAAGGGATACAGATGAATGCCAACTGACTTTGAACTAGATTAAGCTGTTGGTGGTATTTTTAGTGAATGAGGGAAATTTGGCCAGGACACCGGGGAAATTCCCCTACTCTTTTCGGTAAGTGCCATAGGATCTTTAACATCCACCTGAACTACCACCAATCCAAGCAGATGGGACCTCGGTTTAACATCTCATCCGAAGAGGCAGCATCTAATGTTCAGTGGGCTCCCACATTTTGACCCCAAGTTTCCATCAGTCTTTTTATGACCTGATATTATGATCAAGACAGGCGGAATTTTTTAAATCCCATCTGAAAGGTGATTTCGCAGTGCGACTGTGAAAATAAATTTCAGAGGGGATTTGAAAAATGGCACCTGTGGTGCTCAGGAGGTGGGGTAACACAAGGGATATGCTGAACATTAGGTGCCAAAATCTGCAAAAATAAAGTTATGAGTAGAAAATGTCTTCATAACTTAGTTGTTTTTTTACACATTTTGACCCAAACTTTTTAACAATTTTATGACCATTCCTTCTGAACATGCCAGCATTTCAAAACTGATAGCTGTCACACTTATGGGGTGGTGTGAAAAAAAAACTGGCTATATTGAACATTTGGGGTCTAAATATTGAGAATTACCAAAGTTATCAGCATGCATTGAAAATTTTCAATGTACGCTTATAACTTTTTTTGTTAAATATTTTTACCCCAAATTTTCAACATAGCCTCCTTATGACCCCACCTCATGAACAAGGGTGGAGAAAACTTTCAAATCCTGCCCGAAAGATGATTTTGAGCCACAAATCTGAAAACACATTTTGGCCAGGATTTGAAAAATGACAGGTGTCGTATTCATGAGATGGTGTGAAAAAATGGCTATACTGAAAATTTGGGGTCAAAATATTGAAAATTACCAAAGTTATGAGCTTGCATTGACAAATTTCAGTGTATTCTTATAACGTTTTTTTATATTTTTACTCCAAATTTTCAGCATAGCCTTCTTATTACCCCACCTCATGAACAAAGGTATAGAACATTTTCAAATCCTGCCTGAAAGGTGATTTCATGCAACAAATGTGAAAACACATTTTGCCAGTATTTGAAAAATGACAGCAGTCACGTTCATGAGGTGTTGTGAAAAAATGGCTATGTTGAAAATTTGGGGTCAAAATATTGAAAATTACCAAAGTTATGAGCGTGCATTGAAAAATGTCAGCGTATGCACATACCGTATCTTTGTTGTTTTGTAATATTTTTGCCCCACATTTTCAACATAGCCTTCTTATGACCCCACATCATGATGAACAAGAGCGGAGATATTTTAAAATCCCCCCCAAAAAAGTGATTTTTGCGCAGCAACCACAAAATCACCATTTGGGCTGGTAGCCAGGTCCCTATACTATTGTTTTATGTGACCTATCTTTGTCCTATTATTAGTGCCACATAAGTCCACAGGAATTAAGTTCCATGCTACGGCACCTCTGCACACAATTGTTGACCTCCCAATTTCTAAACGCACTTTTTGACATAAAATTTAATGCCTACTGCTGATCGCAGACGTTGTTTAATTGGTTTGATCCTAAACAGATGGTAAATATATTTGGGTGCATTGCTTTTTTGAGACTTTAAGCATAAATAATGAGACATGTAGTTATCTCCTAAGCTGGAGCCTGGGCCAGTTTAATGCATGATAAAGGCGACAATGGTGGGCCCTAAAAGAGGCATCCAAAACATGTCATGCTAGTCTATTATACAGTACATCCAAGTTATCAAGCCACATTTTAGGTGCTCCAGAGTATAATATGTCTCCATAATCTAAAAATGGAATAATAGTGGTATTTACCTTTCTCAGTTTTACATTCTGAGACATGTATTTTTTTACCTGATAAAGGAATCCTAGTTTATTGTTGGTTCTACTTAAGATCATATTAATGTGTTCATCCCATTTTAATGAGCTATCTAGCCACATTCCAAGATATTTATAGCTTGTGACTTGTTTAATTACTTTCCCATCAATTTTCTTTATATCCAGAGTTTGGCTACTGTCCGCCCCATGTGTTCTGTTAAACAATACAATTTTGTTTTTTCCTGCATTAAGCTTCATGTGATGGATCCTGAAAAAACTATGGACATAATCAAATGCAAAATGGAGCTTACTTTGTATAAGTTACAGATTTTCCTTCTACATTTAGTACCGTATCACTGGCGTATAAATGACATTTAACCTCAGTATCACTAAAGCACAGGCTGTTAAAACAAATATTAAATAGTAGTGGCCCCAAGATAGAACCTTGGGGCACTCTTAATTTCATATTGGCTGGTGAGGAGCAATAGGGTCCTAACTCCACTATTTGTCTCCTATCCTTTAGATATGATGTAAACCATTCCAGAACAGGACCAGATAGACCAAGACCAGTGAACCTGGATAGGAGAATGTGATGGCTTAACATATCGAAAGCTTTTGAAAGATCTATAAATATAGTGCCAATCATCATGCCCCCATCCAGGCTCCTCTGTAGGTCACTAACCACCTTTACCGAGGTGGTTTGGGTACTGTGGGATCTGCACCCAGATTGATATAAATTCAGCCTGTCCCTCTCTCTAAATATGCTATAAGTTGCCACAAAATCAGTTTTTCAAACATTTTAGATATTTGGGCAATAGTGATATTGGGTGATAATTGCCGACATCTTGTTTTTGGCCTGATTTAAAGATCATGACAACCTTTGCTATTTTCCATTGTTGAGGGAATTCTCCAAAAGAGAGGGACAAGTTGAAAATAAGAGACAAGGGATACACAATACAGGGAGCTGCGTATCTGAGCAATTTCGATGGAGTCCTATCTAAACCTTCTGCTTTGGTAACATTAAGTTTTAATAATTCTATTTTTATTTCTTCCACTGAAATATGTTCAAATTTAAAATCAAAGATAATTCTCAGCATGTGTTTCAGAAAGGCTTTTTTTGTGTAACCAACCTTGTGGCATTCTATGAGTTTGTTAGTGTTCACTTGGACAAATGCATACCAGTTGTTGTCATACTTTTAGATGTAGGAAAGGCCTTCAGCACTGCCCCCCATGATCTGTTGGTCAACAAAATATCACTGATGGGTATAAATAAATATATTGTTAGATGGCTTGCCAACTGGCCAACTGACCATAGACAGTCAGTTAGGATCAATGGATCATGGTCTGATATGGGTGTTGTTACTAGTGGTGTGCCACAGGGCTCAGTCCTCGGCCCTGTGCTATTCGAACCCTACATCAGTGACATGGGGTCAGAACTAAGCAGTGTAGTGTCCAAGTTCGCAGGTGATACAAAGATCAGTGGTGAAGTTGACTCAATGGAGAAGCATCTTGTATTGAGCCATGATTTGAAACAAATAAAAGAATGGAGGTTAAACAACAAAATGATGTTTAACGAATCCAAATGTACAGTTATGCTCTTTGGTCAAAAACAATCATAGGTTTAACTATAAATGAAATGGTAAAACTCTGAAAAAATCAAGTAAAGAGAAGGACCATGGAATACGGATTAATACAGATCTCTCATCAACGAGTCACTGTAGAATCATCTCACAAGTTACTACTAGATTACTGTGTTCTATACATAAAACCTTTGTAACAAGGGACAGTAAGAGTTTAATTAAATTGTACAAGACTTATGTAATACCCCATTTAGATTATGGATCACCAATCTGGAATCCGTATTTAAGGCATGACATTAATCTGTTAGAAAGAACACAAAGAAAGGTCACAAGGTCTATCAAAGAATTGAAAGCTCTTGAATATCAGGCTAGGATTTCAAAAGTAAAATTATTTACCCTGAAGCCAGATGAAAAAGAAGGGACCTGTTACTTCTTTACAAAATCCTCAATTTTCCTAGTTTAATGGCTGAATGTGGCATACAGTTTAATAACAGGACAGAAAACTCAGATCTCATAACAAACAGTTAATGATCCCCAGGGTAAATACAGAGAAGTGTAACACTTTTTTTACTGTAAGAGCACTAAGATTATGGAACTCTCCACCATGCCATTTAGTTAATGCCTCAACTTTTGAAACCTTTAAAAAATATCTTGATGGTTTCATGGTCCAGATTGGATCAGGATAGTAGACCCACTAGGAGTGGGAGACAATTCAATGGGCCTTAGCCTACTTTGTCTTTAAAAATCCAGTCTTACCAAGTACCAAGTAGTAACCTGTTCAGCAACTAACCCGTCGTTCTGTCCCTGAAACATGTCACATTTGGTATCCACTAAACTCTGTGTTTCAGATCCCGTTGCCGTCATTCCTGTTCCACTGAAATATGCATTAAATACTCCTGCAGCCACGGTGCCCACTTGGATCTGCTGACCATTTATTTGAAAACTTCCTATATAGTTTGATTTCTGACCCCCACCCCATCAGTCCTGCTATGATGTTCCAAAAAGATCTGGGGCTACTCTTATTGTTGTCATCCAATTTATTTTTAAAATCTACAAGAGGTGAGCTTTTTGGTGTTGCACAGTGGAAATATTTGGGGTTTGGGGGTACTAGACAGCACCGGGGATTGAGCACCCCAATTTCAGAAAATTAAGAAAGAAGTGGGGAGCAATGGGAGGTGGAATGGATACTTGGCAGGAGGGGGATGTTTCTTTCATTAAGGGGAGAACCACAGCAGGCTAACTATGATGCTGGTCAACTCTGCTTGCTGCACAGCTTTATATAGATCAAAGGAAAGAGACACCCTAAGATGATTCAGGTGTCTCTTTTCTTTGAACTACACAAAATGTCCACCCAGCAAGACCAGAAGAGTGTCATGATCAGCCTGACTGTTGATTAGTCTGACACTGTTGAGCCCCTTGCAGATTGCCCTGCAGTGGATGGACAGTGACACACCTCTCAAACTCTACTATCATACAAATATGTTTGCTTTGTGCAGTCACAAGGATGAACATAATTAGGATTAGTTTTTATGAAGGCTGGTTGCAGTACCTTTTTTTTAATGTGCACCCTTTGAAGAGCCAGAACTGATATTGTGATGGGAGATGGGCAGTAATAACCCCTTTTAAAAAATGTCATGCTTTTAAAATGTCAGAAATCCATGGTTTCAAAGTTAACATATATGCCCAGAGTCAGGACTTCCATGGAGTGTCATGATGCTCTCCGTGCATCCTTTTTAGAAAACTGTACTTATTTGTACTAGAAAGTCTAGGCATGGTTTATATTCTCCTATTATAGACCTGCAATTTAAGATTTTGTTTCTGTGGAAACTCCATACTTACAAATTTAATTTGGTTTCCAGCAAATGGCCAGAAACACACAATCAAGTTAAATTATTTAAGTGTGGGCTGCCTGAGGCCTCTCCAGCCAATGCAGTATGACAGACCCTTTTAAAATACATAGCAAATGTGCCTACAAAAACCTGTGTGGCATTTGTGAGGAATACCCTTTCTAGATTAGGTTATTTTATAATTTCAGTCCATATTTTAAACATGTATGCATCCAAATATATTATCTTATGGTGAATCTGAATTTCCAGAGGGCTTTATGCCTGTTTTTTAGCATTTTAATGATGTAATTTAGTCACATGTCGCAGCCTGTCATATTTATTAGTTAAACATTAGTGTTCATAAAACATAGTATATTGTCACAGGCTTGGCTAAGCTACTAAAGGAACACTTTAACATTGTGAGTAAGATACTGTATTTTTTTATTATTATTATTGTTAGATATAAGATACTGTAGCCTAAAGTATTGGCCTATCATTAAGAAAACAAATCCATGTTAGCTGATCTGCGGGTATGTTCCCAAAACTTTCAATAAAACTTTAATATTTTGTTTTGTGCTGTTTCAGTTTACAAGCATTGAGAAAGGAGAAATCCCGAGATGCTGCCCGTTCTCGCCGGGGGAAAGAAAACTTTGAATTCTATGAGTTGGCCAAACTGTTGCCACTCCCTGCTGCCATCACCAGCCAGCTTGACAAGGCATCAATTATCCGTCTCACCATTAGCTATCTGAAAATGAGAGACTTTGCCAATCAAGGGGATCCTCCGTGGAACTTAAGGATGGAAGGACCTCCCCCTAATACGTCTGTTAAAGGTAATGTTAATCTTTTATGATGGATTTTGCTGATGTGAAAAAATGTTACAGCTTGTAATGTTACCTCTCAGATGCTTCATAAGTGATATATGCGCAGCTTTCCTTTTCTCCAAATAGTATTTTCCTCTCTATTTGCACTGTTCACATCCCCCTCCGGTCCTTGAGGCCAACATACCTCTAGCAGTCCTCCAACTACTGTTCTTGTACCTCCTAGATAATGTGTATCACATCTGTGATGCATTACTCCTCCACTGGTTACCTTCAAACTCCGATCTCCCAGGTAGCAATGTCGAATGCTCCTGCTAGGGCACCAGGCTAACTGTGTGACTTTCCTGAAAATACTAACTCTTTCCACATGGTAAAATAAAGGCTTCACATAAGAATGGGACCACAAAGTTCTGAAATAAGATGTTGTCCTGAAAAAAAGGTTACCAAGCTAGATGAAATAAGCATTTGCCTCCGGCAAATGTCTGATTTAAGCTTCTGTTAGCATTTTAGTTAAAATGTTTTGCCAACCCAGTCTAAGGTGGAAAGTTAATACAGCACTAAAATAAATAGGTGGAAGCTATAAAGTATATAATTGAGTAAAATATAACATGTACTCATTTCCTGATGTGGAACCTTCTCTTGACATGGAAGCTTTATAAAGGGCACTTGTTGCTCAAAGGTATTTCTTAATAATAATAAAGAAAAGTAAAAATCACAATACTGATAAAATAGTGGTGCAACACTGGAGCAGAGAGTTATAAAATTATTTCATTTTTAAACCAAGGGAATCACATTTTTTTGGTTTCCTGCTGAGTTATTACATTTTCTCTTAGATCTTCTTATTCTATGATCATTAATTAGTAGTTGTAAGGCTAAAGCCAGTGGAAATCCATATCAGAGTAAGTCCAATTTAAGAAGTATTGCATGATATTTCTTTTAATCAGGCTTTTCAATAAACTGCAACAATTCGGACAAACAGTGGGGTTTTTAAATTTTCCTTAAACATTGCTTAAGTAAAAAAGCCGTGCTCGCAAACATGGGTCCAATTATTTTCTTTCTTGTGTACTGGACAGGCAGTCCTTCCCTTCCTCCCTTAAGCGCTCCCAGGTACACTGCCATCTGTGTTGCTCAGGAGGCAGTTGTACAGTGAGAGTTACTATACTTCCCAGAGGAGATAAAGGTCCCTTGCAGTCCTCGTCCAGCTGGCCTGACCCAGCATCTTAGGTTTGGGACATGAACTCAGGTTGCTGATCTAGGGAGCAGCACCATCCCCACCAAGATGTCACGACTCCCTGGCCATAATTCTGGTGTGAAAATAGAGTGTAGTCACTATCTTAATAGTCTGGTTTACAAAAAAAAAACTCATCTGGTCCCACAATTGGTATTTGTGGTTAAGCTGTATCAAAACATTTTCTTTTTTTAAATTCCTTCTTTATGCTTCTGGTGTTCCCTTCCATGCTTGGGGCAGTCTCCTAACCCCAACCTCATCTTCTCTGCCACTAACCCCCAATTTACTTGGCTTGCCCCACTCAGCTTTGGCAAGTGCTGGCAATCAGTGAGGCAGACCCAAGAGTGGCAGAGTTTCACACAATGTTGTGTTGGGGCTTACACTCCGGTTTTTCATCCCCTTTGACTATGATGAGATGAATGCTCCAAAAGCAAGCACGCAGCAGATATGTGCAGCTGGAAGGTGCATCAGTGCCCTCCTTTCCTGCTAGTCTTCATTACCATACTGCCATGTGTGACCATCCATTTGGCAGTAGAGTAATGGCACTGGCCAGCCATCCTCCCTCCTGGCCCCAGAGGAGGACAACATTCTCTGGAATGCTCAATCAATCCTAACCCCACCCTCCCTGGATCTCTGTCACCTTAGGTTTGTTTCACAACCAGTGTTGATTTGACAGCGCAAACCCTGCTCCGACCGACTGAAACGATTGCCTCCATCTTAACACTTTTGATACAGAAACAGTTATCACTTAACTGCTTGAAATGTGTTCTTCAAAGTTTGCTGCAAAATCTAAGCAACTTGCTGAACATCAGGGCATGATTTCTCTTCAGAGTACAATTATACCTGTCTGCCATCCCAGTGCATCTGACCATCCTCAGAATGCAGTTGTTAAACCACTGTTTAGTCCCAAGAGCTTTCACACTTCTTTAAAGACCTCTAACTCAGTGTCACAGCTTTGATTTACAACTGAACAACAATAAGTTATTCTAAAGGTTATCAAATGACTCAAAAGAAATAATCTTCAAAAGGCAACTGCTTTTTTGTTGGGGCCAAAAACAACTATTGGATAACACAGGAGAATTTGATTTCCTGTATGTTACAGATCCAAGAAAGCCTGTGTTAAATTGAGTTCAGAAAATACAGAAGAACAGAAGGATCTGCCAGGTAGACCAATTGTTTTGTCTGTAGGGGCTATAACAAAACCCATATCCAAATATGTTAATAAATGTATTCCAGTATGGGTCCCTACATTACTAACTTACTTCATGGCATAACAGACACCATTCAGTGTTTGCAGCAAATATAGGTTCCTCCAGATGACATACGAGTGGCCATCAAAATGGCTTTTGTGTACACAAATATCCCTCACAAAGGTGGATTGGAGGCTATCATCCTCTGTTTGGCCAAATGACAAGGAGGGATTCTTCCACACAGTGAGTTTTTTTAGTTCAGATCTATCCTGGAAACAAATTCATTTTTATTTGGAAGATATTATTACTGTACATCCAAAAAAAGGAACTGTCGTGGGGACAATATCTGGCCTTAATCTGGAAAGTCTTTATGTAGGCACATGGGCGTATAAGTATATTGTTTCACTGATCAAGAATCTGTACCATAATGAGATTGTAACATGGTGATATTTCAATGATTGCATATTGCTGATTTGGGCTGGCATGGCTTAGGAACTTGAAAGCTTTATGGGTTATGTTAACTCTATAGGATGACACCTGAGATTCACTTGAATTTTGAACTTGTAGCTCATCCAGTTTCTGGACTTACAAATATATAAGGATAGAAACAGTTTGGAAACATAATTGTTCCCTGAAGTGATAGATAGATAGATAGATAGATAGATAGATAGATAGATAGATAGATAGATAGATAGATACAGTAGATGCATCTGACCCACTTAATTCGAAGCATCTCCAAAAGCCAAATGTTATGAGCGAGAAGAAACTGCTTCATGGTGAGTGTTTATGAAAAACACAGAGATACCACAGCACAGCAATTCCGTATGAGGAAGTATAACAATAGAAATGTGATAGCTGCTACACAAATGGCAGATACTAGCAACAGGACTTATTAGCATCAAAGGAAAAAGTAACACCTGACAATCAATATGCTGCCACATTTTCTACTGAGCATAGCTCTTGGGCACCAAAATTTGGATAGATAATATGAAAACACTGGTGAGTCTTACAAAATGACCTCAGACTGAGTGACGTTATAGAAGACCCCAAAGATTACATAAAAAAGGGACAGAAATATGAAGGACCAGATAGTCAAAACTGCATTATCATCTGTAAAGCAGGCCAAGTGGCCTCCCAGCCCACTAAAAGCAAACTACTGATGTGGCTACTATACACTCTGCAAAATACATACTGCATGACAGGCGTTAATTCCCCATCTCTTGGGCAGAAATTCAGTACAATCCAACATTTCATGACCTGCTTGATTACAGGTGTCATATACAGTATATGTTGTTCTGCCCACGTGGCTTTATTAACATCGGTCATATAAAAGAAATGCTTACGACAAGGCTAGGGGGGCACAAAACACACAGAATCTCACTTATGCTATGGCTAGACATGCTAATCACAGATTAACTGCTTGCCTAAAGTTTCTTGGACTTGAGAAGGTGTTGATGGGCCCACGTCACGAGGAGGAAACCTCAACAGTAAATTACTACAGAGAGAGGCCTATTGGATGTTCACCATGAGAGTTGTACAAACCACAGGACCTAATGAAAAAATGTCACTTTTATTTATTTATTTCAAAAGTTTCACAAGGAGAGACATGCTGAGCTGAGAACAAGTCATTTCCAGATGTGTCCTGGGGGAGAGGGAAGTGGTGGTGAAATCTACATGTGCAATTAGAGTACAAAAATTACATAGGGTAGCATAAAACGCAACCACAATACATTATACAATAAAAAACATTGAAGTGATCACTGAATGGCACAGAGCAATTACAAGGTATTAATTTACAGATCAAAGCAACATCAGAGTATATAACAGCCTTCCGGAATGGGGGAAAGGAGCAGGGAGGGCATAGGAGCCAAGAGGGCTATCCCCGCTAGGCTGAGAAGAAAGTAGAGGGGAGGAGAACGGTCAAGATATAGCAGAAGGAGGAGAGTGTGGGCAAGTTAATGGGAGTGGTAGAGAAAGAGGCAGAGGGTTGGTGTGGGAGGGGGTAAGGGGGAAGGAGAGCAGAAAATGAGAGAGAAGAGGGAGGAGGGGAAAGGTGGAGGAAGAACAGAGGGAATAGGGGAAGGGCTATGAGGCAGGTGCAGAAGGGGGCAATGTAATCATGAAGAAGCCTGGAGAAGGAGCAAATGGAGGTGGCAGAGCGGATATAGATTGGGAGGGAAGTTCAGAGTTTGGGAAGATGGAAGGAGAAAGCAGCTTGGCCAGCCAAGGTCCGTCTAGGTGGTAGAGTAAGAGAACAGTGACTAGAGCTACAGAGGGAATATGCAGAGCTAGATGTAGAGGAGAGAAGAGAGGTAGGATGGGAATGAGCTCAGCCAGTGTTTGGCAATAAGGGATGAGCCATGGACCAGCCATCTGGCATCAAGAGAAGGAAGAGAGAGAGAGAGAGAGAGAGAGAGAGAGAGAGTGTAGAGATGGCAGTGGTGTGTCGGGGGGGGGAGCAGTCCAGGCCAAACCTGCAGAAGGAATGGTAGAGAATGTTCAGTCTGGCCAGGATAGACTTGTAAGCACTACCATAGATAGTGTCTCCATAGTCAAAGAGGGGAAGAATCATTCTCTGTGCAATTGCCCTACGGGCCAACAGAGGGATACACCTATGGTTCTTATACAAAACACCAAGTTTAGGGTGGAGCTTTTTGTGTAAGTAGTCAACATGCACAGAGAAGTCTAGGTGGCGGTCTAGCCAAAACCCAAGGTACTTGAAGGAAGTGACATCTTCAATGGGAGACCCGTCCAGAGTGTGGAAGGGGGGCAGGGAAGAAAGGCTAGAGAGTTTTTGACTGGTACCAAAAGTCATAGAGACTGCCTTTTTAGCATTTAATGAAAGCTGGTTAGAGCGGAACCAGTGCTAGATGCTTTTGAAATTAAAATCAAGCTGAAGATGGTACGTTAGGTCTGCGAGGGAGGTGCCGGAGGCAAATATCACAGTATCATCAGTATGCATTTAATTGTTTCTATGGTAACTAAATTAGGTAATGTTACTACTATTACAGTGACGTATTGGCATTTTGCCTCTTCCCCCTCCATTTCTCACTTTCCCAACCTTTGGCCCTCGATCCCTCACAACCTTTTTCACCCTTCCCCTCCCCTTCCTTATCTATACTGTAAGCAGTGTTTATATATGTATATCAACTTTTATGTGTATGTACTTTTTGTTCTGCTAGACCTTAGTTTATTTGTTCTCCACAACTAATTTTGTATGTTGAGTGTTTTTTTAATTTGCTTTATTCATTGGCAGAACTGGAATTTCAACTCTTTCCCTTGTTCTTTAATGGTGCGCAGTCTCTTTAAGCCTGGTGCTTATAAGGTGCTTTACTCCTGCATGACTTCAGCAATCTGAAGAAGACGTTGTACGCTAATTGATGTTGAAGCGTCAGTCACTGTGTGGGCACATCAGGTATGGGTCTCCTAGGCATATAGCGATTAAGTGGGTTCATGCCTCCTCTCTGTTTGCTGTTAGAACGCTGCTCTGCAGTCATTTTGCACTTCTCCTGTATACTGCTAAATGAGAGTATTATAGCATGGAAATCACTTTGGTAGCAAGATATGCAAATTGTGAGGAGAAGAAGGATCTTGAAACTCGAGTTACATTTGAGACCTACCAGGGATTTTGTGATCCAACAAGACCAGACTGCATTATTGGTTTGTGAAGCATGCCTTTGTCATTAAAATTAGAGAACTTCTACACATGGCAAGACTGTGGCTTTTCCGTAACTTTTGAGTGCCACTGCACCAGAGTGCTGCTGCTGTTGTACTTGTTCTTTACTTTACTCCTGCTTGCCATTGTGAGACCCTTAGAAAGGTTTTAACATTGAGCTGGGTAACATTGTATTGTAATAGCTTGCTCACTTTTTTGAAGACCTCCAACTCAAGAGTTGCAACTTTGATTTGAGTTTAGATTAAATCATTTGTTCACCACAACATCTGTGTCTGTGGTAGTCTCTTAAAGAGATTCTCCAAAATCCTGGAAGACTTTCCCAAATAGAAAATGTAGACACAATGCAGCATTTCATTAAAGTTCCTTAATTGTCACCTTCATTCTTTATTACTGAAGGCATTTCAATGAAATCATTGTCAGTGGCTCAGTAGGTAGCACACTCGCCTCTGGTGTTGGAAGATCAGAAGGTCTTGGGTTCTAGTGCCACACCAGGTGCTTGGAGTAATACTCATAACTGACACTGTAGTGCAGCACAAGGAGGGTGCTTCACTCTTGAGATGCCATTCTTCAGATGAAACCTTAAACAGAGGTCCCTTCTGCCCATCTCTAGTCACTGTCCAGATGGAAGTAAAAGATCCCATGGCTCTTATCGAAGAAGAGTAGGGGAATTGTTATTACAGAAAACAAAATACAAAACAAACGGGTACCAAGGATTTCATACATGGATTAAACTAAAAGAAAAGAAAGAATAATTTCTATTACAGCATAGTATAAAACACGTAAAGAAAGGGTGATGATAAGAAAGAAACCAAACAATAAGAGAGATCCCTGTAAACTATTGAAGGCTTCACAAAAACTTGATACAAGTGCGCCATAAAAGGTGCACTCTTGCTGGTGGATAGGAGTCTTTGTCTCAGTCATATACCCTGAAAAATTCCACTTTCTGTTGGAGGACCCAAGAACACCTCACTTGTCAAATATAATATTTTAACAATGCAAATAATACTCGTAAGGTTCTCTTCCCGTAGCTTTTTATACTGGTTACGTTGAGGATGGCAACCTGAAGAGTACCCACGGGGAACAGAAAAAGGTAATGGAAAACAGAGACATAAATCTTTTCAAAATATCCTGAGACCTCGTCTTTCACCTAGCCTTTTTTGTAAGCACTGGCTCAGGATGAGAGTTCTCTATATCAGAGGAAAAGTCCTGCTGAGAGGAGGGGATGGAGGAGACCACTAAGTCCCAATACTCAACATTGGAGGCACCCCACTCCACTCACTGTGCCAAGGCACCAAACCAATTGTGATGCACCAAAGCCTCAGCTTCCTGTCTGCCTTTTGGTTTAGGTGTACTGACAAACCTGGGTCTTTGTTTCTTACCTTTAAGAGTCACAGTAAGGAATTCAGCTGGTGGGTGGCATTTGCACAGGAGAGAGCAGGGATGCTCCGTCTGTGAGGCAACCTCTTCAGGGCCTGACATGGTCTGTTCTTCACTTATGTTAAAACTGGATAGAACAGCTGTGGAGGGTCCGGGTAGAGGGCTTCCGGGATGACAGGAATCAGCGGGACTAGGTGCGCTATCAGGGGGAGGAGCAGTTGTCGGGATTGATACCTCCTGTGTCTCAGTGTTAGGGTGTCCAGTGTATGCACAGGGGCTGGTGCAGGATCTTTATGTTGAACCTGTGAAACCAGGTCATCCTGAAACAGGGAGCTACCCCTGTTATGGGATGCCCAGGGGCATTTAGCATAGGAGTGGCCCCGTCGCTCACAAAAGTTACAGCAGAATTCATTGTTACAGTCTTTTGCTAGATGACCAAAAACTAAGACAGTGGCTACATCTCACACTGTCACAAGCATTACTAAAATGGGACCTAGACCACATTTAAAGCATGACTTTGGTTGGCCTTGATAGAACAGTGACCCTTTATCCCTACCTAGAAAAAAGGTGCAAGGAGGTGCATAATACCAAAATCATTTTGCTACAATTTCGCCTGAATTTTCCAGCCCCAAGTCCATATTTGCTCCAAATCTATCACTGACTCAGGTCAATCCAAAACTGTACACCTCTGTAGACCTCTGTAGTAACCAGCATAAGACATCAACACCCTTGTTTCAAAAGAGTACAGTGATGGTTCTCAGCATAGGATGGGTGAGTGGAATCGGCATAAAAGGCATCCATAATGGGGAATTTTTGTGGGTTTTGTAGTGAGCCCAAAATCTGTCTAACCCAGATACAAGTTTGAAACTGATATTGAAATTTGAGTCTCCAACATTAATCATTGTGTAAATCTCTGTGGCCAGAAATTTTCAAGAATCTTTTGGTAATGTTCTAGCAATGTAAACCCTATCAGGGGTAACTCCAAGCCCCCTTTGTAGATGAGTTGAACCACATTCCTACACGGGTCTGGGTCACCTCTAGATTGAAATAGGTCTGCGAACTGGCAAGGTATTGGTGGGACAAAAACACCTGATTGTTGCTGCGTGTCATCAGGAGCATTCCTTATACCATGCGCAACAGGTGCCAGTACTGTCAAAGGAGTAATCTCCTGGGGTGGAGTAGCAGTGGTAGGGTTGGGGTTCAGAACCGCATCAGGAAGTACAGAGATATGTGGGTCATTCGGCAGTCACTCACCTGAAAAAGCAGGAGATTCTGGTACAGTGTCTTGTGGTCCAGCTGGAGTCACTTCCATTGCTTGTTCCCCCATCGGCATAGAAGCCCAAACCACAGTGTCCAGCGGGAGGTACACAGGAGAACTGTCATCCTATGTCACATCCACAGGGACGGCAGTTGGTCCCAGTGTCTCACCACGGTATCTCCGTACCTCAGGATCAGAATAATCAGGAATCTAAGTCCCACCATACGACTGTTTCCAGCCTGCAACCTGCAAGGCTCATTCTGGGGACCAGGGCTCACGGGACAAAAGGTGATTAGATTTAGTGTTTTTAAGAGGCTTTTGCATGCCGAGTGTTTTGCGGTCAGTAGAACTGGGAGGAGCAGCTACAGCTGCTGGTAATTTAGTCATAGACAGTACTCCAGCGGTCACCCCAGCAGTGCATACAGGCAGCAGTAACCTCTGCAAGCATTCCCTTTCCTGTTCAAAGTGAAGCTCCTCCACGGCAACCCGGTAACAATTAATTTTTTTCTTCCAAAGCAGATCGTAAAGACTGTATAGCTTTCCCAAAATCAGCAACAGACGTGGCTGCCATTGGGAGTACTGTATCAGCGCCAGATTCTGATTCCAAGACCACAGAAGCAGTATCCATACATTCAAGGACCTCCTGTGGTGTGGTGGCTGGGGTAGAGGTTGATCTCCAGCAGACTCCTCATCCTCCTCTCCAGTGTTGGCCATCTTGGAAAGACAGCCAAGCGTTCCCCCTACAGCAAGAGTAGGGGAGTTTTCTTGGTGTCCTGGCCAACAGCCCGTCAATAAAACAAGTTCATGTAATCCAGCCCCCAGGATGCACCTGGATACAAGTTATAAAGCTGTAGTAGCTTAGTGTGCTTTTCCTGGTCAAAAATTTCAGATGCATAAATAAAACAAGATCTGAGCCCCCAGATTTAATCTCCTATTCCTGCTTCTCTCACATAATGGACTGTTGGTGACATTATAATTATTTCAACAGCAACATATTGTGATGCCAGGTAAAGGTAGGTAAAAATTTATTTTTATACAGGTAATACATGTCATTTGGACAAAAGTCCAGTTTACAGGACAGACCTGTAAATCCCTATCTAAAGTACAAGTTACCATTAATAACAACTAACTAGACATTACCATAAAAGAAAACATGCAGTCTTTTCAAATATAGCATTTACAAAACACACAAACATGAAATATAAACATTAAAAATAAAAATACTCAATTCAAACCCATATAAAAATACAGAACATATCAAACTTTACAACTTATTGAGATCAGTATTTAACAAGTACAAATATGGACCTTCAAGTTTTTTTATGACTTAAATAATTGTGGAATGATTACAGTTTCACTTACATCGAAATAAATACTCCCTTCTAATCTATATAAAAATGCAGGACACATCAAACTTTACAGCTTGATGCCACAAATACAGCATTATGAGGAAAAGCAGGTTCATAAGGTGAAATGATAACACTGAGCTCAGGATAAAGAATGACAGAGATAGAATACAGCACATTAATGAAGTATAAGCTGTACTGTGTCCAGGTGTTATATTTTGAAATGTGGTTTTGGGTTTTGGAAAATCACTTTACTGTTTAAGGTGTCAGCATCGGATTTTCATTTGGTTGAATAGTTAGATCTGCTGCCTGCAGACTCCGGGTGTCCGATTTGAGTCATCCGGTTTGATTCACAGCAAAGGCTGCAAGTGTGCCTGCCCTAGTAGAGGACAGTGTTTTGGTGGCATTTTCTCTCCAGTTGGGTGAGAGTTGACTGTGATCCTTGCCATGTTGGTAGTATCTGCCTTGGATTCGGATCCTGCTGAAACCGTTTAAACATTGCACTTATAACTGAACATTGGATTTTGCTTCAGGTAGGAGCTGTGATTATACATAACATTTTCCGGGACACTGGCTGTTAATCTCTCCTGAAAAATTAAACCTGACTTGTTTTTAATATTTGATTTTTACTATCTTGTAAGGGGGAAGTTTGTGGTAGTGGTGTTAGCGGAGAGTTGTGTATTTGGAGGGTGGGAGTTTTGTGAATGAGGGATTTTGGTGGGTTGTATTTTAACTTTTTGTATTTGTGTGGTTGCCATGTGTGCGGTGTTGTGTGTGGTGTGTGCAATTGTTAATTTAAGTGTTTCCTTTTGTCATTGCACTTTTGTACTATCTTCTAGTGCTCTCTCTCGGGGCTGGTCTTTGACTGCTGATACCATCTTTAGCTTTGGCCAGTCTCTTGGGGATAGACTTCTGGAAACCTCTATTTTGCTAAATTTTAATCCTGTTACATTTTTAATGAAGTTTTATTATACTTTTATCACTGCTGTATGTCCTCATTTATGTTTGGCGCATAGAGCCTCCAGGATTGAGCGCTTTATAAATAAAATTGCGTTGCCTTGTCTTCCACACAACACAGTGAAGGACCAGATGATCCTTTCTGTACTTTCATTCTTGGAGGTCAGAGCTGGAAAGGTTAGCCAGATAGATTGTCTTTGCACCCCAGGGACCATGAAGCATTACAGGCTCCTGGGTGATCTGTAAGTGTCGAAGGCAGCAGTGTATGACAAATACATTTAACAATGCATGTAAGTGGGCAACAAACGCTGCCACTGTGTACAGAAATTGTGAAAATAATGCCATATAGGGCAACACACATGGTCATTGTGTACACATTTTTATTGTCTGGCCACAACCCTGGAAGGGAGCAATATCAAATGGAGAAAGACCTCCATCTCCCGCAGGTTACAGTCTGTGTCCCTCCCTTCTGCCACAGCATGTAGCTGTTGCTGACTCCACACAGAGTGGTTCCCTGCTGCCATGGGGACAAGCAACAGATCTGCCAGTGTGTGTATATGTGAGGGGAAAGTTACTGACCCAGGGCTTGATGCCATCAGAAGACCAAAGGGGAACAACTGTAGGTAAATAAAACTGATACGATGCTAGCCAGTTATTCTCCTTACAAATGTGGCTGTGCCAAAGGTCCTTCCTCATCCTTCTCTTTTCTCCTGTCTTACATAAACATTTGCATATAGTCTCTAGGCAAAGGCATCTGGAATGTGGATGAGCATTTCCTGAAGAATTCATGATGAAATGTAATGAATTCATTTTGTAACTACTGTGAAGCCTGCTGTCCTGGAAGGAACAATTTCAGAAAGCATTGAAATGAGACAGTGTTGAGCCTGATGGTGGCTTACCTGCCAGAAAAAGCAGTGATGGCTTCTGGAATTAATAATGACTGTGGTGTTGGGAGGGCGCATATACTTTGTAACCAGGCACGTAATCAGAAACCTTCTTCGAGGATATCTCTTTCAACAGGCCACACCTATGGAACTATAGCCACCAGGCACCAGGGTCACTTGGAAACTTTTTTGCTAGCAGTTTACTAGGGGCTGCCTACGACTATGTCCTATGTCAACATCCTCACTGTATTAGCATGGGTGGCCACGCTCCCGCCTCAGTTCTTTTCCTGCCGTTGACCTTACTCACCGACTCCATGGAGACGCTGCCACGATAGTCGACTGTGCAACCCTTGATTTTCTAAGTTTTTTTATTTTTCTCACTCTAGTAAGCCATCACTTTAAAATAAAGTGATTGCTGTTGTTGAGTATGTCAACAAGATGCCGCTAAACTCTTCCGTTACTGCCAGTGTTGCAGAAAAATCTACTCTAGTGAGAATCACAATGTCTGCGTGTGCTGTCTCGAAGAGGCCCACGACGTTAAGGCCTGTGAGTTCTGCCTAAAGTTTAATCAAGCTACCCGGTGACACCATCAGAAATCCTTGCATGCTTTCCTTCTCAAGCAGCTGATATCCAGACTGGAGAGAGAGCTGTGGGGGATGAGCTCCACCATGTCACTGGCCCACTCCTTGGGCTCTTAGTCCTCCAAGGCCCAGAGGAAATCTTCAGGAAAGCACAAACCCCAGGTTAGGGAGCAGAGTAAGGATAAATACCCCCCATTATACTCTGTGTTGCTGCTACATTTGGTGCTAACTGCTGCAGTGTCATCATCTACTTCAGCACCAACACCTTCTGCTGCTCAGACCTTAGATCCGACAAGGTCAGCTTTAGCAGTGAGCTCTGCAAGACCTCCCATGGTTGACGAAGACCTGTTGACATTGGGGCTGCTGACACCCTCGTCAGCGTCGCAAGTCCTGCAGCTCAGACCTCAGAATCCTGAAGGTTAGCTGTTGGTGAGTTCCACTGGACCTCTCTTGACCGGCGATGGCATATCAGCGTTGGTGCTCCAGTCACCCCCATCAATGTTGCAAGGTGCTCCTGCAGTGCAGGACACTGTTGACATGCAAATGATGCTCTCCTTCTTTGTGGAGATAATATAGCACCTTATACCTCCTCCTCCTTCTCCTAAACCAGGCACGATGACAACGGGGCTTCTCAGATCAGCCCCGCGTTAATGCTTGCCCTTTTGATGTGCCGTAAACACTTCAGGGTGTTGACGTCCTCACTTCCTTCCTTGCAGCCTTCAGAGCCCATTGACAAGGATCATGAATACAACCCTGGCCTCATCTTACAAGAGGAAGAAGAGGAGGAGGAGGAGGAAGATATGGATGGGAGCCCATATGACAGGTCTGGCTCCACCATGTCTACCAGGAGTGAGGACTCTACTTTGTATACTCTGAGGTGCCCCCCCGAAGGCCCTTTCTTCATCTCTATGATGAAGCATCTCCAGACTATAATTGATGCTAATGAGCAAGACATCACTAGGAGACACTTAGTAGAGTTTCTAGAGCTACCTGATTCTCCACCTCTTGTTATTCCTCCTCTATTGGCTGCACTAGAGGATGCCATTCTGGCTTCCTGGCACAGACCAAGCTTGTTCCCCGCCATGCCCAGAAAGGCAGACAAGCTATACCAGGCCCCCTCGGGAAAGCCCTTTTTCGCAGGCCAACCTGAGGCTGATTCAGTAGTAATAAAGGCAGCCCAAGATAAGTCTAAGGTGCCTAAACATCTCAGTTCTCTACCCCCAGATAAAGAGTCAAGACAATCGTACCTCATGGGAAAGAGAACTTTTGCCTCTGCCACACTGGCCCTCAGAATAACAAATTGTCAGGCCTATATGGTCAAATATCAGAATACCCTCTGGAGAAAGGCTAAAGCAGCAGCCCAGTTCTCCCAGAGGGTCCCCAGAAGCAGGAGATGCTTAAGACCCTCCAAACTGGGGTGAATGTGAGTAAACACCTCTTAAGGTCTACCTACGACATCTCAGATGTCTCAGCCTGAGCAGCTGTGGCTGCCATCTGCCTAAGAAGGTATTCTTGGTTGAGAGTGTCTGGATTTGCTAGTGATGTCTAGCAATCCATTCTGAACTCCTCTTTCAGAAGATACAAGTTCTTTAAAGCAGATGTGCAGGATATCCTCTCTGACCCGCAAGCCTCGGGAAGGACTCTAAGGTCAGTTCATTCCCTCCACCACACACAACCAAGAAGTAGGCAGAAGGTAGCTCTTTCACAGGGCTACCACTAGACCTAGATCAGTGGCTAGGCAGCAGAGCAAAAGCAGTGCAGCCTTGCTGACCCCAACCTCCTCCACAGGTGCCCACTCCAAATCCCCTAGAGAAGGTGTGGATGTGGCCACTGGATCTACTTCAGCAAGACTTCTTATTAGACCCCCAGCCTCCAGTAGAAAATCTAAAAGTGGTGGTAGTGGGGGGGTCACCTCTCCCTCCACCTGCAACAATGGAGAGTGGTTACAACAAATGCTTGGATCCTGCAGTTAATAGAACAGGGCCATGCTCTAGAATTTCTGGAGTTGCCTTCAAACCTTCCACCAGTTCCCTCAGCCTGTCCTCTAGACCACATACCAGTGCTAGTAGAGGAAATATATAGTCTGCTGTGCAAGAGGTACATAGAACCAGTTCCCTGGAAACAAAGGAACAGAGGGTTCTATTCTTATTTTTTCCTAGTTCCCAGATCCACAGGGGACTTAAGGCCTATTCTGGATCTGAGGGAACTGAACTTCTATATTCAGTACAAGAAGTTTAGGATGGTTACTCTGCAAGGCCTGCTGCCCCTTCTGCAAAAAGGGGACTGGATATGCTCCTTGGACATGCAGGATGTTTACCTGTATATCAAAGCTTGTCCACCCCATAGGGAGTACCTCAAGTTCCTGTTTCAGGGGGAACACTGCCAGTTCACGGGTTTGCCCTTTGGTTTGTCTTCTGTGCCATGGGTACTTACCAAATGCTTGGCAGTTGTGGCAGCAGCTATCAAGAGAGAGGGACTGTATGTCTTCCCCTATCTATACGACTGGTTGCTCAAAGCTCAGTCACAGGAGCAACTGTTTCATACCCTAGCATGCATCAGACAGCTGTTCAACGCCCTAGGGATAACGGTCAATTTGCCCAAGTCAGTCTTGACCCCTTGTCAGTGTCTGCAGTACAGAGGGGCAGTACTGGACACTGCTCAGGGCTTAGTCTTCCTAATCCAGGACAGTGTGAACTGCCTCATGGCACAGGCACAGATACTTTACAGCAACCAGTATATTGCAGCCAGGACATTCCTGAGATTGTTGGGCCTGATAGCAGCAGCCATTGTCACAGTACTTCTGGCTAGGCTGCACATGAGGATCCCTCAATGGGCATTAAGAGTCCAGTGGGATCAGTGCACCGATGATCTAGAACAGCAGGTTCTAGTAACCTCTTTTGTCCGAAAGGTGCTTCAGTGGCAGATGGAACCCAGCAATTTGCTGAAAGGGGTTCCTTTCCTCATTCCCTCTCCTCAGCAGATTCTTACCACAGATGCCTCGGGCTTGGCTGGGGGGACATCTGGGTGCTCATCAGACTCAAGGAACATGGACCAGACTGGAGACTTCCCTCCACATAAATGTCCTAGAGATGAGGGCTGTTCTTTATGCTCTGCAAGTCTTCCAGAACTATCTTTCCCCGGGGCATCTGCTAGGGCAGATGGAGAACATCAGTGTAGTACACTACATAAACAAGCAAGGAGGGACTCACTCTTAACCCCCTATGCAGAGAAGTGATGAAGATTTGTACTGGGCTCTAGAACATGGTTTAGAGCTGTTCGCTGTCCATTTGCCAGGTGTCCAAAATGTCCTGGTGAACAAGCTAAGCAGGTTGTAGTCTAGAATACATGAGTGGGAGCTGCTGACCTTGGTGGTCAAAGACCTGTTCGACAGATGGGGTCATCCAGAGAGGGACCTTTTTACACCCCCACTCAATACAAAACTGCTGTTTTTCTGCTTGCTCGATCTAGGGCTTGGAGTTTTCTGGCAAGATGCATTGTCCCTCTCTTGGAAACAGAAGTTCCTTTATGCCTTCCGTCCCTTTCCTCTGATACAGAGGGTGCTAATCAAGCTCCAAATGGAGGGTGCCACTCTAATTCTTATGGCCCCTTTAAGCCTCATCAGATCTGGTTTTATTTACTGCAACAGTTTGCAGTGGAACCTCCACTATCCCTGCCCCTCTGCCAGGTCTTGCTATCACAGGAATGGGGAACCCTGGTCCATCCAGACCTCACATCTCTCCACCTCCATGCTTTGCTTCCGAAGACATAGCCATTGTGAGGTTTGGAGTGTTCTCTAAGGTGGCTGATGTCCTGGTGGCTGCCAGGAGGCTTTCCACCAAGGTCACCTATTCCATGAAATGGAAGTGGTTTATTTTGTGGGCTTCTTCTTATCACTTGGATCCATTCACTTGTCCGGGGAATCCAGTTCTGGAATATTTATTGTCCTTGTCAGGCGCAGGACTACAATACTGTTCTGTCAAGGTGCACTTGGCTGCTATTTGGGACTCCTGTGATGCTTCTAATATGGAGTCCTTGTTGATGAATGCAGGTTTGTGTCAGTTAGTACAAACTTTTACATGCATGAATCTGAAGACAAATAATCATTCAGTTTTGGACTGGATTTTGACTAACAATCATACTAAAATTATTAAGATTGGAGTCTTACCAGATGCTATCAGTGACCACCTGGCAATATATTGTACTTGGAAATCAAAGAAAATAAAGCCTTCCCCTCATCTGATTACCTATAGCAAGTATCCCGAAGAGTTAGATGATGGATTAAAATCTGATTTAAGAGATGTTGATTGGTCTTACTTGGATGCAATACCTTGCATAGAGTCTGCACTAGCTTACTTTACAACACAAATTTTGGAGTTACAAAATAAATTCTGTCCAATACTAACAAGGATAGTAAGAGGAACAGTGAATAAATGGATTACTCCGAAGATGTTTAAATTGATGAAATAAAGAGATCAAGCATGGAAACAATTTTGCTTGAGTAAAAATATTAGTGATTTTCAAAGCTATCGGAAATTAAGAAATGAATGTAAGATAAAATTAAGGTTATGTAAATCTGATCATTATATGAAACAACAAGATCTAACGTCAAATCCAAAAAAATTCTGGTCTTCAATCAAATCTTTGGTGTCTCCTCCCATAGATGTACAATCAGGCGAGTTCCTTGTTGAAGGAGTTACAATAAAAGATCCACAAGAAATAAGTACAGCCTTTTTACAACAATTTTTGGATATGGGTAAATATAATGTAGATAAGGATGAACAGGACTTAAAGAGCACATTTATAGTATCTCAGAATTATTTAATATTTCATTCTAAAGAAATAGAGCCCGATCAGGTGCTGACAATTTTGAAGAAAATTCCTTTAAAAAATGTTGGAATTGATGATATTCAGCCAAGGTTTTTGAAGTTAATATCTTCATACATGTATAAGCCTTTGACAAAAATATTTAATTTGACCTTAGAAATATGGATCCTTCCACAACAATGGAAAAAAAACGTAATAAGATCAATTTTTAAGGGGGGGAATGGTAAAGATTTGGGGAATTACCACCCTATTTCTCTTCTCCATCCTTTAGGTAAAATTTTAGAAAAGATAACAGAGGTACAAATTAGTAATTACTTACAATTGACTGGGCTTCAGGCTCCTGAGTAGCATGGCTTTGGGACATTTCATAGTACAGGAACTGCCTTGGCCAGGTTCACAAACCACATCAGTGAGGCTATGGAGAGGGGTGAGCTCACTGGTGCTGTTTTTGTGGACCTGCCCAAGGCATTTGACCTTGTTGACCATTGCCTGCTGCTCAGGAGCCTAGCTGCCAAGGGATTATCCAGATTGTCGTTAGAATGGGTGGAGAGTTATTTATCAGGTAGGGAACTACAAGTTCTTTATGAGGGTTCAGTGTCAAAGAGTAGAATTTGAGAAAAGGGTGTACCTCAAGGGTCAGTCTTGGGACCCCTATTGTTTTCCATATTTGTGGATATTATACCAAGTAAAATTCTTAAGGCTATGATAGTCTTATATGCTGATGATATAATATTATATAATAGCTCTAATTCATTAGATAAAATTGGCCAAGATTTGACTGTAGATTTTCAGAGTCTAGAAAATTGTTTGTTGGACCTAAAATTATTCATTGAATATTTCAAAAACCAAGAGTATGATATTTGCCTCTAAACAAAAGTTGGTTAAATTAGGGAAACTTAATATTTTTGGTAAAAATGGAACTAATTTGTAGCAGGTGCAATGTTTTAGATATTTGGGAATTACTTTGGACTCAAATTTAACATTTTCAAATCATATATTGACTTTAACAAAATCAGTAAATCAAAAATTATGGGTTTTATTCAGACTACAGAATGTGTTAACTTTACAAGCCAGGAAACATATAGCCCAAAGTATACTACTTTCTCAACTGAATTATAATTCATTTTTGTTTACTAGTTTGTCTAAACATGTGGTAAATAACTTAATGACTTTTCATAGTATTTGTAGATTTGTTTATAGATTGCCTTATAGTACACATCATTGTAGTTTATATCAAGTTTCAGGGCTTCGACCGCCTAACTTGAGTTCCATATACTCTCTTTGTTGTAAAATGGATAATGTATTGAGACAAAAAAGTCTCTCTACCTTGTATTCTCTGATATCTGTAAGGGAAGCTCCGAGAAACTTGAGATCAAATTTTCTTTCTTGTTTAAATTTGAAAGTCACTGAAACTAAAATGGGTGCTCAAGCTTTTTCTATCCAAGCACCAAAATACTGGAATGATCTTCCAATTGAATTGAGAACTATGAGTAGTCATAATTTATTCAAAAAGAAATTGAAGCATCATTTATTGAGTAGCTTGCAATGTCACTGCTATTTTAAATAATTTGTATTATATTGTTCATCCTATATGTCATGTATTTGTATTCCTGTATTAAGTGAATGTAAAAGTTATCTTTTTGTATAACATCTTGTGACTATTTTATAGTCTCGGCTCACATATGAAAAAGGGCCTTGGCTCATATGTTTACCTGGTTAACAAAAGAAATAAAAAAAAATTAAAAAATTTCAGCTTTCCATGTGCCTACTGATGGCCGTACGGTGGCTCATCCAGAGGTGGCCTGTACATTCTTGAGAGGCATCTTGCACTTGAAGCCTCTCATCTGCATTCCAGTCCCGGCCTTGGACTTCAGTTTTGTGCTGGAAAAACTCACTTTGGCTCCTTTTGATCCAGCCGTGACCCGTGGCTTATGCTTTCTTTCTTGGAAAGCATTATGCTTAGTTGCTGTTACTTCTGCTCGAAGGATTTCTGAGCTTCAGGCTCTTATGTGCTAGCCTACTTATTTGATTTTCCATAAAGACAGGGTGTCTTTATAGATCAACTTTAAGTTTCTTCATAAGGTAGTGTCAGAGTTTACTTTGAATCAAACTATCCGCCTACCAATTTATTTTCCTGAGCATGTCAATCCATGGAAAACATTGCTCCATACCTTAAATGTACATACAATAATCACATACAATGTTCATTACACAAAGGACTACAGGAAGTCCTTGCAGCTTTTTGTTTCCTTCGCCCCTGGGAAAAAGGGAGAACTGGTTTCTAAACAGTGCCTTTCCAGATGGTTGGCCAACTGTATCACTTTCTGTTATAGGAAGTACGGCAAGGAACTTCCTGGAGTTGTTCATGGCCATTCGACCAGAGGCATGGCCATTTCTGTTGTCTGGTTCAGGAACATTTCAGCTGCAGAAATTTGTGGTGCTGCAACCTGGAGTACTGTCCGCACCTTTCACAGATCACTACAGTCTGGACATTGCCTCTAGAAGAAGGGCAGGCTTTGGTCTGGCTGTGCTTCAAGGCCTCCTTTCTTAGGCCTATAGCCTCCAGCCACCTAGACCATCTCTGTGGCAGTACTGCTTGGGTCTTGTTCCATAGGTGTGTGGCCTAATGCAAGAGATATCCTTGAAGAAGATAGTACAGTTACATAGGACCTTGCCATAACAGTAGATCTTCAAGAGAATCTCTTTCATTAGACCATGCCTTCCCACCCTCCAGCCCCCTTAGAATCAGAGCTTCTTCGTTGCTGTCTCTCTCTTCAGGATGGACTACCTGCTGTTTCCAGCCTTGCTTGGTAGCTGGAATTTCAGCTCCCTCCTGGTACCCTAGAATGAGATCCTCTGAGTATGATCTCCGGCGGGGAACTGAGGAGGGAGAGGGGCCGCCCAGGCTTATATAGTCAGGATATCGATGTAGGACATTGTCTTATGCAGCCCCTAGTGGACTGCTCGCAGAAAGATTCTGTGTGGTCCTGGTGCCTGGCAGCTATAGTTCCATAGGTGTGGCCTGATGAAAGAGATTGTCTCAAAGATCTACTGTTAAGGCAAGTTCTTACATAACTATACTTTTCAGTTTGGACGATGTTGACAGCCATGTGTCTCTGCTGGGGCATAGCTTAGGACTTTTTATGAGGTATGTGCCTCACCTTGTCATGGCCTGGAACCACCACAGAGCAAAGTAGTTGCAGAAGTGTTCTGCTGCTTTGATGTAGACAAACAGTTCTGTTCCAAGGACGGGGATTACTCTAACTTGGACTATACAAATGCACTACCCTGTGTAATCCTTCCTTGAATTTGGACAGTACTGCTTCAACCTCCGTGCTGCTATCATCTTTATCACTGATGATGGGTTGTTCTGTAGCAGGACACAAAAAGATGGGGACTAATGCTAGCGCATCTTGAAGCTGCTAGAATGCAATGTCTCAGCCCTCAGTCTATACACTGTAAATGACAATGATAACAAAGAGGTTTAACAGGGTACAGGAGGGAAGCTTATTTCAGAGGAAAAGGGGCTCATCCACTAGGGGTCCTGGCATGAAGCTGGAGGGAGGAAATTTAGGGGAATATAAGAAAGTACTTTTTCATGGAGAGGGTGGTGGATGACTGGAATGGGCTGCTGGCTGAGGTAATATGGGCTGAAACTGATGCATGGGACAGACACAGGGGGATCCTGAGGGTGCAAGGGTGGGGTGGACTTAACTGGGGGGGGTCGGGGGAAACAAGGCAACAATCAGAGAGGGACAAGGAGATACTCAACTGATAGAAGTATCATAGGGCACACTAGGTGGGTCATATTGGTCCTTATCTGTCGGCAATTGTATGTACAGTATGTATGCATGTATGTATCTGTCTGTCTGTCGTCTCAGTGAGCAGGTGCATGGCCTTGCAATTAGCTGCAGTTCTCTGTTAATGGGACATAATCCTGACACCTCTATACCCATTTGATGTTTGCTGATCACGGCCACTTTTGAATGTCTGTTACCTAGCATGTCATGTGGAAAATCCATGCAAACCAATTATATACTTTGGATACAATCTCTGCAACAAAATATACTTGATTGGATTTAGTTAGATTTCTCTTCTAAAGTCTGTGGAATCCTTGCTGTATGTTGGTCTAAGTTTGCCTCAAATGTTTTAGAATCAGTCAGGATATCATTCTTGTACAGTACATTAGATAAAGTTTAAGATAACTTGTCCAGCATTCTGTCCATTTGGTGTCCAAAAATGTCAAAGCACCATAAAGCCTAAATGACATCTTAGTGAAATTGCTGCAGCCCTTGCCCGGGTGTGGATGTAATCTTTTCTTTATTAGTAGGGTCTGTTTTCACTTTGTAATACCCACATTTTAAACTGAGGGGAGAGAACCTTGAAGATCCTGTAGTGACAGCCTTGTGTCACTATGTTTACTTTGCTCCACCTTCAGTAGTCTGTACAGAAACATGTGTTATGTTTGTTCCCTTTAAAAAGTTCAGTGGAAGCCTAGGTTCCAGAGGAACGTTGTCTTACATCCTCAGTCTTCACATCTTTTAGGGCAATTGATGGCCTTTGACAGTCTTCATGTAGCCTTTCAGAAGGGTTTAGCCCATCTGGCATGATTCTGTGTTCTCCAGTGTCCACATTGTGTGGCCAATGTCAGTGTGCACTTAGAAAAAGGATTGTATGTGACTTTTTTAAAATAAAATCTTTGAAAATGTTAAAAATCTGTTAAACATTACTATAAGAGAATAGAAATTAAATTTCATGTAAGGTAGTCCCTTTGCTGGTACACTTGCCAGTAGAAGGCGCTGCTGTTTTGTATGTGAACAGTGTCTTGCTGATTGTTTTCAGAAGCAAATAGTTCCCACCCCCCCGCCACAAACACAAACTGAGGGTGATGCTGTTTTGTAGATGCACAGTTTTGCAGCTTTTTTAAAGAAGTAAGTAGTGCCCCCTCACCATGACGTCATTATGTGACTATCAGACTTGACAGAGTTCAACTGTGTGGGGCTGCAGTGCGAGGACTAAGCTAAAGCAGTGAGTTTTGTTTAAAAAGAAAACAGCATACCTGTTTCTACCCTGCTCCAGTGTCCTGTCTCTCCTTCCCTGTTGAAATGATTCCACAGCCAACGAGCATTACTTAAACAAATAGAATGGCAGAACTGTGAAGTTGCCTCTGGTGTTTCTCCCAGTGTCTTCTTCCTTCCTCCTTGTTCTCGTGTTCAGTCAGTTGTCAGGTGTTAGCAAGCAGTTTCAGAGTAGAACACTTTTGATCAGAGTCGGATGTGTGGAGCTGTAGGGGCGAGCGGGATGGTAGCATCGTGGTAGCTCACACTTCATTGTCATCCCCACTCCCACTGCCACCAAAACAGTATTTTTCAGGAATATAATCTTATTTTTTAATTTTTTTTGGTATTATGCCTGTTAATACTGTGGTCAGCAAGGATGACACAGTGATTTCGGCTCGGGGAACTGTGGAGGAACACTGTTCTCTTTGGCAAGGTGGAGAACTACAAAAAAAGGGAGCATGGCACACTTTGTGGCATTTTAATGTGGCAAGTGCAATTGTGGTGGCAGTTTTACTGAAGAGAGTCAGGTGGGAAGGCTCTCGATCGCTAAGCGTTAGTTTTTGAAAATTCTGTGGGCAAAATAATATTAGAATTAAATGAGGCACACAGAGACTGGGATTCATTATTTCCCAGTCTCTGTTGCCTCATGTCGGACCAGCTGGTTGGTTGTTTTAGCCAGTCAGCAACAAGATTTCTGTGTACCCATTTTCTAAGTGCTGATTTTCAAGAAAAAAATTTCTGTTGTTGATAAATCAGTGTGCTGTTACTCTAATGACAGATACTGCAGAAATGGTGATACAGCTTGATTTGCCCCCAGTGCTCTATTAACTATTATGTAGCTTTCTTTAGTCCCATTCAAATCTAGTGCTCTTAATGCAGCTTCAAAATGTTGCTTAAAACACACAGAAACATAGACTTTGATGGCAGATAAGGACTGCTTGGCCCACCCAGTCTGCCCATTTCCCTACCTATTTAGATAAGCTGCAGATCCTAGTTAACCAACAGCCTACTTCCTCCTACCCCCCACTAGAATTGCCTTATGTCTGCCCCATGCATTCTTGAATTCCCCCACTGTTTTTGACCCATGACCTCCTCAGGAAGACCATTCAATGCGTCCACCCCACTCTCTGTGAAAAAATACTTCCTCACATTGCCCCTGAGCTGTCTCCCTCTATCTTCAAAGTGTACCCCCCTTGTTCTTGCACATCTCTTTTTCTGAAAGATGCTATCATCTTGGACTTTGTTGATTCCCTTGAGGTACTTGAAAATTTGTATTATGTCTCTCCCCCACCCCTTTCCTTGAGGGTATACATATTGTGCTCCTTTAGTCTCTATTCGTATGGCTTCTGGTACAGACCCTGCATCATTTTAGTTGCCCTCCTCAGGACTACCTCCATCCTGTCTAATAAGTCCTTGCATAGGGGTCTCCAGAACTGTACGCAGTACTCCAGATGGAGTCTCAGCAACTCTCTGTACAGAAGGATAACAACTTCCTGTTTTCTACTGGTGATGCCTCTCCCTATGCATCCCAGTATCCCCCCAGCCCTCCTTACTGCCTTCTCATTTTGCTTGCCTACCTTTAGGTTATCTGATATGACTACCCCCAGATCCCTTTCCATTTTTGTTAGTAACCCCCCCCCCCATTGTGTACTCTTCCCCTGGATTTTTGTTTCCCAGGTGCATTACTTTGCAGTTCTTTGCTTGAGTCTAAGCTGCCATACTTTTGACCATTCCTCCAACCTTTGCCAACTTATGCCCCACGGGGAACAGCCCAGTTCTTTTTCTAATATGTTTAGCTTTAAGCAATAATATATTCCTTCCTTACATTAACAAGGGTTTTAGCTTTAAACTCATTTCCTAGGCAGCCTGTTACAAACTGGTTATAATGTGACTAGGACCTTCTGTTTTCACTGGTAGAAGTTCTTCCTATAAGCACAGTGACCCAGCACAGTGGACTGTCAGCAGTGGCCTCCATTGCCATGTTCCAGACCAGGGTTCAGGCACAATCTTGGGTCACACACTTACTGGCCTGTTACAAAATGGGAGTGTTAAAAGGGGGTGTTCTGTGTCTTTTTGGGGTGGGAGGGCTAGAGTGCCTCACTCTTTAGCAGCTATCTTTGGCCAGCTTTGGGAGTGCTACCTACAGGATACATAGGAAAGTGTGAACAACCGTGACAATTCACACCAACAAGCAAATATGTGGGATGGTCATTGGTGGAGAATCAACCATTTGTATTTGTCTGAGTGTGATCCTGTATATTTTTTTTCATTTTCAGGTCCTCCATATTGTTAACTTTGGCCAGTTCGTAAAAGCGCCACAGAGTCATGAAGGCTAATACGCTCAGTTCCTCTGCTCATTCTGGAAGCCCCACCATGCTAGCATGGGACTCCTTGGCTTGATTACTGAGGTACCACAGGCAGAGATTTAGCATGGTATTTCCTTGACAGGTTCCATCCCGGACCCGTGTGCCTTCACCGCCATGCTGTAGGACTTCGTTGTGGTGTTCATGAACTGCAGGGTATCTGATTTCTGTCTCACTGCTTGGTTGTTGAAAGCATCTACCTTCTCCAAATTGATGATGGTTTCACAAAGCATTTTTATATTGTGGTTTACAAGACCAGTGTGTACTTTGCTGATTTTGCTGACCCCACAGCTGCAGATAGCCCTGCAACCTAGTTGTCTGCCACTGTTAAGCTGGATTTTGGCTATAAACGTCCTTACAGGTACCCTTGTTGCTGGATGCACTGAAGTCATGGTGAGATCCAGTGAGTATATTACATGCTGATCTGTAATAAAATGTCTCTGAAGTTATGAAGAAATTGATTTTTATCAATAATTTTGTCTTAGAGTACATGTGGTCCTGTGAAGCATGTCTGTCTTAGTGCCTCACTAGCCATGCCCTCCCCTTTATTTGTTTATTTTTATATATATATTTTTTAACTTTATTTTTATGCTTTTTAAACAATGAGTACATTTGATTCCCTAACCACAGAGCATAGAAAGGGGTTATCAACATCTTAAGTTTTATGCTAGGATCTGATTGGTAAAACATACAGCCTCTGTAGAATTTATGCATTCTCATGGTACCAACCATAAAAAAAGAACTCCTAGTCCTCCCGCCAGACAGCAATCATGTCCTCCCCCGAGAAAGGGTTAAGCAGTGCACTGCCACATGGAGGGGGCCATTCCAGAAGGAATCAGTTACGTGAAATCATTAGTAGCCCCTATTACATACTACCTGCAATGAAAAAATCTGCCCTTAACTTAACCGTGCCCATATTTAACCACAAAGTCATTTTCCAGAGTAATATAAACATATTTTATCATTAATGCTGTGAATATGGATATGCATTTCTCATTCTACCCCCAACTTAAAGTAGCAAATGCCTTTTGATTTTTAGAGTTCACACTTCCTGTGTTAACTAGAAAAAACACAGTAAATGGCTAATGTGAGACCAAACCTTGTAACATAGTAATAAGAGTCTCTAATCTGGCTGTTCAGGTAGTGTCTTCAGAGGCCTTTTTGTCTGCTACACCTCCTGATTCAAAGTCCACTGGATTGGTGAACTGGTATTGCTTCCCTGGATAGGATTGGCGGAGGCATGCTGGCACTTGGAGTGCATGGGTCACCCCAGTTTTCAGAGCTCTGCCGAATGGCATCAAGCTTGCTCCGCTTCTCCCTGATTGAATAGCTGAGATCTGGAAAAAGTTGTAACTGGTCCCCTGTCAAGAGTCAATTATCTGCCCAGCACCATCGCTGCCTGTAGTACTCTGTCTCTCTCATGAGCTCTCACCGTAATGATGAAAAGAATGTGGAACAAATATTCATCTGAATATTGTCATCTCAGTGAGATGCAGTAGGCTTGCTGCACTATTAGCTCGGGTCTCCAACTGCAAGGGGTCCCAGAGGTAGGTACGCAGAAGTAGAACTGGGTCTTGCCCTCATTTCCCTCAGGCAGTCCATTAAGGCAGTGGTTAGAGCTGCAGAAGGCATTTTCCAAATGTTCTAACTGAGCATGAAGCAGCTTGTTCTCTTTAACCACAGCAGTGGTAGTGGTCATGGCCTTGTTGGCAATTGCCACTGTGTCCCTTGACTCTGCCACCTGCCTGTCCCTTTTAGTTTCAACTAGATTTAGTCTGCTGTTGAGACTACCCATTTTTTATCAAGATCCCACATGGTTTGAAGGATCCTTTTGTAGGATGGCTCCTGCTCATCCTCCGAGAATGGAGCTTTCCTGCCCTGAATTTATCACCTGTGTGTCCCTTTCCTGCTGCAGAACACCAGATCAAACATCTGCTAATGTTCAGTATTGTCAATACCCTTGAGTATTCACAAGACTGAGATCATGTTCCCTCTGAACCTGCTTTTCTCCAGGGTGAACATGTTAAGAATCGACAACCTCTCCTCATAGCTTTTGTCCCTCTATATCACGGGCTATTTTGGTGGCCGTGCATTGCACACCCTTTATTGCCTCAATTTTGTTTTTGCATTGATGAGACCAGAACTGCATGCAGTACTCCAGGTGGGGCCTGACCAGGGACTTGTGGATTACTTCACTTTTTCCGATGGTCACCTCTGCTGGCCCTCTTGACAGCATCCATGCACTGCATGTCTTGCTTCTGTCCCTTGTATATTATAACCCTCAAGTTATTTTCCTCCCTGACTGTAACAAGAGGAGCCACACGCAGTGTATAGGTCCTACCTCATTTTTTTTTATCCTCAGGTGTATGTAGCACCTTGTACTTGACTACATTGACTGTGAGGCCCCAGAACTCAGACTAATCACCCATCTTGCTCAGATACACCTGAAGTTCATCCCTATCTTCAAGGGATGCCACCACTCTAGATTAGCCAGCTTAGCGTCTGCCGCGAACTTAAGCAGCTTACTGGAGATCTTAGCTTCTTGATCAATTATAAAGATGTTAAAGAGCAGTGGCCACAATACTGATTCCTGAGAGACACTGCTGAGTACTCTTGTCCACTCAGAGTAACTCCCACCCACCACTACTATCTGCTTCCTTCCATCAAGCCAAATAGTAATCCACCTTGTGTATGCCTTGTGTACACAGCACTTGTTTACTTTGCCCTGAAGGTTGTCATGCACCACAGAATCAAAGCATGTCTGAGTGTATACACACATTCTTTGGAGTGTGCATGATCCGTTTTGCTTGATGACAGACCTTGGCCCCAAAATGCGTAGAGCAGTAACAAACATGTTTTGGCCAATGCATCTTGCACATTAGATCCTGTACTAGAATAAACTATGCACACAAGTGGTTCTATAGCACATACTCTCTCTGGTAATGTCTCCTTCATTTTTATGGGTTGAGTTTTAACTGTACTTTGCCTAGTTCTTTTTGATTGCCAGACCCAAAGTAATTGGACAGGGAGGGCCACCAGAGCAGAATTGTACAACCCTGCCTCCTAGTTTATATTGTTTAGTACAGTCAGGTAACCTGCATGACTGGTTGCCAGAAATTATGTTTTCTGTTGGTCAGTCATTCTCTGACATAACATCAAAGCAATGCAGTAGTAGGTGTCTCAGGACATTATGCCCTGAAATGATGCCAGTGTTTGGATTGATGGGTTACCAAACTCTTCAGAGCCTTCAGAGGAGAGAGCGACAGAGAAAGAATGTTGATAGTCACAGTTGCTTATGTTAGATGGCAGGGCTAGAAATAATGTTTTTGAGATGCTAGGATGTAAATTTTGGCTGTCCAACAAAACTTTTACCTGTCCACACTATTTGTACATACATTTTGGAGTATTTTTCAAAATACTAACCACTGGATGAATTTTTTAAATTCCTCTCTCTTTCTTCTATTTTTGAACAAGCACTTGAAATCCACCAAAATGTCTCTTCTCTGCCCAGCCCAGATTTTCAACATTTTTTCTTGTTTGTCCCCGACCCAGCTGTGAAAATGGCTCCAGAATGATCTTACAGTCTGATGTATCTTCTTTCTCCCTTATAGCAGCTTCAGATTATTTTTTATTTTTTTCCTTTTTTTTCCCCCACAGGCTCAAATGCAGCCCTGAATGGGGTTTTTATCACAAATTGTCCACTTTTCCTTCAGTGCCAAAAAGCTAAAGCACAACAGCACTTCTTGGCCTGCTTGTCTTTCTCCCCCTCACCCTGTGCGGGGACACTCCAGCCCAGACAGTACCTGCCTTATTTTCCCCCTTTATCCTTTTTATTTTTGGTCCTGACTGTATCTTTTTAAAATATGATTCTTCTGTCCCCCAGAGCCCTGAAAAAGGCTGTTATTTATATTTGCTTGAGGCTGAGAAAAATCAAGATATTTTTTGAAGCTGCTCCACTCTGGACAATGTGCTGTTCTTTAACTATGTCCTGTCTGAATGACGATCAGACACGTAATGAGGAGAGTGAGGACACATCAGCTGCACATGTGCAATAATGAGCAGCACATGTGTGGTTGAGTGTCTGATTTGTGCTGCCGCCTGCCACCTCAAGTCACTTCAGACAGTCAGGTGACAGTGCAAGAGAAAGGAAGATGACATACAGTAAGTGAAAGTGGCGGAGACAGGACGAGCAGTGGTACATCATGACATCCTGACATCGCTCATGCCCTCCATGACGTCCAGACATCACAATAATCTGTTGTCTCTCCTTAGGTTTGTGGCGGCTGGGTCCTAGCACCCATTAGATATAAAAGTGAGTTTACCAAAACTGCCTGTCCAAGGGATAGGCAATCAGAGGAAAATGGCTGTCCCAGCTGAAAACCGGCTGTTCGATAAACAGGCAGACAGCCAATTATTTCAAGCCTTGCTAGATGGAAACATTAAAGGTTGGGTGTAATATGCTATATAATTGTGCATTCTTTCCTCTAATGTCTTATCAAAATGCTAATTGTCCTCTTCTGGCATAGTTCAGTCAAAGCTAAGTTCATTTTGGGTGTCTTCTATTTTGATCAAAGACCAGGCATTTTATTTTATATACCCATGTAATAAATTCAAAGTGCAGTACATTAAAATAGATTTTATAACCAAGTGCTCAAAAATAAACCAAAACAGTATTAACAAATAAATAAAAATAACGACCTGTCCTGAGAGGGATAGTGCTACCACTTGCAGTGCCAGTGACCTGGACTTGGGAACAATCATGGTTTGTTGGGGGCTGGCTGGGGAAGGAGAATCAAGAATCCCAGCATCAGCTCTCGTCCTTTGGGTGTAAAGAGACTCTGTATAGTGCTGTAAGAATGCCATAGGTTGGAGACCAGGTGGTAGTACATGTGAATGCACCAGAAGGGGAAGGGCTGCCGACAGATACTGGTACATATGCACGCTGTCGCACGTGTGCTTGTGTATCATTGCATGCTGATGCCCTGGGGAGAAAAAATGGAGGAAAGTGCCTCTGTTCTATCTGTGCACCCCTGCAGGCAACACATGAATGACATGGCAGGCTACCCACCACCATGTGTGTTCCTGGACAAGTAGTGGATAAATAGTAAGTCAATGAGAATGTTGGTGATTACAGGACTAGGGGGGGTGCAGCAGAAATAGATAACGGAAAACAAAATGACCCAGCATAAAGCAAAATCCATTTTGCTATTAACCTCTGCTTGCAATCCACTTCCTTGTTGCTCTGAATTAGATTCTCCTCTGTTAGAATCTTATGAAATGGGCATCTGGGCATTCTCTGTTGTCTTTTTTCCATCTGTTATAGAATGCTACACTTTATCTCCCCTAGCGTTTTTTTCCATATAGTGTAGAAAGTTAATCTCTGTCTGTTATTGACTTCATTCTACATTTTGTAACAGGTTAGTCTTTTAACTCTTCTTGGGTCCTTTTTCAGTTGTTCCAGATTGAATTTAGTCTCCTCTTGACTCTGTCAGTCGATTTTATTTTTTAAAGTGCCTTATCCCACGGGCTCTAAACACTGTGCAAAAAACACAAAAGCATTTTCTAAAATCTAAAAACAACAATATGCAGAGATGGAAAATTAGAATCCCTCTGATGACTGGAAAATTTAAAAAGAACCCTCAAAAGTCAAGGAGAAAAGATGGGCTTTTAGGGCTACCTAAAGCCTCCCTCTAGCTTCACCAGGAGACCAAGCTGAAGTTCCTCCTCATATCTTTAGCTGCTTTTGATCCTTTTTGAACATCTAAGTTTTCTCACCCCTTCTTAACATATCTAACTTTACCTTGAATGGCTTTAAACACTACTTCTGAACTCTACTGGGTTGCTTTGCCTTCTCTTTACTGGGTATAACATGCTTCAGTGCAGTTAACTTTTATTTTATATAGCATCTTTCATACAGCGTATCACAAAATGGTTGCTTTTAACTGGGTTTAACATGCATCAGTGCAGTTCACTTTTATTTTATATAGTGTCTTTCATGCAGCATATCAACAAACACTTTCCAACAGAGCAAAAGTTACAATACTATAATATCAGATGTATCATATGAATATATGGTAATTACAATTAACAAATAAGTTGTTCACAAAGGCTGGATGGGACTGTGCAAGTGTCATACATAAGGAATTTTTTATTTAGAATTTTTTGCTCAGGATAGCCAAACTAGGATACAACAGCTCTTATTGTTTCATTTTCAGTGGGATCCCTTTTCTTCCCATTTCCGCACCTGGGTAGACTGGAATACTAGGAGATTAAATGAGTTGCTCAGGGTCACACGGTATGCATTTGGTTATGGTGGGTTTGAACCTTTGATCTTGTGATTTCCAAGCCAGTGCTCCAACCACTAGAGCACATTGCCTCCTTATAAGTGATAAAATAGATTTTCTTTTAGTAAAATGTTGAAATGGGAAGGGGAATCAGCTGGCCGAATTTCGGATGTAAGATTATTCCATATGGTCAGTTCGGTATAAGAAAAAGCACAACCAACCATTACCAGAGTTACATCAAGAATTGAGATGAGGTCACTGCTAATGAAACGATCATTTTGACAGATAAATAAGAATCAGGTCGGCAAGATATGCAGGTGGATTACCATGGGGGTTGTTTACTAGGGAGCCAGTGTAGATATTGAAGGATAGGTGTATTGTGTTCCTGAATACAAACCTGCACTTTTTGCATGCTGAACCTTATTGATATGGGAGGAGGGAGTTGCAGTAGTCAATATGAGATGCAACATGTGCATGTATGGATATTAGTGCTGAGGAGAGATCAAGGTAGGACCTAATGTAGGAAGTATGCAGCTGATAAAATGTGGCTCTGCAGGTGTGGTTAATGTGGGTCTTAGATAATAGCGCAGGGGCAAGGTATACTTCAAGATTTTTTCGGGGTTTTACCCAGGTCATGGCTGAAACCTAGTAGAGGAGATGATGAGCGGGGATTTCTTTGGAGGACAGATTTCTTGCCCATGAGAGCACTTCTGATTTCTTTACATTGAAGTAGAAAAATTAGTTTTGACCTAAACATTGACAATGAAGAGGCAGATAGGAAGGAGGAGAGTGCAGTATCCTGGGAAGAGCTGAAGGAGCTGTATAGCTGAGCATCATCAGCATGACGTGGTAACCAATACTGAACCGGTGTTTAAATGTCCAGGAGGAGGAAGAAGAAGAAGAAGAAGGTAGATGGTGAAGAGAAGAGGTCCAGGACCATAACTCTGAGTAACATCATAAACGAGTGGCTTGCTAGAGGAGGAGACTGCATCACCAAAGATGAACAGATCAGAGAAATAGAACCTGAACGAGGTCAGGACAAGTCCCAGAGAGCCAAACACATTTTTCAAGACAGTCAATTAAAATGTGATTAATAAATGGTGTCAAAGGTTGAGCATAAAGTAGGTCAAGAAGTATTAGTATAGAAAGGGAAACTTCACCTGTATAATAGGAGTAAATGGTAATTACAAGCAGACAAAGGCCATCTAAGTTTTTATCATGCCATTATTTGGTCCTTTTAATAACTGAAGCAATTTAAGAAAGGAGGAATGTTAAGAATGGCTTAAATGATAGATGTGAAACAGGATATACGTGTCTTTGTTAGGCCTCATAGAGGACATCTGTGGTAAGGAAAACACATGAATTTTTAAGGTTAGAATACCACTGATATGTATGTAATTGTTTCTTTCATAGACATTTAACACTAAAATATTGTGAGCAAAAAGAATGAAATGTGATAGTAATGTTACAAATACAGTATATTGTATAGCATAGCCACAGATATGTGTGATAAGGATACCTTCACATGTGATATTGTAAAATGAAAAAGAAGTAAGAACTAATTACAGAAAAAGAAAGGGAGCCCTCGATCATGAACTGTGAAGACCAGTGCAATCTCTGTCGTTTGACCTTGCTAAAAACCAGAGCGATAACATACTGTATTTATGCAGGGCTGCTTTTGTTTAATTTTGGTAAGAACAGGACTTTAGTAATATGTTGAGAAGATTCAGTCTTACACTTTCCTGACTGTTTTGTCCATCCATGATGTCTACTTGGAATTCTTCTTTCACAGACACTAGTTTTCACAGATTTGACCTGAGCAATGAAATATTTCCTTCCATGATTCCATTGGGAAAATGGATGACTAAGTAGAACATTTTTTTCTGCATACAAAAAGCCTTCTTCAAACAACTAGTAATGCAGCTTTATCAATCATTTCTAGCTAAGACTTTGAACCCTTCAGGGTTGTTAGAATGTGAGTTTCACTGTCTCCTCCAATCTGTGAACTATCCCACCCACTCTCATGAGCACACCCTTGAGCTCTTCATATGTAATGCCTCTGTCCCAGTTCCTTACTTTGTTATGGATTTTTCCCTAGCAGAATGCTCCCCTGGTTGCATTCAACTTTACTTTACAGTAGTAGCCAGAGACATTTCCAGCTACTTCCAGGTATTTCGTGAAATTTCTGAAGAGTTTCTCTCTGCTGCTGCCCCTACTGTGGAAATGCAGAAAGCAGGAGATATTTCTGGAAATATCACAGAAATTTCCCAAAATATCTGGCAGTGTCTGTGGCTGCTACTGTATATCACTCAAACTTTCAAGCTGTCACCCACTTCTGCTGTCTATTTAAACATCTTGCCCCTTCTCGTCCCCTCTGATCTACTTACTTGACCACTCTTTCTCTGAGTTCTCTCTCCCCTACTCTTCTGTAGAGTTATACAGTGCTGTCCTATACTTTTCCTTTGACCATCTAGATCCTCTAAGAATCTGCTTTGTTTCTTGCACTTAAAGGTCCCACTTGGTACTCTGACCACCCATCAGTACTTTGAGAAGCAGTAGCACACCTTCTGGCTTACTGTTCATTGTGAAATTTGGTAATAACACCTAATTCTGCAGGAAAGCTCTCAGGTGTCCTAAATCTAAATTCCCTCACCACTTCCATTTCTAAAGGTGCTGCCAACTCTTGCACACTTTTCTGCACTGTTCGTTCTGTCCTTCACGTCTACTGCATTCTAATCACTTTTCGTCCTCCCTGTGCAAAGTCTGTTCCTCCTACTTCCACTCAGAGATCAACATCATCTACTCCGGCATCACATCTTCCCCTTCTCTGTCAGTCCATTTCACATCTAACCGTCCTCATCCCTTTCTTCCAGCCCTCTGCTGACTTAATCCACAGTCCCCTGAGGATATCACCAGCATTATTCATTCTGTAGAAAAGACCACTTCTGCTCTTGACTCTGTGCCATTTTCTCTCATCTCCTTAAGTCTGTCTACTCTTGCCCCTTATATTACTTCAGTTATTAACCACTCCCTTGTCTCTGCCACTTTCCCTGATGCTCTCAAATCTGCTTCTGTTACTCCTCTTCACAGAAAAACATCTCTTCATCCGGCCTTACTCTCTAGCCATTGCCCATCTGTAACCTTCCATTCCACAGCATAGTCCACGAGAAGGGGGCCTTCTCTGTCTCTCTCACCTCTCCAACCATCTTTGTTAATATAACATTCTGTGTCCCTTTCATTGTGTGTATGGGCCTGGATGTAACAAAAAGACTGCTTTTGTCCATGTTGTCTCATCTCACCTGACTAAAGTGCTCTCACTTTTAACTTTATGCTGGCATCTCTTATCCCTAAATGCACCTTGTCCCCACGCTTCTTCTGTATGACTTTCCTCAGGGCTGTATTCTTGGTCCTCTCCTGTCCCCTTCTCCTTCTGTCTTCTCCCTTTGGGACAACTCATTTCCTTCTTTAAAGAGCCAATGTACTGCCTGGAGTTAATAGTAACTTTCAGATGCAGTCAGCTTTATATAAAGAAGAAGAAGAAATACAGGTGTGGGGGTACAGGCAAAGTGGGCAAGCATTAAGGATGCAATACTTGAAGCAACATCCAGCTGTGTTAGAGAGAAAAGCAAGAGCAAAAGAAGAAGGAAACCACTTTGGTTCTCAAAAACAGTAGCTGAGAAGGTCAGAGTCAAAAGGCTAGTCTTCAGGAAATATAAGGGAACACAGCAGGACGAAGATAGGGAGGCATACCAAACTTCTCTAAGGGAAGCAGGGAAGGCAGTAAGGCAGGCAAAGGTGCAAACTGAGGAAATACTAGCACGAACAGTAAAAGAAGGTGACAAGACTTTCTATAGATAATGGGACCTGATGGCATACATCCCATGGTACTAAAGGAGCTAAGGATGGAACTAGCAGAGCCATTATCAGAGCTGCTTAGTGAGTCTCTGAGCACTGGAGAGGTCCCAGAAGACTGGAGGAGGGCTCATGTGATCCCACTTCACAAGAATGGTAGCAGGGAGGAGGCAGAGAACTACAAACCAGTCAGTCTTATCTCAGTAGTGGGCAAGATTATGGAGGCACTCCTTAAGGAAATTATAGTGCAACACCTGGAATCCATAGGAGCACAGGATCCAGGACAGCATGGGTTTACAACAGGAAGGTCCTGTCAAACTAAAGTCATAGATTTCTTTGACTGGGTAACCAGAGTGGTGGACCAAGGGGGAGCAGTTGATGTCGCCTACCTTGACTTCGGCAAAGCTTTTGATACTGTTCCACTTAGAAGATTGATTAATAAGCTGGGTAGGCTTGGGGTGGGTCAGAAGTTGGTCAGCTGGGTGGCAAACTGGTTGGCGGGTAGAAAACAGAGAGTGGTGGTAAATGATGTACAGTCAGAAGAGATGCAAGTCACAAGTGGGGTACCTCAGGGATCAGTGGTGGGGCCAGTTCTCTTCACTGTCTTCATCAGCGACATTGCAGATGGACTGGAGGGTAAGGTTTGTCTATTTGCAGATGACACCAAGATCAGCAACAGAGTAGATGATCCAGATGGGTGGGCAGTATGAGAAGAGATCTGGACAAACTGCCAAAATGGCCGGAAGAGTGGCAAATGGGGTTTAAGGCAAAGAAGTACAAGATCATGTACATAGGGAAGAGAAACCCTGAAGCCACCTATAGGTTGGGAGAGGAGTTGCTGGCAATCACAAGGGAAGAAAGAGACTTGGGCATCATCATCGCAGATTACCTGAAATCATCCAAGCAGACCACTAAAGCAGTAGGTAAGGCTAGATGGATGTTGTGGTGTATTAGTAGGGGTATCGCGAGTCACAAGAGGGAGGTAATAATCCCTCTTTACAAGATACTGGTAAGGTCCCATCTGGAGTACTGCGCGCAGTACTGGAGGCTGCACCTGCACAAGGACATTAACAAAATGGAGGCAGTCCAGAGAAGGGCAACCAAAATGGTGCAGGGACTGCATCAGAAAACATATGAGGAGAGATTAACGGAGCTCAATATGTATACCCTAGAGCAAAGGAGGGAAAGAGGTGATATGATCAAAACATTCAAACATCTTAAGGGCATTAACAAAGTGAAAGAGTCTAACGTTTCAATATGAGAAAAATAGAAGGACAAGAGGACACAGTATGAGATTAGAGGGAGGCCGATTAAGGGGGAATGTGAGGAAGTTCTTTTTCACAGAAAGGGTGGTGGATGCATGGAACAACCTACATCAGGGAATGGTAGATATGAATACAGTACAGGGCTTCAAACAGGCATGGGATAGGCATAAGGGAGCAAGAAAGATGAGTATGAATAGATAGGCCATTGACAGAGTACAGGCCTATGGCACATTCACAAGGTAGAAAAAAAATGGGCAGACTGGACGGGCCTTGTGATCCTTATTTGCCATCAACTACTATGTTTCTATGTAGCTATCACTTCTTATATCTGCAGTATTTTTTCTTTTCTGTTTGTTGATTCTGTTTGCTAATTAGAAGATTTCCATCTGGCAGTACTGGGCTGATGTGTGGAGCAGCACTCTGGAGACGTAAAAAAAAGTAATGTTCTGTTCCTCCCACTACATCATGAGAAATTTGACAAAACACATTGTGACACCACAACTCTTGTAGCATGAGCAATGGCTTTTACAAGTTACCAATCAAAATGCAGGAAATTGTGACATCACTAGTAACTAAGAGTAGTCAATCCCTGCTGCTTCATGTGAAAGAGAATAATCTGGCAGTTAAAAATGGTTCTCCTTGGTTACTAGTGATGTCATAGTCAGTGTGGTCTCAGTGTTGATGTAGTGGGAGGAACAGAACTGACTATATTTTAGCCTCCAGACAGAGTGCAGCTCCACACATCACCCTAGTACTGCCAGTTGGAACAATCTTCTAATTAGAAAACAGAAAAGTAAAAATATTTCAGATATAAGAAGGAATAACTGACTACATCTGAAAGTTACTATTAATTCCAGGCAGTACACTAGCTCTTTAACCTCAACTATCACTACTGTATGGATATCTCCCAGCTTTACATCTTTAGCTCTTTCCTGACCCTTCTCATCTTTCCTTACTTTCCTGCCTTGACCACATTAATGCCTGGCTCAAACTAAATTTCCTTCCGCTCAATGTGTCTATAATTGCGGTCCTCATCTTTAGCAAAAACAGCATTGTTAGTTCCCCAGCTCTCTCCTCAGCTGTGACCTCACCTTTTAGCAGCAGCAGCAGCACCAGCACTAAAATCAAGGTGATGTTATATCCCATTAAGCTGTAGTTCATTTTTAATGGTGTGCTTCAAAAGAAAAAATACTCATTCACAAATTCAGTGGATACATAAATACACGGAACTAACAAATGACATTATTTCATCGGCAGTACACATTCATTTGTAAGATATGGTGAAAAAAATCCACTGGCATTATGATACTAATATACATGAAAGCATCATGGCCTGTGCAACATTTACACGTATTTATTATTTATTTATTTACGAGTTTTACCAGGAAGGCATACTGAGCAACATGCTCGATTCCAGAAGCGATCTGGGGGAACCCCTGACTGGTTTTGGTGCCACCTTTACTCCTTCTGCATGGAGTCTTGGTGTTCTGATTGACCCTGAGCATTCATTTTCTTCCCATATCTCTTGCGTCTGCAAGTCTGGCTGTCATCACCTCCATGTTATCTTCCATGTCCATCAATGTCTTCTGCTGAGATCCTCGTTCATGCATTTGTATTCTGTTACTTGAATTACTACAACTCCCTTCTTTCTTTAAAACTTTTGGAGTTAATTAAGATAAGAAGCAACAGATATTATACAGTGGGACCTGTCAAGATGTAGGGCAGTGTCATAGATTCCTCCATGGCAAAAGGGATTAACTGCCATTGAAATTGTCCTGTTTCCTGCAGTAATTCTGCAGTATTCTGCATTGCATTCTGGTGGGCTCCACTGTACATCCGTTCAGTGCTGTATAACAAATCATGGATATTGTACAGTGCATCCGTCATTAGGACATGAAACAGCTGTTCATGTATTACAGGTCAGTAAATTAGCCATGGAACTAGGGCCCCACTTAAACTGTATGTTGAGAGTGTCACACTTAGTGTCTCAAAAAAGAGAAAAAATGCCTCCCTATGACCTCCATTCTTCCCCAAGACCTAGTCACAAAAGCTTGTCTCAGTGCCCTATGTACCTACTCTGCTCATTATTTTCATAGTTTCTCAGGCCCGCTAGAAGTCACAGCAATTGATCCAGAACCAAAATTTTATCTCTGGCCTCCACCAATTTCATATGTACCAGTCACCTCGAATTATATTTATTCCTTGTCAAGTGTACAAGGGCTGTAATGCCGTCCATTGATGCAGCTTCCTTCTTTTTGATCTACCTAACTCTCAAATGCCAGAATTCAGTTTAGCTAGAATGCTGCAGCTCGCCTCCTTAGATGCACCAAGAAGCGTGATCACCTCTCCTGTTCTACGCACCCTCCCCTATGTGCCCATTCCTTTCTGGATCCAGTTGACAACTGTAGTACATGTTCTTTTTTGTTTGTTTTGTTTGTTACAGAATTTAATCCTCACATCCCAACAGAACTACCAAAGTCCTGAGCATATCCTGAGCATAGACTTTCAGCATCTAAAGGAAACAAAATAGGGAGATGTAAAAACAAGAAAAGATGAAAATACTTTTCAAACAGGGTACTTGTATACCATTGTATACCAACTCATAAAGGTAGTATCGTCTGTACTGGTGTCTCAGATTTTCTAGCTTAGGGCCAGACAACCTGCATTCTCTAATGAAATGTTTGATCTAAACAAAAGTAAGGACTTTGATCTAAAACCTAATTTAATCCTTGAGATACTAAGGTACTGTATTAAGGTAGAAAAGCTTAATAAGTATGAAAACAGGTAGAAAAGCCTGAAAAGGCTTAACTGGTGCCACCGGTACCGAGCCATGTCTGTAGTTAAAAAGGACATTATACATAACTGCTGTGCCCCCTTCACTGCCCCAAATAGGGCTTTTAACAGCCCCACCTCTTAACCTTGACAAGGGTGCTTAGTAAACACTTATTGGGATTTTTTTCTTCATGCACCCTGGCTCCCCCTCTTGTTCAGTAACCCTGAAGTGTAAGAATACCTTCTTTCTTTCTTTCTTTCTTTCTTTCTTACATACTGAGCTGGTAATAGCTAATTTCCAGATGTACCCTGGAAAGCCCTTTTTAGGTTTAAAAGCAAAAGGGAGTCAATATTTTTTTTCTTCTCCCTCAAGTGAGAGCTGAGGGATTTATATTTTTTGTAATTCACATTTTATCTACATATAGTTATTTATTTTGCTTCTTTTTGTTTGTTTTATTTTTTGTCTTATTTCCAACCCTGCTGATAGTTGTTTTATTGTGGTCACCAGAATGTGTTGGAGGCCTGCCCCCACGTTCGTGCGCTATTCATACTCTGCCCTCCGTGCCTCCATCCCTTTATGTCCCGTTGCAGGTTACTATTTACCAGCGTTGTAGAGTGCTGGTATTACACATCGGGGGTATTGAGGGGTGTGAATGGTGGAGGGTGAATGAGCGGGGCCACCGCATCGGGGTCATAAGATCCAGAAGACGCCCTGGGGCGAAATGGAATCCTGATCGTGGTCCTCCATGTCTGGTTTCCATACCCAAGGGCACCACCAGTTCTGGTGGGCAGGTGGTTTGGGCAGCTCTGGAAGTTCATCCAACTCGAGTGATGTTATGCAATGCCAGGACCATCAAAAACAAGACTGCAATTATTGCAGATCTTGTGGGAACAGTGGACTTGGCTTGTATCACCGAGACCTGGCTGGATGAGAACTCCGGCGCTATATTGGGGGCTGCAACTCCAGCTGGGTACTCGGTGATCCACAGCTCGAGATTGGATTGGGGGTGGGGTTGCGATCTGTTTCAAGACCAAACTGGGCCTCATGAGTTTACCGGTCGAGGAGACTGAGTCATTTGAGTGTACTGTTGTAGCAGGTGTAGGCTGTAGGATCGCTGTCATCTACCGTCCACTCGGAGATGAGAAGTGGTTCCTTCAGGAAGTGGCAGACTTCGTGATTGACCTGGCATTTGAGTCTCCCAGGCTGATGGTCCTCCTGGGTGACTTTAATGCCTGGGTCGATGACGAACTCTCACAATTTGGACAGCACTTCCTCCAGCTGATGACATCTCTGGGCCTTACACAGATTGTTACCGCTGCTACCCATAAACATGGTCACTCCCTTGACTTATTCTTCCTCCTGGGGATCGAAGCCTCAGACTTGGGGGTGGAACCAGTCGGACGGTCCGATTACTACACCGTGGGGTTCAGTTTTCACACCCCTCTTCACAGGCCTACCCCTATAGAGATGGTCAGGTACTGCCCTTTATGAAATATAAGCTCTGAAGGCCTAGCGGCCGTGTGTGACCTATCTGTCCTTCCATTAGCAAACAGTGAACCAGAGGCCTTAGTTATGGCCTATAATACAGCCATATCTGTGGCACTGGATGTCATTGCTCCTGTCCGTGTTCGTCCTCTCTCCCTTCACCCTCGGTCCCCTTGGTTTGATGGGACTTTGAGGGAGATGCGGTGACTAGGGCAAAGGTTAGAACATTGCTGGCGGATATCCTCCCTGGATGCCGACCTCTTAGATTGATGGACCATTATCAGGCCTATCAATCCGCAGTCACCCATAAGAAGGCACAGTTCCTGTCTGGGGAGATTGCGGCTGCTCAGAACCGACCAGCACAGCTTTTTTGAACTGTGGACAGACTGTGCAACTGAGTCTGTCTACAGGTTCGAAAAGTTTTTTCGCAAGTGGAGTGCATTGAGCTTGCTCGATTCTTTGCGACTAAGGTGGACAACATCAGGGCAGCGCTCCAGCCTGCACACTCTATTGGTGTTGATTTGGATCAGCACTTGGTAGCTGCTCCTCAACTTTCCTGGAGTTCCTTCGACCACCCAGAATTCATTAGTATCATGTGGATTGTCCAGGATATGCACGCTACGTGCTGTAGTTTGAACCCAGGACTTACTACCCTGATTATGGGTTGTATTGACACCATTGGTCTGGTTCTTGCATGGATTGTCTGGTGCTCCTTGGAAACAGGTGAATTTCCATGCTCCCTGAAGGAGGCAGTGGTAACATCCCTCCTAAAGAAAGTTTCTTTGGACCCTGACTGCCAAGCAAACTACAGACCAATCTTGAACCTTCCCTTTATAGGGAAGATGATCGAGAAGGTAGTGGTTATACAGCTGGAGAACCATTTGATCATCCATGGCATCTATGAACCTCTCCAGTTTGGTTTTCAAAAGAGGCACAGTACCGAGACAGCGCTAGTTCAGGTGCTCAATGATCTCCTGATGGCAAGAAATCGGAAAAACATTTCTATCTTGTTTCTTCTCAAACTTTCATCAGTGTTTGACACTGTGGACCATGGGGTACTCCTTGGTTGCCAGAGGTGCATCTGCCGCCTGTCTAGTACAGTCCTCAGGTGGTTTACATTTTTTCTCACTGGAAGAACTCAGAGGGTGGTGTCAGGGATTTATTCCTCTGACCCAGTTCCTCTGTCCTGTGGGGTGCCTCAGGGATCAGTGTTGTCCCCCATGTTGTTCGCAGTGTATATAGACATAGAAACATAGACTTTGACGGCAGATAAGGATCGCTAGGCCCATCTAGTCTGCCCATTTCTACCTACAGGATAGGCCGTAGATCCTATTTAACCAACAGCCTATATCTTCCTGCCCCCACAAGAATTGCCTTATGTCTGTCCCATGCATTCTTTAATTCTCCCACAGTTTTAGACTCCACAACTCTCCTCAGGAAGGCTGTTCCATGCATCCACTACCCTCTCTGTGAAATAATACTTCCTCACATTGCCCCTGAACCGCCTCCTTCTATCTTTAAATTGTGTCCCCTTGCTCTTGCAAGTCTCTTTTCTGAAAGATGCTACCCTCTTGGACTTTGTTGATTCCCTTGAGGTACTTGAAAGTTTCTATCATGTCCCCTCTCCCTCTTTCCTCAAGGGTATACATATTAAGCTCCTTTAGTCTCTCCTACACGGCTTCTCTTGCAGACCTTGCACCATTTTAGTTGCCTCCTCTGACTGCCTCTATCCTGTCTATGTCCTTGGAGATGGGGTCTCCAGAACTGGACACAGTATTCCAGATGGGGTCTCACCAACTGTCTGTACAGAGGGATAACAACTTCCTGTTTTCTGCTGCTGATGCCTCTCCCTATACATCCCAGTATACCCCGGCCCTCCCTACTGCCTTCTCACATTGCTTGCTAACCTTAAGGTCATCTGATATGATTACCCTCAGGTCCCTTTCCTGTTTTGTTGTTGTTACTACCTCCCCACCCATTGTGTATTCTTCCCCTGGGTTCTTGTTTCCCAGGTGCATTATTTTGCACTTTTTTGCATTGAATCCTAGCTGCCATCGTCAGACCATTCCTCCAACCTTGCCAAGTCCCTTTTCATCCTTTCCACGCCTCCTTGTATATCAACCCTGTTGCAGATCTTTGTGTCATCTGCAAAAGACATACTTTTCCTTCCAGTCCCTCTGCAATGCCACTGATGAAGACATTAAAAGGACTGGACCCAATACTGAACCCTGCGGTACCCCACTGTAACAGCCTTTCTTCAGAGTGGACTCCATTTACAATTACCTTCTGTGTCCTGTTGTCCAGCCAATGTTTTACCAGGCTACCACCCTGGGACCCACTCCCAGGCTGGTTAATTTGACTAATAATCTTTTGTGTGGGACTGTGTCAAATGCCTTGCTAAAGTCTAGGTAGGCCATGTCCACAGCCCCTCCCTGGTCTACTTTGGTCACCCAGTCAAAGAAATCTATTAGATTTGTCTGACATGACCTTCCCGCTGTGAACCCATGCTGCCTTGGATCCTGTGCTCCACTGACCTCTAGGTACTCAACTATTCTTTCCTTCAGAAGTGACTCCATCACTTTCCCTACCACAGAAGTCAGACTGACAGGTCTGTAGTTTCCTGCCTCTGTCTTGGTCCCACTTTTGTGAAGGGGAATCACATCCGCCTTCCTCCAGTCCTCGGGTACCACACCATCCTCCCATGATTAAAAGAGTAGCCAGTGGTTTCACTAGTTCCTTCCTTAATTCTTTTAGAATTCTGGGGTGAATTCCATCAGGACCCATTGCTTTGTCCACCTTCAGTTTTAGGAGTTCTTGCAGAACCCTTTCTTCTGTGAAAGGACTGGGATCGACCCCCTATCAAGAGTGCTTCTGTTAATTGGATTAGGCACTTCCCTCCTCTTTTGTGAATACTGAGCAGAAATATTCGCTCAGTATTCCTGCTTTTCACTGTCCCCTCTCGCCCACCCACCGCTTATTCTATTCAGCCTCACTATCCCTCCCTTTGTCTTTCTACGCCACTGATGTACCTCTAAAAGGTTTTATCCCCTTCTAACTTGAGTTGGCTATCTTTTCCTCAGTTTGGGCCTTGCTATTCTGACTTCCTCCCTGCTTCTTTCTGCCTTAACTGGTACAGCTCTCTGTCCTGCTTCTTCTGTGTTTCCTTATACTTCTGGAATGCTATCTTTTCTTCCTGACTTTCACAGCCACCTCTCTGAGAGCCATAGTGGCTTTTTCTTCGCTTTTGATTTGTTTATTTGCTTCACACAAAGGCTTGTTGCCTCTGTGATGGCAGTTTTGATAATTCCCCATTGTTGCTCCACACCTCCTTCTAGCCTGTTTGCTAGTGCTTTTCTGAGGCACTCTCCCATCTTGCCAAAGTCAGCCCTCCTAAAGTCCAGTACCCTCACTTTTGTATGGCTTGACTCTGTAGCTGAGTTTAACGTGAACCACACTGTTTGATGGTCACTTGTCCCCAGATGGCAACCGACTTCTAGATCTGAGATCCTCCCACTGCCCCCGTTTGAGAGTACGAGGTCTAAGATTGCTCCCTCACGAGTGGGTTCCGAAACTAGCTGTCAAATGCCTGCCACCTGTAGGCGCCAAGAATGGCCCTCGTTTTGATGTTGCTGCAGCAAATGTGCTCCAGTTAACATCTGGCATATTCAGGTCTCCCATCAACAGTATCTCCCCTTTCTCTGCCATTCTAAGAATGCCTTCCATCATATCCTTGTCCATTCCTTCCCGACATGGGGTCTGTACCAACCCTGTGGATTGGAGCCCTTCCAGTCTCCAAGGTGACCCACAGTGCCTCCTCTCCTCCCTGTTTACTCTTTTGTTCAGTTGCTTTTATCCTTCCTTTACATAGAGCTACTTCTCCTGCCTGTCTCTCCTGTAGGTTATGTACCCTGGTATGTTAACATCCCAGTCATGGTTCTCTGTGTACCATGTTTCTGTGACTGCTACGATATCCAGGCATCCCTCTTCCATTAAGGCCACCAGCTCAGGGAGCTTGTTGCCCAGACTACGGGCATTGGTATATGCTACCCCTTGGACCCTTGGAGACATTGAAAGAAGGTATGGACTGAGGTTTCACTGCTATGCTGAATGATACCCAGCTCTACCTCTCTTTCGCACCCAACCAGGATAGAGCTCTCTTGGTATTTAATAACTGCCTCACTGAAATCCAGGACTGGATGAATTCGAGTTGGTCGAGGTTGAACTTGGAAAAGACTGAAGTGCTGGTTGTGGACCCGGGGCCCTGGATAGGGGGGTTGGGGATGGGTTCACCCTTTGGACTTTTTCTTGGGGGTTTATCACTCCCGACTTCTGAACAGGTGCGACACCTGGGGGTAATCTTTGACGAAGGGCTGACACTGCATTTGCAGGTGTCAGCAGTTGTCAAATCCTCATTTTATCATCTGAGGAATATCTCCAGGGTTAAGCATCTTGTTCCGTCTGGTGATCTCCCTGTGTTGCTCCATGCCTTTGTGTCCTCGCGCTTTGATTATTGCAGTTCCCTTTACCTAGGGCTACCTGGGGTGGAAATCCATCACTTGCAGCTGATGCAGAACGCTGCGGCCTGGTTATTGACGGGAACCTCTTGATCCTGTCATATTTCTCCGGTGCTGCGTGAACTGCACTGGCTGCCGGTACAGTGGCGGATCACCTTTAAAGTCAGACTTCTGACTTATAAAGCCCTACACGGACAGGGCCCGGACTACCTGAAAGAGCTTCTGGTCCCTTACTGCCCCGTGCGATCTCTTCGCTCAGCTGACGAGGGGTTGCTAGAGATTCTGAGGGTTAGTTTAAAATCCTCTGGGGCCTGGGCATGTATGCATGTGGCCCTTACCCTCTGGAATTCTCTACCCCATCAGCTATGGGAGTGCACGACCATGGAGGGATTCAAACAGGCTCTCAAAACTTACTTGTAGAGGAAAGCATTCGGGGACTGATATATATTTCCGTTTTATCTGTGTTATCTAAGTATTCATATCGATTGATTTTATGATTTACTCTGTTGTAATTGTTGTAAGGCACCTTGGTTATAGAAAGGCCCCATACAAATAAAGATTTATTATTTTTATTTTTATTGTTGTAATACAAAAAAAAAGATATCTGTTAGCAGTCAGGTGTAGGGGGATTAATTAAGAATCCAACAGCAAACCTCGCTCCAGTCGCTCCAAATGTCCCAGGTAAAAAAACAGTACTAGCAAACAACAAATACTGGCACCAAATGGGTGTGATAGCCTGTTTGGATTTCATCCCTTTACATTGGAGAAATCAAAAACTGCAACCTTTGCTGCTGAATGTTTCTTGCTGCCAAACTTACTGTCTTTATTTTAATTGTTTTTTAAATAGTATTCTATACAGTGATATAGTTATGTATAATGTTTTGTGTTTCTAATGTGTGTGTGTGTGTGTGTGTCTGTATATATACTGTATATATTTATTTGGTAATTTGCAATTTTATAGAAACACTGTCACTTTAAATACAGCCTGTTAAATGAAGTATGTCAGCTGATACATCAGTCTCTCATGTGTAGTACACAGCGAAACTGGTCGAGAGGGTTGTTCTGAGCCTGAGATCTATGGCATTTTTTGAGCACTGAATAAAGCCTTTATTATCATGTGCACCTGATACCGGTATCTGTTGTTTGCTGGATTAGTTAAAATCCCTTTCAGGGCACAACAGTGCGAATTGCTAATTGTGGTTAAGAACCCTTGTCTGGGTGGCATAGCTAAGGAGGAAACTGGCTGAGAGTTAGCTGGCCCGGTGGCATGGAGGGCTGAGGCAGTGGCATCTTACCTCCTGCCAGGCTGGCAACCCAGGTTTGGGAATGGACTTGTGTCACTGGGGGTTGGTCTGGGCGGGAGAGGATTGAGCATCTGAGGGACTGCTCTTCTCTCCTAGGAAGGGGAGGGATACTGACCCGGCCTTAGACTGCCACTAGATGGTAGCCTGGTTGTAGTGCAGCATGGGCGGCTTGAAGGCAGGAAGCTGCAGGAAGGTCAGGTGTGAGCACCTCCATGCACATGCATTGATGTCCTGCAGCAGGGGCAGGGAGAAAAAACAGAAAGAAAGGATGTAGAGGGCTTAATAAAGCCCTGCCTGCTTGTCCAAGAGTCCGCACCATCACTTGGGAACTTACCGATGGGCCACTTTGGATTATCTGTTCTGGGGGAAGGACAGCCCTCCTCCTCCCGGCTCTGCCATTAGGGGAAATTCATGGGGGACTCTGCAGACCAAGGCGAATATTGAGAAGATAGTTGCCAGCTTGGGGAAGCAGGGACAGGGCTGATCAGCTGCCCCAGGATGAAGACACTATTAAACACCTTTGTGGGGAAAAAAATGAAAATCTACCCTTAACCCTGACAAGGGCTTATTAACTGCAATAAGTAATTTTCACTATTGAGCCCTGAAATGCTCTTAGTTATTCCCCCCCTTCACCTCCACCCAGCTGCTGAAAGAAAGGGATTTGTTTGATTAACTTCCCGTGCACTTGATATGTATCTTTTTTTGCTTAGGCTACATAACACTGTGTCTCGTACTGATTAAAGTAAAGAGGGATCAGATTAACATAGAAACACAGACGTTGACGGCAGATAAGTACTGCCAGGCCCATCCAAGTCTGCCCATTAGTTTTTATCTACCTGGTGACTGAGCCATAAGGCTCTACTCTACTCTATCCTTGACCTATTTATGCCCTCTCATCTGTATTGCTCCATTGTGCCTATCCCATGCATGTTTGAAGCCTTGCATGGTACTCATTTCCACCACCTCCTGGGGTAGGCTGTTCTATGCATCTACCACCCTTTCTGTGAAAAAGAACTTCCTCATATTAACCCTTAATCAACTTCCTACCAATCTCAAGTTGTGTCCTCTTGTTCTGCTGATTTTCTTATACTGAAATATGTTAGACTCTTTCACCTTGTTAATGCTCTTATGTTATTTAAAAGTTTCAATCATATCACTCCTCTCCCTTCTCTGCTGCAGGGTATACATATTGAGTTCCTTTAATCTGTCTTCATATGACTTCTGTTGCAGTCCATGCACCATTTTGGGTGCACTTCTCTGGACTGACTCCATCCTATTAATGTCTTTTTGGAAGTGTCGCCTCCAGTACTGTACGCAGTACTCCAGATGGGGCCTAACCAGTGTCTTGTAAAGAGGGATCATTATCTCCCTCTTATGGCTTGTGATACCCCTGCTAATACACCCCAACATCCCTCTAGCCTTCCCTACTGCCTTTGTGGTCTGTTTGGAGGCCTTCAGGTCATCTCTGATGATAATGCCCAAGTCTCTTCCTCCCTTGTGACTGTCAGCAACTCCCCCACCCCCACCCTCCCATCCTATAGGTAGCTTCAGGGTTTCTTCCTATGTGCATGACTTTGCACTTCTTTGTGTGAAACCCCAGTTGCCACTCGTTTGCCCATTTCTCCAGTTTTTCCATATCTCTTCTCATCCTACCCACCCCATCTGGATCATCAATTCTTGCAGATCTTGGTGTCATCTGCAAACAGGCACACCTTTCCCTCCAGTCCAACTGCAGTGTCACTGATGAAGACATTGAAGAGGACTGGCCCTAGGATGGATCCCTGAGACACCCCACTTATGACTTGCATCTCTTCTGACTGGATACCATTTACCACTACTCTCTGTTTTCTGCCTGTCAGCCAGTTTGCTACCCAGTTGACCAACACTCAACCTACCCCAAGACTGCTTAGCTTGTTAACCAGTCTTCTATGTGGAACCGTATCGAAAGGTTTGCTGAAGTCAAGGTAGGCAACATCAACTGCACCTCCTTGATCCACCACTCTAGTTACTGAGTCAAAGAAATCTATCAGATTTGTTTGACAGGACCTTCCCGCTGTAAATCCATGCTGTGTTGGATCCTGTGATCCAATGGATTCTAGGTGTTCCACAATCCTTTCCTTAAGGAGTGCCTCCATAATTTTACCTATGACTGAGGTAAGGCTGGCTGATCTGTAGTTCCCTGCTTCTTCCCTGCTGCCGCTCTTGTGGAGTGGGATCACATGAGCCCTCCTCCAGTCCTCTGGGACCTCTCCTGTGCTTAGAGACTCACTAAACAGTTCTGCCAATGGCTCTGCTAGTTCATCCCTCAGCTCCTTTATTATAGTAAGAGGGATCAGATGCTGCAGTGGCTATTGAGAGCCGCCAACAGTATATGTATTAACTGACTAAACATGCACAATCAGCAATCCTCTAGCGTCTTTTTCACAGATGTTTGCTGCCGCCAGCTGAAACCTGCCTAGTAACCAATACAGAGGATCGCTGTGTTGCTCCACATTGCATGAAGTCAGTTGAGTTGGATGGACATCCTTCTTCACGTGACATTGGGATTTCCATCAACATTTCCCAGCCTAAGGAGGATGCTACCACGGTCCTAGTGCCCTGTGCTATGCAGCTTGTTCTTGCGGGGACAGGCAAGCAAAATCCCAGCAGTCCTTAATGAAAAATGGCAGTCTGCAACTGGCAGACAATCAGTTATTTCTAGCCTTGATTAACTTATATTATTAATATATTTAGTTAGACAGTATTTGTTAATCAACTGATAAATCTGAGTTTACTTTTTTTATTTTAGAATACTTTTGAGTCAAGTAACATTTTTAACAGTGTCCATTCCAGTTATTGTGTAGAAACTCTTTAAATATGATAAACAGTTTTTCACAATCATTAAACAACAGTCTGGTTTGTCATCATATGTGTCAATTTTCCTATGAACATTATTATGCATGATTGCCTAAGAAATGGCCAGGCGTTTGTGACAGTATGTTCTTACCGAATAACGAATGATTGTAACCTTTAAGGAAATCTCATTGTAGTGACTGTTGGTAAATCACTTCTGCATTAATAATGATCTTTATTTACAGACTATCTAGAAACCTTTACATCTTTTATTAATCTTAAAAGCAGAGAAGATACTGTGCTGGCATTTGCTAGAAGAAGATGAATTTGCTGTCTGCCCAATAATGCAGAAACCTTTCTGTATTGCAGCACGATGTAGTCAAGGTGTTTGAATTATGGAACACCATTAACTTGTTTAACTCTTAGAAATTCTGGAAAATATTTATGAAATGGAAGCTTCTTTTTGGGAAATGAGACACTATACTCTGTAAATCATGTGACGAAGTGTCAGGGTACTCATCGTTTAGAAGTCATGCTCAGCATATTGCAAATTGGGGTTTTATTAAAACAAAATATCATGATTAAGAATCGGGCTTGCTTATGTTGAATTGTGCATTCAAAAGGGATGCAGACTGAGTCAATTAAGTGACAGGTAAATGCTGAAAAATGTGAATGATTTATTTAGCAGATATAAATGCAGTGCTCCTTTTGTGGGCTTATTTAGATAGTAGCTATTGCTTGCACAGTATAAATGGCTCTTTCCACCTTCTGGTAAATGACAGAAAATAATAGAGCAGCAAGCACATAAATGACGCATAAAGTGTTGCAGACTGAGACCCCATGATAGTTCTAGCCTACTGTGTTGCATTCTTAGCTGGCTGAATTGTCTCCTAAGACCAGGCAGAACACTGATAGTGTAATTTAACTTATAGCTGGCACATGAAGGAAGGATACTATATGTGTTCACAATAACTCAACCTTTATTTTCTTGATTAAGAATTTAATAGTTATGCTTATGGTGTGGTAGGGTAGCAGACGACTTGTACCCTTGACAGTCACTATTAAATACCAGTGCTCCTCTTTCCTTTGGAAACTTGTTTTTCTTGCCTGCGGGTTCTGCTTACCTGGTGATCCTTTCTTTGCAGCCTCTATCCTGTACCTCCATTCCTTGGCTGTATAGTTCCACTCCCTTACCTCAGTGCCCCTGCTGCTTGTCTCCATGCCATGGCAGCTTTCGCTGCCCATCTGCATTCATTAAGGAGGGACCAGTCATCCATGCCTTCAGCTTTTCATGTGTGGTCTGCTTCCTTTTTTTTTTTTTTTGGAGTTCTGTTTATCACCTGGAACTCTCGGGGCATCTGTCAGGCTAACCCACCCGACCACAGCACCTAACTACCCACCTGAAACCCCCTGACCGAGGAGTACCACACCCTAGCTGCCTGACCACAGCTGACTCCCCTAGATCTATACCCTCCCCGGGGAGGGGCCACCTATCCACTTACTGGGTGTCCTCGTCTGAAATCTATACAGCCAGGCCAGGAGCAGGGCAAGGGCTCAGGTGAAGTCGGTCAGGAAAATACGGTGTTGTGGATGTGGGCCGATGTCACTCGGGCCACCGTCACCTTCGCCGAGAGCCATTTTGTTTTCCTGTATTGGTTCCCTTCCCCTTTTGGCTCGGACACGCAATGCGTCCAGCACGGGTACACATGCTCCCGTGCGCACCTACAGAATCACCACCGCACCCAGTCCCCTTGGTTGCCGGATCACGAGCTCGCCGCTGGGAGCCACCAGAGCATGGGATCAATGTCCCCTTCCCTCCCAGGACAGGAGAGGAGTCCTCCAGATTCTCGATTCTGTCCTCCCCCTGCCAACCCCCGGTGCCCCAGCTTGCTGCTGAACCCAGGTCGCCAGTGTAGTGCAAGGTGTGGCATCCAGCGCCTCAACCCTCAGCACCACCAGGCTGGCTTGGTCTGCACTCTTTCCCTGGGATTTATGCATGTTCCCCATATGTTGCTTTAGCCATTGGGCCAGTCCCTTTCGCATCTCGGGGCTGAGGACTCCTTCAGTTGCAGAGCAGTACTCCTAGCGCTTTCGCAATTGTGGTAGTCTCAGTCATGAGACTGAGGGAGAGGACAGATTCAATTCCCTTCTAGTTCAAAGCTGTGTATTGTGTTTTCATTTGTGCTTTACTACGCCTTGTGCATTGCTGTCTGGGAGTTTTACTGTAAATAAAAATAATAAGCCTGGATGGATAGTAACCTAAGGCCTTGGGTCCCTAGAGGTTTCCTCCACAGTGTTTTTCCTCTCCATGCCAGGCAGCGTTAGCCAGCATCTCCTTAACACCATGGCATGCTGACCATGCGGCTGCCCCTGTGGGTACCCAGGTGGCACTGTTATGGCATTGCACTCTGGTTGTCTGGAGAAGGAGTGCATCCCGGGGATGCTCAGTCCTCTAACCCCTATCTGGCCACCAGTGACCTAGGTTCATTCTTAAACCTGGGTCTTCGGCATCACAAGCAGTAGCCCTAGTGTTGCATTGATGGGCTGGCCTCTACAAAACATTTATGTATGCATATCTGTCATATTGAGAATAAAAAGATTCTTTTTTTTTTTTTTTTATTTTATTTATGCCCCCTCTGCACCGGCATCTGAATTCTCTCCAGCCGGGACAGTCGGTAAGCCTGTTCCCACCCGCCAGAAGCCTCTCAGGTTCCACCACCAGGTAAGGGCCCAGCTCCCTACCACACACCCCGGCCGCCGACCCCCCGGCTCTGAGCCCCCTGGGGCGGGACCGCCGACTCCTCTGGTGCTCTATCTATAGACTAGTTGAGTGGCCAGGAGGGGGAGGAAGTACCTGGGATGGATGCAAGGCCCGACATTGGATGTGGGAGCTGGCCACTGGTCCTGGCCTTCGCCTGTTGGGTGCTGGGGAATTTTCCGTTTTCTTGTTCTCGCCCCACAGAGCTCAGTTGTGCAAAGATGGCCAGTGTCCTCCGAGCTCTGCCCACCCCCGTGCCATATGGCAGCAACATAATCCCTGGTTACCCCCGACTGCTGCCAGGGGCTGCACAAGAGCGTTGCATAGCCCTACACCCTCCCCAGGAAGGGAGAGCTGTCCATTGGACGCGCAATCCCTTCCCACCCCTGATGGCCCAGGCATGTTCCTGAACCCGGGTTGCCAGCATGGCACGAGGTGAGGCATCTAGCGCCTTAACCCTCAGTGCCACCAGGCCGGCGCGAGAAAAAAAATATTCTTGCTACCCTGAGATGCAAATTGGTATGGTGGTTGAGTGAATTAGGGCATATACCATAACTGAAAGAGGGTCAAACATTCTTACTTTCTAGGGTATGGACCTCAGGAGTTCTCTTTTCCACTATGCAGGTCTTTGCAACAGTCATCCATGTGAGAACTTGTGCTTTCTAAGATAACCACAGCAATGAATTTTATGTTGCTTGCAATACATTTAATTTTTATTCAAAATGTTTTGAGAATACAAACAAGTGAACAAACAAGACATTCTACAGTGCTCTCATTGTACAGTATTCTGGTGACAATATTATATATTGCAGTCCAAATAATTATTACAGTAAGACTACCTTCCCTCATAAATCCCAACTGGGGTCACCTAGATTACTGTAGTGTATCTGATGTTCAGTAAAAAAGAAACCTCGGCATCAACCAAATAGGTGTGATCTTTTGGCCTCAGATTATACTAAGTGCGTGCATGTATCTGACAGACTAAACTAGGATGTGAAAGAAAGCTCAATATCCGATATGAAAAGTGCCCAAGGTTTCCATACATCAAGAAATTTTGAGGATCTGCTTGTAATAGAGTAGGTCAGCTGTTTCATGTAATATGGATTATTAACAATTACCACCCATTGTTTAAATGTAGGTTTCTCTGCTTTCAACCACTGCCAAATAATATCTTTATGAGCAACTGTAAGTAACATGAACAACAGAGCTTTGGAGTTCCCTTGTAACCCAGACCTCTGGGGTTGAAAGTTAAGAAGTACTGAACTAGCTGTGGTGGTGGTGGTGGTGGTGGGAGGAGGGGCAGATGTGCAGACATATGTATCATATGCTCCTCAGTTTCACGTCAATATTTTTTCAAAGCTGGGCAGAGCCAAAAAAATATGAGCCTGATCTGCTTGTTGCTTGTTGTGGGCCACAGAGCCTCCAACATTTTGCTTAGTGTTTGTCCGTGTAATTGGTCTTTATCTCCAGCGTTAGAAAGTATCTATTATGACAGTTCCACTCCAGAAGGGAGAGGAAGTAACTTTTACTGTTAGAAGTGAGTGTCTTACCCAGTCCTTGTAAGTCAGGTCCAGTTCAAGATCTTTGACCCAGCTATCTAATATGATTTTCGTGGCAATGCAGCTTGACTCCTACGGTCCCCTGTAGAAGAGCCCACTAAAGTGGTATCCCCTATCACCCCAAATAGCACACATAAATTAGTTACAGAGTTACTTAGGCAATTCAGTAATTTGGCCCAATCTCTGCCATGTTTCAGTAAACGTGCCCGTACTTGCAAACATCAGAAATGTTCCTTGTTTGTAAGCCCACATTTATTCTGCAGGTCTTCAAATGGGAAGATTCCATTTGCATCCAGAAATTGAAACACATGGCCTAGGCCCAATTGTCTTGCAATATACTTCCTCAATTTCTTGATGGCAGAGGAAGGTACTGCAGTGTGCTGTTACTAAGAACTTGGGTCTAGATATTCAAAGCAGATGTGCGGCACAAAGTGGAGATGTGCCACACATCTCAGAAGATGGGCAGAACTGCGATATTCAAAAGGAAGAGCTGCATTGCACATCTCCGGATACGCCATCGCGCATCCATAATGTATGCAGTGCATGTAGAGGGGGCATTCCCATGAATGTGCTGCACATCCCTATATTCAGCTGAAATATGCGGCGCATGTGCAGTGCGTCTTAGAGATGAGCCTCTGAAAGTTAGACATGGAAAAAGCATGCCTAAATAGTCAGCCACCCACAGGCAGGCCACAGAACTGCAGGCAGGCTGTCTGAATACAGCCCTTGGAGGTGCAGCAGGATATGCTAAAGGCACCCACACATGCCAGGATGGATGAACCCTGAGTCTCTGGCACCATTCAGGGAGCAACACCCTACACCGCTCCCTGGATGTAGCCACCCAGCAGCTGGTCACTGTCTGCACACTGCCATCCCTTGCAGTGCCCACCAGATACCTCCCATACTGGGGTGTGTGGGGCACTGCAGGCGATTGTATACAGCATATGGAGCTGGTGTCTCACATACATGTGGTAGCACTAGCAGCCAGTGTCACCCTGTGCCCACCCCTGTTGCACATCCAGATAGCCCTAGTGGCCATTGTCCAGGTGGGCCCCCTGTACCTCTGTCTGACCCTGTACATGGCTATGGGGAGCTAGTCAACCAGGTGTGATTATCCCTCCACATGCAGCTGTGCTGTGCTGTGTTGTCGGAGTTTGGTGACATAAAACATTACAAGAGGAGTGTACTACAGTCGGTGGTCAGTGCCAGTTCATTGTGCTCCACTGTGCATGACTATGGGTACTAGAACTGTATCCAGACCAAGGCAGTACACCCACCCACACACATATCTTTCATCACACCTGCCTGCTAGGCTGCAATACCTCCTGTTCACCTTTGTGGAGTGGTGGGTCAGCCCTGCAAAGCTGGAACTGAGCATGCCCAGGGTATGCAAATGGCCTGACTACATTCCCATAATGTGATGCAAATGTGGGAGATGGGCTTGGAATGTGCAGTGAGGTAAGTTGCATATCCTGGCTGAATATTGCAGTTTTGCGCACTGTGCAAGTGGTTTGCATTGCGCATTTCCCCATGCTCCACATAAGGCTCAGGTCACCTGCTGCACCACCAATCTCTCACTGCACAATCGAGCATTTCAGGATATTCAGCCGGATATGCGCGAGCACATCTCATGGCACATCATCTAAATATCTCATTATTTTGGGCTGGCGCATCTCAGATGCGCCGCGCAGGCACTTGCACAAGTTTGCAAGGGACTTTTGAATATCTAAGCCTTGGTTTTTAGGCATTTAGTATAATCAGATGTAATATATCAAAGGGGCTGTTTTCAGGAAGAGCAGTACGTAGGGTCTGTAAAAGGATGCCAAGAGAGAACAAATGTCCAAATTGGTTTCCGTGCCTGTTTGTAAACCATATGCATAAACTTTCAATTCAAGTGCAAGGCATCATGGGTGTGCAAATCCATGTGCGGGGCAGGCTGACATAGCTCTGCTTTTGCTGACTATATCGATACTGATGGGGTTTGATAGGCTCTGGAGCAAAACACGTCAATAAAAAGACAATGAACTTCTCCAAAACTGCTTGTAAGCATGGAGGCCAATTGCTATGGTTTATGTATTAACTGCTAGAATCTGTAGCTTTCTATCATGTGCTGATTAATATTATGCTGGGCATATAAGGTTATATTCTTCATTCAGGGTCTGTCAAAAACTCTATAAAAGAAGGTTTTACAAAAATGGTGATGCTGCTGTCTCCATGGTGCACATGTACAGCATGTCATAGATGTTTGCTTGGAGTGGATTGATTAGGTGTCAGGTAGTAAGAAAACGGGTTTTACACTTCTCATTTATCAGCTCTAGGAAATCAGTAGATGGACTGATAACTGGACAGTAGTGATTTCTTAGTGACTGCATCTCCATCCCCAGTGTTATAAGTGTTTGTTCTTACAGAAACACAATATACATCACCAGTGAGTAGGCTTCTTTAATGGTCAGTAGAAGAACTGCAGTGGGACAACAGAGAGAGACACACAAACAGAGAGCCCCGCTGATCAGTACAAGGCCACCATCTTGTAATAAACAAAGTTCTTAATACATATAGTACTTTAGTATTTCAGAAAAAGCGAATTCTGAACTAAGGTTAATGCAAACAAAACCAAGATTTTTAATTCAATGTGCGGGGATAATTGTGCTTATGTATACTTAGTGCTTGATGTTTACTGCTTAGGTTTGGCCTTTGCTCATTCCCACCCTCTGTAGAGGCTTGGAAGTTTAGGGAGTGAAGGCCCAAGGAGGGTGAGAAGAGTGCTGGAGAAGTAGGAGATGGGGTGGTGGTGGGATAAAGGAACAGCTAAGCAACGTTGGTTGGGCTGGGGGGGTTTAAGTAGTAGGGTTATCCCTGCCCATCAAACCACGGACGGAGTCCTTCAATTCAGTGTGTGGGGATAAGTGTGCTTATGTATACTTGGTGCTTGATGTTTACTGCTTAGGTTTGGCCTTTGCTCATTCCCACCCTCTGTAGAAGCTTGGAAGTTTAGGGAATGAAGGCCCAAAAAGAGTAAATGTGGCTAATGGATAAATCTCCTCCAACTCATGGAGAGTGTACTCGGTAGCTTGCAGGAGAGGAAAAAAACCCTAGTAAGGAGGAAGCCTCTGGGGAACCTTGGCTACTAAGTTGCCTTCCCTCTAGGCATACTAATAGGAGATAGATTGAAAGGCAGAACAGAGTTCTGAGTCTGGATTGGGAATGTAGGTCTTGAAACAGGAGGAAGTCAGTCTGTCCATTTGTTTAATAATGTGGGCTGGGATGATATTTTTGGATGCTGCCGATGCTGCTCCTATCTGGAAGGAATGTCCTGAAAAGGAAAAGGGGTCATATCTGAGGTGTTGGAGAAGACTTCTAATACCTTTCATGAATTCTTTTGTTGATAACGGAGATGATGATGAATAAGGTAACTTGAGGCTGACAGAATTAGAATCTGAGGGGTATCCAGTGGCGGGCTTGAGGAAGGTCAAGCAATTGATGAAAGATTTTGCCATCTATAGGTTGCCGTTGAGATTGCTTCCGAGGTAAAGCTTTGTATAGCCCGGATAATAATAGCTTGACTGCGGGGTTTGATAGGAGGGAAGTACCAGGCCGATCAGATTGAAATAGAATAAATTGAACTCCAGACACATATTGTTTAATTGTACTATAAGTCAGATTATGGGTCTTATGGCAGTACGACATAAAGGCTAAAATGTGAGGAATGGAAGCAGGCATGGGTGCGATTGTTGTCATGGCACAAAAAGTAAGATATTTCTTCCAGGCTACTAAATAGGCAGCTCGGGTAGAAGCGGATAGAGGGTCCACATCAATTGCTGGGCTTGCTGGAGGTAAAAGTTCAAGACATGATTAGATCCTAGAATCTGGGAGGAGGAGTTGAGGCTGGGTCTGCATAAGGATGGATGATGAAGAAGTCCTGGAAACAAAAACGAGAAAGGTAATCTGCAGCTGAATTAAGGTTCCCTTGAATATGAAAACAACGAATCGAAAAATTGTGCTGTAATGAAATCCAAGTCATTCTCCGCAGGAAGAGCATTATGGAAGGAGACACTGATCTGCCTTTATTGATGATGTCAGCTAGTGCTGCATTATCTGAAAAAATGGATACTGTATGTAAAGACCAGAGATGGCCCCAAGTGAAGGCAGCTGCTATGATGGGGTAAATCTCAAATAAAGACAAGGTAGCTGAGAAATGGGGAAGATGATGAATTTCAAGTGGCCGAGGGGCAGCAATCCAGGAAGATTGAAATATGGCAGTAAATCCACAAGTGGGAGTAGCATCAGTAAATATTTTTGGCACAAGGTCTGGGAACACATCCTTATAAAACAAGGAACAACCATTCCAGGATTTGAGAAAGAGGGACCACATGGTTAAATCCGATCTAGCCGAGGAGGATATGTCAACATGGTGATGCAAAGCTGGGACAGTTGCGGCCAATTCGAGAAGATATGATATAAACGAGCGGCCTTCAGGAATGATGCGCATCGCAAAGTTCAAGTACCCAACAAGAGACAGCAATTCTTGTTTTTGAGCAGGACTTTCTTGTGGAAAAAGAACTAACTGAGGTTTGAATGTGATGTAACTTGTCGAGTGGCAGCCTGGCTTCCATTTTCAGTGAATCCAGTTCAATGCCAAGAAATTCTATGGCAGTCACAGGACTGACAGTCTTGGGTTCGGAAATGGGTACAGGAAGTTGTTTAAACAGTGACTTCAAGGCAGAGATGCTTGCTGCTGGGGGAGAATTGGATGATTGAATGAGCAAGAAATCATCTAGCAGGTGAATTACAGCGGGGATATGACAGTGGTTGAGAAACAGCCAACAAAGGGAGTCCGAAAAGAAATCGAACAATTTAGGGCTGCTCTTGCACCCAAAGGTTAGGCGTACTGCGAAGTAATAGAGACCATCCCATACAATGCCATATAGATACCACTGGGGAGGATGGACAGGAGGAAGCTTGAAGGCATCCAATATATCAGCTTTAGCCAGCCAAGAACCTCTGCCAGACTGCTTTATGATGGTAATGGCATTGTCAATCTTGGCATATGATAAGGAAAAGTCTTCAGAAGAAATCAGAGAATTGATACTGGGAACAGGAGAAGCGTGAGGAGCAGAAAGGTCGAATATCAGCTTCTTCTTTCCAGAGAATTTGAGAGTCACTACTCCAATAGGATTAATCCTGAAGATGGGAAATGGAGGGAGCTGGAATGGACTAATCAGGAAGCCTTTGTCGAATTCCTTGTGTAACAATTGCTGTACCACTTCAGGCTCATGGATGGCCGAGAGGAGGTTCTGACAGTGGTAAGAGGAGGAGGGAAGAACGGAGATGCCTATATGGAAACCGTCGGACAATCCAGATATGAGAAATTGCATGAGGAAGGTGGAAGGTTGTGAGGACAACAACTGGGCAAAAGCTGGAATGTTCACTGGAGTAGAAGGGTGCTGTAATTGTCATTGCTTAAAATGAGGAAGTTTAGGACAAATGCACCTTGCATGCGCCTCACCACAATGATTGCACAGATGGAGGAATCTGCAGCCATTAGAGATACACCCCGTAGAGTTAAAGGCATTGCAGATGGGTTTTCCACTGAGGAATGTAATGGGGCGGCCATGTCTGTCATAGGATGAGCGGCGCAGTGCATTAGGATTACGAATAGTGCGGGTGATTGATGATGCCATCAATGAAGGAGGACAGTTGGAGGAAGAGTCTGATACAGTTAATGGGCAGAGGGATGCAGAGTGTGCAAATGAGCCACAGAGTTAACAAGTGAGGGCTCTTTGACCCGTGAAGTGCAAACAGAATAATTTATTGTTCAGGGCACCCCAATTGAGTTTTATGTTGAAATGAGCAAGGGCAGTTGCAGCTTTAGCTGAAAAGGATTTATGGTAGTCAAAGAAATGGGATCCTCCATACCGAACTCCAAGATCGACTAGGAGATACATGTAGGAGTCAAGTTCTTCTCTTCTGGAAGGAAAGGCGGAACAGAGGATATCTCTATAGAGGCTGAAAGCAAGGACAAATTCAGGCATGGTAAGCATTTTAGACAGCCTGGGGTCCTTTGATTTAAGAATGACTGACATGTCCCCACAGGAGATGACTTGATTGTCGATGGAATCATGGGAGGAGATGAGTAAGGAAATCAGATTGACATCCTTTCCTTTGATAATGTCCTTGCAGAGATGACTGTGGACTAGATGGTTAGGGGATATGAATAGAAGATTGAGAGGTTGTACCTGGGGGAGGAGGTGAAGGACCTCCTGGATCTGATGGAGGAGCTGGAGTCGGGATTGATAGAGGTGTAGGAGGATCCGCTGGCAGAGGTGAAGGTAGGACAGGAGGCTGCGAAGGAATCCTGTTTTCGAGAGCTGTCATAGGAGATTGGATAGTGGTCATGGAAGCAGCCAGTTGGGTAATTAAGTCCTTGAGTTCAGGGAAAGCATCCTGATTCTGTGGAGGTGTAGAGGGAGGAGAAGCAGGGTGAGGTGCCCTTTTTGATTTAACTGCTACAAAGAGCTCAGACAATTCCTGCTTTCTGGCAGAAGAAGAATAAGAAATTCCCAGTTTCTGCAATTCAGTTATCAACCGTGGGACGTCCAATCATTCAAGGAATACCTGGATTTTGAGGACTTCTTCTGAACAGAAGGAGGAGGGGCAGGAGACGGACCTTCTTCCATTTCTGATGTGGCCATGGTAATAAGGGACTCTGAGTAAATCCTGGACCTCCATGTAGGCACAGGAAGGAAAGATTATCTGGAACATCCATGTAGGTCCAGAATGAAATAATAAATCCAATACACTACCTGGAACCTCCATGTAGGTAAGGTAGAAACCCTGAAACCTCCACATAGGAAGGGGCTGAATATATATCAGGCTGGGGCCTTTACCCGAAACCTCCACATAGGTACAGGAAAGATAAGTTGTGGATGTCCATACACCTCCGAATAGGTACAGGACAAAAAGTAACTGCGACTCCCATGTGAATGCAGAGCAAAACAAATAATCAGGGAGGATAGGGAATGGGGATACTAGGTTAAAGGGAGTAATAAGCTGGCCGAGACGTTAGGACGAAAATTAGAGCAGAACAGCTTTAAGATATAATGGGCAGTACAGCTTTAAAAAAACAGGATTGCAACGCCAGCGACCCGAGTTCGGGAATGAGCTTGGGTCGCTGGAGGGCCAGCTGGGGGGAGACAACTTGAGCATCCCACGACTGCTCGTTGTCTCCAGGGAGGGTTGCAATCTGGTGTTGGGTGACCGCTGGTGGAAGCCAGGGGTTGGGCAACATGCTGGGGTTCACTGCTGGGCGGTGTGTGACAAACGTCCGCTAATGCCTTGACGTCTGGACGTCACACACCTCAGAAACCAGGAAATACCGTTTGCTGGCCACCGGATGACGGCTCTCTGTCTCTGAATGGCTCTGGTGCCTTCCCGGGGCCTCCTTCTCTGTGCCAGCATCCCCGGGCTTTAAGAAGAGAGTGTGCTGGGGTCATCCCTCTCCCCCCCGGTGACTTCCCCCTCTCTTGGAGGAGGGGAACCCGCCAGGCGAAGGGATATGCTGGGATATCTGGGGGATCGGCTGCAATACGAGGAGTTAGAGGAGGGCTAGGTTAGGACAGTGGGGCTAGCGGGAGACTTGTAGAGCCTGAAGGAGTGGGGGCAAGCGAGCACGAGGAGGGCAGAAAAAAGAATAACCAAAAAAAGAAAAGAAAACCAGAAAGTGAAGCCAATGACAGTGGAGGAGCAGCGCAGGGGAAACGTGATGCAGGAATGAATACAAATCAGGACTGAACGTCCAAAAAAAGCAAGGTAAGGGATCAACAAGCAGGAACAAGGGGAGAACAAAACAGGGAAGGGGGCACAGAGCGAGCCAGGAGTGAGAAGCAGGATGGGGAACAATAACGGGCGGGAGCAGAGCAGGAGATAACAAGGCCAGGGCAGGCAAAGGCAATGCCAGACAGCAGCAGCTGGGACCAGAAGCCACACAGGGAAACAGCACGAACGAGCGTGCAGAGGCGAGTCAGGGAAGAAAGGCTCCGGAACAGGGAACAGAAGACAATGCAGAGGGGCTCAGCAAACCAACAAAGCTAGGAGGCAAAGCACGGGGTGAAGAACACCTAGGGAGGAAGAAAAAGGAAAACACAGGCGCAAGAAGGCAGGAAAGCTGGAATCCCCACGTCAGGAGGAGAGAAAGGAGCCAGAAATGAAAAGGGAGAATGAGGAGAGGAGAGGAGAGGAGCAGAAAGCTGACAATGGCAAAAATCAGGCAAAGAAAGACGGGGGGGCCACCCATGGGTGGGCCGGAGGCAAGGAGCAGAAAAACAAAAACACAGGCAGGAAAGGGGGGGGGGAGTAAGGAACAGCAAGAACTGAGAAGGGAGATGGAAAAGCAATGAGGCAAGTAAGCAGCAAAAGAAAACTGCAGAGAGTGCAGAAGCCCACAACGTTCGGCTCAGTGTCCTAAAGGAACAGCTAAGCAACATTGGTTGGGCTGGGGGGGTTTTAAGTAGTAGGTTTATCCCCACCCATCGAACCATGGACAGAGCCCTTCAATTGTTAGTTGCTAACCCCCCTTTCTATTTTAAGAAAGTCACCCTAAGGGAATCAAAAAAATATCTCCTGAAAGTACTTGGCAAGTCTCGCTTCAGTAGTGACACCCACAACCTAAAGTTGCTATACCTTACCCAAGATGCAATACTGCTGCCACTCACCAAAATCCTCAATGTGTCACTTTCCCTTAGACAGTTTCCCCAGTGTTGGAAAGCTGCAGTGGTGACTCTCATTCACAAGAGTGGGGACAGGGCCTTACACACAAATTGTCGCCCAATCTCCATTCTCCCACCCCTCTCCAAAGCCCTGGAATGGATCGTTTTAGACCAGCTCTCTGATTACATGGCCAAGTACAGCTTCCAATATCCCAAGCAGCACAGCTTTAGAAAGGGTTACAGTACCACTTCTGCCCTACTAGAATAAACTGACTACATTCACAAAGCACTTGAAAGGGGTCACTTTATGGGATCAATGTACATCTATCTCACTAAGGCTTTTGACATGGTCAACCACACTCTCCTTCTCAAGTCACTCCAGGCCCCAGGGATTTGCAGTGGTGCCACAAACTGGTTCAAAAGCTACCTGGATGGCAGATCTCATCAGCTAAAGATCCGTGGCACCCTTTCTATTAGCCTCCCTCTATGTTCGGGTATTCCCCAAGGCTCTATACTGGGTCCCCTACTTTTTTGCCTCTTTTTTTTTAATACCCTCCCCCATGTCTGTACCAATAATTTTCTCTTCTACACAGATGATGCAGTTTTATTTACCGATCAGCCTGACCCACTCCCCCTTGTTAGTAGTCTCCAGCATAGCTTCTCGGCAGTTGAGTCATGGTTCATTCAGCATAAACTGATTATGAACTACAAAAAACTAAGACGATGCTCTTTGCTAGTCACCATAACAAGCAAAAATCAGCCCCTCTTACCATCTTTAATAGTCAGAATGTCTCCATCAAGCAAGTCTCTACCTTTAAATACCAAGTATTACACTTGACAGTGCCCTGTCTTTTGCCAAACATGTCTGCCTTATTTTGAATGTGATCAACTCCAGAATTGGAATCCTCTACCAACACAAGCACAGCATGACTCCTGAGGCATTATGGTTAGCTGTCACCAGCTCAGTACCCTCTATAGTGGACTATGGATTAGTCGTTTATGGCTCCGCCACTGATACTACACTTAAAAGAATAAGTACAGCACTCAACAAATTATGTCGTCTGGTCTGCGGTGCTCACAGTCGTACCCATACGTGTGACCCATATGCCTTGACCAACTGGTTGCACCTTAAAGGGAGATTTTTGTATCAGACCTGCCTGCTCGTAAAAAAAATCAGTCTAGGGCTCACCCCACCAGCCACCCAGCATCGTCTCATATGCACGCCTAACTCGCGTAGCACCAGGAATGCGTCTGAGCACACCTTCCTGGTACTTTTCTGTTGGACCACCCAGGCTCAATGTTCTTTCATGTTCTGAGCTCCTAGTAGCTTAAACAACCTCCCCTAGGATATCCTCGATGAACCCAAGCTTTGTTCCTTCAAACGGAAACTCCAACAGCACCTTACTGCACTTAGCAACTGTGACTGTCCCAACTAGCTTTTTTTTTTACCCTAGCAGAACATTGCCACTCCATTCCCTATTTTGTGCTAGCACCCTACTACTCCCTCCCTCTATCATTTCCCCTTCCCTTTGCTGGTCACCCCCTTCCCACTTCCCTCATCCCCACCTCCCTGACAGCTCCCAGATTACCTAAACTCTCCCCTGATCCTTCTCTCTGTCATCCTCAAGTCCTCTGTACTCCCTCTCTCCCACTCTCCCCCCCATACCACTCTACTCCCCTCCCTTCAACCCTTGGCCTGACAAAGTCTCCTTCCTGACTGCTCTGCTTTTGTCCCTTCTCCTTCTCTTTACTCTGTTACTTCACAAAACCAATAGTCTGACTGCTCAAATGTTGCTTTGTCATACTATTGGTGCACCAACCTATAATTCGAATTGTAAACTTGTATTTTCTACCTGTAACCCACTTACCTGTTTCCCTCTACATGTTCATACTGTTACCTTTCCTCATTATTTATCAATTTGCACTAGGATTGGAACCCCATGCTCTTCTGACAGTGTCTCCTCACTGATGGCTCAAGTGTCACCTAATGTTCTCATTGTCTGTGCCCTCTAGTATCTTCACCCACTGTATCTACAAATGTACACAATGCTGTTACTTAAATGTGTATACACTCGTTTACCACATAATTCTGCCTTGTGATTCAGTATTCCATTGTCTGTACTATTTTATTGTACTTTGACTATATTGTAACTTATTGTGTGCTCAGACGTGGAACCTTTGTAAATGAGTCTCTGACGCAAAGGTTTTGTAATTCCGAGAAATAAAAAAAGTTATTTTTTATAGACTGTTTTTTTGCTTCTTACTCTTCATAGAATAGCACTTCTTGGTCTGTCTTCATGCTCCAGTGTGCTCATATCGGATGGTTGACCTCAGGCCAAACATCTCACAGTACTCCACCCCTGTCATCCCCAGAGCTTTCCCCTCTGATGAAAAGCTCTTCCCAATTCTCTAGAGTGGTGGTGCGATGAGGAGAACATGTGTGGGCCCTAAGATGCTATGTCTCCTAGCTGGGGAGGTGGAATGCCGGACTGTGCTGTCATGTGCCAGTCATTCTGTTCCTATTTTGTGGAGGTTTATGCCGTAAGACCCTGTGTTCAAGTTCAAGTTCAAGTTTATTGCAGGAAAACTCCATTGAGCAAGCTCATTCACAAGGAGGTCCTGTGACATAAACACTTAAAGTACAAACACAGATAGGTAATAACAGTATATACATGAAATGCACGTTACATGATACAGGCTGGATATACATACAAGGGTACCACATAGGGTGACCGCAGTTGGTAAACATTGATATGAGACAGGGAAGTGACTTACAGGTTGCATACTGATAAATGAAACATGATGACTGGTGTGTGCAATACATATACAGTATTTTGGCAGCTAGAACAAACAACAGTCTACAACTGATATGGGGGGGAGGAGTGATTTGATAGAGTAGCAGTGGAGCATAAGCAAAGATAAAGCCAGGAGTAGAAGGGGAAGGGAAAGCAGTTAATATGACAAATCAATTATACCTTACCAGTGGATAAATATGGCACACATGGAGAAGGAAGAGACTTAATGACAGTTACAGGTGTCTTTTATTTTGGCTGAACTTAGCGATTTGTAGAAGTTTATTGAAACTGTGCTAGTTAGTTTCAGTACGGTTTGTAATTGGTTCCAAATGGAGGGAAGGGCATATGCAATAGCACGTTTACCAAAGGAAGTCCGCGTCCTTGGTATGTCAAGCATAATAAAGTCAGATTTTCTTAACGAGTATGCACTATGTGAGATAGTAATAAGGGAAGAGAGATAGCTTGGCAATTTCTGCAGGAGCAGTTTTAGAGTCCATAGCCCAGCATGGAGCAGGCGTCTAGTAGTAAGGGATGTCCAACCAACAGCTGCATATAAGTCACAGTGATGCGAACGGTAAGGGGAGTTGGTAATGAACCGTAAAGCACGGTGATAAAGGATGTCCAGTTTACTTAGATTTGCAAGAGTGGTGGAGGAATAGATTACATCGCCATAGTCGAGTAGGGGGAGAAAAGTGGCCTGTACAAGCTTGTTTCGAGTTTCAAGGGGAAAGGGGCCTATTTCTGTAGAAGAAACCTAACCTTTCTTTTAACCTTCTAGAGACATCTTCGACGTGGTCACTGAAAGATAATTTATTGTCGATCCAGATACCTAGATATTTAAATTTGGTTACAACTTCCAGAGGCTCGTTTAGCGTGGTGACAATGAAGTCTTGGGCAAGGGTATTGGGGGCCTGAGACAGCACTGCGGAGAATAACATCGCTTTAGTCTTCTTAGCATTGGCAGAGCTTTACCTTTATTAGATTATGCTCAAGTTGTCGCAGTCGGCAAACCTCCCTTGACTTGGGATAACGATGAGCCAGAAGTATACAACACAGTATCATCTGCAAAAAAGTGCAGATTGGACGTAGATATGTTAGCATCTAAGTCATTAATGTACTGAGAAAACAAGATAGGGCCTAAGATGGATCCTTGGGGGACTCCTCTTGCAACTGGCAAGGCAGCAGAAAAAAAGCCTTCCGCCTTTACTTTTTGGAATCTTCCAGTTAGGTAGCTAGAGAACCACTGTCCTGGAATGTGCAGAAATGATAATGCAAGCACAATAGCTGGACTGTACATGCATGCATCCTCCCCTCCCATAGCGCTACTCCTCTGCACTTCTAGGTATTACCACCTAGGTGGCAGTTTTGCAGTGGAGCTGCATCCCATGATCCCTGTATGACAGGAGCATCTTCTGAGATGCTGAGCCCTCCTCTTGGTGGTTCATGGCAGTTCCGCGAGGCTCAAGACACAAACCTGGGTGGCCAGCATAGCATATGGCCCCCACTGCTACTGGTCTGTTAGGCCATCTAGTTGCCTAACAGTTATGAAATGTAATTTGTAGACTGTCCAGGAAACTGGCATACATGCTGTCATGCAGCGGGTTCTCAGAGTTGAAGTAATCTTTTGGTAAGCAAAACATGACTGAGCATTATGAAGTAGTATTTTATAGTATATGGTTCATCATTTTTATGTATGGCTTTCCATACATTCCAGATCCTTGTGCATGGCAAAAGTTGTTATGCTGCAGTCATAGGTCATGACAAGCTGCTATGCATTGCTTAAAGGTCACAAAAAGTTGTCATGAAAAGTTGGATATGGTTGTCTCCTTTTAAGCCTCCTGATCGACGTAATAATTTATCTTTGATAAAGTTACTGACTATAAGTATGTAAGATAGGCAGGCTGGAAGGGAGCAAGGTATAATGCTTACTGTATAAAATAATTATTTCATTTTTAACCCAAAAAATATACTGGTCTGTAAAAAAAATTAAATATGACTAACCATGTGCAACTCAGCTTGTGTTTCCTTCAAGGTGTTGAGATGACATTATAAACCTGTCAAACTTTGCTCTCGAGGTCCATATGTGATCATTTCAGCCCTTCCATGGAAACCCAAATGTGTCGCGAATGGTTGCCCATACATTATTCTATATGTGTTTCACACAGTATGTTATTGCAGTCATGTATATGCAGTGACCATAACAAATCAATTTTAGAAGCAGTAATTCCTGGCTGACTTTTATAATAAGCCCTTACTTCAGTTTCAATTGCACAAGGCCTCTCAGAAGTAACTTCTGTGGTTTCGTTTAGAATCTCAGAATAGTAAGAAATACAATGCAGACCAAATCTATGTGAAAATTTGCAATAATGCCAGCTTGTGGAGATCTGTTCCTTATAATCATGTGTTGGGACTGCAGGGAAATTTAACATCTCTAATTATTAGAATTTATCATCGTACCTTTTTTCTTTCAGGAAGTCAGGTATGTTATATACAGTCTTGATGACAAGTCAGCTCCATGGCCCAATGCCATTTCAGCACAAATGCTTAAACAGACTTGGAGATTGTCTCATTCTTCTGTATTTAGTTTCTCTGTGACTTAAATCCATGTTCTCATAAAGTGTAAGCATGCATGGATTCTTCTCATTCACAGCGCTGATGACAGTCTGTTTCAAACTACTGACCTACTTGTCTTTAACTAGTCATTTCTAAAGGTCTGAAAGTAGCCATTTGTAATGCTATTGATATTTCCAAAAAAAAAAGCTGAGAAGGCTGGGGTGAGATACAGATGAGGCACACTGATGAGTCCTGTTGATGACAAAACACGTGTCCGTGTCTACTGTTCACAGCCTTTGCAGACTGTGTAAGAGGCCCTTTGTCACCATGCATTCCTGCTTAAAGAAGAACCAGCCTAAATTTTCATGGTGATTTGCATATATATCCCACAGTACTTTGCATGATGGACATGTGTGTGATTATGTGTTTCTTTTATATATATATATATACATATATATATATATTTTAACCGGAAGAGACACACTAAGCTAAAACCTTGTTTACAGATGCAACCTGGGAGCACAAGGAAGTTAAGTGACTTGCTCAGGGTCACACAGCATGCAAGTGAGGACTGTGGGTTTCAATATACAGCTTACAGTACATATTACAGTATGTTCAATATATAAATAATTCATGCATTATGTGCAACTCCAAATCTCAGTTAAAGAGCTAGTATACTAGCTTTATAAATTGGAATAACCTTCACTATTAACACTAACTATTAGTTTCTGTAAGATATCACCATTTTCTGTGATTTTTGACTTACAGGTACACATACCTGGTGTGAATATGCCTGGTAGCATTTACCGGGATACTTCCATACAGCAGTTGCATGGCTGACTTCATTAAATCTCACACGGCGTCCTGATGACAACAGTGTGGAGAACCTCGGGTATCCCACACTTATATTTTCTGGACCTGCCCACTCTTACACATATTTTTTCAGGACCTAGAACAGAAACTTCTGACAATATTCCAGTGCCTGATCACACTTTCCCTGGAAATATATCTCCTGTTGCAATACCTTTTGAGGTTTAGACATTCTCACCCATACTACTTACTGGTGATTCTGATCACAGCTAGTAAAAAGACCCTTACGTGGTTATGGCTCACCTCAGCCGCACCAACTATGGATGTGTAGAGGACTGCAATTTACAAAATTCACAAAACAAAATAACATATCCGCTGAATAATCGCTTAAAGGTGTTTAGTTCGTGTTGGACTAGTTGAATCATGCACAGTATGAATAAGGACCCCAAATTTTGTGCCTTAAATACAGGAGGGAATTCATGTGCTGACCTAACAAGAGTTCATCATTTTTCTCCCCAAATCTGGACATGAGAAACACCTGGTAGTGATTGTTCGACCTTGGGGCACCCTGCAGCCCTCTGTCCCTGCCCACATATGAATTGCACCAGGGTTCTGCGATACACAACATTAACACATGATGATATATAATCATATAAATGGCATATAACTACTGAATAGTAAGTAATGCACCCACCTCAACCTGAGCTGTACAGCAAGGGCAGAGTGACTAGCGTTCTGATGCCCATTAGTATTATTTGCATCTTTGTCTTGCACTGTCAGAATGCTTTGTAACATTCAGGAAACACTGTATCATGTGTACCTTTATTTGCAGATCATTGTACCATACTACTCTTGTGCCATGCAGATTCAATAAAAAGATATTAACAAAGAAAAAGGAATTGTCATTTTCTAAATTGCAAAATAAGTATTCTACTTATTTTTATTGCCCTAGTGCAGTTAAGTCAGTTAAATTTGTTTTTGAGCTGTCATAAGGCCATTACAATATTTCAGACATTACATAAATACAACATGAAATACACAAGATTTCTATAAATATAGGTAAGGATAAAAACAGAACATGATTTGATTTCAGTCAAAGAGGCATCCATCAGAACCATCAAAATTCCAACAGAACATGGTTCAGGTGAAAAGAGAGACTCACTCCTGGAGACTCAGTAATGGAAAAAAACAACAGGGAGGTTCCAAAACCTAGCCAAGAAGGTGCCTAGCATTATTAAAATGATTATGTTTCGTCATGGAGAAAAGAAGCAGTTGAAACGTATCCGTGGAAAAAGTAACTTTGGGTAGAAAAGGTCCCTAAAAATTTTCATGAATTAGGGAAAACTGCAGGGTGCATAATTCTTAGGCTCCACTTCAAGAATTCTGATCCTTAACAGCTGTGCCGGTGGTAGGGTAAAAAGCAGTTGAACCAAAGGAGTTGGTAAAACCTCCTTGAAGGAGAGGAATCCCAGCATGGGACAGCCCTGAACTGAAGACAGTAGAGTAGATTGTCTCTATAGAGATGACTCCCGGCCCAGAGAGAAGATTTTGTGGGTCTAGTGTACCTCTGCACCCCTGAGGAAAAGCAGGGAGTCTGGCACAGAATCCTGAAAAAAAAAATGCTTTATGTCCGATGCCCTATGAATCATAGGCTGTGATACGTTCAAAGTGCATGTGCTTCTATGAAGATGAGAAGACTGCAGCCAACTGGAGGCATGGTGGCTCTAGCAGAATGGAGGAGAGAAGTCTGAATACAGTTCTGTCCTCAAGGACATTATTATAATGAAAAATTGACATAATTCATCACTGCAGAAACCCTGCTTTATGAACAGAATAAAGTTCCAAGCTAAGAGGCTGTCTCACTGTAGCACTCCTCACCAGAAAGGAGGGTTTATTAGCTGTCCTTGATCCTTTCAACAGGGATGAAAAAGGCTTATAATATTCCTGGGACAGCAGAAAATTGGGGGAACAATGTTCAGGGGACACAGAATAGTTGGCAAATTCATGGAGGCTGTCCTGAGTTGGCGGATCTGGAACTCTGCCATTGATTAATGTTGAAGAAGTCCAGAAAGCCTAACCATGCTTTAGCACACCTACCCCTACAGGACCCTAAATGAAACAAAGTACAGGTCCAGTGCCCAGTGTGACAGAGCTGCTGCACACAAGGCCATGCTGGATGCAAGTTACAGGTCCAGTGCCAAGCCTGGTGGGTCTGTGGGACCCGTGCAGTGTAAGCCAATGTGTCAGTTGTTAGATAAAAAAGTAAGGAAATAAATTGCAAAAAAAACTATGGTAATTCATCTGTTACAGTCAAAGCGCACAAAATAGGGAAATAAAACGTTAGGGAAAAAGTCCCTGGAGTCTTGGTGAATCTGTGATGTGGGGTTCCTTTTGGTTTGATCAATCACGCAAGGCAATGCTGCCCTTCAGCACTGTCTTGTCACACACTGTGAAATACTGAAACAGCAATGCTTGCAGAGAGGGCGCCAACATTACTGTAATGTCATATTTCTTCATAATAATAAGCTTATTATTATTATAAGCTTATTATAATACGCTTATTATTATGAAGAAATATGAATTTGTAAGGAAATCCTATATAAATATACATTTATTTGAGGCAAGACTTAGCCACTGTACTGAAATTAAGAATTAAAAAAGGACATGCTTAAGGGCAGAATGTCTATATAATTATAAAGATTTGGATATGTATAAGTAATTCAATAATCCAAACGTTCTGCCTTATACTTAGCATGGACTCTCTCAGCACTTACCATTAACGTTTATAGATTAAAGCTTTGTATATAGTTTTATAGACTTAAGCAGGTTATTAGGTCTGTGTGTGATTTTTTTTGTTGTGCAACATGTTGTAAGTATTCAGTCATGTGACATGATGTAATGGGCTTACAAATGGGTGTCAGCTCCTGTAATGACATACCCACTGAGGAAGACCTAATGGTCGAAGCGCTAGGGCAGCCATTTGGTGTCTTTCTTGTTAATAGCTCACAATAAATGTTTAAAACATAATCTTCTGAGTCTCCAGTGTTCATCTACGAGTACAATCCACCTTTGTGATTTACTGCTCTGTTTGGGCTAGCAGCCCAGGACTGCACCAACGACTCGGATCCTTACTGAGCGCACCTGCCTCTCTACCTGTTGGAACTCTTGCTCTTTGCTTAGCAAAGGTATAGCTAGGAGACCAGGTTATACTGTAGCTAGAGATGGGACTGCTTAAAATCTATGGACTTTATATATAGAGTCCATCTGGTCTGCTGAAAATTCAAGCACTCTTGACCCTCAAAAAATAACTTTTCTTCCCAGTCTGCACCATTTGTTTTGTTATATAGCTTTTTTGACCTTTTACCAGCTCTCAGCAAATCATAATCTCACTGGAGCAGAACATGAAGATGTCATCTCTTAATGTTCCTTGCCTCTGGCATAGAGAACAGACTGGTGGCTTGCTGCAGTTTTATTTTGCAGTTGATTTATACAGGATAGCCCAGCTGAGATGCAATATGTTGCTTTCAGTGTGGGCCATTTTGACAGCAGAGTGGACTGAAGCACTAAGAGGCTAAGTGACTTACTCAGTGTCTGATAGTGACTAAGTGGCTCTTATGGGATTTGAATCTGAGTCTGTTGGTTCCCAAGACAGTGCTCTAGATACTAGACCACCCTGCTCGAGTTGCAGTAGGAGGGGTCTGGACAACTCAAATAGCAGAATCACTGGTTGATGGCACTGGTGCAGTAGGATAGAGGGATAGCTGTGTTAGTGGCAGGATGACAGAAGGAGGCTTATCTGCCATTATTTAGGCAGGCTTATGGAGAACCATGGTGCAGCAGGTGGTTCAGTCAGGGGGCCTATCTAGATATGTCATGAAAGGGGGGGGGTCCTGTACATTTTAGTGGGATCCAGACAGAAGTACCCTTAATGTTGCAGATATGGGGATGGGGGGGTTGACATTCTGACCCCCCGGTTCTGATGCGGTCAAGTCAGGCAGTCAGCAGTAGAGGAATGACAGCTGTACAGGAGATGGCCCTGGTCAGCCACTCAGCAGTGTGGTGGTATTATTGGTAGTAAAGGAGGATGATCAGGTCAGGCAGGCAGAAATGTGATGTCACTGGGGTGCGGAAAAACGAGAGATAAGAAGACTATTAGGGATGTCATGAGATCACTGTCCATGGCCTCATCATCCCATTTTGTAAGCTGAAGTAATAAAAACATTTTTCTCGTCAAAAAGAAAATATACTTATGCAAGTTACAGGATGGTAGCATCCATTCAGAAGTTCTGCTAGGAGCAGACAGGCAGCAGTGTTACAGGTGATGACTCAGGATGGTCAGGAAATTTCAGTATACTTAAAATGCATTGCTTCATCTTTGGACGTTGTGCTTGACATACAGCAGGGCCTCTATCCAGCAGCACTTTACACACCCTTATATCACTTCTTAACTAGTTTTTAGTGGGGTTCATGAAACACGGGCCTTTTAATATGTATATTTTTGAATTTTGTATTCAGCACACCTCTGCTGGAGTTGTACCTGCATCTGAAATCAGAAAACCACTTCCCCTAAGTATGTCAGAAAAGTGAATGGGGAGGGGGGAGAATTGTATGTTACTTCCAAGATGAATCAAGAAAGAAAAACCCTCCCAGCTTGAAAGGGTGTCACTGGCAGACACCTGCACCACACCACCCTCTCAGCACAGAAGAGCCCTGCTGCCACTGAATTTTTGGACTTCAGTCTGGGGAGGGAGGACTGCTGCCTCCCTATCCACCACTGGTTGTACTATTGAAGGGTCACTCCAAGGGACTGGTATGTGGGGCTCTCTGGAGTCTGGGCCAGTTGATAGGGTAGGGTGGTAGCCAGGCTTAGGAGAAGTCAGAGTTGGGGAATGGAAAAATATTAATTTAAAAAAAAAACACTTCACCGGCCTGTCAGCATAGTGGTTGGATTTCCGCTTGCGACGCCAGCAACCCGGGTTCGGGAATGGACCTGGGGAGCTGGAGGGTCGGCCTGGGGGGAGAAGGATGGAGCATCCCATGGACTGCTCTCCTTCTCCAGGGGGGAGGGATGGGTTAATGCCTTGTGATCGAGAGACACCTAGTGGAGGCTGAAGGACTCACGAACCAACTGTCGCTCAACACATTGAGGGGCGGGGCAGATGCTGGACATCATTGCACATCCCTGCCCCTGGGGCCTAACTAGAAAATCAGCCTGCCCACTGCCTTGGTGATGCCCACCCTGTGGCTGCGATTGGCTCCCCAGGCTGACTACTGCCCTATCCCATTGATCTTGGCATCCTTCAGGGGGGTTCCAGTGCCACGGCCCCACCCTGGTGGGTAAGCCAGGGGGGTCCCGGGAGGATGGCCTATATGGGGAAACTGCAGCATGGGGTCCGTGACGGGATGGATGGTTGGCAGTGGAAGCAGGGCGCAAAAAGTATAAATAAAAAAAAAAAAAAAAAGCACCTCAAGACCCAGAGATTCACTAATACAATGCGTTATGCAACTCCTCATTTTGAATTTTTTTTTGCTAAGCTTTTTTTCTGTTCCTCCAGTTTGCCCTCACCTGATTGCATTCCCCAACCCCATCAAAGGAATTTTAATTGGACATTTCCATTATCCACTGCTTGCCTTGGACCACTATAGTGGTGGGTGGTGAGCCATGGTCATGCATGAATCAATGGGGGGGGGGGCTGTCTTTGCCCTTGGTGGGCCAGAAGCATTTTTCTGTTTTCTCCCCATATGGACATTGAGTGTGCAATGACTCACATGTAGCACCACCATGTGAGAGTGCTGGTGTCTGGAGGTGTCTCTCTGTTGCTTGGTGCCCCCGAATGGGATACCACCCAATCCGAGTCATGCTGCTGGGATTACATCCCTACTTCCCTGCAAGGAGCAGAGCAGTCTCTGGGATGCTTGATCCTCCTCCGGTCAGCCCTCGATGACCCAAGTCCTCTCCCAAACCCAGGTCACTGGTGTCATGAGCAGTAGTGCTACCACTGTGCCAGTGGGATGGCCCCAACCTGGCATTTGTGTTGTAGCCATTGTTACCTAGTTATATTTTCTTTGTCCAGGTGTGCACATCTGATTATTACAAGGTAGAAATCCCGAATGAATCTCCAGTGTTGGAACTGCCTATGAATCTCGGCTGCTTTCCATCAGTGTTATGGCAGTCTCCACTGCATCTAAGTCCAAGAAGTCACAAATAAATCTGTTATCTCCAGGCTACTGTGTAGTTATCAACCCATCAACCTACTGCTAGTGCCCATCACATCACAGTGATTTTGCAGGGTTCAGCTGCAAAATAACAAGTGAGCTTCTACTACGTTTGGTATACTAGTAATGACCGTATGGAACATCACAGTAGATACATCTGCTGCATTTGATGTGCCACATAACTGGCTGTTCCATTGTTGTCAGCAGTGAAACTCGGTGTAGCCGCCCCACATCCAGGGGGCACTATGCCATCAGTATCATTTTCAGATATTTTGGGAAGTAAGGGATAACTTTCCAGTAGCGCTAACAACTGTCCATATAATGGAACATTCCTACTGGAAAAGGAGCTTGGCATCTATTGAGGGCATAGATGAGAAGAGAGATGGACCAGATGTGGGAGGGAGAGGTAGTCGATGAGCGGCAGGGAGATTTTCTCTACATGCATGTCCCACAGGGGCCCTCGCGAGTCATGATGTCAGTTCACAGGCGTGCCAAGGAAGAGAACGTAGGTGGGTGCCCTTTGTATGAAGCAGACCAAATGTTCCTATTGGGGGCTGGATGAACGGTTGACTTCAATGTAGTGAAAAAAACTTTCTGGAGACCAGCCACTCAATTCATCATAAGAAATTTAATTTTATTTTGACATTTTCTTAGAGCACCATGATCCCCTAAGTACGCCCAACATTTCACCCAACACCAGGCTTCCTCAGGGGCTTAGGATCTGTAAGGGTATACAGATATGAGCATTACTATCATACTAAAATAATTTTAATTAAAAACATTTTTTTGAAAAAGCATTTCTCATAATTGGTGACAGTACCAAAACTGACCACTGTATATTTTAAGTGCCCAAGATTAATACCAAAACTTTTTTTTTGTGAAATGGTACACCTTATTATGTGAAGAGCACCCATGGACTTTTATTTGTCATTAAAAAGAAAACTAAGATTTAAAAATATTATTTACATAAATTTACACTCGTTTATCACAAATATATGGATTATTTTACATTGTGTTCCTAAATAAATTCTTTCATTATTGGCTTTAGGACAACTAGGATTCAGTTTCCTGTTTGTCTGCAAATACAATGAATCTTATGTCATTCAGTCCATTTTAAATTAAATCAAGTTCAGGTTATTACTATATCATATCATCCCAAATTATAGCTAGGAATATTATCCTGAATGTAGACTTGTATAGTGAAGGTTACACACTTCAGAAACAGATAACCTATCCTGGTTATTCTTTCTGGGTAACATGATGACTTTCTAGTGGTCACTAACTGTTCTTTTAATCATTGTGACCTTTGACCCCTTACTCTTGGCTATTATACCTTAGTTGAAACAGTTAATGCTGTTTCTTTACAAGTTCTGTTTGGATAAAGAGTAACACTAAATCCTTAGTTACAAACAAACAAATCCACATTTAGAATTAATTAGTCTAATAAAGGTAATTTTTTCATTAGTTTAAATAAAAGCTTTCATTGTACAATTACAGGCTGCACAGGATAAACTATCCCGGTTGTAAATGCTGTTCTACAAATAAACCAATTCCATAGGTAACTGTCTAGTAGTACTCTGTTATATCTGGTTACTCCATCTTAGTAGCATAATGTTTCTCCAATGTATACGGTCTGTTTTTAACCATCATGGCCTTTTAACCCTTTCTCTTGGCTATCATACCTTAGTTGAAACAGCTGATGCCTTTTCTTTACAAGTTCTGTTTGAATAAAGACTTGCACTAAATTCTTAGTTACAAACAAATAAATCCACATTTTCAAATGTGCTGGTTTGATACAGGTCATTGTTCCATTCGTTTAAAAGTGAAAACATGTTTTACAAAAAAATTTTTCTTTCCGTGATGCAACTTGCACAGGGTAAAGTATCCTAGTTGTAAATGCTGTTCTATAGTTAAACCAGTCCCTTAGTTATTTCCTTCAGAGTACTCTATGTACTTTCTACAATTCAAGCATTAGAACTATTGCAAAATATGCATCGACACTTACGTCTAGCTTCAGATTATAACTTTTTATCTGAAACAAGTTACAACCACTTGGAGTCTGTGCTTAGTTTCATTTCAGACCGCCCAGGAGTACCATTCCAAACTTCCCTTCACTCAGATTACTAGCATTACAATGCACATTTCTACAAAAAAAATATTTAAATGCATAGTTATTTGTTTAAACATTGGGAACTCTTCTGCTATGCACAGTAATGCCATAAACATTTTACTTAATACTAGCAAACCATTTTTAAGTTTCTTTTTCTTACCTTGCCTAAGCTAAATAGCATGTTGTGCTGTTTCAGTTCAGGTGTGTCTTGTGCTGGTCGCTCATTTGTGATGCTCTTTTGATGTGCCCTGGTTTGAGGGGATTGGCCTGTTCACAGGCGTGGTCATGAGCACAATGAAAAGGAAGATGTAGAGGTGCATGCTGGTCCACTTGGAGTAGTTACGGAGGTGGGTTGAAGAAGCACAATTTCATCTGCATTATTAGGGCCCCCGCTTCAATGTGGGTGGAAGGACTACACACTGGTTGCTTGGTGGGTAAGTGCTGACTTGCTGAAATCTAGGGCAGAGAGGTCAAATAGACATCACCCTGGTGGCAGTCCCCTGGGTGCTTGTATTGGTAACTGGGTTCTGGGGAAGGGTCGCCTGTCCTGAGACCCCAACTTGGGCCCACAAGTAACACCAATCTGCCTGGCTCTCAGTCTGAAAGCCTACATCCCTTGGTTTCCTGTGGAATGTGGGGCCCAGAGGAGGACAGAATGTGAGAAGAGGCATGGAATATCTATGTATCTATGGAATGAAGGACCTTTCAACACAGTCAAAAGGGCTTCAGAGGGGCTGTTGGGAAAAGTTGCCAGTATGTTTGGGACAGATACCATCTGGTGAGCAAGTAATGTGTACCTACAGAAAAGGCAAGTGTTATGGTTAAGGCCCCCTGCCATAAGGTCCCTAAATGGGCTGTGTAGTAAGATGGGGTAACAGACAGAATTTGTCTTACCTAAGATGGCTAGGAGTTGCTAAAAATCAAATGCCTTGAACTGAGATTGCTACATACTACTGCCAGTTTGCCTAATGTGTGCATGGAACTGTAAATTTGCTGCACTGCTTTGGAGTCGCTGGCAGGCTTGATACCTTTTATTGAACCAACGTATGACTTGTACAAAGATGGTATAGTACACAAGCTTTTGGGATCTCACAGGTCCCTACTTTTGTACTGCTTTGACATGATCTTAAAGCCAGAGATTTCTGAGATCTGCACCTATTTGTGAGACCTGGACCTATCCCCCTAATTCTTTTCCATTAACTTGAGTTACATCGATTTGCACACATGTGCTTTTATACCAGTGGGGTGGTTTTACTGACAAACTTGTGATACAGTGACACTAGAGCAAATAAGAAAGAAGCAATAAAAAAAAGAGTAGCCCTGTGGTGCTGGAGTTGGAGTGCTGCAGTACCATGCTGGAGACCCAGGTTCAGTTCTCAAGCATGACTCTTCGTGTCTGGCTGCTGTGGTCTATGGAATGCTGCAGTGGCAATGCACTCAGACTCCAGAGGAGGGGACCCAGTACTTTTAGAATTGATGACTAAACAAACTCCCTCAGCAGGCATGGCACTGTGTTGTCTTGCCACACCTATGGCCTAATGCTGTCTTCTCAAGCTCCTGCCTTTGCACGAGAGCCTGCCTGAAGTGAAGAATAGTGTCCTAGAGTACTGCAGAGTCTGGAGAAATGTAGACACAGGGCAGTCTCTGAAGGTGGGATGAGTAATACAAAAAACTAATAAGAGACTGCAGCATTTGTATTGTAAAGATGCTCTTCAGTTCAATGTGTTTGTGTGTATGCATGCATGCGCACATGTGTGTGGGCGTGTGTGTAATATTTAATTAAAGGGGGCATTATTGAAGGCAGATGAATTGCTAAGATCCCACAGTGCTTAAGAAACAATATGAGAACCTTACAGAATTAGGAATCAGTTCCAAGCTGGCCCCAGTTTGTATGGGAAACTGGTCTGTATGTGCCAGTATGCATTTTTATTTTAGAAACTTCCATTTTATAAAGCAGTAACCCATTGAGAGTGTTCCTTTCTTTCACAAGGGTGACCTGGCTATGATTGCATATCAAATGTATTGCATAATGCACACTTGCATACATGACGTACATCATGAAAGGTCAGTAGAATATCTTGCATCCAGTAGACTACAAGACCAAAGACAGTATGAATTCACTGGAGGGAAGAGTCATGCCAGACAAATGTGATTGATTTCTTCTTTCTATGAGTGGGAGACCAGGGATATAGATCATTAGGAGGGCAGTGGATGTGGCCTATCTGGACTTCAACAAGGCCTTCAACACTGTGCCACACAGGAGACTGCTAAAGAAACTTAGCAGCCTAAGGGTGGGACCCAAAGTGGTGAACTGGGTAGAGAACAGAACTCACTCTAATGAGGGGCGAGTTGCCACAGACCTCAGTAATGGGACTGGTCCTCTTCAGTGTCTTCATATATGGCATTGCAAAACAACTGGAAGGGAAGGTATGCCTTTTTTCTAGATGACACCAAAATCTGTAATAGGGTGTACACTCAGGAGGGGAGGAGAGAATGCTCAGTGACCTTGGGAAACCTGAGGAGTGGACGAGAGCATGGCAGTTGGGGTTCAGTGCCAAAAAGTGAAAAATCATGCACCTAGGGCATAGGTACCCAGGAACTGAGTGTAGAATGGGCGAGATACTGACAGTCACTGTGCAGGAAAGGGACATTGGGGTTATCATAATAATAATTTAATAATAATAATTTTATTTATAAAGCGCCTTTCATAATATCAAGGCGCTGAACAAATCCATAAAAACATCAGCAAACAATACAAACAACAAACCATGAAAATGATAAAATATATTCTAAAAGCATAATAAATTACAGTAAAATTACGCACACTGTACAGTGCGTTTAACTTTCAAAAAGCCCTTCTCCAGAGATAGGTTTTTAATTCCTTTTTAAAAGTCTCCACGGAGGAGCATTCCCGTAACCGGCAAGGTAGAGAATTCCAAAGAGTGGGTGCGGCATAGGAAAAAGCTCTACTGCCGGAAGATTTCAAACTCACTCTTGGACTCTCTAACAACCCCATGTCGGCCGAGCGGAGTGATCGGCTAGGGCAGTGAGACACCAGAAGGTCTTTCATGCCTGATGACCTCAGAGTGGATGCAGTGGATAGAGCCAGTGGGATGTTGGAATGCATAGGGAGAGGTATCTCCAGCTGGAGAAGGGAGGGGATGTTGTCACTGTATCGCTCGCTTGTGAGACCCCACCTGGAGTACTGTGTCCAGTTCTGGAGTCTGCATCTCAGAAAGCATATAGACAAGGTAGAGGCAGTCCAGAGGAGGGCAGCTAAAATGGTGCAGGGTTGCATCAAAAGCTCTATGAAGAGATAGTAAGGAGACGTCAACATATACGCCCTGGAAAAGAGAAGGGCAAGAAGGGACATGATAAAGACCTACAAGTACCTCACAGGGATGAACAGGGTACAGAAGGGGAGTCTGTTTTAAATGAGAAAATACCTGCACCAGAGAGCATGCAGTGAAGCTGGGGGATTTAAAAGGTATGCGAGGAAGTACTACTTCACTGAAAGAGTGGTGGATGCCTAGAACAGACTGCCAGTGGAAGTGGTAGAAGCGAAAACAGTAGGGGGCTTCAAGCATGTGTGGGCCAGACATAGGGGAATATTAGTAAATAAGGAGGGAGGGTCGCTGGAGACCAGTTAGGGTCTGCAGAGACAGACTAGGCAGGAACAATCTGGGCAGACTGGGTGGGCCAAGCAGCCCTTTCCTGCCGAAAAAATTTGATGTTTCTCTACAGTCATACAAATATCAATACAAGAGTGCTGTGCCATACAAAAGGTAATAAGCATGTTTAAGAATAGTGTAAACTCTGGGCCGATCCTTCTGTTGAATTCTGTCTGCGCACTACATTTGGTTCCTGACAGTTTCTTTGCATAGACCCATCTATGTTTATAGGTGCAGTGGCCCTTCATAGAGTGCTGCGTTTGAGAGCTAATTGGTAGTTATGAGTGCTATAGTCAAGTGTTGTAATTTGGATTGTTATAAAATACTTCAATAGAACTGGGAGCAAAGACTGTAGCAGCCGTATAACAGATGTAACTCTATAAGTGAGGGCGTTATAAGCAGGATAATTTGTTTAGTATACTTGGAATGTGTTTGTCTGTGTCCCAAGTTGTACCCATGCATCAAAAACTTAAGTTAAACATGGAAGGAAAACAAATTAGTGCACAGTGTCAATCACTCAATCCGTCAGGAAAAGTAGAAGAATTCATCTATCAAAGTACTGTAATTACTCTTCTGCAATTAATAATTGAGGTTGACTTTGCTAGATTTCTCTTTTAACCCTAAAACTGTCAGTGCAGTAATAATATAAAGCACGATGTTGTAGCGGTAGAACCCAAACCCACAAGACAGCCACTGATGTTTTAGGATTAATTTACATAGTTTGTGGCTTGAATCATAAAAAAAAAATGTGTCATACTGGAGAGGCTGCCAGTGGGCCTGTCTGAAACACTTGTAGCTTGTCCTCAGATGCATCTGAAAAGGATGACATCATTGGGAAACTGAAGGCTTACTTGAACAAAAATGGTTGGTATTCTGAATTCCTTCAATTGTGGAAAGCCAGCCAAGTTTTGCTGAAAAGCGGGTTACTTACCATACTCACTCTTTCATAATAGCTACATACCAAAGTGAACTTCCCAGAGGCAGATGTAAATGTTAGTCTTAGGGGTTCAATGTACTTCTTTTTAAATGACATGTTACGCATTCTCTGTTCTGGTTTACAGTAACAAATTGGGTACATTCACAGCACTTAAATTCTGCCTGAGTGTATAATGAGTTTTCAGTAGCACAGACAATAAATTATGGGTAAAATATTGATTGACTTACACAGCTCAATCAAAACATTTGCTGTCTAAACATATACGTGCATTTTGGTCTACAAGAATCACAAAAGCTTAATACAGTGTGTACTGGACAGATGAAAAAGTTGTAGATTATATGCCTCAACACTATGCAAAATAGTAACTCCCAACACCCGCTAATCAGTAGCATGGTCTGGTAGAGATTCTCAGATGCCTTGCACTTAGTAAAACAGTTTAGTCACGTCGTTTCTCTTAAATTCAGTGAGTTTGTCCCCTAGGACTTTTTTGCAAGCTAAAGAGATACTACATGCCAAACAAAATCAAAAGCTGCTTCAAAATGTAAAATATAGTAAGTATTCTGATAAGTAATATAAAGCAATGAGTATGAAGTATGTTATACAGTGTCTTGTGAAACTTGATACATAGTGTCATCATAATCGCCTTGCCTATCCACAGTAGATCTGTCTAAACATAGCACAGCGACACATGTCAAATTCCATGTTACAGGTAAAACATAAGCTCGACTGAGTTCAGTGGAGTTACTTTGTTATGTCGCTCAATGTGACACATTACAACATGGCATTTGAATTCGGGATTTGATGCATATGGCTGCTGCACGTTGTTTAAGGAAACTATGGATATTTTTGTGTGCTGACTTGACTAGGAAGCGTTTGCTCTCCAGGAATCATCAAAGTATCAACAGCACCGTTCTGACTGAACAATGATGTATGGAGAAGGTTACATACCATAGTTTTTCCTTATAAATGGATGGCAGTTTTCACAGCTGTGGATGTGGGATGTTTCAATCCCAAACCATGTTGTAAGAAAAATTGAATGACAGTGAGCAAAACAGCAGTAATTATAAAACTAATTACTAAATGCTGATGATGCCCATAGGCTTTGCATAACTAAAATTAGAAAAGGAAATTGCTTTTGGCTTCAGAGAGGCAACACGCTTGCGTTATTTCACTGTTTTACTCTATGTAGAGTAAAAGGTACTTTATCCTAAAAAAAAAAGAAACAGAAAAAAAAAACATTTAAATCATTTTATATCATTCATAATCTTTTTCTATTTTTGCATCTGATTCCTTATAAACTAACAGCACTTTTTCTTGCCTTTAATTGTTAAAGCCTTAAAAAAGCAACTAAGTAGAATGTCCCATAAATTACGCAGCAAAGAAGAATACTAATCGTTACATGCAAATCCTGAACAAACAATAAACGTATGTGACAAACAGCTATCATCATAACAGGACTCAACAAATACTAGACATTCAGCTATACACCTACTGCAGACAATGTATGGCCTCACGCAGGGGATTTTAACATTGCAGCGTCTCCGAACAAGTAACAAAACAATTTATCTCTTTATTCAAGGTATATGTGGTCAATAAACACCAAAGATGTGTAAAGAATCTTCATAAACACAGTTTCTTATGTTTTATTTTTAATTATAACTGGTGTAGGAACATGAGCACAAGAATGAGGTTTCCTGCTGTTGTACTGTAAACTGGGTAAGCATTGTAATAACTGGGTATGACATCATACCCAGTTATTATGACATTTGATCACACTGACAGTCAGTAGGGTCACCAGTTATTATAGGTGATTTAGCCATCTGCTGATATGCAGTTGAGAAAATGGTTAGCATCGCCGCCTGAGTTGGGTGGCATTTTGCTTTGCTATACCAGCTTATTAATGCCCTGTTATATGTGCCTACAGTGTATTTTATTTTGAGAAGAATTGCTGTATACCTGTGCCTACTCTAGTGCCAATTTATTTTTACTTTTGATACCTTAAGCTGGAGTGACATGGGAACGTGCTGTTGATTTTATCAGGAATTTCCTACGTAATAAGTTTGTAACATAGGAATTCCCCAGAAATAAGGCTGCAAATACCTAGAATTTACACGAAAATTAATATTAAAAAAATGTAAAGAAATTAAGCACTGGAGTATGAATATCAAAAATGGCAGCAGTCTAATAAACTGTTTATTATATATATATATATATATATATATATAATTTACTGTTTTTACCCTTTGTCTCCGGTGCAGCCCCCTTTCAGCAGCTGCCCCCGGCCCCATACCCAGCTTTCTCTAGCACTTATACTCTTCAGCCGCCCCAAGCTTACCTCTTGAAATTGGCCTACCTGGATGACTAGTCCAGCACAGTGTTGGGACTTCCAGGGTGAGTGGCGAGTCAAGTGCTACAGAGCCTGAAGGTGCTTCGTATCATGCATTGCAGCCGTGGTTTGTCCTTCTTTTTTTTTTAAATATAGCTTTTTCTGTAGTTTTCTCTCGCATCCCCCACCCCCCGGGGCCCTGGCACATGGCTGCACATGTGCATGGAGGCATGCACTCACACTGGAAGCCAGCTCAGTCCCTTCTGCCCACCCGTACTGCCACCCCTGCCCACCTACATTACACCACTGGACCTCCACCCAATGGGGATGTGACTACAGGAGGAGTGACAACCTACCCCCACCACCCCCGGGAGAGGAGAGCAGCCCGAAGGCTCACCCAATCCCACTACCCCCCCCCCAGGCCAGCACCCCGATGACCCGAGGTTATTTCTGAACCCAGGTCGCTAGCATAGCACGAGGTAAGGCATCTAATGCCTATGCCTCAGCGCCACCGGGCTGGATGGTTTGTTCTTCTTTCAGTTTCCCAACCCCTGAAGCTGCTGGCATGCATGGGGATCCCAAGTGTATGCCGGTGCATGACGACACAGATGCCAGCCAGCATCCTTCCCTCCCTCATCATGCCTCTGCATCATTACTTTTGATGGTTACCCAGGTGTCAGTACTGCACTTCACGGGGTGCACCGTATATGCCTACTGAACGGTAGTGTTCTGTCTGAATTTTTTTTTTTTTTGTTACGGGAAATCCTATTATTATTTTCAGAACAAACACACCACTTATAAACACTGCTTTAATTTCAAACCTAAGAAAACAAACCCCATATGTTCTGAGAGGAGTTGTAACACTCACTTCAATTGAAGATAATTATTTGAGAACCACAATGCATGCATGAGCTGTGATAAAAGGCTTAAATTGTTGCACATACTCTAATTATATATAATAACAGAAAGAGAAACAAAAAAATAATTTCAGATGCATTTCAAACAGAAAGTCCCTACTGTTGCAGACTATTAATTCCAGCCTTCTGTACTGCACTCACTGGAATGTAGCCAGTTCAAGCAAATTCCATCAAAGCTTCAGAGATATCACTCATATACTCCAGACCATAATGTCCAGTTTGAAGGCCGAGAAACATCTGAACTGCCTGTTCTTCATTAAGATAATACATCCTGTTTTCCAGTGAAACTATTCGAGGTGGAAGCATTAAAGCTAGTTGTACTCCTGTCTCAGTTAATGACAGTTTAAAATTAATTAGCAGAGGTTACACAACTATGTTTTCCAAGCTAAGTCTTGTTTTATTTTTATAACAAAAAGATGTCAGTTAGACAGCAACATTAAATTCAAGTTTTATTTCATATGTTCATTGTTTATGTTAATTTTTGCATTTAGCGACTCAGAATCAAGAATCTGAGGGTCGAAAAACAGCATTCATGATAAAAAAAAAAAGAAATGTGACTGCTTTGCATGTAGTTTGCAGACAAAATGCAAGCAAACCTAATCTGGGGTGGCAAGTCTTTAAAAAAGATATAGGTACGTTGTTACAGCTGGTCTTAGGAGAACAATGTTAACTACCAAGCAGGGGTAGGATTTTCAAAAGGGTTGGATGCGGATGCAGATATGTGCTGAGTCTGTGTCCCCCTAAATATATCCGTTCATATTTTCAAAACATGTGTACATTTATAACTAGTACTATATGGAATTTTCTAGTAAATTCCATGGATTCTCCGAACATTCCATCTAGATCCTTAGAATGCCATCAGAAGCGGAATTCTGACATTTCAAAAGTGGAAAGTTTTTTGCAGATTATATAAACGGGATTCCTTTTTTTGCTGTCCCCAGAACATTATTAGGCCATTTATGTAATCTGCGGAAAGTTATTCAGCGATTTACATAGAAATGCTTTTCAGCATTCTGTGAAATACAAGAAATTCTGTAAAGCATTTCAGAAGCTGAGTTGCCATTCTGCACAAATTCCACTGGTGGGGTTTCACATCCTTTTCAGCTCTATTTTACACAAAAAGTCAGGATTTATGGGGAAAAAATTGACACAAATGCGATTTGTATCATTTATTGCCACAATTGTGGTTTTTTTTTTTGGGGGGGGGATGAAATTTGTATGTGTGTAGGTCACCTAAGAGACAGTCAAGTCAGCCAGCTTGGACAGTAGTCCAACTTTACAAATGGAGGCAGGCGGATCTCTGATGGATTATTTTTTTATTTTGTCCTCTTTTTTTCCCCATCTTTTCCACCAACCCTGTGGTTGCAACAACAGCAGCCTTTCTCTGGTCAGGAGGGCCTTCATAGCTGATGCCAGTGCCACTCCATGATCAGCCAGCAGGGGATGCCTGAATGCTGGTTAGCCCACACCCTCTTTGGAAGCTGAGCACCTCTCCTCCATGATTGCCAGGCCCTCTGCCAGTACTAGAGTAGGATTCCTGAGACTGTACGCCAATCCTAGTCCCTGTGCCTTGGTGTTGGCAAGCTGTAGGATTTCTTATGCTGTTTTGTATGTACTATAAGCAATAACCCACAACACAGCATGCATTACTAGAGAATGAATGCATGCCCTGGGTGAATTAGAAGGTCCAAGGCAAAAGGCAGAGTAACTTTCAGTGTACCTGGGAAATGCATTGAATCTCAGTGAAGTAGGTTATTGTTTTTATAAAATGAACGTTTTCTTAATGGAACATGGTTTTATTTTCTTGCAGTTAGGTTGTTGCTAGGCAGAATATTTGACTTTGGTAACGAAGGCCAGAAAGAACCCATGAAGTATATTTATTTTGCAGAAACTATGCCCTGTACTGAATTTTTGCATTTAGAAATAAGTATTTTTATTTTAATGGAAAGAAATTATTTATTTTCATTTAGTTAGGCTGTTGCTTGGTAGATTAGGGTAGGTTAATTATGAACTGTGCATATACCAGAGATTAATCGATGGTCAGGCGATGTATTTAGACCCGTGAAGTTGCTAGGATTCTGAAGGATTTTGAAGCCCATTTTTTAATTTAGGGTGATTTAATGAACTTTCAAGTGCTGGTTTTGCTTCCATGTTGGCAGTGTAACTGTTGATCAATCTAATACGATCTTGTAATTTTTTTTTTAAAGAATCATGGTAAGTGCATAGACTTTATAGTAAAATGCAATATAGGTGCATGAGTGAATTAATATACAACTTATTTCTAATTTCAACAAATCTGAGATATCAGCTCACCAATTAAATCAAAAAGATTATACAACATTAAAATTACAACACTCACTTGTTGTTCATCATTTGCTTCCTTCTTTTCATTACTGCATCTAAAAAGTGAGCGACTCTGTATAATATCTTCAGGTCATTAGCACCCAGGAGCTGTAATATTCCCTACGCTAAATTCATCACCGTTTTCATCACCCAGTGTCAGTGGTACAGGATATGTGTTCCAATCAAATTATTTCCTCTGTTTCCCCTCAGTTTTGTTTATGTGGAGCCAATGATTTTCCATTTTCAGAAATGGCCAATTCCGTTAGGCAAAATCTTAAAATCCATTTTTCTGTGTTTTCCCCATAATTGAGGGCAAATCAGCATGTTTAAGACTTGGGTTCAGAATGGAGGGGTTCGTCCAAAAGGCTGGTGCAAAGTGAGGGTTTTCATGAAAAACTGACTCCCAAGTGCTGGTTTACAAACGACAAATCCTATTTTTTTATCACTGTTTTCTGTTGAAAATGGAAAATCATTGGACCTTTTATGAACCAATTTTTTTTTAACTAATGAATAGGAAGTAGGGTCATTCTTTTCTGTAAAGAGAAAAATGGTATTAAAATTTGAATTTTCCTTTTTTAAACACCTTTTTACAGTCAGTTTTTATATAAAAACACATTTTGTGTTTGTACCACATTTACACTTGCCCTTCCTTTTTCTCTGTCTGTTTCTCAGGTGTCGACCTATGAGCGAAACATCCCATCCCCCTTGTTGAGGGAGGAGAGCTGTCCTTGGGAGGCTCAATCCTCCCTCCCTGGCTATCCCCGAGCGATCCGAGTCCGATCCAGAACCCAGTCACTGACATAACAAGCAGTAACACTACCGCTGCATGACGTGGCAGGCAACTAACATTCTGAATTTAAATTCCTGTTCCATTTTCTCAGATCAGAAGTTTTCAATGTGATTTATAATCAGGGTAGGAAGTTCATATTACTTAGGTACCCCAGGCCGCACACTTTTATTTATTTATTTAGCTTTTGTTTACCAGGTAAGCATGCTAGACATTCAAGTGCCTATTTTCAGGTGCAACCCGGGAGAATTACAAGGTATAAAGGTACAGGCAATAACAATACAGAGTCAAGACACAGTTATCAACAAGGAAATAGTCAGGTACAGGATTATAACGATACAAAGTCAATGCATGGCAATCAACAAGGAGCAGTCAAAAATAGGATTAGATAGCAGCTATTAGTGCCTCCCTAAAGGAGCACCTAAGTCTTGTGATTGCTTTTCTTTTGTTGTACTAGGTCATCTGCTCAAAACCCCCTCCACTCCAGAGCACCTGAGCAGAGCAGAGAGGATGGTGCTGCACGTCAGGTGACTGCATGAACTATCGCATGCACATCATCACTCTAAATTGATCAAGTGCGCTTCTGTGATCAAAGTATATCCAAGCACACAGAGGCTGGAGTCATGATAATTGGCTGCACTAATCATGTGATCCCTTCCACAATGAAGCAGCCACATCTGAACAAGTCTGTAAGCCACCAGAATGCTTCATGTGAGACCAAGAGAGAAAGAGGAGCATGGAGTGCGTGAATGTTTCTTCTTGAAAGCCCCTTTTAAGGACATGGGGTGGCATGTTAAAATAATTGCTTTTGAAGACCCTTTTTATCTATATAGATTTTTCTCCCAACCCCTGCCGTTGCCAGGAATATACTTTGTTGATCAGGGATCTGCTCTGTTCAGGCAATGTTGCCATCATTTGGAAAGAAGGCTATTTTTCTCCCATGTTTTCTCCCTTGTTGCCTCCCCCTGGCGAGAGCCATGCAAGTCAGCCTCTGCACTGTAGACTGCCCCTCTGGAAGGGGTCAGTGCAAGCCAGAACCCATCATCAAACCTCCCTAGCTGAGGTGTGCTGCCTTCCTGCAGCCTTGCCTGCTTCCCAACATGGTATCAGGAGTCCGCTCCTAAAATCCAGTCATCTGCATGGACTATCAGGGTGGCTCCACTTTTGAAGCCCTTTAAGGGCTAGGCGGGACGGGGTTAGCAGGACCTAGGGTTCACAAAAAACAAACTGTTGAAAGTCCATTAAAGGGCTACTTTAGTATAAAAACAATGGTCCTTTTAAGGACTTGGATCAAAAAGTTAAAAATAATTTTTTTCAAAGCCCTTTTAAGGGCTAGGATTCCAGTATTTGTGAGCAGTTGTTTCAAAAGCCCATCTAATGGTGACGGCTTGTAAGACATATGCCAGCATGCAAATACGTTTATGGGCATGTATTTTTAAAACTTACATGCCCCAGTGGATAGGGTTTTTTTTAATGAATTTCATATCCTGTTTATAATATGTTTATATGTGGAGTTCTGGCATCTCATATGGTTATAAGTGTGCCTTCTCAAACCATTGATTTAGGTGGCTTTCTAGATCCCATAATCCCAACATTGCCTGCAGGTGCTTGTCACCATATGAATTACTTCTCTGCCTTACCTCCCTGGCTTCATCTTTTAAGTAAGCATTAATGCATGACAGGGTGTGTGATAATGTGGATTAATGCACACCTTGGGGGCATTGTGAGGCACGAGGGCACAGCCAGAGTGCCCTCACAGCCCCCGGGTTGTGTGTTAATCCACATTATTAGCACACCCTGGAGTGCGTTAATGCACTTATTACATGGGATACATTTAAACAACAAAAAAAGATCCAAAAAGGTGTTTTTTGCTGTTCCTGTTCCTGTTTACTGTATCCTGCCACCTCACAAAATAATCCCTAACAAATAATGCAGCCTACATTACTGCTATGCACATAGAAATGTCACACATACACTACTGATAGGATCTGTGACATCTTTTTTGCATAACATTCAGTGTTACACCTCCTACAACATGCAGAACCCCCCCCCCCCGAGACATGAGAACAACTGCCTCTCTCACATATGCAAGGTTACAGACACAGGGGAGAGACATTGACAAGCTGAAAAAAAATAACTGAGACACACACACAGGACACTGCAGCAAGTTTTACTTCATGGTGTGTGCCCCTCTCTATGTGTCTCCATGTAGCTTGCTGTCTCTCTCCCCGCCGCACGCAAGCTGCAGACAGGATTGAGCTGCTCTCTCTCCCCACATAATCTCTCCCTGTGAAGCAGCATGGTGGCGGACCAAGAGAGATAGAAGACAGTGCAGCACCACTACACTACAGGTGTGTTTCCATACTGCTGTCTCTCTCACTGTCGCAGTACCCATTGCACCAGTGAAAACCACACCCACTCTGTGACCCGCACTCTGCGCGGAATGCACACACACAGAGTGACAGAGACAAAACAACTATGCCACATGTCCGGTGCCAGCAGTGTTAACCAGGATGAGTTGCACTTCATGAAATTCACTGTGTTTACATCTGTACCAATTACCACATTTAGGCTCTGTCTTATTAACCCTTGCAGGGCCGTGGACTGATATATCAGTCCAGAATTCCTATACGTTCTAATTCTGTTGGCAGCCTACGGGTTAATTACTGTACTTTAATGCTCCTTACATTTTAGACTTGCAACTAACCATCGCTGGAAACTTGCTTAATAATTGTAACGTCGGGGCGCATGGATGGACGCTGACATACATGGCAGCCTGACAGTACAGCTCTGTCCTGAGGGGGAGTGGTACTGGAGAATGCCGGCAGTTTCTCTCTCTCTCTCTCTCTCTCTCTCTCTCTCTCTCACTCCCTCTGTAGTGTGTCTGTGCAATCTAGAGCCACCGTTCCAGCAATGTCATCATGATCTAAGAGAGACGTGGAGAGGGAGACAGACAGAGATGTTATTGCAATGGGTCTGTGCTGGTTTGCTGCTGCAGAGTGCAGACTCAGTAGACTAACTTGTCAGCGCAGATAATTATGTTCAGCCTCTTGATTGCTCTCCTCCACATACTGCATAATGGAGCTTTCTGCTCACTGATGCGTGAAGTGTCCACTATCCGTAGGGTGGGTGGGTGGAATAAGTCACAGTGACTATGGGACATTGATATTACACTGTGAACTTTCTTTGGGGGTGGCACTCAGGAGACACATCTCTGACACGTCACATCTCCTCCGGGCACACTAAACAGCTTCTCTTACAAACCCACGAATTGCACAGCAACAGTAGCTGCCAGTTGCAATATTATGTATGGACTCAGGACAGTACCTTATCAGCACAGAAGCGCTGCACAGGCAATTATGTACTGCTAACTGCCTTTTGCAAATGGCTGCTGATTTGATTGCACTGTGTAGCGTGAGAAAGAGGGGCCGTTCGGTCCCTTGATCCCACTCATGATGGTCCTCATCACCCTGACAGTGCTGATAATGTGGATTATCGCACTGTCAAGTGAAGGGTGGCATCCAATGAGATTACTCCCTCAGCAACCCCATTTAATAACTGTATTTAGTAAGCAATAATACACAATGGGTTGTTCATTAGACACTTTTAACGCACAGCCAGGGGTGCTGTAAGGCACAAGATGGCAGGCCAAGTGCCTTCAGCTCAAGTGCCTTCAACCCCTGTCCCCATGCGTTGGAAGTTTCTAGTGCACATCTCTGGAGTGTCTTATTGCAGTTATAAAGTGCTTTTTATTACATGTCAGCAGAAATTAAAAATAATGCACTTACATTTTAAAGAATTAAACAGCTTAGCTTCAATTGAGCTAAAACAGTCCCCCTGTCTGTGTGCAGCTGTTTTTTTTTTTTTGCTGTTGTTGCTTTAGGACATATGCCCTACTTTGAACCCTGTAGTTACAGTTTCTTTATTAGGATACTTTACAGGCTGAGCTTGGCTTGACTACCCCCCTCCCCCCCCCACACACCCCTCTATCCCTAGATCCCTATCTGTGTATTGATCTATATTTTTTATTGTTTACTGCTGTCAACATCACGTAGAACCAGGAAGTACTGTAGAGCAGATGCTGGTACTTTTCTTTTCTTTTTTTTTTAGTTAAACTGCCTCTGTTCCCGAAGTTTAACAGAGTGAACAAGTGAGTGGCAGGCAGTGGCTGAGTGCAGTGTGCAATTTGTGTCCAGCAACAGGATAGAGTGCAGCTGCAAGAGAGCGAGCAAGCGAGTGGGCGGGCAGCAGTAAAGTCGAGCTGCCACTGAAGTGGAGATGCAAGCTGCTAAATTGTATTGGAAATTTGGAAAGTGATACAAAAAAATCACTTATACAAACTGCTGGTCTGCAGCATTTGTTTGTCTGAGCTGCCAAGTAATTTGTAGGGCAGCATGTGGGTGACTGAGCTGAGGACTGTTAGCAGTAGTTGCAGAGGGGGTTATGGGAGTATTGACTTGTGATATGCCATTTAATCTTTATTTGTGTTGACTGGTGGCTCAACAATTGTTTTTTTTCTAAACCGTCAACTGTTCTGTTTAAGACACAAGAGCGTGTTAGAAAATTTTCGGAAACTGGTGTCTTGTCAGGTTTGAAAAAAAAAAACAAGATGGCAGCTGATTGAAAATTGAATGCTCTACAGGGTAGCACAGGGATTTCAAGGAGGTCCTGTGTCCTCGTTGCCAGGACTAGTTGTTAGTCATGCATTAGACACTTATAATGCATGGCCAATGACCAGTCAGGATGCAGGATTTTCCCTTCTCATTTTATAAGAGACCAGTTACATGTTATTCATGTTGCTGCAGTGTACCAGTTTGTATGTATTTATCTTTTTCTTTTGCTTGAAAATGTAATAGTATACTTTTATTATGTATATGTTTATAGACTAACCACAAATGTAAATCATATATCTGTTTGTACATAGTACTCTTTGCTGTATTTGAGATTGTAAATGAATGCTTCACTAAAGATATATATAAATATATATATACTGTATGCACACACATACACACACATATATATATATATATATATATATATGTATTCATAACAAAAAAACTCAGCTTAATGCATCAGTTAGGGTTGTTCCACAGCAACAAAAGCAGAAAATTCAATGTTAAGGTTGAAAGCCCCCCTTGCACCCCTTTGCTAACGGCATTGGGGTGTGCGTTGAGATCGTTGGCCCTAACCCTCACCTCATTCCATGTGTAAACAAGCTGAGGTGGTGAAGTATAGGAGAATGGGGTGAGAGTTAGGACCGACAACCCCAATGCACACCCCGATGCCGGTTGGGGGGGCGGAGTTGGAGGCTGCAAGGTGGGGCTTTCAACCCTAACATCGAATTTCCTCGCTTTTGTCGCTGTGGAACAACCCTAACTGATGCATTAAATGGAGTTTTTTGCCATGAACTTCCCTTCTTTTTGAGAATGAGGACTATAAATAGTGAATGTAATGTGGTGGTGGGAGCGCTGGACCTTTGGGCCCCTCACTCCCACCACATGATTTTTTGTGACATAGTAACGGTAAGTGCAATGTAAACGCAAGCACAAAGGGTTATGCACATGGTGACGCAAATGTAAATGGTAACGCAAATGAAAATAGAAACGCAAGTGCAAAGTGACACCAAAGTAAACAGTGACGGAAACGGAGATACAAACGTAAGCGCGTACAGAACGCAACTGGTAACTCGCATGGTCAGGGTACAACAATTGGAAATGCAAATGGTAATGGTAACAGCAACAATAATGCCAAAGAAAACAGAAATGGAAACCAAAATGCAGGCACGTACAGAAAAGCAAACCATGATGACATGGTCATGGAACCGCTATTGTAAATGAAAATGGTTATGGTAACAGCAACAACAACGCCAAAGGAAACAGAAACGGAAACACGAATGGAAGCGAATATGGAACGCAAACCGTAACGCGCACAGGCACGGTACTGCAATTGTAAACGCAAATGGTAATGGTAACAGCAACAATAATGCCAAAGGAAACAAATGCAAATGCAAGCATGTACGGAAATGTAAACCGTTATGCGCATGGTCACAGTACCACAATTGGAAATGTAAATGGTAATGGTAAGAGCAACAGTAATGCCAAAGGAAACAGAAAAGGAAATGCAAACGCAAGTGTGTACGGAAACACAAACCATAACGCGCACGGTCATGGTAATGCGAGTGGAAATGCCAATGATAATGGCAACAGCAATTATGACGCAAAACGAAAGACACACGCAAATGGAAGGTGGGCTACAAACACAAATGGCATTGCACAGGCTGATACAAAAAAAACCGAAAACATAAACAGTAATGGAAATGCAAATGGTAACAGTAATGCAAACAGAAGTGCAAATGAAAATGGAAACTGTAACGCACACGGTGCTGTGCACGGGAATGGTGACGCGAACGGTAATGGAAACGCAACTGAAAATGCTAACTGTCACAGTAACGAAAGGGCACACCCTTCTTTTCCCCAAAAACTGCATTGAAAAAGACAGTGAATACAAAGAATGTATGCATAATAATGGGCCTCAGAGCAGAAAAAGAGGACTTGGAATACTAAGTTGCTTATATCTCAGGAACCGTGCAGCGTAGAAAAAAAAGGAAAATTTCATATGAATTATGACATTCCTGGCTAGTTTTGTACTTAACTCCTATTAGGGGACTAAGCATTTTTCCGACGAAAAGTCCGTATCTCGCACCGTTTCCGAGATACAGGCCCTGAAAGGCGCGACGGGCGCCGTAATGTTATCCTATGGGAAAAAGTGTCAACTTCGGAGTGCCGTAACTTTGCAGCCCTCCAATATTTTTTCACCAAACCACAAAAGGCACATCTGTGGCATGTTAGCTGTCTTTCCTCCAAATTTCAGCCCAACAGACTAAACCGTTTTTTTGCAGCAAGGTGGCAAAGAATTCCTGTTATTTTGGGCATAGTGCCACAAAATGGTGTCACAAATCACAACATTTTCGCAAATGAGATCACGAAAGTGTCGTGAGTGCGACACTACTTTGCAGCACTACTTTTTCCAGAAATTTGAAAAACATGTTTCTGGGGTGTTTAACCCCAAAATAAAGACATGGCTAACATCCTGAGGGTCAGACTAGGTGAACACACAAAAAAACTGTGTTCCTAGAGGGTCCCAATTTTAAATGCCAAGCATTTTTCTGATCACCAACTGAAAACAAAATGGTGGATTTGCGACACTACTAGGCCTATTTGCGACACTAAAAAGTGCATTTGCGACACTGTCAAACTTTTTGTTCATTTTTCCCACTGACTTATAATGGGAACTTGTTTTTTGAATAACTTTTGAACTGTTCAATATTTTTTCACGAAATCTTCAAAAGGCACATCGGAGACCCCGGCCGCACGATCCCTGAAGTTTTCGGACCAGTCGCGCAAACCGTGCAACCTGTAGGTGAGAGCAAATAATTCATAAAAACTGTAAACGCTTGCGCAGATCTCACTTAATAACTCCGCAGCTGTATATCCAACCACTACGAAAGTTGGCAGAGCCCTAGATGTATGGTTCTTGTTCATACATTCCAAATTTCAGGCAAATCCGTTGAACTGTGGCAAAGTTATTAAGGTGCAGAGTTTGACACTTTAACCTTAAAAGGGATATGCAACCCTATATATATATGTATGTTTATTACCTCTGCTGTCCCATGTCTTTCTGTCCCAGGTCACAGCTAGAAACAAGCTCTCTCAGATTCTGTTTGCTTATCTAGTAAAATATGTTTTAAATAAATACATTTGTGTGACAGAAGTATTCAGCTTTACTCTGCAGTTGTCCCACCTGAAGAACTCTAGAAGGCACTCCTGTAACCATGCGTGATGCCAGAAGTGGAGACATATATATCTGAGAACAGAAAACCATCCCCACAACAGGGCACCAAGATGCTTACACATTGATTTTTAATTCTTTGTTTACTATTACTGTGTTGTTGTTTTTACCCTTAAACTTGTTAAGATAGTTTATTTATTTAGTTTTGTTAAGTGAGAAAGGGCTAGACAGCAGTGCCTGGTTTCTGCCCGGAAGGGGTGGGGGTGGGGGATGATACAGATGCAAACTGAAACTGAACCAGGTTAAACTGTCGGTGATATTGTTAGTGAATGTAGAACATTTGGTCAGGACACTGGGGGAAATTTTCCTACTCCTAAAAAGGCCTGCTTATCGTTCTTTCACCATCTGATGTATAATTTCTTTTTTTATTATTTGAGTACACCTTAGTTTTTTCATGTTTGGGCCTTTTTCTCTTTGTACTTTTCTATGTGTTCACTTGATTGCATGATTTTCGTAAGCATTCTTTTTTGTTTCTTGCCTGTATATTGTGTTTGATTATGTATGGTATCAGTTCTTTTCAATTAACATTCCCCTATACCTTTCATGAACTACCATGGTATCTTTAACCTCCACTTGAATAACCACCAGAAAGGGCAGACAGGACCATGGTTTAATGTCTTATCCGAATGACAGCACACCCTGGCAGTACAGCATCCCCCTAGTACTGCACTCTGGTGCCATCATTTATAATATACTCTTTAGTGTTTGTTTATGCAACAATAAAGCCCTGTGAGGATCGCCCACCCCTTGCCACTGATTCCTTTATAGTGTCTTGTTAAACTTACCCCTACTTTTGGGCAGACTCACCATGAGCCCTTGATGGGTATCACAGATGGGACCCTGAGTCCCGAAGTCAGCAGCTGTAACCATTATGTTGAAAGGAAATACTAATTAGCGGGATGGTTATCCCAGTACCTCAGCTTCTCAAATATAGAGAAAATTCTATTACAATTTCTCTGCATGAAAAGTTGCTTTTGATGCAACCTATAAAATGGGTAAAGAAAATGCTGCAGCCTGATTGGTCGACAGCCGTGTACGGTGAAACCACTACCAACCGAAGAAAGCAAGTGTTGCCCACCTGGGAAAAGGGCTGGTGAAATCAGTGTGCTAACAAGCATTTCGTATATTCAGGTTTTATAAAAGCTGCCATTTTTTCTTGCAAACAACTTACGCACTAACAGAAAACCTGCCAGCCCCCCACTGACTCCAAATGGTGGAGGAATTATTTTACATTACATGCAAAACATATTTTTATGTCTTGTAATTGTTCTGAACATCATGATTTTTTTTATTTACCTAGTTACCCATTTTATAAGTGCAGTAAGACATTCTAGGGTACTGGTAATTGTGCCACAATGGCTCTTCCCCCGATGAAGGCTACGATCAAAGTGCTGGGACTTGATAGTTGGTGACAGGAGTTCACCTGTTGGTCTTCTGTTTGTCTATTGTGCAATGTGACAATAATTAATAAAACTTCATCATCTACTGTACACAGTGTTTTGTTTTGAGTGCTTAGCGTTTCCTGTCCTGTTGGAGGAAGGCACTCATCCTGTGGACCCATGACTTACTACACCCCTGAGATGTACAATTGTTGCACAACTACCAATACCATGCCGTGCCTTATTTATACGTCTAACATTTTACATGTATACCATGCCCTAATATGAGCAGTCATGAACATGCTACAGTTTTCTAGCCTTTCTGTTGCTGCCTTTCAGAATTACTCATGTTTTTTACTGTGATCACTTAATGACGCAGCCTTAAGTGACAGGCAAAGAACTATGACAGAGACCCTATTGCTACTACAGGTTTTCATGTGTCCAAAAATAATAATATTACACTGCACAGAATGTTATTTTAGTTAGAAGAAAAAAAAAACGGAGAGGCTTGAACCAAGCATTCAGTTTTAGTGGTCCTTTATTCTTCAGGGCAATCTGATTGTGGCTTTTGGAAATGCAGCTTCCCATGGGGTACATAATTTATATTATAAATCATGACATCATTCTTGGCCAGTCATGATTGTTTATTTCTAAACATTCCAGGTGTTCTTGTAACATAAGATACAGAGTAACTGCACAAATATCAGAGTACATAGAAACGTAGAGAAAAGTGGGAAAGATAAAGACCTAGCAGCGCTTCCAGTCTGCCTGTGCCTTTTTAATTATGGGACTATGTCCTTATCAGTCTTCCATACCTTCCACCAGTCTACCCCCTAATGCACTGTTCCCATGTGCCATTGTGAATAGCTCACAGTTGTCCACCTTGCTTATTCTGTAGAGGTACATGAACACCACAATCATATGGCTCCTCTTTCTTCTGCCCTCCAGTATGTACATGTTGAGGTCCTCCAAGCACCCCTTTTAGGATCTACCCTGTTGCCCCAGTATCATTTTGGTGGCTTACCTTGGCATTGCCTCTAACTTCTCCCTGTCCTTTCTGAAGTGTGGACTCCAAAACTGCACACAGCATTCCAAGTGATGGCGAACCAGGGATCTATAAAGGGGCTGCATTGCTTCTCCTCTTCTGCTACTGAGCTGTCCCCCCTCTGCTCCCCAGCATCTGATTTGCCTTGCCCACAACCCTACTACATTGTGCCAGTTCTTCATGTTCACCATAATTAACACCCCCAGGTCCCTTTCTTCTGAGATGGAATCTCCATTGTATAAGTTAATCTGTATAGCGAATATCATATAACTTTACTGATAATTTTCTGATAATTATGCAGAAGGTGCCAAAATCAAGAGGACAATGCATATTCAGTAGCAACAGTTTATTATTATTTTACTGAAAATGAATGGAAAATAGTAGTAAACATAATTAAATCATAAAGCACGTTTTTTTGTGTTTGTAACAAATTTTGCTATAGAACTCTATCTAGTGGTGCACTGTGATAAGTTAGCGCTTCATGTTCGTGTTTGTGATTTTAGTAATTAGTTCTTTTACAGATGCAAATGGTCTAATAATGGAGAAATAAATCACAGACTGACGCACAGAATGACTGTGGAAAGTGTTGCTTTGTGCTCGGTGCCTGATCATTTAGTCAGCTGTAACTAATATGTACACAGTGTGGGTAAAGAGCTTAGACTTAAACACAATAATTGAAGTACTACTAGTAGTTGGTGGAAATTACTAATTAAAAAAAAAGAAAAAGAAAACATCTGCAACGTTATACTTTTCTAAAGTTTCAGCCTTTATGGTTCAAATACTAATGTATGTAAGTTTAAAATAATTAAGCAAGATAAATAGTAATGCCACAAAACAAACCGTAACATTAAGGGATGATTGTCAGAGAGGCTTCAACTTAATTACAAGTTGGTTTTAAGGGTAATCCCCTTTTAAAATATGCCTGTAAATTTGCCTAATAAAACAGGCTTATTTTAACATTTCAAAACTAACATTGACTGCTTTTGTTCTTATTTTAAAAGACCTTTTCTCCAGTTGATGCTTTTCTTTTTCTGTTTTTTTAAAAAAATGACAGATTTAAAAGAGGCAGCGTTAATCTGAGTAGGATTAGCATGCTGAAAGCTTTACAGAAATCGCACAGTGCGGCACAACTCAACTTTTTAGAACATGAACTACTTTTAAGAAAGTCACAGTTTTTATTTGGGTGCAATTCCGTCAGATTTGTTCCTTGATGCTTTTAACTCAGATTGATTTTATTTACACAGTGGGTGTCATAGTTACATATCAGGACCTGGATTTCTTGGGTGCAGGACTTGCAGCAGTTGTTCTGCCACAGCTGTGTCACAGTAAATGCTCTATAATCTTTGTGTGCAATTTTCAAACACTTAGACACATTTTGCGACACTGTGTTCACTTTATGGCAGAGAAATGATGCATGCATCATTATTTCGACTCATGCATAATTTCTGATGTGTAAGTTGCAGCACTGGTGACATGATGTTAGACCACAGTTTATGTGGATAAACTGTCATGTTGCAAGGGGCGCAGTGGCAGCATAATCGTGCCGCAGTTCTTTGACAATCCAGGCCTTGATCTTCATCATAAACAGCTCAATTTCCTTTTCAGTTTATTAGGAATAACTACTTGGACAAGTCTCATTTACTGTGGTGTCCATCAGCAGTTCAGTCCCATACAAATCATAACAAAAGTTGCAAAAAAATACAAGAGACTCAAAGTCTAGTGAAGCCATTGGCCCTAGTTGTTACAGATAAGAGCCATGAATCTGGATACCCAGGTTTGAATCACACAGCTGCCATTTCCTGTTTGACCCTGGGCAGGTCTTTTAACTTCCTTGTGCTTAACCTCTCCATAATCTTGCTCTATTCTGACTCAGTGCTGTTTGAATCCATGTACGCCTAATAGCTGCCATGTTTTCTCATCCCTCCCCCTCCAGGATTGTAAAGTGCTTTGGGATACAGTCTGTATGGTTGGCACTACATAAAACTAAATTCCTGGGCTGGCCTAGTGGCATGGGGGCAGTGCATTACACTGACTCCCTGGGAGGCTGGAGTTTGTTTGTGATCATCTTAATCTCATATATGGACCTGAGGCCTTTGACTCACTTGGAGGGAAGGCACAGGCTGCCCAGAAGTCATCAGCCCTACTGGCGGACCACAGAGCAGCATTGGTGCTGGGTGTGAGGGCAGACACTTCCACACCCTCCTGGTCAGAGTAAGGGTACATCTTGGTGATTGTGATTGCTGGGGTGAGGGATGGGGAAACCAAAAGAGAATAATAATAATAATAATAATAAAAAATATTTCCTGTCCTAGAAAACAGCATTCTACTAGTACATTCAGAATATTTCTATATTCAGTCTAACTAGTGAAATGGTCAGCACTACTTCCGTTGCATAGGCACTGCCATTAAATTAGGATTTTAGCTACTTTGTTCCTCCTGTGCTGCTGGGGCCTGGGGCATGATTTTCAGATGAACTAGACAGGACCTGCAAGGTACTGATTAATGTCCACTGAAAAATGCAGTGCACACCTGCTTGATATTTGTCTACACATTTGCTGGTTGCTTGATTATTTTGCAGTCATTTGGGGCCATAAAATTGTCCATTTGTAATCACATCTGCAATCACATTTGCAATCTTTTAAATCAAGCAGTAGTCTAAGCTGCAGTCCTTTCTCCATATTACATTGGAGCTGTGATGTCTTGGACTTTTATATATAAAAGTCTTTTATTTTAAAATTAAAACTGAGCGGTGCCCTATGGACAAAGCAGATGCATGTTGTGTAGCTATTCTGATGTTCCACAGTTGGCAGCATGCTTGGGAAATGGATCATGACGACCAGGGCTGGGGAGTGCTGCCGAGCGTAGCATGAGCAAACCTGAGAAAAATGCTAGTGACGTTCCACAGTTTCAGCTGCTCCTTGCGATGTCCATGGAGCCTGTTACAGTGCTTTGCAAGGGAGTGGTGCTTATGTACAAGTGTGCTGTAAAATACGATGACAAGAGTAAGCACGGCCCAATGCCAGAGGAGATGGAATGAAGTGAAAAACAGGTAAAAACCCACCACCGTCAAAGTGATTGCAAGCAGCTGTCTCAGGCCCGGACTGTGGACCCTCCCCTGTAATCTAGCTGGGTGAGTGCTAACAGAGGACGAGATTGGGTTGACTGCAATGAGGGTACACTTGTAGGCCCAAAAAACAGGTAGTCTGCGGCAGAGGATAAAATCTCTGTATTAAAAAAAAAAGAATGTCAAATTGTGGTCACTGTCTTGGTGGATATACACTATTTGCATCTGGAGTTCCAATTTGCATGTAAAAAAATGCCAACAGACAATGAAATCTGACACAAATCCCTCATTTTAGAGCAGCAAAAATGCTGATTTGAAAATAACAATAGATTTTTAAATCATTACAAAATGAGGCTCTTTGAAAATCTAACCCCCAATAAATGCAAGTTCTGGATGCAAGGACAACTTGATGATTATGAAAAATGAGAACAGTAGTTGGAATTGTTTCGTCAACATACTGGATACTATATGAAGATGTGTAGCTTTGCAGACTTTTCTGTACAGTCTTCCAGTGCACCACAGTCTGCCAGCTTGACCTGCCCAGAGAGACTTATCTTGGTAAGTCAGCCTATATGCTTAAGGCACAGATCATTTCAGAGAAAGGCTGTGATTTTATTGTTTTCAGTTATGAGTTTATACAGTGCCCAGTCACCATATGAGGTAAGTGCTTTTAGTGGTTTTAAAATTCAGAAAGTTCTTGTTTGTGTTATGTGTTTAATATATAGCATGAAAGCATGGGTATAAAAATCCACGAAATTGCATTCCATTCTGTTACCAATAGAGGGCAGCTCATAGCATCATTACTACCACAAATAGAGAGCTATACATGATAGTGAAGTCATATTAGAAAATACAGGATAGTGTATGGGAGCCCGTACACAACAAGGCTGTTCTTTTACCCAGTGGTTACTATGACAACAAGGACCTCAAGTGCAAAGCTCGAGAGATCAGTCTATCATCATGGTAACCATGAAGTGAAAGAAGCCTTGTTGTGTATGGGGGCTCTCATATACCTTTTTATATGGTGAATGGTGAAATGAAACATGCTACATGTCTTTTTTTAAACTCTGCTATGGCACTTTGGTTAAAGTACATCAACCACAAAGAAAACCCTTAGATGCTCATCATTACTAGAAAATTGCTTTCAGTTGTTTAGCACTGCAGTCTCCGACACCTGCCCGATCACTTCTGGTCTCATGGCAATGCTGCAGCTGCCCTCTGCCCTCCAAACTATGCCCTCTCCTCCCCCAACCAAAACAAACAAAAACTAAATCTGCCCAAACCTGCAAGCAGTTGTTTTATTAAACTGAAAGCAGCACACGCTTGGGTGTAGTGCTGCCGGCGGTAGCACTAGTGTAAATCAGCTGCTCCACTGTATTGTTGTATGATGTCTGCACTGCAGCAGAATGAAAAGTTGTTCTGCTGCAGTACAAATGACACTACTACAGCAGAGCTTAATATGTATACCCTTAAGGAAAGGAGGGAGAGGGGGGACATGATAGAAACTTTTAAGTACCTCAGTGGAATCAACAAAGTCCAAGAGGGTAGCATCTTTCAGAAAAGGAGATGTGCAAGAACAAGGGGACACAATTTGAAAATGGGGGGGCGGTTCAAGGGCAATGTGAGGAAGTATTTTTTCACAGAGAGGGTGGTGGATGCATGGAACAGCCTTCCTGAGGAGGTTGTGGGGTCTAAAACTGTGGGAGAATTCAAGAATGCATGGGACAGACATCAGGCAATTTTTGTAGGGGGTAGGAAGAAATAGGCTATAGGTTAACTAGGATCTGCTGCTTATCCTGTAGGTGGGGAAATGGGCAGACTAGGTGGGCTAAGCAGTCCTTATCTGCCGTCAAAGTCTATGTTTCTATGCATACCTCTCAACCTCCTGCCTCATAAATCAGGGACAAGGCTTAAAACAATCAGGGACAAAGGACTAATATCAGGGACACTTCTTCAAAATTGGAGATATCCACTCAGAAAGCTGGTAGAATAAAGAGCTTAGTATAAAATGCATTTTCTAAAGAAGAACAAGTCTGTAACTTTAATGTTTGACATTAGCTTGTGCTTATAACCCCCGCTGTTTGGTCACGGAAACACAATTTTTAGGAGGGACAGAGTAAAATTTTGAGGCAAAATCAGGGACGTCCCTGAAAATCAGGGATAGTTGAGAGGTATGTTTCTATGTAAGAATGACTTTTTGGAGACTTCTGAAATCAGGACTGGACGAACTAACACCATACACTATAATATGTTTTTTGCCTTATAGTTTAATTATGATATGTAATTAACAGAATTTAAAAAAATGCAGAAGTAAAGGTTATAGAAATAGATATTTTTAAAATAAACTAAAAAATGGTCTTGATTCTCAGAATAACACCACTGTAGTATCTTACAGTACACATACTTTACTATGGTTGCCACCTTTGGATGAGGTGAAAACCAGATACTAAAACCACACCCCTAACTCTGTCCTGAATCCCACCCCTTTTACAATTGATGAGTACATTGCTCTTCCTCTAAAGCTATTTGTAATGTTGGAGAATGCTTTAAAAGTGAAAGGAAATAATTTTTGTACTTTTAAATCACCTCGTATGTTCATTTCTGTATCAGTCATGTATTCTAATACGCTTTATCCAATTTTAGATAAATTAAATATTAAAGTTTGTGGTGCCCTCAAATCTACATTTTGTTCCCCTCACCTCAACATCTACTGTTGTTTCTTTTAATTTTTCTAAGACATCCCATGACATCAGTCACACCCATCCATGCTGTTCATTTGAATGGTCTGGAATAGTGGAACTGATGTCATGGAATGTCCATGTAGTGTGAAAACCAAGAGCAGTAGCTTCTGAAGACTTACTGTAGGAGACAGAAGTTGTTCACTGTTTTTAGGGATACCATCTCCTCTGGCAGCTCATTCTACTTATCCATCACCTTCTCGGTGAAAAAGTGCCTCAGTTCTCTCCTGAACACCCCCCCAGCTTTAGGTTGTGTGTCCCCTAGTGATTTTGTTCCCACTAAGGCTGCAGAGGCCCTCGGTGCTCACCCTGTTTATACCTTTAAGGTACTTGAAGATCTCAGTCATGTTCCCGCCTCCCCTTCTGTCCTCAAGAGAGTACATGCCGAGTCCCCTGAGCCTCTCCTCATAGGTGTTGTCCTGTTGGCTCTGGGTCATCGTGGTTGCCTTTCCCTGGAGTGTTTCCAGCAAGTTGATATCCTAAAGGTATGGGCACCAATACTGCACACTGTACTGTAGTTATGGTCTTACCAGTGACCTGTACAGTGTCAGAATAACCTCCACCTTCCTGCTGGTAATTCCCCTGGCTATGCAGCCCAGCATACCATATCCTTTGGCTGCTGCTCTCCTGCAGTGTGCTGAGTGGTTCAGGTCACTCATGATAATTAGTCCCAGGTTTTCTTCTTGTGACCTGGTTACATGTACACCCCTTAACCAGTATGTAGTTCCTGGATTCTTTATCATCAGTGTAGCTTTACATTTTTGTAGTGTTGGACCCCAGTTGCTAAATGCCAGACCGTTTTTCTAGCCTGGCCAATTCTTCCTTGATTTTCTGTCTCCCCTCCTCTGTGTCCACTCTCCCACAGAGTTTGGTGTCATTAACAAACAGGCAGATTTTACCCTTGATCCCATCCTCGATGTCACATATGAAGATGTTAACACTGGACCGGGCACTGTGGGACCCCACTAGTGAAAGGTCCAGCCTCTGAGTATCCCCCCCTCCAAACTACCACTTTTTGGCTTCTGTCCTGTGGCCAGCTCCTGACCCATCCCACGAGCTTAGACCCCACCTCCAGGTCTTCGAATTTCCTCACAGTCTTGTATGAGCACAGAGTCAAAGGCCTTGCTGAAGTCCAGATGCAGTATATTAATCAGTTGTCCCTTGTCCACTGTCTTAGCAACCTAGTTGAAGAAATCAATAAGGTTAATTTGGCAGGACCTCCCTGACACAAACTCTTGCTGCCTGTCATCCTGGAGCCCATTTTCCTCCAGAAAGCCCACCAGTCTCTCTTTCAGGATGGTGTCCATCAGTTTGTCCTCTACTTAGGTCAGGCTAAATGCTCACCAGTCTCTCTTTCAGGATGGTCTCCATCAGTTTGTCCTCTACTGAGGTCAGGTTGACCAGCCTGTAGTTCCCTGGTTCATCCCTCAGCTCACTTTTAAGGAGAGGAACTACATGCACAGTTATCTTAATTTAAAAAAAAAAAATTATTAATTTAACAAGACGCGTATGAAACATATCAGAATATAGGACAGATACAAAAAAGGAAAACAGATATTTATATAAAGGTATAAAAACTATTTGCTATCACAGCAGTAAAAAGCCATGCTTAAAATTCAGAGTAGAAAAGAGTAGGTTAGTTTACTGCTTCTGGTTGTGATAGCCATACTTTACATCACTTAGATTTACTGGTTTTACAAAGGTCTGTTTTACATCCCAGCTTGTTTGTAACCTGGTCTTGCAGCATAAACAGTGAATGATTTAACACAATCAATTTTAAGAGTACTGGAGCACTGAAAATGGCTCAGAAAACAGACTACTTCTGATTAAAACCGAATGACCCGATAAGGACCCTAAAAAATGAATTATACGATCTAAAACAGGATAGGTGGCAACCTTATGCTTAACCCCGGCAAGTTAGGGAATTGTCACTGTTCCCAGTTTTGGCAGTTAAAAGTGAAATATATCAAAAGGTTAAATAAAAATGTAATTTAAAAAAAAAAATGCCTCATAAAATATTTATTGAAAAATATTTACAAAAATCTAAAATATTGATAATTAAAAAATGAATTAGTATCATTATCCCATGTTATCCTGATTTCAAACATTCATTATAAAAATTTATTTTTTAGCCCTAAAGGTTCTAAATTTAGCCCTTTGTGGCTAAATGTGAAACTGTTAGCGCTGGAAACTTCATTTATTTAAATTAAAGCTTGGAGTCAGGGCAACAGAAAAAAGTTGATTGATTTTTCAGTCATCAAAAGGTTTGTAAAATACACTGTTGATGGGGGTTGGGGCAGAGGCAGGGTTGATGGGGGTCTGTCCAGGCAACAAAAAGGCAAAATAAAAAAAAAGTTTTGTAAAATATTATTGATAATTGTATTGCTAATACATATTTTTGCCTTTTTATTACATTTTTACTACTTTTTAAACATTTTAAATTCCAACCACATAAATAAGCTTCCATTGCTATTTTTTCAGCATGCCATTCCCAATTATGTGATTAGGTTTTTTGTTTAATAGATCATTTCTGGAGGAGACCTTATGATCAAAATACTAATCATAACTTTAATATTATCAGCATGCATAAAAAAAAAGCATTTGTTTTATTTGGATTCTGTAGACTGACCCAGTTGTTTTTGGGTGGCAAGTGAGTGCTTGCAGTGCCTCTTGTAGTCTTTGAAGCATATTTGTATTTATTTTTCTTTTTTAGAGATTGTTTTCCCTGGACATATCTGTCAGGAATATACCTTATTCCCAGGGATATACCCTGTCCTGGCCCACTGCCCCACTCCCTCAGGTCCTGATCCCACCTGCATCTTCCTGCTGTTCTCCTTTCTGTGGCAGGAGCTCTAGATGGAGAGCCATCCTTTCCCCAAGGCAGTCTACTGTGTGAACTAGGATCCAGCATTTTGGGAGTACCAGGAGCCCGTGCCGTCATAAAGAATGACATTTTTTAATCATGTGTTTATACCCCTATAACTCTGCTTGTCCCCTTTGGCTCCCCAGTCTGTCCAGCCCCTGACTCACCATCCCCAGGACTTACCTTGCTCTGATGATCTCCTCTGGATTGCCTCCTACCATGGTGGAGCCAGAAAAGGAGGAAGCCCTGTGTCCTAATTCAGAGGACAGCCTGGGACCCAGCAGTGAGCTGGAGAGGGTCACCCTACTGGCAGGATATTTTTTCCTGGTTTTCACCGTTTGACCTTGCCCATCTTCCTGATGTTGAGTCGTGCCCCATCAGACATTGCTTGCACCATTGTGCCCCCTACAGAAAAAGCAAGCTTCCTGGCACGCAGGGGTTGCTGGTGGGGCAGAACCTGATGTTGTCACTCCCCTGGTTGGGAGCGCTATGCCTCCCTAGTACTCCGGCTGCCCAGCTGGCTTTCTGAGTTTGTTCCAGAACCTGGGTCACCAGCATGGTAGCACGTAATGCTATGCAGTGGGCCATGGGGCAGCCCCATGACATGTTTTTTCCTTGCTTTTCCCTCTCATTTCTTCCCTCCAACCTGGGCATGGGTGTGGCTCATTGAGCAGACTTGGCTACACACAACAATGTCCAGAAGAGGGAGGAAGATCTCGTGGCCCACCCCAGGGGTTGCTGCAGCACCTTAGCCCAGTGCCATCAGTTCCCCATGGCAGCGCACTAACGAGTGGCAGCTGCTGTGGTCTGGCCTGTCTCCCAATCTGGCATCCTGAGTTCGCTGACAAATTTGGGTTTCCAGCACAGCAGCATGGCATGCTGCTGTTGGCCATCGAGCAGCCCCTCTTCTGTGCAGACCTGAACGATCATTGTTACATTTAGTGTATCTGAGTCAGCTATAGTGGGGTCCGAGAGTGATATTGCACGCAGAATAGTTTACTTACCCTGTCCCACACAAATTTGCCTACTCTTGATGCTTTATGTAGGGATTGAGGTTTTTGATAGTATGTATGTGTTTCTTATAGAAACCATGCAGATTTAAACATATCTTCCTTCTTGTATCATTTATGCTCCCAGCATATTGTTGTTCTTTCTTATTAGCATTTAAATTACTTCACCTCTGTTAGCTTAATGTCATACCAGTAGTGGCACTGCCTGCCACACCAGTGACCCGTATTCTGGAGTGAGTTTGGATTGTTTTGGAACCTGTCTGCGAAGAGTGGATGAGCGTCCTATGGACAGATCTCCTCTCTTGGGGATGGGGGGTGTAAATATCCACTGTTTTATTTATTTATTTAAAAGTTGATAACTGGGAAGGGCACCATGAGTCGAAGCTTGTTTCCAGGTGTGACCCAGATGAGGAGGTAACAGGAGGGTGACAGATACAACAGCAAATATAACACAATAACAGGCAGTGACAAAAAAAAAAAATATACAGACCAGGTAAAAAAAAAGTACAGTAAAATATGACATGGAAAACTATATACAATCATATATAAACTTGGAACCTATGTACAGATAGATACAAAATTTGAAACTATTTACAGTAAACACAATGAAGAGTGCAGCTACTGTACAGTGGTTTGTCCTAGAAAGGATTGGAATTGAGGCATATTGTGGTCGTAGGCTAGGAAGGGGTGCAGCTGCAGGAGGTGACCGGTGTTGGTCTGAGTAAGTGCTTAAGATAGTGGAAGGAGGGTGAAAGACGTGTTGGGAGGGGGAGGTTATTCCAGAGGGAGGGAAACTTGTAGGAGAAAGAGAGTTTACTACCTGAGGTTCGGATATGAGGAAGAGAAAAGATACGGGCACAGCTAGACCGAGAGTTGTATGGAGAGGGAGATGTGGGAGAGAGGAGAGAGGTAAGGTAAGTAGGGAAGAGACCCAAACCAGTACTTGGCAATGAAGGTAGAGCAGTGGGAGGAGCGCCTCTGTGCAAGTGACTGGAGAGAGAGGGCGGAGTATAGGTCATGGTGGTAAGTTAGCGGGGGAGAGTTGGAGGTGAACCGACAAAAAGCATGGAATAGGACTTCCAGTTTAGCAAGAGAGGTGGCTGGGACAGCACTGAAAACTATGTCGGCATAGTCAAAGGCAGGGAGGATCCATTTAACTAATAGGTCACGTCTTACGGGAGGGACAGGCTGGCTTTGGGCTGATGGAGCAACCCTAGTTTAGGGTGCAGCTTGGTGTGGAGTGCACTGAAGTGAGAGGAGAAATCAAGGGATGGGTCAAGCCAGACACCCAGGTATTTATAGGTGCTGACATTGTCGAGGAGGGTATCTGCTGCTGAAGAGAAAACGGGCAGTGAGGGAAGTTTGGCAAGTTTTTGTTTGGAACAGAAAGTCATGGCAACGGTTTTCTTGGTGTTCAGTTTAAGGCAGTTGGCGTCAAACCAAGCTGTGACTGCTGAGAGGTCATCCCATCTTCAACGGCTTGAATGGATGGGCCAGATAGGAAAAGGACAATGTCATCCGCCTACATGAGGATGCTGGAGAGGGTGCATGTGGAGAGAAGGTCATTGATGAAGAGGGAAAAAAGAACCAGCCCAAGAACAAAGCCCTGAGGTACACTGGCCAGGATGGGAACTGTGGGAGATGAGATGTTGTTGACAGAGACTGACTGGGAGTGGCCCAGACTGTTTGCCTTCCATCTGGCAGAGGCTGAGTGGCAGCACAGTTGGAGTGTTCAGTGGTGGATTGGTTTGCTGGCTGACACCTGTGCATGCAAGCTTTCATGCTAGCACAGAGTGAATCAGTTCATGGCCGGCAGCCGCTGGGGAAAAAATAACGGTGCTAAGTCCCCAACCAGCATAATGAAGCTCCAGTCTCCTGCAGACCTACACCACAGATTGGACCCTCTTCAGAATCTGGATTGCGCTCAGGAGGGGCCCAACCATGGGGATAATACATGGGGACTCATCAGAGGGGATAAGCACCATAGATGGAGGGTGATGTGGCTGGAGGACCAAAGTGGAGGTGGGGGTCAACCAGTGACCAGGAACAGAAGTACATGATAAAAAAATTACTTCACCTCTTTCCACTCACTACAATAATAAATAGAGTTCAAATGTGTCTACCTCTATGCTTCCAGTGAGTTGAAGCAACAGTAGCTGCCCATCCTGTATGGGGTTCAGCTTGAGCTAAAAAGGAATTGTCAGCAGTCTGGAAGTAGCTCTGACCCTGGAATCCCAGGTGTTAGCTGTGGTTAAGGGCTGCTTTTGCCATTACCAGTTTTCACCTTTTTCTTGAATCTCAAGATGTGAAAACAGTGGTGCAGTGTTATGTCAGCTCAAGTAGTGCAGCACACTCAGCCAGATCAGACTCCTGCAGCTGGTGCAATATGCTGCAGCATGTCTCCTTGCTCCAACACTATGCATTTTCTTCATGTGGATTTTAGTATGAGAACAGATTGATAGTGCATTTCAGGAAGATTAATGTTACCTTTTAGTGTATATGGCCCATGTATGGTGTGGTGTACATGGTAGCATGGTTAGCAGAATGTAGTACCAGTTGAGACATTTTCTATTTGACTACCCCCCATAGATTTGCATACAATGAAGCTCTGTGCTAGGTTTAAGGTTTTAAATTATTTTGGGGGGGGGGGGTGGATTTTCAAAAGGTTTGGACACAGATGCAAATGCCTCTTGCATCTGCATCTGTGTCCACGTGCTTGCGTCCAGGTAGCCCTGCTACTGTTTTCAAAAATTGCATTCATTTAAGATAAAAAGAGATGATTTGTGGTAGAAAATGGGATGCAGTTGCGTCTGTTTTTGGACACAAACGTTGGACACTGTTAGGCTTTGTAATAGAAGGTCTATCAAGTTTGGATACATTCCTGTTTTCAGAATTGGGATGGACACATCTTGGGCTGATTCTTTTGAAAATCCTATTATGTGCATTTACTGAAACCACATACATTTTAAAATATCTTTCTTCTTGTACTATTCATGCATCCTACAAATTGTCTTATTTCAATTAAGTTTACCAATTTCTGCTTACTATGAGCATAACAAATGTGTTGGTTTTGGTTCTGTGCTCCAGTGAGTGAAAGCAGTATAAGCTGCCCATCTGGTATGGGATTCAGCTTGTGTTTGAAAGAGATTACATCTGAAAGCACTGTACTCCTTGATAAATTCCAGCCCTTCAATGTTAGGCATAGGCTCTACTGTAGTTAGCGGTTGCTGTTTACAACTGCCAAGGTGCACCCCATTCCTGAATATAATGCACCCCAAGACGCATCTGGAAATGAGCTGTTATTCAACTCATTATATCTTTCCTGTTGAAACTTTTTAAATAGATAATAAATAAAGATGACATTGGTACAGGCTTTTGTTGCTTAGTGCCTCGAGCATAGTAGTGAGCTCTGTGGGGGCCTTTCCCATGGACATATCTGACCCTTGCAGCTAGTGTAAAATACAGCAGCTTTTCGGTCAGAGCACATCACTCTGGCACGCCACCTTTTATTGCTGTGTGTTGTAGGGGGAGGAAAAAAACAGTTTTCAGGCAAAGATCGGGCAAGTTCCCAGGACAAACTATTACCTCACAGTTATAAGAAACAAGATAGGTTCCTGGGACAAACTCTTACCTCACAATTATAAATAACAGAAAGGTTTCTGGGACAAACACTTAGCTCACAATTATAAATGACAGATAGATTCCTTGGACAAACGCTTACCTCACAATATTATAAACAACATATAGCTCCACAGGAAAATAAGTCTTTGTTGACTACAATCAGTTTATTGTTTTGCATATAGTTCATTTGAAGATATTTGAGATTCGGCTCATCTTACTGCCATTGGTGCATTAGTTAACTAGTGGCAGTGCCTGGACTAAACAGTAGTATCGAATTTACATTTGTGTAATACTGTTCATACACTGTATACCAAAGTGTTATACAAGCAGTTTATTTACACAGGATAACCTAGCTGAGATGTTACATCTCATTCCCAGTGGGTCCTGCCTCTGCTAAAGGGCAACTTGATGCCTCTTATTGCCACTGGTACTTTGATCTGTTATATCATGGTGCTGAACAGTGATGCAAGGATTTAGTGGCACAATGACTGTTATACAAAAGTAAGTGACATCAGAAGTTCTAAGAGTTTCATGTGCGTGCATGCATAGCCTCACAGTGATGAAGAGGGGCACCCACTGGGCTTGGCACTTTCAACCTTCCTGTTTCCAAGCCAGAACTTTACCAGTAAGTTAAGGGTGCAGCACCCCAGTGGCCTAGCTAGAAGATTACCCTGTTGTACTGAACCAGTCTTTGCAAAGCAAACACACATTATTTTCTTTCTTAGTGTCATGTTATCCTACACAAGTATTGTTCCTTTCCTGTTTTTCTAGTTTAGATTTAGCAGTTGAATGCATGTGCAGATTTATTTATCTATTACAGGGCAGTACAAACCAAATTATGATGAGTCAAGCATAAGGCACGCCACCTGCACTTAATCCTTTCCCTTTATCTTCACTGCCTGGGTTATTAACTGTAGTATACTACTTCCAAGGGTCTTCATGATAAATAAAAAGCTGCCAAGCCACCTCCAAAGGGAAGCAACATTTATTATGTCCAACACTACTGTGCCCAGTACCTGCAGGATCAGAACAGTACAAAGCTAGTAAAGAATAATTTAGATCAGAGGTTCAGTGACTGAATGAAATGTAGCTCTTTTGAAGTATGATCTCTGAAAGCACAGCATGAAGCTCACATAAAGTGAAGGACATTCACTATTACTAGTAATGTCCTTAATAATCTTGTTAGTCTACTCTCTCTCTGTACGAGACAAATGGAACATTATTGGCTTATGGGCTCTAGTAAATAATTTAGTTTCCAATATTCAGGCTGCTTTGACAGTAAATTAAAATGACATGAAAGGGGCTTGTTGAATAAAGAAAGTATCCAATCAAATTTAATTGGCATGACTAAGGCAGTAGAAATATGTTTTATAATTAAACCATGTTGTCTTGCAGCTTTATAACCATGCATGAATCAAAATGTCAAAAATAATTCTTTGATACTCTGCATTTAAAACTTGCATTGCCAATATGTTGCATGAAGAAAAGCTCTAGTCGTACACTGTAATATGGGTTAGACCTCGTGACTTTAATATGCATTTAGTAGATGAGGATCGGGCTTCCAGAAAAATAAATATAATATAATATCTATCTATCTAGATATATATGTAGTATTTTATGGATACTGTTGTACTGTAGTATAAATTTGACTGTTAATCATAGCTGCATTTGAATAAAAAAAACTAGAAATAAAATACTATACTGACTGTAAAAGCAGTGCTGAAATAAGCCCTTAGTCTCCTGAGCACAGTTCATTTAAATTATCAGAGTAACATTATCTGCCTTGATACATTTTGATGCTTACATTTTACTGAAGCAATCTTTTTTTGTGCAGTTCTGTGTGCAGTCATTTAGGTTACTTTACAGGACAAAATGATAACTAGCAGAGGTGCAAAGATATAGCATCATAGAAAAATCCTCTGATAAATTGTTCTGCATTGTAATACGTAAGCAAGCCAAAGATCAGTAACAAAAGGTTAAACATGTGTCTTAAATTCCACTGAAGACAGTAATTATGTATAGCTTGGAAGCAAAGCTGTGGTTTGTGAATAATATGCTGCTTGTGATCTCCAGAATAAACCGATCAGCTTCATGAATTGAAGTTTTGCAGAAGTTGTGTCATAAACATCTTAATTCTTCAGGCAGAAATACTTGGTGTTTCTTTAATTGTATCTCTCCTTTACATATAATTTCTGCAGATGCTTTCAAAAGTGCCATGGTTAGTGTGGTTACTTAAATGACGTCACTCATGATGGGTGCAGAGCCATTAAAAAGACAATTCTCTGTATATGCAACCATGCCTGATATTTATGTATGTTGACATCCGGACATCTCCAGGTATTTCTAACTGTGATAGATCAGTTTGAACAGTATTGCCGTCATCCACACTCTTGCTAAAAAATGTTAGGAAAGACATTAGAGTTAACATGCTCATCAAGTGCACAGAGGTTTGTTACTGAAAATGCACATTCATTCTTTTTTCATTGGGTTGCAGTGGGTGCCAAACGGTCTAGTGGCTTTTCAGTACTTTTGTGTAGACATGCAACAGTCTTTGCAGCTGTATATAACTGAAAAGTTAATGAACTGTAAAATATGTTGAAATGATTAAGGATTAAAAATATCACTAGTGTATACTTGTAACCCCCCTGCAAATGGGGGTTCCCAAAAGACTTCCAGGAGCTTGCTTGAATGCTCCAAGCCTGAATGGTGTTTGGCATTTAAGCCATTTATCAGTGAGTGTTTTTAGAGCCTCTGGTACTGTCTCTTTAAGAGCTGTCTGCTTGCAGACATAATTAGTTTGTATGGGGGACTGTGTGCTTCTCTGAGTACCACTCGAGCTGCTGCCAATTCACTTCATTTTGCAGTCACTAGGAGTGCAAAGGAACCTATCTGAAAGATGTAACTGTTTGCCAGAAATTATTTAGAGTAATAATGAAATTACAGTTTGTCTAACCTGCTTCTTTGCAGTCAGAACTGTGTCTGCTAGTTCCCATTCTAGTTTTGAACTGCTGAACTGGACCAATCAGTGTGGGTAAGCTAGCTCTAAAATGGTGCCTTGGACGAATCAGAACTTGGACTCATAATCTGAGCCAGCCACAAGAGGATTGTATGGGCAGTGACTCTGGGAGATGTAGTTTAGACTTCAGTGCCTTTTGGACCAACAGCAGCAGTCTATTGTGAGTGACAGCCAATCCAGTCAAGAACTGGGAGGAACTCAAAGGAAGTGCCGGTTTTGTCGGTTGGAGTTTCAGTTGAGCTTTGGCAGTGAAGGAAGGAGCCCTGTGCTTTTCAGTGCACAGTTTCAGTCAAAAAGCGTGTGTAGGCCCAGAGTTCCGGTCTGCAGCTTGTGTAACTGCTTGTTAGGACTGAATCGTCCTGTGAAAAGAATCAAAGGATCTCTGAAGAGTAGAAACCAGGCTCACCCTGTAGAAGACTGGAGAAATTGTCGAATTGCACTCGGTCTGTCAGGAACTGAATCTGCTGTGTGTTCTCCCGGTATTGTGCAGTAATTGCGATTGGGATAGAGAAGCAGCCTACCTGGTATAGTACTTTTTTTTACCATATAAATGTGTGAAGAGTTTCGTGGAGCTCAAGAGTAGCCCTGCTGACGTTGAAGGACCCTCATCTTATTTGGAGGTCGTGAGTACTAATTCAGGTCGCTCCTGTTGAATGCCACATTAAATCCAAATGGAATTACTGTACTGCTGACTGTTTAATTCTCCTTTTCTCTGTGTGAAAGGGCCCCTACCAGCTGCCACACGGTTTGGACTAGCCACTAGGGCTTGGTACCCAGGGACAGTAACTGATAGGGATAGGCCTGTGCACAGAGCCATAGGTAGATTATTAGAGTGATAAGCTAATTAACCTGATTTCCCCCTGTCCTTGTTATATCCCCCTAAATAAATCAGAGCTGCTTGTTTCAGCAAAGTTATACTGCCTGAGGTATTTGTCTATGTTAAAGTACTGTACTGTGATTGTTGCACTGTATCTCATTTCACAGGAGGTCCCAGTGCCGGAACCAGACCTGGGGGTAAGTGTATACTGTGAAGGTAATTCTGATATATTGTGGGCCACTAGTGGGAAGAAAGGGGGTTGCAGTGTCCCAGAGGGCTGTGACCAAGTTAGTTTAACTATTGCAAACCCTGACCTCTGGGTGGAGGCACCCGCCATTGGATCCAGGCCCCTCATCCTGTTAGTGGCAAATCAGGCAGGGGTAGTAGCCCCTGGGATAGCGCCATCTAGGGGTTACATACTGATGGCACAATTATAGTCATTGTTTAGGGCATTTCAAGACTGTGCTGATTCCTATGAGTTTCTTGCATTAAATATAATAAATAAAACAGATTTGACCTTCTTCCTTTTTAAAGGTTATTAGCCTATGACCAAGAAAAAAATTATAGGAAATGTGATTGCTTCTAATCAATGTGTAGCACAGGTGTCAGTGGTTCATATATTCTTACTAACATGAGACCAGTGAGACTAATGATTCTATTGGACCACAAGTATTTACAGCTTAATAGAGACTAGCCACAATTATTTCTGGATATCTCTGATGGTGTACATGATTATGTTTAAATAGTTGGGCACCAGCCAGAAGCACTACAAAAGCTTATGTGGAGCTCTGGGTATCATGGTATAGTTTTAGATACTGAAACTCTGGCAAACCAAAAACATTTGGAACTACTACAGAAATAAATGGCCATGCCACACTGAGGTACTAATATTGCAGTGTGAGACAAAAAGGGGGCCATAGAAGTCTCAGGCAAACCTGGGTTATATTATATAAAAACATCACATATTTTAAGAGCTCCTGATGCAGTTGAGATAACTTTTAAACAATGAAATGACTACCCTCTTTAACAAATCATGGGAGGATGGGGTGGTACCCGAGGACTGGAGAAGGGCAGATGTGATTCCCCTTCACAAAAGTGGGAGCAAGGCAGAAGCAGAAAACTACAGACCTGTTAGTTTAACCTCAGTGATAGGGAAAATGATGGAATCACTTCTGAAGGAAAGAATTGTTGAGTATCTAGAGGCCCGAGGGGCTCAGGACCCAAGGCAGCATGGATTCACAGCGGAAGGTCATGCCAGACAAATCTGATAGATTTCTTTGACTGGGTGACCAAAGTAGTAGATCAGGGAGGGGCTGTGGACATGGCCTACCTAGACTTTAGCAAGGCATTTGACACAGTCCCACACAAAAGATTAATATACAAGTTAGCCAGCCTGGGAGTGGGTCCCAAGATGACAGCCTGGGTAAAGAATTGGCTGGAGAATAGGACACAGAGAGTAATAGTAAATGGAGTCCACTCTGAAGAAAGGGGTTACTAGTGGGGTACCGCAGGGTTCAGTATTAGGACCGTCCTCTTCAATGTCTTTTATGTTACATATCGAGGGACTGGAAGGAAAAGTATGTCTCTTTGCAGATGACACAAAGATCTGCAACAGAGTTGATGCACAAGGTGCGTGGAAAGGATGAGAAGGGACTTGGCAAGGTTAGAGGAATGGTCAAATGTATGGCAGCTTAGATTCAATGCTAAGAAGTGCAAGGTAATGCACCTGGGAAACAAAAACCCAGGGGAAGAGTACACAATGGGGGGTGAGATACTAACAACAACAAAAATGGAAAGGGACCTGGGGATAGTCATATCAGATGACCTAAAGGTGGGCAAGCAATGTGAGAGGGCAGCAAGGAGGGCTGGGAGGATACTGGGATGCATAGGGAGAGGCATCACCAGTAGAAAACAGGAAGTTATTATCCCTCTGTACAGACAGTTGGTGAGACCCCATCTGGAGTACTGCGTGCAGTTCTGGAGACCCAATCTCCGCAAGGACATAGACAGGATGGAGGCTGTCCAGAGGAGGGCAACTAAAATGGTGCAGGGTCTGCACTGGAAGACATATGAAGAGAGACTTAAGGAGCTGAATATGTATAGCCTCGAGGAAAGGAGGGAGAGGGCGGGACATGATTGAAACTTTCAAGTATCTCAAGGGAATCAACAAAGTCCAAGAGGGTAGCATCTTTCAAAAAAAGAGGTGTGCAAGAACAAGGGGGCACAATTTGAAGATAGAAGGGGGGGGCGGCTCAGAGGTAATTTAAGGAAGTATTTTTCACAGAGAGGGCTAGGATGCATGGAACGGCCTTCTGGAGGAGGTTGTGGAGTCAAAAACAGTGGTGGAATTCAAGCATGCATGGGACAGTCATAAGGCAATTCTAGGGGGTTGGGGTAGGAAGAAGTAGGCTGCTGGTTAACTAGGATCTGCAGCTTATCCGTTAGGTAGGGAAATGGGCAGACTGGGTGGGCCAAGCGGTCCTTATCTGCCGTCAAAATCTATGTTTCTATGAAATATTGAGACTTAAATGTAGCTTATACTTCATATTTTATTCTGTAATTCTCACCCTTATTTCCTTATTACTAAGGGTATTTGCATGAAAACAGTATCTCTACCTTTTCAGCTCTGCCTGCTTGCCTACATCTGACATCACACTTCTGTTTATGACATCACAGTGTGTTCCTGTGGAGATACTTACGATGTCATAAACAGGGGATTGGATGTCAGGTGTAGGGAAGCAGGCAGAGAAGATAAAGTCTATGGGACAGGGATCGTGTTGTCATACAACTCTTTCAGTAATAAAGAAAATGAGGAACTAATTACTGAAAATATATGAAGTAATAAAAAAAAATGGGATGGTGTTGAATATAAACTTTCTTTTTTTTAAGTTTTCCAAATGCTGTCAGGGGCTTTTCAAGCGGTAAGACAGGATGGCGGGTGGGTTAGTAATTGGTAGCCCACTCTGCAGTGCAACTTTATTGTATTTCTGAGCCCTAATAAGTTGTTTTGGCATTATTAAGCTTAAATAATAAACAAAACTTACAGTTGGATCCCATGTGCAGGCCCTTACATTGATGAAACAACAGGAGATGTGTGACCCATGTGGCTATTCACATGGGTTTCAGCATCAGAAGGCTTGGTTACTTGTACCCATTTTGCAACATGGACTAGAGTTTCAAAAGAGTTATGGTCCCACAAGCTAAATTTGTGCTGTAAAATGGCCTACTAGCATTTGCAGAAGTTAGACATGGTTTACTCACATCTAACTTGCAGGAACATAGGAAAATAGAAGCATAGGTAATGCTTGGCAAAAAAAGATCAAGGGCCCATTTTGTTTTATCATCTGCCATCCTGGTGGTTGCATCATTCACTGTTATGTGAAATAGTTGTAGCCACTGATTACTGGGAAGTGCTACCAATGCATTCTACGGACTCTGGCATTAAGAAGAAGGAAAACAAACCAGTGGCAGAAACCTCTGGAAACCCAATCCCAAAAGATCTACTTTTTTTCATCCAGATATACTAATTCTGCTATAAGGTATGCTCTTCGTGACCATCCCTCCTCCAGTGAATTACATGCTGTGCCCTGCAGTGTTATTCTGTGTGAGAAACTGAGATAAGTTGACTTAGTGATCTTTAAAAGCAAGTATTTCTGTAGTGCTCCACACTGTCAGTGGGATTCAATACTGATGGGTTATGTGCACCCCTGGTAGGGGAAATGGCACAGCCCAAGGCTGTAATCAGGATAGAATCCTGGGCACCTGAACATTCCGGACAGCAGCAGCTTTCCAGTCTTTGCTGTGCCATTAAAGGGGAAGCATCTTTATAGCTTCTCTGAAGACAACATTGATTTCTAGCCTTTAGGGCTGTAATTCTCAGAGCAGGTTAGCTACTCAGTACCTGGAGCACCCCAAATTAAAATTGTGCCTGTTAAGCTGCGACTTTCAAATTGGCTAACCTGCTCTTTTCCCATTTTCGCTGCCTGTGCTTGGATTGGGGGCCACGTCTGCCACATAGTTAGTAGGGCTCCGATTTTCTAAATAAAAAAAAATGGTGCCTCAGGTAAGAACCTCTTTTTTTACTGTTTTTTTGGAATTAGGGCGTTCCCTGGGGCTTCTCTCCATCTTTTGGGCATTGGTTACCCCCTTCCCCACTCTCATAGGATGACTTGGTTTGTGTGTTGCCTGGCAGGTGTTCTTTTTATTCTTTGTTTTTGAGGGGACATTTCCACTTTAATTGGTCCCACTTTGTGTGACAGAACATTGCCTCTTTAATTTTTTCTCTACAGTTCGAAGTGAAAAAAAAAGCCTGACAGGATGGTGAGCTATTAAACTCTAGAAAGGATCAGAGTCTATTCTACTATTAGTGGGGCTTTTCTTTCCTACAGGCTGTGTGGTGGTTTTTCTCTGCTCCACTGAGTCATGCGGTCTCCTGTAGTTTTTCTTCTTCTTGCCCCATCCGTTGTTCTTTCCTCATAAGCTTTCTTAGCCTCAGCATGCTTTTTGCGCACCTGTGTTATGCACGCACCTCCCTCCAACATGCCAACATCACGCATGTGCACCTTACAGAGAATGCGCATGTACCTGCACTTCTCCAGTGCTAGATGCGGCCGCTCTGTTTTGCAGTTATTTTCAGCATGACTAGCTGTTCGCCTCAGTCTCCTGGCAGCTGACTTGGCTGATAGGGGTGTTGTTTCAGCTCTTTACCTTTTTCCCAGCAATTGGAGGTGGGGATCACAGCAGTAGTCCTATATATCTGATAGTGGGAAAACTTCAGTTCTTTAACCTTGGGCACCTGCAGGGCTATTTTCTTTGGCACCCTTATCGGAGAACTGCAAAAGGGTAATTCAGCCCTCTTCTCTAGGTTCATATTGCTCCCATTGTGTTACTCAAGCTAATATGTCTCTTATGCTTCCCCCAATTGGTCCTCTGAGTTGGGGATGGGGGTGCACCTGGTATAACAGCTGGCAGTGGCAAAGCAGAATTGCATAAATCTTTGTTGCTGCTCTTAGGAGAGTTTTTGGGCCCCGATGTTCCGCAGGACATCCCATCAGATACACCCACCCCCAAACCTGGCCCCTCAGGTCAGGGGGGCCCACACAGGCATGTCCAGGTGCGCTGGAGCAGGACAGGGCTGCTAATATGGATCTGCAGGCAGATCCTGACCCTGACCATACAGAGGGTCAGGATGAGGATATTGGGGATCTTGGGGAAATCCTAACCCTAAGAAGTTACTTGATGATGATGAGGATGAACCCTCTGAGGAGGAGGAAGGGGAGTGGGTGGAGCTGAAGAGGAGGATTCCTATCCCTCCCCTGTTTGATACCAAATCTTTGTCCTGTCTGATAACAGAGGTGTGTAGGACATTACAGTTGAAGGAGGTGCAATCCATGGAGGCGTTAGATGTCAACCCTGTCTAGTCCGAGTCCTCCTTTGCTCCAAAGTTTTTTCAAAACTTTATTCACTGTGCCCAGAATCATTATTGAACAAGAACGGGCAGGTGCAGATCAAAGAAAATATCTGACGAAACCAAAGTATGTTTTTTCTCTGTTTCGGAAGAAAATACCCGGATATGGGAAACCCCCTCCTCTGGCGAATAAGACGGTTCATAATTCTGTCAGACACACCACTACTCGTATTGAAGAGTCTGTGGCCTTAGTGGATTTGCATGACAAGCGAGTGGATGCTTCATGCAGGACAGCCTTCGCCTCTAATGTTGCAAACCTCCGCACTTCCTGTGCCTCCTTTTTTGGTGTTAGATCCTTAAACTTGTGAGTTATGACCCTGGACACCTTCATTCCCCCAGATTTAGAGGGGGCCAGCATTTTGCAGTTGGTATCCATGGCCTCCACCTTCTCAAGGGATGTCATGATGGAGAACTTGTGCTTGTCGGCTCGCTCAGCTTATCACATTGTGTCTGCTATGCGAGGCATGCGGCTTTGACACTGTGTCACTGATCAGGCTTTGAAAACCAAGCTGTAGCCTTTGAAGGAGGCTAGTTGTTTGGTTCTGGCCTGGATGATATTTTGAAGGATATCCAGGATAAAAGGGCCACCTTTCAGTGTCAAAGCAACAGCAGAAGGCCGGTTCGACTCCAAAAGGCCAAGGAGACAGCTGACAGAGGCAGTATCTAGAGGATTTTCATCACTTTCGAAACTTTGGGAACCAGAGGAGTAAATGGTTCTGTTCTGGTTTCAAGAACAATAGTAGCAGTGGAGCCCTTGTGTGAAGATGCAGCGGAGGCCCACGGTGAAAAGAAGGCACCTCACAGTGAGGGTAAGCGGGCCCATCTCTGCCTCTCTTCCCTTGGTGGAAGACTGCACAATTTTTACACAAGGTGGGCCCAGATAACTTAGGATGTTTGGGTTCTGGAAATTCTGGCTTTAGGTTATGTAATAGAATTTTCAACCATTCATTCAAAGTGCCGTTTTCTGCCATCCCCAGTACCAAAGGACCCCGTGAAGAGTCAAGTGGTATTAAAACCACTGGACCACCTCACACAGATCGGGGCAATTGTTCTGGTGCCTCCCAGCTAGCAAGGCCAAGGATTCTGCTCAATTTATTTCATAGTTCCCAAGACGTTGGGAGGTGGGGGATTTCAGGCCTATTCTGGATCTGAAACACCTAAACAAGTTTGTTCATCACACAACCTTCAACATGGAGTCCCTACGTTCAGTCATCCAGTCTGTCCAGTCGGGGGAGTATCTAGCTTCCATAGATCTGAGGGATGCGTATCTTCACATTCCAATTCAACAGTCTCATCAGAGGTTCCTCAGGTTCACGGTCCTGGGACAGCACTTCCAGTACAGGGCACTTCCCTTTGGACTGGCAACAGCTCCCAGAGTTTTCTCGAAGATGCTCATAGTCCTGGTGGCTCAACTCCAACAGGAGGGACATCATGTCTATCTCTGCCTGGACGATCTGCTCATTCGAGCACCATGTGCACCATTGGCAAGGAAGTCAGTGACCAGGACTGTGGAGGTTTTGGAGTCCCATGGCTGGGTGGTGAATTGGGAGAAAAGCTCTCTCGGGCTGTCACAGACCCTGGAGCACTTAGGAGCGGTGTTGAAGATGGACAAAAGGAAGGTTTTCCTCTCACTGGCCAGGAAAGAGACCCTGTTGAGAGAGGTTCAGTGGCTGAGGAGTCAATCCTCAACTTCAGCTCACAGCCTTCTGTGGATTCTGGGCCTCAAGACGGCAACAACAGAACTGGTTCTGTGGGCTTGCCTTCACATGCAGCCCCTACAGATCAAGTTGCTGTCGGCCTGGGATCTGACCTCAGGGTATTATCAGGCCAGGATCCCAGTTTCATCACTCCTGTGGCAGTCTCTGACATGGTGGGTGAGTTTAGAGAATCTGGGGAAGGGGTCTGCTTTGGATGTCCCCCCAGAGTTAGTTATGACATCCAATGCCAGCTTGTCAGGTTGTGGGGCAGTGCTGGGCCACATTCCCATTCAGGGAACTTAGCGCAGGAACAGCACCTACACATAACCATTCTGGAGATGTGGGCCATGCACGTCCCTCTCCTTCATTTTCAAAGTCGGATGCAGTCAAGAGCCATGAAAATAAGGTCAGACAATGTTGTCATGGTGACGTACAAAAACAATCAAGGGGGCCCAAAGAGCAGAGGGATACTAAAAGAAGCCACTGATCTCCTGTTGTGGGCAGAGAAGAACCTTCACTCTCTGTCAGCAGTTCACTTGGCAGGGGAGTTAAACATTCAGAGCGATTGGCTAAGTCATGAAAATGTCCATCCAGGGGAGTGGATGTTGAACCCAGAGGTGTTCGACCTTCTGTGTCAAAAGTTTGGTCATCCGCAGATAGACTTGTTTACCTCCAGCCAGAATGCTCAAGTACAATGGTTCATCAACTGCTACCAGTGTCCACAGACGGAGGCAGTGGACGTCCTGTCACAGCTGTGGAATTTTGGCAGAGCATATGCCTTCCCTCCTCTGCTGCTCTCCTCCAAGGCCATATGCAAAGTAAGGCACTCAGGAGGAAACTTTCTTCTAGTAGCTCTGGAGTGGCCCAGAATACCGTGGTTCTCAGACTTAGTAAACCTAGCTCAGTGCTCACTATTTCTCCTTCCAGTGTAGGGGGACCTTCTCTCACAAGGCCCCATTCTGTATCCATATCCAGCAGTGATGCAGCTCATGGCCTGGCTTCTGAAAGGAGGAGACTCCTAAAACAGGGTTGGTCTATGAAGGTGGTGGACACCCTGGGCGTGATTCTCAAAACTCAGAGCAAGCCGCACCAATGGCAGCTTGCACTGATTGACAGTGCACCAGGGACCCTGTGCCCAATTCTCAATTGGGTAGGGTCCTGGTGGTGATGTCCCGCAGCTTGAGGCAACTGTGGCTGTGAACCAAACAGATGGTGCATCTGGATGGTTTGCCGCAAGCTGCGAGGAGGCCGTGTGCCACTCTAGGACGTCCCTAGTGGCTAGCGCTCCCCCCCCCAGCCCTGATCTCCTTTGTATTAAAATGAATCACATCCCTGGTGGTCTACCAGACCCCCCCAGCTCTAATCCCCTTCATATTAAAATTAATCATATCCCTGGTGGTCTAGCGGATCCCCCTCTCTATCCCCGATCTCCCCATATAATAAAATATATCTTTCCCTCATGGTCTAGCAGACCCCCCCTCCCTGTCCCTGATCTGCCCATATAATATACATATATCATTCCCTGGTGGTCTAGTGGACCCACCCCGCAGGCAGTGCCCCACCACCCCGCCTCCCCGTCCCATCCCCAAGATGGCAACGCACTGCTCTTCCGCTTCCACCACAGCTGGCCACCGACTGAGCTATCAGTTAGCGCGTACTGTACAATCAGCTATTACAGTATGTGCTCATTGACAGCTCAGTTGGTGGCCAGCAGTGGGGGGGAGGGAGCAGGGTGGTGAGACACTGCCTGCCGGGGCTGGGGGGTTGGGGATTAGGGGTCCACTAGACCACCAGGGAATTTGAGGCTCCCCAGCAACTGGCTGCCACTTAGTGGAGGACAGATGGCGGCGCCAACCTGAGGGAGCTCCAGTGATAGCCACAGGGAGGGGCGGAAGGAGCTGAGCCGGCATTACGGGGCATGTGTGCGCCTTCACGCACGCATGATGCCCATGTGCTGGGCCCCGGGTAATGGGAGAAAATGAGTCAAAAGAAACACAGAAAATATAAATATATTTTATATTATATGGGCAGATCAGGGATAGGGAGGGGGATCCGCTAGACCACCAGGGAAAGATATATTTTATTATATGGGTAGATCGGGGATAGGGAGAGGGGGTCCGCTAGACCACCAGGGAAAGATATATTATATGGGCAGATTGGGGATAGAGAGGGGGATCTGCTAGACCACCAGGCACATGATTACCTTTAATAAACAGGGATCAGGGCTGGAGGGGTCCACTAAACCACCAGGGACGTAGTTAATTTTAACACAAAGGGGATAGGGCTGGGGGGAGGGTCCGCTACACCACCAGGGATGTGAATACTTGTAATAAAAGGGGATTGGGGATAGTGAAGGGAGACTGCGGCATATGTCCCTTCCCGCTGAGGGAGGGCTCCGGGGGTGATACAAGTGCTCTAACCCTCCCAAAGGACACAATTCTAAGTGCCCTTAGACCAGCCCTGGTCCGGTGCAATGCGGACCTCTGGCGGAGGCTGGGGGTACCGCTGCGGCCGGCACCACACATCAGAGGGGTGGGGCGGCAGATGCTGGCATCACTGCATGTTCCCACCCCCAGGAAAATAACAGCAAAATGCCGGCCGCCACGGGCGGTCCCTGCTTCGCTGCTGCTCAGACAGTGGTCTGCTGGGGGGGGGGGGGCCTGCTCTCATGACTCTGCCCTGGGGGCAAGCCAGGGCTAGAGACATGTGTTTCATGGGAGGGGGCACCCGCCTCATGGCTCCACTCAGGGGGGCAAACCTGAGGATGGGGGCGGCGAGCAGAGTGGGGGACCAGAATCCCCTGTAGCTGGATTAAAAAAGAAGGCATTTCTTCTTTTATTAATATCCCCCCACACATCCTTCAGTTTCATGGTGGGGGGGGGGATGACAAGAAGTATTTCACCCTTTTTTGGATGTGTTAATAAGTTGTAGATAAATGTTGCTGCCATGTTGGTGACCACATTTGCTAGGGTCATTGGCGTGCTGTATCCAAAGAGCATCTGCCATTGCAATTTGGTGCAATCTCTAACTCTTACAGACAAAACTTTCTACTAAAAATAAAGATGGCTTTTACTACCATAAAAAGTTAGATTATTTTTGGCTCACCAGCTGTAAATTAAAGTTTTCGAAGATTTTTTCATTTACCTCTGAAAACACGATTTCTACAGAGACTTTCAATGGGGTATGCACTGACCCATGCTGACTCTGAAATTTCAAGACAGTCTTTAAAGGGGAACATCCACGTTGAAATGCTCCACAGTAAAATGTAGGTCTGCCCTCAATTTTTGTGTGCAATAATAGTACTTTTACTTACAGTACTGTGTTCTTCTGTAACTTACATTTATTGATGCCCTGCTCTTAGTCTGGGAAGAGCAGCCAGGCCTGTGACTGGCTGACCTGAGCTATAAAGGGCTCCAATATATTATTTGCCCTAATTGTGTCTCCTGCAACTGACCCCCCCCCCGCATTGTTGATGTCAGCTGTGATGGATTCTGGAATGCTGGGTGGCTATAAAGTCAAGGTGGAGGGGATGGTGACCCAGATGACAGTAAGTAACAGAAGTGCACAGTAAGTAAAAATTGTATTTAGGCACACAAAGTGCAAATTGGAGACAGGCAAACAGTTAGTCATTGGACTTTTCAACATGGATGTTCCCCTTTAATAACTTCTTGTTTGACTGATCCCAATTTTACATCTAGTTTGCCTTGGCAGCAGGCACCTTGTAGTCCCAGCTTGTAGTACAAATCAGATTCACAACTTTAAATACAGTAATCTGCTGGCTTTAGACAAACATAGATACTGTCGGCAGATAAGGGCCTATGGCCCACCCAGTCTGCCCATTTGAGCTCGTAAGATCACTTTAAGTTTTTCTAGAAGTCTATTGCCCCTTACCCCTGACCTCCAGGATTCCCTTATGTCTATCCCATGTATTCTTAAATCCTGTGATTGTTTCGGCCCCCACCACTTCCTCTGGCAGGGTGTTCCACTTGTCCACCACCCTTTCTGTGAAGAAATTCTTCCTCCCATTTCCTCCGAATCGCCCTCCCTCCAACTTCTTCCCATACCCTCTAGTCGTGGAACATCTTTTTACTGGAAAACAGTGTTTTCCTGCACTCTGTTCCTCTCTGGAAGGTACTTGTATGTCTCTGTCATATCCCCTCTCTCCCTTCTCTCCTCCAGGGAGTACATATTCAAGTCCTTCAGCGGCTTCAGCCTGTCTTCATAGGACTTGTGATGCAATCCATGTACCAACTTTGTTGCCTTCCTCTGAACCGTCTTCACCTTGTCCATGTCCTTACGTAGGTAAGGTCTCCAGAACTGGACACTGTTCTCCAGGTGGGGCCTCACTAGTGTCTTGTATAGTGGAATTATGACCTCCCTTTTCCTGCTGGTGATGCCCCTGCCTATGCATCCCAGCATCCTATTTGCTTTACCTGCCGCCTTGTCGCACTGTTTCCCTACCTGGAAGTAATCAGAGATGATAACTTCAAGGTCCCTTTCCTGCTTTTGTGCATGTTGTATCCTCACCCCCCAACTGATATGCTGTTCCAGGGCTTTTGTGCTCCATATACATTATTTTGCACTTTTTTGTGTTAAATTTCAACTGCCAAACCCTTGACCATTCTTCAAGCTTCTGCAGGTCCCTCCTCATTCTGTCTGCACCCTCTGGCATTTCCACTCTGTTACAAAGCTTTGTGTCATCAGCGAACAGGGAGATTCTGCCTTCTAGGTCCTGCGCAATGTCACTGATGAAGATGTTGACTAGAACTGGTCCCAGCACTGATCACTGTGGCACCCCACTGGTCACTCTTCCTCTCTGTGGAGTGACAACCATTTACCACCACCTTTTTTGTCCTGCTACCCAGCCCATTACCCGCCCACCGTACTACTGTCCTGCCCACTCCCATATTCCCCAGTTTGTTTAACAGCCTTTTGTGGCACAGTGTCAAAGGCCTTGCTGAAGTCCAGATAGGCCACGACCACTGCCCTCCCCTGAGCCACCTCCCTTGTCACCCAGTTGAAAAATGCAATGAGGTTGTTCTGGCATGAACTCCCCCCAGTGAAACCATGTTTTCTTGGGTCCTGTAGTCCATTGGCAACCGGATGTTCCACCAATCTCTCCTTCAGTAGTGCTTCCATTATCCTCATCACCACCAAGGTTAGGCTAACTGGTCTGTAGTTCACCACTTCCTCTTTGTTCCCGCTTTTGTATAAGGGGACTACATCTGCTGTCCTCCAGTCTTTGGGCACCTCCCCTGTTTCCAGTGGTTGGCTAAACAGGATTGCCAGAGGTTCAGCCACCACTTCTCTTAGTTCCTTTAGGACCCTGGGGTGCACCCCATCCAGCCCCATTGCTTTATCAACTCTAATTCCTTCCAGTTTCTTTAGAACCCTTTCCTGTGTAAAGAGACTTGTGTCCGTTTCCGTGTGCTTCCCACCCCTTGCACCCCTATGAAGCCTGTTACCCTTCCCTTCCTCCCCAGTAAATACTGAGCAAAATATCTGTTCAGTATGTCAGCTTTACTGTTTTCATCCTGCACGCTGCCCCTCTACTCCCCCTTCCATCTCACTATCTTTGCCTTCACCCTTCTTTTTTCACTTATGTACCTGTAAAAGGTTTTATCCCTTCTGACCTCTGATTTTGCAATGTGCTCATCTGTCTGAGCTTTGACTTCCCTTACTGACTTCCCTGCCTCCCTTTGCTTCTCCTTTTACTTCTTCTTGTCCCCTTCTGCTTGTGTCTTTTTGTATTGCCTGAATGTGATCTTTTTGGCTTTCTCATTCTCCGCTACCTCCTTGGAAAACATAATGGCCTCCTCTTCCTTTTTCCCTTTCTAACCTGTTTAACGCACAATTGTGTTGCTCTTGTAATCCCTGTTTTAAATATTGCCCACTTTTCCTCCACCCCTGATTCCCTCCCCATTCCTAATAGTGCCTCATTCAAGCATGTCCCCATTTTCCCAAAATCTGCCCTCCTAAAATCCAGGATATGTGTTTTTGTGCTGTTAGTTCTGCTCCTTCTGTGATTTCAAACCACAGTGACCAGTGGTAACTGTTCCCCAGGTGCTCCGCCACTGTTACCCCTATCACAGTGTCTCCATTTGTGAGCACAAGGTCCAGTATTGCCTTCTGCCAAGTTGGTTCCATGACCAGTTGCTTAAGGAAGGCACCCTGAAGGGGAGTCTAGGATAAATCTGCTCCTAGTTGATGCTGTTGCTGGGAGGCTCCAGTCTGCTTCTGGAATATTGACGTCTCCAACCAGCACCACCTTCTCCTTATCCGCCATCCTTTTGATGGCTAGCATTAACTCCCTATCTGTCTCTTCCTTCTGGGTTGGGGGTCTGTTGACCACACCTGTGCAGATGGCTGACCTCATTTTCCTTTCCAGCTTAACCCACAGTATCTCCCCCCCATTTTGTTCCTTCTGGATCTCTGTAGCCTTTATGCCATTTTTCACATAAAGTGCCACTTCTCCCCCCTTCCTGCCTGCCTGTCTCTTCTGAATATGTTGTAGCCAGGTATGGCCATATCCCAGTCGTGGTTATCATTACATCAGGTCTCTGTGATAGCCACAATGTCCAGGTCTGACTGCGCCATGGCAACCTCCAGATCCTCCATCTTGTTGCTAAGGCTCCTGGCATTGGCACACAAGGCTTTCCATGATGTGACCTCCCTGGTCTGTTTGGTTGTTCTATTCCAGTCCCCTTCCTAGTTGTCCTTTATCCCTGGTGCTCCCTGTTGTCTGCCCTGCCACTGTATTTTGTCCTTTTTCTGCCTATCTACCCCTTGGGTGCCTATCTCCATCTTTTGCACACTGCTTTGTAGTGATATCTCCTCCTTCTCCCGTTCTCTGGTTCCACTGCTAGCTGTGAGGGGTGGGCAATTTAGGTGCCCTCCTTGCTGACCTGCCCTCCCCCCCCAGCTAGTTTAAATGCTTGTCCATGTAGCATTTAAACTTTTCATTGAGTGCTTGCATTCCCCTCCAGGATGGATGCAGGCCATCAGGCTGGAACAAGCGCCCATCCCTTCAGGTGGGTCCCCAGTCACCAATGAATCTGAACCCTTCCTCGTAGAACCAGTTCTTCAACCATGTGTTAAAGTTCCTGGTACGTGCACCCCTATGCTCTTCCATGCCTCTCTCAGGTAGTACTTCTGAGAAGGTAATGGATGTAGCTACTTGCTTGAGACCCCTTCCCAATTTTCTAAACTCTTCCTGAACTTTCTTAGACTCTCTGTTTGCCAGGTCATTAGTTTCTAGGTGGATAATGACATCCAGCTCTCCCTCCCGTCTTGCCTTCCCAGTGATCCCCAGGATCTTCCTCCCATCCCTCCATGTCGTGGCACCTGGTAGGGACCTCACCTCCATGTCCTCCTCCTCAGATGTTCCTAGCTCGATCCCCTGTATGATAGAGTCCCCCACCAGGATTCACTTCCTCCTCCTCCTCCTCCTCTATTGTCTACTGCCCCCCCCCACCGAGGTCACCTTCTCGGTTGACCTCCATATCCTTCCCTTCCACTTCTCCGGGTGCCTCTGTCTGGTTGTCCCCATTTGCCAGTGTGGCATATGAGTTCTGGAGTGGAATAGGATTTGGGATGTGCCTCTGTCTGACCATGCTAACCCTCCCCGAGCCCACCATTGTCCAAGTACTCCTTGTTCTTGGCATTCTTTCCGGCAGTAGTGTTGGACTGGGTGGTCTCTGGATGGGGGGCGAAGGTACTTCTGACCCAGTTCACCTCTGCTCTCAGTCTGGCTACCTTGTCCTGCAGGTCAGAGAGATGCTTGAAGATAGGGCAGCACCTCAGCATCCAGAAGGTCTGCCTGAATATGGCTGCCCCACATCCACTGCATTGCACCACTCCCCACATTATTCTGCACTTATACAGCTGTTACACTATTTGTGTAATTACACAATTACACTATTTGTCTGTTAGCTATTACACTAGTTATCTATTTCTGAAGCCCTCCTTCTAGTTCCCCTAGATGTGTAGCTCTCCTTCTAGGTTCCTGTGTTTGTTTTTTTGGAAGCATTTTTACTTGATGTCATTTTTTTTTTCTAATTTATGCTACGACAGCCCCCGAGTCAAATGCACTTCTATCTTACTGCAACTTGTGCTGAGGGTGGACTTACTCCCCCTTATGCTCCTCCTACTACACAGCCCCTGCTATTCCCTGTGCTTGGCTCCTGTCAGTCAGATTTAGCAGGGCATTTAATTAACAGTGAGAGTGGGGCATGGGAGGGTGGGCAAAAATTTACAGCAAGGAAATAACAGTCCCACTTAAATCACACCAAAATAGGTTTCAGATTTTCAACAGCAAGTAAAAACAGCCAAGAAATAACAGCCCCACTAAAAGCACACCAAAGTAGGTTGGAAATTAGAAGAAATAGGTTTCTAATTCAAAGAAGTAACGGCCTCACTTAAATCACACCAAAATAGATTTCACATTTTCAATAGCCCCAAAACAATTCCCTGTTAGCCCCTTATAAGAAGTCAAAAAATCAACCTGCTACCAAGAGAAATCAACAATAAACAGTTAAAGAAGCAGTAAAGCAGCAATGAGCAGTCACTGCACTGAATGTTTTCACTGGCAAGCTCTGTAGAATTTGAATAGCTCTAAAATTTACTTCTGCAAATAAGAGGAAAGCACTAGTCTTTGTTTAAATAAAACTTAAGGTCATGTTCTGATAGTATGTAGTATATCTTAATTTTTCCCTGAGTTTTACCTCTGGATTACCTAACCTTCTGGAAAATGCTCTTCCTCCCTTCCCCATGACACCACTAGCACTGGCACAGGTCTGGGAGCCCTGCTGCAAATGGGCATAAAGCTCTGAATCTAATCTCAACCAGAAGCAGGAGGTGAGGCCCCCCCCCGTGCCCATCCCAAACCAACTGACATACCCCCTAGCTTTTTTATCACATCCCCCTGAACTCCTAGACAGGATGATGACCTGCCCGTCCAACATGAGTCAGCCCCCATCACTTCAAAACCAGAAGAGGAACCCAGTAGTGATGCAGTCCACTGCCGTATACAAGAGACTGAGTGTTGTAACACCACAATGTAACATAACTCTTGCTACCCCAAGGTAGAAGTCTCAAAATCAGTCTTGAACTTGGTTGCTCACATAGTGGTGAACAGGGTTTCCACAATGCCAACAAGATGGCCATGCATATCATTTTTAAATGTTGCATTTAAATACTGTATGTGATTTTGTGCTAATGTTGTTATTATAGTTTTTAAATGTTAAATTCTTTATAAATTATGAGTGTTTATATCCTTGTATAACTCAGGGCAGCTTCTGCCCCCCTTCAAGTTATTTGTCCTTTAATGAGTTTACTCCAACCTGCTTGAATACCGTCCAGTCATCTGGATTGGCCAGGAGCTCCTGGTGTCCAGCAGCTGTAGACAATGAGTCATAACTTATTTACTCCAATTTAATCAGAGTAGCTGAAGAAGTTGCATGCAGACCCACTGAAGAGCTGTGATGCTTAGTTTTAGAGTTAGACCCTCCATCAAACTGTAGGATCTTGGTGATAGCTATTTCATTATGCCCCAATGGGGTGAAAACACCAGGGAACTGTCAGATCTACCAATGACCATGTAACGGTAATGTGCTAAATAAACAACGTCGGGGTAAATGTAAATTAAAGTGAAAAGGTAACTGGTATCTTGGTACCCCCCTCTTGCTGGGCAGCAAGAGGAACGCTGTAATGGGGGTGTTCTGAATTTGGCCTGGGACCCTCTGTACCATGGGGGATCATGCTTGGGAGAGGGTGGGAGGCCAGACTTATGGCAGCTGGGACCCCTGGAATGTTGTGGCCACTCCTTGCCATTTAAATTGTGTGGTGAGCCACACATGTCCTGGGCTAGCTAGGACCAAAGCCAGACTGTGGCAGTGTACTGTATGCCTAAGGATCCATGAGTTGGCTGTATAATTTCACAGGGTAGCGGACATACGGGAACCCAATTTGGCTACTGTAGACCTTCCCTTGGTGGCAGCGGTGTTGTGGGAACCCGGGTCTAGGGGTCGGTAGACATTTATGGAAGGAAGCCCCAGGCTGAACTGCATACATTGTAAGCTCCTGTGCCCTGTCCATTTGTCTGTGCTGGTGCTTAATTAGAAAGGCAAAAAACACAGACACAGTCTTTGCCTAAATTTACTCCATGCTGATTGTGTGCTAAACTGACTGTGGATAACTGAAACCAGATTGTGCCCCTGGGTTGTGCACAGCCTGAAGAAAATGTACTCTGATTCAGGAGAGCTCTGTGCCCTGAAGTAGCACCTCCCAAAATGGATGCTGGACTAAGATACTGGACTCTCTGCCTTGTGGGATCTAAAACTAGACTTTCCCCCCAGCTGGGACTTTATTTTTGTATCCTTCATCATATGCTCATGAGCTTTACTTTATTAAATGGAGATTGCTTGGACTTTATACTGGATTGGACATTTTCTTAAAACATCTGCTCCCGGATTAACAAATTCCACAAACCCCCTGCAAAGCTAATCTACACAAGGGTTATTAATCAGGGGCACCTTCAGCTGCTAAAATCCCATCTAAAGAGACTTGACTGGGCAGTAACGGACACACACTCAGTGACACTAACAAAGCCTTGGACTTGTTGATCAACCACTTTAACTCAGCCTGTAACATCTACAAGCCACTGAAAAAGTTGAAGGTCAAAGGACGGTCCAACCCTTGGATTACTACTGAGCTTGTAACACGACTTAAGCACAGGGACCACCTCTGGCACTGTGCTCGTGCTACTCCAATGCAAGGAAACATACAAAAATACAAAGCAGCCAGAAATGACTGCACTCGACAGATTTGGAATGCTAAAATGCTGGATATTGTGGCAGTCACAGAAACATGGTACAGACAAAACCATGACTGGGACGTAAACATACCAGGATACACTATCTACAGGAGGGACAGGGAGGGTCAAAGAGGAGGAGGAGTAGCTCTTTACATAAGGGAAGGAATCAAAGCAACAGAACAAAAGGGAAAACAGGGAGGAGAAGAAGCTCTGTGGGTAAATTTGGAGACTGGCAATGGCACGACAATCCGCACAGGGGTTGTATACAGACCCCCTTCTCAGAGGGAGGAAATGGACAAGGAAATGATAGAAAGAATACTTAGAATGGCAGAAAGAGGAGATATTGCTGATGGGTGATCTGAATATGCCAGATGTTAACTGGCATGCAGTTGCAGCAGCCACTTCCAAGAGTGGGGTTATTCTAGATGCCCTACAGGGGGCATGCCTTAGACAACTAGTATTGGAGCCCACTCGAGAGGGAGCAATCTTAGACCTGGTTCTCTCAAATGGAGATGAAGAGAGGATCACAGATGTAGAAGTGGGTAGCCATCTGGGAACTAGCTACCATCGAACAGTATGGTTCACAATAAACACAGCAATAGAGTCAAGCCATACAAAGGCAAAAGTACTGGACTTTAGGAGGGCTGACTTTGCCAAAATGGGTGAGTGCCTAAGGAATGCACTAGCAAATGGGCAGGAAGGAGGGGTGGAAGAACAATGGGGAATAATAAAAACTGCCATCACAGAGGTAACGAGCCTTTGTGTGAAGCAAATAAACAAAACAAAACGATGTAAGAAACCACTGTGGTTCTCAAAGGAAGTGGCAGTGAAGGTTCAAGAGAAAAAGAAAGCATTCAGGAAGTACAAGGAATCACAGAAGGAGCAGGACAGAGAACTGTATCAGTTAAAGCAAAAGGATGCTGGGAAGGCAGTCAGAACAGCAAAGGCCCAAACCGAGGAAAAGATAGCCAACTCAGTTAAGAAGGGGGATAAAACCCTTTATAGGTGCATCAGGAGCCAAGGAAGACCAAGGAAGGGTTAGTGAGGCTTAATAAAGGGGAGGGAGGGTGGGCAGAGGGTGACTGTGAAAGGCAGAGATACTAAACAAATATTTTGCTCAGTATTTATAAAGGAAGAGGGGAGGTACCTAAACAAACAGCAGAAACACTCTGGATACAGAAGTTGATACCAGCCCATTTACAAAAGAAAGGGTTCTGAAAGAACTCTTAAAACTAAAGGGAAAGCAATGGGGCCTGATGGGATTCATCCCAGAATTCTAAAAGAACTAAGGGTAGAACTAGTGACACCACTGACTACCCTCTTTAACAAATCATGGGAGGATGGGGTGGTACCCGAGGACTGAGGGGCAGATTTGATTCCCTTCACAAAGTGGGAGCAAGGCAGAAGCAGGAAACTACAGACCTGTTAGTTTAACCTCAGTGGTAGGGAAAATGATGGAATTACTTCTGAAGGAAAGAACTGTTGAGTATCTAGAGGCCAGAGGGGCAGGACCCAAGGCAGCATGGATTCACAGCGGACGGTCATGCCAGACAAATCTGATAGATTTCTTTGACTGGGTGACCAAAGTAGTAGATCAGGAGGGACTGTGGACATGGCCTACCTAGACTTTAGCAAGGCATTTGACACAGTCCCACACAAAGATTAATATACAAGTTAGCCAGCCTGGGAGTGGGTCCCAAGATGACAGCCTGGATAAAGAATTTGGCTGAGAATAGGACACAGAGAGTAATAGTAAATGGAGTCCACTCTGAAGAAAGGGGGTTACTAGTGGGGTACCGCAGGGTTCAGTATTAGACCGTCCTCTTCATTGTCTTTATAAGCTACATTGCAGAGGGACTGAAGGAAAATTATGTCTCTTTGCAGATGACACAAAGATCTGCAACAGAGTTGATGCACAAGGTGGGGTGGAAAGGATGAGAAGGACTTGGCAAGGTTAGAGGAATGGTCAAATGTATGGCAGCTTAGATTCAATGCTAAGAAGTGCAAGGTAATGCACCTGGGAAACAAAAACCCAGGGGAAGAGTACACAATGGGGGGTGAGATACTAACAACAACAAAAATGGAAAGGGACCTGGGGTAGTCATATCAGATGACCTAAAGGTGGGCAAGCAATGTGAGAGGGCAGCTAAGGAGGGCTGGGGGGATACTGGGATGCATAGGGAGAGGCATCACCAGTAGAAAACAGGAAGTTATTATCCCTCTGTACAGACAGTTGGTGAGACCCCATCTGGAGTACTGCGTGCAGTTCTGGAGACCCAATCTCTGCAAAGACATAGACAGGATGGAAGCTGTCCAGAGGAGGGCAACTAAAATGATGCAGGGTCTGCACCGGAAGACATATGAAGAGAGACTTAAGGAGCTAAATATGTATAGCCTCGAGGAAAGGAGGGAGATGGGGACATGATAGAAACTTTCAAGTACCTCAAGGGAATCAACATAGTCCAAGAGGGTAGCATCTTTCAAAAAAAGAGGTGTGCAAGAACAAGGGGGCACAATTTGAAGATAGAAGGAGGGCGGCTCAGAGGTAACTTAAGGAAGTATTTTTTCACAGAGAGGGCTGTGGATGCATGGAACGGCCTTCCGGAGGAGGTTGTGGAGTCAAAAACAGTGGTGGAATTCAAGCATGCATGGGACAGTCATAAGGCAATTCTAGGGGGTGGGGGTAGGAAGAAGTAGGCTGCTGGTTAACTAGGATCTGCAGCTTATCCATTAGGTAGGGAAATGGGCAGACTGGGTGGGCCAAGTGGTCCTTATCTGCCGTCAAAATCTATGTTTCTATGTAAAAGCAAATATTACAAGGAGTCACTGACCAACTCCTGGGGTAATGGGAAAAACTTCTGGAACAACCTGAAAGAACTCACTGGCAAGGATCCTAAGGCACCCCTCACTATGCTCAACATACTTGGCACTCCAACGCTCTACCTTGGCACCATTACCAATACCTTTAATAATGCATTCTCGAACCTGGACAGTGTACCTCCTAATTTCTTCGACAACTCTTCCGCCACTATCCCCCACCCACGAGAACCCCCAACATGATCACACAGCTCCACAGTTCTTCAAAGAGGTTCCACCACAAGTGGCCTATAACTATATCTGCAAGGCCATCCGCAAGTCCGGGTACAGTGGAGACTCCCTTGACCTAAAACCGTTGGCGCAAGTTCTGGATGAAATTCTTGAACCCTTGACAAAGATCTTCAACCTCTCATTAAGACTGGGCCAATTCTCTTCACTCTGGAAGCAGGCAACTGTCACACTGGTGCACAAAAGTGGAGACAGGTCTCTTCACACCAACTACAGACCTAGCTCACTCCTCCCCCTGTTAGCTAAGGCATTGGAACATATAGTGTCAGACCAATTAGTAGAATTCCTGGATAAGTATGAAATCCAATGCCCAGAACAACATGGCTTTAGAAAAGGGCACTGCACCACCACGGCTCTTTCTGGAATTTACAAGTTTTATTCATGACACGCTCGACAAAGGAAACTGTGAGGGAGCAGTTTGCATAGACCTGACGAAGGCCTTTGACACCGTTAATCACCCTCTACTACTTAGGCAACTGTTCTACATAGGACTCTCCAATGATGCCCTTCCATGGTTTGCTAGCTACCTCAGGAACTGGGTCCAACATGTCAGGATAGCAGGTGTTACATCTGATGTTAAACCAGTCCTCTCTGGGGTCCCCCAGGGGTCCATTCTGGGCCCATTACTCTTCTTCCTCTTCCTCAATAGACTCTCCAGTGTCTGCCAGCAAAAAATGGTACTCTACGCGGATGATGCAGTCCTATTCTCTAACCACCATGGCACTAAAATCCTTGAAACCCAGCTGCAGCTTGACTTCAAGCGTGTTGAAAATTGGTTCAGTATGCATAAACCCGTCCTGAACTACAGCAAGACCAAAGTTATGACCTTCTGTAATCCACAGAGCAGGCACAAGTCACTGTCCCTCAACATAAAGAACACCGCCGGATACTCACTTGAACATGTCCTGGCATTTAAGTACCTTGGTATCACACTGGATAGTACCCTCTCCTACACGTGGCATACTGACACTGTTGCCAAGGCTGCCAACATATGGATTGGTCTGTTGCACAAACACAAGCACTGTATGACTGCGAACGTCCTTAGATTGGCCATCCACAGCTTTGTTACCTCTATCGTGGACTACGGTCTGGCCATTTATGACTCCGCTTCTACTACTGCCCTCCGCAGAATCTCAGTCTCACTCAACAAAGCCTGCAGGCTTTTAACGGGCGCTGCCCGATATACACACAACTGTGACCTCTATGCACAGGCTTGCTGGCTACCACTCCTCAACAGAATACAATACCAGACCTGCCTGCTAACCAAAAAGGTTCTCCTTAGTCTCATACCTCCAGGTGTTGGTAAGCTCCTCACTGCCTTCAGTGGTAATCAGCATACACGTAGTGCCCAATCCCAAACCTTCCAGGCTCCTAGATGTCATACCTCCATGGGTCAGCAGTCCTTCACCTACAGGGCTCCACATTGGTTCAATACCCTCAACAAAGAAGCACTTTCCTCTGCAACACTTGGACCCTTTAAACGGAATCTCCGACTTTACCTCACCTCTACCACTCAGTGTGACTGCTTCTCCTAAAGGACTGCTCCATCCACCACCTTGTTGCTCAAGACCTGTGCCCTGCCTCCGACCTGTGCATTACTCTCTCTGGCTCCTGTTTTTCTGTGTGGCCCATTTCCTTCTCCCTTCCTCTCTCCACCCTCCTCCCTCTTCCCCCCCACACCCCTCCACCACTCTTCAAACCTCATTACCATATCCCCATGTACTTGACCCCTCCCCCTCTCCCTCCCTACGACAATGGCCCATCTGCTTGCCTACTTCTTTCTGTCCCCCTCCTACTCAAGCTCAAGCTTACAATCCATTTGCTTCTTAATTCCCTTACTCTGTTACATCATCTAACTGCCGATTTAAGTTGCTCTTAAGTAATGTATTTTATTTCTAAAGTGTTTTACAACCGCTAGACAATGTCAACCATGTCTGTGTTATGCTTGTATACCATTGCCAACCTTTGTATGTATGTTTCCCCATTCCTTTGACATGGAACCTTTGTAAATGAGCAGCTCCTGCTCAAAGGTACTTGTAATCCTAGAGTTTAGTAATTAAAAATAAAATAAATAAATGTTTTGTGTGTTAACCCCCCTTAATTTTTAGCCTGCAACAGTCCAGGGGATGTCTGAGCACCGAAAAAGTCAGCCCAGACCTAGGAGGTCAAGTAGATGAAAAGTGTTTAATCTCATGTCTGTCTCCCTTCCTACAAAACAAATGGTTCCTTTAAACCCTTAGGATGGGGTGGGGGTTGGCTACACTTATACTTGGCAAATTTCAGTGTTACTTAATATAATCAACTAGTTCTGATGGGCACCAACCAAAACCAATAAGCGAATGTGTAACAGATGAGTCTGTCAATGGCACTGAAGCAGGTACAGATAGATGAGTAATTAAAAAGAAATTATGCCAAACAGCATACTCCAGAATTATACTTATAAGGCTGCAATGGCATCTTAGTGGTTCTTAGCACTCGTGGCTTATGAAATGCCAACAGAAAGCCTTGATGCCGTTACGGCCTTATATTGCAAAATGAATTGTACTTTATTCCTAATATTATTACCGTTATTTTAAAAACACCCAAACAGTTGTATTTTTCAAGAATTTGTTTTTATACGTAAAGAGTTCTGTGTGCTACTGAGAATCACAGTCACTCCTTTTTTCCATATAAGGAGTGTTAATGTGCAAGGCATCAGTTTTTGTTAATATTATATATACAGTATGTCTGAGAGTGCCCCTATGTAACTGTTGTGTGAATGAACAGGGAGTAAAAATGGGTGTGGTGTATAATTGGTGATGGCAGTGCCAATTCAGAAAGGCTCTAACGAGCCCTGGAAGCAGGGGTGGCTCTAATGATGGCCATGGGGGTCTGGCGCCTTTTAAAAATCTATTTTTTTTCATTGAATTATCCTGTTGTTCTTGACCAGTAATGACATTTTTTATGACTTCCCCCTTCCCCATTTCATGGTCTATAGCCTCAACTGCTTAGAGGAACTTTAGGGGTGCCTTACCTGTGCCTGCAGGAAAGCAGAGCAGAACTAAATGGTACATGCATGCCCATAAAAAAAAGTGACAGACCAGAAGTGGAGTGGCCATGGAGTTCTTAGTGCCCATGTGGATGCCTGCATTCTCTGGCAAGAGAGGGGCATGAGGTCTTGCTATCTTGACTGCCCCCTGAAGGCCAAGAGGACTGGAGTTATCAGTGTGAGGCATGACTCATTTGGGAGAGGTGGAGTGTGTCTGCTTGTCGGCACCGATATGCAGCTGCATCTACCTGACAGTACTGTGGGAGGCTAGAAAATATGAAAAATTGATACAACGCTGGCAAAGGAGATGAAGCCTACTCCTTCCCAGTGTCATAATGAGCTACTTGTTTTACTGGTTCCTGTCTTTCCTTTGCTGAATTAACTATGCACAGACTTTCAGCTCCTAACTGGTACTAAGGACACGCCAGTGGGGCCCAGCCAGACAGGGTAAACTGCATGTTTTCTGGGAGTGCTGACCACACCAGGGGGGAAGAGGGTGACTGGCTGCAGTTGCCAGGATTGGCACAAGGATATTTGTGGAAGAAGGAGGTCATGCCCTGGTAGTAGGGGAAACATTGTAAATAGAAAATGCCCAGACAAGGGGCTATGGAAGCAGTTATACCATTCCTAACAATCCCTGGCAGCCAGCTCAGTGAGCCTTTGGTTCCACCAATGTTGCATCTAGTTTGGGTGGAGTGAGGGCATTGACTTGCAACTCCAGTGCCATTTATATATGCTCCAGTTGGCTTCCATCATGTCTGTGTGGTCTTCTAAATCAGTTACAAAAACTGATCATTATAATGTCATGGTATTGTATACACAAGAAACATGTTAAAGTTAAGGGAAGTTGTGTCTGGGGCCTTCTAACCAACTGTTTTCCACATATGGTCCTTCATTTTAGAATGAGTCTTAACCCCTGAATGCATGCTGTTTAGTATACAGTGCTTTGGTTTGAAAAGAACTTTCAGAGTAGGAGGAGTTAATGAAAGAGTGAAACACTGAAACATGCCTAAATAACATGCTGCTACAAGCCTTATGATAGATTTCTGTTTGCCTTAACAGCTTTTGGAACCTAATAAAAAGAACTTAATTGACAATTTCTCGAAATTGCCAAGAAAATCTAGTGATGTTGGCGAGGTATAATAAGCAGTTTCTCATCACTGTCTTTGAGATTGAGCCTATACAAAAAAACGATTTATTTCTGTGGTAACTCTGAGTAATTGAAATACAGACAAGGTTTGGTTCCAATTTGCCAGCAATAAAGTTGTAATAGGGTTTTCTCTGCAATTTTAGTCTTAATGCGCTCATTCTAAAGAGTGGTATTTTTCCAGGCGAACAAATAACATCAGTGAAGCTTACGACCAGTAATAGCCCCACATTGATGCTCACATTAAACTTGTTAAATCAATTCAGCCGATACTTTCTAAAGTGGACTGTGTCTGTTTACTTTGTTGACTCACACCCTGTTAGGATAATCCGACAACTTCATTTTTAATGTGCTTGAAGTATACAGTAAAATTGGTTGTTATTTACACTTACCAAATCTTCCTCAAAAATCCTGATGAATCAGTCATACAGTACAAATCTTTCAAGAATTTATTTTTGAGAATGATACATTTGTAGGAGCAATCCAAATATTGCATGTGCAAAGGACTCCTAAGTTAAATGGACTGTGACTGGCTAGTGCTTCCCCCACAAATAAAGCCCTCAGTGATTTGACAGAGTTCAGTGAGGGTGCTCTTCTGGACTAGGGTCCTATATATATAAATATACACACACATATCTATCAAATATATATATATATATACAGTTTCCATAATCCCATACATGCTGCAAGGGCTCATCCTGTACGATTATGGGACTTCTATGGACTTCAGGCCATATGTATGCTGCTAGGACTCCCTAGATGAGTAACAATTTGCATATAAGATAAGAATCCTACTGTCTTCTCCATGTATGCTGTTCTTGTGATCAGCTGGGACTCATTGTTTCTTGCTCTCATGGACTGCTTGTTCTTGTTTGTTTCTAAACCGAATTAAAAAAAAAAAGTATCGGTAAGTAACGAATGAGGTCCTTTTACCTGGGGCCCATGAACCTACTCTGTTTTCAACATGTGGGCCGTAGTTTGAGAACACCCTAGTTCATCCCCTTCTCCCTAACCAGAATTCAGTGACACTTTCAGTTTCAAAAGTCAGACATGGAACAAAACCAAAAGGACCTATTGCAGAGGCAAAATATTTTTTCACGAACATTTGAAAGTAGCTTGTTTTGCAGAAAAAGAGTCTGCCAAGAATTCCTAGGCACATTACTTCAATGTATTGTATTCCTATGTATTATTTACTTTGTTATGCTATGTAAACTCCCAGCTTGTATCTGAAAATAGGCATTTACTTGTCTAGCACAAGTACCCAGTTAACAAAAACGAAATAAATAAAGTATTACTACAGTACTGCAAATTCTAGTGAATATCCCAAGACATTCTGGGAAGGCATTGTTTCTTCCCAAAATGTATTTTAAATATGATAGGAAACCGTTCTGTTTCTCTTTAACCACCCTCTGTTATGTTCCTTTCAATTATAGCCCAGAGTCTGATTCACCCACCAGGATACCTGGACATTTCAATGTGGGCCCATGTCTGTTGGGTACCGGGTCACCTTGTAAACTCTGAAAATCTTTGCATTTATGATCTGTGTTTTAATTAAATGGAGTATTCTGTGCACTGCAAATCAAAGTAACATGCAAACACAGAGCTAGCATATCCAATTGAAGTGGAATATTGATAGGAGTGTCTCACCCCAGGTCCTTCACTGTTGATTTTCCTGGTGGGGCCCTGTACCCCAGTATGACCCTGTGATAACCAGTGTAATGTCTTGAGATGCATACCCTTAACTGGTTCTAACGTTCTGTTCCAGTGTTTCCTGCAATATTCTGTGATGTCAGTGCCCACTGTTCCACACTGATTAGTTATGGGCAGCAGTACGGTATTTTTTTTTCCAGTTCTTTTTCCCTCTGGTCGCTGACTACAGGGGCATCCCTCAAACATCTCCCCAGCTACTCCCGCCTGGTCTGAGACCTTCCCAGCCCTGTGTCCCCCTTGAACTCTGACTTATCACCCCTGACCTGCAGGAGACCCTCCTGGCTTGTGCCTCCCAGGCAGGGCCACCATCCACTTACCTTAAATCCAATATCCTTGCAGGTAGGGTGAAGGCTGGAGGATATTGGAACCCAGGGAAGTCGGGTTCTGATGGTGGGCATAGGACTGGTGGCGCATCATCATCTTCTCCTAATGTTGGGGTGTTTCCTTGTTCATGAGCATGAGTTCCCCCGGAGGCACGGATGTGCAATGATGCCCAGCATGAGACAACGCACTCCTGCACCAGTCCCGTGGACATCCGCCGCCACCTCCGCCCCTTTCTCTGGTGGTCCCTGCTGTTGCTCACCCCGGTCTCCACTGGGAGTCTCTGGTAACATTGAAGCCACAAACCACCCTCCCCGAGACAGGAGAGCTGTCTTCTGGACACTTGATCCTCTCTCCCCTGGCTGAACCCCGGTAGCCTGAGCTAGCTCCCAACCTCAAGTCGCTGGCATGGTACAAGATGTGGCGTCCGGCTCCTCAACCCTCGGCACCACCAGCCTTGTACGATATTTGTTAATGGGAAAACATTTTATTATATAGTTTTTTGGGGAGGTTTGCGTAATAATGTATTTCTGGCAAAAGATTCAATAGTTCAATTTTTAGTTTCATTGCATTTCACTCTTGAGCTGAAATATAAGATCTTTGTTGGGGATATCTTTCATCAGGTCACACCTTAAGGATTTATGCCACTAGGCGCTAGGATCACATGGAAACTTTTCTCAAGCAGTCTGCCAGGGGCTGCCCACAACGACATCGGATGCCAACGTCCCATGATGTATAAGCATGGGTGGCCCCACTCCCTTCCCAGTTCTTTTCCTGCCATCGACCAGACTTGTTAGTACTCCACAGAGACTTCATCATTCTGTTGACTGACACATTTCTTCAATTTTTATTTTTCACCTTTTCTCAAGACACTTGGATCCTGCAACTAACAGAACAGGGACATGCTCTAGATTTTTTTGTAGCCACCTCCAGACCTTCCTCATGTATCCTCAGTTTACCCTCCAGGTCACATACCAGTGCTCCTAGAAGAAGTCCCCTTGCTGGGCAGAAGAGAGCCACAGAACCTGTGCCTAGGCAACATAAAAATACTGGGTTATATTCCCATTTCTTCCTCATTCCCAGATCCACAGGGAACCTGTGGCCCATCCTGGATCTGAGGGACCTGAACTTCTACATTAAATGCAAGAAGTTCCAAATGGTCACTCTGCAAGGTCTGCTGCCTCTACTGAGACAAGGCAATTGGATATGCTGCCTGGACATACAAGACGCTTTTCTGCATATTAGAGTTTGCTCCCCTCACAGGAGGTACCTCAGGTTCCTATTCTAGGAATAGCATTACCAGTTCAGGGTATTGCTCTTTTGGCTTGTCATTTGTGCCATGGGTATTTACCAAATGCTTAGCATTGGTGGCATCAGCCCTCAGGAGGGAGGGAGGGACTGTATGTTTTCCCTACCTAGATGACTGGTTACTCAAAGCCCAGTCCAGGGAGCAACTGATTTGGACACTAACGCATACCAGACAGTTGTTCAAAGCCTTAGGGATCAGTGTCTGTGTGCCCAAGTCTGTCCTGACCCCTTGTTAGCATCTGCAGTACATAGGGGCAGTTCTGAACATGGCCCGAGGCTTAGCTTTTCTGCCCTAGGACAGGGTGGAATGCCTCATATCTCAGGCCCAGTTGGTTTCTCAGAACAGGCTTGTCACAGCCAGAACATATCTGAGACTACTGGGCCCGATGTTGGCTGCCATTGTCACAGTACCCCTGGCAAGGCTGCATATGAGGATTCCACGATGTACTCTGAGGGTCCAGTGGGACCAGGGCACTGATGATCTAGACCAGCTGGTTCTAGTTTCTTCCTCTGTTCGCAGGGTGCTCCAGTGATGGATGGACCCCAACAACTTGCTAAAAGGGGTTCCAGTTCTCATTCCCTCCCCTCGACAGATCCTCACCACAGATGCCTCAGGGCAGGTTTGGGGGTACACCTGTGTCCTCGTCAGACCCAAGGAATGTGTACCAAGGTGGAGACTTCTCTCTACATAAACATTTTTTTTTTCCAACTTATTTTCTGCTCCCCCCAGCACCAGAACTCTCTCAAGGCCACTCCTCTCACCGAATCTGCTCTACTGCCTGCTGTGGACCCTGCCATCTTCATTATACGTTACCTTCTCCCCGAGCCCCAGCCCCCTTATGGGCCTGAGGAGACCGAAGGGGCAGTGGCAGGGAACCAGCATTGGGCATGTGTCGGAATGACACTGGGAAGGATATCGCCTATCCAGGCTGGAGGGGGAATTTTCCCCATAGTTGTCCTTGCTCCTTCCCCCTGCGTGTAGTGCACCCCTGATGCCATGGTGCATGGCAACCCTGCAGGCATCAGCCACGCTATCAGACATGCAGTCTGCATTCTGCAGTGCCCCCGCTCTCCACCGGGGGTCGCTGGAATGTTGGAACCCCCCCGGGAGAGAAGAGCAGCCCGGCAGACGCACAATCCTCTCCCTTCCCTGCTGACCCTCGGTGCCCTTGCTCGATCCCAAACTCGGGTCGCCAGTATGGCGCGAGGCGTGGAGTCCAGTGCCTCAGTCCTCAGCGCCACTAGGCCAGGGACACATAAACATTTTAGAGATGAGGGCGATTCTGCATGCCTTCCAGACTCATCTGTTCCTGGGGCCTCTGCTGGTGCAGTTGGACAGCCTCAGTGTAGTATACTACATAAACAAGCAAAAGGGGATTCATTCTCACGCCCTGTACTGAGAGGCTATGAGAGTTTGGTACTGGGCTCTAGAACATGGTCTAGAATTGTCAGCAATCCATGTTCCGGACATCAGTTCACAGGCCAGAATGTATGAGTGGGAGCTGCTGAGCTCAATAGTAGAAGACCTGTTCGACAGGTGGGGTCATTCAGAGTTGGACCTTTTTGTGTTCCCACTCAACGCAAAACTTTCGCTTTTCTGCTTGCTTGATCCAGGGCCTAGAGTTTTCTGGTGAGACACATTGTCACTCTCCTGAACAGGGAGATTCCTCTATGCTTTTTCTCCCATTCTTCTGATTCAGAGGGTGCTAATTAGGTTACAAATGGAAGGAGCCACTCTTATTCTCATGGCACCCTTCTGGCCTTGCCAGATATGGTTCTCCTCACTACAGCTGTTAGCAGTGGGACCTCCACTACCCCTGCCCTTGCACAAGGGCCTGCTGTCACAGGAATGGGGAACCCTGGTCCATCTGGACCTCAAGTCACTCTATCTCCATGCATGACTCCTGAGGACATTGCCATTGCAAGATCTGAGGTATCCCCTAAAGTGGCTGACATCCTGGTGGCGGCCAGGAAACCCTCCACCAGGGCCACCTGTTCGATGAAGTGGAAGTGTTTGCCCTGTGGGCCATTTCCCACTACTTGAATCCCTTCACTTGCCCAGAGAATCAGATTCTTGAGTACCTGCTGTCCTTGTCAGATGCAGGCCTGCAGTACTCCTCCATAACTGTGGTTACCAATTGTCTCTCTCTCTCTCAAGCTACTACTGACTTGTAATCAGATCCAAATGTTAGTATATCTCCCACTATGTATTTTCTTGTCTATACTGTGTAAAACTGTCTTCCTATGTTGTTCCCTCCCCCAGGACGCATCTGTAATCGAGCAGTGCTCTGCTCAGTATGCCTTCCTGGTAAAACGCTTAAATCAATAAATTAAGGTGCACTTGTTTGCCATATCAGCCTTCCATGTGCCCATAGAAGGCTGCACTGTGGCCTAGATGGATGTGGCCCGTATGTTTTTGAGAGGCATCCTGCATTTGAAGCCTACTATATGCAATCCAGTCCAAGTCTAGGACTTGAATTTTGTTTTAGAGAAGTTTACTTTGGCTTCTTTTGAGCTGGCCATGACTTGGGAGCTATACTTTCTATCGTGGAAAGTATTATTTTTAGTTGGTATTACTTCTGCTTGAAGGAATTCAGAGCTGCAGGCTGTCATGTGTGAGCCTCCTAATTTGATTTTCCACAAAGACAGGGTGGCTTTGCGTAGTAACCCTAAGTGTTTACCAAAGGTGGTGTCTGAGTTCACTTTAAATAAAACCATCCACCTGTCTGTCTATTAATCTGAGCATGCCAACCCAGGGGAAACATTTCTCCTTACTTTGGATGTGCATAGAATACTTAGGTACTATACATATCATATGAATGATTATAGGAAGTCCTCACAGTTGTTTGTTTCTTTTGCCCCTGGGAAAGAGGGCATCTCAGTTTCTAAACAGTGTTTGCCCAAATGATTGGCCAAGTATATTACTTTTGTTACAGGAGGTATGGTAAGGAATGTCTTGGTGTGGTGCATGGCCATTCCACCAGAGGCATGGCCACTTCCATTGCTTGTTTCAGGAATGTGTTGGCTGCAGAGATCTGTGCTACTGCCACTTGGAGTACTGTCCATACTTTCACAAAGCACTACAGACTGGACATTGCCTCGAGAAGAAGGGCAGGATTTAGCCAGCTGTGCCTCAGAGCCTTCTTTCTTAGGCCTTTGGCCTCCTGCCATCCAGACTGTCTTGTTGTGTGTACTGCTTGGGACTTGTCCTTAAGATATGACCTGATGAAAGAGAGATCCCCAATGAAGATAGAACAGTTACGTAATAACTTACCATAACAGTCGATCTTCGAGGGAATATCTTTCATCAGGTCATGCCGACCTGTCCTCCACCCCCACTTTTTTTTTTCTGGGCCTTCTCCCTTCTCAGGATGGTATACCTGTTGCTGCAGCCTTTTTAGATAGCTGGGCATTCCATCTCCCTTCTTGGTTCCCTAGAAGGAGGCCTGGTGAGTATGGTCTCTAGTGGGGACCTGAGGAGGGAACGGGGCCGCCTACACTTATATATGATGGGATGTCAGCATCCGACATCGACGTGGGCAGCCTCTGGCAGACTGCTTGAGAAAACTTTCCGTATGGTCCTAGTGCCTGGCGGCACATGTCCTTAGGATGTGACCAGATGAAAGCGATTCCCTCAAAGATCTACTGTTATGGTAAGTTCTTACATAAGTGTTCTGTTTTGAAGGTTTTAAATGTAACTGTTCAATGCCCATACCTGCTGTGAATAAATTACACATTTTGGTGTGATGCTGTTCTGTTTACCATTGGAAATGTGTGCTGGCTCCCTTCTTATACAGCCATGTGACCCAGTGTACCTACCTGGTGATCAAAATAAAATAAACAAAATAAATAAAAAAGGAAGGATTTTTAGAAATTATGAGTGTGGCCATCTTTAATGACTTGAGCCATTAATTATAAAATCAGTTGTTAAAGCGGTTTTAAAAAATCTGAAAGAAATATGAGGGAGGGGCTGACCAGAAGCCCTCTCCTCCAGATGAGGGGAGTAGCCGTCAAGCCCAAGAGGGGGAGGGGGGAAACAGACTGGAGGTGGAGGTTTCAGGAGGAGCAGGGGGAGGATGGAAGTATAAGGAATCTGGGTGGGGTTCGACAAAGAGGATCAGGGATAAGGGGTGGGGGTTGGTGTTAGTAAATGCCAGGAGCTTGGGAAACAAGTTGCCGGAGTTCCAGGCCATGCTGTTCGAGGGGGTGGATGTGGCGGCGGTCACGGAGAGGCACAACAAAACCACGACTGGGACCTAAATGTACAGGGGTACACTATGCTTAGGAAGGATAGAAAGGAGGTCAGAGGGGGTGGAGTGGCTATGTTCATTAGAGATGATATAGAAATTGCTATGGTAGAAGAGGCAGAGGGAAACGTGGAGGCCTTATGGGTCACCTTATGATCCCCAGCAGGAGATAAGGTCAAGCTGGGAGTAGCATATAGGCCCCCCGGGATGAGTGATGTTCTAGAGGATGGTTTGCTGGACAACATCATTGCCCAGTGTGGTCCAAAAGGGGAAGGAGTGGTGTTGATGGGGGACCTTAATATGCCAGGTACAAACTGGGGAACCATGTCCTCTAAGGTGGCCAAGGAGCAGAGGCTGCTGGATGGCTTCCAGGATGTGTTCTTAACACAGCATATGATGGAGCCCACAAGGGAGGGGCATGTCCTGGATGTGGTTCTGGCAGATGGGGATCTGGTAAGGGACATAGTTGTATAGGACCCCCTGACTGGGAGTGACCACAATACTGTCTGGTTTCAAATAAGCATGGGGGAGTGGGGGTGAGATCTAGGACACTGGCAGTGGACTTCAGGGGCAGACTTTATGGGCATGGAAATATTCTCAGGATCACTTGAAGGATTACCTCAATGACAAGTGTGGAAAGGAGATGGGAGGTCATAAAACCGGGACTTCATGAAGCAGTCAGGATCTGCGCTAAGTTGAAACGTAAGGGAGCAAGGTCACGTAAACCATGCTGATCGTCCAGTGAGGTACAGGTAGCAGTCAGAGAAAAGAAGGCGGCCTACAAAAAATATAAAACAACAAGAGGGGATAGGGATAAGGAAATGTACCAGCTTGCATCTAGAAAAGTCACCCGTATGGTGAGGGGAGCAAAGTCCAGTAAAGAGCAGCGGCTGGCACAGGGGATACATGGAGGGGAAAAGGGGTTCTTCCGGTACATTGGGGAGCGAAGAAAAACTAAGGGCCATCTCAGCAGATTGAGATCAGAAGGAGGGTGGTGGAAGAGGCGAGGGACCAGGCAGAGGTATTTAACGAGTATTTTGCCTCTGTGTTCACTAGGGAGGGGATGGGATATCTACAAAACAAGGCATGAAGGGATGGAAGCGGCAGGGAGGGATCAGGGAGCAACAGAAATGGAGCAAGAGGGAGGGAAAGGTACCCGGGGGTCACATCTGGATAAGGATAAAAAGACCAGTAAGGGAGGGGACGGATGATGCTATCTCCACCAAAGGTGTGGTTAGCCCTCAAGGCCCTAAAGAAAAACAATCTCCTGGGCGGATGGCATTCATCCGAGAGTACTATGGGAATTGGCGGATACTGGCTGCACTCTCTGGCGGAGCTTTTTCAGCAGGTCACTTGAGACAGAGAGGGTACCTAGGATTGGCGAGAGTACATGTACTAATCCATAAAGGGAGGTCGAGGAAGTACCAGGTAATTATAGACCCATCAGTTTGACCTCGTGGTGGGAAAATTAATGGAGAGTATTCTAAAGGAACGATTGGGGTGTACTTGGAGGAGGTGGAGGTCTGGATAGTCGGCAACATGGGTTTGTGCCAGGTAGATCATGTCAAACCAACCTTGTGGAGTTCTATGAATGGGTAACATCAGAACTGGACAGGGGTAAGCCTGTGGATGTATTATTCTTGGACTTCAGCAAGGCGTTGACTCTGTCCCCACAATGGTCTGGTGGAGAAACTGATGGGGTTAGAGTAGGTCCTTTGATGGTCAGATGGATTGAAAACTGGCTAGCTGGACGACTCAGAGAGTAGTGGTCTGTGGGAGCTCTCAACCCTAGAGAGGTTGGTAGTGGGGTACCACAGGCTCGGTCCTGGTCCGATCCTGTTTAATGCATAACATCGGACATCAGGGAGGGTATAGGGTGTGAAATGAGTCTCTTCACGGATGACCTAAGATGGGAGCAGTTGTTGAGGGAGAAGAGGGAGGTGGTCCTGCAAGGGGACCTGGACACCCTGGAAAGCTGGGCTCACACATGGAAATTAAATTCAATATCACCAAGTGCAAGGTGTTGCATCTTGGTCGGGAAACCCTAAACACAGGTACACCCTGGGAGGGAGGCGCTGGAGGCCTCAATAGGGAAAAAGACCTAGGGGTCATGGTGGATACATGTATGAATAACTCTGAGCAGTGCAGGAGAGCAGCTAGCAAGGCAAACAGGATGTTGGGATGCATCGTAAGGGGAACACCTCTAGGAGCAGGGAAGTGATTCTGCTGTACAATGGACTGGTTAGACCACACCTTGAGTACTGTGTACAGTACTGGAGACCACATTTGAAGAGGGACATACAGCTCCTGGAGAGGGTACAGAGGAGGCAACAAAGATGATACGAGGGCTAGGGGATTTGACTTATGAGGACAGACTTGAGGAGCTCTGCCTGTTTTCATTGGAGGAGAGAGAGACAGGGGACATGATTGAGGTCTTCAAGTACCTCAAGGGAATAAATAGGGTAAACATGGAGGGATCTTTAGACTAAAGCAGGGAGGTATCACCAGAGGGCATGGTTTGAAGTTGGAAGGTGGAAGGGTGAGGGGGGAAAAGAGGAGGAGGTTTTTCACCGAGAGGGTGGTGGACCCTTGGAATGCACTGCCTGGTGAGCTGGTTCAGAGATCCACAGTGGAGGGCTTCAAGAGAGGGTGGGACAGACACAGAAAGTGGATGTATCAGATAATGGCCTGTCCCGGGGGTGGGGTGGGGATGGATGATAGAGAATAAGGGATGGGAGGATCTCGGCACCCAACTAAGGATCTAGGTTCGAGCAGACTCGATAGACCGTAAGGCCTAATCTGCTGGCAAATAGTATGTTAGTATGTAAATAAAACTATACTGATAAAGCTAATGTCAGAAATATATTAATGATAAAGATTATATGATACGTTTGTTTTTGCAGACTAACAAGTTTTGCTGTTTTAACATTCCAGAACAATGTAAACAGGTGCCATAGAATATACAGGAAACCTTGGAATGAGCACTATAAACAATGAAGAAGAGGCAAACCATGAATCACACTTCATAGCCGTACAGAAAGTGATAAAGATTCGTTTTTAATGGAAAAAAAACAGCCACAGCATGTCAGAAGATCAAATAGGATTGCAGGACAGAAACTAAGAGCTGTTCAATGACTACAGTGATTACAAGTTAGAAGACTAGACTCAAACTGTACTTTAGCCAAAAATATGTTCATAGTGATGATCCAGTTTTCTGCAAAACACTAACAGTTGGCATCAGCAGAACTCAAATCTCATAATATTCTGCCCAAAAAATTAATTTTCAGTGCATTCCATTCTTTAATAATAAAAGACTTGCAGGAAATCCCTCTCTTTGCCCCTTTAACATCATTGGTTTCGGCTGTTTTTCCTGCCTTGAAGTCATTATTTTCAGTTGTGACATCACAACCTGTTGCAATGGAAATGATCATGCTGTCACAAGCAGATGATTATGACTTTCAGGCAGGAGAAGCTTCAGGAGCAGATAAACTATACAGGGCTAAGAGCCAGATTTCATTCAAAATATATTCAGTAATAAAAAAACGTAATGTCCAGAAAAGCACATTTTTGGGTGAAATGTCCACAGCTGAGTTCTGCCGATGACAACCGTGAATGTTTTGCTGGAAGTAAGAAACTGACTTTAATGGTAACTTTTTATTGTATATATCTGTTATCCACATTGCGTATGTACTCAGTGGTGGGCAATGATATGTTGAGCTATGACTGGTGCTGTGACATGACAGGTCCTGGCAGAAATCGTCATTGCACAATTAACAAAACAAAAGGATCTTTTGTTTTCCGTATGTTCTGTTCATTGTCTGGCATGTTGCTTGTGACGCGATGTACCAAACTGCCCCAAAGCAGGTGACAACGTTCCGGTGGCCACATGTATAGTATATGTTCAGTGCTTTCCTGATGCTGGATGTACATTGTACTTAAAGTTGTGTGTATCAAACCGTTTACCTAACAGTATCAGTGTTTTGGTATGCAGTCAGTTAACCTCTCCATATTACAGTCTATCCAGCTTGAGAAATGGCTAGAAGCAGGACCCCCTTGAAATGAGATGTTGCATCTCAGCTAGGCTGTCTGGAGTAAATAAACTGTAAATTGTATGTGAAATCCAGTTGTCACAGGCCCTCCTTAAAAATGTGCCACTTGAATGCACAGAGTTACCCAGAAATCAGTATACAATATTTAAAAATTGTTTCCTTAATTCCTGTCACCTTTGAAATTTCTATAAGCAAACAAATTGCATAGGCAAATGTTTTGAATATCTGCTCCCAAATCCCTCAGCCAGTTAGAAAACGTATTTAATCTAGAAGTACCCCCAGCAATTCATTTACAAAGACTTTCAGGATATTAGAACTAGGAAACCCATGTCAAGATCATAGCATCATAACATGGAACCAGGGCAGTTTTGACACTTCTGCCTTAACTCATTCCCTTTCAGAGTGTACAGTATATATGAGTTGAAACCTTCTATGCGTAACCTTATTCAGAATGGCCACCTCGAGCTGAATGACATGGATTCCAGTTCATCTAGTCCTCAGTATCAACTGCTGGAATAAAGTCAGGCGATCACAGTTCAGATTTGTTAGACCCTAATCCATAATAGAAGACTGGTAAACTTTCAGAACCCTTTGTACAGGCAAAACTCTGGTAGCGTCTTCTGCTCTGGGTCTGTCACTTAAAGAGCAGCTGGCACCTTTAGGACAACTTTAACAAAACATATCTAGACATAATTCAGCTTGTATTTTACGTTAGCTCTGTATTCCTCCTCCCCATTATTTATTACCGAGGTCATCTGCATTAAAACAGAGACTTTGTTCCTGAAGAGTTCATCTACCCCTGTTGCTTTCTCTCTCTATCTAAGGTCATAATGCACTGCTTGTGACATCGCAGCTACTCTCAAGGTAACGGACTGTGATGTCACAACAGAGGAGTATGACTTGCAGTAGGGAGTAAGCTATAGAGGCAGATGAACTCTAAGGTATAATGATCATGTATTCATGCAGGTTTACTCAGTAACAGATAATGGGGAAGAGAAATCTGTAGAATATATATGGAATGCAAGCTGAATTGTATCTAGTTATCATGTTTTTCACAGTTTTCTTTGAGGTGTCAGTAGCTCTTTTAAGTATTGCTTTTATAAAATTTCAATACAGTTGTGTGTGACTGATGCAGTGAGATCGTTTTCTCACATTTTACAATCCCAGGCTGCTGAACTCCTTGCCTTTCAACCAGTGCTCTTATGGTTTAAAACTGCTTTTTAAACAGAGAGTATACAAATTAAATAAATAAGGCATTATACCAGCCTATTTGTTTATTTTGTGACCTTGAGCATGTTACTTGATCTCTTTATGCCTCTGTCCATCCAGCTGACCAACCTGGCTGAAGTTTGACCCCACTGAATATTGCATGCTGTATCTCTTCTGGACTGTCCTTGGTCAAGAAATTGGAAAATGCAACAGTGAATAACACATGCTGCCTATCAGAGGCTTGCTGCCCATTGTCTGCTAGAGCACTCTTCAGAAGGACATAAAACAGAATTAAATTAGATACAGCTACATTTTGAAATGAGAGCAAACATTTATGTCTTTGCTAAAATAGAGTCACGCAATACAGAATATTGTTTCTGAATGCTTTCCAGTATAATGTAAAACATTACCCATTTGTTCCAAAGAAATCTCAGTGTTAAGTATCTTCAGCAGGCAAGTTCAGCCTCGGTTTTTGGTTGAAAAGTGTGCGCGCGCACGCACACACACACATGTATGTGTATATATAATCTATATATCTATATATATTTGAAATTCAGCCTCAGTTTTTGGTCGAGATGCACACACACACACGGATATAATAATATACACACACACACATATATATGTATGTGGATTAGGTGCTAGTTTAAAACATTTCTAGGATGTCATGTAAGCAATAAAACTTAATAACATGAGCAATGTGATAGAAATCAATCTTGCTTATTATAACTGGTTGAAAAATAGTCTTGTCTAATGAGTTGGAAAGCAAGAAAGTGATGATGAAGCAAAACTAAAAAAAGTTTTACTCCTTAGGAAGGAAGATACACAATGACTTTTCTGTTCACCTAGCGTAAGCTGTAACTCTCTTCCTCAGTTTCAATTACATATTGATGCATTTGTAAAACAGAAGTTTACTCGGTTGGACAAGACATAAGTAGGCTTGCGCCCATCTAGAATGTCTCCCATGACATCGTGAAGGTGCAAAGTGGTCACTGTGACCATTGTGCGCTTCCCTGTGATCTGTGACTCTGTTGAGCTATGCTCAAAACCATTTCCAGTGCATTTGGTAAACAGCTATTATAGAAATATACCGCACATAAAGTTGCAGTATGGGATGTGGTCAGATATTTCTTGAAATTTCTACGATATCTCTAGAGGAATTCCCTGAGTGCCTGAAGTACCACTGTAGGGTCAGCAGAGCAGATCTCTTAAGAAATATTGTTAAATATCTGGAAATACACAGTATGAGTGTGTCAATTGTGTAACTGTAGATGCTACAGTACTTGCAGGTAAAGACCAAAGGTACATCCAGTCTGCCCTTACAGATATTACTACGACACCCGTCTGACCTAGTGCCCTGGAGGGCTGTCGACTCCTGCCCTCTCTTCTGAATCCCTTTCCTCCCTAGTTCCTCCTATTGGAACTGTTAGTTCCCTTATTTTATTTATTTATTTAAAATTTGGTAACTGGGAAAAGCACACAAAACCAAGGCTCGTTTTCAGGTGTGACCCGGGGACAGGGTGTACAGAACAAACAAAGGGTTTCAAAAAATACAGAATGCATAATAATAAACAAACATACAAAAAAATAATATTTTTTTTTAAGTTGGGTTACAAGTCTTTATACAAGGCAAAATGAGAACAGAATCACATGTCGGAGCATAAACAGAGGTAGCAACTGTAAGGTGTGATAGAAGGCAGAGCAGAGGACAGAGGTTTTAGTTGAGGGATTGAGCTGAGGACAGCAGCAGCTGTAACTGGGGATGGTCAGAGGAGATGCTTAAGTGCAGGACTGGCAGGGGTGAGTTCCCTTGCTCTATCTCAGCCATGTTTGAACCCATTTATAGTACTGACGCTCACCACTTCTGCCAGCAATCTTTTCCACAGCAGCACTTTCCTCTCAGTGAAGTAAAACTTCACATCCCTCCTGAATTTACCACCACCCCCAACCCCACCACACCAACCTCCATTTGTGCCACTTTGTGACGAATATGAGGGGAAGGATGGCCACCATACAGACGGTCCATATTGCCATGCACAGAGCATGGCAGCCCCGCAATCTCAGTTGCAGCAACTAGCAATCCCGTACCTATTAGAACTGTAACAGGGAGTGGGGTTGTGGTGGCAAAGCTGCAAACAGGAACCTAAATGCAGGGAAGAGAAGGGACAAACAACCAAAGCCAGGCTAACTAAGAAAGGCAACCACTCCAATAGCTTTGGAATAGGATTCTTGTTGTCCCAAAATAAAAGATAAAACTGAGTCATAGCACCTCCTGCCACCTGTTGGCGGGGGCAGGAGGTGCTACTGTGAGTTTTTATCCTTTTTATTTTTAATAAATGTTTTAACCTATTCCAGAGCTAATGGTGTGGACACCCTTTTCTTAGTTAACCCAGCTTCTTTGATTGTTTGTGCCATCTATTGTACATGCTGTGGCTCCTGAGTTCGGCTTCTAGTGCTACCTATTGGGGATAGAGGGAAGAGAAGGGCACAGAATGGGATCTGGTCCATTAGACTTCTAAACAGAGGGATGCAGCCAGGATCTTCTTTGAGAATATCTCTTTTATCAGGCCACAGTTATGGAACTATAGCCATCAAGCACTAGAACCACACAGAAACTTTTTGCAAGCAGTCCACTAGGGGCCGCCCAAGATGATGTCCTATGTCAGCTTTTCCTGTATAAATGTGGCTGGCCTCTTCCCTGCTCATTTCTTTTCCCACTGTCAACCATACTTGTCGGACCCTGCCATGGACATGCCGTTGCTGAAATCATCATTTTTCTTTACTTTATAAGTAATCATTTTTTAACTTCACAGCTGTCGCCATCAAAACTCTTTAAATATTGTGAGTGCGGCAAGAAAATTTAACCATATCGTTAAGGTGTGCCTGATTTGTAAGGGCTTTAATATGGCCACTCAGTAATGCAGAAAAGGTGCTTTAGAGAAACACCTTTTAAAGCAGCTCTTAGCCCACATGGAGAAAGAGTTCCACCAGGAAAGCCCTGCTGCATCACTGGCCCACTCCTCAGGATCCAAAACCTCCAAGTCCCAGAAGAAAATGTCTGGGTCTCACCACCTCAAGTTCAGGAGAGGCAGAAGAAAAAGGCAAGAACCTCTCCAGTGTGCTCCAGGTTGCCTATACATTCAGGTACAACCTCTTCTGGACCATTGACCACTCCAGCAGTGACGCTGGCCGCTGCCAAGACCATCAACATGGCTGGGTCAGCTTCTGGCACCTCCAGACCTGTTACGACTGGTGTGTTGATGTCAGGGCTCTTACCTACCTCTGCTGGTATTTCCGTCGACCACATGGGCACCAATGTTCAGGCAATTCTCTTGTCCTTTACAGATATCCTCAAACACCTGTTAGCTCCTCCTCCTCCATGGACGAGCTTTCCATCAACAGGGTCCACACAGCAAACCCCAGCAATGATGCCTACCAAGGCAGTGCGCCAGGTGGATTACGGGCTGTCAACAGGTTCCTCATTCCCACCATTGTGTCCTCCCGACCATATTGATGAGGACCAGGAGTATAATCCAGAGCTTATTCTGGAAGAGGAGGAGGAGGAAGAAGTAGAGGACTTTGTTGAACCTTATGACAAAACCAGCTCAAAAGTCTCTACTGGGAGTGAAAACTCTATGGTCTATACACCCTGGTCTCCCCCTTGAAGATCCCTCATTTATAACAATGATGCAGGAACTTTGATCTGCAATGGGGTTTGATTTAGAGGTACAGGACAATACTAAGAAGAACCTAGTAAACTTCTTAGACTTGCCTGATACCACACCTGTTGTCCTCCCCTTCTCCCAGTCTTGGAGGATGCCACCTTGGCTGCTTGGCATAGACCCAATATGATACCTTCCATACCAAGGAAGGTGGATAAGATGTACCAGGCCCCCTCAGGTAAACCTTTTTTTGCAGGCCGACCTGAGGAAGATTCAGATGTCATCAATGCATCCCATGGCAGATCTAAGGCATCAAAGCACCTTATTTCCCTTCCTCCTGACAATGAGTCCAGGAGGCTTGATGTCTTGGGCTAAAGGACAGTTGCTTCTGCCTCACTGGGCCTGAGGATTGCAAATTACCAGGCCAACAAAGTCAAATATCTAAAAATTCTTTGGTGGAAGGCCAAAGTGGCCACCCAGGCCCTTCCAGAGGGTACCTCCTAAACAAAAGATACCAAATGTTCTTGCAGAAGGTGCCAACGTGGGTAACCACCTCCTGTGGTCCACCTATGACATTTCAGATGCCTTAGCCTGGGCAGCTGCCTCTGCTATTTGCCTCAGAAGGTACTCCTAGCTCAGAATGATTGGCTTTGCTAATGATGTACAGCAGTCCATCCTTAGCACACCCTTCAGGGGGATCTAAGCTTTTTGGAGCAGATGCATAAGACATTCTGTCCAATTTAGAGGCCTCAGTTAGAATCCTAAAATCATAGTATCATATCATAGTAATGTGTCAGCAGAAAAGGACCATCCTGGCCCATCCAGTCTGCCCATCTGCCCCCCTCCTATACTTGTCACCGGTGCACAAGGAGCCTATCCTCTGTCCTCTAACCAAACCCATATGTCTATCCCACCCTGTCTTGAATCCCTTCACCGTTTCAACCCCTACCATCTCCTCAGATAATCTGTTCCAGGGTTCAACCACCGCTTCAGTGAAATAATACCTCCTTACATTACCTTTAAATCTTCCTCCTTCCAATCTTAAAGTATGACCTCTTGTTTTAACTCCGACTTTCATTTTAAATAGACTTCCTTACCTCACTTTATTTATCCCTTTCATGTACTTGAATGTCTCTGTCATGTCTCCTCTCTCTCTATCTCTTCTAAACTCCAGCAGAAACAGATTTAATTCTCTCAATCTTGTCTCATACAGTTTTCCTTGCATACCCTGCACCATCTTTGTTGCTCTTCTCTGAACCTTTTCTATTACATCTATGTCCTTTCTTAAATGAGGCCTCTAGAACTGTATCCTGTACTCCAGGTGTGATCTAACCATGGTCTTATATAATGGCATCAGCACCTCCCTCCATTCCCTATATCACGCACCCAGACAAGGGCTAGACAGAGTGTACCCTTTTGTCTGGACACAGGCAGACACCGGTCCACAACAAGACAGCAGGGCCAAGGGTAGAGCAATAACAGCCTTGCTTCAAACGGCTTCCACCCCAGGTGCCTATCCAAAAACCCATAGAGGTGGCACTGTGGCAGTAGCTGCAGCAACTGGCTCTGCCCGACTCCTTTTACAACCCCCCTGCTACCTGTACTTCCAGGGGTGGCAATAGGGGGTCATCTTTCCCTTCACCTTGACCAGTGGAGGAAGGTAACTTCCGATGTTTGGGTCCTGCAGATAATAGCACAAAACCATGCTCTGGAGCTTATGGAACTATCTCCAGACCATCTGCCAGTACCTTCCCATTACCCTCCAGATCACATTCTATTTCTACTGGAAGAAATTCACACCCTGCTGCAGAAGAGGACACTATAACCTTTTCCCCTGGATCAAAGGAACACAGGGTTCTATTCTTGGTATTTCCTAGCTCCAAAATGGACAGGAGACCTGAGACCCATTCTAGATCTCAGGGACCTGAACTTTTTGGTGAAGTACAAGAAGTTCAGAATGGTAACACTGCAAGGTCTGCTTCCACTTTTGCAAACGGGAGGCTGAATTTGCTCCCTAAATAATCAGGATGCTTACCTGCTCGTCAAGATCTGCACTTTACACGGGGAATATTTGAGATTCCTGTTTCAGGAAGAATACTACCAGTTCAGGGTATTCTCCTTTGGCTTGTCATCTGCGTCACCGGTCTTTACCAGATGTTAAGCAGTTCTGTCAGCAGCCCTCTGCAGGGAAGTTCTATATGTCTTCCCATATCTAGATGGCTGGCTTCTCAAAGCTCACTCCAAGGAGTAGCTTTCCAATACTCTAGACTGCACCAGACGCCTGTTCAATGCTCTAGGGATTGCTATCAATGTACTAAAGTCAGTTCTGACCCCTTGACAACTTTTGCAATACATAGTGGCAGTCCTGGACACAGCCCACGGCCTTGCCTTCCAGCCACAGGATAGAGCAGAGCATCTTATCACACAGGCCCAGATAGTCTACAACAGCAGGTATGTCACAGCCAGGACATTCTTGAGACTCCTAGGCCTGATGGCAGTGGCCATCAATACAGTACTGCTGGCAAGACTGCACATGAGGATCCCTCAGTAGACACTAAGAGTCCAGTGGGACCAGCATACAGACAACCTAGAACAGAAAGTTCTAGTACCCTCCCTTGTCAGAAAGGTACTTCAGTGTTGGATGGAACCCAGCCATTTGATGAATGGGGCTCCCTTCATTGATCCCCTCTCCTCATCAGATTCTCACTGCAGATGCCTTGGGGATAGGCTGGGGTGGTGCATCTGGGGCCCCACCAGACTTGACGTACATTGACCAAAGTGGACAGCACCCTCCACATACACGTCCTAGAAGTGAGACCTTTTCTGTATGGCCTACAGACCTTTCAGACTCACCTATCTCTAGGTCCTTTGTAAATCCAGATGGACAACATAGGTGTAATGCATTACATCAGCAAGCAAGGGGGGTTCTGGAACATGGTCTAGAACTGTCAGCAATACATGTTCCAGGGGTCGAAAACATCTTGGCAGACAAACTAAATTGGTGACAGTCCAAGATGCATGAGTGGGAACTGCTGACCTTGGTCGTAGAAGACTTGTTCAACAGGTGGGGTTATCCAGAGTTGGACTTTTTTGCATCCCCACACAACGTAAAACTGCTGCTTTTCTGTTCGCTTCAGGGCCTAGAGTTTTTGGGCACGATGCATTGTCCCTCCCTTGGAAAGGGAGGTTACTGTTTGCCTTTCCTCCCTTTCCCCTAATTCAGAGAGTGCTAATCAAGCTTCAGATGGAGGGGGAAACTCTGATACTTACTGCTCCACTGTGGCCTCATCAGATTTGGTTCCCCTTACTGCAGAAGCTGGCAGTGGAACCTCCAGTGCCTCTGCCATTATGCCATGGCCTGCTGTCACAGAACAGGGAACCATAGTCCATCCGGACCTCAAGTCCCTCCACCTTCATGCATGTCTCCTGAAGACATAGCCATCGCTCGGTTTGAGGTGTCACAGAAGGTAGCTGTTGTCTTGGTGGCTGCCAGAAAACCTTCCATCAGAGCCACTTATTCCATGAAGTGGAAGTGTTTTGCTTTGTGGGATGCTTCTCACTAACTAGATCCTTTTACCTGTCCAGTAAACCAGGTTTTGGAGTATTTGTTGTCCTTGTCAGATGCAGGCCTGCAATACTCTTCTATCAAAGTGCACTTGGCTGCCATTTCCGCTTTCTGTGTACCTATTGATGGTCATATGGTGGCTCAGCTGGAGGTGGCCCATACATTTTTGAGAGGTACTCTGCATTTGAAGCCTCCTATCTGCAATCCAGTACCAGCTTGGGACCTGGATTTTGTGTTAGAAAAGCTTACTTTGGCTCCATTTTGAGCCAGCTGTGACTTGCAGCCTATGCCTTTTGTCTTGGAAAGCATTATTTTTATTTGCTATTACTTCTGCTAAAAGAATTTCAGAGCTTCAGACTCATTGTCCCAAGCTGTGGAATGTCCTCCCCGCCACTATCCAAAACGCCACCTCCCCCGCAACCCTCTCTTCTCTCCTACATGTCTACACTTCTCCTACTTTTTCCTGCCCCTAATATTCTCTTTTCCCTCAACACAGCCCCTCTCAATCCCTCAACCTAACCTCTTACACCCTCCACACCTCCAGGTCTCTTACACTCACCACAGCCTAAACTCTTACTTCCTCCTCTCCTCCAGGTCTCCATATTTTACCACACAACAATTCTAGACCTGAGCGCCCCACTATATACCTGCCCCTTCTCACCTACCTTTTGCCCAAAGGCTGTTTTCCGTGTATGATGGCAATCCCTTCATACCCCTCTACTCCCTCTACAACCCCGGTCTACTTATATCACTCAATGCCCAGCTATTTATCTGGCTCTGTTGACCCTGGTATCTTCCTGTTCTTGATATACATTTCCTCCTTTCTCTACAAATATTGCTAATTATCTCCAGCTTAGCCTGGTATTAACTATGTTTGTAGTGTTGTCCAAAACACGTGCTTGTTGTGACGTGGACAGCCAGTTCTGAGTGCTGTATCATTTTTTTAATATAAAATGTATTACTGAATGTCTGTGCTGAAAATCTGATGCTCTAGGAGTGACCTCACTCATCCTCCCCCCAGGTTTCAGCTGAAAGATACAAGCCATGAGAAACTGCTGAAAACAGCATGTGTATCACACACACTCAGTTTTTAGAGACAATGTGTTACATGGAAGGCCTTAATCAAGGATCCTGTTTGTCTGAGTTATTTACAGCCGTAGCTGCTATATCATATCCATTTTAAGATGTTGGAGGAAAAACACAAGTTATTACATAGAAGTGTGAAATCATAAAGATGCTTTCATGTCCTGGAAGGAGGAAGCTTATTATGAGATCAAAAGAAGTGTCATTTGAAGGACATGAATTATGCTGAAGTTGCAGAATGTAATACTTTGAAAAGACATCCTGTTTTTGTATAAGATATATATTTTTTTATATATAATCTGACAGAGGAGGAGCTAGATGACCTCACACAAAAGGGGTTGGAATATATAGTTTACTTTGAAGAATAATTCTGTTTTACTTAGACTTTTACCTAGACTCTGACAAGTAATGATCTGTGAGCACTTGTAAACAAGTATTTTGAAAGAGAGTCAAATCTAAGTACTGTAAGTAGGAATTTGCACTGTTTAAACCTTGTTATTTTAAAAGATTTGTATGTCTTGTGATATCAACACAAAAAGCAGTTCCGTTCTGAAGCTGTGCAAGCTTCAAAATAGTATTCCAAGCAAAGAAAAAGCAGCACCAGCATCCGTAAATAGTAGAAAAAGAACTTATTTATTACATAGCTGCCTGTAACAACCAGGAAGTGAAATTTGCAAAACTCACAAGCCCTGACCGGTTTCGCGCATGAGCGCTTCTACTGTTTACGGATGCTGGTGCTGCTTTTTCTTTGCTTGGAATGTCTTTTGATATAACAGTTCTGTATTTTGTGTTTAACATATTTTTATCTATTGTAGTAAAATTATTTTTAGAGCATACTTGGTCTGTCTTTGAATTTCTTTTATTTGTAAGAAAAGTTTATATGGTTATAGCAGACAGCAGGCATAAGCTTGAATGGTGGTACCAGACTGGAAAGAGAAGCGTTTTAAATCTGAGGTCTTTATTAAAGTTTTTAAGGGTTCATCTCTGTATACCTGGTTAGGTGCCCGTAGGCAAAGATATCTGGCCCCCTGAAGACAGAAATATCTGCTCCTGTGCATTTGGTATGCTAGCGAGAGGTTAACCGTTTGAATGCCTCCAAGACTTGAGACCAAAGGTTGATCTGAACTCACAAAACAGACAGGAGGGTTACCTTGTTCTGTTAAACTGTTCACAAGACTGTGCTTGGAGGTTGGCACTTTGGGAGTAGAGGGCCTGATGTGCTGAGTGGGTTTGTGACACTTATAGCCAATGGATACTGCCTAGTTGCTATCCCACATTGAGATGATTGTTACTTTAACCTGTATGTCATTCATTTCAAGGTGTTATTTGATCCTAATGTTGTATCTCTTGTAATTATTGTATTCTATGATTCTAACGCTGTAAATACTGCAACTACTGTGAACTGCTCTCTCCCTCCCCCTCCCCCATGACGCATGTGGAGACTATTAAATAGATAAATAAATAAATAATAATGCGTGAGCCTCCTTATTTGATTTTCCACAAGGACAGGGTGTCTTTTTATACCAGTCTTAAGTTCTTATCAAAGGTGGCATCCAAATTTACTTTAAATCAAACCATCCACCTGCCAGTTTATTTTCCTGAGTATGCCAATCCTGGGGAAGCATTGCTCCATACTTTAGATGTACATAGAGTACTCATGTACTGTAGACACTGTACAAAGGACTGCAGGAAATCCTCCCAGCTTTTTATTTCCTTCACCCCTGGGAAAGAGGGCATTCCTGTTTCAAAACAGTGCATGTACAAATGGTTGGCCAACTGTATTACTGTCTATTACAAGAAGTACGGTAGGGAACTTCCTGGGGTTGTTCGTGGTCACTCGACTAGAGGTATGGCTACTTCTGTAGCCTGTTTCAAAAATGTATCTGCTGCTGAAATTTGTGCAGCTGCCACCTGGAGTGCTGCCCACACCTTCACTAAACATTACAGTCTGGACATTGCTTCAAGGAAAAGGGCAGGCTTTGGCTTAGCTGTGCTTCAAGGCTTATCTTTTTAGGCCTGCAGCCTCCAGCCACCCAGACTGTTCTCTGTCAGTACTGCTTGGTACTCGTTCTTTGATCTCTTTCATCAGGCCATGGCATACCACCCTCCATCCCCCTTACATCCTAAGGGCTCCTTCGCCATAGAGCCTTACCAGCTGTTCTCTGCCTTGCCTAGTCAGAAGAGCCATAGCTCCCCTCCTGGTTCAATACAGGGAGATCCTCAAACATCATCTCGTATGGGGAGCTGAGGAGGGAATGGGCCACCCACGTTTATGCAGGAAGAGCCGACATAGGATGTTGTCATGGGTGGCACCTAGTAGACCGATTGCAAAATGTTTCTGTGTGGTCCTAGTGCCTGACGACTATTGTTCCATAGATGTGGCCTAATGAAAGAGCTTCTCCCAAAGATCTACTGTTACGGTAAGTACATAACTGTTCTTTTTGTGTTGGTGGCCCACTGGACACGAAGGAGCCCTCAATCAATCAATCAATCAAAATCTTTATCCAGGCGGGCACCATTGAGCAAGGCTCATTTGCAAGGTGGACCTGGTCATGAATACATCAAAGTACAATACAGAAGCAGGTATACAAAAAGCAATAATACACAAGGAAGAACAAGTATATACAGTGTATACAGTACAAGGTTGAAATAAATAACAAAAAAACAGCATTATTTTACAATTGAAGAAGTCAGCTGATGTACAATCAACCGTAGGCATACAGGGGTTATAAGCAGATATCTTTTGAGTGAGGCAGCCAGCAACTACACCTATAGGGGAAAGAGGCCGTGTATGGGGTGGCAGGTTAGAGAGGTAAAGAAGAGGAGGGATATATTACCGACTACTGGGGGAAAAATTTAGCTAAAACCACAGAAAGTGTTTTGGGAGTTGGTGGGGGCCAAAGGATTACCAGGGATGTTTCCAGAGAGTCATAAAAACATCAGTATGGACTGTGACTACAAGTGGAGCTTGAAGTAAAGGGAATAGGTGGCTGGTGGGACACCTCCAAGTAGCACCACCTGCAGCCATGGCATCTGAGCATGGCATAGCACCATGTGACCATTACTGTAGGTTGTAGGTGTGGCACAGCAGCATGTTTGCATCCACTAATATCTGGTTAACTAATTTACATTAGGACTTAGTTGCTGGGGGACTCCTCCTTTTGTGACAAAGAACACTGTGCATCACCCCCAAAGGGTGGTGTGGCAATGGGGCAATTATTTGCCCCTTGTTTTGCACCTGCATCCATTGCTACTCTGTGTTGGGTCCACTTTTTTTAATACTGACCACCCATTATAAATGACAACCCCACAGATGAGAGCAGTACACATTTACTGAGTCTGTAAAAATGTTTATAACTTGACATTTGTTTTAAACTTATGAATAATTGTAATACTCCATTCTTAACAATAAAATCTGAAGGACCACTATAGTTTGGGTTGAACAGGGGTTTCAGTGTTAAACCTCAAACTTTATACTTTAATATATTTGCAACCGTTTAACGGATTTGCACAAAATTTTGCATTCGCAGTCTCGGGGGTAGATCTCTTGACATGCTGAGTTTTGTTCCAGTTGGATGTGTGGAGTCTGAGATCCAGGTAGTGAAAAAGTTAGGAAAATTGCTGTTTTTGCTGTTTTTTGTTTGTCATTGGCTAGCACCCAGTTGTTTGGAATTTGGTCTGAAATGTTTAGGGTAGAAAGGGCTTGGCCCACGTGTGTGCCTTTTGCTGGTTTGGTGAAAAAATATTAATCCATTCCAAAGTTACTAAATTTTAAAATGTTGGTTCTGATCGTGCTCAGAACAGTTATTTGGATAACTGCTTGGAACGAAAAAATAATTTGGTCCATATGAAAAAGGATCCTTTTTTGTATGGGGGTAATCCTGTTTTGCGAGGAAAAACCTTTTTTTTCGTATGGCCACATCTTGTTGTCTTTTTTTTTTTAAATCAAAACCCACAAAAATCACACCCTGCACACACACCAACACATATATCTTGCTAATCAGGACCCAGTTAGGTGGATTCTGCACTTAGCTGTCCACTCATGTTTTGTACATTTCCCTGCTGTCTAGTGGCACCCACACCCTCCAATTGCCATCCCCGCATGTTTTGTATGTTTCCCTGGTGTTTAGTGGTGCCCACCACCCTTCAGCCACTATCCCTTTAAGTATTGTATGTTTCCCTGGTGTCTAGTGGCACCCCCCACCCTCTAATCACTGTCCCCTCAGTTATTGTATGTTTCCCAGATGATATCTGTGAATGTGTAGGTTTGGAAAGTAAAGTTAGTGACAGACCATATAGATTTCATAAGTACCAATTGAAAGGTGAACAATATAAGACAAACGTGGAAAATGGTTTAATCAAAGAGTGGTTAATACATGGAATACATGGAGGGATTAACCCAAGAGAGGGCATGGGTTTACTGAGCATTAATCCACGCCTAGGGTGGGGTGCGAGGCATCACCCATCCAGGCATAGATTAATGCTCAGTAGACTCATGCCCTGGAGTGGGTTAATCCTCTTATAACATGGGCAACATAAGCTGTCCCAGTGGCGCATAGGGTTGAGGTACTGGACGCCACACCTCACGCCATGCCGGCAACCTGGGTTCGGGAACAAGCCTGGGTCATCAGAAGCTGGTGGTGGGGGAGGGAGAGGATGCAAACGGCTAGCAGCCCTAATCAGAAGGGAGTACTTGATCTCCTCAGAGCTTGACTGCCCCCTGGTGGAGGCTGGAAGTGGTTACCTCACCCTGAGGAGTGCCGGCGTTAGGCTGAGGGAGGGTGGAAGAGGCTGGCACCGGATCTGCACTGCACATGTATGCCTCCACACGCATGCACCACCGCTTCCGGGGCCTTGGGAAGTAGGACTGAAGGGGCGAAATGGAGGGGGAAAAAAATGTCGAGGGCCACCCAAAGATGAAGCCTCCAGGCCGGATCCGGGGTTCTGCTGGGGCACGCAATGGCGCTACAAGTCCCCAAATGACCCCGAGTCCGGTAGGGTGGCAGACAACCGGGTGGCCCACCAAAGGAGAATAAATGAAAATTAAAAAAAAAAAGCATGGGCAACATTATGTTAGAGGTTTATCTAAAGGAATATTAAATCTCTTTAACATGCATTTGCAATAAAATAGTCCTTCTGCCAAATGAATATTGCCTACTGAGGATGCTGTAGTTGTCCACTAGGTGGATTTGTTGTTATGAGGATAAAAGTGATGTTAAAGATATGGAATTCAACTGTTCAGGACGAAATTCTGCTGTTCTGGAATAAAATTTCACCATTTGAAGGCGAAATTCACCTTAACTTTTAACGTGTCTGTGGTGGAATGATTTGACTAAGTCAGTTTACATTGCTGTCAATGAGGATTTTGTGGTCCACAAAGGCAGCTGTGGGTATACTGGGGATTAATCAATGGTCAGGTGACCCGTTTGTATGAATCAGAATACACGATTTTTGGAACCCATGTTATAATGCCGACTGAAGTTGTGGAATGTAACTCCTTGAACTCCTTTAAGACAGCTCTAGATAGATTTATGGGGAATACTAGGATGTTGTTTTAAGGTGTGATTCAAGTCGAGTCATTAAGGCCCAAGGCTGTCTGACTTGTATTCTCCTATGTTCCCTGGTGTCTAGTGGCACCCACCACACTCTGATCGCTGTCCCCTCAGATATTATATGTTTCTCTGGTATCTAGTGGCACCCCCTCACCCGCTGATCACTGTCCCTTCCTGTTTTGTATGTTTTCCTGCTGTCTAGTAGTGCCCCCACCCTCTGATCACCATTCATGTATGTTTTGTACGTTTCCCTGGTGTCTAGTCGTGCCCCCACCTTCCGATCGCCGTCCCCACATGTTTTGTGCATTTCTCTGTTGTCTAGTTGTGCCCCTCACTCTTCAATCGCCACCTCCTCATGTTTTGTATGTTTCCCTGGTGTCTAGTGGCATGCCCTACCCTACGATTACTGTGCCCTCAGTTATTGTATGTTTCTCCAGTGTCTAGTGGCGCCCTTCACCCTCTGAGCGCTGTCCCCTCAGGTTTTGTTTGATTTTCTTTGGGGATATTTATTTATTTATTTAAACTTTTGTTTGCCGGGTGAACAATATGAGCCAAGGCCCTTTTTCAAATGTGACTCCGGACCATAATCTATGTTACAGTCAAGATGTAATACACAATATATTTACAATACAATACAATTGTACAGACATAACATGATAAAATACAAACAATAAATTAGTAACAATTGCATAAAACTAAACTTAGAAAGTGTTGTCTCACTGATGCTTTAAAAGCATTTTTTCCACCAATGTGCTGTAAAGTGCATGGGATCTTGTTCCAGTATACTGGAGCATAATTAGAGAATGCCTGCTGACCTAATCTAGATTTTGTTTTTGGAATAGTTAACATAACAGATATCTCAATAAATAAAATAAACACCATAGGAACCTTTGCAGCCGGTGAAGAGGAATCCATGTGGAAGTTTTTCAGCAGTACAACTGGAGTCGCCCACGCTGTCGATGTCAGCCAACGTCAATAACCCTATATAGGCGTAAGCAGCCTCGCTCTCTTCTCAGTTCTTTCCCGCCGTTGGTTTGCTTGCACAGTCTCCATGGAAGGTTCGTTGCAATGTTCATGCCTTTTTTGGCTTTTGACCTTTCTGCTTCTTTCCTAAATCTCTTTTTAAGAGATTTTTCTTTTCGTTTATGTCGAGACTTAATCCTTCATCTTCTCTTTTCCATTGGTACTGCTGTGGAAGGAAGAGTGCTTTTACAGATGAATACTCCGTTTGTGTCTGCTGTCTTGGGCCTGACCACGACGTCTCCGACTGTGAGCTCTGCCAAAAGTTTAACTAAACAACCCTCAGGCAATGAAAGAAGGCTTTCAAAAAATTCTTTATGGAACATCAGGTAGTCAGCTCTGGACAGGAGTCCTCCAGGGCCCGTTCGCTCAGTCGCTGACTGGCCTTTTGAACTACCATGTCTTCGAGGCCCGAGACAAGTCCTCGGGGAAAACTCATAAGAAGACCAGGATCACGACTACTTCCTCCAGTGGCGATCCTGCTCCTTGGTGGCTTCTCCTCCGCCTGACACACAGGGCACCCCTTCGTCAACCTCTGGGTCATTGGCCCCTCTATCATCGTCGACAGACTCATCTTCGATGACCATCCTGTCGAGTCCTGCCCCTTCTCTCTCCAGGGCTACATGCTCGTTGGGCTCTCAGGACTCAGCTGGAGGGTCACTGGCACCTATGCCATCGAATCCCCCTCCATCAATGTCAACTATTGATCTGAACGACATATTGGTCAGGTTCACGAATGTACTCATTCAGCAGCTGGGTGCCTTAAATAGGCCCACTTCGCCGATGCCATCTACAGCAGTTTCATCATCGATGCCTGTTCATCAACCTCAGGAAATCCTCTGTGGGCTGCTGCTGGTGAATCTGACACCAGACCCAGACGAAGAAGTCGACTTCGAGGAGGAGTATCACCCGATCTCATCCTCCCTGATAATATAGAGGATGAAGAGGAAGAGATGCTAATCTCTGACAAGTCCACTGCCTCCTTGGTCAGTGAGGAGTCTGTCAAACACACTCCAAGGTTTCCTTCTGAGGATACCACATTTTTTAATGTGATGAAGCAGTTGTCTGCCACCATGGGCTTCAAGACTGAGGTAGAGGATATCTCTAGGAAAGACCTGGTGGGCTTCCTGGAGATCCCTGAATTTCCCCCTAAGATCATTCCTCCAGTACTTCCAGCTTTGAAGACTGCTACCATGGCAACCTGGCACAGGCCAGATGTGGTGCCAGCTATGCCAAGCAAGGTGGACAAACTTTATAATGCCCCTCAGGGTCTTCCTTATTTTGCTGCCCAGGCCGAAACTGACTCTGTGGTCATCAAGACAGCTCATGACAGATCTATGGTGCCTAAACACCTTAGCTCCCTTCCTTCAGACAAAGAATCTTGTAGGAGTGACCTCTGGGGAAAAAGAGTTTATGCCTCCTCCACCTTGGGTCTGAGGATTGCAAATTATCTGTTGCACATAGTTAAATACTAAAATGCTAACTGGAAAAAGGGCAAAGCTGCCGCTCAGGCCCTCCCTGATGGCTCTCAGAAGCAGGAACTGCTTCAGTGTTTCCAGACTGCGGAGGATGTTAGCAAACACATCCTCAGAGCACTGACTGACATGGCCAAAACAGTTGTCAGAGCAACTGCCACTGGTATATGCCTCCGTAGGCACTCCTGGCTTAGGGTCTCTGGATTTGCAACTGATGTGCAGAACAAGGTGCTTAATGCTCCTTTCAGTGACACCAAGGTTTTCGGCCCAGATGTTCAGGACCTCATAAATGATCTGTAGGCCTCGGGCACGGCCAGTAAATCAGTCCATTCCCTTTACCACATTCAGCAATGGGACGGAGGGTGTAGGCCTGGATCAACTCCCCGTACCCAAGGAAAACGTAGGACCCAGGGTCCCTTGCCCGCCCCCTCCAACGCAAGAGCAACAGTGACCCAGAAATGATGAACCAGCCCCTGCTGTTGGCTCCACCTCAGCTTGACTCCTTGCCAGACTCCCCCTCCTCTGGTTCAGGCTCAGGAGGCGGTGGTCAGGAGGTCGGTTCTCCCTCCATTTGAATCAGTGGAGGACCATAACTTCAGATGCATGGATTCGGCAGATCATAGAAAAGGGTCACACCCCCTGGAGCTTATACAACAACCTACAGACACCCCTCCGCCACTCTCCAACTATCCCCTGACTCACTTGTCTGTTCTCCAGGAGGAAGTACAGTCTCTTCTGTGTAAGCAGGCCATCGAAACAGTGCCCTTGCGGCAGAAGAACCAGGGGTTTATTCCAGGTTCTTTCTGGTCCCCAAAAAGACTGGAAATCTGAGGCCCATCTTAGATCTGAAGGATCTCAATCTCTTTGTCCAGTACAGAAAGTTCCGAATGGTAACTTTGCTGGGCCTAATGCCCCTCCTCAAGACCAGGGACTGTCTCTGTTCTTTGGACATACAGGATGCTTACCTGCATATCTCAGTCTTTCCTCCTCACAAGAGGTTTCTTCATTTTACCTTTCAGGGCTAGCATTATCAGTTCAAAGTGCTGCCCTTTGGCTTATCCTCTGCACCACAAGTCTTTACCAAGTGCTTGACAGTGGTCGTAGCAGCTCTTAGGAGAGAGGGACTGTATGTAATCCCTTATCTGGATCATTGGCTTCTCAGGGCCCCATCCAGGGAACAGCTTTTGCTGACTCTGGAGCACACCCTTCCGCTTTTCCACTCTCTGGGAATAACTGTCAGTTTGCCCAAGTCGGTCCTGGTACTGTCCCAAAGGCTGCAGTATATCGGGGCGGTTCTGGATTCCAAGCAAGGGAAGGCCTTCCTGCCCCAAAACAGGTCAGAGTGCCTCAGTGCCCAAGCTCAGGAAGTTGCTCAGAGTCAGTACATTCCTGCCAGGGTGTACCTCAGACTGTTGGACCTAATGGCAGCAGCCATTCCCACCATTCCGTTGGCCAGGCTTCACATGTGCACCCTTCAGTGGATCCTCAAGGTACAATGGGACCAGTGCACGGACAAGTTGGAATAATTAGTCCTGGCCTCCTCTCCAGTATGCAAGGTACTGCAGTGGTGAATGGAACCCTTGAATCTTCTTCAAGGGGTTCCCTTCCAGAAGTCTTCCCTGCATCAGATTTTAACCACAGATGCTTTGGGTCTAGGCTGGGGAGCACACCTGGACCCCTTCCCAACCCAGGGCATCTGGTCCCAGTGGGAAGCCACCCTGCATATCAATGTCCTTGAGATGAAAGCAGTACTCTATGCCATGCAGGCATTTCAGGATCATCTTGCTCCAGGTCAACTGCTGGTGCAGTTGAACAATTTGAGTTTAGTCTACTACATCAACAAGCAAGGCATGACTCACTGGTACCCCCTTTGCAGGGAGGCCATGAGAGTGTGGTATTGGGCACTGGAGCACAGTCTGACTTGCTCTGCGGTCCACGTGCCAGATGTCCTTAACACCCTGGCAGACAGTCTCAGCAGAACTCAGTTCAGCATGCATGAATGGCAACTCCTCTCATCCGTAGCAGAAGATCTGTTCAACAGATGGGGTCATCCAGAGTTGGACCTTTTTGCTTCCCCATGCAACACAAAACTGCCCAATTTCTGGTCACTAGATCTGGGGCCTAGAGTTTTCTGGTGAGATGCGTTGTCCCTCTCTGGAAGCGGGAGGTTTCTGTATGCATTCCCTCTGTTTCTCCTGATCCAGGGGATGCTGATCAAGCTACAAATGGAGGGGGCCAGTATGATTCTGGTGGCTCCATTTTGGCCTTGCCAGATATGGTTCCTTCTGCTTCAGCAGCTGGCAGAGGAATCCCCGGTCCTTCTGCCTCTTTACAGGAATCTGCTGACCCAGGATCAAGGGACCCTGGTCCATCCAAACCTCAGGTCCCTTCATCTGCATGTGTGGCTCCTGAGCATGTAGCCATTGCCAGGTTTGGGGTCTCTAACAGCATAGCAGATGTCTTGGTAGCCGCTCGGAAGCCTTCCATGTGCACCACATATGCCATAAGGTGGAAGCAATTTACCATCTGGGCTACCAAACATGCCCTGGACCCTTTCACCTGCTCTGTGAATCATATCCTGGACTACCTGGTCTCTTTGTCTGACTCAGGCCTCCAGTATTCCTCACTCAAGTTCCACCTTTCAGCTATTTCTGCCTTTCATGAGCCTGTGAGTGACCGCACAATTGCTCAGCTGGATGTCTCCCATACCTTTCTCAGGGGCATCCTGCACCTGAAACCCCCAATCCATTCTTTTGTCCCGGCTTGGGAATTAAATTTTATTTGGAGAAGTTGACCCTCTCTCCCTTAGAACCAATCGCGACTTGCGATTTGCACTTTCTATCTTGGAAAGCACTATTTTTAGTTGTAATTACTTCTGCTCAAAGAATTTCAGAACTTCAAACTCTCTAGCGTGAGGAGCTTTATTTGATTTGTCACAAAGACAGGGTATCTTTGTGCACAAATCCTAAGTTTCTGCCAAAGGTGGTTTCTGAGTTCACACTAAATCAGTCTGTCCACCTTTCTGTTTATTTTTCTGAGTGTGCCAATCCAGGGGAAAGCACTGCTCCATACGTTAGATGTGCACAGAACTTTGAAGTACTATCTGCTTCGGACTAAAGAGTCCAGGAAGTCTAAGCAGTTGTTTGTTTCTTTCACCCCAGGTAGACAGGGTGCTTCAGTTTCTAGGCAATGTTTATCCAAATGGTTGGCAAATTGCATTATGTTCTGCTACATCAAATACGGCAAAGAATTACCTTATGCTGCCAAAGCTCATTCCACCAGAGGCATGGCTACCTCAGTGGCTTATTTCAAAGGGGTCTCAGCCACTGACATTTGTGTGGCAGCAAACTGGAATACAGGCCACACTTTCACCAAGCATTACAGTCTGGACATTGCATCAAGAGCCCACGCAGGATTTGGCAAGGCTGTGTTACTAGGATTCTTGTCTTAAGTTTATAGAGATCTGGCTTCCAAGACTGTCTGTTTACACTTGTCACTGCTTGGTACTCATTCCTACGGTGTTACCTAAAGACTGAGATACCCTCAGAGAAGATAGAACAGTTACATAAGAACTAACCATAACAGTAGATCTTCGATGGGATCTCAGTCATCAGGTATGATTTCCATCCCCCTTCTCGGGGCTCCTGTCTAGGAACTGGCTATCTGGTGTATCCAGTCTTTTTCTTAGAGCTAGGTACCTCTTTCTCTCCTCAGTTCCCCAGATCATGAGCCTTATTCCATTCATCTCCAGGGGAAAGAACTGAGGAGGGAGTGGGGCCGCCTATGCCTATAATAGGGTTGATGTCAGCTGACGGCATGGACGGCCCCAGTTGCACTGCTGAAAATCTTCTGTGTGGATTCCCCTTCACAGATGGCAAAGGTTCCCATGGTATTACCTGATGATTGAAATCCCCTTGAAGATCTACTGTTAAGGTAAGTTCTTGCGTAACTGTTCTTTTCCTTGATAGCTAGTGGCACCCCCCCACCCTCTGATCACTATCCCCGCATTGTTAGCTGTAATAAAGGAAACCATCCCCCAGTTTAATTTTAAACCTGTAAAAAAGAAAGCGGTCCCTTGTTGATCCAACCCACCCCCCACACCAATCTTCCACTGAGCACTCACTATCCCGCACCCTCCCACACACACACACACACACACACACACACTCACTCACTTACCTGAACAGGTCCCAGGGCAAAGAGCCACTCTCTGATTGAAGACATGTCTTGCTGCTGGAACTGGCGACTGCAATATGAGAAACTAAGGTAAGTGCGGGTCAATGTATTTCAATGGGGTTTTCAACTTTTATGCATATCTTTGTCAGTTTTGAGTATTGTGGCCCCAAATTTTCAACATGGCCTTTTTGGGACCCCATCTCATGACTAGCTGCACTGGAATTATGCAAATCAGGCCCGAAAGGTGATTTACCAGTTGCTTGGCGAAATCACCTTTTGGACAGGATTTGAAAATGTCCACTGCCTTTGTTCATGAAGTGGGGTCATAAGAAGGCTGCATTGACAGTATGGGGTCAAAATATTTAAAAATTTCAAAGTTATAAGCATACATTGACATTTTGCAATGTACGCTCATAAGTTTGGTAATTTTACATATTCTGACCCCAAATTTTCAACATAGCCATATTTTTACATCAACTCGTGAATGTGACAACTGTCATTTTTTAAATCCTGGGCAAAATGTGTTTTTGCTCCAGTGGCACACAATGATGTTGTCCATGCCTGAAATCACCTTTTGAGCAGGTTTTAAAAATTTTCTCCAGCCTTGTAAGTGAGGTGGGGTCATAAGAAGGCTGTGTTGAAAATTTGGGGTGCAGATATTACAAAACAACAAAGTTATGAGCATACATTGAAATTTTACAACGCATGCTCATAACTTTGGTAAATTTAAATATTTTCACCCCAAATTTTCAGCATTGCCATTGTTTCAAATCACCTCATGAATGAAACAACTGTCATTTTTCAAAACCTGGCAAAAATGTGTTTTTGCACCTGTACCACGAAATGGCATTGAGGCGGAGATTTGAAAATGTTCACATACCGGGTTCATGAGGTGGGTTCATAACAAAGCTATGTTGAAATGTTGGGGTCAAAACACTAAAAAGCAACACAGTTATGAAGGTACATTGACTTTTTTCTGTGCATTTTCAGAAGTTTGGTAACTTCTGACGCTGCACAGAATGGCAGGGTCAGCAGGGCCCTACACTTCCGAAGGCCCTGCATATCTGCACCTGCTCATGCAGGTCCTAAAGGGACCTGTGTGAATGAGGATATGATTCCACTATCTCAAAATGAAGGAAAATTCTTTGCAAATACCTTCGCGAAGCACCAGTTGGGGTAACTTAACGCCATAAAAGTAGGGAAATGTGGCTTTGGGGTTTCCAACCCTAACTCCCCACCCAAAGCAGCAAAAGAAAAAATCAGTAGGGTTCTGGGTCTCCAGGGTCTTGGTGAATCAGTGGTGGGCTCTTCCTTGGGGTTGTCAACCCTGATGCTCACCCCTCTCCCCCCGCCAGTAGCCTCCTGTCTAAAGCACAAGGTACATCTCCAAGCCACTGCCTCATAATGATGCACTCTTCAAAGGTAGAGAAGTATGTCTTGCCACAGGTTGCTGGCACAGTTTGCTGTAACTTTCTTCAGGCAGGGCCCTGTGAGCCCTGCGTAAAGAAGGAAATTCATGTGTGACATTATTTGCTCACGGGATGGGTGGGCATTAGGGTTGACAACCCCAAGGAAGACCCCACCACTGATTCACCAAGACTCTGGTGACCCAAAACCCTAATGTTTTTTCTTTTGCTGCTTGGGAGGGGGTCTTACGGTTGGAAACCCTAACACCACATTATCCTACTTTTATAGCATTATGTTACCCTAATTGATACATTAACAAAGTTTTTTTGCAAAGAATATGCAAATATGGTTGATTCTGCTTGCTCATTATGATATGTTAAAGAAATACATAGAAATTTAAGTAACTGAATTCAGAAGTTGCCTTTTTGATCTCACAGCCATGTTTTTTTTATGAATGGTTTTGCATTTTATAATGAATAAAAATTGAGTTTAAAAAATGTGATACAGTAAACTATTTTCAAAACATACAGATTCAAATCAGTCATTATCTGATCTACATACAAATAAACTTAAGTATTATTATTTATATAAACATGCCTGTTAAAATCATTGTAAAACTCTGTTAATACTAATACTAAATGTAAACATCTGGTTTTATAAAGCACCTGTAATACACACTGTTTCCCAAAGTGTTTCACAAGCTATGAACAGTTGGAGCATCCTGGCTAAGGTAAAAAAAAAGTTCAGTTCAGCAGAGAAAGGGGGAGGTTAAGCATGGGGAAGTTAAGTAACTAAGGGTCGAAGCCACACTGCCCTACACACCCCTACATGGGTCTCTAGGATTGTCACCGAAGTGCGTAACCCCCTATCTGCACATGCTGAGGCTTTTGTGTATCCTGAATTAGTACCCCTCAGCTGTGAAAGACTGCAATCCCCAGAAGTAAGTGGGTGCTTGATTGGGAGGATGCCAGTGGGCCAAGATACACTCCATGGAAATGTGGGATGCCATGTACACATGGACTAAGCTTTTAGGAGGATACCTCAGCTAGATATGGTGGGAGGCACATTATATAAATCCTCCAGGCCTCTGACCTTGACACAGAAGAGTGTCCCTCCATGCAGTTTCCTCAGCATTCTGTAAACAGCATGGAGGGCTGGGAGGGACTGCAACATTATTTTGTTCTTAAAAAATATTACTAACCTTTGTAATGGGGACATGCACAACCTTCTGCTCACACAAATTGGGGAATCCAGTTGCTGGACAATCCAGACTTCCAGTTGGGAGCCTTGTCTCAGACCAGCTCTGCCCTCAGACCACCTCTTTGTTCATGGACGGGAGGTGGCTAGTAGTTGAGAATGCCTTGGAATGTGGAGTGGCATTGGGATGCGGGGTGGCAGAGCCATGCGGGCTGGCAGCGCTGACATCATGCATCGGCTGTCCAGTTTGTAGATCGGACTCCAGTTGACAGTGGTGGGTTTTACATCTAGATTTCCAGGTTCACACATCTGTGCACATACAGCTAGACTCGGGGTACAAATACAAACTTATCCAAAAAGGTTTCTGTCATGTTCCTTGAATTTTGGTACGTGGGTGGTACAAAATAATTTCCGTATCCATCACTTTTACTGCTAAATTGCATTTAGGAACTCCTGCTCCACCCCACTACCACCACCCAATTGCCAGCCTTAGGACCCTAAGTTACATGTTACTTATGTTCGCATATCCTGATGACTTTAATGGACAAATGAGCATGTAAATCATGGCTGCAGCAGTGCAGAATATGGTCCTTAATCTTCATGCACAGCACAGAATGATCTATGAGAGATTCAGGGTTTCATGTATCTGTTTTTGTAATTTTGAGCATGAAGATCCCTTTAAACAGCAGTTCCCCTTGTAAAAAGGGGACTTGAAGAAAGACAAAAAGCCATTGAAATGGATGTGAAGCTGACCATTTCTGTGGTCTTATTTTAAATTCATCTTGAGCAACAGCAGCAGCAGATGTTGGAGTAATTATTAATCATGCTGTATAAATCATTAATTTTCAACTAATTAACAGATGTACACAAAAACAACTGTGTTTTAAGTCAGAACTCAAATTAAAATCTGAGATTCCTGTAGCATTCACTGTAGTATTGAACACTGGACTGCCTCGCTATTGCCATGGACAACTATTTATTGATGCTGGAGCTGGGGGTAGTCTTTAATAATGACAGTGTCTTTTGGCCACAGGTTTCAAAATAATTCCTGCAGAAGCATTAGTTAGTTTGTTTTACTACATTAAGAGAGAGGATTGTCACGTGCTTTTTCAGGACTTCTGGCCAGGGGATTGGTGGTTTACTGTTCAGCTGGTCAGAGTATTGTCGGTATCTTTTAGTATCCTTTTCTGCAGTATAGTAATATATAATATAATAGAATACAGTTTATATGGTGATTTTATGTTTAGCTCTGTCTCCTGTGGCTGCAGTCGTGTCTTGTTGTTTTCTTGATCTCTGTCCATATACAGTATGACGAGGGGCAACAGGAATGTTTTAATAAACTGGAGATGTGTTGTTCCTTGAAGAAACAGACACTGGGATGTTCTAAAATATGATTCCAAGTAACTGTTTCTAATGAATTCATTTCACCTTATTTCATCAATGTATATTATTATTGTTTCAATACAGTGCTTAAATGTAACCACTATATATTCATTATTCACATACAGTATGACAAGGGACAACAGGAATGTTGTAATATCAGGACAACAGGAATGTTTTAATAAACTAGAGATGTTTTGTTTCTTTTAAGAAACAGACACTAGGATGTTCTAATATATGATTTCAAGTAACTGTTTCTAATGAATGCATTTTACTTTATTTCATCAATGTATAGTATTATTACTTTAATACAGTGCTTAAATGCTATCACTATATATTCATTAGTACAGTAGTAAAAATATTTTTATATGTATCTCACTTATCCATGGCTCAAAGCTTTCCAACATTTTGACACACAGTGGACATAAACATCACAGCAACAAATGCAGATAAATTTATTTATTAGCTTTTGGTAACCGGGTAAGTACGCTAGGCAACAATCCTGCCTATTTTCAGGCATGACCTGGGACAGTACAGGGCAATGGTACACATATTACAGTAGTACAACTTCAATTCAAAGAAAAGATAAGGTAACAATAATAATTTAACATCATGCACAGTGGACAGAACAACAAAACTGGTACGTAGGATACAATACACATTAAAAGCATTATTGTGGCAAGAAATGGGAGTAGGTCTGGGCCACAGGCCGATGGTCAAGTGTAGTTATGTTAAGAGCATTTGCAGTGACCAAGGGTGTGAAGGTGAGAGAACAGCGAGCTTTTAAAGACTCGGTTGGAGGCAGAATTTTTAACCTGTTGGGGGAGTGAGTTCCAGAACTTAGGTGCATAGTATGAGAATGCCTGTTCACCCATTCTTGTAGCTCAAGTTCTGATTGAGAGCATAGGGACAGAGGAGGACCTGAGGGTGTGGGTTTGGGAGGCAGGAGTCAGCAAGTTGGCCAGGGAGTCTGGGCTAGGGGGTCTAGTTAGGGAGTCAATAAAGCATCCCAGGGAGTAGGCCTGGAGATCCTTGGGTGACAGCCAGTTTAAACCGGAGTAGAGGAGGCAGTGATGAGTAAGGTGAGGGGCAGTTAAGGCGACTCTGTAGATATTATTATAGGAGGTTTCCCATTTGCTGAGCACACTGGAGTTGGCAGAGTAAATGAGAGGTAGAGCATATTGGAGCTGAGGCAAAAGAACTCCCCTTGCTACAGGTAATCTGGCTGAAGGTGTGAGGGAGTGGCGCACTAGGTAGGCACCACCAACTTTTGCATTAACAGCACGACAAACTGTGTTAAAATGTAAGGACAAGTCGAGGGAGGGATCAAGTGTGACCCCCAGGTATTTGAAGGAGGACGTGTTGGTGATAGAAGAACCATCCTGGCAGTGAACCAAGAGCTTGGGAGCCATGGAGGGACATTTTTTTGAAGAACCAAATAGCATGGCGCGTGTTTTGTCCAGGTTAAGATATTGACGGCTGTTTGAGAGCCATTGTTGAAGGACTTGAAAATCATTTGAGAGAGTGGAGTTGATGTCTTCCATCGATTTAGATCCTGAGTAGAGTACCAGGTCGTCGGCATACATGAGAGTACAGCTATGACGGGAAGGGTGGGGAATATCATTTAAGAAAAGGGAGAAAAGGAGAGGTCCGAGATTGGACCCCTGTGGGACGCCACGGGTGATCCTTTCAGGGGAGGATGGGGCCTTGTGGAATGCTACCGCCTGAGTGAGATTGTCCAAGTAGCTACGGAACCATGATAGAGTAGGGTCAGAGGCTCCAATGGATTGGAGCTTCACCAGCATGAGTGGGTGATGAACCACGTCAAAAGCTTTGGACTGGTCGACGAAAACAGCACTGGTGAGTAGGCCGTTATCCATATTGCTTGCAAACAAATCCAAAATGCAGAGTGTCAGACATATACAATACATACTAAATGTATTTCAGGTCGAGGAGAGCTCACAAGCTCACACAGTAACCAGAGCTCCCAGCTTATTCTGGGCTTTACCTTTCAATAGAATCTTGTAGACAATTTGTCACCTCACTGGCAGCCAGCTTATAGTGGGCAGTGAAGTAAAATATATTTTGACCTCCAGACAGAGGTCAGAAGCCTTGTTGCCACATCTGGGACCAGCTGCTAGCAGCATAATCAACTATAAAGCAAGCCCTTATAGAAGGTATTGCAGTAGTCCAGCCTTGATGAAGCAAAATTTGCACCAGTGTCCGCAGATCAGCAGGAACAAGGAATGGGTGCAGCCTTGCAGTACTTCTCAGATGGTAAAAGCATATCTTAATGGCTGCCAACACCTGAGATTCAAGTGAAAGGCACTTATCGAGAACTCCTGTCAGATTGAGTACCTCCCTCACTGCCTCAAGTCAAACTCCCCCTAACAAGGGCAGCATAGGGCCACACTTACTGGAAGTGCTGATACCTGTTTCTCCAAGCGTACTAGTAGCACTTCTGTCTTTACTGGATTGAATATGAGCCAACTGGAGGCCATCTTGACTTTGATCTTTTTCAAACACCACTCTAACCTAAGCACAGGAAATTCATGGCCAGGAGCAAATGACATACCACTGGGTATTATCTGCACTGCAGTGGAATCCATTTCTGTATCACCTTCTGATCTCTCCCAGTGAGAGCAAGTATACTATGAACAACACAGGAGTAAGAACAGACCTCTATGGAGCACCACAGTCCAGGGCTGCAGGCCTTGATTGGCAAGACCCTCCAGTCTGTTCACTAACTTCCAATGGTTGACAGTGTCAAATGCCAAAGTAAGGTTGAGGAAATTAAGGATATACACCTCCCCTTGATCCCTCTTCATGTAGAGAGCATTGCATAATCTGACCAAGGCAGTCTCTGTACAGTGTAACTGTCGTAAACCAAACTGGAGTGGTTCAAAGCTGTCACGGGCCTCTAGGTACTCTACCCACTGATCAACCATCATCTTTTAAACAACAATCATCAGGAATGGCTGGTTGGAAACAGGCCTTTAATTTTATAGAATTTTTTATTAGGATGGCTTTATGACTAAGGGCCTCAACACTGCTTCCTTAAGAGGGGAGGAGAGATGGCCCTTCACCCAACAAAACTTTGAGAATTCCAGCAAAGACCAGAATGCAATCCCCCATCTCAGCCTTCAGAAGCCAAGTCAGAGCTGGGTCCAGCCTAGAGGTGATGCATCTCAAGCAAGAGAGGACCCTGGCCATATCCTCACCATCTACCTGGTGGAACTCTGACAACCCTATGGATCGCCAAGGTAGCACACCTGATGCTTTTAACAGTAGGCCCGGTGGTGCTGAGGGTTGAGGTGCTGGATGCCTCAACTCGCTCCACGCCTGTGACCCTGATCGCAGGGACTCAGCCAGGGAAGGAGAGGATCAAGCGTCTGGAGGACTGCTCTCCTCTTCTGGGGAGGGAGGGTAGTGCGCCCAACTGCACTAGCAGCTCCCGGTGGAGACCGGGGCATTGCAGCCGGTGGGTGCACATACAGTGGATTAGAGGGGTGTTGAAGAACATCCTGCAACGGGTTCTGGAGCGTGCCCATCGCGCATTAGACATCAGTGCACGTCCATGCCCCCCGGTCGCAACACAAAGGAAAAACTCTGGCTCTAGGGAGGTAATGGCGAGTCTCCAGTGGCCGAGCCCACACGCCCAGTGCCAGCCCTGACCCTGACTTGACTCTCCAAGGTCCCCCACCTCCTCTCTTGAGGGCCCATTAGGAGGGGGGGTGCCCAGCACTCAATTCCTCAGTCAGGGGAGGGGTTCAGGTGGGCAGTGGAGGCGAGGTCAAGTGAGTCTCCTGAGAGATGCCCCGATAGTTGGTGAAGAGGAGGAAAAGTAGAGTTTAGGTCCTAGGTGCTAGCAACCTAAGCTCAAAAGAACTGAGGAAACCAGTCACACCTGTCAAAGGAGACACACTCTGTGCCCCACAGGCAGTCTTTATTAAATAAATGTATTAGCATATAATATTGATTCATCTTTTTTTTCTATTTTATTATTAAAATAGTAACTGATATAAGGTAGGCTGACTATAACATTATTACCATCATTGATATGTTTTTTTCTTTATTAAATAACTCTATTATCATATAATATTGATTCACCTATTTTTCCATCTATATTTTATTTTTTTATCATTAAAACAGTAACTGATATAAGGTAGGTTGATTATAATATTATTACCATCACCGATATATTTTCAATGGATTTTAATATTGCAGTGTATCAGGTTTATAAATATAATTTTGCCAGTGAAAGCAGAGGAAGATTTAAGGAGTACTGAGCATAAAATAAAGATTTTTGCTATTTTTGTAACATAATTGCAGTACTTTTCCAGTAGACTGTGATTACCAAAATAAGTGTGGACTTCATTATTGGGTCTGAATTGGAACCAAAACAACTGCAAATTATGAAAAAAGTTACTTCTATTTTTTAAACATAATGTTAACAAGTTTTTATTTGAAAAAAAAAATACAACAATATAATTTCATCAATTATGTTGCCTTGACCCCAATCTTTAACTTAAAAAAAAAAGTAAGATTCTAGCCCTAATGGTTCCAAAGTTAGAATTTTATAAAGATAAAGGCTAACTTTGGAACTGTCATCCCTCTCCCCCTTGGGTCGGTGCACAATGTTTCCACATCATACCCTAGTCCTCTCCAACCAAGGGTGGCTGGGATTGGGACTTGGTCCCTGAACTCCCATAAGGCAAGTGCAGTGTACCATCAGCTTGGCCCACCAGGCTGAGTGAATTATTAATAATGTAAAATATTACCACTACATTTTTAAAACAATTTAACATTATTGATACTTTTTTAAATTATCAATACATCCAAACATTATCTATATAACTAATCTACGTTGCTCAGCTTCAGATTTCTAACACAAACATTCAAAGAAAGTTTCCTTTGACAAAAGGCTAAATTGCAAACCATTAGGGTAAGGATAGAAACAAATGTTTTTGAAATAAAAAACTTGGAGCATTGTCCACATGGTTTTCGTCTGTTAATTCAGTTTGATACATGTTAATATTTATTTATTTATTGAATTTTGTTGACGGGGTAGGCCCACTGGGCCCCGGAGATCCCTTTTTCAGGGGCGACCCGGGGGTTAAAAAAATAACATACAGGTAAAACAGAACAGTACAAATTGATAAATAACATAATGTTTGACAGTGAAAGATTTCATAGGGTTACAATCAGATAGGTGGTGGGGGAACATACAGTCAGTGGGACCTCTAGAGTTGGATATTTAAATAACATTTTACATTCACAAATCATGTAGATCTAGGGAATGCACGAGATAAAGGCTAAGTTGCTAAGAAACAAGATACCTTCCTAAGGGCTTAGAGGGATGGAGGTATGGGTTACAATAAAGCTCACCTTCCTAAGAGGGAGGGGCAGAGATGTGTGGTCAGGTCCTAAGGCATTGGCAATTACTCCTGTCGAGCAGGTGTGCTTTGAGTTTAGACCGGAAGCAGGGGCCAGACCCTGCCTCCCGTACCTCCAGTGGGAGGTTGTTCCAGTTGGAAGGGGCTGTGAACGCAAAGGACCTGGACCCAGCTTTGGTCCTTGTTTTAGGAAACTCAAGGAGAGTTTGTCCTGAGGTGCGGAGACTCCTCTGATTGGATTTAACCCTGACTAGCCCTTTGAGGCTAGGGGAAGGAGAAGGGCCCAGTAGCTTAAATGTCAGGCAGAGAGTCGGGTAGATGAGACGGGCTTCCAGTGACGGCCACCTGAGCCTTGCTTGGGCCTCGCAGTGGTGAGTTCTAGGGTGGGACATTGTGGCAAACCAGACAATCTTGTTGTATAAGGTCTGGAGCCTGCCAAGTTCCATAGAGGCCACACCTTGGAGAACTGAGGCCGCGTAGGTGAGCTTGGGGAGTAGGACGCTGGTTGCAATGGCTACCCTGGCTTCAGGGATAATCTGGTCCTTTATTCTATAGAGGATACCGAGTTTCACATGGATGGCTTTGGTGAGTTGGTCAACATGATTTTTTAGAGTGAAGCCTTGGTCAAGGGTTAGACCACGGTATTTAATGGAGGTAACCACCTCGAGTTTATCTCCCTCTCTGGACTGCAGTTAAAGGAGCCGAGAGCACATTTTATGCAAGAGGAGGCTGTGGTTTACCAAGTCAAACGCTTTAGAGAGGTCAATGAAGACCACGCCTGTGCTGACCCCTGAATCATTGTTACACAGGACTTCTGCCGAGAATTTGGTTAGTACAGTATCTGTCCCATGCTTGGCTCTGAAGCCGTGCTGAGATGAAGAGATTACCTGGTGTGTTTCCAGGTATTCGCGTAGTTGGGAGTAGACTAGCTTCTCTTGTATTTTCGCTATTGTGCACAGCAAGGAGATAGGCCTGTAGTTCCCTATAGGCTCGGTAGGCCCTCCCTTGTGAATGGGAATCACTAGGGCCTGCTTCCATGGCTCAGGGACTGACCCCTCCAATAAGGACCTGTTTATTATTTAGTTATTATTTTATTTAGCTTTTGTTGACCGGGTAAGTGCGCTAGACAAATCCTGCCTATTTTCAGGCAGGACCCGGGGGAGGGGGATACAGATGAATGCCAACTGATCTTGAACCAGATTAAGCTGTTGGTGGTATTTTTAGTGAATGAGGGAAATTTGGCCAGGACACCGGGGAAATTCCCCTACTCTTTTCGATAAGTACCATGGGATCTTTAACATCCACCTGAACTACCACCAATCCAGGCAGATGGGAACCTCGGTTTAACGTCTCATCTGAAAGACGGCACCTCAGAAATGCAGCACCCCTCTCATGCTGCGTTACAGTGTCAGTACTGGGATATTAACCCAAGTGCCAGGCTAGTGGCTTCGCTAGTGCTGGGGCACCCTCCTTAAGGATTCTTGACTGGATCCCATCAGGGCCTCCATTGCCTCTCGACTTCAGGGATTTAAGGATGAGCAGAACTTCCTTTACCTTAACCAGCCGCAGATAAAACTGTGGGCAGTCAAGTTCGAGGGGCAGGTGCTCGTAAGGCTTATTCCCATTATCTATGTGCCCCACCTTGTACGCATCCAGGTTCGTGAATTAGCCGTTTAGGGCCTCTGCGATGCGAGGCCCCTCATCAAGCACTTCTGCTCGTTCACCAGATAGGGCCAGTTGTTGATTTATTATGACCTTTTAGGAGTTCGTTAATATGTGACCAGAAGAACCTAGGGTTTCCCAGGTTAGTTTTTTGGAGATTGGAGATATATTCTTTCTTAGCTTTCTTTATGGCCTGTTTGCAATGGTTTCTGAGGGCCCTGTAGCTGGCTAAGTCCACAGGAAGTTTAGTTTTCCTGAACTTTTTCCATGCTTTGTCCCGGGTAGACATCTGGGCTTTTAGGTGGGGTGAGATCCACTTATAGCAGTTTCCCTTAACCCTGTGGGTTTTCATAGGGGCCACAAGGTCGGTGATTCCAGTTAGGGTGGTTTGGAAAAATTTTACGGCTTCCTCCAGGTTAGGTAGGTGTCTTATGGGGTTCCAGTCAATGCCATTTAGGTAGCCTATGAACTGGTCAGGATGGAAGTTGGAGTAGTCCCTAGAAGTGATCGTTCGAGGTGGGACTTTGAACCCATTATTCTTCCATATGGCAAATATCGGCAAGTAGTCGCTTAAGGCATCTGCCAGGATCCCAGCCAACTTTACATTACTTGGGGATGAGGTCAGGACCCAATCTATTGTAGAGTGTCTACCTGATTTGTAGTTCATTCTGGTCGGTAGGGAGATAATTTGAGCAAGGTGGGAGTCGTGTAAGACTCCGTTTATTGCAGACTTCGCCTCTTGTGCCCAGTTTAAGTTGAAGTCACCCAATAGGATAATCTCAGATGCTGAGTCCACCACAGGGCTCTTCAGGAGCGTATCCAAAGAGCCGAGAGCATTGGTTGGGGGGCTGTATACACAGCCAATTGTGAGGTGTTTAGCCCCTCCTATAGTGAGCTTTAAGAAGACTGCTTCAGAGTCCAGGGTCAAGTCCAGGGGCAGCCTGACTATGGAGGACATAATAGTGTCCTTAACATAAATTAGCACTCCACCCCCTCTTTTCGAGGGTCTGTCCTTTCTGAAAAGGGCGTAACCGGAGATTGCAACCTCGTGATCCAGAGTGTGGGGTTTTAGCCAGGTCTCAGAGACCGCTAGTAAGTCAGGTTTGTATACTGCCAGCCATGCTTGTACCTCCTGGATCTTCGGTCTCAGGCTGCAGATATTCATGTGCACCAGCCTCAGACCCTTGGCTCCATCCCAGGCCTTATCCATGGGGGAGGAGATAGAGACATTAATAGTCCCTGGGCCTGGGTTAGGTTGGATGTCCCCTGCCAGTAGGTGTAGGGAAGCTAGTGAGCTAAGGAGAGAGAGGGTTGGGGGAGGTAGTGCCAGCATAACCTGACAAGGGGTCGGGCTCCTAGTACAGAGAAAGACTCTGTAGAGGATCCCCTTCCTAGAGAATTCATGGGCCGCTAGGAGAAGGATGTTAAACCTTGGCGAAGGGCGTAAGAAGTGCCTTGCCGTATCCTCTTCCGACCCCCCACGAGTATCGTGAGGGCAGTAGGTATTACTGACTAGGGTATCAGTCCCTAGTTGAGCCAGAATGTAGATTGTAGCCAGGATAATACCCTTGTTCCAGTTGCCAGGGTGCATGATGGTTCCCTGTCTGTAACTGGCAAGGAGTCTTAGGTCACAGCTAGGTTGCAGGAGATCCTGCGGCTACGGCTTAGCTTGTAGCAGTAGAATAAATGATTAGAGCTAACAACACAGTTCAACCTATTAGTTATGTAACCTGCAATAACATGGGCTAACAGTTAATCTTCACAGTTACAGAACCTTATGTTGTATGCAGCAGTATCGTAAGTCTAACGTTATTACAGTCCTTTGGTAAGTGTCAGTTTAAAACGAAAGGCACAGGATTATTTATGATGCAGCTGGAATAAACCTAAGTCAAACGTTTTTAAGGTCCTTTGGCTAAGTGACAGTTGAAAACAAAAGGCACAGGATTATTTATGATGCAGCTGTAACTAATCGAACAAATGGCTAGCAAATGAGTTCGGACCTTAGGCACAGTGACGGTAAGAGACAGAGAGTCAGATTATTTGTGAAGCCATAGGATTTTATAGCGCAAAGACAGGCAATAATGTCCAGAAATGAGAAATGGTACTTCGAGGCTTGTCTATGCACAGGTTTAAGAGGATCGGACACAAGGGAAAATCGGGACTCCTTCCTACATGCCTGGCAGCAACAGGATAGGAGAGAGACAAGGAGTTCCTCAGCAGTTTAGGGAGTAGTGGGCCGATGACGTGGCAGTGAAGCTCCTCCTTGTGAAGCGAGAACTAGATTTGATAGGGAAGAGTCAATGCCTGGGCTGGGCTTCGTCCGACTGCAGCCTATTTAGGATACCACAGCCACAGGATGGGTGGGCGTGAAATTTAAAAAATCAACAGAGGAGCTAAAAACTTCCCTCCACTTGCAGTCTTTGGGCTCTGAGCAGGCAGAAGGTCCAAGGGAGGTCCGCCCAGCTTTGTGGAGCTGCCGGCGCCTCGACCCCGGGAATCTAGCTGGTTGCGTTCGCGAGGGGGGGGACCCGATGAAGCCAGTCGCCCACCCGCCCCAGTCCGATTCCGTGGAGTCAGTGGGAGTTGAGTTGGGCAGCCTTTTTTATGCCCTCCGAGTTGCCGCCGCCGATCCTTGAAGCCAATCGCCGTGAGTCCTCTGAGCGCGCCAAATCGAAGAAAGAAGATCAACAGAGGAGCTAAAAACTTCCCTCCGCTTGCAGGCTTTGGGCTCTGAGCAGGCAGAAGGTCCAAGGGAGGTCCGCCCGGCTTTGTGGAGCTGCCAGCGCCTCGACCCCGGGAATCCTGGTTGCGTGCTGTGTGCCACCTCAATCTTTTCATGATCCTTTGCCAAAAATGGGAAAATGGCATTTCCCCTATCAGGCTGGGCTGAATTATATTTAAGTTTCTAAAGGTATACTGACATGTAAAACCACACCCTTTTCTAATTTATTTATTTAATATGAATGCAAACATATTTTTTATATTAGCAATTTTTGCTAAATAATTGTCCAACAACATAAGATAACAGCACAATGGTACAGGGAAATGTATATATTGTGTACATGTTTCATAGATCTGTTCATTAAATAACATCACAAGTACAATGATCCAGTTGGTAACTGCTAATTATATAATAGCCAACGTTTATTTACCTCAGTATGGAATAGTTCTGGCTTAAAAAAGGATGCACCTTATGTCATATATCTTTAATAACTGACTAAAAACATACAGTCAGTAGAGCTCATTAGCTTAAAAAGCAAACAAAAGTTACAGGAGAGGTTAATATGAAACAAATGTCATGTTACAAAAAGGGTGTTCTGAGACATAGTATATAACCCATGGTTACCATGGCTACTGAAAAAGGGGAAATGACCATCTAAGAGATATCTCAAAAGTATATATGGTGGCTACTATTTGTTTACTTACAATCTGTCACCGCTGGTTAATAGTAGGTGTAGTGGGTTGTAACCGCAACCTTGTTATAGCTTTTTTTGCTGCTACTAGGAAGACATGAACCAGTGATTTAGACCTAAGCCTCCCTCCCTCTGGTAGGATGGATAATAGCACAGTGGCCAGGTTTATAAGTTGTGGATCCAGTGAATGCAGTAAGAAGTGCTGTTCTAAGTTATGCCAAAACTCTGTAAGAACAGGACAAGCCCAAGCGATAGGGATCTGATCAGCACTAGTCTCCCTGCACCTTTGCCAACAATGTCCATAACTGTCCCCCTTGTATTTGGCTTGGGTCTTAGCAGTGTGAAAAAACCTGATGCAACATTTCCAGGCAAATTCTCGCCAATTTATCGATGCCTTGGTGTTCAGTGGGGGTAGGGAGTACTGAGTTCAGATCCCATAAGTGAACATGGACTGTAATTCCCAATCTTACTTCAAGAGTATCTCTTGCAGTAGGCCACATCGGTAGGACTTAGCTGCCAGGCCCTAGGACCACACAAAAACCTTCTAGCTAGCAGTCTACCAGAGGGGGCTGCCCACCACCATCATCACTCACTGACGTCAGCCAACCCTATAAGAGCGGGCAACCCAATAGCCTCCTCAGTTCTCTTTCAGCTGTTGACCAGTGCATGTCAGAGCTCTGGAATCTGATGCAGCTGCACTCGATCGCCATTTTTGAGCATTTTTCTACCACGTTTATTTTCGCACCATAGTTATTTTACCATCTTTAGATGAGTTTTTCATACGTTATTTATTTTCATTTATTTATTTATTGAGGATTCGGAAAATACCTTTGAGTCAAAGACTCTTTTTCAAAGGTTCCACATCAGTATAGGTGCACACAGTAGGAGAACAGTACAGTGCAAATACAGAAACAGTAGCACAAGCAAGTAAGACACAATTACAATAATGCATTAAAGTGACTAACATGTTAGATACTGGTTATACTTGGAACGAGGCACAAGTTCAGGGAACATATGCAAACTCCTGTGTTGGGCTAACAAAGAGAGGCTCTAGAGTGATGTGGGGGACATACGTCTAGAGGCCATGGTCAATTGATATTGGGTGGAGGACAGGTTCGGTTGCAGTCACAGAGATTTGTGGATAGTAGGTGGTTCCTAAGGTGGGTTTTGTAGGGGCCTAGGCTATTCACGTTTGTGACAGCATTTGGTAGGCTACTGACCCAGGTAGGGGCTTGATAACTGAAGGATCTTTGGAATTGGGAGGTGCGGCATCGGGGGACAATGAGGAGTTGCCTGCTAGCACTATGGGTGTGCTGCTGTGTTGCGGTTCATTGTATTAGAGGGGAGAGTCCAGTGGGGGCAAGGCCGAGTGAAATCTTTTTAGCCATGAGGCAAGTGTGAAACCTGATACAGTTATCAAGGTTATGCCAAACTGTGGCGTTGTAAAGGGAACATGTGTAAGTTTGACGATCGCAGCCCAGGGTGAGGCGGCAGACTTTGTTGAGGGAAAGCCATAGTCTGGATAAGGTCGAGGAGCTGGCAGCACTATAGATAAGAATGCCATAGTCTAGGAGGGAGAGGACTGAGGAGGAGACCACAAGGCGAAGGGCATCAGGAGTGAGACAATGTTTAAACCTGTAGAGGATGCCCAGCCGGATGTTGAGGGCTGTAGATAATAGGTGAATGTGGAGGTGGAAATTGAGGGCTGGGTCAAGAGTGACCCCCAAGTATTTAAAGGAGTCCACTTGCTCAAGAGGGGTCTGGTTGGCTGTTAGTAGTGGAGGACAGCTGTCCTTCTTGGAGCTGAGTGAGTGAGAGAAGTACATAACTTTAGTCTTTTTATAATTTAGTATGAGGTGTTGTGAGGTGAACCACTTTTCGGCATTGCTGAAGGAGGATTGAAGAGAGTGGTGGAGCTGAGTAGGGTCATGGTTGGAGGAGTACAGGACACCATCGTCCACATAGAGTAGGATGTTGCCTGAACAGGACTGGGGGAAGGAGTTGAGAAAAAGGCTGAATAACAAAGGTCCGAGGATAGACCCCTGTGAGACACCAGAGCGGACAGGCAGTTTGGCGGATAAGGTGGTTCCAATTCTGACGTGCTGCGAGCGGTCTGCCAGATAGTCAGAGAACCAGCAGAGGGCATCGTGAGAGAGACCATGTTTGGAGAGGGTAATTAGTAGGAGGGAGTGGTTGCTGGTGTCAAACGCTTTTGTGAGGTCAAGGAAGACTGCACCAGACAGCTGACCTCTGTCGATGGCCATATGGAGGTGGGTGGTGAACTCGAGTAGGGCGGTCGCTGTGCTGTGTCCCTTGTGGAAACCATGTTGCCGGTGGCAAAGTATTTTGTGGACTTCATAGTTATTAATACAGCCCATGATCAGTTTAAGCGGCCAAAGCACTTGAGCTCCCTCCCCCCAAACAGGGAGTCCCGTTAGTTGGACCTTTTTGGGAAATGGATGTTTGCTTCCTCTACTTTGGTGATCTGAGCCCTTAACTACCTAGCTCACATGCTACAGTATCAGAATGTGCTGTGGGATAAGGCCAGGATGTGATCCAGTCCCTACCCGCCAACCCTGCCAAGCAGCAGGCCCTGGATGTCCTCAAGTCAGCCTCCGATGTCGGTACCTACCTGCTCAGGGCCGCCTACAACTCTGTGGATGCATCGACCTGGGCAGTGGCTACCAGCCTATGCCTACACAGGTATTTCTGGCTTCATGTGTCTGGGTTTGCCCAAGATGTCCAGCTGTCTATCTTAAATGCTCCTTTCAGGGACAACCTACTGTTTGGAGGTGATATCGAGGACATCCTTTCTAAGCTCCAGGCCTCAGGGAGGGCCATCGGATCTGTTCATTCCCTGTATCACATGCAGTCCAGATCTGGGCAGAGATTTTTCTTTCACCAGCCTGCCACCAGGCAGCCCCAGACGTCGGCCAAGCCCCAAGGCAAACGGAGGACGCAGAGTCTGCCCTGCCTGCCCCCACCCTCTCCACCAGTAAAAGTGCAAGAGGGGGCCCTGCAGCCCCAGCTGTGGCTGTCCACCCCTCTTGACTCCTTGCCAGACCCCCTCCCTCCAGTCACGCAGGAGGCAGTCATAGGGGTTGATTCTTCCTCCATCTAGACAGGTGGAAGGAAATAACGTCCGACAGTTGGGTCCTGCAACTAACAGAACGTGGCCACTCCTTAGAATTTCTGGAGTGGCCTCCAGACAGTCTCCCAGTTCAGTCCTTTTACCCTCCCAGCAACATTCCACTAATTTGGGAGGATATCCATGCTCTGATCCACAAAAGGGCCATAGAACTCATCCCAAAATCCCAACAAGGACAGGGGTTCTGCTCCCACTTCTTCCTGGTTCCCAAGCACACCGGGGACCTCAGGTCCCTCCTCCTGGACCTCAGCGACTTAAACTTGTTCATCCAGTACAAAAGGTTCAGGAGGATCACCCTCCAAGGACTGCTGCCCCTGCTACACCAGGAGGATTGGATTGACTCCCTAGATATGCAGGTTACATATCTGCACATCAAGGTATGCTCCTTTCACAGGTGCTCCTCAGGTTTCTTTTTCAGGGAGTACATTTCCAGTTCAGGACTCTGCCATTTGGCTTATCCTCAGCCCCCTGAGTGTTCACCAAGTGCTTAGCAGTGGTGGCAGCTGCCCTCAGATGGCACGGATTCTATGTGTTCCCTTATTGGAATGACTGGCTGCTAGCAGCTCCATCCAGGGTGCACTTGCTTCAAACCGTGTACTCAACCTGTCACCTTTTTCAGGATTTGGGGGTCACCATCAACCTGCCCAAATCCTTTCTGTCCCCCTCCCAGCAGCTCCAATGCATTGGAGCGGTGTTGGATACAGTCCAGAGAATGGCCTTCCTTCCACAGGATAGGGCAAAGAGTCAGATGGATCAAGCCAGTCAGCTTTACTCCAGTCGTCATGTCCCAGCATGGGTTTCACTCCACCTGCTGGGATTTATGGTCACAGCCATTGTTATGGTCCCCCTAGCCAGCCTGCATATGAGGATTTCCCAATGGACGCTGAGGGTCCAGTGGGACCAGTGCATGGATGACCTGGACCAATTAGTCATGGTCTTAAATCCTGTCAAGAGGGTGCTTTTGTGGTGGCTGGAACCCAGCAATCTTCTCAGGGGAGTGCCATTTTTCATTCTATCCCCACAACAAATCCTCAGAATGGATGCCTTGGGGCTAGGCTGGGGGGCTCGTCTGGGTGCCCTCCAGACACGGGGGGGGGGGGCTGTGAAGCTCTGTGAAAGCAGCCCTCCACTTCAATGTCTTGGTGATGCGATTAGTTCTGTATGCCCTTCAGGCCTTACAGACACATCTCTCCCCAGGTCCACTGCTGATTCAGTCAGACAACTCCTGCATGGTCCACTATATCAAAAAACAGGGAGGGATGCATTCTTACCCACTGTGTGGGGAAATGATGAGGGTCAGGTATTGGGCAATAAATCATGGCCTGGAACTCGCAGCTGTCCATGTCTGTGGCATCCAAAACATCTTGGAGGACAGCCTAAGCTGGTCTTGGTCATGGGCTCATGAGTGGGTGCTCCTGACCTTCGTGGTGGAAGATCTATTCGACTGGTAGGGTCATCCAGAGCTGGACCTTTTTGTGTCCCCATTGAGTGCAAAGTTGCCGCTTTTCTGCTCACTTGCTCCAGGGTCTGGAGTTTTCTGGCAAGACTTGTCCCTCTCTTGGAAAAGGAGGTTTCTGTATGCCTTCCTTCCCTTCCTGCTCCTTCAGAGGGTTCTGATAAAGCTTCAGCAGGAAGGGGCAACTGTGATATTCATTGCTCACTTCTGGCCTTGTCAGATTGGGTTCCCCTTACTCCAGCAGCTGGCAGTGGGCCTTTCAGTCGCACTGCCCCTGTGCACAGGCTTGCTCTCCCAGGAGCAGGGCACCTTGGTCCGTCTAGACCTCAAGTCCCTCCACCTTCATGCTTGGCTCCTGAAGAAGTAGCCATTGCAAGGTTTGGGGTGTCCTCTATGGCAGCGGATGTTTTGATGGCAGTTAGGAAACCTTCCACTAGGGACACCTATTCTATGAAATGGAAGCATTTTGCCATTTGGGCAGTATTGCACCACTTAGACTCCTTCACCTGTCTGGTGAATCAGATTCTGGAGTACTTGCGCTTCCTCTCAGACTCTGGCATCAAGGTACATTTCTCTGCAGTCTCTGCTTACCATGTACCTGTCGGTGGCAACACTGTTGGTCAACTTGATGTGCTTTGCACATTTTTGAGAGGCATCCTGCACTTGAAACCTCCAATCCGTAATCCAGAACCTGCCGCTAGTTGTGAGCTACGCTATCTGTTGTGAAATGCATTCATTTTAGTTGCTACTACTTCTGCTCGAAGGATTTCTGAGCTTCAGGCCCTCATGTGTGAATAGCCTTATTTGATTTTCCACAAAAACAAAGTCTTTGCATACCAATCCAAAATTTCTTCCTAAGGTGGTGTCTGAGTTCATATTGAATCAATCCATCCACCTGCCTGTTTATTTTCCAGAGCATGCCAGTCCAGGGGAAGTGTTGCTCCATACTTTGGATGTGCATAGAATTTTGAGATACTATACACACTGGATGAAGGACTATAAGAAGTCCTCTGTTGTTTGTTTCTTTCGTCCCTGGAAAAGAGGGTGTTCCAGTGTCCAAACAGTGTTTATCCAAATGGTTAGACAATTGCATTGTTTTCTGTTACAGGAAGTATGGTAAGAAATTTTCTGGTGTGATTCGTGGCCACTCTACCAGAGGCATGGCCATGTCAGTTGTTTTCTTCAGAGGTGTTTCAGTTGTGAAGATCTGTGCAGCTGCTACTTGGAGCACCATCCACACCTTTACCAAACACTCCAGTCTGGACATTGCATCTAGGCGTAGCGCCAGTTTCGGCCTGGCTGTTCTACAAGGCATTCTGTCTTAGGTCAGTACAACCAGCTACCCTTTCTGTCTGAAATATTTTTGCCAGAGCTGCTTGACGCTTGTCTTACTGGTGTGGCCAACTGCAAGAGATACCCTTGAAGTAAGATAGTACATTTACATAAGAACTTACCATAACAGTAGATCTTAAAAAGAGGATTTCTTGCAGTAGGCCCTGCTTTCCCTCCCTCCTGCCCCCTATTGTTCTGTCTTTGGTTTCTTTGGCTTTCCCCTTCCTTAGGAGAGGAGCCTTCTGCTTCTTTTTCTTTCTTTCAGTTTCCCCGGCTTCCTCCTTGGTTCCTGTAGCTGGTACCGCTTTTGGTCTCCGGCGGAGAAGTGAGTGGGCTATGGGGGCCACCCACTGTTATAGAGTTGGCTGACATCTGTGAGTGACATCGGTGGTGGGTGGCCCTCTCTGGTAGACTGCTAGCTAGAAAGTTTCCATGTGGTCCTAGTGCCAGATGTCTATGTCCTGCCGGTGTGGCCTACGGCAAGAGATCCTCTCAAAGATCTACGGTTACGATAAGTTCGTATGTAACTACTATTCCACTTCTTTGATATGTAGCCTGCATTTTGTGTCCACGTCTCTTGCAACCTTTTGTATAAGTGACCTCTTAAGTATTGGTAGCCTTCTCCTTTAAATAAAGATACTAAGAAACAAATGCGCGAGGCAACACTGTTTGTCAACAGCAAATCTGCGACATCCTGAATAGTGGCGGCACAATGCCGACTGCGGTATTGTGCTGTCAAGGAACAGTGTTTTTGTTGGGGCTGTGTGACTTTTGCTGTAATGGTCTTTTTCGGCTTTTGCAGTTGTGTTGCTGTAAAGGGGGCCACCCGGGGGGGGGGGGGTCAGGTAGTCTTGAGGGTACCCTGCATGATGTGCGGTCGGTATGCCTGGATCTGTAAATACTGAAAATACTCCTTTCCCATCAAACTGTAGGTGTCCTGTAGGTGTTGAAAGTGAAGCACTCCCTATTCATTCAGAATCTGAAATAAGTAGTGTAATCCTAATTGCCGCTAACTAATTTCCAGATGCCTTCTAGGGAAGCGGGAATACAGTACAGTGCAGTAATCACATCAGTACAAAAAGGCATGGAATATCACACTAAAAACATTAGCGGCTTTGATATAACTGTTGATGTTTTATGCTATTGACATACTTTTATTTTGTTTTACTATAACTCTGACCTTATTTTGCTTCAGTGCAATAAATAGTGCATTTTTATTTTGTTACAAATTTCAGTCATATCAATACAGTAATCATTAATGTTGATATAAGTTCACATTAAATTGGTTGTATTGAATCAACATAATCTCATATACCAGTCTTGTGTTGTATCAGGAAATCTAGTACCAATATAACCTTAAATTGTATTGATACTCTGTCATACTATATTTTCAACAAAAATTCATATGGTTAAGTAGAATTTATTATCGATATCTCTATAGATGCACTATTTCCTATGATGTTTTAAAACATGGCATTTAGTTTTAGTTATTTCTTTTTTCTGCCTATGCTACATGACCTTACCTCCTTTTCCTCCTGCTTCTTCAGGCTGTTGGTTGTTGCTGCTCCCCCTACTCCTACTTTGTGTGGTGGTGCACCAGTCAAGATCCTTCCTCGTTGATTACTGGAATGAGTGCACTCAGGAACCTCGGCGGTGCTGAGAAAAGCTGCCAGCTATTGTGAAATACAAAAAGAACACTCAGCACGCATGGAACGAATTTCATGTCAGTGCTCAGTGCAGGTTTATTCGGACAAATTGCACAGGCAACACCCTACAGCCCCAGCGCTTCAGCCCTTCGCAGAGTCTTCCTCGGGGGGGTCTCAGGGACCCACCCCCTGAGGTAGACCCTGCAAAGGTGTTGAAGCACTGGGGCTGTGTGATGTCATCTGGGCAATTTGCCACAATAAACCTGCACTGAGCACTGACTTGAAATTTGTTCCATGAGTGCAGATCCTTCCTCTGCTGCCGGCGGGGCTCCATGGCTTACACACACATGGTGGGACGCTGAAGACCAGTGCATACAAACAAGTTGCCGATGTGTTTCCTAAGATGCTGACAGTGGTGAACAAGGACAGCCACAGATGAACTGGAGATGTCTGGAGTGGAGCTACTTAACCACAGTCATTCCATCATGGTGGGAAATTTTTCTCCATTGTGAAACCCTTCCCCCTTCACTGGTATTTTCCAATAGCCATGCACAGTGTCATCCTGTGGGTGGGCGGTAGCCAAAGGCACATGGTCACCCACATTGTCATTGGTGTTACAAGCATTGTAGGAGGCACTCAGCGAGCAAAAAGACCATCTCCCTCCTCAGAGTCTGAACCTGATGCCTACACATCATACTCAGAATACACCAGCTAAGGGGAGGGGAGTCAGGATCAAAGCTTGAACCAGGGTCTTCTACTTACTAATGCAGCATTCTACCAGCTGACGCCACAGGGCAGGGCAAAAATAATAATAATGTTTTCCTCATATATTCTGATCATTGGATCTATTACAGCAATATTAATGATAATCTATAATATTTTCAAGTTTTTATATCCACATCTTATTCCCCTAAAAGCATCACACACATATCACTACTTGTTCTGACTGTCCATCATTTTCTTTTATGATGTAATTGATTTACCCAGGATAGTCCACTTGACATGAAACATCTTGTCTTCATTGGGGTCCCTTATTTACAGAGTTCCACAGCTGGATGGATTGGATTACTGGGAGGTTAGATGACTTCCTTAAGATCACACAGTGAGTTTTTTTTTTCTGTTGAGGCTTGAACCTCTGATCTCCTGGTTCCTAAGCTGCCTGCAAAAGCATCGGAAGATCAAAATTAGGAATAAAAATTGGTTGTTTTCAGTCAATTTGATCATGTTTCCTATGTAAATCTCTTTTTAGATTATTTTAAGATTCTTACTGTACATGTTTAATGTATTATTTTGTATGAAGTTGCTAATGGCAGAAGCCAGTGCAAATGTGGCTCAGGGTTGCACACTTGCCTCTGAGGCTGGATGATCGGAAAGCTCTGGGTTCTGTTCCCACAGCAGAAACTTGGATTAAATCCCAGTACTGACATTCAAATGTCATTGTAGTGCAGCATGATGGGGGGTGCTGTACTCCTGAGGTGCTGTGGTAAGGATGAGACTATAAATGGAGGTCCCATATGCCTGTTCTGTTGGTTGTTCAGGTGGACGTTAAAGATCCCATGGCACTTCTCGAAAGCAGTAGGTAAAGCTCCCTGGTGTCCTGGCCAGGTTTCCCCCTTTTACTAAAAATACCACCAGCAACTTAATCTGGTTCAGCGTCAGTTGGTTTCCATCTGTATCCCCCTCAGCGTCAGTTGGTTTTGATCTGTATGTCCCCCTTCCCGGGACAAGCTGAAAATTTGTAGAATTGCCTAGTCCTCCTTTCCTGTGGTAAACAAAAACCAAACAATTAAATCAGTTAGTCAATAAATAAATAACCAAATAAACTTGACTATGTTTACTAGACATGTTATCATGTTATAAATCAGATGGATGCAATTTAGTGTCCTGATTATTTGAGACCTGTGTGGATGCTTCATGGTATACACATGAGTCACCCACATCACCTGTTGTTGTGTGAAGAAGTGGCTCCTGTGCAGAGTGAAGGCAATGTTGCTTTTAAACGAATGTTAGCACTCTTCTTCTCCAAGTGCTCTTTGTCATGTGTGGGGAGATCTTTATTACCTAATGGCACTCCTATACCACTTGAAAAGCATGATTAGTGGTGTTTGGCTGAGAAAAGCACACTGAGTCAAAGCTAGTTTCTAGGGTGACCCAGAAGAGAGTTAAGAACAGGGAGATTAATTGACTTGCTCAGGGTCACATACACAGTATGCATGCGGTGGCTGTGGGATTCAAACCTTGATCTGCTGGGTCTCCAAGTTCACAGCTCTGTGCTCTAACCTCAGGACCTTTTTTAAGTATTTTTTTTATTTATTGCATTTTACGTGTAGCAATACATAGACATGTTTATGAAGGCAAGACAGTTATATTATGACAGGAGTTGGTGCTAACCCCCAAAGTGTTACACAATCAAGGGTACTTAGGTATCAATAAAATGAACCACATTGTTAAAGAGGACCCTTGCAGCTAAGGCAAATGACAGAGTTCAAACATATGAGTCCATTTTCTGCCATCCTGCTGGCTAAATGTCCTAACATTAAAGCACTGTGATACATTAGCTGGGCACCTGTAATGTAACCAGCTATGAGCTTGGAACATTTAACAAGTATATTTGAACCTGTGAAAATGGAACAGTAAAACTAAACATTAGAGCGCAAGTCTGTCGGCGCAGCAGTTAAACTACCACTTGAAATGCTGGCAACCCAAGTCCAGAATCAAGCTTTAGATGTTGGGGTCCAGCTGGTGGGAGAACAGAGCATCTGGGCTAACATTCTTCTCTGGGGGAGGGAGGGAGGGATGTGCTGCATTGCTGCCACATGTGTGATCACAGGTGGTGCAGTGTCAGGAGCCTGCAGTTTGCCCAGGGAGGGGAGAGCATGTGCTTCATTGCATCAGGCTTGCCAGCCCCAAGACACTTACACAGGCTTTCGGTGGGAGGGGGTATAAAATGGGGGAAAATGGGGTTGCTCAGCAGATGAGTCCCTCTTACCCCCCATTACCAGTTTGGGCAGTGATCTGTTCCAGGCTCCAGAAACATGTCCAGAAAGTGCCTCCACTGTGACAGCCAGATAATGAAAGGAGCCTGTGCTGATGGAGCTGCAACATAGGACCCTGTCTCAGGGAGCAAGCCACAGGAGGCACGTCATGGTAAAACACAGGCATCCTCTGAGTTCTTAGAGCACTCCAGAGAGTGTAGCTCCAAGGTTGGGTATGGGTAGGAGGCATTAGCAGTGCTGGAAGGAGATCCACACAGATGCCGAGGGAAGACAAACAGAATGGGGGCATTAGGAAAACCACAGCAACAACCAAACCAAGCTCTAAGCATTACACAGTGAGCTGGAGCTTGAACGTTGCTTCCTAGGGAAGCAAGATCACTGGACTCCAGCTAAAGTAACATTAGACTATAGAGAGAAAGGTCAGAAATGGTCTCATGAGTTATGGGAAGAAGTTCTGCTTATAATCCATGGAGAGCAGGAACTGCAATCTTACAAAGTTATCGTCTCAGTAAGAAACCAAAGTACAAGTACACTTCCTCCCCTAAACATCAACAGTTAACCTGAGTCACTGATGTACAATATAGTCATCTGATCCTGGTATATCTTCATCCAATTCAGACAAGTTCACCTCTCATCTGGAATAAAATTCCTTCCTGATCTTTGAAAGCTGCTTCCCTGCCTCTCTTGGCCTGGAGAAGAGATACATCTGTCCCCTGTAGTGCAGGCAGAGATGGGCCTGCAGTAGCAAAAAATGTTTAACTCCCAGTTCTCAAAGCGGAACTCTCACTGTATTAGTTCTTTTGTGGCTCTGCCTTGTACTGAAACTCGGATCTGGATAAACATGTATGTACAGTGGGGTTCTCAAAGTGTGGTTGTCCATGCATTTCCGCAGATGACAGAACTAAGTGTCTTTCAGTGATGTGCCCCAGCACTGCCACTAAAGTGCAGGTACAGCCTTCAATAGATAACAGCCCTCCTAGGAGTGATCCTTAGGCTTGAATCACATGGGGATGGCATTCTGTCTACAGTGAGGTTGCAAAGTCCTTGGGTCACTACTCAGAAGCTTGTCTGCTGTAGCCTCAGAGTCATTCACATTCCCTGAGACTGGCCCGTCTACATGCTGCTTTGACAACTCACCCACTTGAATGCCTTTCATCCTATCTTCAAGTAGTAAGGCACACTCAAAGTAGAACACAAGGTAGAGTGCAGTGCTTATGACTGCTAAGCTTTTTAACCAGATTCACAGGTAAAAATGTGCTTTTGCAGCTACTTACTGAAGCACTCCACTTTTGCAGTCTTGCTAGTGAGGCTGCTGGCTCTCCCCGTTTCAGCTCCTTCTGAATTAATGTCATATTACTACACTGTAAATTATTTTGTGTCTTACCTTTAAAGTTAATGTACTGACTGCCCCCAAATGGCTTAGTGGTAAATGGTGGGTCCATGTCTCTAGATAGGGCTGTCACATATTAAGATGTCTAGGCTTCCACTGGTGCAGGACTGCCCCCCCCCCCCCATAGCCCTAAGGGAGGGAATCTTGTTGGCAGGAATCTGTGGTTCCAGCCAGGGTGCATGGATTCTTTGCATCATATATCCAGCCTTTTTCTGCTATCAGTCAGTGTCAGTGGGGAATGTGGTGGGTTGGCATGGCCCTGGTCCAAGCTGATTGTCTGTAAAGGTCTCTCAGCATAGGCCACACCCCAAGGAGGTGGGAACGAAATAGGGTGACAGCACTGGTGGTAAAAATGAGGATTTTAGCCATATTGGTCCTTGGAAAACAGGGTTCGCTGGAGGTTTGATACTTTTTATTGAACCAACGTATGTCTTGTACAAAGATGGTATAGTACACAGGCTTTCCGGGCCTCACAGGTCCCTTCTTCAGGTGAACAGCAAACTGAGCAAGATAAGCAGCATTTATATACACTGTGATTACCACTTCAAGGCATCCATTCAGCTTCTCTTACCAACACCTTAGCACTTCCTGATAATCATCCCCTCACAGCTATGCACCTGTTCCTATTCACTGCCCATCCACCCTTCCTGTTAAGTTCTTCTCACCTATCCTGTCTTTCTTTGAAACAATGCATCACAGCATATATAGACCTTACACTCTCTTTATCTTGGGTCTTTACTATTCTGTGTTCCTGTCAGGATACTTTTCCAATTACCACTTCAAGGCATCCATTCTGCCTCTCTTTTACAAACATCTTAGCATTTCACCCTCTCACAGCCATTGCCCACCCACCCTACCTGTTAAATTCTTCTCAACTATTCCATAATTTTTTTTCCCTATTATTTTATACTCCTGCTCCACAGCCCTCGATCGGGAGGGAGCCCCAGTCCCATCCCCCAATGTCCACCAGCCAACGCCAACCATTACCCCCAGGGCTTACCCCCCGGCGGGCCCAGTGGGCCACCCCAAACCCCGCCAAAGGCCGAATCCAGTGTAGTCAGCACCGTGGCTATTTGGGGGCAGGACCTGTGAGCTCCCTCCATCATCCAGCCGGGAGCTCTTTTTCCTCTAGTTTTTTCACCCCCTCAGGGGCGGAGCGTGCATTGACACTGATGATGGTAGCACGCATGCTCCCATGTGCATCCCATCAGGCGTCTCCCCCGCTTCTGACCCCAAGTCGGCAGTGTCAGTGTGCCACCGCCAGCCTCCACTAGGGGCCAGGCATGCACCGGCAACTGATTGTCCCCCTCCCTGAAGAAGGAGAGCCGTCCCTAGGATACCCGATTCTTCTCCTCCCCTGCCGACCGCCAGCAGCCCGTGCTCATTCCCGAACACAGGTCACCAGCGTGGTGCAAGGTGTGGCATCCAGCGCCTCAACCCTCAGCGCCACCGGGCCGGCTCATGATTTATTTTTTTAAACTGCACATCAGAGTGTATATAAATGCTGCTTATTTTGCTGAGTTTGCTATTCGCCTGAAGAAGGGACCTGTTGGGCCCCCAAAGCTTGTGTAATATACCATCTTTGTACAACACATATGTTGGTCCAGTTGCCTCTGGTTCCTTTCTTCCTTTCCTCAGTTCAAGAGAGTTCTGGCTAGCTCTGCCCCTCACTGGTCAGCAATTCTTGGAGGGATAAATCTGAGGCAGTCTTTGTAGAGGAGTTTGACAGTGGGTATCTGCAGGCCAATGGCTACTGTTCTAGCAGGCATTGGAACCAGGGCTCATGTACATACAGGCTGAAACAGATCCTGGCCTGAGTTGTGGAGGAAAAAGCAAAAAGGTGTATAAAAGGCACTGTAGTATATGCTATTATTTGGAAGTATGCCCACTGAACTATATGCTTATAAATTTGTTCATTCTCAAGTATTGTGTACAGCCATCGTTTCTTTGACAGGTTACTGTTTTTTGTTTTTTTTGTTCAACAGGACATAGCATTGGTACACTTTCACTATAGCAGCTATTTATTGGTGTTGATAGGGCATATTAGGCACTCCTATACCTAGATCATTTTTGTATATGTTTTGTGATGTGGTAAGGCACTCTTAAATTATTTTTTAATTTTGTATTTTGTTCTTATTCATAGATTAAATGTACATAACCCCCGAATAAGGGCAGGTCAGGTTATAATAATAATACTAATTCCCTCTGTGGCAGTCTGCACTGTTGCTGACTAATTGCCCTTGTTGTACTGTGCATTCATTTTCATAAGGAAGACAGATTTTCAAAAAAAGTTCAACACAATCACCTACCACAGAGCGTTAACCTAAATGCCTTTAACACTTCAGTTCCTGTGCAAATGATGAATCGCTGTGACTGAAGAGGTTTGCTTAGAAATGGACAGTATTGATATTAATGGGATTGCGGTACAGTATTATAGTTAAGTGTAGAAATGTATAGTTCGTTATTACTATTAGCAAAGGCAACCTACAGTTTGACATGAACTTACATAAATGTATCAGGTTTGTCTGAAGAAGCGCAGCAGAACCATGTCTCTGAAATAAAAATAGTTTAGTAGCTGTTTGATGTTATGACCATGATCTGCAGCCCCCAACCTGAATCGTATCTAAAAGAGCTTGGCTGCCATGCCAAGTAGCGTATTCCTTAAGCAATAGAGAGCTTAAGACCAAAGGTTTGACATCCAATCAAGCTACATTTAACACCTTAGCACCTTACAACACAGCACCCAACAGCAAGATATGCAAACTTTGGAGCACAACCAAGGAGAACATTCAGTGACCCAGTTCAGCAGACTCAGTTGTCCTTGTCTGCTGACATGGATGGTTTGCCACAGATAATTGATCTTCTGTCTGAAAGACAGTAAATGAGAGAGAAGGGAGGTTGGTGGAAACAATGTAGCATTAGATAGTCCAAAGGGAGACAGATGGGAGTCAGTGTTACACAATTCCAAATCAGATGAATCCCAGTAATTCCTGGTCAATTGTACTTTATCCTGTAGAGAATGTGGCAGAATACTGCCTGGTAAAATTTATTTCAGCATAAGGTATGTCTCACTTTCCACCAGTTACACAGTCCTTGAGGTAAAAAAGTATGACCAAGGCCAGCCTAGTGGTGTGAAGGGCTGAGGCATCAGTACCTTACCTCCTTCCACAACGGCAACCCGTGTTTGCGATGAGAGCAGGTCACTGGGGGTTGGCTGGGGAGGGAGGGAGAGGATTAAGCATTTGAAGGACAGCTTTCTTCTCCCAGGGAGGGTGACTTGGCAGCCCTGCCAAATAACTCCCCCCAGGTGGAGGCTTGGGGGTAGAACAGGATGGGAGTGTCAATGGAAGGGTGGGTGCTGCGGGACTCTGCAGCATGCATATGCCTCCACATATGTACACTGATGTGTTGCGCCCTAGCAGTGGGGAGGATTGGGAGAAAATGGAGAAAAAAGGCTCCCATGGCGGCGGATGAAGGATCAACCCCCTGCAGATTCTGCACCAGTGGCCATACAGATGATTCTGTCACTAGGATGGCTCCTAACGGTAAGACGCTGGAGGAACTGGGTGATGAGGCTGTAGGGGGGGTAGAGGAGATGGCAGCCACTGGAAAGAGAGAGAGAGATGAATAAAATGTAAATAAAAATAAAAATGTATGACCAGCCTATGAAAATTTACATTACTAACAGAAGCAAGTTCTTGTATTAGGTCACCTCCAATAGCCTGAATGGTATGGAGAGCCAAACAGAATATTTAGCACTTTAAACAGAAGCCCATTATGACTAATTGTGGCTCAAACATGGTGATTTCAGTACCAACACCAGCAACATGGAGTTGGACCCAAATGAGAATGAGCAGCACAAGCTGTGCCTGAATTGGGGTGCCCTGAAATACAGTATAGAACTTGTCCTTGGAGATGCCCATCATATTAGTGCACTCTACACAACATAATTAATATTGTAGGTTTATGATTGTGCCAGAAAAATAAATTCCTGTTTGTTTTCTTCATTCCTCTTCTGCCTCCATATGTTTGTCATCTTAAGTCTTCCTTGCCTCTTATGAAGGCTATTCCCATATCTTCTTGTGTCTGAAATAAACTCCCTCTTCATGTTCATCAAACTGATTTCACTGTGCTTTTTAAATCTTCTCTCAAAATGTTCCTTTTTTCTCTTGCTTATCTTGTATTGTATTGTTAGTGCCAGTAGTCCATTGATGGTTCATAGAATAATGGTGTTATGTGTACTGTAAGTGAGCCTTTTTGGGTGACACCTCTTTCTCTTCCACATCCCACCAAATGTTTGCTCTTCGAACACACTTCAGAATGAAGGAAATGATAGGGAGAGACAAGGGTGGTGGGGTCCTCTCCAGGTTATCTTCCCATCAGGTCAGGGAGGTCCAAAACTGGTTTGGCCTACTTCCTACTGATCTCCAAACTGTAGGCTTTTACATGACCATTCTAGCCTGACTGATCTGTAGATTAAAAGGGCTACAGGTAAAGCATGCCTCAATGACTCCAACAGCAGGTAGGTTATGCTGAGTTAGCAACTGAGCTACACAGCCATTCTAGCTTAACTGATCTGTAAATTAAAAGGGATATGGGGAAAACATGTCTCAGTGCCACCCACAGCAGATTGGCTTTGCTGAGTCAGCAATTGAGCTGTCATTGAGAATCTGCACCAATATCTAACTTAGTATCTCTTCTGAGGAGAAATTTATAGACTCATCTGCCATGTTCTCACCTATTTTCCAGACTTCTCTAGATCCTTCTGCCTTTCATTTATTTTCTGTTTCGATGCAGCTTCTCCTCCCATGCTGGTGTGATGTTTAACTTGGCAGTCCAACGGGTGGTAGCCACCTCCATAACCACAAGTTAATATTATAGACTGTCTAGCCTCCAGATTCTATTCTCTATGTACAGTAAAAGAAAACCAGTGATGAGGCTTCATTTGCCCTGGAATTCTCAGTCCCATGTAGCCCATTCTAAGGTGCAAATTAATGCTTCAGTGGTCTCCCAAAATGGTGTACCTGCTCAGTGGTCTCTCAAAATGGTGTACCTGCTCAGTGGTCTCCCACAATGGTGTGCCTGCTCAGTGGCCTCCCAAAATGGTGTGCCTGCTAGGTATTAGTTGTTGTTTCAACAACAACAAACTTTCAAGATGGCCCTGTAGCACAACAGTAGAGCTACTGAGTGCTACACTAGTGACCCTGGCTTGGGAATGGACTCTGGTCATGGGAGGGGGGGGGCTGGCCAGGGGAGGGAGAGAGGATTGGATGTGTCTGGGACAGTTCTCCTCCCTAGTGGTTGGAAGCACACTTATCCCTGTGGTTGGCTTCCATCTTGAGGAATCTGGGGGGGGGGGCAACACAGCGGGACCACAGCCACATGGAAAGGGACCCCACATATGGATGTTGGAGACGTCTCCATGGAGGGGAGTGCACACATCACATCATTGCACATGTGTGGGGCTAGGGGTGAAAATGGAGGGGGAAAAACTCTGACCATAGGATGGGCTACCTGGTCCCCCACAGGCTCCACACAGACAGCTGGGCCCCATCGGATACTGTCCTGTAGCGAGGATGCACCGGAGTCAGGTAAGTCCCAGAGAAGTCAGGTGACTGAGCTGGAGGGATGGGTCCAGATAAGGGCAGCTGGGGAGAACAAGGAAAACAAACAAAGGATTAAAATATAAACTTTCAGGATACATATTGTTTTTGCATTTTTCACTACTGCACTTTTTGGGAATATTTTGAGAACTACTTATGAAATTGTAATCACATTTGGTATGGACATTCCGTAGTATAGCCGGTTGATAATTCTGTTTCATACTAGTGTTCGAGTCATAGCATTGATGATCTACATATACGTAAATTGGGCTTCAGGACTGACTGTTCCTGTTTTTACTACAGTATACTTTTCCTATTATGATCAGACTTGATATACACATTCCCTAGTATACTTGAAGAGGTTAATAGCATCGTGATCACAGTGAACTAATCAGAATGAGTTGTCCAATTTTATTAAAACTTGGTATGCATGTTTCTTGCTACTATTTCTTGACATTTTCAGGTCCTCAGCCATGGTGACCTAATTTTATATGCAGATTGGCTGTTAAATTTTCAGCTCCGTTTTGGGCTATAATTTTAAACTTATTTAATTATAATCTATTTTGGCATGTATGCTTCTTGCTACTACTTCTTGAAGATGCCAGCACCTTAACAGTGGTCACCTAGTTTTGTATGTATTCTGGTTTTTGATTGGGTGTTAAAATTTTCAGCTCTGTATAAACTATATCTTGTTTGAGTGTGACATCCAGGTGCGGTAAAATGTAGCATGGATATTCTTTTTCATTTATTTTTGAAGCTGTTATAGTCATTATTTGTCTATGTCTGTCTGTCTGTGTGTTTATCACAAACACAAAACTGCATCCTTTTGTTCCTCTATGTATGTATATGCCTTGTTTATCTTAGTAGTTTGAATTTTATTTAGTACCCTTAGAGCCCATTTGAAAGCTTGGCACTACACCTAAATGTGAATTTGCTAATGTGCCAAAATTCTAAATAAATAAAATAAAACATATACTTCAGTAGCTCTGTGTTACTTTTGCTTGACTCAGAAGTTTGGAATATTATAAAGACTACAGTGCAGGCAGTGGTGGCAGAACGGTTTGAAAAGTGGTAGGGTCAAGGACGTACGGGCTAAATTTTCCCCTATTAAATATATTACCATGATACAAAAAGTGATAGGGCCACTTATAAAAGTGGTAGGGCCATGGCCCTAATGGTCCCCCCTGTTCCGGCACCTATGAGTGCAGGTGAAAACTGAACATGAACTCTAAAAGCCAAGACCTTGCTCAAATGGGTGCATCTTAAGCAGGTTTTTATGATGGAACTGGTGGAGACAGCATAGATTTTCTAGGGAAGGGCATTCCAGCACACTGAGCCAACAGTCTAGAAATCAGTCACCACAGGCCTTAACTGACAGAGTAGGGGAACTAGAAACAGGTTGCTAGCAGATCTCTAGGGGCACAGAACAGCATAGGAAACCAGTACATCATGGAGGTAGAATGGGCCCGGTCAGTGAAAGCTTCCTGGTCAGGGATGCGATTATGAAACATTGATACAAGGGTTCTGTGATTGGGTCTTGTCTTAATCATATAAATAACAAAATATTCAAGCAATTTAAGCTTGTTGAGTGGGTCCTGATGTGTGTCTGACACATAGATACCCAGTTCATGAAGGACCTTATATGTCAACAGAAGTCACTCATCTTGAAGCTGGTTTGCTACCCCACCAGAAATGATCATGAGAACAAAAATACAAAAGCTACACTTTTAAACACAAATCTGATACCCCCTTTGAATTGCATTAAAATGTAAAGGAGTCTGCTGGGATGTATTTCTCCACCCAGATGCACAGGGTTTCCTTGGCTAAATCCTCTATCTGGCAGGCAAGCAGCTGTCTTCAAGACCAATATCAGTGCTGACTTATGGTTGCCCAGCAGGGGGTGCACATCCTGTGAATGCTATAGATTGGGTTTATATGCGAACCGCAGTCTCTCAGTAGTCAGTTGTCCATGCAGTGCGCTGCTGCTGCACTGCGTGGCCATCCCCTGCAATGTTTAGCTTGCTTTTGTAACATTATTCACTGCTGAGTCACTGAACGTAAGCAATATCCAGGCGGGGAACGGACATTACATCTCAAATTACAGGTTGTATTACAGGTTATCCAGTATGAAGCTGAAGTCATGGGTATATGGTCTTCAAAATATTGTTGTATAAGTCTACAAATATGACACATTGCTATGACTGTTAATGTTATTTGGCATGGCCATCACTGTGTAGGTGACATCAGAGCTTCCAGCACTTGTCACCGAAAAATGTGCAAAGAGTCTTGAGAAGGACATTTAGGACTGAGGAACGTGTAAGCAAACCTGTGATGTCAATACATGGGCTGCCCTGTCAGTGTCCTGTTACAAACTTTAGTGACTGACGACATTCAGAGTGGCATTTCTGTAGGTAAGCAGTCACCAGCAAGTGCAAATACTGCCTTCACTCATTTGAAAATATTGCCAGTCCCGCAATCTCTATTCATAATTAGAAAATCTATTTTACCTAGTTTACTTTTATTGTAGTTCTTTGCTGACACTGTTTAAAATTGCGCTGTTGAATACAAATATATTGTTTCGTTATTTTTGCATGGGAGAGTTGCTGTCGCATCTTTGAAATGCAGGTATAGTAATTAAACTGTCTGTTCACTGAAATGCTTGCAAAGACACCCAGTCCCATGCTTGGCAGCTGGTGATGCGTTATAGAGACATTGAGCTAATCGATTAAAACCGAAGAGACATGGGAGTTGTCTGACAGCACTGTACTAAGATGAAATTAGTTGAAATAGCACAGGGAGATTAGGGGGGATGCAGGTGATTGCAGCCCTTCTGGGAGAATCCCGAGTGAGAAGGACAGCATGCACTGATCCCTGTGTAATTAGGACAACCGTGTTTTAACAGTATTTCCGAAGTGTTAAAAATGGACTGGATAAATCAGCAGGGTTGTTTCCAGTGAACTTGGCATCAATCCAGTGTGACTAAAATAACATGAAATTTTTCGGCTGCTAGAAATGTGAAATCAGACTAATTGCCTTTGAACTTGCTTGTAGCTGTGGCAGAAATGGAGACACACACATACACATACACACACACACATATATACATTTCATAGTTGATGTTTAACAACGTGATGCATTTAACACAATAGGTTTGTCATTTATCTCTTGTTTATTCTTCCCAGTATATGCGCAATGCTCAAAGTAGGATTGCCATGTAAGCTGGGACCAAAAGGGTGTTAAAGGCAATTGTGTTTTTCTGCTTGTCATTGTAAGGTGTAGCACACTGAATATAGGCTATATGTATGAAAATAAGCTTCTGTTGGTTTACCAAATGAAGCCTGACAGTTTAAAAACAGCATGCAAATATGTGTGTTAATGAAGGTGGTAGTGTCCTTGGAAGTTACGTTGCCCTGTCACAAGTTACTATAGTAACAGTATATAGGTTGCTGAGTACTAAAGCAGGCTGCTCTTGCCCTCCTCTGTCCTCTTACTGATATTTAAAGACCCATTCCAGGTTTCATTTTGATGTGATGACCAAAAATGAATTTTTCAAGAGTTTTTGGTGTAAACAAACTCAGAAAATGTAGTGTGTAAAGGGAGTGACCTTTTGCTCTAGAAGTCAGGTGGTGTAATAAGAAAACCAAAATGACATACCATCCTGACCCGTATTTAGAGATATGGTGCCTTGCAAGGAATCTCCCTTGAAGTGGGACACAGCTGTAGACAGCCATGTGTGCATTGTTGTTGTTTTCACATGGGACAGGGCTTAATCTATGGAGTTAATTTGAGTTGTATTTAAATACTACTTTGCGGTAAAAATTGTCTTATAGTATCATCACCAACGTGGCTCAGATAATTCACACTCACTACCCAGCTGGCCTCACATGTGAAACCTGTCACGTAGAGAGTGTTACTTCAAAGCGCACTTACTTTGTTTTATAAGTAAAACATTATATAGGCCCAGTGGCGCAGATGGCAGAGGCATCCATACCTCACCTGCCGCAACATTGAAGACCTGGGTTCGGTGATGGACTGTGTTCACTGTGGGCTGGTTGGCAAGAGGAGGAGAGCATCTGGAGGATGGCTGTCCTCCTCTGGGAGGGAGGGTTGCAGGTACTTGGCACTAGCCTGTACCCTACTGGAGGCTCGGGGCCACAGGCTGTCAGTGTAACTTGGGGAGTGGAGGGATGGTGGCCATCGACGCCTCACATACAGTAGCATGCATGGTGCATCTAGCAGGCATTACATGCCTGTCCCTCCATACTGGAACAGGGAAAATGGCTGAGTGTAGCATGGATGACACTGTCCCCTCTCAGGCTCCGCACTGGGATGTAGGTCCCTCTCCCTCACCAGATCCATCTTGTCGATGGCATGGTGCCTACCACCAAACCCCACCATGAGGGGTAAGCTGTGGAGGAAACTTGGGATGAGATGAGTCCCTAGGGTACTGGAAGATGGGGCTTGGGGGGGTCGATGAAGAGCTAAGTTGCACCGCAGCGGGGAGGAAAAACAGATTAACTAAAAAAAGAAAAGAAAACGTTGCCTGTGTGACAACAGTATGTATTTCTTTAATCATTCTGTTTCTTCACCTGTTTTTCAGTCTGGTGGCAGAGGTTGAATATGACATCTCAGCCACGTTGGTGCACTTGGTACTCCCAGGGATGAATCTCCATCCAGTAGTGATCAAGCAGGGGGTGGGGAGGGAATTTGTGGCATGTAGGCTGGTAAGAAGGTGATAGTGATTGGGGACTCTGTAGTCATAGAAAAGGAGGGGCTGATCAATGGCTTATCACCTTGGGAAATATCCATTATTTGCCTTCCTGGAGCAATATCTATTGAAGTACTTTCATGGCTGGAGAGTTTGGCCAGGGTGGGGGGAAGGTATTGTGATTCACTTAGGAACCCTCAGTCTGAGCACTGCATTGTAGATCAGGTTATGAAAAGGTTCAAAAACTAGGTACAGTAGCAAGCTGAAAGAAGTGGCAGATATGGTAGCCTTCTCGGAGGGACCGCTAGTGCCACATATAGGAAAGAGTAGAAAGGACAGGATTTGAGTGTTTTAATGTGCAGCAAAAGGGTAAATGTGGAGAGGAGGCATTCAGGTTTGTGAGGGACTGCGGCTCATTCTTTGATGGTGACAGGTTGTTTGGAAGGGACCATTTATATCCAAGTGTCCCGTGGCAGAAGCTGGACGTTTACCCTGGGAGTTTAAACTAGATGAGGGGGAGGGCTACAGCAGAGTGCAGGAGTAGAACAGGTTTACTGTGGGATCTTAAGTGCCTCTCTCCAATCAAGCAGTATGGCAGGGACTACTAAAGAAATAAGGAAAAAAGTAGAAGGCAAGGAATAAAGAAGTAGAGAAAAAAGAAGGAATCTTAGAAGGCAAAGTGAAGATAAATAGAAAGTGCTGTACATAAATGTTTGAAGTCTGGGCAACAAGATGGATGAATTGTAGGCAGTGATGATGGCATTGTAATTGGACACTGGCCATTACTGAAACTTGGGCTAATCCATATACCTGCAGGCCTCTAAATGTCCCGGTATACAATCCTTGAGGATGGACTGGGAAAATAGGAAGCAGGAGGGGTGACACTGTATGTGCCACCACCAGCTGTGCCTGGAGTTCTAAAAACTTACTACAAATAAGACAGTGCCCCATTCCCCGGAGCATAATCCAATGAATGATCTCTCCACAGTCCCTGCAGCTGGCTAGCCCTCTGTTATGCCTGCATGGTGATGCTTCAATGAACGAGGAGAAAGGAGTAAGGTCCCTGTGGCTTCAAGTGATGAAAGGAGGTGGAAGGAGGCACAGGATATGGGTAATGGATAGACCATTAGATCAATCAATGGGAAGTGGGTGAAGCACTGGAGAGGGGGAAAAAGAAATTCACAGGATTGAGAGGAGTAGTATTGGTGGTAGACTTCAGTCTTCCAGATGTAGATTGGGGAACACGGGTAGCTAAGAGTTAGAAGGACTAGGTATTTGCGGATGTCACACAGGACAGCTTTCTTACACAGTGGGTGAGTGAGCCCACAAGTGGGGATTTGTTACTTGACTTGGTGTTGTCCAATCAGGACATTATTAGATATATTAGGGTAGAGGCCCCAGTTGACTAGAGTGACCATTGCATGGTGTGATTCGGCAGGAGGCTGGGGTTACAGCAAGTGAACATTGACACAAGGATTCTGGATTTAAAAAAAAAACAGATTTCAGAATTATTGAAAAGAAAATACAGGAAAGACTAAATTACTTAAAAAAAAGATTGATGGGATTGTGGCAAAGTGGGGTGCAATAAAGTGGCTATTTCTGAGGCAACCCATGAATGGGCTAGGAAGAAAATACAATAAATATTGGAAACCAAGATGGTTTGGTAGTCCGGTAAAGCAGGCTATTAGGGGAAAATGTGCATTCGGGATTTATAGGAAAGAGCAGCATGAGATGAATAGAATGATGTATAAGGAGAAACCGTGTATATGCAAAAACATTATTAGGAAGGCTAAGGCGAAGGCAGAATAAAGGCTAGCATAAAGGGTAAAGAAAAATGAGATACCCTTCTTTATATACGTTAGTGAAAAAGGGAAGACAGGGGACAGCATAGAAAGGATACGAAGGAGTTAGTACAGTTGATGGTTAAGAGAATGCAAGAATACTAAATTAATATTTTTGTTCGCTGTTCCCAGTTAAGAAAGCAGGAGGAAATTCATGGGTGATAGAAGGGGCAAGTTTGAGATGGGAAGAATTAAAAGGGAGCGAGTGCTAAAGAGACTGGGAAACTTAAAAATAAATAAATCACCAGGCTGTGACAGGATTCATTTTAGAGTATGAAAGGAAACCAGGCAAGTGCTGGTGGAACTGCTATCATTCCTCTATGGGGAGTCAGTAGCAACAGGTGTAGTACCTGTAGATTGGTGGGTAGCTAATGGTGGTTCTGCTGCATAATGGGTGTGATAGGGAAAATCTGATTAACTATAGACTGGTGAGCCTGCCATCAATAGTGGGAAAACTTTGGGAATCATTATTCGAGGAAGAGATAATTGCATTCCTGGAGGAAACCGATTTAATGGATAGGAACCAGCATGAATTCCCAAGGGGCCAGGCAGGTCAGATCAGTTTAGGAGACATTTATAATGTGGTGACACAAATGGCAGACAGGCGTCAGGCAGTGGTTGTGTTATATCTAGTTTTTAGCAATGCATTTGACTCATTACCACATTAAGGCTACTTAGAAAGATGAGTCAGCTAGGGCTAGGGCATGGAATAACTGGCTAGATTGAAAACTGGTTGACTAATAGAACACAGAGAGTGGTCCTAAATGGTAAATTATGTGATGGCAGGAAAGTGACTAGTGGAGTACTGCAGGGTTTGGTCCTAGGACCACTGCTGTTCAGTATGTGTATCTGTTACATATGCGATGTTATTCTGGGTAAGTTGTCAATTTGCCAATTTGCAAATGATCAAAATCTCTGTGGGAGTGCTGACACTGAAGGATTTAACATCATGAGACAGGATGTGAGAAGACTGGAGAAATGGCCCAGTGTGTAGCAGTTGAAATTCAATTTCAAAAAAGTGCATGGTGATGCACATAGGAGTGAAGAATCCTGGAACAGTTTATGACACTGATGGGATGGCAGTAGAGCACGAATGAGGACAAAGACCTGGGGTGCTAAGAAATAACCTAAGCTTATCTTCTCAGCTGGCCCAGTGACACAGAGGGCTGAGGTGCCAAGCGCTTCACCTGCCACCACACCAGGGACTTGGGTTGGGGAACTGATGTGGGTCGCTTAGGGGCCGGCTGGGGAGGGAGGATTGAGTGTCTGTAAGAAACGGCTCTCCTCCCTCGAGGCGGGGGGGGGGAGTTACGGTGGCTCGATTTGTCTGCCATCTGGAGGCATCCAGATGGCAGTGCATGTGAAGCCATACAAAGAGGGGTGGATCCAATGCACAGGGCGGTGGGGGCATCATCTCGGAGGTGGAGCTTGCACATCATGCTGATTGCACATGACATGGGCAGGGGTGAAAATTAGTGCAAAAAACCTTGGACTGCAGGATTAAAGACCAACCCCTCCCAATCTCCACTGACGTCTCAGCACCCCCCCTCTCAAAAGTCCTGTAGCAGAGGACAGCAGAGGAAGGTAAGTTCCAGAGAAGTCAGGTGTTGGGGTTGGGGGAGTTGGTCAGAAGGGGGCCGCCAGGGGCAGATAAGGAGGATACAAGGTATATGGGAAAAAAATCTTCTCAGTTCAATAAGGCACACAGGAGGGCTAACAAGATGCTGGGATGCAGAAGGAGAGGGATTATTAGCTGAGGGAGGGAGGTGATACTAACCCTGTATAGCTAGATCTCTGGTCCAGCCATACCTGGAGTACTGTGTGTAGAACTGGTGCCCATATTTAAGGAAGGACAAGTATACTGTAGATTAGGGTCAGTGCAGAGAAGGGCAACATAGAAACATAGACAATGACTGAAGGAAAAAGACCAATGGTCCAGCCATTCTGCCCATGGTACCCAGTCTAACCCCAGGACCTATTTTCCATACAGGGTCCGAAGAATATGTATGGACAACACGGCAAAACATATGAAGACTGAAAAATATTAACATATACTCACTGGAGGACAGAAGGGAGAGAGGGACATGGTAGAGACTTTCAAATACATGAAATGATTCAGTAGAGGATACAGCAAGTTTATTTAATCTGAGAAACAGTAGGTCCACTAGAGATCATGTTCTTAAGCTGCAAGGGAGAGTTTCAAAAAATACAAGAGAAAGTATTATTGCATAGAAGGGGATGTGGATGGGTTGAATAAACCTCCAGACAAGGTTGTGGAGGCAGAGACAATATCAGGGTTTAAAGAAAACTGAGATGCCTTTCATTGAGTTATAAGATGGGATCATGTAGCAAGGAGAGGGGAGGATGAGGAAAATAATCAAGTTGAGTGAGATTCCAAGTAGGAAATCCTGGGACAGACTACATGGACTGCTCAGGCCTTTGTATGTCCTGCTCTTCTTCTGTGTTTCTATGTGTCACTGTTCCCTTTTTTCCCCTGTAACCATCCCACACCCTGCCACTCCTACCTACCACTGTGGAATCTCACCATGACTTGCCAGGCTTTCCATCCTGGATCCAGTCTATGTGTTAAGAGACTGCACTAGAGCCATCTCCCTGGCTGTCAGGGATGCGGACACTGCATTGAATAGGCCAGTCCCTCCTCCTAGACCATTTCTACAACAGTGGTGGGTGGCATTGTACTATGGGTTGAAGGGACATGTTGCCCCTTGGTCAAACATGTGAGAGGGGGCGCCATTACTGTTGTAGCGTGCAGCCTTGGGCATTGTGACCAGTCTGGATGTTGGGGTGGGGCCTGGGCTTGGTGCCTCTGTGCTTTCCCACCTGTGGTCTTGCTGTGTCTGCTTGAATGACAAGGATGGAGGTGGAACTAGACACGATCCTTGTGCAACAGCTGTTCTTCCCACTGGGCCATCAGCAGACAGTTCAGTGAAAAGTGCAAGGAAACTTCCCTGAGGCTGGAAGAGCACCTATCGGACAGCTCCACCAGCCCTTGACACCACTGATTAGGATCGGAGGTCCAGGATGGGAACCTGTAATGTCTGAAATGGAACATGGATGCCTTAATCACTAGGCAGTTGGGGCAGCTAATCTATTTTTTAAATGAGCGGTCCATTGCTCAGTTCTGTTGCTACTTTCTACAAAAACTAGACTTATGAAACATAACTACACTTATTTTTTAAAACTGGAATCTTTATCAGAAGCTGTGGGGTTTAGGAACCTCACTCCCATTACCACCCTAGGAGGTATTTTAGTATGTTTTAAAAAAAGCTGCATTTATAGATTGACACAAGGGTTACACGTGGCTAGCCCACATCTACCATTTGTGCACACAGGTCAGACATGTTTCGGGGATGCAGTTTTCAAAGATTCCATGACAACCTTTTGGTCCCTTCAAAACAGTGTTAGGATAGCATTTTTTTCAAGTCCACTTTAGAACACCCATAAAAATAATAAAAATTTATCACAAAAAAGGGGGGTTTGCATTTCGCTGTCTGATTTTGCAGGGTGTAAGGCTTGCATAATTTTTATTCCAGCTATGTGCTTGTGCATATGATTTAGATTATGGTTATGTAGATGGTGTCGTGACTGAATTTTACAATACATTAATCCCCAAGAACTGGAATAGATATATAGACCATGAAAAGCAGTAGTCTTCGGCTAAAGTCTGTTATCTTGCTAAAGCATGTTGTATCAAGGTTGTGATACAGGGGTTTATGCCATAAACAAAAGCTGCCGCACTTAGCACTTACGTGCCTTTACTTGGTACACTGAGACAATTTGCATTCTGAGCTGGTTTCATCACAACTGGAAAATAAAATATTTATCCCTAACAAGGAGGGTCTAATGTTTATTTCATACAGTACCCTAATGGGGTCAGAAATTATTTGCTTTATCTGCATGTGCCTAATTCATTGTATGCATCCCTCTAGAGAAGTGTAACAGGAAAATATTCAGCATAACACATTTTTTTTTTTATTTATTTACCCAGCAGAGTCCAGCTGAGATACAGCATTTTGTTTCCAGTGGGGTACTGCTTTATCCCATTTCCATAGCTGTGTGGACTAGAGCACTGAGATGTTAAGTGACTTGCCCAATGTCACACAGTGAGTATTTGGCTCTAGCGGGGTTTGAACCTGCAAGCTTTTGGTTCCCAAAACCAGTGCTCTAACCACTAGACCACGCTGCCTATAGTTGTAGATTATATCATTACATTTGATGTAGTAGAGTACCCATTCCTAATTTTCACATAATACAATTAAGAAATATCTATAAATCTATTTTCCACATTTGATTTTTTTTGTTGTTGTTGTGAAGGCCTTTGCAGTATAAAGTACTAAGGGAACTTTATGCAGCTGAAAAATAGCTGTCTCGTTCAAAGCTTATTTTAATATTATAGTTGCCACGATAATGTTTTGTTTACACTGATTTTTTCTTGCCATATGTAATGTTTATATGCAGTGTAGCCAGTAGTGACTTTATATCAGAGCATGTGCTGTTTTAAAAAAAAAAGAAACATGCTGCACCACAGTTGGTGCCCCTTGGGGTGCCGAGCTACCACTGTAGCAACAATATGTCCACTTTAAATGGGTGCCCTGGATGCCATCTGTGGGCCCCCCCGTACTGTGCTAACCACTAGAGGCTGGAGGCCGTATTAACTTTGGCATCACTGTGAATTATTGGTAGGACTTTTAGATGAACAAACAATGTTCACTGTGCCCTCCCCCCACCTGATACTGCCCCAACTGGCCTGTATTCACTGTTTTTTATATTTATCTAACTCAACATGTCTTCTTACCATGCTTTAAATGAAATGGGTTCTTACCTAATAAACTTCAGCTGAGATTTGCAAAAGCCTAACCACTACTTCACGGCGACCCTCTTTGGCAGGTCCTACAGTATTCCATATTAATTTCTATTCACCTTGCTGATACGAGTTGATGTCCTGCTGTTTCAGTTTCCTTTTGTGCAGAGACCGTACATATCTCATATCAGTGAGGTAAATTGAAATGAACGTGGAGTAGTGTAGAACCTAACCCAATGGGGTCATCGTGAAATGATGTTAGACTTTCACAAATCTCAGATGATGTTTGTTAAGTAAGAACCCCTGTTTAAAGTATAATTGGAGAGGTATGTAAGCAATAACCCATAACAGGATATGGGGTTATGGAAATTTAATGCATGGCTGAGTGCATTGTGAGGCATGAGGCTACAGGCATAGTGCCCACATAGCACCCCAGCCATGCATTAAATCCCCATAACCCCATACCCTGGAGTGGGTTATTGCACATACCCTGGAGTGGGTTATTGCATTTATAAATTGGATTTCCTTAAAAAGCCGAATAGGACCACAGAAACAAGTTTTTGACCTGTGAAAAGACAGAAGAAGGGACTCTTATCCTGCTGCCTGCCGAAGTAGTCTGTCAAAACAGAGATCACAAACAGTAACACAACCTGACAAAGAGAGACACAGTCACAGGAAAGCATTCATCTAAAAATCACAAAAAAAAGGATGTTTTATACTTTTTTGTTCTAAAATATGTATTTGGTGGTGGCAGCAGGGAATACAGCTTATGTTTGGAATCACATATTTTACAGATAGTTTCTTTGCCATGTTCTCTCTCCTTGCATCCAGTCCATGTTCTCTCTCCTTGTATCCAGTCCATGTTCTCTCTCCTTGCATCCGGTCTCACCAGATTGCACTTTTTTAATGCGTCATCATATGAGACCTCAGCCCCTAAGATTAATCATAGTGCTCTTTTGTATTCTTTCTAACTCATTACTCTTTATTTGTGTGAGCCCCCATCCCATAGTGAGGATCCACATTCAAGTACTGGTCTTACTATAGTACAATAAAAATATACCAAATCGCCTTGACTAGCCCTCGACCTTTTTAACATGGTCAGAAAGTGTTTTCTCAGATTTCCTTTTTTTCCAAGTACAAAGCCTTAACAGTAGGGAAATGTGTTGGGGTAAAAAAGTTGAATTATATGCCGTGAAAGTATCTTATAAAAAAATCAATGAAAACATGATCTTTACGTGCACAGCAAAGGTTTTCTATTTTCTATGTACTGTAAAAACAAAAACACTTTTCATTATAAAACCTATGAAAGTGACATCTTTGGGACAATATCTAACACATCTGAAAGTTTCAGGTTTTAAATCATTACATTTTTAGTTATTAAAGTGCAAAAAATTTGTAAAAATGTATAATTTTCTGCCAACCCCCCCATAACTTTAAAACCATTGGCCTGAAGTTTACCACATTTTCTGGGTTTTGAGATCCTGTCGCAATGCGTATGCGTTCTGATTTCCGTCTGTCGCTCTCTTTCTCACATACACACGTATACACACACACACATACACAGTCTCTGTCTCTCTCTCTCTCACTCATTAGTTCATATTAGCCTGGTTAAAACTACAGTATGTAATTTATTCCAAGAGTGAGGAGGAAGGACCGTAACTCAAGAGTGGCAAAGCCATAAATAAGTTTTATGGTCCCCCCGACACACACACACACACACACACACACACACACACACACTAGTGGAATAAATAGCATATTACTTGTCAAGCCATTGTGTGTTCAATTCATAAAGCACTATATCTAAGTTAGGACTTTTACATTAACTCAGTATGTGTATATTTAACTGTTTATGTTTGGGCTCACTGCTGTACTTGGAATGCTGCACAAGGACTCTGGAATGTTATCAAGCATTGTGAAGGCTAGTCTCCATTGGTTAGGTATTCTACTGGAACATGTCTGGAGTGAGAATATGTAAGCAATAATACCCAACAGGGTGGGCGGTATTGTGCTATACCGGACTGCCCAGGGGCGAATGAGGCCCTCGACGCAGGTGGAGGGCCTTATAGCCCTGGAAGGTCCGTATAGCACAATACCACCCACCCTGGAGAGTATTATTGCGCTTAGAAAATGGGCAGTGTAAAAAAAAAAAAGGTCAATAAAAAACTGTTAATAAAGTAGTTCAATGTAAGTTTTGAGATAAAATAGTTCCTCCACCTGGATCAGAATGACTAGAAAGCACCCCTCCACCAACCTGTTAAGATGAGGCACCCCCCCCAATCGCCACTGGCAACGGAAGTTTGTTTGTGAGACTTCAGTTTAAATAGCATTTCATTAGTTCAGCTTGATCCACAATAGCGTTTTCTGCCCCTTTCGTTTTCTTTGCGATCAGGAAAAGCAGCATCAGAAAGGCGGTATTAGCGGGAGACAAGAGTCATGAGAAACAATCGAGGATTTGGATAGGAAAGGAAGATGGAAGGGAAGGGTACAGAAACACACTACTGCAGCTGCTACAGAGACAGACATAGCCATGTACTGCTGCTATTGTTGAGCCTCCGATCCTGGTAAGCTGTGCACCCACTGTAGTCTGAGCCTACACAAAGCCGTTTTTGGGAGGTAGCAGTCAGTATAGCAACATAGTTTGCTTTTTGCTGGAGTGCCCGATCGTGGTAAGCTGTGCAACCAAGGTGCTCTGGCTCTACTCAAAGCTGTTTTGGGGAGGTAGCAGACAATATAGATTTTTTGGTAAGCACCACACATAAGGCAGCTCAGCCAAGCAGCACTTTTGAGTCTAGCTGCTGTGAAGAGTCGCGTGCTGCACCTTTAAAAGCTGCAGTGAGAATGGACAGTTCTGTAAAGCTGATCCTCTGACTGGTTCCCTTTTGTTTTGTTTCTTAGCATGTGTGGCTATGCTTTATATTAAATTTTCACTGAACTAAGGCAGACTGGGATGTGTGGGATCTTCTGTCGGGGGGGGCTCCTACTGCCTCATTCAGTTGACCACTTTCTGTGAGATGCTTCAGCGTGAGGTGAGACTGTGATGTATAGAGTTTTGTGTCTGCAGTGGAGGCAAAGAGAAAGAAATCACAGTCACAGAAAAGGAAGGTGTATGTTTGTTTTAATTTGACATAAAAGGCAGCAGGGGTACTGGTTAGGTTTATAATTGTATATGGAGAACGTGTTGTGGACTGACGTTGGGTTTGAGCTCTTGGTGAGCGAGAGAAAAAATGGTGGCTATTTTGAATTGTTAATGAGGGGTTTTAGCCAATGAGATTGCTGGCTGGGAAGCAGGATTCTTGTGATGGGATTGGCTGGGCTGGTACTTTTAATAGGTGGGCATCTGTTGTCTGATAGATGCCCACCTAGAGAAGTCCCTCAGCCAATCAGAAGTGACAAATAGCTTTACCCATTTTCTAATGGATAGTGATGCATCTCGAGTGAGAATGTCATAGTTATTTTCATTCTAGACTCATCATCAACAGAAATAATTCACTTCTTAAAACACATTTATTTCTCTTGGTGTTCTACAGGTGGGGCACAGGACAGGATGGGTGTTCTTGGGTAATATGGGCACTCCTCCAGTGTGTCCTGCGCCATGAGACCACATAGCAGAACTGATACTTCAGTGAATGCCGCTCTCTGGAGGGTGTTTTTGCATCTTCAAATGGCCTGGCATTAAAAATGGGTTAGACTTTAAAAATGTAGCACTGTGCATACATGACTGCATGTAGACACTGCAAGTAAACTGGGTCATCCAGTTAGAAAGCAATATTTGTGATAACCAACTTGACCCATTTTATAAAAAAAAAATATATAAAATTACTTCTACAAACGTGTAATATGCAAGATAATAATGGCATTGATGGGATCCATAAGCCCTAAGGGTGAGCGTATTTATGAACTCTTTAGACTTCCAAGATGTCATTATTTCATGAGTCTACAGCACTGTTCTAGCATTTATAAATAATACATTTTGGGTTAGTTGAACAAGAACAGCTTTATTTTAATTTTTTTAGAGATGTTAAAAACTTTCTAGCAGTGTAAGAGTTAATTGTGGGAAGATTAATCATTTTTTTTGTTGTAGCTGATTGTAATTTTTGTTGAAGCAGCTATTGCCCTGGCCCCTCGCCGCACTCTCCTTACCCTAACCTTCTGCTTCCCTTCTTTCTCCATCTCTCTTCTGTCCCAGTCCCCCATTCAGACTCCTTCCCTGGAACGAAGCAGTTGCTTTGGCCATGGCCAGGTGCTGCTCACATCCCAGTTGTATGCCAGTTAACTATACCAACCCCGTAATATCTTCCTTACCTGTTTTTTCTTTTTCCCCAGTAAATATGCCAGCTTTACCCTTTTGCGAGCCTATCTGTTGTAAAGGCTCCTTTGTTCAATGCTGATGTATATTTCTGGATATATGTATACATCACACTGTTCTGTACATATGTATATTTTACTTCTCTGTATGATATTGTATTATGTCTTCCTTGTTACTGTACTATCATTTTTATTACGACCAGGTCCATCATTCAGATGAGCATTGCTCAGTGGTGCCCGCCTGGATAAATAAAGACTTGATTGATTGATATATCACTGAAATAGTTTTATGTTGTTTGTGATTGTGAGTAAGTGGAAGATGGCTGCTGTCAGCTTCTGTTGTTTGTAAGTTTCATTTCTAAGCTTCTGTGATTGGGGAGTTGCTCCATTTCTACATTAAAATGTGTGTTTAGTTTGCATTTGTGTAAAGATAAACATATTAGTTTTATGGAGTCTGAAATGTGCTGCCAGTTTTAAAAGGGTTTGGTAAGGTCTGTGTGGAAGACAGTTTTTCTGTTTTACTGCAGTACAGTACTGAAGTTTGCTTGGTCGGTCTTTACTATGTGTCTGTTTGCAAGTGCATTTCTGGAGGTAAGTGGCTTGCTACTTTCAAATAGTGTTTTTTGGTGGTTGTTGAAAAATACACACCTATATACTACACTAGTGGTGATTAAACGGGGTAAATACATTGTGGTATTTTGGAATAAATATTTATTTTCACTTCAACCACATGCTATTTCATTTGGAACACATGTTTTCCACTTTGAATATGTAATTGCCACTTAGAATCTGCAAACAGAGCTCAGAGAACAATTGGCCAGATCATTTATAGTGGAAACGAGGTAATTTTAAGCTAAAAAAAAGTAATGAAAAAAAACCCCTAATAAAAGCATTACAAATAGTGTGTTATATGTGAATCACATAATGGATTGCAGTAGAATAAGACATTTATAGTATCTCCACACATGGGTAGGAAGACCTTCATAAATTAATTTGTTGCTTCGCCACTTGTGAATTATTAGTCTTACCATTCACTAGTGAGATAAATACTACAGCCCCATATTCAAAGGAGATGTACGGCATATCCCATCAGAAAATGGAGGTGTGTCGAGCACCCCATACAATGTGCTGCAGTGCGGTATTCAAAGGGCAGTGATGCGCCGCTCAAAGGAGGATGGGCTATGGCCCACAGAAAATGTATGTGGCGCAAGATGAGGGGGCGTTCCCATGAATATGCCATGCTGGGGAATATTCATAGGGAATGCACCCCTCAAGGGTCAGCCCTGTGCTGTGCAATGACAGGCTGGACAAAGCAGACCTAAATCTGCCAGCCACCCAAAGACAGGCTGCGGAAGTGCGAACATATGCACAGCAACCTGCTAGTTGCAACCCCCCTCCCATCCTTGATCCAATGGTAAATATAACCCCCAAACCCTATTCCATAGTGTAGTGCTACCCCCACCCTACCCCGATCCTCGATCGCTGGTAACACACCCCAAACCCTATTCCATAGTGTAGTGCTACCCCACCCTACCCCGATCCCCGATCGCTGGTAAATACACCCCAAACCCTATTCCATGGTGTAGTGCTACCCCCACCCTACCCCGATCCCCGATCGCTGGTAAATACACCCCCAAACCCTATTCCATAGTGTAGTGCTACCCCCACCCTACCCCGATCCCCGATCGCTGGTAAATACACCCCAAACCCTATTCGAGTGTAGTGCTACTCCCCACCCCCCGATCCCCGATCGCTGGTAAATACACCCCAAACCCTATTCCATGGTGTAGTGCTACTCCCACCCTACCCGATCCCCGATCGCTGGTAAATACCCCCAAACCCTTTTCCATGGTGTAGTGCTACCCCACTCCTACCCCGATCGCTGGTAAACACACCCCAAACCCTATTCCATAGTGTAGTGCTACCCCCACCCTACCCCGATCCCCGATCGCTGGTAAATACACCCCAAACCCTATTCCATGGTGTAGTGCTACCCCCACCCTACCCCGATCCCCGATCGCTGGTAAATACACCCCCAAACCCTATTCCATAGTGTAGTGCTACCCCCACCCTACCCCGATCCCCGATCGCTGGTAAATACACCCCAAACCCTATTCCGTAGTGTAGTGCTACCCCCACCCTACCCCGATCCCCGATCGCTGGTAAATACACCCCCAAACCCTATTCCATGGTGTAGTGCTACCCCCACCCTACCCCGATCCCCGATCGCTGGTAAATACACCCCAAACCCTTTTCCATGGTGTAGTGCTACCCCACCTACCCCGATCCCGATCGCTGGTAAATACACCCCAAACCCTTTTCCATGGTGTAGTGCTACCCCCACCCTACCCCGATCCCCGATCGCTGGTAAATACACCCCCAAACCCTATTCCATAGTGTAGTGCTACCCCACCCTACCCCGATCTCGATCACTGGTAAATACACCCCAAACCCTATTCCGTGAGTGTAGTCTACCCCACCCTACCCGATCCGATCGCTGGTAAATACACCCCAAACCCTATTCCATGGTGTAGTGCTACCCCCACCCTACCCCGATCCCCGATCGCTGGTAAATACACCTCCAAACCCTATTCCATGGTGTAGTGCTACCCCCACCCTACCCCGATCCCCGATCGCTGGTAAATACACCCCAAACCCTATTCCATGGTGTAGTGCTACTCCCCACCCTACCCCGATCCCATCGCTGGTAAATACACCTCCAAACCCTATTCCATGGTGTAGTACTACCCCACCCTACCCCGATCCCCGATCGCTGGTAAATACACCCCAAACCCTATTCCGTAGTGTAGTGCTACCCCACCCTACCCGATCCCGATCGCTGGTAAATACACCCCAAGCCCTATTCCATGGTGTAGTGCTACCCCACCCTACCCCGATCCCCGATCGCTGGTAAATCACACCCCAAACCCTTTTCCATGGTGTAGTGCTACCCCACCCTACCCGATCCCGATCGCTGGTAAATACACCCCAAACCCTTTTCCATGGTGTAGTGCTACCCCACCCTACCCGATCCCCATCGCTGGTAAATCACCCCCAAACCCTTTTCCATGGTGTAGTGCTACCCCCACCCTACCCCGATCCCCGATCGCTGGTAAATACACCCCCAAACCCTATTCCATGGTGTAGTGCTACCCCCAAGCTACCCCGATCCCCGATCGCTGGTAAATACACCCCAAACCCTATTCCATGGTGTAGTGCTACCCCACCCTACCCCGATCCCGATCGCTGGTAACTACACCCCAAACCCTTTTCCATGGTGTAGTGCTACCCCCACCCTACCCGATCGATCGCTGGTAAATACACCCCAAACCCTTTTCCATGGTGTAGTGCTACCCCACCCTACCCCGATCCCCGATCGCTGGTAACACACCCCAAACCCTATTCCATAGTGTAGTGCTACCCCACCCTACCCCCGATCGCTGGTAAATACACCCCCAAACCCTATTCCGTGGTGTGGTACTACCCCACCCCGATCCGATCGCTGGTAACACACCCCAAACCCTATTCCGTAGTGTGGTGCTACCCCACCCTACCCGATCCTCGATCGCTGGTAAATACGCCCCAAACCCTATTCAGAGTGTAGTGCTACCCCACCCTACCCCGATCGCTGGTAAATACACCCCAAACCCTATTCCATGGTGTAGTGCTACCCCCACCCTACCCCGATCCCCGATCGCTGGTAAATACACCCCCAAACCCTATTCCATGGTGTAGTGCTACCCCCACCCTACCCCGATCCCCGATCGCTGGTAAATACTCCCCAAACCCTATTCCGTGGTGTAGTGCTACCCCCACCCTACCCGATCCATCGCTGGTAAATACGCCCCCAAACCCTATTCCTGGTGTAGTGCTACCCCCACCCTACCCGATCGCTGGTAAATACACCCCAAACCCTATTCCATAGTGTAGTGCTACCCCCACCCTACCCCGATCGCTGGTAAATACACCCCAAACCCTATTCCATGGTGTAGTGCTACCCCACCCTACCCCGATCCCGATCGCTGGTAAATACACCCCAAACCCTGTTCCATAGTGTAGTGCTACCCCACCCTACCCGATCCGATCGCTGGTAAATACACCCCAAACCCTATTCCATAGTGTAGTGCTACCCCACACCTACCATCCCCGATCGCTGGTAGATACACCCCCAAACCCTATTCCAGGGGTAGTGCTACCCCACCCTACCCGATCCCCGATCGCTGGTAAATACACCCCAAACCCTTTTCCATGGTGTAGTGCTACCCCACCCTACCCCGATCCCGATCGCTGGTAAATACACCCCCAAACCCTATTCCATAGTGTAGTGCTACCCCCACCCTACCCCGATCCCGATCGCTGGTAAATACACCCCAAACCCTTTCCATGGTGTAGTGCTACCCCACCCTACCCCGATCCCGATCGCTGGTAAATACACCCCAAACCCTATTCAGTAGTGTGAGTGCTACCCCCACCTACCCCGATCCCCGATCGCTGGTAAATACACCCCCAAACCCTATTCCATAGTGTAGTGCTACCCCCACCCTACCCCGATCCCCGATCGCTGGTAAATACACCCCCAAACCCTTTTCCATGGTGTAGTGCTACACCCAGCCTACCCCGATTCCCAATCACTTTTAAATACACTCCCAAACCCTTTTCCATAGTGTAGTGCTACCCCGCCATCCTTCCGTGATTGGTGTTAATAATATCCCCAGACCCTTTTCCAAAGTGTAGTGGTACTCCCCTCCCATCCCCGATCCCCGAATGATGGTAACTAAATCCCCCAAACCCATTCCATAGAGTAGTGGCCCCCCCACCCAGCCACCCACTCAGGCACCCACATCCCAACACGCTCCCCCGTCCTAGCAGGGCCAGTCAGCCAGCGAGCAGCACAGCCCTCCGCACACCTCCATGGCTACCTGCTGACTGATCTGTCAATGATAGCGTACAGTATAGACTACACTCCCATTGGTTGAACTGTCTAGCATGGTCCCATCATCTGTGTTAGTTATTTTAGTCTCTTGGTAACAGCCATGTTACAAATCTAGTTGTACTGAGTCTGACTGAAGACGTATGCTGCTGGTATCAAAACAAAGTTATTTTGTACAGGAGGAAGTTTGTTTCTTTTACTTTTACTTTACTTAAGAACCACAGCCGGTATAAAGACAGTTCTTGAAATTTGTCTGTATTGAAATAATGTTTTGAAAGCTGCATTTAAATGTTTTTTTTTTAAAATGCGTGTGTCTGGGTTAGATATGTAAAATGTCTCTTACAGGCAATCTGTTGCCTTTCAGCTTTATGGGGGAAGGGGCTCGAAAAAGTTCTCTTTTATGTAAGTCAGGCTCTGAGATCTTTATTTTATTTATTTAAGATTTATTTTAACAGGGAAGTCACGTTGGAGTTCAGACTCCATTTTCAAGCTTACCCTGATAATGGAAAATGTTACTTAAATGTGATCTGTATGTAAATACAATTACTTTTAAGTATATTGTTTATTACCTTTTTTGACTAGTTTTTTACTTATGTTACAATGTGTAAAGACAATGTTCTTCCTTAGGACCCGCTTAAAAAATAGGTGTGACACCTAAATGTGTCTATCCTGGTGTATGAAATGATAAAATAAATAACTAAATAAATAAATATATGTGCAAATAAAACAAGAATTTGCATCTCTCCCACTTTTAAACCAACTCAAAAATATAGTGCTTCATTTCCTTGTAATTATGATATATGAGTTACATTAAAAATATGTACTAGCATCTGTTATGGGAACGTGAACATTACATTCTGAAATTGTTAGCTTTGTTGCACAGGGATAACACATGACAGAGTGTGTGGTTATGATGGGCTAATGGACACTTTGAATGGTTGTCAATCAGGAGGTGAAACTGCTGCAACCACCGTAAAAGTGCATTGTTACTTTAAGACTGCACGCTGTGGGGTGTGTTATCCCACTTATAAAATGAGCTTTTATCTGTTGAAAAAAATATGTAGTTGAGGTGAAGTGTATGGTTGTCAGAAAATAAACAGTCATGTGACGTGTTTTGACCAGTGAGGTTACAGGATTTGATAGCCAATTGAAGTTGAAGTTTATTTGTATTGTAACAGGACTTGGTACTAGGCAGAAGCCTGTTTTCAGGCCTGTCCTGCTTTTAGGCATACAAAGTTACAGCAAAAGTGACAACATAACTTAAATACAATAATAGGATTACACAAGTATTCAGGTGCAAGCTCGTACAAACACAGACTGATTGGCAAGTGCTACCTTGAAATTAGTGTAAGTGGGAAGATATTGACGGTTTGGGGGTAATGAATTCCATGCTGTGGCTGCTATGGAGTTAAAAGATATTGCACCATATCTTGATCTTGTTTTCTGAACTACAGATTCTTCTCCAGTCACTTCTCGAAGGGAGTATTTTGAAGAAATTGGGGTTTACTTATTCAGCAGATTAGACGGAGCCTGGCCTGCCATACATTTATAAAGAAAACCTAACAACTTCCTTTCTCTCCTAATTTTTAAAGATCTCCAATTAACATTCCGAAGCAGTGTACAATGATGTATCGTTACAGGTGGGCATGTGTAACCCAAAACAAACCTAGTAGTACAGTCCATCCATCTTTTGCAGGTTTCCCTTACCTGCTGTTCCATAGACTGCACTACCATAATCCAACAAAGGCAACATGACCACTGAGGCCAGTTTGTCTCTGGTTTCATATGTCATACAAAATTTACGTCTTCTGAGGGCACCCAGTTTTTGTGTTACCTTAGTATACAGTGTCATCACTATTAATATGATCATTGAACTTTAGTTCAGAATCGAACCAAACAACTACAGTAGGTACTTGCAAGAATTTACTTGATCAATTTTAATACCATCCAGAGAAAAAATATTTTAATTGGCTTGTCCGGATGACTCTTTTCTCAGCCCCAGACTTAAACAACATCATATTGTGTTTTTTTACTATTCAAAATCAACTTATTTTGTATCAACCAGTTTTCTAAGTTTATTAAACTCTGATTACAAAACTTTTTGTATCTCATTTTGTTCATGGGCTGGAAAAAAGAAGGACTGTGTCATCAGTGTACATTTAAAGGGTAAGATTTGAAAATAACCTTGACAAATCATCTATAAAAAGAACAAATAATAAAGGGCCCAATATAGATCCCTTTGGGACCCCGTTTGCCACTGCTCTCACACCAGATGTTATACCTTCTACCGATACAACCTGCAGTCTACCTTCTAGATAGGATCCAAACCATTGCAACACTTCTTTCCCAATCTGTTTAATGGCAGTCTTTTGTAGCAACAGTTTATGATCAACTGTATGAAAAGCTTTTGTTAGATCCACGAACATGAGCCCCGTGCACCTTCTTTGTTCTAGTGCATAGGAGGTGCTGTCTGTGAAATCCAACAAAGCTGTTTGCATGGAATGGAGCGGTATGAAGCCAGACTGTTGAAGGGAGAGCAGATCATGAGATGTTAGATATTCAGACAATTGCTTGTGAATGTCCTTCTCCAAAATCTTAGAATCAAGGGAAAGTAAAGATATGGGATGATAAATTATTCATCTCAAAAGAGTCACTACCCTTATAAACCAAGACAACTTTAGCTGATTTCTGCTCAGCAGGAAAGGAGCCACAACAAAGACTTTTACTTAATAATTCTGCCAAGGGAGCAGCAATCATGTCCACACCTTCCCTCAACAGCCTGGCTCCAGTACTGTCTAGACCACCTGGTTTTGATATAGTAAGTGTTGACGGTTGTTTCCATATGTCTTCGATTTTAAACAACATAAGTGTAAACAAAAGTCTCCTCTCTACAGGGTATTCAAAATGTATGGTCTCACTATCCTGAACCAAGTCAAAATTAATATTATTACCTACTGTCGGGATTGATATAAAAAAGTATTCATGATTTCTGCTATTTGTTTAGGGTGAAAAATCAGTTTGTTTTCGACGTTTAAAGATGATAAATATGAAGATCTAACTGGAGATTGAAGCTGTCTTATTAACTTCCAAAAGTGACAGGAGCCAGACACCATTTCAAATTTGTTTTGATAATATATTTCGTTCACCTCCTTTATAAGTCCCTGACAACTGTTTTCAGATTTTTTTGTAAGCGTACCACATGCTATTTCAATTAATTTCCTTGCCTTCTTCCAAAGTCTATCTCTAATCCACATAGTTTATAAAAATTGTCCAGTTATCCATGGCATTACAGAACAAATAGGTGTGTGTTTATCACACACACTCAAAAATTCTGAAAAAAAGTCAACGGCATCATCGATTTCTGGTATTAGGTCAAGTCGATCCAAACGCACCCTAGATAGGTTATCCAGGAATGGCAATTTATTAAATTCATGAAAGACCTAAATTCACTATAAGAAACATTTTTAAACTTGACCTGGAACTTTATTTCGGTCCTACAACTAATTTAGCAGTGGGCCCCTAATAAAGGTGGACCCACCTCCCCTTTCCCAGTTTTTAACTTTTTTGAAACAAAAATTAAATTAGTCAGATTTCATCTCCCATGTTACTAATTCTTGTGGGAGTATCAATAATCTGTATTACGTCAAGTGGACAAAGATCCTCATATAATCTACTTTGCTTTGGTCCGCCTAGTAGGCATTGAAATCCCCTACTATTACAAGATGTTTTAATTTTGCTAGGTTTTCAAAATAATTGGCCAGATCATCAAGCATACATGAAATTATATGTGGGGGTGACAACACCACGCAGACATTAGGTTTAGTTTACTCACCTCCACCAACACCCCTTCACTTCTCTTTATACAAACTTTCTGTCACAAACTACTTGGGCCCAAGTCCTCTCTAACATATAATAAAACACTACCTCCCCTTCTATGTCTGTCTTTTCTGAATACTTTATAATCCTGAATGACTATTTCAGCTTCAGCAATTTTAAAATCTAAGCAGGTCTCTGATATCCCTAACAATGCTGGTTTTGCTTTTAAACAGCAAATCCTCAGCTCATCAGTTTTTGGCAGGAGACTCCATGCATTTGTATGGTGAATTGAAATCTGACTTTACTTTTGTCGGCCCTGGGTTTACTTCTACATCTCTTGCAAGGAGTAGTATCAGTAGACAAAGTTTTGTTTTACATTGTCCATTAGTTGCCTCTACACATATGATTCCTACCTTGTTGTATTTGTTATGGCCCAGGCATGCATTTTGGATTCTGACAAAATTTTTCACTACAGTTATTAGGCTAAATTTCCTCAGGGAAAGTTCTGCTGTATTACGTTTCCTCTGGCAAATCTACTCCTCCACAAAATTTATGCCGACAGACCAGAGAAAGAACAAATCCCCAAGTCCAAGCCTAATAAGGTTAATTTCCCTTTCCTGCCTAACATCCAGTCCCATTACGCTTACATAAACAAAGTAAACATATTAGAGCTGGCCTGGTGGTGCTGAGGGTTGAGGCACTGGACGCCACACCTCACACCATGCCGGCGATCCGGTTTCGGGAATGAGCTAGGGGAGCCAGGGGTCGGCCAGGGAGGGAGAGTATCGAGCATCCACAGGACTGCTCTCCTCTCCCTGGGGAGGGATCCAGGGGCAGCTCGGTGTCCTAGTGACCCCCGATGGAGATCAGGGGTACTACAGGAGCACCAACTCGAGTTGTAAGGGGGCGGGGAGTGCGGCAGACATCAGCAGGGCAGCCGTGCACAGACGTCATAGCACATCGCCTTCCTGGGGGCAACAAAAAGCTAGAAAATCCCCACCCACGGGGATAGGCGACGGCACCATCACTTATCACCACACTCCACCTGCCGGACTCCTTCCACCCTCGGGCCGAGCCCAGCCTGGCCTACCAAATTGTAGATAGAGTGCCCTGGGAGGAAAGGGCGGCCCTACCTCAGGGGGCTCAGAGCCGGAGGATCTCTGGGCTGGTGCCGGGGGCTGGAGAATTTAGGGCATGGAGGTAGAGCAACGAGAGAGGTGGATGCCTGAGAGAGTTCCCTGTGAGTGCGTAGTATAAACAGAGTGAAAAAAAAAAAGTAAAAATATTAACCCATAATCAACTAACCTAAAAATAAAAATTCTTAACCCTCCTAAAGTTACAAATTATGATAACTAAATAATATCATAAAACTAACATTCAACCTCAGTTCAATAACCAGATCCATCCTGTTACACTGTATCAACAGCTAATAGAAAATACATAAATAATGATTTAAACCAATGATTTAACAACCAGAAGTAAAAAAAAAAATGAGTATAAGAAATTGTAGCATTGTAATTCAGTATTTAAAACAGTGTCTTCCAAGTACATTACTAAAGGAGCATGATAATAAAAGCAGTCAATAATATTAAGATCAGCACAAGTTCAATGATGATTTCAACTTACAGTTTGAATTTTTTCCAGACCAGCTTTTGATCTGTGCAGTGACCAACCTGTAGCATCGCGTAGATGTGGACCTCCAGGGTAACAACCAGAGCTATAACACTAAACTATGACATCAAGGGATCGTAAAAATGTTGCTGCACAAGTTATGCAACACTTTATATACACTATAATAAAAATATGACATCCAAAACTACAAATATGCCCGCAATGACTGCACCAAAACCATCCGGCAAACGAAGTCCGCCTACTATAAGCATGCCCTAACAAACTCCTGGGGCAATGGTCGGGAATTCTGGAAGAACATAAAGGAACTCACTGGGAATCCACCCAAAACCTCCCCATCAATACTCAACATCAACGGAACCACAACCCCCAACCCAAAAACCATCACGGATACCTTTAACAAAGCCTTTACCAACCTCAGCGCTGTCCTACCCCAGGACTACTTCAAAGATGGTGAAGCCTCTCTGTCCACAAAGAACACTACTCCCACCAGCTCCCCCCGCTTCTACTTCAAAGCAGTCAAGGCTCACCAAGTATGCAAATATGTTACCAAAGCCCTTGGTAAATCAAGATTCAGTAATGACTCCCTTGATCTCAAAATCCTGTCTCTCACACTTGATGAAGTGCTTAGTCCTCTGACCAGAATTTTCAACCTCTCCCTCAGCCTTAACCAGTTCCTGGACAGATGAAAATCTGCCACTGTCACCCCCAATCCATAAAAGTGGTGCTAAAACTGCCCACGATAACTACAGACCTATCTCCCTACTACCCCCACTCTCCAAGGCACTAGAGCGCATCATCTCGGACCACCTCACAGAATACCTGGATACATACAACATCTGTGCAAAAAACAACACAGGTTCTGCAAAGGTCACAGCACCTCCACAGCCCTACTTGAATTCACTGGCACAATCCACAACGCACTTGACTGTGGTGAACTACTAGGCTTAATCTACATTGATTTAACTAAAGCCTTTGACACCGTCAGTCACCGCCTCCTGCTTGTCCAGCTTCAGAACACTGGACTGTCAACCGACTCCATTGGCTGGTTTAAGAGCTACCTTGAAGAACGGTCTCAAACAGTAGGAATTGCTGATACACTCTCAGACCCTAGACCAGTCCGCTCGGGAGTCCCCCAGGGCTCCGTTCTGGGACCCCTCCTCTTCAGCCTATTCTTAAACTCACTACCAGACAGCTGCCCAGTACAAATAATTCTCTACGCCAACGATGCTGTGATCCTCACCTCGGACCCTGATCCAGTCCAATTACAAAATAAATTTCAGCGTGCCTTCTCCTCCATCGAATCCTGGTTCCTAAATCATAAACTGCTTCTCAGTCAGAAAAAAAACAAGTCTATGGTCTTCTGCAGCCCCCGCAACAAAAACGTACAACTCCACCTCTTCATTGCAACCGAACAAGGAGCCATCCTAGAGCAAACACAATCATTCAAGTACCTCGGCATCACCCTTGATCCCCACCTCTCATATGCTGTCCATATCAGCAATGTTGCAAAGTCTGCCAATGCGAGGTTAGGCATATTATTCTGCCACAGGAAACACCTAACCCCAGAAGCACTGTCAGTGGCCGTCCAAAGCTCCATCATCAGCATCATAGACTATGGTCTTATCATATATGGATCTGCAACTACCACTGCTCTCAAACGTATCGCAACCTCCCTGAATAAGGCCTGTCATCTCATCACTGGCTCACATCGCCGTACCCACACATGTGACCTTTATTCCCAATCTGCATGGCTTCAACTGGACAAATGCATAAAATACCAAACCTGCATCACGGCCAAGAAAATTATAATAGGGCTTGCCCCACCTGGTGTCTGTGCCCTCCTTAAGCCTAGACATAGGAACGTCATTACAAGGAGATCCAATTCCCATCTACTACATATCCTACGATGTCGCATGACCCAAGGACAAAGATCATTCACCGATCGGTCATCCAATTGGCTCAACTCTCTTGGCAGCAACATGGTGACCACTCCAACACTCGGCCTCTTCAAGTCCAAGCTGCACCTCTCACTGCTTGTATCCTGCGATTGCCCATCTTAACATTTCCACTGTTCCAGCTGCACATGCCCCAGCACCAAGCACTTACAATCAGTCTTTGCACCCCTAGCACCTTACCTGTCATATTCCCTCGACAAGGCCCCCTGGCTGCACTGTCTCCTGCCCTCGCCCACCTCCCTCCCCGTATCTCCACCCCTGCCCCAACCACCTCCCATACTCCCCCTTACCCCACTGTACCTCCTTCCCCCTCAATCTCCTCCCTCACTCCCCACCCACCCATCCCTCCTCCTTCCCTTGTCTTGCTCATAGCTCAAGTCTTTGTACTGGTTATTACATGTCTGTAAGTCAATGACTATATGTTTGTAACTAAAATGATGACTGTTTGCACACGCTGACTTGGAACCTTTGTAAACGAGCCTCGGCTCAAAGGTACTGTAATCCTAGATTGAAATAAATAAATAAATAAAATAAAAATAAATACAACTAGCCAAAATCACCAGTTGGTAAACAAGAAGTGCTTCAAGCAATATCCAATTTGTAATGGTCTTCAATTCACAGTTCTTCACAGATTAGCCCTACAGCTGCAAGGATGCTATGAAATTCTTAGCAGTAGCTATAGGTGAAACATATAAGTCATGTGTCCCTGCTTATGTATGGAGCTGGTTGAGTTGTGTCTGGCACGTTGTACTGATACTGCTGTTCTAAAATCTCCTGATGGGCCATAGATGAACCTAACAGGGTGTGAAAGGAGCTAGACCTGCTGAAGGGCAATTATAAATTATTTTCACCCTTCTAAAAACTCAGCCTTTACTTAGAAAAGAAGATTCCAGTCCTTCTCGGGCAGTTCTCATTTTGTATTATATTTTTGCAATTAAAAACAAAAATAGCTACTTAAAATGGTGGTACAGAGGCTTAACCACCTCCCTGCATGAATCCAGGACAGACACATTGTGTTTTTGCCCAATGTTGCAGGGTTCCACCTTGGTGTAAACTATTGATTCTGAATGGAAACCCACTGTCTGGTCATGTGGTACCCCTAGCTTTGCCTGTTTAGCCGCTAAGGTATTCCTATGAGAGTGAACATGTGTGTGTGTGTGTGTGTGTTTTGTATGAGGATGCAGCAAGGTTATAAGCCTGGAGGGGTGAGCAGATGTTTGAGCCATTTGCACACCAGGAGCTGTGAACAACTGACTTGAGAAAATGGCTCTCCATGGTGCAGTCCATTTGGGGTAGAGGCAGGTTCTCCGTAGGTTCCTCAAGTGTGGGAGACTGATGGGCACTTAGTTCAGCAGGACCAGAGAATGCCAGTATGATTCTGCTATGCTCCAGGGTTTTACCACATTTTTGTCCCATTCCCTCAGAATGAGGGTCGCGAGGACTCTGAGGAGTGCATGCCCACGCAGTGTGTGACCACATGCTCTGGAGTCTCTCAGCATCAGAGATTTGATATACCTCCGGCAGGCACCCCGCACCCTATGCTCCTCCTCCCTCCCCGTGCTAGTCCCCCTCAATCTATGATTATCCTTCTCCAGGAGGTCATTCTCGTTTGTTGCTGTCTCTGATTGGAACGCCCTCCCTCCGCAGAGCCTGACTTATCCTTCTCTTCCTCTATTCAAGTCCAATTTGCATGCCTTTCTCACAGCCTCTCACTCCTGCTCCTGCTTCTGCCGAAGCTCTAAATCTTCCCTCCCCAGCCTGACCTCTGACCCCTACCACTGCTCCCATTCCCTCCCCACCCTCCGTCAGCCCTACTCTTCCTTTCTTTTTCATGCTCAAAATGTGACATCTATTGCTTGTGTATAGTTAAAATCTTAATATACATAGAACTTATAGATATGCAGATATGGTATACATAACTAGCTCTAGAACTTATAGAAATTATAGATGTGTAGATATGGTGTACATAATTAGCTCTACATTATTGTATCCACTGCACAATGTATGTCAAATCTGATACTGTAATGTACTGGCTCCCTGTATAATTGCTCTGCTCTACTGTACCATGTATGTCCCCGGGTTGACCCTGAAAATGGGACTGTAATTGTCTCAGTGGTCCTACCTGGTCACCAAAACTCAAATAAATAAATAATCCTCCCTCCTGAAGGTGTCTTCAACTGCATCACCACCCGTGGTCAACCAGATGGCAGTATAGAAGTCGAAATGGCTATCCTCCCCTTCCTAAATGAACCTCAATGCCCCAGGTCCTTTCCTGAACCCGGGTCGCCAGCATCACAAGTGGTAGCCCAACAATGAGGCTGGGATGGTATTTCAGAAGAGGGATGGAGCTGGGCAAAACTGAAAAGGCTCTGTACATGATAGAATAGAAACTATATTTTGTTATACAAACAGAATCTCATAAATACTGCTGTTCTTGCAAACTACTGTACTTCTCTTCTGTGCTACCTGTTTGTATATTAAATGTTTAATATAGCACCCTTAATACACTCTGCATCTTGAAGTGATTGATAAAGCAATGAACTGGACATCGGCAATGTAGTGACTATATGCAAACAAAAGGAGCAAGCATTTCGTGCTTAACTACAACCTTCATATTGTCATGAAGAACTGCTGTAGCATCTGGATTTCTTTAGAAGGAATGCGAGGCAAGATACTGGAGTAATCACTTACTCCTTTGAAACACTGGAGTTTGCCTACTGAATGAGTGGTGGGGTGCTGCTTAGCAAGCTTCCAACCTCCATCCCACCATGATCTCAGGATGCTAGTAGGTCCAGCAAGAATAAGTAGGAATGTCCTAGGCCATGCTCTCCCAAAATGTGTGTGTGTGGGGGGGGGGATGGGGAGTGTTGCAGCAGCACTTTTCCTGATTGCCCCCAGGTGGTCAGCATGGTGAAGGATATTTCTTTTTTAATTTGTCTTTATGATCCCCTTTCTGTCCCCTATGATTTCCCCCTGTCCTTGGCTTGACAGTTCTGGTTTCCATTCCTCCTCCTCCTGAAAGGAAGGGCATTTGACTGCCTTCATGGCTAACAGCAGTTTGGTCTGCTTGTAGGGGGTACACTGATGCTGTGCAACCAGGGCCCACCCTTGCAGAAAGACACAGTGAGACATAATATCATTCCCCTGGTGGCCTAGTGCATATGGCAGCTCATACACATCCCTTTACCCTAGAAGCTTTGTCAAATATGCTTCCCCTGCAGCTTCCTCTCACTACTTAATATGGCTTGCCTGCACCGGCTAAGTACAAGAGGTCCCCAGCCATTCTGCAGTGGTTCTGGGTGTGTGAGATCAGCCATTGGTATATGTGTACCCGGACACAATGCAAGGATGTCCTAATAGGGGAAATTCATTCTTGTATAATTGGACATTTATAGCTGAAAATGGCCTGCAAATGTTTTACATATCAGGCTCTCACTCTCCAGCTCAGTGCCGCATCATCAGTGAAATAACCATTAATCCCAGTCCAGCTATTCTGAGGGTCTTAACAGGAGAAGAGGTCAAAGAAATGTAGAAGAGAGCACTATTCAAGAGCTAATAACACCACCAAGAAACTACAGTATGATATTTTAGGTGGAATTTAGTCTATATTTCATAACTGTTTTTATTTTACTTGCGTTATAAGGGAGAAAAATAAATGGGAACTGGAATCTCGTTCGCTCCTGCTAGTGCCTGTGTTGTGTTTGATTTTTAGGAGCAGAGGAGCTTGTTTTATAATAATGGCTCTCAGGACACCTTTATTATTACAGAGGATATTTGCAAGAAAACATTATCTTTGACTTTTGGACCCTGCTGCCTGTCAACACCTTTATCTAAAAAAGGTCCCCATTACATTGTTCAGTTCCTGGTTACCAGGAACGGCCGTTTGGCCTAACCAAACTCTTTATTACAGAAGACATTGCATGAAAACAGTGTCTTTGTCTTATGGACCCTGCTGCCTGTCTGCTTGTGAAATCATAATTCTGTGTTTCTGACATTGCAAGTTGTCGCTTTGGATATGATTACAATATCACAAACAGAACATTATGCTTTGACAAGCACAAGAAACAGATGAATTCCCAGGGAATATGATTCTGTTTTAGGAAAATGACTGTAGTCATAGAGCATGAAGGGAATACTGTATACTAAAAATATATGAAATTTACGCTGAGCTGTCTAAATACAAAAGCTTGCTTTAAGTCTTCAATGGCTTTTTAAGGGCTTTGATTAAAATGCCATGAAAAGGTGCTAATTTCACTCTTTGATAATTTAATTTGCGTCATTTTTCTGCAACATTCCATAACCATAAATAATGGCTGTTATAAAGTAGGGTGCTCAGAAATGTGTTTGCTTAAGTTACATGATATCAAGCCTTGGGGATTTGTAAGTGAAATTCAGTATGAGGATGGGTCTTATGCTTCATTGGCACATGGAGCAACTTATGTAGGAATGCTTAGGCGATGTAATTGGGATGATTGAAGTGAGTAAAAGTAGAAGGGAAAAACAGACCATTATGGTTCTCTAAAGAAGTGGCAAAGATAGTGAAGGAAGAAAGGGTGGCATTCAGGAGGTATAAGGAAACACAGAGGGAGGACAGGGAGGTGTACCTACAGCAGTAATGCAGAGGGAAGCAGGCAAGGTAGTGAGGGAGCAAAGGTGCAGACAGAGGAAAGAATCACCAAAAGGGTCACTGAGGGGGATGATGCTTTCTTCAGATACGTAAGTGAGAAGAGGAAAGCAAGGGAAGGGATAGTGAGAATTAGACGGACAGATGGGGAGACTGCACAGAACAGAACCAAGAAGAAGCAGATGTCTTGAACAGGCACTTTTGCTCAGTCTTCACAGTTTAGGGAGGGGGATGGACCACCAGGGGATAGCAGGACCAGGGGAAGAGGGAGGGTAGACACATGTCCATTTTCAAAAGAAAGAATCTGGAAGGGTCTTGCAGCTCTGACAATGAACAGCTCTATGGGATCAGACGGGATACATCCAAGAGTTTTAAAGGAACTTAGGGCGGTGCTGGCTGCCCGACTGACAACCTTGTTCAACAGCTCACTGGAAACAAGAGTGGTTCTGGAACACTGGAGAAGAACTGACATGGTCCCTCTATATAAGAGCGGCAGCAGGGAGCAGGCGGGCAACTATAAGCAAGTCAAGTCTTTCTTCAGCGGAAGAAAGACTGGTAGAATATCTTGAATCTAATGGGTTGCAAGGCCACAGGCAGCATGGATTTGGGGGGGGGGGTGTCATGCCAAATGAATCTCATGAACTTCTTTGACTGGGTGACCATGGAAATTGATCAAGGGAAAGCAGTGGACATGACCTGTCTGGATTTCAGCAAGGCCTTTGACACTGTGCCACACAGGGGGCTGATAAAGAAACTGAGCAGCCTGGGGGTTGAATCCAAAATGGTGAATTGGGTTAGAAACTGAATAACTGATAGGAGACAGAGGGTGGTGGGACACGGCACTCACTCGAATGATGGAGGAGCGACCAGCGTGGTGCCGCAGGGTTCAGTACTAGGACCTGTCCTCGTCAGTGTTTTTGCAAGTGACATTGCTGAGCAACTGGAAGGAAAGGTATGCCTTTTTGCAAATGATGCCAAAGTCTGCAATATGATGGACACTCAGGAGGGGCAGGAGAGAATGAGCAGGGATCTGGAGAAACTCAAGGAGTGATCTAAAGCATGGCAGTTGGGGTTCAGTGCCAAAAAGTGCAAAACCATACAGCTAGGGCACAGGAACCCTATATAAGATGAGGCAGTACTGACAGTCACTAAACAGGAAAGGGACCTTGGGGTTATAGCTGATGACCTCAAGGTGGCAGGCCAGTGTGATGAAGCAGTGGGTAGGTCTAGTGGGATGCTGAGGTGCATAGGGAGGTATATCCAGCAGGAGGAGGGAGGAGGGGAGAGAGCTGATGTTTCCACTGTATTGCTCGCTGGTGAGACCCCACCTGGAGTACTGTGTCCAGTTTAAGGAGGCCACACCTCAGAAAGGACATACACAGGGTAGAGGTAGTCCAGTGGAGGGCAACTAAAAGGGTGCTGGTATTGCACGAGAAGCCCTATGAGGAGAGACTGAGGGATCTCAACATGTACACCTAGGAAGAGAGGAGAGTGAGAGGAGACATGCTAGAGACCTAACAGGTACCTCACATGGGGTTAACAGAGTGCAGGAGGGAAGTCTCTTTCAAGTGAGAGGGAGCAACAGGACCAGGGGGCATGTGATGAAGTTGGAGGGAGAGAGTTTAAGAGAGATGTGAGGAAATATTTCTTCACTGAATGGGTGGTAGATGCCTCAACAGACTGCTAGTGGAAGTGGTGGAAGCAAAAACAGTGGGGGGTTTCAAACTTGTGTGAAATAGACATTGGGGCATATTAGAAAACAGACAGGGAGGAGAGAGGGTTACTGGAGACCAGTTAAGCGTCTGCAGAGACAGATTAGGCAGGAGTGTCTGGGTAGACTGGTGGGTCAAATGGTCCTTTTCTACTGACAAATTCTGTGTTTCTGTTATCAGTAGGATTGGAATAATTGGTAGACTTCTGGAACAGTTGGTAGATGGATTTTAAGTACTGAGGTAGGATGGGTATAAGTATGTTTGTAGTGGAGTAGGATAGGGTTTGAGCACAGTCATTGTATGTGGATAGGTTTAAATGCTCATGTAATATACAGTAGGTTTGGCAGTTCACTCTTTCTCTCTGTTCCTGTTACAGGGACTACACCCTGTCAGGGTACAGAGGATACAGTAGCATAAAGTCCTGGTCCACCATAAGGGGCAGGTAAATATTGGAATTAGGGCCCTTTGGTTGTTGGGATGAACAACAGAAGGATGAGTAAGTAGCATGAAGAGACGAAGGGAAGGGTGAATTCTGGGGAAGTAGTATGAAGGAGGAAAGCATAGCCCTGAATGGGTACAATTGTGTGAGTGTTGAGCCCTGAAAAGGGGAGATGGATGACCACCTGGCAGGCAGGTGGTGGTACTATACTACAGTTGTGAGAAGTCATGGATTGAGGGAAAATGATGCATGACCAAAGTACCAAATGACCAAGGCATCCAGAGGAGACAAGAAAAGAGAACACACAAGGGGGGGGGGATGCAGCTGGTTGCGGTAAAAGGAAGGTCCCGGCAGCAGCAGTCACAGCCTCCAAGAAAACAGATGACAGGTGAGGAGCAGGGCAGGGAGAACACCAAAAACAAAGGGACATTAGGGAGAGAACAGAAGAAGCCAGAGGAGAGGCAAAGACAGCCAGCAGAGGGTGCATGACAAGTATAGCAGGATAAGAAAGGACAGGAACCCAAAAGCAGGATCCAGCATGAGGGGAAGTCACAGCCAAAGGACCTTGTGCAGCAGCCTGTAGTGGAGGTAGCAGGAAGCAGCAAACAGACGGAAGCAGGGATCCTCCACAACTCCCACATTACATGAAAAGCACAGAATGGAAGCCAGGCCACAGGTGAAGAACAGCAGCAGGCATAAATAAAGTCCAGCAGCAAGCAGAGAGAATGACTAGATAACACATAGGCAGGGGGGATTGGAGTGGGAGTGCAGGGAGCAAAGAACACAGCTGCAGGCTGTTCCAGGCCAATGGAAGAACAACGAAAAGTAGAGTGGCAGCAGAGGTAAACTGCATACCAATAGACAGCAGCAGCAGCCAAGAGGTACTGTTGAGAAACTCGGGGCAGGCAGCTGCCACAATGAAAATGAGCATCCGAAGAATGCATGGGGCATGTGTGGTTTAAGTACTGCTTGGTGGGGTACATGGTGTGCATTGCTACTGCCCCACCAAGTCAGAGGCAAAGTGCAGATGTAACTGTATTTAATGTTTTTCAGGCACTACCAACTCTAAAATAAGTAGTTTGTGCTGACTCCAATAAAAATACCTAGACAAATACAAGGAAGGAGGTATAGCTGGATTTACCCCCCCCCCCGAGGAGTGGGGGATAGTACTGATTGTTAATAAGTTTGTACTACTGTCCAAACATCCTTCTTTCCTTCCTTCCTACCTTCCTACCTACCAACCTACCCACAAATCTGAGCAGTTCTCAGGTGTACAAGGTCAAGTGCTGTATATCTGGATGTATGGGGGGGTGTATATCTTTACTGAACTGCACTTCAGCATCAGGAGTGTTCCTGTTTCTCCATTTAAAATCTCTTTTCAGATGATGCCATATTCTCCAGGGTATGTAAAATGAAAACCTGTATGCTGTCTGCTAAATCATTCCATAATATGGCATCCTAATGACAGAGACAGCTATTACAGTGCACTGTTCTTGAGATCTCTGCTGGTATTTTGATAAGGATATATTTTGGTACAGCTAGTCTCCCGCCCCCATTCATTTGAATGGTGAAATGGTGTCAGAGTTCAGATAAATCCTTTTGAAAATCCTCGCCTTTGGCACTTGCTGCACCAGTTATTCATGATGCTGTTTTATATGCTGTGAAACAAATCCATATCCAGTACGAGACAATAAATCCCATCTGTATTGCTTACAAATATCAAGGCCACTGGCTGAGGTATTTATGTGTCGCGGAGTGGTTGCCAGGTACATGGCCCATCATTGGTGTGCTTCTCCCTGCTTCTCTGGAAGTTTAACGCTATGTTTTGTAACCCTTACACTGCTGGAAGACTTAGAATGTGTAGGTGTTTAGGACACGGTATCCTGTCAGTGGCAGCCTAAGGGTTAATCCACAATGCTTTAAATCCATAAGAAAAAAAAAACCTTTTTGCAAGCTGAATGTGAGGCTGATGGCTCCTTGGTGAACAGCGTTGATGGTGAATAACATTTTATTTATTCATTTATTCATTTGTTAACCGGGTTAGTGCACTGATCTGAAGACCTTTTTCAAGCACGGCACAAGCCAGATACTGGCATATACAGTGGTAAGAATACAGTGTGAACAACAACAGGAAATCATACAAGGATCATAAACAGGAAATCTGGTGCAAGTCAGGCTAACAGTACAAAGGTGGTGAAAATAAACACAGGTAAACAGCCAAGTACATCAACAAGGTGGGTGTAATAAGATATATGTAAACAGTAAACAGGGCAATGTAGCAACATCAACTAACAACAGGATGGATAAACATCAGCAGAACCAGCAACATCAGGTAATACGTAGAGTCCGACAGAAAATACATACAGGTAGAAACACAGCCTTTAATCAGGATAGAGAAAATGTTCAGTGAGCAAATATTCAGGGCGGGAGAGGAGGGCTATTAGTAGAGGGAGGAGGTAAGCGAGGGCTGTCCACATCTGGAGTACTGCGTACAGTTCTGAAGATCCCATCTCTGCAAAGACATAGACAGAGTGGAGGCTGTCCAAAGGAGGGCAACCAAAATGATGCAGAGTCTGCACCAGAAGACATATGAAGAAAGACTAAAGGAACTTAAGATGTATAGCCTCGGGGGCATGATAGAAACTTTCAAATACCTCAAGGGAATCAACAAAGTCCAAGAGGGTAGCATCTTTCAGAAAAGAGATGTGCAAAACAAGGGGCACAATTTGAAGATGGGGACAGCTCAGAGGTAATGTGAGGAAGTATTTCTTCAAAGAGAGGATTGTAGATGCATGGAACAGCCTTCCTGAGGAGGTCATAGAGTCAAAAACAGTGGGGGAATTCAAGAATGCATGGGACAGGCATAAGGCAATTCTAGTGGGGGGGTAGGAGGAAGTAGGATGCTGGTTAACTAGGATCTGCAGCTTATCCGTTAGGTAGGGAAATGGGCAGACTAGGTGGGCCAAGCGGTCCTTATCTGCTGTTAAATTCTATGTTTCTATTAATAGGAGGCATAGCAGTGCTGTTGGCCTGTGGACAAACACAGGTCCAGGAGGACAGGAAGTGTTTTTTTAATAGGGTATTTAGATTTAGGGGGGGGGGGGGTCAGGGGAATGTAATGAAGGGGGAAGGTTGTTCCATAGCGAGGGTCCAGCCGTGGAAAAGGCTCTTTGGCCCATCCTGGTGGTAATGTTAGGATGGACGAGTTGGAGGTGGGACGACTGACGAAGAATGTGTCTGAAGTTCTGGGCTGGATCAGGATTGATAGTGGAGAGTAAGTAAGATTGTGTAAGGCATCTCTGACTGTCCGGGCTAGCAGGTAGGATCGTCGTGCTTGAGAGGGGATCCAGTTAAGGGACTGGTAGAGAGAGCAGTGGTGAAAAGAGAGAGGGGCACAAAGGGCAAGGGTGCATATCTGATTACAGGTAGTGCCTAGCCGGTTCCTGTTGGCAGTGGAGGTAAGGGAGAACACCGGGCACCCATAATAGAGGAGGGGAGGAGATTGCCGTGGGCTACAGCAAGGTGGGCTTCAGGTGTGAGGTGATCGATTAGGCGATAGCAAAGCCTCATCTTCTGATTAATGTACTGGATCAATGAGGCAGTGTGGTCAAAGTAGGTAAGGGATGGGTCCTGTGTTAACCCCTGGATACTTGAAGTTGGGAACAGTGTTGAGGGGAGGTCCATCCGGGGACTGGACAGTGAGAAGGGAGCCGGAGCGGGCAAGGGAGGAGATTTTTGGTTTGGAGCCGAACAGCAGAGAAGGTTATTGAGGTTCCAGCCAGTAAGAGCACAGGATATTAGTTCTGCCTGTTCTACAACTCAGTGTAATAGGCTGACTTTTTTTTAACTGTGTGTAGCAGTCTTTTGAGCAGAGGACATTTGTGCAATATCAGAACTACTTTTAAACAAATGTAGTGCACATTTCCAAAGAGGTCAGATCTCCATTGGAAACATTTTGACTCCCTCAAAAAGAACATTACTTTTTATTTTTTTTAACCCCAGCCCTCCTGGTCAGCCAAGGGCTCTCATCACAAGACCCCCCCATCTCCATCTCTCTACCCCCATCAGTGCCGATGCCTGGTTGACCTGACATATCCCTTTGTTTGGGGGCGGGGCCCTTCCTGTGGCATCACCGGGAGAGTAGACTGGCCCAGCGGGCACTTTCATCCATGCTGGGCTCGGCAGGGGAGCAGTGTGGACACCTCCAGGCTTTGTGACATGCAGGGAACCAGCAACCATCATCCGACTGGCCAGGCGGTCCATTTCTAGGTTGTGTCCCTGCCTGCCCACCCTCCACCCACAATGCAGCTGCACACCTGTGGCATCCATAGCAGGATGCACAGCAGCGTGTGATCACCCACACTACAATGTGCGTCACCCCACCAGGAGCCGCTGGAGAGTAGTGTGGTCTTGCCCCCCCCCCACGGTAGGAGAGCATCCTACTGGATTCTCTGAGCCTTCTCTGCCAGCCTCTGCTCCTGTCGCCCCAGGCTCAGGCGCAAACCCGGGTCGCCAGCGTGCCAGGCGATCTTCCATTGCCCAGTACCATGGAACCGGCCCTAACATTACTTTTTAATGATTTCCCTTAAGAGAGATAACTGTACTTTACTGTGTATAAAGCATCTCTCTATAGGAATTCATATTTTTTGCATATAACTTCCAGGACCAACAGTTGACAATTGACACCGAACAGCTTCAGACTCAGAACTGGGACAAAGTGCATTTGTAGTTTTTTTTTTTTTTTTTTCCCAAATAAAAAAAAAATATTTTCTGTACATGTGTAGGCAACCAACTTGGAGTTATTGTTGTATGGCAGTTTTCACATTTCTTTACCACTTCCCTGTCTTGAAGGCAGATGCCTCGTCTACTTCTCTGTATTCATTAATTCTACCCACACTCCTTCCCCAGCTATCTCTTCTCTGTTTTCTTCTCTCCCCTCTGCTCATCCTACTCGCTAATGAATGCTGACTCCCACTCCTTCACAATTCCCTTTTCATATTTAATGCTGGGCAGTCCTCCTTATCCTGTAGACCCCCCCTTCTTTGGAGTATCTTTCCCCCCTCTGTTTGCTCCTCTGCCTCTCCCATCACTCTGAAGGCCCTTCTTCATAACTACATATCTCACTCCTGCGCCTGCTCATAATTCTTTTCTATGATCCTCACCTGTAATTCTTCCCCCCCCCCTCCAAATCTGGAAATCACCAGTACAACTGGTCCTCCATAGGAGATTGCCCTACAGTGCACAGGAGGCTAAGTTGGATGTGGGCTTAGGTCACAGAATATTTGAAACCCAGGCATGCAACCCTCAAACCTACATGGTCCTCTTCAAGACTGTATGATGTTTATTGTCCATTATAAAGGAGTCAAAGCCAAGCAGCGCAGAATTTTATTTACACAGAAGTCACAGCATATACTAGTGGCAAACTTTCTCAGCTGTTCCCAAAATACACCAAACAGTCTTCAGGACCCTGTAGGAGATGCCGCCAGATGATGTAGTACAAACTGTCCTCATGGAGCCCCTCAGCTAGGGGCCATAGGACCTGGGCTCCTGGATGTGGAGCCAGTCAGAGGTACAGTATGTCACTTAAAGGCCTAGGCCAAAGGTCCTCCATCAGTCAACTCCTCCCCAATTCTCAGCTGACCTTGAAAGGACACTGAATCTGGTGAGTAGACAGCACTAGGAGGACCCGTTTATACCTCCATCAGATGTAAAGTCCGTACTTACCAACCTTCCTTCCAGTGTGGGGTTCTGCAGTGCTGATGTGAGGGTGCTCCTTCAACCTAGCTCCAGGGCTACCAGCAAACCAGGATGCACATACATTTTCTCTTCTCCACCTCTGTTTAACTAGAACTTCCTGTTTGCAGACATAAGACCTGCAAGGGCCTACAAGGAGTACCCCTTCAGGGAGATCCCGTCGTAATCCAGTACATCCTACATCTTCCTTCTCCCGACTCCTACTACATTCTCCTAAAATGGTGCCATCCATCGCCCTTTTTATAGTGTGACTATAGATCACATGGTAGGGACCTGACTGTGTCCCAGATATTAACCCTTCGATGGACAAAACTGAACTTAGAGAACCGATGGCCCAGCACTTCCTGTTGGTAGGTGGGCTACATCAGTATCTTCCTCTGCCTCTATGTCCACCCCTTCCTTCATTTGCCCTCCCTAGGTGCCCATTTCTGTTTGCAACAACTGTCATATTGCTTTCCTGCTGTATAACATTGCTTTTTCTCACCTGAGCACTGCAGCTGCATCGGTTCCCACTTACTGGACTCTAGCAATCTTCCCTTGTATTTTTCTATTGAAAATGTTGTGGCATTTTGTGCTTTGCTGTAAATTATTATTTTTACACACACAAACACCCTAGGTGCACTTGGAAATGAGCTTTGACGCAACATGCTTTTTCTGCCCTAAATGTTTAATAAATAACATTCCAGGGTTTTCTGCTGCAGTTTTATTTTGCAGTCATGGGGAGGGGATTATTTCAACACCACATTCCCCACAAATGGCACTGTTTATGGGTGCAACAGTTAGGAGTGATTCACCTTGCCTATCTGTTGTTGTTCACTTGGGTGTATGTTCTGCACCTTTCTACGGGAAGAGTGTTTTTGAAATGTATTAATAAATGCATTGAATAAATGAGTTTATTTAAAACACCCTACCTACCTTCTGTAACAACAAAATGATTTTTTTTTTTTTTGTGTGTAATCTATTTTTCTGCCCCCGTGCTCGCTGGTCCTCCACTCCTTCAGGCTCTGACAAGTTCACCCTCAGCCCCTTCTGTCCTTACCCAGCCTTCCTCACAACCTCAGATCACAGCCGATCCCCGGGATATCCTGGTGTATCCCTTTCACTGGGCGGGTCCCCCTTCTCCAAGGGGTAAGGCACCGGGGGAGAGGGGTGACCCTGGCACATACTTTTCTAGGGCCTGGGGATGCTGCTGAGGAACAGGAGGCCCTTGGAAGGCACTGGAGGCCCTCAGGGAACATAGAGTCATCATCCGGTGGCCAGCGAGCAATTTTTTCCTGGTTTCCTTGAGGTGCGTGATGTCCGGATGTCAAGGTAAGAGCGGACGTCTGTCATGCACCACCCCAAATGACCCTGACATGTTGCCCCAGCACTGGCCTCCACCAGTGGTCGCTCCAACACCGGGTCGCAGCCCCTTCCCTCCCTGAAGACAGCAAGCAGTCGTGGGATGCTCAAGCTGCCTCCCCCCGGCCGGCCCTCCAGCGACCTGAGCTCACTCCTGAACCCAGGTCGCTGGCGTCGCAAGCGGAAATCCAACCACTGCGCCAACGGGCTGGCACAAAATGCTTTTTAAAAAAATGTTTGGCCCCCTTTTCATTAACTTGAGCATATAACCCACACCTTTTTATGTAAAAAATTGTTTAACAGTGTGCTAATAAGCAAATGTAATGCTGGCTGCATGGTGCTGAGCAGTGAATGCCTGCTCTGGCACTCTGGCAACCAAAGTTCAGAACCCAGAGCATCAGGAGTGAAGGCCGGCAGAGAGGGGAAAAGAGAGTCCATGATGATGCTTTCCTGTGAAGGGAGGTTGGAGACATACACAGCTCAGACAGTGGCACCTGGAGGTAACGTGGGGCCATTCCTCATGTGAGTGACCATGTGCCAGTGGGCCCAGCCCTCAGGATGCTGCTGTGGGCATGCCCCAGATGGGAGGGGGTGGAGGGTGGGTAGGGATAGCCACCAGAAAGAAATACCTAACCAGGCAGTATTGTATGACGGCTTCATGTGCTCACTCCCCCACATCACCCAGCCCTCAATGGTAGTGCACCTGCTACCCAGATCCTGCTGCCTAGACAGTGGGTTTGGCAGCATGTGTCCTCCTCTTCTCTTGTATTCCCCAAGGAAGAGATAGAGGGATAGAACTGACATGGGCATCGGAGGACACTGCTGGGAGATAGCGAGTGATATCAGCATAAGTTAACTGGTTCACCACCCATTGATGTACGCTCTACAGCAAGATAATTCCATACACATAGCCCTACACCATACAGCGTACATTGTCATCATTTTGATGAACTGGAAGTGAAACCAACTAAACTGACTTCACTTTCAGCTCACAGATCGCAAAGGCAGACTTTCGGTTGGTGTTAAAAATATGTACGGTACAGGTTTGGTCAGATGATCAGGGACACCTGACCCCAAAGTAGTAGACACCAGGGAGGTCTGTGCATGGAGCTGCCGAGTCTGAAAAGCTACAATGGAGAGGGGGCTGTAGATTATTTCCACTAGGAGATCACTGAGGAGCAGGAACAACATTGTTGCAATGCAGGCATTGTATTTTAACCCTCTCACAGCAGAATCCCTGACTTGTGTAGAAAACAGTGATACTTTGTCAATTTCCGTTCAGGTTTTGTGCATTACATGAAATATGCCATCAAGATATTTATACCTTAAAAAGTCAAGGCTCTGCTCTCAATAACCATGTGTATTGAGGGATGCTGCATAAATGGGGGAAATAGATTTAGACATTTTAAATGAATATGTGATTAAACAAAATGACTGGCACTGAAATGGCAAACTGCGTTGGCAGCAAAAGGGTTAATCAGATGGGCATGGATGAGAGTGCCTAAAAGAATGAGGTTCCTGGGGGCAAGGAAGGAGGTAAAGGAATAAAGAAATGTAGCTGTCATCTCAGTGGTGCTGTTTTAGGGGTTTTCCAATTTGCATGCTCCCTTGTGAGGCCCTGCTGCAAGGGCTTACAGGAGTGGCAGAAGAGTTGTTGTATCCTGTTGCCTGTTGAGGTTTTTTTTTTTATGATTCTGTTATGCCACCTGTTTCTTGTGGGTATCTAGGTCCATCATTCACATCTGCATACCTTTTTCTGTGCAAGGTAACTGCTCCAACATCTGGGGGTGGGGGGTGTTTTTTACCTCCCTCCTCCAGTTCTCTGCAGGCATTTGCCCCTGCTATGGGGACAAACATGTCTTTGGCTTCAGCCAAGACAAGGATATGGTAAGGAAGGGGTGGGGGGCCAAAAGAATGGCCTGTTTAACATGGGAGACACACTGATGTGACATCTGCTCAAGACACTTCTTGTTTCTCCTGGACTTCTTCCCTCGCTCGCCCCACCTTTCAAAGTAAAGACCAAACCTCATTCTTTGATTGCCATCCACGTGACAGGGATTGGCTGGGGTAAATAAAGGCTCAAGAGAAAAGCACACCCTTTGGTACTGCAAAAAATGAAGCCGAAGTGCTCAGATTTAATAAAAATAAAGAACCATACACAGTCAAAAAGCAATGCGCTGGGGAGCAGTCTTCATTTGTTTTGCTTTGTATGTATCTCTTTACTTTTGTTAAAATCATGCACTTTACCTCTATTTTTGTAGTACGCCTTCTTGTTGATCCATTGTGCATGTGGAATGTTGTCTCCATTTTGGGCAGCACTAGGGGCATTTGATGTGCACAGCCTGTTTGCCTGTTTGCCTGTCTGCTTGTTTGCTTGTGTCAACACTACTCTGCAGGCTCCCACTTACCCTATGCAGGGTTGGCTGCTGAAAACAAGACCCCAATTACCCAGCACTACTTTCTCAACCTTTACTGATAGGGGGAGTTTTATATCCTGGGCATTTCATATAGAGGAATATCAGGAACATCTGGATAGAAGCAGGATAAGGAATGTTTGTCTGGCACAGTGTGGGCTGGGCCTGCCCTGCAAGGTCCTGCAAAGCACCATCTTAGTGTCTGTACTGTTCAGTGTACGTATGATGCCTCCACTGCTGGCCTTGAACATCGCAGTGCATGCTGGGCCCAAGTGCTTCCATGCACAAAGAACAAACTCCCTGGTGCACAGTGGGGGACCACTGAGTTGCTGTGTCCCGCCAATCTCCTTCCTGTGGCAGGCTCATGCTGTGTTCAGCAGCACTCCCCAGCCTTGGCCGCAATAATCCCGTCTCCATGAGTGTGCTCCAAAACTGGGTCACTGGTAGGAAGTGCAGTGCACTTGCACTCTGCCATTGGGTGGTTATGGGCTGTTTTGTTTTTTTTTATACAAGTTTTTATCCCATGATGTGGCCAGGATGCACTAGGCTTCCATCTGTGTTGCCCTGCTGACCTCCACCGTCCTGCACCTCCCTATGACTTACCCTGAGGACTAGAGTACCCCCACAGATTCCCCCTGTGGCAGGGTCAGAAGAGGAGGGGACCATCCTCCCTCTCCCAAATCACACAATCCAGCTTTCTGGCCCCCTGGGTCCTGGTGATGCAGCTGGTAGGGGGTTAGCGGGCAAGTGACATACACACCTGTCCTGCCACCATTTTCTTTTGTTTTGTCCCTGTTCCCCAAACTGGGGTGTGTTTCTCAGAGTGTGTGTGTGGGGAAACATACACACACACTGCAGAGTCTGGCAGCACCTCCCTTTCTTCTGCGGTTCCCATCCCACACTATCCCCAGGCCTCTACCTGGTGACAGTCATTCAGTGGAGCACACAATCCCCCCCTCCACCACCAGGAGAGGAGAGCAGTCTGTCGGATACTCAGTCCTCATCCTGCTGGCCAACCCTTGGCAACCCATGCTCATTTCTGAATATAGATTGCTGGCATGGAGTGAGGTGTGGCGTCCAGCACCTCAACCCTCAGCACCACCTGGCCGGCCTATGAGCAGTGTTTTTAAGGACTTTTATACTGAACCCTTTCTTTATATGTCAATCTCAGTTACCTCTTATTATTTCTTAAGGAGTACCAACTGTGCTCATTTTCAGATGTTTCCTTAAAAACCCATTCTATCCTGTGGGGACATTTTGGGACAGGTTAGGCAGTGGATGGTTCTGACGCCTTATGGTGCTTCTGGAAGGAATGATTTAAGCTCCCAGCAGCAGCTTACCTTCTGAGGACCTCAAAAGTCAACTCTTGTGAATTTATTAATACTTCTGTGTCAGAAGGTGAAGGTTCATAACTCCTCAGTCAGAGGAGCTGGCTGCCCGATCCCTTCCCTTTCCTGGTCCCCGACTGCAGCAGGCGCTGCCCTCGCTTGCTGATGTTTAGTGGTGTATTAGCTTGAGAGAGTGGGGACGAGCTCTGTTGATAGAAGTGGGAGCCAATTTTGAAATATTATTTTTGACATTGTAGAGTCCACAGGAGTCAAATGAAAGCCGCCGCTCAACAGATTGGGTCCTTATTAGTTGAGCGGTGGTTTCATTTGACTCCTGTGGTCCTCTAAAATATCAAAAATATAATTTCAAAACTGGACACCATAGCTATCAATAAAGAGCACCCCTGTGGTCTCCAAATTAATGCTTCACAAAATGTGAAAGTGTGGGCGTGCAGTGCCTGCTACAGTCAGGGATCAGGAGGGGGAAGGGATCAGGTGGCTGGCTCCTCTGACCAAGGAATTATGACAGAGAAGCACTACTAAAGTCACAAAAGAGGACTTTTGAAGTCCTTAGAAGGTAAGCCAGTGCTGGGGAAAGCTAGACTAGAGCATCGGAACTGGTGTTCTTTAACAGTCTTAGTTCCACCCCAGTGCTCTTTTTATTGTTTTTTTTTTTTTTTCATTCTGTGTTCATGCTCGAGTCCCGTCTTTGGTCCCCAACTCTTTACAGATTCTCAAGGTACCCTCCTTGGGTTCTTTCACCATCACTAGAGTGCCGCCTCCTCCATGCTGCCTTCTGATATCCTCCTAGGAAGAGTAAGAGTGGAGGATCTACCCCCAAACTCACTGTGCTTGTCATGATGTGCACAACCAGCAGGTGGAGCACTGCACCATATGTACCTAGAATCTTTCACGTGGATCAGGGCCATTTTCTCATGTTCAGTCCTGTCCCCAGGGACTCCAGCATGTAGTGACCTCAAGGGATGTTCACTCGCGCTAAGTGCAGTGATGCTCGATGCCCGTAAAGTCCTGCTCACCCTTGGTCCTCCAGTCATGCTGCCACCTGTGGTCAGCCATATGGCAGTATTGCAACAGAGGACAGGAACCCATCCTCCCCGGAGAAGGACAGCTTCATGTGGGATGCTCAATCCCTCTCCCCCCTGCTGGCCTCCAACAGTCTGGGCTCATAAGCGAAGCTGCATCACCAGCTTTGCAAGCAATAGTGCTACAGCTGCGCTGACAGGCTTTTTATGTTTTTGTTTAGTTCCCTTTTATTTGTACTTTCTGTTTTGTTCTTATTTGACTCTTCATTTTCTCTTTGTCAAGGCTTTTGCCTTTTCTCTTGTCTTCTTGTTCTCTTGTCTTGCCTAGTCCTTTCTTCTGACTTTACTGTCTTCCCCCATCTCTACTACTTCCAATAGTGATCTTTCTAACATGCATTGCTGCTTTTAGGCACACTGGAGTAAAAGTGGTAACTCATGCCAAAAGTACATTTGGGGGAGAGAACCTCCTGAGACTACAGAATGGATTTGATCTGCAAAGTGAGGTAAACTAATAGATGAAGCAAAAATAGCTTAACACCTCTTCAGTCAAAGAAAAATTCCGAATGCATCCCCATGATAAATATAAATACACTACTGCTGATGTTGCCGGTGACCTGGGTCTGGGGGAAGGAGGACTGAGTATCCCACAGGGTATTCTCCTCTCTCTGGGGGGATTGTCTGTCTTGCAGTACTACTGCAACCTGTAGGTGTACAGGCAGTGGATAAGCTGCCAAGACATAGGGAGTGGGGATGTTAGAGCTGCATTTGTGTAGAACGTGCGTCAGCACACTCTGTTGGGACCTAGGTCCTTACGTATCCCCATGGGGCTGGAGGCTACAGCCTGGGGGGGGGACTAAAGAGTAAACCCCTCTCCCCAAGCTGTACATCTGGCCCGATGGCTACTTATCCACCTTGCTGGGCGGAAGTGCCAGAAAGCCAGAAAAAAAAATTATTTAAGAATATACATACACGAATCAGCAAGAACCAAGAAAGACATACTTTACATTTGTCTTGCATTCTGTAAAATAATTTAATATTTTGCTTCTCAATCACTTATTTGTAGCTGATTAATCACAGCATCAACTGAGGAAACAGCCTACCCTTTGTGTACTAAGCTGTTCTTTAAGGATTGGATAGTTGGTTTGTCAGCGTGGATCATACTAGCCTTTGTCATTTTAGACTAACATAGAAGGAAACAGGATAAAAGGAATGTCAGCTTTGGCTACAGTTGTGTTGAAGTACTGAGCTCAAATAACACTGCTAGTGGCTCGGAAGCTACTGTGCTGTTAACTGTGATATGCCAACAGGGTATTTCTAACCACAAAAGTACTCATCTGAGATTAAATCAACTAGTTTTCAGTGGGCATTGCCCATTTTAGACCCACAGTAACAAACATAGCTGACTAGGGTTCCTAAGAAGCATGACTGCGCACCAAAGCCAGGCTGCATCCCCCCGCCCCCCACATTACCCTCCAGCTGCACCACCTCCTTAGGTCACTCAGGTGATGGTGTGGTAGTGAAGGATGCAGCCGTCCTCCCTGAAGGAGGAGAGCATCTACAGGGACGCTCAATCCTCCTTTCACCAGTTGACATCAATGACCTAGGCATGCTCGGCTGCCGGCATCGCACTCAGTAGACTGACTGACAGGCCAGCTGAAAATCAGTAGTTTTATGTCAGTTTAACCCTATAAATTTTTCAGGAAAACCCCAGAAGGCACTTACTCTCCAGGTTCTATAACACTCTACAAAAGGTATCCAATCCTTAAGCAGAAGATATCCAACCAAAACAGCAAAAATCATTTAATAAATTACTTTCTGGATTCTGGAGATTGTTTGCTTGGAAAGTGGATAAGCATTTTTTTAAACACTTGATTGTATGATGTAGTATAAAAATAATCAGGGAGATGTTGGAGAATGTGGCAGGGGAAAAAGCTGACCATATACATTATGTATATTTTTGGCATGTAATAAGTTGGCAAAGTGTTGGGAGGAGGAGCTTGAGAGTCTAGGAAAGGAAAGGAAATAAAAGGAAAACACAGTAGAAATGTGCTGACAGCATTTCTACAGGATTGATGGTCCACAGTACTGAAATATCCACTTTCTATTCTGCTCACTGCAGAAAAAAATCTATCACTAAAAAGTGAGTAAAAGTGAGTAAAAGGGTGGGATAGTGAGACATGGAGAATGGTATCTATGAGATGGAGAATCTGGAAACATTTAGAGATTATAGAGGGATGCTATTGGCAGTACATAGATGCAATATGAGTGGTATTTGTCACCTTGAGGGTCATTATTATTGTCCTTAATAACATGCCTTGTAATACAGAGGAATTTTAAGGAGATGTAAAGATGAAGAGCCTTGTTATAGAAAAAGAGTTATACTAAGGTGCCAATGAATTCAGCCAGGGTAGAAAACTGTTCTCTGAAATGCAAAAGTAAGATATGTCAGCTGATTAAAGACCAGTGTGCTGTATCTGATGGGGTGTGCAAACAAAGAGCATAAGTAATAGAGAAGCATACTGTATTTTGTGCAGCTACAGTATCATATTTTTTGCTTCTGTAAGACATGAATTCTTTACCATGTGCCTCAAAACTTGATTTGGTATGTAGCTATGTCTCTTTCTGCCACCCAAATATCTCTACTGCTGCTTCTTAGAATTTCAGATCTTCTTCGAGGATATCTCTTTTATCAGGCCACACCTATGAAACTATAGCTGCCAGGCATTCGGACTGCATGGAAACTTTATGCAAGCAGTACGTTAGGGGCCACCCTTGGTGACAACCTACTTCAGCACTCCCATATAAATGTGGATGGCCCCTTCCCTCTTGAGTTCTTTTCCTGCCATCGATCATACTCGCCGGACCCTGTACAGAGACACCGTCGCTGTAGTCGACCGCTATTCAGTGTATTTCTCCCCTTAGTTCACTGTCACTTTTCATAAGTGATACCCAATATCATGTATGTCATCTAAAGAGCCTGCTAAGCTATTTAGATACTGCAAATGTGGTGAAAAGATTTACTCGGGTGACTTGCACGTCTGCGTGTGTTGCCTTGGTGTGACTCATGACATCAAGGCCTGTCAGAGTTGCCTTAAGTTTAACACTGCTACCTGGTGATGCAGAAAGAGCTCCTTGTAGATTTGCCTATTTAAACAGCAGGTAGCCAGTGTGAAGAAAGAGCTCCAGGAAAAGAGCTCTACCGCATTGCTGTTCCACTCCTCAAGCTCTCGTTTGTCAAAGTCCTGGAAGAAAACTTTCGGACAGCACAAGCACTGGCAGAGAGAGAGAGAGAGAGAGGAGCAAAGAGAAAACCTCCCTGGTACACTCTAGGTCACCCCTCCATCCCAGCGGGTGGCCCCCTGTACAGTGACACCACAAATGCAAAAGCCAAAAAAAGACCATTGCAGCGAAAGTCTGGCGTATAATACCAGAAGTTCTAAACAATTTTATAGTTACATAAATTCATTAAAGGAAAATGCCCCCTCTGTTGGCCCACTGAAACATAATGGAGTATTAGTGGATATAGCCACAGATATGGCTGAAGTCCTAAATGAATATTTAGCCATAAATTTCAGTGAAGACAGAGACACTGACATGAGAACAGCACAAAGTACAAATACATACGTCAGTATAAATGATCTTTTCACATTCCACGTGTAAGAAAGCTGGGGTGAGAGTTAGGCCCGCCTACCCCAAGACACAGCCCATCGCCTGTTGGTCTGTGGAGGGTGGGAGTGAGGTGGGGTGGTAGTGTGGGGGGATGTTAGGGTCTCAACCCTAATGCCTCATTTCCATACTTTTGTCGCTTCAACCCTAACTGATGCATTAACAAAGTTTTTTTGCAATGAATTTCCTTACTTTATGAGAAAGTATAATCTTAACCCTTATGATATCAGTTTTTTTGTAATGAACTGTCATCTCCCTGTGGGAGCACAGGGCCCATAATTGCATAATGGCTGGCCTTGCAGTACCATAACTGCATAATTTTTATTTATTTATTTATTTTTATTTATTGAAGTCTCAGATTAAACAGCCTTTGAGCTGAAAGCTCTTTTACAGAGGTTCCATGTCAGTTCAAATTCAGTGACAAAAGACAGGACAAAATATAACAGTACAGACATGATTCCAAGATTATACATTTGAACAGTAGTTGGGCTAATTACAGTGTAGTACAATAGGCAGACAACAACACTTATTGGCAGTGTTACATTGAGTAGGGTAGAGCCATTGGGGGGAAGCTAACCAAGCGGAGAGGAAATGAGGAAGCAGCTATAAAGTGTGAGGAGAAGGATTAGAGTAGGAGAGGGCAGGTTGTTTAGGGGAAATAGTTAGAGAGGATGGTAGCGGCCAACATAACCTTGCTGTAGAATTGGATGGCATGTGCCATATTCCTGGGGGTTAGAGGAGTATGAGAGTAGAGAGGTGGTGGTAGTGGGAAGCAGCCTAGGGTGAGAAAGAGTTGGTGGGGATGGAAGTGGAGTAGAGGCAGTACGAGACAGAGAGGGGTGGAAATATGAAACTTCAGGGAGGGTTAATTCTAAGCGATGAGGCTAAAAAGAGGAAGTCAGGGGTGGCTGAGTGCAATTAGAGGTAGCAGTCACATCCGCTGAGTGTTGTTAGATGGGCACGAAGTTTATTTTTGAAAGGGCCAAGTTTATTTTCACCCAGTAGGTCAGAATTTAGTTGGTTTAACCAAGAGGGTGCCCAGTACTGAAAAGACTGCTGACCTTGGGTGGTATGTCAGAAAGGGACTTCTAGTTGTTGATTATTTGTCCCTCTAGTTCTTCTGATACTGTTGGTGTGGCAGATCAGGCTCAGAACCCCAGGGGGTGTTTGGCCTAGGGTGGCTTTTTTTGCTAGCAGGCAGACCTGGTATTGGGTTTGGCAGTGCAGTTTTAGCCAACCAGATTGGGAATATAGATCGCAGATGTGCATATGGTGGGGCGCATCTAGTACAAGCCTACAGGCTTTGTTTAGGGCCAGTTTTATTCTCTTTAGGGCCGTGTCCATAGCTGTACTGTAAACTACTAGCCCGTAATCAATCACAGATAAGACAGAACTGTTCACCGCAAGTTTTAGGGCCTCATTGGTATGGCAGTGTTTGTGCCTGTATAGTTGGCCAATTCTAGCTTTAGCAGACTTTGCCACTAGATCTGTGTGGTTCATGAATGAGAGGGAGCAGTCCAGAGTGACTCCAAGATATGTAAAACATTGTACCATTTTGATCGGGGCGTTCATTTTATTCACAATTTTTAGTTGTTGGGACCTATGTTGGTTATGAGCAGAGGCGAACAACATCATGTTGATCTTTTTATAATTAAACAAGACCTTAGAATTAATAAACCATGATTCTACTTCAGTGAAATTGTCCTGCATTCTCTTTTCAAGCACTACCGGATCAGAGTGGCTGGAATAGAGCACATCATCATCAGTGTATAACAGGATCTTATCCTGGCATGCTTGTGGAAGGTTTTTCAAGAACAGGCTGAAAAGCAGGGGGCCCAAAATTGACCCTTGGGGGACCCCCATATTGATATTCCTGTTTTCAGAGAGAACACCAGTGATTTTCACTTGTTGCGTTCTTCCAGAGCGGTAGCTTCAGAACCATGCAACGGATTCAGAACAGATGAGAGTCCAGTGCTGGTTAGTTGGTTCAGAAGCAGTTCATGATTCACCGTATCGAAGGCCTTGGTGAGGTCAATGTAGGTGGCTCCCACCGTAAGCTCTTGATCATGTCCATCATGAATGAACCCTGTGAGCTCCACCAGTGCAGTAGTGGTGCTATGCTGTTTCCTAAACCTGTGCTGCTCTGGGCATTGCAACTGATATTTGTCTATGTATTCGATGAGCTGGTCATAGACAATGCGTTCCAATGCTTTTGAGAGTGGGGCAGGTATTGAAATTGGGCAGTAGTTGGTATTCATTAGGGCCCTGCACTCCCATCTACCTATAAGGGCCCTGCGCTCCCATGCAATCAGTTTTTTGGAGGGCAGGGCTCTATCCATAAGTGCACAGACATTGTAATGAGCTGTCATCGCCCTGTGGGCACTCCCAGTATTGCATAATGGATGGCCTAGCAGTCCCATTACTGCATAATGGTATCCATATGTGGGTGTGCAGGGCCCTGTGCTCCCATCTTCCTATAATTGTAGAGACACAGCACAGGTCTAGACACATTCCAAGTAACCCTTGTGCTGCAGATTGTGCAATATCTCAGTAACCATAGCAACCTTGGAAACAATTGAACTGCAGGTGTAATCGTGGGCTGGTAATCTGCATGTGCACTTATGGCATTGTAATATCATGAATATACCACTAAGTAGTGGGGGAATAGGCTAGAAGGACCACTAGGTCTATTTATATTCCTTAGTAAACCTTAGTAAGATCTGCCCTCCTCACAGGAAATAACTCAGGATCTTACTTTGAGAGGGTTCCTGCAGTAGATAATTACAGATAGGACTGAAGCCAGCAGGTGTCAGGACCTCACGGAAAAATTTCTAGCTAGCAGTCTCTGGCGGGGGACCATTCCCACGTCAGGTGACTGACGTCAGTATAAAGGGGCGGTCCCTCACGCCCGCCTTGCAGTTCTTTCCCACCGTTAGCTTGTGCAGTGACACTCGCGGTTAAGTTCATTGCTTCGCAGTCAATCGTTAGTAGTTTTGCCACCTATTTTTCTTTTTTTTTTTTCCAATTTCATTTTTATTGAGGTATTTATATTATGACAGTCACAGGTCACTTACTTATAAACCAATAATGTTACATTGTTTGGACAGAGGCTCCATTCAAGCATGATTAACTGATTAGGGCTATCACATAACATTCTCTTGTCTGACGGTAGCATCCCGTGAACACTTCCAGCACTTCATGTACTGAACATTTCCAATCATCTCCCATCCACCCATCCCCTTCACCCCTCAACCCCCAGCCCACCCCTCCACGACGCCCATCATGTTTACTCTCAAGTAATTGAGGGATACAGTAGAAAGCACTATCCAACTGATCTGAGTAGTCAGGCAGCGGGCATATGGTATTAGGGCACAAAGCTTGGGTCTTTATTCATTATATGCATGACCCATCTTCTCCATTTTAGAGAGCCCAACTCCGCCTTATCGTTTAAGTTATAGGTTATTCTTTCAGATCTATATATGAGGTTAACAATCTGTCTCCAGCCCGCGATGGTGGGAGCCACCACCGTAAGCCACTGTTTAGTAATGGCCTTTTTGGCTGCTAGAAGTAGGATATTCAGCAGATACTGAGTATGGGGATCATGCAGCTCCTGAGGAATGACATGCAGCACAAAAAGGTCGCTGCTGTAAGGGAGTCTTAACCCAAAAAGCTCATCTAATTCTTTAAATACATCCTGTAAAAAGGGCTGCAATTTTGGACATGACCAAAAAATATGAGTATGGTGAGCAGAAGCCTCACCACATAACCGCCAACATGCTGCCCCTGCGGAGGTGTGATAATGGGAAGTTATCACTGAGGTACGGAAATATCTTATTAAAAGTTACCAAGAGAATAACCTCCAGGCATGTGAGTAGGTGATTTTTGATGTCTTGCGCCATATTGTTTCCCATTGTTGTGGTGTGACCTGCGTCCCCAACTCCGCATTCCACCTCTCCCCTATCTGCAGGGTATCCCCCCCCCCACCAATGACAGCATTGATTTGTATATAACAGAGATAGCGTGTGCTAATCCCTGTACTTTTATTGCTTGTTGGATCAGCTGAACCAGTTGAGGGTGTTTATCAGGAGTACAAACACTAAGTGGGAGAGATTCAAAATAGTGTCTAAGCTGCAGATACCGGAAAAAGTCTGATCGAGGCAGCTGAAACTCTCGGCTCATCTCACCGAAGTCTCGAAAAAGATGGCCCCTTTGGAACTGTGAAAGCCTTGAAAGGTGGACATGCCTCCAAATCTGAAATGTATGGTCCAGAAGGGCTGGGGCAAAGTCTTCCAATAAGTCTATTGGGCACAACATGACCAGGAAAGGTGTTATCCCCAGTGCCCTACGTATCAGGCCCCATGCCTGCACTTGGTGCACAATCCAGGGACTCCAGGTTGTCTGGTCAGTCGGAGGTGGGTTCCTATGGAGAATTATTCTATAATAGTCCCGGCCAGGGAGCATACTTTCCTCGATTTCCCTCCATTTAGCTGGATTAATTCCTACCAGACGCTGTATGATAAATGCCACATGAGCTGCCCAGTAATATAATTTTAAATTGGGAAGGGCTAGGCCGACCTTATCCCTTGGAAGAAAAAGAATTTCCATTCTAATTCTAGGGCGTTTTCTGGACCAAATAAACCTCGAAATGGCTCTGTTCCAAACTTTAAAAAGATTGTTTGGTAAATTAAGGGGGATGTTCTGGAAGAGATAGAGTGCCCTCGGTAAAATCACCATCCTGACCACTTCAATACGTTGAGTCAAATTCAATGGGAGTATACTCCATCTTTCAAGATCATGTTTAATTTGAGATGACAGGGGGCGGTAATTGTTACCATAGGTCTCAGTAGCTTGGCGGGATAGGTATATCCCTAGATATTTTACCGTTGAAAACCCCCAGTGAAACGGGTATCTGTCCGTTAGAAGCTGGGGAGGGGAAGGGAGAAGTGAAACATAAGGGCATCTGTCTTAGCTGTGTTTAACCTGTAACCTGAACAAGCACCGAACTCCTCCAATAACTGAAAGACAGTGGGAATGGATTGCTCAGGTTTAGTAAGGAACAGCAAGACATCATCCGAGGAAAGAGCTACCCGGTGTGCCACCTATTTTTCATCTTTCTTCAGCTTTTCATCAGCCTTTACCTCAGCTGCCGTGTATGTCGTCCCTGACTCCCTCCGAGCACAAAAGTAAGTGCGATTCTTGCAGCGCTCAGCTCCCCCATAAGGATGGACATTCCCAGTGCCTCTTTTGTCTAGGCCCCGATCATCCCATCGAGAAGTGCCAGCTTTGCCAGCAGTTTAACGCTGCCACCCATAAGCGGAGGCAGCAGTCCCTTGAGGCCCACATTCTTAAGGAAAAAATGACCTCCATGGAAAAGGAACTGAAAAAACTTCGTCGGGCTTCGACTTGTCCGGAGGGCTACCACAAGAAGAGGCACCAGGACCAGGACTCCTCATCGGTCGCCGTGACCTCGGTTTTGCTGGGACAGTGGCTGTGCACTCTGGACATGCAAGATGCTTACCTGCATATTCCTAGTCGCCCTTCCCACCAGAAATACCTGCATTTTGTGTTCCAGGCGGACCACTACCAGTTCAAGGCCCTCCCATTTGGTCTTTCCTCGGCGCCCTGAGTATTCACCAAATGCCTTTCGGTGGTAGCGGCTTACCTGCGTATCCAGGGGGTGCAGGCTGCCCTGTACCTGGACGATTGTCTCCTGGCGGCCTCATCCATGGAGGAACTCCTGTGCTTCCTTTCCCTTACCCTACAGGTTTCTGCCTTCCTGAGTGTTACCGTCAATCAGACCAAGTCCCACCTGATCCCGTTCCAGAGGCTCCAGTTTATTGGGGTGATCCTGGACACGGCCTCTGGCATGGCATTCCTGCCACTGGACAGGGCGGCCTCACTCCAGGCTCAGGTCAGCCTGTTGTCCAGCCGAAGGCGGGTCAGCACCAGGTCGATCCTTCGCCTCCTCAGGCTCATGGCGGCTGCTATTTCGACAATCCCTTGCGCTCGGCTCCACATGAGAATCTCTCAGTGGACGCTTCGGTCTCAGTGGGATCAGCTGGCGGACGACCTAGATCAACTAGTTCTGGTCTCCAATCCCATGGCTCCAGACTTGCAATGGTGGATGGTTCAGGAGAACCTTTACCAGGGAGTTCCCTTCTGCCTTGCTTCCCCCCTTCCGGACGCTGACCACAGATGCCTTGGGTGAGGGTTGGGGAGCCCATTTGGGGTCTCACATGACCCAGGGCTCCTGGTCCAGGCTCAAGAAAACACTCCACATCAATGTGCTCGAGCTTCGGGCCTTGCTGTGTGCTCTTCAGGCTCTGCATCTGTATCTGCCTCCCGGGCATCTGGCTGTCCAGACGAACAACATGTGTGTGGTCTGGTACATCAACAAACAGGGAGGAACTCGTTCCTACCCTCTCTGCAGGGAGGCGATGCGAGTTTGGGATTAGCAGTGCAGCACAACCTTCACCTCACGGCACTTCATGTCCTGGGGGTCGAGAACACGTTGGCAGACCACCTCAGTCGGTCGTCTGCTCATGCTCATGAGTGGGAACTGGATCAGGGGATAGCAGACGATATCTTCCTACATTGGGGAACACCACAGGTAGACCTGTTTGCGTCTCCTCACAATGCAAAACTTCCCGACTTCTGCTCGCTCGCTCCAGGGCGCAGCATTTTTTTGAGAGATGCTCTGTCTCTAGACTGGAAGGACAGATTCGTCTATGCCTTCCCCCTGATCCCCTTGATTCCGAGGGTCTTACAGAAACTCAGCTCAGAAGGAGCTTGCATGATCCTAATTGCTCCTTTCTGGCCCAGACAAGTTTAGTTCTCTCTTCTGCAACAGTATTCAAAGGAGCCTCCGCTTCCTTTTCCTCTGTCACATCATTTGCTGACCCAGGATCTGGGGACCCTGGTCCATCCAGGCGTCAAGTCCCTTCAGTTGCACGCATGGCTCCTGCAGACGTAGCTCAAGCCCGATTTGGGGTTTCCCCGCTGGTGGCTGAGATTCTAGTGGAGGTCAGAAAGCCCTCTACTAGATCTACCTATGCCATGAAATGGAAATGGTTCTCTATTTGGGCCACTTCCAAAGATTTCAAGCCATTCTCTTGCTCTGTTGGGTGGCATTTGGATTACTTGCGACACCTCTTTGATCTGGGTCTCAGTTATTCCTCTCTGAAGGTTCACATGGTGGCCATCTCGGCTTACCATGTTCCTTTTGGGGACAGGACTTTTGTGCAGCTGGAAGTCTCCAAGATTTTTCTTAGAGGGGTCCTCCACTTGAGACCCCCAATTCGGGTTACTGCCTCTCCTTGGGATTTGAATTTTATCCTTGAGGAGCCGGCAGCCTCAGCAGACCTAAAGTTCCTTTCATGGAAGACTCTCTTCCTTGTGGCCATTACTTCTGCTTGAAGGATTTCTGAGCTCCAAGTCCTCATGTGCAAAATCCCATATTTGATTTTTCACAAGGAACGTGTGGCTCTGTGTACCAATCCTAAGTTTCTTCCCAAGGTGGTAGCGGAATCTACGCTAAATCAATCCATGGAGCTGCCTGCTTTCTTTACGCAGCACTCCATTCAAGGGGAGTACCTCTTGCATACTTTGGATGTTCACCGAATTCTGAGATACTACACCACTAGGATGAAGGCTCTCAGAAAGACTGATCAACTGTTTGTCTCTTTTGCTCGTAAAAGAGAAGGCAATGCTGTTTCTAAGCAATACCTATCTAAATGGTTGGCTCATTGTATCACTTTCTGTTACAAGTACAACAAGACCCTGCCGGGTCAAGTCAGAGGCCACTCCACCAGAGGGGTCGCTGCTTCTGCTGCTTGTTTCAAGAATGTGTCAGTGGCAAACATCTGTGCAGCTGCAACTTGGACTTGTGTCCATACCTTTATGAAACATTACAGTTTGGACATTGCCTCTCGCCATAGAGCTGGCTTCGGGTTGGCTGTTTTGCAAGGTCTCCCTTCCTAAGACCTTCACAGCCAGAGGGTCTACATTTGGGTAGTTTCTTCCTCCCATTTGCTTCTTCTTGTTCCAGACTGCTTGGAACTCAATCCTATCTGTAATTACCTACTGCAAGAGCCCTTTCGCAGTAAGATAGTACAATTACGTAAAAACTTACCGTAACAGTAGATCTTTGAGAGAGGCTCTTGCAGTAGGTAATGCCTTTCCACCCTCCATCCCTCTAAGCTTTTTCAGCTCCTTTTCCAGGGACGGAAACATCCGCTTCTCTTTCATCTTGCCTTTTTTGGCCTTTGGCGGGAAAGAACTGGAAGGTGGGCGTGGGGGACCGCCCCTTTATACTGACGTCGGTCACCTGATGTGGGGGCGGTCCCCCGCCAGAGACTGCTAGCTAGAAATTTTTCTGTGGGGTCCTGATGCCTGCCGGCTTCAGTCCTATCTGTAATTACCTACTGCAAGAGCCTCTCTCAAAGATCTACTGTTATGCTAAGTTTTTACGTAACTGTACTTTTATTTTCCAGGGGGAACACTTATCGGTTCAGGGTAGTGCCCTTTGGCTTACCTTCTGCCCATGCATCTTTACCAAATAACTTAGCAGTAGTGGCAGCAACTCTTAGGAGAGAAGGCCTATATGTCTTCCCCTAGCTGGATGACTGGCTACTCAAAGCCCACTCCAAAGGGCAGCTTTATCAAACTCTAGCATACACCTGGCAACTGTTCGATGTCCTTGGGATCACGGTCAATGTGCTAAAATCAGTCTTGACCCCTGTCAGCGTCTGCAGCACATAGGAGTAGTCTTGGACACAACCCAAGGCTTAGCCTTCCTGTTCCAGGACAGGGCTGAACATTTGATTGCGAAGGCCCAGGTAGTATGCAACAACAGGTGTGGCACAGCCAGGACATTCCAGAGACTATTAGGCCTGATGGCAGCAGACGTTGTTACGGTACCACTGGCCAGACTACATATGGGGATTCCCCAATGGACCTTAAGCATTCAATGAGATCAACACACAGACGACTTAGAACAGAAGGTTCTAGTAACCGCTCTTGTCCAGAAGGTACTGCTGTGGTAGATGGAACCCAGCCATTTATTGAAAGGGTTTCCTTTTTCGATCCCCTCCCCTCATCAGATTCTCATGACAGATGCCTTGGGGATGGGCTGGGGGCACATTTGGGTCCCCATCAGACACAGGGAACAAGGACCAGAGTGGAGAGTACTCTCCACATAAACATCCTAGAAAATAGGGCTGTTCTGTACTGCCTACAAGCCTTCCAAACCCGTCTATCTCCAGGACCTCTTTTGGTACAAACAGACAGCATTAGCATGATTCATTATGTCAACAAGCAAGGGGGAACTCATTCCTACCCCCTATGCAGGGAAGCGATGAGGGTTTGATTTTGGACTCTAGAACATGGTCTAGAACTGTCAGCAGTTCATGTTCCAGGTGCCCAAAACATCTTGGCAAACAGGCTAAGCAGGTCACAGTCCAGAATGCACAAGTAGGAGCTGTTGACCTTGGTGGCAGAAGACCTGTTCAACAAGTGGGATCACCCAGAGTTGGACCTTTTTGCGTCCTCACAGAATGCAAAACTGCCCCTTTTTTGCTTGCTCGTTCCAGGGCCTGGAGTTTTCTGGTGAGATGCGTTGTCCCTCTCATGGAAGAGGAGGTTCCTTTATGCCTTTCCATCCCTTTCTCTAATCCAGAGGGTGGTAATCAAGCTCCAGATGGAGGGGGCAATGTTAATACTCATTGCTCCTCTTTTGCCTTGTCAGATCTGTTTCCCTTTACTACAACAGTTGGCGGTAGAACCACCAGTGCCTCTCCCCCTGTGCAAGGGCCTACTGTCCCAGGAACAGGGAACCTTGGTCCATCCGGACCTCAAGTCACTCCTTCTCCATGCATAGCTCCTGAAGACATTGCCATTGCTAGGTCTGAAGGGTCTCCGAAAGTGGCTGATGTTCTGGTGGCTACTAGAAAACCTTCCACCAGGGCCACTTATTCCATGAAGTGGAAGCAGTTAGCTTTATTGGCCGCTTTTCATCAACTGGATCCCTTTACCTGTCTGGAAAATCAGGTTCTAGAGTATCTGCTGTCCTTGTCAGATGCAGGTTTGCAGTACTCTTCTATTAAAGTGCACTTGGCGGTTATTTCAGCCTTTCATGTGCCTATTGAGTGTTGTACGTTTGCTCAGTTGGAGGTGGCTCATACGTTTTTGAGAAGCATACTGCACTTGAAGCCTCCTATCATACTCCCATCCTGCCTTGGGATCTGAATTTTGTGTTACAAAAGCTTACTCTAGCTCCATTTGAGGCAGTCGCGACTTGTGGCCTACGCGTTCTGTCTTGGAAAGCATTATTTTGTAGTTGCTATTACTTCTGCTCAAAGGATTTCAGAGCTTCAGGCTCTAATGTGTGAGCCTCCTTATTTGCTTTTCCGTAAAGACAGCGTATCTTTACGTACTAATCCTAAGTTTTTTCCAAAGGTGGTGTCTGAGTTTACTTTAAATCAAACCATCCACCTGCCAGTTTATTTTCCTGAGCATACCAGTCCAGGGGAAGCATTGCTCCATACTTTAGATGTACATAGAATAGTCGGGTACTATATACACCGCATGAAGGACTGCAAGAAGTCCTTACAGCTTTTTGTTTCCTTCACCCCTGAGAAAGGGGGTGCACCTGCTTCTGAACAATGTCTGTCTAAATTGTTCACCCCTGGGAAAGGGGGCACACCTGCTTCTAAACAATGTTTGCCTAAATTGTTGGCTATTTGTATTACTTTTTGTTACAGGAAGTACGGTAAGGAACTTCCTGGTGTTGTTTGAGGCCATTCCAGAAGGGACATGGCCACTTCTGTTGCCTGTTTGACAAATGTGTCAGCTGCAGAAATCTGTGCAGCTGCCCCCTGGAGTAGTGTCCACACCTTCACTAAACATTACAGTCTGGACAGTGCTTCTCAAAAAACGATAGGTTTTGGCCAAGCTGTACTTCAAGGCCTCCTTTCTCAGTCCTGTAGGCTCCAGATACCCAGACTGTTTTGTTGTCAGCAAAAATACACATGACAGCACTCTTCTCAGAAATTTCTTAGATTAAATAAATCAAAAAGCCATAAGGTATGCTCAACACACAAGAGCCACCGTACAGCTGCTTCGGAGCTTCAGGTTGTAATCATGGCTCTTCCTCGGGGGTGGAGCTGCAATGCCATGTCTCTTAATTTATTCATGCTAATTAAAGAAACATATATCAATCCAGACACAACACTGAAGCTGCATCAGTTAGACAATGAGTACATAAAAATTTATTACATATGAAAGTGCCCCCAATAGTCAAAAGTACATAAACTGTAACAACTACGAAGCATACACTAGAATCACAGCAACATCATTTATAAATGATTTATAAATCAAGGGCGTAGTCAACAGACATAACAAGATCAAGAAAGTAATAAGAAAAGGGACAGTCAAGGGGGGAGAAACGAAAGAAGGGGGTGGGTCCACCATTTTGCTAATTTTTGTATCATCTGCGAACAGGCATACTTTCCCCTCCAGCCCTTCCACAATGTCGCTAATGAAGACATTGAAGAGGACTGGTCCCAGAAGTGACCCCTGTGGCACCCTGCTGGTCACCGTGCCATCCTCCGAGTAAACCCATTTACTCCTCTAACTTCTGTGTCTCAGCCAACTTTTTACCCATTTTACTACCTTTGAGCCCATTCCCAGGCTGCCCAGCTTGTTTACCAGATGTCTGTGAGGGACAGTGTTGAAGGCTTTACTGAAATGTAAGTAGGCCACATCCACTGCCCTACCCTGATCCACCTCCCTGGTCATCCAGTCAAAGAATTCAGTCAGGTTTGCCAGGCTTACTGGTGTATAGTCTCTGCATCCTCCCTGTTTCCACATTTGTGGAGTAGCGCCACATCCACTTTTTTCCATTCCCCGGAACTACCCCGGAATCCAGTGATAGGTTGAGCAGAGTCATTAGTGGTGCAGCGAGCTCCTGATTTAGTTCTTTCAGTATTCTGGGGTGAATTTTATCTGGCCCCATAGCCTTATCTACCTTGAACTGTTTTAGTTCCTTGAGGACTCTCTTGTCTGTAAAAGGGCTAGTGTCCACTCCTCTGCCATTTATGCTCCTTTCTCCTCTCTGTGGCCCATCACCCACCCCTTCCTTTGTAAATACTGAACAGAAGTACTTGTTCAATATGTCTGCTTTCTCCTGGTCCTCTTCCACACACTTCTTTCCTTCCCTTTTTAGTCCTACTAACCCTGCCTTACTCTTTCTTTTTTTGCTTATGTACTTAAAGAATGTTTTATCCCCCTTTTTCGCTGATTTGGCAATTTTTCCTCTGCCTTAGTACTTCTAACTGCTTTCGCTACCTCTCTTTGTTTCTCCTGGTAATGCTCCCTGACCTCATCCTTCTGTGTTGTACCTTTTGAAGGCGAGTTTCTTTGCCTTTATTTTCCCTGCTGTTTCCTTGGAGAACCATAGCGATTTATTTTTCCTCTTGCTGTTTGTAATCTGCCTGACACAGAAGTTGAGAGAATCTTTAAAAGAACACCATAATGAAATGAGGTTACCCATCAAAGTAATCCAGTCAACTGGAGATCCAAGAACAAATAAGTAAGGGGAACCACCTTATTGGGGGTCCCTAAAACAAAAGACCGCCTATATGCAAACTAAAAGATGACACATGAAGGACAGACTGTTTTAATGAGAGACAGTGCATGTTGAGATGTACCTTACTTTTAAAGAAAGCAATCCAACAATGATACAAATACAAAAATCATGGCAATGAATATCAGTATTTAAGCACTCGGGTAGTATATATTGGTCCCTGCATTTGTGCTGCCTTTTATAGAGGCAAAGCATTAAGATAATTTAAGGTGATGGTGTCGGAGCACTTAGGACCATTCCTAGTGGCAATGTGGAAAAGGCCTTCAGCACAGCACAGTGTGCAGGGGAAATCCCAAGTTACTCTTTTTTTATTTATAGGCACTGAAAAGGTGGAGAGGGTCCTAGAGGAGGAAAATTAGAAGTACTTCTTTCAAAACTGGCATTTTTTGGATGCATACATAATGTCCACATGTTCCAGATCTCAGTGGAAGGTTAGACTTAAGATCGGTTTTGAAAATCAGGTAATTAAGGAAGTCTGTATTTATCTTTCATGTTTTGTTCTCCAACCCCCTGCCCCATCTTGTACCCCCCCCCCGCAATACAACCCCAACCTGTAGACCACACCAAGATCTCCTACCTCATATTCCTTTGTGGGATCTACGTGCTTGTATAATTATGCCAGGAGTTACACTGGTAGTCCCCTACCAATGAATTGCCTACATGCTGAGTGCCTAGTACAAAACCCTGAATCTGTTCCCGAATCTCAGTCTGCCAATTTGCAATGTGAAGTGACGCTGATGCTCTTAACTGGAATTCTTTATCCATACGAAACATTGCATTACTCACACTACCCACAGTCCGATCGATGATGACTCCAAGCGTTAGTGTGACAGGGAGCAGAGACCAGCATCATGTCTCAGCTCTCAGTTACTGGTATGCAAGTCTTCATCAGGTGCAGGCATGCCACTGATTCTGTGAAAGTCCAAGTCGGATCTGTGGGAATGGGACCAAGGGTCTCTGGACTGGGGGGCTCCTCAGTACTTGGGTAGCTTGTGGCAGGAAAACAGCCCATCTGTGCAGTGAATGAATCTGAAGTTGGCGCATGAGCGCATACAGCAATACTGATGCACAGGATTGGCTTCTGGTGTACTCTGAAGATGTTGGATGCCAATTGGCATCTCAAACGCAGAAATACATTCTGTGACTGCAGTGAGCATGCTGGCAGTGCTGCCTTCGAATGAACCTGTAGGAAAAAAAAGACCCTTTGGCTGCCAAGGTTTGGTGTCCCACACTGACCTACATGCACACTTGCTACCTGCCAGTTACCTCCACCGCAGACTGGGATAATAAAGTCACACTCAGCAATGGGGTGTGACTGTGCTACAGCACTGAATTTGCAGGTGCTGGCATGCAACTTTGAAAAGCCTGAGCCGACATGATGCTGTGGGGGCCCCCCAGCTACATGCGTGGCCTCCCTGTTGCTGTGGGTTTTGCGGGTGCCTAACGCCGGCCCTGAGTACCAACATAGGACATCACAATGGGTGGCCCCTAGCAGACTGCTTGCAAAAAGTTTCCGTGTGGTCCTAGTGTCTATAGTTCCATGTGTGTGGCCCAATGAAAGAGATTCTTTCGAAGATCTACTGTTACAGTAAGTACGTAACTGTTCTTTTTACTTGTGGGGCTACATGTGTAAAGAGTATTCACCATTGAGTTTTATGAAATGTTAATCGTAAAACAGACCTTTATACTGCATCTGTTCATGCTTATGTTTCTTTCTAACTCCCTGGTAATTTACTTATTCACACAGTTCTCAGAAAAGTTTCTTCTGTTTTTGTGCCTATACCAAATCTCTTTTGCAGACCTCTAGAATTTAGGGGTTATTTGAATTCAAATACATGTGGGTCACAAATTAATAACTGTGAAATGTTTCATTTTCATATTAATGCTGCTCTATTTTTGAGAACTAGTTCCCATTTGTATACTGTATGTGGTCCACAGAATTACCTTGTTTAGTTCTTTCCTGACCGGTGTAGAGCATTGCTGTTCTTCTGATGCCTTTTGGGGAAAATCAGAATAATGTGGTATACATTACATAGTCCATAATACCATACAATGTTTAATGCATCCTAAGAAGTCTTAATCTGCTACCTGTTATACTACCCATTCTGATTAAACTACTACTATTAACATTTAATCCTATTCATGGTGTTTCTACTTTCCTTGTATTATATGACACTAATGACTTTACAGTTCTGTATGAACCTATTTGAACTCTCTGTTCTACTGGCTTCCTGCTGTTAGCAATTCCACAAATTTTGTCTAAAGTATATTGTACTAGCACTTCTTGTCTTGAAACCATTCATTATATAAAATATAACTTATGGATTTAGAAAAAAAACTGATACCATAAATAAATTGAAAGCATGACTGCAAAATGGCTTTTTTAAAATTATTTGTGTGCCATAGTTGAAGTGGTATTATGATTTAGGATACTTAATTGTAACAGCTATTAATTTTTTTCAGAGTGGTTTGAGAGAAGTGCTGTTTCCATTAAAACACATTTATGATTATTACGTTCCAGTGCTGTAAAACATGGGAGTTGGTGTCTGCAGCTACAAACTTGGAGGGTTTTTGTACAAGTGTGAACAGTGTCACTTAACTTTAACCTTCACCGGTTTAAGGGTAGTTACAGTAGAATTACTTTTTAAATAAATCAAATGTTTACATACTTAATTTTTTTTTACATGTATATGTACTGATGTAATTGTTTTTACAATAACATAAATCAGTAACTACCTAGTATACTCACTTGTGTGATTGATGTGCTGATCAAAAGTATAATTATATACAGTACTGCATTATTTGTTGTAGATTATATTTCTGCCTGCTTGCAAACAGTGCTCTTTATAGTTGCCCATGTAGTACTGTGGAAGATGTATTTGTTCGGTGAAAGTAACTTTTATGAGATGCATACGTCTATGGAGAATCAGGAAATATATACTATATGCTGTATGTTATTGCAATACAGTATATTTGATATAGTTCTGACATGATAGTAACACAGGAATAGTTTAATGTGTATCACCTGTTACTCAATCATCCCTTCTCATCAAATACTGGTCATTATCATGGATCACACAGCAAATCAGTGTGAGGCTTTAATTAGATCATTATTGTGACTAACATCCCTTCGCTACTGCCTTGCTTACAATGCTCTTCTAAAAGACTTATTTTTGTGATTCTTTTATGATGCTTTGCTGGTGAAATAAACTTAAATGTTACTAGTTAGTGTATTTAACTTTATAGGAGGGAGAATACAATGGCATCAAAGTAACCTATAATCATTAGGCACTTCTTGTGCCCGCCTCTGCAAGTCAGCCCAGTGAGGCAGTGGAAGGTTGAGATGTATTCAATTTGAGATATTGTAATGGTGTCACACTTTACATTACATAGTTATTTACGATGTTTCTACTACTTCATTGTCAAATAATATTGTACAGTGAAAGAACAAAGTGGGAGCCATGCAGACTATACAGATCAGACAATGCTGCCAGCCACTACAAGTTAGCCATTTAGGTGCTAAAAGGTGAGAATCTATCCAGTTTAAGATTTTGTTACAGGTTTCACACAGTATATCACAGTACCTAGGTATGTCTTGTATACTTACCATGTCATCACCAGATCATTACAGTAAAACAGCAGCAAGGCATCTAAGGAGACTTTGCATTTCAGGCAGTGCTTGTTCCAGCCTTTACGTGTTAGATCATGAATAAGTGAAAAGTCTGAATCTGTTAATTTGAACTTTTGTAATGGCTGTTACTCTTTACCTTGACTACAGTATGTCAGTATCCTAGAGTATTACAGTACTATGTGGTATACTTTATGTTTCCTGATCTTCTAACATATCACTCAAATAAGTCACTTCACTTTTCCTTCTGTAAACATGTTCTATAAAAACAGAATTTTATAGATAACCATAGAGAGCCTTTATTACAAATGGATCGAAATGTACTCTGTAAGACCTGCTACAAAATTACACATATAATAAACACACACACTAATCAGGCACAGTTATAGTATGGCTATGTAGTTACTGTTGCTAGGTACAACTGTTGGAAGCAACTATTCATATTGCTTGTGAATAATTACACATTAAGCATATTGTATTTATCTATGGTGCCATGTATTGGTCTTGCATGTATGCATGTAGTTACAACGTAATTACTGTGGAAGTACACTTTAGTTAGAAAATGGTGATATAACACGTTATTATTTTTTTTATATTCACATAGTTAATTGTAGATGTATTTAAGAATATGTCCTTTAGAAGCAAACCTTGAATCTTCTCAGTGAACGACTTTTATCTTTTCCTTGAAACTGACCTCTTGGTTATAAATTGAAGTGCTGCTTTAAATCAGTATTTAGCATTTACTGGAATGAATTAACTAATTCTCCAGTTTAACTCAACGTTTGCAGTAAGATGACTTGTACCCTAATGGCTTGTAATTAATTTTTCCGAAAATCATATTTATGATAGTCTGCAGATTCGGGGCTTTATCTAATACATAATGTTCATTTCGAGGCCTTAATTGCATTTAAATTAAAATTGGCTTAGTAGGAAGATGAATTGTGGGAATGCATCAAACCACCCAGCATGTCCTGGAGATGTGAGCCTGAAAATGCAATTTGGTGGAGATGCGCATAATCATTTGGAGTTCATTAATTTTTATTGCACAGGTAGTTTTACTAAAATAGGTGATTTTCTCTGAAATTGATATTTATGTTTATGTCAGTGGTTGAATATCATGTTTGCGTGTGTGTCTGTATGGTAATAAAGAGTTTATTAACCTGGCCTAATGGGTGCTATTAAGTTTGTGAAGAGGTGTAATTTGTGTTTAGTGCACAACGCTTGTTTGATAAATTGTGCATGATTCTGCTTGATAAACAGGGACTGTAAATAGTTGCTTCTTAGAAGCAGACGTATTTGAAAGTTGAGGTTTGTGTAGCAAGCATGCTCGAATTCTGTGTTTTCCACCAGTAACGCTTTAAGATCATTAGATTTGGGTAATTTTCATTTCATTTTTATCGGTTTAATTTTTATGACCTGTCTGCATAATAAAGGAATAGCCAATATATTCACTACTTAAAGATCCAGTAGCACCAAAAATAACAGAACAAATATTATTTGATTCATTTTTTAAAAGTAGTCAGTTCTTACTTTTTATAGCAAAAATATTTTCCTTTTTCATTTTGCTTATTAGAAACTTTTATATCTGATAGTATTAGATTTGACTTGAAGAGTAGTTATTTACCTGGCAGCTGACATGTCTAGCTCTGTTCCTTTTCATACCTCATCAGCACTGTGACCACACTCATTGTGACATCACTGGTAACCAGTCTGGCAGATACTGAGTGGCTCTTCCTGAGCAGTTGTGATGTCACAGTCTGTGAGGTCCCAATCTGATGAGGTATGGAGAAGAATAGAACTTGATATGGCAGCCTCCAGTCAAGGGTGGTGTTCCTCACATCACACATAGTAGTGTGAGGTAAAAAAAAAACTTCCAACTAACCAAAAGGAAAAGAAAACTCGCCTCAGATATAAAAAGTAATGGTTGACTATTTTTTAAAGTTAATATAAATTTCAGGCAGAACCGTAGCCTTTCAAAGGGGAACAGTCAGCTCTAAGAGCCCCACACCCAAGTGTGAGGCTGATCCCAATTTGCTCTTTCTATACAAAAACATGTTTTTTACTTAGTGTTCACTGAGTGTAGTAGATTGTGTCAGACTAATTCTGTTGATTTACAAGCTGACGTTTTCTGTAAGTACAAATCTCAGAATCTTCTGCAGCTGACATCAAAGCAGGGCTGTAGCAGTGGGACAGTCAATAGCCTGCAGTGCTTGTTAGAGCTTTTATAAGAACAGATCAGATGTGTACTGGTCCCGCTGTTCTTCTGGGGTTCAGTACAGTGCTGTATGACTGTACTTAGCTCAGGGAGGACAACGAGACCTGGAAAGAAAAGATCTCCCCTCCGACTCTTCCCCTTTAAGTCTTCTACTATAGTAAAATGCATGTTATCAGCCTTGTATAGCTAGCCCAGGGAGGACAGCAGGATCCACAAACAAAAGATCAGAGCTTATAAAAACTCTGACTTGCACTGCAGTGAATCTCCCACTGTTGCAGCCCTCCTCAGATGTCAGCTGCAGGATATTCTGGGATTTGCAGTTACAGAACATGTCAGCTTGCAAGTCAACAGAATTAGTCTGATATAATCTACTATACTGCAGTTAACAGTAAGTAAAAACAAACTGTTTTTGCACACAAAGTGCAAATTGGGACCGGACCCACACTTGGATGTAGCATTCTTAGTGCTTACTGTTCACCTTTAAGTCTCCTACTATTGTAAAGTACATACCAGTAGTATAAATCTTGTAAGGTACATAGAAGCGATCTTGAGATTCTATTTTCTAAGATAACAAAGATTTTTTTCATCAAAGTGAAAATAAAACATTGGTGAATGCTGAATGCTGTTAAGTAGCAGCTACTTGTTAATTAAGCAATAATATATGAGATGTGTGATGTCATGAGATACTATCCTGCCTCAGGTGCATTGTGAGGCACTAGGCCATAGGACAAGCTACTTTAGCCACCTAAGAAGGAATGATAGCCCATGATAACTCCCATCTTGGAGTGTACTGTTGTGATTATGAAATGGATACCTTTTTGAATACATAAGTAAAATGAAAAAGTTAGTTGTAAAAGTACATCATTTTGTTGACTGATGGTCAGGGCTTAAAATTCAGGGGGCGGGATAGTGCATTGTGTGCCATATTTGGAGACCTCCTTCTGGTTTTATAACCCCCAAGTGGGCAAGTCCCACAAAAAACACTATATTACTTACATGTAAGGTTTTGCATAGAATAAAAAAAGTGCACAAAAGCAATGAAGTGCGGTAATGATTTTTAAAATTGCAGGGTCCAAGTTCACATGCTGGCACACTGGGGACTACTGCTCTCCTCTGGGCAGAAAGAAGTCACTGGATCAGCACACAGAGCAATGTCTTGCCTGATTGTAGTTTTAGAGGGGCTGTCGATTGCATGCAGTGTCGGGGACACGGGGAGCAACGTGACTATGTACTGCAGCAATGGGCAGTGTCAGCTCGGTGGGCACCACCTAAAGGAAGGCATTTCTTTTGTATTTTATTTTGTTGTTAAGTGGTGTCTGGCTTCTGGTGTCTGTTTTTTTGCTTATCCCACCAAGGGTTGGTGATCCCCCCATTTGGAAGACCTTGTGGGGAGGGGGGGATTTTCCCCAGGTACACAACTGACGTTTAAGCCCTGATGGTATGACCTGCTTGTTGATTTCTGGCATGAAGAGCTACTTTCAGACTGGGATTGTGCACTGAGATGCCAGCCCAGGAGAATACAGTCTCAGGTAATCAGATCTGAACGATTTGGAGCATCCATTTTGTAATCCTGTTCATCCAGTGTAGTAGACATTTCCTGGTGATTATCAACCAGCTGGGATAGTTTTCCTCTGGCTGTTGCCTAGTTAGTTCTTAATGTATTACAGAAGGTCCAAAATGGAAAATGTGATCGCATGTTAACCACAATTCTATATTCCCTTCCTCATCCATCCCTGTACCCTACCCCCAGCCCGAGGACAGCCCTCACGGCCCCCCACCCTCCCTCCACTCCTTTCTATCTCAGCCTCCCTTGCTTCTCACCACACCCCCCCTCCACTGACAAGGCCGGTTTGGCTGCGTCTACCTCTTTTACCACCTGTTAGACCGGGACCCCCTGTCCTCGACTCCCCTCCGAATTCCCCCAAGTTTTGTACTGCACTCTTGCAGTGTTGTTTGTGTAAATTGCTCTTCTTTGTAAAACATGTATTCCCTACTGTACTCACTATAATAATACTTATCACGTTGTTAATTTCTTGTTCACCTATGTGTACTATTTTGTCCTTTTTTTCTGTATCTACTGACTAGGAGCCTTTGTAAACGAGCCTCTGGCTCAGAGGTGTTAATCCGAAACAGAAATAAATAAATAAAATAATATATGTATTTTTTTTAATTCTACTTTTTTAAAGTTTAATGTTGTTGTGACTTTAGTAGGTGTTGTGTTTCCAGGAAGCTGCTTTATCTATTTACAGTGTGTTATGCCCTTTATGTTGTTTTTCTCCCCTTTTAGTTCCCACTCTTATCTCCCTCTTTAATGACTGATTCTTTGTCTCACCAGGTCTATGCAGTGGATTGCCTCCAGTCTCCCCCACCCACCCAGACACTGTACATTGTCTGCTCTGACATCAGCTAGGGGCAGCAGGATGCAGACCACTTCCACAGCAGGCACCTCACTGTTAACATATATGGGCAGGGAGAATGATCAGTAGGGGAGCTCTGCTTGGGTGTCGCCATCAGGAGGCAGACATGCAGCAGCAGAAATTGCTCACCCTCCCAAAAGGAATCTTATGTCCCATAAGGACTTCACTTTGCCTCCACCAGCCCATTGGGGATCCCAGCCTTCAGACATGAACCAGTATCATGGGACATGAGGCAGGTGAGCGAGCACACTCACCTGTAGGCGATCAGTCCCAGATAGTAAGGCATTAACGCCAAGCAAGGAAGCTAGTTAAAAAACAGAATTTATCTTTGCAACTTTCAAGTCACCTTATAATTAGTAATGAAATTAATGGTGTGATCGGTGTTATCTCGTCTAGTGGCTCTGACTTGTATGAAAGCTGAATGTGAGCTGTCCATTTCCTGATGGGTAGTTGTCCACATGACAGAACAGAATTAACACTGATGATGGTAGTCTCCCGTGAGAGGCCAGGGATCAATCAGTGGACACAGATGATGAACATGCTGCTCAAATATTAGAGATGGTCTCTCCATTTATTAGTGGGGCATTGCGCAAACACATGCACAGTATTGTGGCAGCTTGTGCTCTATCTGTTATGTGGATTAACAGGTGGCTTTGGGCTCTAGTGCTGAGACCTTATTCTAATCCGTAAAATTCACCAAAAAATTAAATTATTGTAGAGCACAAAGTCAGTTGCTAATAACATGCTATTTTAGGAACAGATTGGTACATATTCTTTTAATGGAAACTACTCTGTTGTGATAAATGGAATGTAATTTTCTCATAAGGAAATACTGACATCCATTCCTCAAAATACAATCATTATGCTGTCAGTAACTCATAGTATTATTCTTTTGATGTCTGATTGATAGTATCATGAGGAGGCATGTTTATCTTCAAGAAAAACTTTTTGCTCACAGAGAAGTTTTCCTTGCTCACCCCATCTCACTCTCTTTTTTTTTTACAATTAAATATATATCTCCCCCCACCCCGACCCTCCAGATGAGCAGATGCCTTCCTTGTCCCTAGCATTCTTAAAATTATGATACTGGCCCTCGTGGCCACATCCTGGTACCACTGAGCACTAAATGGCAGTTTTGTACTACATCTACTCAAGTGCAAGTGCCACTAGGACAGACACTCATGCTTCAGCGGTTGTAATAAAAAATGTTGTTCAACTGCATTGCAGGAGGAGGAGGGCAGGTATTTGTTTAGCTGAGTGTCCAGGATAGTTTGGTTTGTGATTCATGATAAAAACAGCAATGAGATATGGGGGCAGCTAACAGGAAGCAGTCACAGATGCCTAAATGATAAGTTTGCAAATTAAAAGTATGGGGGGGGGGGGGCAGGCATCTGCTCAGAAGGGTTCAGGAGTGTTGCCAGGATGATGGATTTGTTTCTGATAGTTTTATTTATTTGAGTTTTGTTGTCCAGAAAAGGTAAACTGAGCCAAAACTCATTTGCAGTTGTGACCCAGGAAGGTGGGAGGATATAGGTAGGAAGAAAACAATTGTGCAAAGCTGGCAAAATGCAAATGGCAAAATCATAAGTGGAAAGTGGCAAGGTGGAACACACTACCGGCTGAGGTGGTGTTATGTAACACAGTGGATTGCTTCAAAAGGGGTGGGGACAGGGCAAGGGAGGGTAAAGGGAGGGAAGGGGAGGGGGTGGGGCAGCTGCTGAATAGGGAGCTAGCTGCAATCTTGAGTAGCCTAGATAGACCAGGATGGCCTTTTGCTGCTGGCAACTTTCGTATGTTGGTATAAGAAATGAGTATACAGTGAGGGATTTTTTGCAAAATGATACTGAAATAATGCAAAATAAGTTAAATGTGCAAAACAGTACAAACTTACACATAGAGAATAGTACAGATTCAAAGTAAAGAGAGCAAAATTAGGAACTGGGTTACACACCAAAAAGGCGCAAGTTAGGAAGGTGGGCATACAAGTTGAGGTTGAGGGGAGCAAACGTCGCTATCTAAGGGGCCAGGGGACAGAGGGGGAGGTTGCAGCAAAGGTCTACACTGACAAAGAGACACCTGGGAAGCAGGGGCACTGGAGAGAGGGGGCATGAAGAATGGACAGAGAGAGATTAAGGTAAGGGGGTGAAGAGATGAGGGGAAGAAAAAGGGGGGAACAAGACAAACATAAAGTGATGGGGCTAGCTGCAGGCACAGGAGGCAGCAAAGTGAACTGTAAAGGGACAGGAAATTTGTGCTAATTGGTAGCATTTAATAATAGCGCTCTTGTTTACAGCAATGAAATTCATACCTCCAAATAATCCATATTTAATTGTACCCAAATAAACACCGATCTGAAAAACTGTGTTTTCAATTGTCTTCTTTTTATGGACAGCGTGCTGCACAGTTCTTTTTATGGAACCAGTAGTTTGGAGATTTACTATGTCACAGTTCGTATACACAAGTCTTATTATGAGTTGTTTAAGCAAATAATGCCCGACAGGGTGTGTGTCGTGCTGGGATAAGGTCATGCCTCAGGTGGTTGGGCACGAAGCCGCAGGCTGAGTGCGTCCAACAACTGAGGCGTGATGTTATCCTAAACGACACACACCCTGGGGGGTATTATTGCTATTATACAATGGCTCGTTGTTATACAGAATAAAAAAAATAATTTTAAAGATGTTTTTGTGTGGAAAAATATTTTTGTTTTTTAAGAGAAGATGAAACAATCAAGAAAATGCTCCATAAAATGCTCATCTATAGGTTCACAGTGAGGCTGAGACTAGACCCGTGATGTTGTGCTGAGTTAACATCACGGGTCCAGCTCAAGACTGACCAATCAGAGTCCAAGATTTTTTCTTGCCATTGTACAATGACATATCAAAACCTTGCTCAGAGTTCTGTGTACAAGCTGTGACATAGTTAAAACTGCAGATCACTGGTTCCAGGAAGAGAACTGTAACAGAATGCTGCCCAGAAAACCAAAACAATGCAACATATAGTTTTTCATATCACTTTTTAGTCAGGTAGTTAAATGTGGATAGTTATGGGGAATGAATATAATTTCTGAAAATAGGAATGTTATAAACAGCTGGCAATGAGAAATGATTTTCTAGCCTCATTAAGGAGATATCTGAGAGTGAGGATGGACAAGGAGCGGTGAATAAGGAGAGGAGAATGTTCCAAAAAGTTAGGGAGGATAAACAAGGCTGATCGCCCTGCAGCAGTTTTGCATTGTGGGATGAAAAATAGAATAATAGATAGATGAGGGTGTATTACAAGGCAGTAAGACCATCGAGAGTTTTTGGGGACTTGGAACCTCGAGAGCGAAGCTTGAGAGGTTTCCAAAGTCCCCAAAACCTTGAGATGATCTTACTGCTGTGAAATTCACCCTCATCTATTTTTTTATTTTTTTTTAATATATGGATTTGTTTCCAAATTATGTGTCTTTTTGTGTGGAGCTTCTGACTGTGTGCTGTGCAGACTGGCTGAAGACTGTCTCCCTCGATCGCTTGCACATCCCGCCCCCTTGCAAATCTGTTGGATTTTTATTTGGCATTTTCTTTTGTGAGGCAGTAAGTCCTACCTTTACTTTTTGGTGTCCTTCAGTGAACGGAGGATGAAAAAGCAGGTGATTTAAATAAAAGAGCGATAAGCGAAGAAATACAACTAACCGTCCGCTAAGCGAGAGTAAACAGCCGCCATGCTTTAAAAGTTGCTCTGCCCACCCCACAGAGGAAAGCTGCCACTAACAACGCACGCCGCGACTTCGGCTGTGCAGGAAGAAACGTGGCACCTTGCCAACTGGGTCTGTGTGGCAGGCAGACTGGCGCATGCGCTGTGGGATTTGAGTGATAATACTAACATTGAGAGCTGCAATGATAGTATTATCAGCAGTGAATGATAGTATTATCACTTGAGGAAGGGTAGTATTATGGGAAAGGGAGTAGTGTATTACAGGGATTTGTTTGTATGTCATTTGATAGTATTATTTTACTTATCCATATATTACAAAGCATTAGTCATCAGCAATGCCTAAGAAGAAGGGTAAAAGGCGAGAGGTGGCTGCTGTAGGGGGCGGAAGAAAGGCAGGTTGAGAAAGGAAATCACGATGGGACAGACAACAGGAACCAGGGAAGAACAGAGCAGTCAAGGTAGAGAGAGCAGTGTAGGGTAAGAGGTGGGGAGTTCAGGGCATTACAGCAGAAAGAGCAAAGGGATCCAGTCTGGCAAGGTTGGTTTTGGGGGCAGTGCTATAAACCACGTCTGTGTAGTCAAACAGTGGAAGAATCATACTTAAAATGATGTTGCGGCAGACTGTGAGTGGGAGGCAGAACTTGTTGCAGTACAGTGGGGTGGAGTTTATAAGGTTGCTTAGCAAACTGTAAAGCAAGCATCTTGTTAGCAGTCCGTTGGACATGATACCAAAAACAGGAAAAGGCAAACTTCGCAGTTTTCACCATTCCAAGGAAAATGTCAGTGGGGTACCAACAGCAGCTCAGCTATAGGTCATTGCTATAGATCACATGGGAATTTACAGCATTGCATACCAAGTGCTTGATCCCCCACACTCCAGTTTCGAGTAGTTCCCCACCCCTTGTCATTTATTTATTTATCACCATCCAGCCCTGCGATTTGTTGTGCTCATTTTCCCCCTGAGCTGGAGTGTATGTGCCCTGGTATTATAACTTTGATTTTAGAAAACAGAGTTACAATACCTGGGCACATACTCAACCAGCTCTTCTAACAAAGTGAGGCTGGATGGTTCAGAAAGAGTCGTGGGGGTCTGGAATAGTCTAGCACACCGGGCCAGGGCCCATTTCCAGGTGTGACAGGGGCCAGAGGAAGAATAGCAGCAGCACAATGCATAATAGCAGATAGTTGAGCCACATTTGGTAAAAAGTTTGTACAAAATTGGAATAAACACAAAAATTGTCTGTGCAGAGAATAAAGCGTGGTACAGCTCAATAGGAACACGTAACAAGTGCAGATTCAGAAAGTGGCAACAATACATGGGGGAAAGTATAATATTGACAACAGGTGATTGACTTGTAGGGTAAGTTATTTCCTGACCACTTAATGAACAGAGAAAACTGTAGAGGTGTAGAGGTGGAACCAAGGCAGGAGTGGGGACCCAACCAGCAGCTTACCAGGATTGTAATGCTCAGCCAGGGGAGGTGTCGCGAGGAAGGATAACAGGAACAGGTGGGGAGGGGGTTGGAGATTCAACTGGTGCCTGAGGGAGCCAGGGGATGGGGAGAGGGGAAGGGAGGAGGGAAGTTGGTTACAGGGTGAGGGAAGTCAATCGGAGAAGGCAGCTTGCCCAGCTCAGCAGTTCCTGATGGCGGGTGCCACAAACCCTCCGCTTACCTCCTCAGCAACCGCTGCCTGTGTCACACAACTAACAGTATTGATACAGTAACAGTTATATTTCACTTGGTTATAGTTTCACTTGGTTATGGAGAGAGGCAAGAAGGCAATTGCCCATAGGAACCTCTGCTTTTACCCATAATATTCAATATATATCGATACAGTAGTTGCAAAATGTCCCCAGAAATCACGCAGCTGCTTTACTAGTATAGTCTAAATCACTTGCATGATTTTTGGAGATGTGTCATTAAGTTACAAACATATGGACATACAAAATTGCTAGCAGAAGGCCTTATAATCTATGTAGTCTGCCCAATGCAGAACTCATGCATTTTTCCTTACATGTCACTTTGCCCCCTCCCCTGACACTCTTGCACATCCCTTGACTTTACCCCCCCCCCCAAATCCCCCAATCCCTTTCTGGTTTGCCACTTGCTCAGGTAGCCTGTTCCACTCTTCCACCACATCCTCCATGAAGAAGTGCCTCCTGGCCTCCTTCTGGAATCTTTGTTGTGCAGTTTTAAACTACGGCCCCTCTTGTTTTTGTTCTCGCTGATCCTAAAAAGTTTACTGGGGCTGACCTTGTTGATACTTTGAGGTACTTAAAGGTCTCTGTCATGTCCTCATGTTCCCTTCTTTCCTCCAGTAAGTACATATTAAGGTTCTGCAATCTCTGCTTGTTCAAGTGCCCCTGCTGGCCTTGAATAATTTTTGTGGCCTTTCTCTGCCGTTCCTCCAGCAGGTTGATGGAGGGGCTCAGATATGTACTGCACACAGTACTCCAGGTGCTGCCTCATCATGGATCTGTACAGTGGCAGTATGTACTCTTCCCTTCTGCTGGTGAACACCCTGCTAATGCAACCTAGCATCCTATTTGCCGTCACCTTGCTGCATTGCATAGAGGGTTTCAGATTGCTTATGGTCCAGAGGTCTTTCTCTACCTTGGACACTGTGATGGTTACTCCTGTTAGTCTCTACACAGCCCTAGGGTTTTTATTCCTTATGTGTATGACCTTGCACCTTTTTTGCATTTAACCCTAGTTGCCAGATTCAGGGCCATTTTTCCTAGATTTGCCTGGTCCTCTCTGAGATCCCTGACCCTTTCTTCTATGTCCAACCTCCCACAGGGCTTGGTGTCATCCATGAAGAGGCATATATTGCCCTTTATGTTGTCCTTAATGTCATTAAAGAATATGTTGAACAGCACTAGTCTCAGCTCTGACCCATGTGGAACCCAACTGGTAACCTCCCTCATCACTGAGTATGCCTCTCCTACCACCACCTATTGAATTCTTCCCCCTAGCCAGGGTTGCCCATTGAGTTCTCCCCCCCACCCAGTTTGCCACCCATTGAGTCATTTTGTCCCCACTCCCAGGTCCTCCAACTTCCCAATCAGTCTCTTAAGGGCAACCAAGTCAAAGGCCTTGCTGAAATCCAGATACAGTATGTTTACTGCCTGGCCCCTGTTCACCACCTTTGTAACCCAGTCAAAGAAACTGATCAGGTTCCTATCTGCTGCTTTGATCATGCAAGACAGGAAAACATATGCTAGTTTCGAACCTGTCAGTGTTTTAAGAGACAGAGGGTTGTTGTCCCCCTGGTCTGTGATCTACGAGTTCTGCACAAGATAAGATGCTTCTTTCTTGAACTGCAGCAAAGTGCCCAATCATGAATAGTCTGTTCATGGATGTGGTGGGGGTCTCCCTGAAGCCCTCCTTGCACAATGCAAGCTCATCAATAGTATTGGAAGCAGCCCCTATGGGATGTCTTCAAGGTTGGAACCAAAAAAAAAGTGTTTTCAGTTACATCACCATGCCCAACATGCAGGATAGCAGATACCATGCCCTTGAGCTGCCTCTGTTTTGAAACCCCTGTGAAATTAATTCCAAAACACACATAGTTGCTCTATGTTAACTTGGTAACAGTAATTTGGTTCTTATATCAGTGTTCTTGGGCTGGCTTTATGCTTTACTGTGCAGGGGTGAAGGGATCTGCAGATGTTATGAGTCTCATCAAATAAACGTGGGAAGGAAGTTGATGGGTGTCTGCATAATGTATTTATAAAAAATCTAGCATGAAATCAAAACCTTGTGATCAAAATATTGATAATTGCTTCACTAGTCACAAGAAAAAACTGAACACATCGTTAACATTATTAAAAACTAGCACTTTTCAATGTGAATTCACTCCAAACTGTTTGATTTTTTTCTGAAATTGTCCTTGTTTTTTGAATTAACACCATGTACTGTTTACCCTGAATGAAGTACACAGTAGTTTCCATCACTGTTTGCCCAGGACAGGCATTGCTGAGTGCGACAGAGCCAAAATACTGAGTGACTCGGTGGCTTGTCTTCCATTCACTTTTGGACAGAATTCAATTGGGAAGTTTCAGTTCACATTTTGTTGAACTAGTTAATACATATTGTTGACTGCAAATTAAAAAATATGGCAAGACAGTATGAGGTGAATAAAAGAAATTTAATAGAAGGTCAAGGAAACTGCATCATTTCACTAATTTAAAATGTTAGCAATATTCTCAATTCCCAGACACACAGACTATCCACTCTCACTGTTCACTGGACTGTGGCCCAGCCAGGTGTTGGGATGGGGTGCAACTGGAACTCTCAGAGAGCGTGAGAGAATGCTGCTGGTGAAGGTAGGGGTGGGTGGTGGTTGTGCAAACAGAACAGAATATTGGGCATGCAAGTTGGTACTTGGGAAACAGTAGATCATTCGGGGAAGGGCAGGGAATGTTTGTGGAAAGCAAGTCATGGAATAGAGGTGACAGGGAGACGATAGGCATACATTGGGACAGGAGTGCTGGTACTGGGGAGGAGCAGATAATAAAGAGGGGAGCTGGGATATGTGAGGGGGTTAAGTTTACAGGGTGTACAAGAGGGTACAGAGGAGCTGGCAATGGAAGAAGGGGGCCCAGGTATGTATGTGCTTGTGTTCATAGCCTGTATCAGGTTAATGTATTAGCAATCATTTTGGCACTGACTAGAGCTTGGTTTTGCATGGCATCGATGTCTGAGGAGAAATGTAGGTGTCAATCCAACCACATAATGAGGTACTTGAGGTGGGGAAATTCTTCAACAGGGTGTCATCGATAGTCTTGAAGTCTGGGGTTGTACAGAGCCTGGCAGATCTCTGCCCAGTGCCAGAGGTCATAGACATGGTCTTTGTGGCATTAAGTGAAGAACTTGTTTGAACACAACCAGCATTTTACATTGTCAAAGTCAGGCTCTAGTGATGATTCCAGTTCAGTGACCAAGGCTCTGCTGGAGACAAAACGTTCAGTGTCATCCACAAACCTGTGAATGTGTGAGGAGACACAAATGATTGGAAGTTCATTGAAAAAATGTTAGAGTGGATCATACCCAGAGTGGAGCCCTTGGGAACACTGGATCAAATTGTTGGGGGGGGGGGGTGTAAGGGGTCACCAACCTGGACCAAATGCTGTCTTCAGACAGGTATGAACAGAGCCAGCACACCACAGGGTCAGACAGTCTGATCCCCCCCCCCCAACATAATCTGGAGGATGGGGTGAGCAACAATATCAGAGTCCTTTTACCCTTGAGAATGGAGTCTGACCTGGAGGAGGGAGGGGATGTGCAAAGGCCAGAATGGAAGGGGAGGGGTAAAAGGATGAGTCTAGAAAGGAGGAGAACCAAGAAAGGAAAAATCTCTCTTGCATGTAGTTTAGTTCAGGGAGGAGAAAGTTGGGGCAGTTGTTCTCTAGGGAAGAGGAGTTGACCCCCCCCCCCATAGAGGGGAAGCACTTTGGTCAGCTTCCAGACATGGGACCATCACGAGATAAAAAAGAAAGATTTAAGAGGCTAGCGACGGGACAGGGGCAGAGAGGTACATTTGTTTAGGAAGGCCTGTGATACTTGGAGGGTTAGGGGTGAGAGAAGAGCAGACAGGGTGGCAGCAGGGGACACAGGTGAGATGGAAAGATCAGGGATGAGGGAAGGCCAAAGTAGGGAATGAGGTAGTTGGAGGAAAAGTTGGAGGGATCACTGAGAGGAGGGAGAGCGAACAGAAGGTGAAGAATCCATTAAAAGTGCCAGCAATGTGGGGTGGGGGGTGGTAATGGGGGGCAGAGTTCACAGAGCTCCAAAGGTTGAGGACATGATTAATTGACTGGGAGGGGGACAAACATGGAGTGGATAACCTGCCAGAATATATCATGGGAGCGAACATTATTCTGAAGGATTATGGTGAAATAGTTTGTTTTGGCATTCCTTGTAGCCATTTAGCTCTCATTCCGAAGTTGTAAAAACAAAATCATACATTACATAAAATAACACATTAAAAAACCATCAGCAACCAGGCTAAAAATTCCATCATAGGTTTCTGGTGACATAAACCCCTCTGTTTTGGTCTTGCAGTTTCTGATGTCACCATACTACCTCAATTAAATAGCAGCCTTGTAACTGATGGTCTCCTATCTAGTATTCTGTTGATAAATAATAACATGGATGTTTCTTTTTTAGAACGATAGAGAAAGTATTCAGCCAATTTTAAATGCATTTCTTTCCTGTAAAGCTTTTGCATAGCCATTTATATGGATGCTTTGTGGAGTTGAAATAAAGAAAAACAGAACTGATTAATTTACTTGTAAAATGACATCTGCTTTTCTTGTCCAGTTTATGGCCTATTCATTTTTCAAGAACTATAATCAGACCAAAAAAATAAATATTCAAACCAGTGCTACAGTACTTTATATTAATTTTTATTAATTATTTTCTGTCAGGTTTATATTATTTTAATGATGTGCTACATAAAACTTCACTAGATTTTTACCACGGTTGTATCTGCTTTTGTAGTATAGTCAGGCAATTTAAAAATATATATTTTATATTCTGAATCTGTGCCATAGGTTAGTTGGTTGTGGTCTGAGCTGATAGAAGTCCTATTCATTTTCAGCTGGCCAATCAGAACTTGACAGAGGTATTGCTTATTTTCTCATTTTATCACTGGAGCACGCTGATGTAGTTTAGTCCCTAATTACTCTCAGACTGAGACGTTCCAAATATTCCCTTGGTGGTAATATTTTTCCGCCTGGATGAGTCATTACGTTGTTTGGCAGACTGAAACACCAGCCTTTCCGTGTTGGAACACTACCCCTCATGTAGCGCCACGTCTTTTTTCCCTCACCACTGTCTGTTCCACGACTTTCATCCTGCTGTGACATTTCAAGCTATACCGTAGGAAAGTGCATTTGCCTCCCTTCTATTTGACTGATTGGCCTGGTGCCAGCTCTTTCTTCAGGGCCAAGGGCAGGAGAATGGGATAGTCAGGGCAGAGATGCTTAATGATCTAATGGAGCAGTGCCTTTCTCCTGCTGAGAGATAGGGCTTATTTGTTTGCTGGTTACAGGGGAAGGTCAGGGAAATCCTTTTCAACAAGACTGACAGTGAGAATATATGATGCCATGCATTTCTTAGGTACAAGAAACTTATTGCATCGAGTATTTACCATTTTTCTCCTATTGTCATATGCGCAGTTTCTCATAGATTACAGAAAGGCAACATATCTAGATTACAGTTCAAAACATGTGCCTAAACACTGCTGACTGTAAATGGGTATTTTGAATATCTTTTGAAACTGTTTACTGCACATTTCAATAAAGTATCATTTTGTTATTTTCATGTCCTAAGTAAGTCCCTTTCGCTGTCACACTGATTCGTCATAGCAGTCCGAGGTTAGAGACGCAGACCTTAATTAGTTACAGGTCTGCTTATGGCCACTGCTCACTAGCGCATGCCTCTGATCAATAATGCATTTAGATGACAAAGAACCATTTAGTCCCCATTTTCCACATCTCCCAGGTGTTTGGGGGGAGGGGGTGCAACTATTTACCTGATTACCAAGGAAAACAAACCTCTTATTTTTTTACAGAATGAAGATCAGCAGTTTTGCCACATGTATCCCCTGAATTCAAATATTTACATTAAAGGTGACAGGCAATAGATTAGTTAACCAAGCTCCTGCTATGCCAGCCTTAGTAGGCTGTTGCTGGAATCCATGAGGCATAAAAACATAATTTTTCTATACTCTGTCATATTTTTATTTTAACTGCCTTTATGGTGAACACAGAGCTCAGCCTAGATGCTCCATGGCTCCTGATCGAGTGACTGCAAAGTTTACTGAGAAAGGCAATCAGAATAGTGTTGTAGATGCCGCTACTGCTGTGAAGGAAAAACAGTGAAAGTGGGCTATACTGAGGGTTTTGTTTTGCGTGTGTTTTAAGTAAGCAGTAACCCATGACAGGGTGTGCAGTTGTTGGGGATTAATCAACACCCAGAGTGTGTTGTGAGCCATGAGGCCGCAGGCCAAGTGTCCTCACAGTGCCTGGGTGTTGATTAATCTCGAATAACCTCACACCCTGGAGTGGGTTATTGCACATATAACATGAGGTGTCACCAGAGGTTTAAAAAAAAGAGGAACACAAGATTACCTGATGAAAACACAGGAACTTTTTATGTGTTCTGCCACCACCAGAAGTACTGTGTTGCTGACAGTAGTGAACTTTGCTCAATATACAGTGCTGTCAGTGCTGAACATCGCACAGTATGCACTGCTGAGCCCTGATCAGACCACAAGTAAGTGAGCATGCATGTTTTGCAGGGATTGTCAGCACCATCAAATTTAAGCAATGGCGGCAAGGTAAACACATGATGAAGTGCTATAGATTAACGAACGGCAACCCACTCTTGCTGCCTACACTCCACAACTGTAGAACCACAGAAAGAGAGAGAGACAGAGACAAAGACAGAGACACTCTGGACACAAGGAACAGAAACACACAGCAGATAACAATCTGACTGCTTCTCAGGAGCGTCACTGGACATCGTGGCTTGCTCTGTCTGTCTCCCCGCAGTCAGCTGCTGCTGCTCTCTCTCTGTCTCTGTCTCTCTCTCTCTCTCTCTCTCTCTCTCTCTGTCTCTCTCCCCACCCAACTGCACCATGGATAACACAAGGGGGTGGATTTTAGAGAGGCGAGTGCTACAAAACAGCTAGGTAGTATGTAGCAAATTAGTAAATTCTGCATAGGCCAAAACAAACAAAAGCATAGCAAGGAGCATTAGGAATGCTGTTCACCCTTGGCTCCCTGCTGTGCGCAGTCTCTGTTTCGCCCTGTCTCACTCTCTCTGTCGGGGGGGGGGGGAGTCAGCAATCAGGAATGCTCTTCTGTGGTGGCTGCTGTGCACTGTCTCTGTCCCAGCAACCGTGTAGTCCCACTTGTGAGCATGGCACTCACCTTCATTTTAACTGACTACAATTTCTAGTCAAGGACCACGAAGAACTGCTACAGGAGAGGCAGGCATACACAACAGAAACAGTGCTGGTCGGATGCCAGCAGCCTGCCCACACAAACTGTTCCTCTCTGACATTGTGGTTGAGAATTGTGCACCCAGTGGGGATCACTGCAGCAGGTGAGGGTTTGCGGGGAATGTCACATCCAGGTGTTCCGGAGGGGGGGGGCACTGTTTGTGTGTATGCACTGCCAGGAAAACCTGATGCAGAACTGGGTATGGTGGCGACAACTGCTGTGGGAGGGGATGGAACTGGAAAGAGTTGTCTGCTGCGTATCATTGCTGTGGAGGACACTCGGCAACCTGTATGCTTGCAATTGAGCACAACCACCTGTCTGGAAACTGCAAAGAGAAAACACAGTTGTGTTGTGGAAGACAGGCCTGCTGTCACTGAAGTACCTGACAACCCTGTCAGTAGTCAGACAGCCTGCAATTCACTCAGCAACACTGCTCTCTGTCACCCAGTCTGTCGGGTATCACCGCGGCGGGGGGACACTCGGTAACCGACAGACCGGGAGACAGAGAGACAGATTACAGTGTTGCAATGCTGACAGGGCAGAAACAGGGGACATCCATGCTAGAGCACACTCGCGCAAGTCACGGGAGGGTGAGGACAAACACTGGAGGTTTCACTCTGTTGCCTGGGACACTGAGGTCCGTGGAGCATGTGGGTGGGGAGCCATGTAGGCATTGGGGGTTGGACAAATACAGAGAGTAGCTCTCTCTCTCTCTCTCTCTCTCTTGCTTGGCAACACTATCGATCCAGTATAACATTCGGTGCAGAAAGAAAAGTACCTGATTGCCACAGAGCCATGGGGTGGATGTTTTTTACTGGGTGACCTTTGTATACATGACAGGCTTCAGCTCTTATTTACTTACAGTAGTGAGGAGAATAATGGCTGCCGTTCAGAATGCATTTCTGGCACAATAACGGGATCTGGACTGCTGCTTGATCACTCACAGCAGACAGATCACCACTTGCTGTGTGTATATGCTGGATTAATCAACAGTCACCTGATGACAGTACTTTTCTTTCTCCAACCCATGTTATAATAGGGGGTATTGGTGATTACAAAAATACTTTCAGAAATATCTAGGTCAAATGACAGAAAAGTTCCAGTCCCTAGCAAGTGCTCACTCCCAAGATACTAAAAGCAGTATTCTGTAAATGGCAATATATCTGTCACAAAAACTAGAACAATTTACTTCAAAGCAGAGTCTTTTATCTGGAGGGAGAAACTGGGATCCTAATGCAATACACACTTGTATGACTATTTATTTGAAGATATTATTATGGGATAGCCTTTTATATCAGAAGGCTTGTTTGCAATGGTTGTTTTGCCCAAGATGGATAACATTTACACAGACCTTGATTCCTAATTACAGACAACAGTTCATAATGCACATAAATACATTCACATACACATTTTATGTTTCAAGGTTCAAACACAGATGTTCCCCATTTCAAAGTGTTTAGTGACCATTCTTTTTAAAAGTAGCAAGGCTAGGCTGGCCCTCCAGCGCAGGTGTAAAGCTGCTGCTTGCAGTGCCAGTGACCTGGGCTTGGAAATGAGCCTGGGGCGTCAGAAAGTCGACCAGGGGAAGTAGAATTAAGTGTCCGGAGGATAGCGCTCCTCCCTCAGAGTGGGTGGGCCAGACATCCTGCTAGGTGGCTGCCCCCTGGTGGTGGCCAGGTGGTAAAGTAGCACAGGGAGTCACAGAATACTGGCATATGAGACATTTGGCACGTGTGTGTGTGGAGGTACATACAAGCATGTACGTGATTGCACTGGACATCCTTGGAAGGGAGAAAATGGAGGACAGAAATGAGCTGGTGCCAACAGGATGACGCCCAACACATTGTGGGATCTACACCACCTGCCATGCAAGGCCAGTCTGGATGAGGACACCAGGGGAGAGCTCTCACCCTCCTGGCCTCGTCACAAGAGACAATCGATAGGGTGTACAAGGTCAGTAAGTCCTAGGGAGGTGGTTGCCGAGCAGGCACGCTGAGGCTGAAGGGGGCAGGCACCAAAGGGATAAAAACCTTGACGGAAGAAAAAGGTGTAAGGCCAGAGGCAATTTTAATATCGGTGGGGAGGGAGTTCAGTCTGCTTGGCACCTGGAACTTACCATTACCTCCCCCTGCCGCATATGCAGAATTACACTGTTCAAATTTTTTTATGACTTATGCTATTGCTGTCTTATTATTGTTGCACTGTATATAATCAGTGATGCACCCTGGGTAGGTATCGTCATCTAAATAAATAAGTGTGGTAAGGTATTGCTGGTCCTTTATTCCAATCTTCTGAGGATGTGAGCTCCACGAGTGTGACTCGATACCCATACGTTTGGATGCTTTACAAAGGCAGTATATTATTTACTTTTGGTAGCTTTTAGTAATAAAAATTAGCAGACCAACAAGAACGTGACTTTTAGAAAAAAACTTTCGTTACCAAGGCTGATTAGTAGTGTACTGGTGGCAGTATGATTGCTAACTACTATCTGACCAATGTCGAGGGCTGCCTGTGTTTCCTAAAATTTAATTTTGCTTTATTCCTGCCTTGTATTACTATACCATACTTGGATGTGTAGTGTTTTAGAATTGGTTCTTATCTCAATACCCTGTTAGTTACAGGGATGTGAAACCTCTGAGGGCTTTCCTTGGTAATGTCTTGCCAGTGGTAGCTATACCACGTAGAGTAAAGGGCTGTGATTCCACTCAATTCTGCAGAAACACTCTTTCTCTGTCCTCTTGCTGCCTTCCCTCTGAGGAGTGACATTTCTGCCTGGTTTGCAGAGCTCTGGAAACTTCCTGCAAAGCTGTAATCTTAAATTGTGACTAGCAGTGACAAGATTCCAATTCACAGCCTCTTATTGCAGTAGTAAACACACTAGCTCCCTATTGTGATGTACCACTATTTCACTATTGTAAGATCCATTTGGATTTGTAAGACTTTATTTATTTAGCTGTTTATTTATTTGTATATATTTTTACAGGATAGCCTATTAATTAGAAAGGCCTTCATCGAGGATATCACCTCCATTGGGCCACACCTTTGAAACGGTAAGCTGTCAGTGTAAGGACCACTTGAACACTTTTGCTAGCCAGGGGCTACATGTCCACTATAACATCAAAAAATATTTTCACCTATATAATTGTGGGTAGCCCCATTGCTCCGTGGTTATTTTTTCCACTGTCGACTGCTTGTTGGAGCTGCAGAGAAACAATGCTGCCATTTTTATCAACTTTATTATTTTCTAAAATTTTAACTTACTGGCATCCTTTTATACCACCACCAAAAGAATCTTCATTTAGGTTTTGTACCTGCAGTGCCAGATCTACAAGGATAACACTTAGGTGGTTTATGTTTTCTCTTTGAGCCTGCCCCACAATGTCAGGGCCTGTAAGATCTGCCAGGAATTCCACCAGGCTACAAGGAGATGCTGGAAGAAGGCTCTAGAAACCTTCATTGCCATTAAGGAGATGGAAGCTCAAGCCAAGACATTGGGCTCCAAGCCGGCTGCTCACTCTCGCTCGACTGCCTCCGGGAAGGGAGCTCCCCGCCATTCGGTGATGCTGTTGCTGCTGTGGTAGTTGAAAACTAAATACAAAGACAAGCAAGAGTTATCGTCAAAGTCGTCCTCTTCCTGTCATCGCCACAAGCATAAGGATAAAGCTCCTGCTTCACTGGTGAGGTCAAGGTCTCTATTAAAGGAGGGTAAGTCCTCATAGTTGTCTGCTCTGATGGCAGCAACTACAGCCTCCTGACCGTCGATAAGATGCCAAGGTCGGAGTTTGGCTCTGACACTACTGTACCTACTATGGACAGTATGCAGCCCCTGTTGTCAGATTCTACCACTGTGACATTGGTTGTCCTGGGTCCTTTACAGAGTGCCGTTGACTCCCAGATTGTGCTGACTTTATTCCCTGAACTATTTAGACACCTGTTGAGGTTGCACCTGTCAATGATAACTGCTGTTCCATCGACTGGGCCTCCCCTGTCAACACTGTCATCATCAATGGGATCAAGAAGCACACCTTTCATTTCTCCATTGGAGCCGCCACCTCCATCGCCAACTCTGTTGAATGTTCCTGTTATAATTTCAGATGACAAAGCTAAATACAGTTCTGATCTCCTTAAAATGGTAGAGGATTTGAAGGATGAAGAAAAGGTTAACGATTCTTATGAGAGGGGTTTTGCCTTCCAACTCTACACTCTCCTCCTGCAGTGAGGACTCTGTGGTGTATACCCCCAGGTCTCCTTCTAACAATCCCTCTATTCAGGCTTTACTCAGACAAATCTAAAGTATCATGGGATTTGAGGCTGAGGAGAGGAGGACTCCAGTAAGACAAATTTAATGGAGTTTTTGGAAGTCCCCACTGCACCCTCCATTGTAGTTCCTCTGGTATATCCTGCCTTAGAGGATGCTACCTTTGGTGCTTGATATAGGCTTAATACCTTACCTGCAGTTCCTAGAAAGGCTGATAAGCAGTATCTTGTTCCATCTTTTATATCTTATTATGCATCCCAGCCTGAAACAGATTCTGTGATTATTATGGCTGCTTATGACTGCTCTAGATTCCCTAGACACATTAGCACTTTGCCTTCTGACCAAGAATCCAGGAGGCTGGATGTTATGGACAAAGGAACTTATGCCTCTGCATTCTTAGGCCTAAGAATTGCTAATTACTAGGGATACATGATTAAATATCAGAATAGCCTGTGAAAATCTGCTATGTCTACCATTCAGGCTCTGCCTGATGGTTCTGCCAAAACTAACTTGCTTAAAGCCACCTCAGCTGGTGTGGATACTGGAAGGCATCTGTTACACACTGTGTATGATGCTTCTGATGTTTCTGCCAAAGCTGCTTCCTCTGGCATATGCCTTCAGAGATATCCCTGGCTTCAGATAGCAAGATTTGCTACTGATGTGCAACAGGCTGTGCTGAATGCCATTTTTAGAGTCTCCAGGCTGTTTGAGAGTGATGTTGAAAATGCTCTATGTGAGCTTCGGTCCATCAGAATTACTTTAAGGTCTCCCAGATCTCTGACCCCTCAGTCTGCCATGGGACATGGTAGGGGCTTGTTTCGCAGACCTGCTGCTCGTGGTAGCCATGCCTCCTGACAGAAGCCCTGTGCACAAAACCATGGTGGTGGTCCCCTCCTGTGTTCTCCCCCCCCCCCAACGGTGCCCATGCAAAGGCACCCAAAGATACCGGGAAAGGCAGCACCCCCACCACCCTGGTACTTTCCCTCTCCCCTTCCACTGTTGCCTGCAGGGGTGCATAGGGGGATGGATCTCCCTTCATCTGCCAAAGTGGAGTGGGATTATGATGGATAAGTGGGTCCTAGAAAAAGGGCATGCCCTGGAGTTTCTGTCTACCACTCCACTTCACCCTGCGCCTCCATGTCATTCTCCACTGGTCAGCTTGTCCCTTCTGTTAGAGGAGGTTCACTTGCTTATACACAAGTGGGTTATCAAACCTGTTCCTCCCCAGTTCTCCAAGAAAGAAACAGAGGGTTATAGTCCAGGTAATTCCTGGTTTCCAAGTAGACAGGATATCTGAATCCTGTACTGGACCTCAGATACCTAAACCTGGTCATTGGATACAAAAAGTTTTGAATGATATCTCTTTAGGCTCTGATCCCCCTGTTGCAATAGGGGGATTGGCTATGTTCCCTGGTTATGAAGGATGCATACCTTCTCAAGAAGATTCACAAATGCCACAGGCAGTACCTCTACTTCATGCTGGAGGGCTGCCAGTATCAGTCCCGAGTCTTGCCCTTTGGCTTATCCTTGGTACCGCAGGTATTTGTCAAATGCTTAGTAGTTGTGGTAGTGGCCCTCTGGAGGGAAGGGCTTTATGTCTTTCTGTATCTGGATGACTTGTTCCTGGAGGCCCTGTCATGAAAAGTCATTTTGTACCACATTGTCCAGAATGAGACAATTGTTTAAGGAATTGGGTGTTATAGTGAATGTACCTGCTCGTTCTGTGTTAGCATCTGCAATATATTGGTGTGATGCTAGGCATGGAATCGGCAGTGCCTTCCTCCCTGCAGACAGAACAGAGGCTCTTGTTGCCCAAGCTCAGAAGATGTTATGTCTCCTGGGGCTGATGGTTGCTGCCATCATTGCGGTTCCCTCTGACCATCTCCATATGCACATACTGCTGTACATTGGACTCTTCTGGTATGATGGGACCAGCTGATGGACAAGCCGAAACAAATGGTCCTCATCACGTCCCCTCTCCAGCATGCTCTTAATATGGTGGATGAACCACCAAAAGCTATTACAGTGCTTTCCCCAACTCCTGTGCAGATCTATATAAAAAATGCTTTGGGGTCCAGTTGGGATGCCTGTCTCAGCTCCTGTCAGACCCAAGGGTCCTGGACTGAGCTGGAGTTGAATCTCCATATCGAAGTGTTGGAGATGCTGGCTTTTCTGCTTTGTCTCTAAGCTTTCCAGGAGAACCTCAGGCCCAGTCTCTTGCTGATTTGGACAGACAGTGTCAGTGTCATGCACTACACAAACAAGCAAGGGGGCACTCTCTCTTATCCCGTGTGCAAGGAAGTGATGAGAGTGTGGTACTGAGCAATGTACAAAGCACTATAACTCAAACTCTTCAAATTAGAACTAACACAGACTTTGTCTTAGAACAGGTTAACCCCTATAAATATCTTGGAGTATGGTTAGATACACAGCTAAAATGGGACAGACACATAGATGATGTGATTAAGAAATTAACCAGGTTAGGAGCTTTACACAGGTTGAGGAGGTCCAGCCCAACTATAGCTAGAAAGCACACAGTAAACACTATAATACAACTTATTGATTATGGGATGTGGTCTACGGTGGGGGGGCCCAGGATAGAACTGGATAGGCTGGATGTGGCCCTGAACAGATTTGCCTGCTTTGTCTTGGGCGTCCCCCGGTTGACGCACCATTGCTTATTATACAAAGCATTTGGCTGGATAAATCTGGCAGAATGCAGACACTTGCATATCATATACTTCATACACCAGAACCTGATGCAAAAGACCCCACCCTATTTTAAATTATTTGTTTCAAATCCGTACATTGCAAGGTGACTTACGAACAGCCCAAAACTTGGAATATAAAATCCCAGTATTGAGAACAGTAAAAGGGAATTCTACCATTATTAACCTCGTACCTAGAGCCTGGAATGGTCTACCATCTAAACTAAAATCTAAGGAAGTGGTAGCCTGGAGTATGATAAAAGAATGTATGCTAAATGAATTCTCACAACCTAAAAGCTGCTGATAATGTTTTATGTATTGGTAATGTGGCAAGTTTCTGGATAAGTCAAATTTGGAATGTATTATTATGGGGGACTTCAATTTAGATTGGAGAAGTTACAGCTCTACAAGATTGAAGGAATTCTGTGATACCCATGGCTTATCACAAATTACCCCCGATATTACCGCGGAATAGAAAAAAACCCGATTGTAGCTCCCTCCTTTACCTAATTCTGGTCAACAGACCTCACAACTTCTCACACTCTGGGGTATTTCTTAATGACATAAGTGACCACAGAGCAATAGCCTGTATAAGGCACTCTCCCAAGATCTCCTGTACCTCTGCCTGCAGACTAAAAAGATGCCTTAAAAACTTCAGCCCATCTGCCTTTGTAGCAGATCTCGGCATGATTAGATTGCAGGACTTCTACTTAGCGCAATCGCTTTCTGAGGCATACAACATCTTGCACAACCTTGTCTTGGCAGTGGTCGACAAACACACTTCTCTTGTCCGAACAACAACTAGGAAAAGGTCCTACCCCTGGTTTATGCCTGTTTTAAAGTCAGCCTTAAAAGACAGGGACAAGTTGTGGAAAAAGGCCCACTAAACTAAAATGGATGCTGATCGGATGGCCTTCCGTGCTGTCAGGAACTCCTGCACCAAGCTCATTAGATCCGAGATGGCTAAATATTTTCAGACCTCCCTTCGAAGCATCCAAAAACAACCATGCCAAATTCTGGAGCATTCTCAGAGAGATAGAAGGACATATGCCCTCTTCCCCCCTGCCCTCTAAGCTTATAGTTGGAGACACCACATACACAGACAAGGCTGATATCTTAGACCAATTTAATAAGCACTTTGCCACGGCTGGCCTAACATTTGATATTTCACCAGCCAGCAAGATCATAGCCCAATCACACAAGGCTGACCTCTGCTCCGACAATTCAGTACAAATACCCAGCTTTTCCCTCCACCTTTAGTTTTAGTCCAGTTTTCTTTAAACAAGTAGAGGACTTACTAACTTCCTTGGACATCAGAAAAAGTGCCAGCGCCAATCTCCTTGAGCCCCTATTCTTGAAAATAGGCTTTCTCCACCTAACCGTTCCCATTACGCATCTCTTTAACTTATCATTAGCCCTAGGTGATTTACCAGCGAACTGGAAAATTATGCACATTATCCCCCTTTTCAAGTCCTTGCCCTTGCGACCCCAATAATTACAGGCCTATCTCCTTGGTACTCATCCTTTCAAAAATGTTAGAAAAGTTAGTCAATTGTCAGCCGCGGGAATATATGGAGTCTGAACGTTTATTGAACCCTATCCAGTTGGGTTTCAGACCAAAGCACAGCATGGTATCTGCCTTGGCCAAAGTGACTAATGACTGGCTAAATACACTTGACCAGAAGAAGCACATATTTATTTATTTATTGAGAATCAGTTTACAACCTTTGAGCCAGAGGCTCATTTACAAAGGTACCTCGTCACAGAGAAGACAATACAGTGATAACTTAGTACATAGAAACAATGTACAGTTTTTTTTTTGTTGTTTGTTTTTTTTGAGGATACAGGAGGATAAATAAGATCAACAGTTTACCACATACAGGGTTGGTGAAGTTAAATTGTTCAGGGAAATAACTAGAACATCAGAAAAACATAGGATATCAATACAGTGTGTTTCAGCGGAGTCAACAGGGAGGTAACAGGAACCAAGGGTGGAGAAGGTAAAGGATTTGAGCAGCCAACAGGGGCTATGTCAGAGAGTGAGCAAGATAGCTTAGAAACAGCAACAGCTGTGAGTGGTGAAAAGGTGGTTCCGGAGGGTAGTTTTAAAGCAAGAGATTGTGGGGGTGTCTGAGATACTGGCAGGGAGGGAATTGTACCAAAATGGGGCACAGTAGTGGAAAGCCTGTTGTCCATGAGAGGTCCTTGCCCTAGGTACCTTCAACTTGGTTTTTCAGGAGGACCGTGTTGAAGCTAGGGAGTTAACACGGTGGATAACGGCAGTCAAACCAGGAGGAGAGAGCCCAAGGAGAGTTTTTTTTGTAAGGATGCAGGTTTGATACCTAAGACGTTCATCAAGATTGAGCAGATTAGCCTGGGAGTAAAGATGGCAGGAATGTGTAAGTCTAGGAGCACCTAAGATTAGTCGACAGGCCTTATTTAAGGTGAGGTGGATTTTGTTTAGCGAGATCTGGTCAGCAGCCCCGTAGACTGGTAAGCTATAGTCAACAAGTGACAGAATGGAGGACATAACTGCGAGTCGGAGGGCATCGGGGGGGAGACAGTGTTTGTGGCGGTAAAGGATTCCCAACCTAATATTGGTGGTGGAGGCTAAGGCGGAGATGTGGGAATGGAACGTGAGGGCAGGGTCAAAGGTTATCCCAAGGTATTTGTATGTGTAAACTTGTTCAAGTGGGAACATAGAGCTGGCGAAGACTTGAAGTTGGAAATTACTAGCTTTGTTTTTGGGGTGGGAGAAGATCATAGATTTGGTCTTTTTAAGATTGATAACCAGTCTATGTTCTTTAAACCAGGCTTCCACGTCTTTATAGGATAATTGCAGGGAATCTTGGAGGGTTGTGGGGTTACGGTCAGAAGCGAAGATAACAGTGTCATCTGCATAAAGGAGGAGTTTACCAGTACAGGCACCTGGCAGGGTGTTGCGATGAAGGGAAAAGAGCAGGGGCCCAAGAATAGAGCCCTGGGGAACCCCAGATCGGATAGGGCAGAGGTCAGATAGGGTGCCATTGATTTTTACATAGTGGGACCGGGCAGACAGATAGCTGGAGCACCATGAGACAGGTCCTGCAGCAAAGCCAGCGTGGCTGAGTGCATCCAGCAGGAGAGGATGGGATACGGTGTCAAAGGCTTTTGACAGTTCGATGAACACTGCACCTGCAAGAGAGCCCGAGTCCAGGGAGGAATGAAGCAAACCCTTCGATGCTGTCCACCATGGCCTGCTTCTGTCTACTCTGAGCAACCTTGGTCTTGATGCTACCATGCTGAAGTGGTTCAACTGTTATCTCAGTACTAGAGTGCAGCAAGTTAAGGTTCAAGGGGACCTATCACCACTCAAAGTTCTTCCAAGAGGAGTGCCACAAGGGTCTATCCTGGGACCGTTACTCTATGTGAGCTATATTAACAGCATAGATTCTAATATCAACTCGGCATATGTGCACCTGTTTGCAGATGACACGGTACCCCAGAGATTGCCCGTGCTGAGCTGCACTTGACTGATATACTTCAACTGAACCTTGCACAGCTAAAGCTGCTTCTTAATGCAAAGACAAAAGTTATGTTCATCTCCCCATCAACCCACTCTTCGACACATACTACCCTTTCACTTAAGATTCAGACCATTCTAGGGGAATCCCTAGAAATAGTTGAGAGGTTCAAATACTTAGGCTTTTGGATTGACAGTAAGCTTAGTTTCTTATACCACATTGATGAGTTGGCCAAAAAACTGTGGAACCAGTTAGATATCTTCTGCATCAGGCATCTCCTCAACTATGAGGCAAAAGTGAAACTTGTACGAACTACTTTTCTCCCATTACTAGACTATACGGACATCTTGTATGGCCTTTGCTCAAAAACAGCCCTCGCTAAGCTCGACACCTTGTACCACCGGGCTCTGAGATTTGTCACAAATGCTCCTTTTAACACTCATCACTGCTTGCTATATGACATGATAGGCTGGCCCTCCCTTACTGTTAGGAGGATGAGGAACTCTATGCTCTGATTTTACAGAGCGATCACAAACAAACTCCCCCTGTACATCACCAAGCTCTTCCTACGTACTCAGGGGTCTTACTGCCTAAGGAGCTACTCTCTTGCACTGTTCAATGTCCCAAAAATTAGAACTCAACATTGCGCTTCAGCCATTAGTTTTGCTCTTCCATCCCTATGGAACGCTATTCAGAAAACCCTTAAGATTACCCATGTGCCAGGGTTATCCATCTTTAAGTCATTGTTTAATCTTGCCGTTAAGAACACCTGCACCTGCCTCCGCTAATCTCCCGAAAGCAGTAGACAGCAGCTACTATTTCCAGCCTGTGACCATCATTATCTTACCATCCCTTCTCCCCAACTTTAGTCTCTGTTATATGAGGACAAACACAATGCGCTGTCGGTGGTATACCCTTACCTCTCCTCGTACATCAGGGGAACACCTGTACTTTTACCTCTCCTCGTACATCAGTGGAATACCTGTACACTATTTATGTTATTTCTATCCAGTTGTAACCATGCTAGAGCTATTAGCAAGTATTCTTTCTGGACATGAAGTTTTTATGGGTTATCCCTACAAAGACACGTTATTTGTTATTTGAATATTATTTGTAACATTACTGTATGTTTTCTCATTTTTGCAATTCCTACTCTGTGTCATGCTGCATGACTGGGAGCCGTATTGTCATTGCTGTAATATAATTTGTCCTTGTTCTCCCAGGATCATCCTGTAAATGAGCTTGCTGAACGATGTATTGCCTGGGTAAATAAAAATTGAATTGAATTGAATGTGATTATATATTTGCCTGTGTAATGTTGTTATACATTTGCCTGTGCAGTACTACTCAATTTTAGATTTTGTAAGGGGTTTTGACTATTTTTATATTGTGTAAATGCTGGACACCATTGTAAATGAGTTCTGCTCAATTGGGCTATCATTTTCTTGGAAATTCAAGAATAAACTTTTACAATGACTCACAGCCTTCAGCTATTTACTGTGTTTCTCCCAGGTGTCTAAAACCCCTTGGCAGACAGGATAAGCAGGTCTCAGTCCCTGGTACATGTATGGGAGCTGCTGATCTCCATGGTAAATTACCTCTCCACAAGATTGAGTTGTCTAGAGTTGAACCTTTTTGTGTCCCCATACAATGCAAAACTGCTGTGTTTATGCTTGCTTGCTCAAGGCCGTAGAGTTTTTTGCCAAGATATGATATCCCTCGTCTGGAAACAGAGGTTCCTTCACGCCTTTCCTCTGATCCCTCTTATACAGAGGGTTTTTCTCATGCTGTGGGTGGAGCATGCCACCCTAAAAGTGGTGGCTTCCTTCTGGTCTTGCCAGATTTAGTTTCCACTTCTTCAGTATCTGGCAGTGGAACCTCCTGTTTAGCTTCCCCTCTGTCCGGGTCTGCTGTCACAGGATGATGGGCCTCTGGTCCATCCGGACCTGTGGCCCCTGCACCTGCATGCTTGGCTTCTGAAGGTGTAGCCTTTGCCCATTTTAAGGCTTCACTTGGCGGCTAATGTCTACTTGTAGTTAGAAAGCCTTCTACAAGACACGTCTTTGTTTGAAATGGAAACACTTCTCTATAGGGTGTGCTTCCTATTTAGTGGACCCGGTTACATCTCCTGTGAATATTATACTGGACTGCCTTCTGTCCTTTGTGAATTCGGTCTCCAGTACTCATCCATAAAGGTGCACTTGGCTGCCATTTCAGCATTCCTTGCTCCTACTGATGGGCACACAGTGGCACAAGTAGAGGTGTCCTGTAGATTTTTGAAGGGTATTCTGCACATGCATTCCCCTGATTCGTAAACCAGTTCTGCCTCGGGACCCGAATTTCATACTTGAGTAACTGGCTCTGTTTGAACCTACTGTGATCTGTGAGATGTGTTTCCTTTCATGGAAAATGCTGTTTTTTTTTGTTGCCCTGACTTATGCTTGTACAATTGCAGAGCTTCAGGCTCTGTTGCATGAGCCGCTTTATTTGATTTTCCACAAGGACAGGATGTGTTTGTGGACTGGTCTTCATCTTCTGCCTAAGGAGGTGTCTGTTTTTACATTGAATCAGACCATACACCTTCCTGTGTGTTATCTGGAGCATGCTAACAAAGGTGAGGCATTGCTCCATATACTTCTGTACATAGAACACTACATTTCTGTGTTGACCGCACTAAGGACTACAGAAATTCTTCTCAGCTCTTTTTTTGGTTCACCTCTGGGAAAGAGGGCACCTCGTGTCTAAACAGTGCCTGTCCAAATGGCTGGCTAACTATTTTATTTTGTTATGGGAAGTACAGTAAGGAACTTCCTGGTGCTGTGCTTGGCCTCCGTACACATAGTGTGGCAACTTCTGTTGCAAGCTTTCAGAATGTTTCTGCAGCTGACTTACGTGCTGCTGTCACATGGAGCACTGTGCATACTCTACCTAAGCACTACAGTGTAGGGATCGTCTCTCATAGACCTGCTGGTTTTAATCTTGTGGTGTTGGAAGACCTTCTGTCCTGATTGCATATCAAACTTTGCCATCCTCCCTGGGTACCTTGTATACTGCTTGTGAATCATTCCAAATGTGCGGCCAAATGGAGGAGATACCCTGGATGAATATAGAAAAGTTACTCACCATAACAGTAGATCTATGAGACACTCTAATCCACTGAGCCTTAGCGCACCCCCTCCCTTTCCCCGTTTCTAAGGTATAAGCTGGCAGGGTTGTCCACTGGCTTGTTTGTAAGTGTCCATAAGTGCCTTATATATACTTTATTTCTAGTCCCATGCTTGTGTGCCTGGTAGTGGTCTGGTCTCCTGATTTCCTCACGGTAAGAGGCTCTCCAAGCTTATCTGTGGTAGGGAACTGAGGAGCAATTGGGCCACCCATGATTATATAGGTACCGATGTTGCACATCATCGTGGGTGGCTAGAAAAAGTTTCTGAGTGGTCCTGATGCTGATGGCTTACAGTTCCAAAGTTGTGTTTCAGTGGAGGAGATTCTTTCGAAAATCTACTGTTACACTAAGTAACTTTTCTTTCTCAAGGGTGACTTTAACCTCCTGGATATCAGTTGGGAAACTCTGGAGGCCAAAAGTCAAACTAGGCAAAGATTCTTGGAGGTAACACAGCACTGCTTCCTGAGTCAAAAGTGAGAGGGGCAACTAGTAGAAATGCAGTCCTTTGACCTTGCAACGTCTAATCATGATATTATAAGCAATTTAAGTGTAGAGGAAGCCTTGGGGAAAGTAACCATAAGACTGTGAGTTTAAAAGTCAATCTAGACATGCACCTGTCATAGCAGAAGCAGAAGCAGATATCCAGAAAAGGAACAGCAGCGAGTGAAGAGATGACTGCTATCTCAGTGGAAGGGAAGCAACTACAAAACAAGGAGCTTTCATTGTTACCTGTTTGCATTGGTATTTGCATTGTGGAAAGGAGGGGTAAGAGTTTGAAAAAACTGTGCAATAGTTGCTTAAAGTCTCTCTTTGGATGTGGACAGGAGGGATAGGAATGTAAAAAGCAGTTGCTCGATCAATCTAGAAGTGTACAACAAAGGGGATAAGGGAAATTCAGAAAAGGAGGAGAATGTTTTGCACTGATAGAGGGAGGAGAGGGGAGACTTGGTGGAGTGTTTAGTATCCTTCGTCTGGAAGGGTAGGGGGGGGCGCTGGCAGGCAACAAGAGCAATGGGTAGGGTGGTAGGCTGCAACAACTGCGGTGCACCAGTCTTTCTAAAAATTGCCTGGAGGGTGGGTGGATGTATAGTGTGCAACCACATAGGGAAACTTAAAAAGGAGATCGAAGGTCTACAGAAGGAACTGAGAGAGGCAAGGCAAACTGGAGGAGGTTATAGCCCAATACTGGAGGGAGGGAGGAAGGAGGGGAGATGAGGGAGGGCAATTTGAGCCAACTGTGGTGAGGAGACGGTCAGAAGAAGGGAAGCAGAGACAGAGGGGCCCAGGCCAAGAAGAATGGGGTCTGGGGAAACCAGGTCAGGGGACAAAATACAAACAGAAGGAGGAGATAGGGACTTGTGAGGGGAGAGGTGGCAACAGTCATGGAGTGGAAAGGAGGGAACAGGTTACTATGAGGAGAGAGAAAGTGGTAAGTGGTGAAGGATCTTCAGAAAATTGTTCTGCAGTACTTGAGGGGGAGGAGGAGGGAGGTGATGAAATTGGAGAAGTAACTGGGAAATGCCCAGCCCAAACTGGAGCAGGGGGAAGTTCTGCTTGGGGAATTACAACAGGGGCAGAAGGGGGAAATACTGTGCAGGAGGAAGAAGATGAACCAGGACTGAGAGATGGAGAGTAATGGAAGCAAACAATAAGTAAGATGGGTGGAACCTTAGTGCTGGGGGATTCAATACTAAGAGGTGTCAGGTGGAGTAGCAAAGGGGGGGGGAGGCATAGTCGCATTTGGGTGGAGGCTATGCCAGGAAAGACAGCAGAAAGGGTGGGACAATCTGTTCTTAAATATGCTAGAAGGGGTAGGGACAAGCCTCATTTGATTATACATCTGGGGACAAACGACCTGGCTGACAAGATGGTAGATATAGTCCAGAGGAGGTTTGAGGAACTTGGACAATTGTGTGAGGGGGCAGGAAGTTCAGTAACATTTTCAAAGATACTCCCAGTGCCCAAGGCAAGCACAACAAGAAAGCTTAGAATGGAGGAATTTAATGGATGGCTAAGAACCTGGTGTCATGCTAAAGGGTATGGGCTGGTGGGGAGATGGGGCGGGACCTGGGAGAACAGTAGTCTCTATGCCAAAGACAGACTACACTTGAGCGAGGAGGGAAAGAAAGTGTTGAAACAGAGGATAGCAGAGTACATAGAGGAAGTTGGGAATTTAAACTAGGAGCAGGAGGTGGCAAGTGGACAAGAGACATGCAGAGACCGCAGGTTGGGAAGCCACAGGAGCTTACACCCCCATAACAGTGGCAAAGACAAAGGGCAACACGCTGGTGATGCTAGTAAGTGCGGCAGGATGGGGAGGAGGGTGGAAGGTGGTCACCCTTAATGCTAGGAGCCTTGGAAGGAAAACTGCAGACCTACAGGCGCTCATAGCAGAGGGAGAGGTGGATATTGCAGCCATCACAGAAACAAGGGCCACCCAATACAATGACTGGGACCTGTCTGTACCAGGGTATGGGTTATTTTGTAGGGATAGGGTGATTGGGAAAGGGGGGGTTGCACTATATGTGAGGGAAGGACTGAAGTGTGTAAGGGAGGAAGGGGAGGAGGGTAGCATGGAGTCACTTGGATGCAATTCCAGGATTCCAGGAATAGGACTCTTAGAATGGGAGTGGTGTACAGGCCATCCACTCAGACGGAGGAGTTAGACAGGGAAGTAGCAGTACAGATCAGAAGTACCTGCGTGAGGGGTAGTGTGGTGATTGTGGGGGACTTCAACATACCAGGAGTAGACTGGAGTACCCCAACAACCAGCAATAGAAGGGAGCAGGTACTGCTGGATGCCTTCCAGGACAGCTTCCTGATGCAAATGGTCAGTGAACCAACTAGGTTAGGGAATACCCCTGACCTTGTGCTGGCAATTGGGGAGTTTATGAGGGAACTTAGGGTGTAAGAACCACTGTCAGGGAGTGACCACCACTCAGTATGGCTCACATTGGATATGGGCAAGGATGGAGTGGAATCTGGCACAAGGGTGCTGGACTTCAGGAGGGCCGACTAATGGAAGATTGGGGAAGTGACAAAAGAGTACCTGGCCAAAATTCAACCTAGCATGGACACTAATCAGAGGTGGGAGCTCATAAAGTTGGGGATAGCGGAGGCAACCAGAACCTTCAGCAAGGCCCAGAGCAAGAAGGCTAGGGCTAAGAAACCGAGCTGGGTGAGCAAGTAGGTCATGGAAAAGGTAAGGAAGAAAAGAGCTGCCTTTAGGAAGTACCAAAAAACAGGGAGGAGGCAGGAGGAGTACCTGAAGGTCTAAGGAGGTGACACGAGCAGTAAGGGAGCAAAAGTCTACAGAGCTCAGGCTGGCACAAGGCATTGAGAAGGGTGAGAAGGACTTCTTTAGGTACATCAGGGAGAAAAGGAACTGTAAGGGACCACATAGTAAGGATTAAGGGGAGGGGCTGGGTGGAAGCAGGGAGCGATAAGGCAGAAGCACTAAATGATTACCTACCTCGGTATTTACTAAGGAGACGCAGGGGGTGATACCCAAGGGGAGGAACAGCAGAAATGGGGGTGACAGACAGGGAAATCATGGAGGCAGAGTTCTGGAGGATTTGAGGGCACTGAGAGGGTGGACAGGCGCCAAGCCCAGACAGCATCCACCCCAGGGTACTGAAGGAGCTGACAGAGGTCCTTTCGGGGCCTTTGGCAGACCTATTTAATACCTCCCTAAACTCGGGGTGTGTACCTCAGGATTGGAGGATGGCTCATGTGACACCCCTCCACAAGAGTGGCCCCAAGGATGAACCGGGTAACTACAGACCAGTGAGCCTCACATCCATCTTGGGTAAGCTGATGGAGACTATCCTGAAGGAGAGGCTGGTGACCCTCCTGGAGGCCAAAGGACTACAGGACAGCAGACAGCATGGCTTCATACGTGGCAGATCCTGCCAAACCAACCTGATGGAGTTCTATGACTGGGTAACTAGGCAGTTGGACAGGGGCCATGTAGTGGATGTCCTGTATCTGGACTTCAGTAAGGCATTCAACTCGGTACCACGTGGGAGGCTGGGAAGTAAGTTAGAAGGCACAGGGGCAGGTGCAAAGCTGGTGAGATGAGTAGGGAACTGGCTTCAGGGAAGGCAAGAGAGAGTGGTGGTGGGTGGGGCTCTCTCATCCCCAAGGGTAATGACGAGCGGTGTTCCACAGGGCTCAGTGTTGGGACCAGTGTTGTTTGGGATATTCATTGGACATCAAGAGCAAGATCAGTCTGTTTGCTGACGACACCAAGATGGGAGCAGTGGTGGACAACCTAGGGGTATGGCAGGGGTTGCAGGATGATCTGGAAAAGCTGAAAACCTAGTCAGACACCTGGCAACTGGGGTTTAATGCCAAAAAGTACAAGGTGCTGCATTTTGGGGTGAAGAACCCAAGGAGGAGTTACCAGCAGGGGGGAGTCCAGCTAGCCAAGACAGATGAGGAGAAGGATCTAGGGGTGCTCATTACAGGGTCAATGAACAACTCTGCACATTGTAGGAAGGTAGCTGCAAAGGCCAACAAAATGCTGGGTTGCATTGCAAGGGGTATCTCCTTGAGGAGGGGGGGAGGTGATTCTGCCACAGTATAGGTCATTAGTTAGACCGTATCTGGAGTACTGCTTGCAGTACTGGCACCCGTATCTGAAGAGGGACATTGAGTTACTGGAGGGGTGCAGTGCAGGGTGACAAGGATGATCAAAGGGCTGGGGACTTGCCATACTAGAGGAGGCTCAGGGAGCTGAACATGTACTTGCTAGAGGAGAGGAGGGACAGAGGGAACATGATTGAAACCTTTAAGTATATGAAAGGAATAAACAAGACAGGTACAGTGGGGCTGTTCAAAGTAAGGGAGGGGAGAGACACCCGGGGCCATGATATGAGACTGGAGGGAGGAAGGTTCAGGAGGGAGATGAGGAGATGCTTTTTTACAGAGAGGGTGGTGGCTGGGTGGAATGTGTTACCGGCAGAAGTGGTATCCAGTTGAACAGTGGACTGCTTCAAAGGGGCTGGGACAGGGCAAAGGGAGGGTCAATGCAGAGGAAGGGTGGGAGGAGGGCAGCTGCAAAATAAGGGGTGCTAGCTGCACATTCGAGCAGACTTGATAGACCTCTAGGCCTTTATCTGGTGGCAAATTTCGTATGGTTGTATGTTCGTAGAGGTTCAGCACTTAATCTCTAGCACCATGATCCCTATTTCTAGACAGCAGATATTGCATGGATGGGCGGAGATACTGGAGGACAGACTGAAGGGAATAAAAGAGATGCCGGGAGTGGAGAACAAATGGGCAGTAATCATAAATGCGATATTAAGAGCTACATGGGAGTGTCTCAGATACTACAGTACGTCACGAAGGGCCAGAGACATAGGAAGTCACTTAGGCTCAAGGACCAGGTGAGAGCAGCGGTCATGGAAAAGGAAAGGACTTTTATGCAATATAATAGAGATCAGACTGAAGCTGACATGGAAGATTATAAGGGGAAACTCAAACTGGAAAAAATAAAACAGCGATGGTGAAAAGGCTGAAACAGAATTGAGAACTGTAGAAGTGGTTAAGAGAATTGCAACCCTTACCCTGGTCAAGAGCGGCATGCTGCAACCAGGACCCCCTACTTGTTACACAGACAAGGCAAGAAACCACAAATTGACAGAAAATAAGTATCACCCCTGGCATTAGGGTAAATACTTGGCTTGGGCATCTAAGAGGTCAGGGGGTTAGAGTACAAAATAACATTTATATTTACTCCGAGTCTGGGAGAGGGGTGCCAGGGCTATGCTGTGTCTCGTATTTGAGGGGCCCCATAACATTTCACTCGGACTCACAGATGGATTGTCCACAATCATTGAATTGGGATTGTATTGTATTGCTTTATTTCTGACAAAATGTTAAACAGAATTAGGGTGGTCCCCCAAGTTTGTACTGTCCAGAACAGATGACACAACTTGCAGTTTAAGAAGCACTTTTTCACACAGAAACACAGACAGTACTGTACATTCCAACATGAACGTTTTCCAACAAACAAACCGTCCACCACTTTGCTTGGGGATCTCTGGATTTCTGACAAGTGTTAAATAATGGGAATTACCACACACTTAAACTGGGACCTTGACGAGATGGACCATTGTTAACATCTCCAGGCAACTGTGCCTATCTGGCAATCAGCTAGATCTTTACTTTGACCATGAATGGGGTTTTGTCCACCCTGGCCCAAGTCAGACTCTGCCATTACTTTAAAATACAACAAACTGGATACTTCAACCCCACTGGATTGCTGAAGGCATCCTTTTGTTCAGTATACTTTACAACAGCGCTTATTTATGGTGAACAGGGTCCTGAGTGAATGTAATCTAGTCAGCTTAGGGCACATACATCACCAGACAACACAAAAAGTCTCTTTCAAATGCTCAATGTACTCATGGTTTGGTATTCCTTTGTTACAGGCATTTGACACACACTTTAGGAAACATTTCTTCCTCAAAGTCCATAGCTTGAACAGATACTCTCTCAGTCGCTTCTCTGGGCAGCTGTGACAATCCTTCAGTCCATCAGGGAATTGCCCCTTAGAACCACTGATTTCTCAGTCCCTTTCCACATTTGAGTGAAAATGAACCCACTGGGGTCCCATTGACACAGGTCTCCACCACTTCTTAGGCAACACTTGTCCCCCACGATAAGATGAGAAAAATGATGACCAGAGGTCCTTCACCCAGCCAGTGGAGGCTGGCAGGCACCTCTAACCCTCTGCAGGTACAGAGAGCTCCTTCCTCTTCACTCTGCAAACTGGAACACACTTCAGGATTCTAAACTGCTTCCCTTCAGCTGAGCCAAAAGGGTTTATGCTGCTGTGATAGTTCTAAATTACATCTTCTCATTTTCTGCCCAGTCTTACTAGGTAAACAAAGAGGTAATGTGGTAGAGAGTTTCTAAAAACCCTCTACTGCTGCCCAGAGACCTACCTGATCTAATACTGATGGGATTCTAGTAACTCCAGGGGACTGGGTGGTTACAGAATGATAAAGCATTTTTTGGATCTATAAGGGAGAAAGTACAAACAAGGGAGGGCATTGATAGGATATGGAAAAATAGGCTGAAAGTAGCAGATGAAGTAGGCAAAGCAGATATCCTTAAAAATGTTTTCAGTTCCATGTTCCTGGTACAGGCCGTGGGTCCATACCTGAAAGCAGGGTAAAATTCAGCTGTCCCTTGGAACTAAAGTTAGAGAGAGAAAGAGGTTGTTTTCTCTGGAAAGTGTGAGCAACAGGCTGAGAAATCTTAAAAATAAACAAATCCCTGTACTGGATGGGATTCACCTAAGGGTGCTAATAGACACTAGCTAGGCTTTGGCAGTGCCACTAGTAGAACTATTTAATAGTTTCTTCAAAAAAGGGGAAGTTTCAAGAGATGGGGGTAGCAGATGTGGTGCTGCTTCACAAATTGCGGGGCAGGGGACTATAGACCCGTGAATCTAGCTTCCATAGTGGGCAACTTTATGGAACCTATTCTCAAGGAGCATATAGTAGATTTCCTGGAAATAAATGGATTGCTTGACAGGAGGCTGCACAGGCTTTTGAGGAGCAGGTCGTGTCAGACAAATCTGACAGATTTTTTTTAATTTGGTGACACAAATAGTGAGCAGGGGCCAGGCAATAGATATCCTTTAGTTAGATTTCACTAAGACCTTCAGTTCTGTTTCACGTAAGAGGCTGGTAAAAAAGGTGAGAGATTTGGAGCTAGGTGGCTAGGGAACTGGCTGTAGGGCAGGACACAGAGAGTGGTCCCAAATGGTAAGTTCTCTGATGTAAAGGAGGTTACAAGTGGCACACCACAGGAGTCTGTTCTAGGCTCCACTCTCCTCAACATGTACATCAGCGATATAGGTGTAGGGTTACAGGCAAGGTGTGTCTTTCTGCAGATGACACCAAACTTTGCATTAGGGTGGATAGAGCAGAGGGTGTATGGAATATGGAAGGGGATACAGAGAAGCTGAGAAAATGGTCTAGCATATGGCAATTGAAATTCAATGCCAAGAAGTGCAAGGTCATGCACATTGGTAACAGGAGTCTAAAAACACAGTATAGGATCAATGGTGCAAAAGTGAAGCAAGCAAGGAAAGAATGAGACTTAGAGATAATCATCAGTGACAATACAATGGCTGCATTCCAATGCAACAAGGCATTTGGAAAAGTCAGTGTACTGTTGGGATATACTATATGGGGTAGGACTTTATCAGCTGCAGGAAGGAGGAGATTTTGTCACATACAGTATTAGGTCTCTGGTGAAGCCTCACATTGAGCATTGTGCTCAGTTCTGGAGTCTGCACCTGAAAAGGACAGGAGAATACTGGAGACCACCCAACAGAGGTCCATTAAAATGATTCAGGAACCACTAGGAAAACGGTATGAGGAAAGATATACTCCCTGGATGCAAGAAGGGAGACGGGGGGATATGACAGAGGTCTTCAAGTTTTTGAAGAATGGAAGAGGGTCAGCCACTCTGAACTTTTCCAAGTGAATAAGAATTCTACCACAGAGGGCTGTTACCTTAAATTATCAGGGGGCAAATTCCAGAAGAATATGAGGAAGTTTTTATTCATGGAGAGAGTGCTAGATAAGGGTAATGAACAGCTTGCCTAAAGACGTGGTTAATGCAGGCACCATTGCCAGGTTCAAAGCTGGCTGGAATGGTTTCAGACTTGTCAAAGGGAAGAAATGGGGGGAAATAAAAGGGCAGTAGTTTCATGGTAGGGTTCCTCCAAAGCAGATTAGATGGACTCTGTATCTTTATCTGTTTATATCTTTGTTTCTGAGCCTGGAGGCTTGTTTTCAGTGGCATGGGGTCATAATGCCACATGGACAATAGCATGGCACAACAGTGCCACAGTCAAAACAGCTAAATGAAAAAAATGGAGTCAGTGAAAACACAAACTCAAACAACAACCGCACACACCAGAGGAAGAAATGGGAAACATTCCCATTTCTTTGTTTTTTGGTGGGGGGCTCCTCCCCCGCACCCACTGATGTGGGGGTCTTCGCCCCCACACCCCTCTAACTAAATTAACCAACTCTTTGCTGGCCCAGTGGTGCTGAGGACTGAGGCGCTGGATGCCACACCTCGCTCCACACCAGCGACCCGGGTTCAGGAATGAGCCCAGGTCGTTGGGGGTCAGCAGGGGAGGACTAGGATTGAGTGTCCGATGACAGCTCTCCCAGTCCTGGGAAAATGGGTTGGGTGCATGGCGCACTCTGGCAGTCCCTGGGGACGCCTGGAGGAACTGCAGTAGCGCGGGTGCTCAGTAGTGGGGGAGAGCACGGCAGACACCTACACATAGTGCACAGATATCATTGCACGTCCATGCTCCCATTGGGAGAAAAAGGGGAAACAGCAGCATGGTCCATGGCAGCTTGATGGCCGCTCACTTCACTGGCCAACAATGCCTGAAATAGGTGTGCGCCGGTAGTGGACCCTTGCCGGGTGTGGGGGCTGAAAGGGGAGCCCCTCTCGATGGTCGAGCTGCATATGCCAGCTGGGCACATCGGCTTCGGGGTCGGAGGTGAAGGTTGGAGCGGTGGCTGGATGAATGGCAGGACTGTGGCTGCAAGGTGAGGAAAAAATAGAGTAGTGATAAAATAAATTAACCAACTCTGGGGGGGGGGGTGTGGATTGAGGGGAAAAGGGAAAACTCTGGAGCAGAGAACTTAGGTTTTTTTTGCAAAAAAAAAATATATATAACATGTTGGGAAACGGAGAATCAAACCCTGATTCCCAGCTCTCCAGTGCGCCAGGTGCTTGTGCCTTAGCCACTCCACCATGGGAGCGGCTTGACCAGGTACAGCACCTGTGTCCTCTTCGGCCATATCTCCAGTTCCTAGTCAGCAACAGGAGTAGCGGTAGTCTCCTACCCCTGTTATACCCCTGTCGCTGTAATACATTCTACACTTTAGGCCGAGCGATTATCCTTGTGCTGTTTTGGGAGCACTATATTAACCTGCTACAATTTACAACAGCGTCCTTCCCAAGATGGCCAACAGTTACACATATAATATGACATGCTTGCAATACACATTGAACGCAAATACAGTAACTGTACGTAAGTATTTCATATTTTCAGGTTTAAACATAGATGTTTGCTGTTTCAAAGTGTTTAGTGATCGGTCTTCTGAAAGAAGCAAGGCTCAGAGCTATTGTGTTATTAGTGGGGAGTGTGTTAAACAGTACAGGGCTTGCATACAGAAATTATACTTTGCTGTACTTAGTTCTAACTGTAGGGCTGTCTACATTACCAGTTATACTGTTTCTACTTTCTCAGAAGTGAACATTTCATAGGGTTAGGAACTTTTCTGTAAATAATTCAGGGGCTAAACCATTCAGACTGCGGTACCTCATATTTGCTAGGATGTATATTCCTTCTTTTATATATAGATATATATTTAGTATATTATAGTGTAATATTTGTATTTATTATTGATGTGGATCTGACAACTGGTTCTGCTGAACGTGGATTGTCTGTAATTGCATTGATATCTTTTGCAAATTTGCCATGTAATTAGCTATTCCATCACTGCTGACTTTGAAAATCCTTGTAAGTGACTTGATATTTTCTGCAGAACTGACTGACATGCAGATAGATATGCCATCTCTGTTCTAAATCTGTATTCAATTTATTTCTGTATCGCATGTCCTATCCATCATCTCCCTGTAAATGAGCATTGCTCAATAGTGCTTTCTCCTGGTAAAATAAATACAATACAGAATACAAATACAGTTGGTTTAAACTCAAGAACCAGGCACTCACCTCTCCAGACAAAAGGCATCATATCTGGTGTGCAGTTCAGAAATATTTATTGCAGTGATAAATAGCAGATACACAAGGTGCTGACACAGAGAGAACAACACCAGTGTTTCACTCCTAATATGGACGTGTTTTCAAGGCATTGTGCCCCTAGTAGAAATGTTTATTTTTATACTTAGTATCTTTAATAGCGCTAAGTGCTTAGTGCAAAAATAAAGCGACTAGTGCAAAAACATGCAGTGACTTAGAGAATTAATTATCCTGAATCTTGGAATAGTGTTTGGTCTTCCTAGCCTGGAATGATAAGTGATGTCTTTTTGGGCAAGACCCACATGGTTTCTGCCTCAGAAGGTAGGGCATATTTGATGCACTATAAAATAAATGGCAAACACTGCACGAGTTATCAATTTCAGAGTGTCAGTTGAATCATTCTGATATTGTCACAATAATGGTGGCCATCATGGAAGCATGATATCGGGTGTTACTGTATACGTGGAGGGATCACGCACACCCTAGGGGCTGGAGTCTGCTGAGTTATATCAAACCCATTGTGGCCTGTAATTTTGTCACTGTGACTGGATGAACTTCAGAACCTTTCATGGTGGTAGTCAACAGAGGAAGCATGATATCTTGTAGCATTTTGAGGCATGAGCCCCACAGTTCTGGCCTCAAGGGATGCTGTCTGCAAAAGTATTCTTGGATAATGTTCATTAACTATCAGGTGACTCATCCATAAAGTTGAGCCTACAAAACAAACTTGAAAAATGAATAAGAAATTAACCAGTGGTTTGATGGTGTAGTGCTTGAACATTTCAAAAGCAGAGAAATATTTCCACGCAGTCTCTGCGTATATAAAACGCCATCCACTGGAGCACTTGATTAAGACATAAAGGAGCGGTGGGAGGGAGCACTAGAAATTTGCTCAAATGAGCTTATAGACATTCTGATAGAGCAAGACAAATGGCCCCTTGCACAAAAAAAAATATCAATTGGAGAAATCCAGAAAGAGCTTGAACAGTTTTGTAACTTAGAGGAATATGTGTCCTTGCACAAACTTGTAACATAAAGAGTTTAAAAGCATGAGTTGGGGGTAAAAGTAAGAAAAAAAATCAAAGTTTAATCATGATAAGCAGGGCTATGACAAGGGCAGTTGTTTTCCTGAGACATTAGGCCCAACTGATCCCAAAGCAGGGAGAGATCTGCAACCAGAGGCAGGTCTCAAAGTAGAAGGAGAAAGAATAACCATCAAAATCAGGGTGGTGCAAGTAACAGTGAGGCCCAAAGTGAGCACCGCAGAGTTGATTTTTTAGACAAAGGGGAGAGTGGAGGCGAATGGGACCCACCCTAAGCTCAAGGCATAAAAGGCAAAGGAGTAGAGGGAGGAGGAACTGCTGGAAGTTTCAAAATGAATATGAAGAGAACTAAAAAGACTTGAACGCAGATGTCCTGGTGTTGAACATTTCCTCCACAGAGAACTGAGACACAAATATCTGCTCTGTCTGAAGGATTCTCCTGTGTGACATCGAGGGATTTTAATGCATTTGATTTGCAAACTGGAATTTTTAAATTGATTAGGAAACTGGACTTGGCATACCACTTTAGGAATTACTGAAATGATGATATTTATTCTGAAGTGTGGGAAGTTGGAAGTGGGAATAATAATGGACATGGCAATACAGATTTTACTAGCAATGGTTTGAGAACCAGTGCAAATATGACTTTTTACCAAAATAACAGTACAGAAAGAAATGTGAATACAGCAGCAATTGAATTACTGAATGATGAAAATGAAGTTTTCACATGTACTGTTTTGGACTTGGAGGCTGCAAGGCCTCTTGAAAATGATATTAATCTACTATTGTCCATTAATGGTGAATTTGCTAACACTGGCCCTACGTTGGTGGGTGGGTGGGTAGGTAGGGGCTTCCAACAGCCATAGTTACTCTGGAAAAAAGCAGGTAGTGGGTAATGAAAAAGAGCACTTTTTGCCCCAATACCCCCAGACACCCAACTTGCTTAGTCTATAGTAAAATGTACATGCAGAAACATGGACATTGAGAGAACTTGGCATGATGCACCAGGTTATGATAAAAAGTGCTGATAACGGTGGAATGATCGTCATCCAGGATACTGAGAAATATATCCAGGAAATTGAAAATCAGTTAGCAGACACTGATTGTTACAAGAGGTTAACACAGGGATCCAGATAAGATTTTTTGGGATGCGTACTGTACTCCTCCTTTTGAAAGTGAGGTAAGTAAAACCAAATTCAGATGCGTATAAATGTCTGGACAGAGTGGCATGAGGAATACATTTTTAAAAAATGTGTTTTTTTTTCTAGATAAGACTTGATGAAGTGGCAACAATGCTGCAGATAATGTTGGCAGGTAGGAGTAAGTTACTGACCAGTTTCAAAATACTGTATCGTAAATAAAACAAAATTGGGATGCATACAAGTGTAAATCTGGAAAAAACTGCTCCCTTTGAATCACCAGTTACATTATGAAGTTATGGAGCGTGGGGCATTTGTAAATGTTGGGTGAGTATTGGTACTCATTAAAAAAATTTTCTGAAGAGTATTTCCTAAAATAAGGTGAGTAAAATAGGTCAGTACTCACCCTTATCTGGAGCCCTGGGTTAACATTTAACCCAACTTGGGCTTATAAGGATATTCTTGATGAAATGATTAGAAATGCCTGGAAAGTGGTTTTATAAATGTGGATGAAGCACATTTCTCAGTAACTTTATATCCTGCCACCCCGACAACGTATACCTTTCTCAAAGTCCACAAATCTGAGAGGGAACCTCCTGGGCCACCCATTGTTTCAGGTATTATGTCACTCATTGAGGCTGCCTCCAGATTTCTGGACCACTTCCTTAAAAAATTGGCAGTTAAAACTCCAAGTTACATTCATGATAGTATGGATGTAATAAAACGTTGGAGGGTGTAATGTGGTCAGAAACATACAGCTGGTTGATAATTGATACATACCCTCTGTACACATGCATCACCCATGAGCATGGGATCAGAACTGTAGAAGAGTTCCTGTCTGTGACCCAACATGTCAGAGCATTCCACAAAAGCTTATTCTTGACCGTTTACATTTTGCACTCTGGCATAGTTACAGTATTTCCTTTTCGGTAACAACGTGTAGCTCCAAGTCTGTGGCACTGCTATTTGAGCAGCATTAGCCCCCGCATATGCCAGCTTGTTTTTGGCATGGTGAGAGGACCAGGTGGTGTTCTCAGAATCCATCCCCCACCCCTGATACATAGTTAGCTGCATCGTTCTATTGATGATATCATATTTCTGGGCGGGAGCATGGAAATGGCAGGACAATATGTCGGATGGTTGAATGACAATAGATCGAACATTAAGTGTAGTTTTAACTGCCATAGAACTACATTAGACTATTTAGATATCAGACTTCTTGTTGGAAAAATTGGAAGCGTGAAATGTGAACCTTACAGAAACCCAGTTATTGGAAATAGTCGTCTTAGGGCAGACAGTGAACATCATTTTGCCATGGTCGACAGCATCCCGTCTGGGCAGTTCCTTGAAAAAAGAGAAAAGAAATTGCATTCAGGAAGAAACATATAAAAGGGAGGTGGGGATGCTGTCAGCCAGGTTTCAAACGTGGTTATTCAGCTTACAAAATAAATAAAACAAGAGAAAAAGCTAGGAGGGTTCCACGAGAATCACTCCTAAAACCAAGGAGGCGAGACACCCAGGATACCCACAAGATAACTTCTGTACCTGACTTCAATAAGCAGTCATATGCTGTGAAGTCACTTATCAAGGTGAAAGTGGTCCATTCTAGGAAGAGATCCGGAACTGCAGAATATAACGAGTCCTACTCCAAGGATCACCTTTCGGAAGGGGAAGAATATTACAAATTATGTTGATAGTTCAAGTAGGCTCCAGTATGACAGGAAGGGGTTCTATGCCTGTCACAGTTGCGATATTTGCAGATTTGCACAGGATGGGAGATCATTTATCAATCCCGTAACAAGTCAGGAATTCAAACCATTCAAAGTATGCTACAATGTATGCTGCAGTGTGGTGGAAAGGTGGATGTGAGCTGCACAAAAAAGCCCGTGGAAAGAAAGAATCCAAGAGCATGTATGAGCAGTAATAAAATGAAATAGAGATAGCGTCTTGGGGACCACTTCACTGACTTCCACAGCTGTACCACCACTAGCTTTAAGTTCCGAGCTATTGATCATGTAGAGTTACTATGGGGGGGGGGGAGGAGATATAGGTTGAAACCTTTACTGCAATGTGACACTAAATGGATTTTACGTTACAGACTTTATACCCAAATGGTTTGAAAACAGAAACTGATTTTAAACCCATCTTGTAGTGTATAAAGATATACTGAGTACATGTTTGTGCGTTACGTAAACTCACTGCATCGAATTTAAAGGAAAACATTTTTTGATGTGGTAAAATAGGGTAAGACCAAAAGCACCGGATGTTACAAGTAAAGCACATTGTTGCTTTTTTAATAATAAGTTAAATAGGCTTGAACTGAATAAGTTACATTAGTCAGACATTTTTTCTGCTCCATATATGTGGATTCTTACCTCTTGTCTGACATTCCTCCCCGCCCATCCTACCACTGTGTTGATGTCATCTGTCATTCGTTTTTCAGAGCAGAATTGACTATGATACATGGGGTACTCAGATGAAATACCTTTTTATGCATATGGTTTGGCAGTAACACTTGTTCGGCTAAAAAATAATTTGCACTGTGTGAGTTACAATGTGATTACATAGGTTTTCTGCACTTCATCACCTGTGCTGCTTTAAGAAGGCATTTGCATGTTTATGAATATATATGCATTTTGGGTATTTTAACAGGTGATCACTTGCCAAGCACCGTACCCTGGTTAACCCTTGCTCAGAAGGCACTGCGTAGGAGTGTAGTGGCTGTGGAGTTCATGCTGCCTTAATAAATATTTGCGCTGTGAGATGCGGTGTGTGCACCACTTTTTTGTTTTTCCTTTTAAGTGTGTAGACAGCATGGCCAATGGTTGCACCTTCAGCAGAGATCAGAATGCACAGTTTGTACCTGTATTTTAAACAAACCTGATGTCTGGTGGAATTTCAGGGCACTTTTGTCTGTTATTGTGAATAATGGGCTGAAGCGTATTTCTCACATGCCAAATAACTGTAATTCAGGTAAATATGGTTTAGGCAGTACATTTCTGGGTTTAAGGCAAATCTTCCTAAAATTGTTCACACTAATGAAGGCCTCCAAGAAAATATGACATGTAGTGACATGTGGGGTGTGAACCCCAGGAATGATGAATCTGGTGGATGGGGACTGTCAAAGCACACTGCCCTCTATCCTTAGCCTATTATAACTTTATTATTATTAAGTGCATCATGTTCCAAATTAGGGTTATTATGAAAAATAGTAAAGAATCAGGATAACCCTATTCAAGTCTACCAGATCTGTTAGGGGCTATACTTTTGTGATTACAAGTGATATAATCTGCAAGCTTGTTACATGTGTGGTGTGGCCTACACAGTTTTTGTCTTGGAGTGGCAGGGTCTGCCAGATTACATTTCAGTATACATTTTAAAAGTTAAGACTGGTTTTCTGTCTGGGCACAATACTAGATAAGACAAAGAAAGTACAGCCTCTTTGGGACAGTAGTGCTTTTATTGTTGAAGTCATTTAACGGGCTGAATTATACAGAATTAAAAAAAAAATTCGATAAAATAGAAATTCTAAAACCAATACATAGAGTGTAGCCGAGCTCTGTAGCTAAACAGCAGTTAGCGTCTGCCAATAACTGACTTTTGAGAGGTAGTTTTCTCTTTTCTAGTTTACAAAATCAGGACAGAGAAGGTCACAGATGTAAAAAAGACCCAGTCCATTCCTGGTTTGTATATCAAATACTTTAAAGAGGAAGACAAACACGGCAGCCTTCCCAATTCATTAGTTGTTTACCACCTGTTTTCTTTTGGTACATTTCTCTCTTTTTTAGTTTTCTGCTTTCCTTGTCTTTACAGCCAGGTCTACGTGTACAGTAACTACCCTATTGCACCATTATAAATGCTTCCACCAGCGACATCATCAGTTGGAATCCATCTGTTGCTGCTTTGCTGATGTTGGTATTTGCAAGGGGCTGCTACTTTGATACAAACGGAGTACGCTGAGGCATGGCTTCCTTTACATTAATGTAGTTACCCATACCAGCAGTAAGATTAGTGTCAGAAGCCACAGGCTGATTCTAACCGGTGATGTCACTGATTGAAGCATCTATGATGAAGCAAAAGAGGGTCTACATATACAGTAGAGTTGGTTTTAAAGATGAAGAAGATGGTAGACAAAACAAGAGAGATCCGCACAGAAAAAGTATATGGGGTGAGTGAATATGAATTAGGAATGTTGCAGTGTTTTCTGTCCCCATTTAAACTCAGGCAACCAGTGCAGTTTGCAGAGCACAAGCTTTATATGTTGTAAAATCCTAGAGGGTATAAAAAGCTCAGCTGCCCCATTGTATAGTATCTGCAGGTGGTGAATCTAACCTAATGGTATGCCCACATAGAGTAGTGCAGTTGCTAAGGCATGATGCGGTGAATGTGGGAATTTTTCTGATCATTTAAGAAAGGCTTTAACTTTTCACAGTTCCATAGGTGATAAAGGTGGATGCTTTAGTTATTGGCTAACACGCAGTACCCTGTCCAATAGCTACATCCTACCAAGAATACAAAAACACAGCTGGCACTGTACTTTTGGATAATCTCATTCAACAGAAACATATATCTGACCCTTCCCTCTTCCCCACTCTCTTCCTCCCCCTCCTCCCTCTCCTCTCCTCCCTTCTCTCATTTTCTGATCTTCCTACCGCCCTACCTTACCTCCCCCCACCAGCCGTCTGTCTGCTCATCCACCACTGCTGTCTATCTTTCCCACGCTTCCTGCCCTTCTCCTGTCTCCTTGCCTCTCCCTCTTCTGCTGTTCCCCCTCAGCCCTTCTGGCTACTATGCCCTCCCCTGCACCTTCCCTCATTCTTGAAGGCTGCGGTTATTGTCTGATGATGCATCAACCTGTAAATTATATCTTGTAATCGCTCTGTGCTCACCATGATGTTTAGTTATGATATAATGTATTGTGCTTGTGTTTTATGCTACCTTGTATAATTTATGTACTCTGAATGCACATGTAAAAATTATTGTACTTATTTGCACATGTAGATTCTCTCTTCTACACTCTCCCCCAGGAAATATCTGAAAATGAGTTGTTTGCAGCTCAGTACGTCTCTCCTGGTGAATCTTTTGAAATAAGTAAATATACAGAGCAAAGAACACTGGGGACAAGACTGACCCCTGTAGAAATTCACAGTTGAAGGTAGCAAGTCAAATTTGAGTGGACCCTGAGGACAGCAAATGAGGATAAGGTGACCTCTGTCACTACACACTGCAGATTATCTGTCAGGAAGGAGTGGGGCAAAGATAATGCCATTCCAGAAAACCCTTCTGTGTTCCTCCAATGATCAATCAACACCCTATGATTGGCAGTGTTGAATGCTGCTGGGATGTTTAGGAGGCCCAGCAGTAAACAGTCACCTTAATCCCTCACAGTGAAGAGATCATTAACTGCTCTGACCAGTGTAGTTTCAATGCTATGGCACAACCTGAAACAACCGAAAATGTTCAGATACTAAAGATTTTCATGTGTGCCGACAGACATGAAAAATACACAGATATGACAGGGGAGTTAAAAAGCAACCTAATAGTCCAGATGAGGTAGAGTATTTGATTTGGAAATGGCTATTGAAGCAAATTATGCAATAGGAAATATTGTGTACGACAAGGCATGGCACTTAAGAACTTTAGTGATAAAAGCAGCACTGCAGCTTAATACTTTTAAACTAAACATGCTGCCGTTGCTACCTATATTATGTTTTCGCACTACCCTGATGCCTGTACTGTTACATACCATCTGAACTTTTCCCCTGTACTCTTCTTGCCTGTACTATTACATACCATCTGTACTTTTTCCCCTGTACCCGTCCCATCTGTACTGTAACATACCATCTGTACTTTTTCCCCTGTACCCTTCACAACTGTACCATAAGATACCATCTGTTCCTTTTCCCCTGTACTCTTCCCACTTATACTGTAACATACCATCTGTACCTTTTCCCCTGTACTCTTCTTGCCTGTACTATTGCATACCATCTGTACTTCTTCCCCTGTACTCTTCCCACTTGTACTGTAACATACCTTCTGTACTTTTTCCCCGTACTCTTCTTGCCTGTACTATTACATACCATCTGTACTTTTTCCCCTGTACCCTGCCCATCTGTACTGTAACATACCATCTCTACCATTTCCCCAGTACTCTTCTTGCCTGTACTATTGCATACCATCTGTACTTTTTCCTCCTGTATCCTTCCCACCTGTACTGTAACATACCATCTGTACCTCCCCCCATACTCTTCTTGCTTGTACTGTTACATACCATCTGTACTTTTTCCCCTATACTCTTCTTGCCTGTACTATTACATACCATCTGTACTTTTTCTCCTGTACCCTTCCCAACTGTACTGTAACATACCATCTGTAACATTCCCCCGTGCTCTTCTTGCCTGTATTATTACACACCATCTGTACTTTTTCCCCTGTACCCTTCCCACCTGTACTGTAACATACCATATGTACCTTTTCCCATGTACTCTTCTTGCCTGTACTATTACATACCATCTGTACTTTTCCCCCATATCCTGCCCACCTGTACTGTAACATACCATCTGTACCTTTCCCCTGTACTCTTCTTGCCTGTACTATTACATACTATCTGTACTTTTCCCCCTGTACCCTTCCCACCTGTACTGTAACATACCATCAGTACCATTCCCCCTGTACTCTTCTTGCCTGTACTATTACATACCATCTGTACTTTTTCCCCTGTGCCCTTCCCACCTGTACTGTAACATACCATCATCTGTACCTTTTCTCCTGTACTCTTCTTGTCTGTATTATTACATGCCATCTGTACTATTACATACCATCTGTACTTTTTGCCCTGTACCCTTTCCACCTGTACTGTAACATACCATCTGTACCATTCCCCCTGTTCTCTTCTTGCCTGTACTATTACATACCATCTGTAATTTTCCCCTGTACCCTTCCCACCTGTACTGTAACATACCATCTGTACATCTTCCCCAGTACTCTTCTTGCCTGTACTATACTATCTGTGCTTTTTCCCCTGTACCCTTCCCACCTGTACTGTAACATACCATCTGTACCTTTTCCCCAGTACCCTTCCCACCTGTACTGTAACATACCATCTGTACCTTTTTCCCATACTCTTCCCACCTGTACTGTAACATACCATCTGTACCTTTTCCCCTGTACTCTTCTTGCTTGTTCTATTATATACCATCTGTACTATTACATACCATTGTACTTTTTCCCCTGTACCCGTCCCACCTGTACTGTAACATACCATCTGTACCTTTGCCCTGTACTCTTCTTGTCTGTACTATTACATATGATCTGTACTTTTTCCCCTGTACTCTTCTCACCTATACTGTAACATACCATCTGTACCTTTTCCCCTGTACTCTTCTTGCCTGTAGTATTTCATACCATCTGTACTTTTTCCCCTGTACCCTTCCCACCTGTTCTATAACATACCACCTGTACCTTTTCCCCTGTACACTTCTTGCCTATACTATTATATACCATCTGTACTTTTCCCCACCTGTACTGTAACATACCATCTGTATCTTTCCCCTGTACTCTTCTTGCCTGTACTATTCCATACCATCTGTAATTTTCCCTGTATCCTTCCCACCTGTAATATTACATACCATCTGTACTTTTTTCCCTCTACCCTTCCCACCTGTACTATTACATACCATCTGTACTTTTTCCCCTCTAACCTTCCCACCTATACTATTACATGCTATCTCAACTTTTTCTCCGTCCCCTTCCTGCCTGTACTATCACATATCATCTATATATTTTTTTCCCCCGTTCCCTTCCCATGGGTCATACTCAGAAATGAGCTTGGGCTCAGTGAACCGTTCCTGTCACCAATTTCAAATAAATAAATTAATTATAAAGTAATGAAAATAGTAGCTCAGTACATCTTAATTTTCTCACTGCTTTTTATATTGTGCAAAAAATGTTCCTTAATTGTAAAAATCCTGCCCCTTTTCCACACTCAATGGCATTGCAGAACTAACTGTGGCAGTGCACGACTGCTGGGATATGAGAGCAACACTGCTTCGATGTTGGGTATTTGACAGTTAATGTCGGACAACTGAGAGAAGAGTAGGTCAGAGAGAAAAGGTACACTAAGGGGTAGGGAGCAGCCTTATTTCTTAAAAAAAAAAAATTATTTTAAAAATCTAAATTCTGATGTAATTGAAGGATCCTGTAAGTAAGTTGAATTAGACCATGCAAGTTAAATTTGATTATACAATGGCAAGAAGAATCCTGGCTTCTGATTGGTCAGTTGGCCATCACAGCAGAGATGTTATCCTGGCATAACATCCCTGCTGATGATGACCTCCTTGAGCTTGATGATTGTTTCTCTTAAAAAATATTTTTAAACACTAAAAAAAAATTATTAATTTTTTTTTCTGTGTAAAACAATAAGCCCTTGTATAATAGGAATAATGCCCTCCAGGGTGGGTGTTATGCTGGGATAACATCCCTTCTCGGGTGTTGGACACCCTTGGCCAGTGGCCTCGGGTCGAATCCACCTGAGGTGGGATGTTATCCCAGCATAACACCCACCTTGTCAGGCATTATTACATAATCAGTGGCAGAGCTAGAGGGGGGGCTGGGGGGGCGGTTGCCCCTCCTGGCTGCCCCAGTGTGAGTAGTGGTGCCCCACCACCATCTTTATTCACTGTTTAGTGCCCATTGCGCAGAACATGATTGACTGGGTGACCCTCCCTGGTTCCCAAACACTCCCAAACCTCGCTCCGCCACTAATTACATTAATATATTTTATAGTGCTTTGGCTTCTCAGAAGGAACTAGAAGGGGGACAGGATCAGACCTACAGTACAGTAGCTTCTTGTTGTTTTTTACATTGTTTTTTGTGGATTCTACTTGGTAGAAGGTTATTTCTTTTATTTCTTACTACTAAGGGGCTAGCAGGGTATTGTTTGGGGCTGTTGGAATTTTGAAACCTGTTTTGGTAGCTATAAGTGGGCTCATTTGTTTGATTCACTGTGTGGCAGGCTGCATTTGTAGAGACCTATTTCTTCTGTTTTAAAACATAATTGTGATTTAACTGGGTCTGTTTCTTTGAATTGGAGACCTATATCTTCTAATTACAAGCCTATTTTGATGTGTTGTTGGTGAAGCTGTTTGAATTGGAGTCCTGTTTCTTTGGGTAGCAAACCTATTTTGGGGGCTTTGAGTAGCAGTTGGATTCATTGTTGCTGGCTTCACTAGCTGCAAAGTTTTAGTGCAGAGTGGGGAAGGGTGCTAATGGTCTGACCAGAGGTCTCAGCTACCTGATTGATTCTGGAAGACTTGGGCTGGTCCCACCCACCCAAACCCTCACCCCACCCACCCTGGTCCATTATTTCCTTTATACCAGGAGTTCTGACATCACTTCCTCAAACAGGCAAAGGTTATGCACCTGTCATAGCAGAACCAGACATCCAGGAAAGGAACAGCAGCAAGTGAAGAGGTGACTGCTATCTCAGTGGAAGGGAAGTAAATGCAAATCTAGGAGCTTTCATTATTACTTATTCGCATTGATATTGCAGTGGAGAAAGGAGGAGTAGGAGTTTGAAGAAGGTTGTGCAATGGCTACTTAAAGTCTCTTTTTGAGTGTGGATAGGAAGGATAGGAATATAAAAAGCAGTTGCTCAATATATCTAAACGTGTGCAACAAAGGAGGTAAGGGAAATAAAGAAAATGTTTTGCACTGATAGAGGGGGGAGAGGGGAGACTTGGGGGAGTGTTTGGTATCCTGCATCTGGAAGGGTGGGGGTCGCTGGTGGGCAACGACAGCAATGGGTAGGGTGGTAGGCTGCAACAACTGCGGTGCACCAATCTTTCTAAAATTGCCTGGAGTGTGGAGGATGTTAAGTGTGCAACCACATAGAAAAACTTAGAAAGGAGATTGAGGGTCTGCAGGAGGAACTAAGACAGGCAAGGCAGATTGGGGTGAGTTTAGCCCAACACTGGAGGGAGGAAGAAGGGAGATGATGGAGGGCGATTTAAGCCAACAGTGGTGAGGAGAGGGTCAGAAGAAGGGAAGCAGAGACAAAGGGGCCCAGGCCAGGAAGAACGATTGCCGAGGAAACCAGGTCAGGAGACAAAAGACAGATGGAAGGAGGAGGAGGAGATAGGGACTTGTGAGGGGAGGCGAAGAAGTGGCAAAAGTCATGGAGTGGAAAGGAGAGAACAGGTTACTATGAAGAGAGAGGGAGCGGGCATTTGTGAAGGGCCTTCAGAAAATAGTTGTGCACTGCTAGAGAGGAAGAAAGTGGAGGAGGGAAATGATGAAATTAGAGGAGTAATTGATAAATGCCTGGACCAAACTGGAGTGGGGGGGAAATTCTGCTGGGAGAATTGCAACAGGGGTAAAAGGGGGAAATAATGTGCAGGAGGAAGAAGAGGAGCTGGAAATGAGAGAGGGAGATGAATGGAAGCAAGCAGGGGTTAAGAGGGGTGGAATCTTAGTTCTGGGGTACTCAATACTAAGAGGAGTCAGGTGGGGTAGCAAGGGAGAGAGGCATAGTCACATTTGGGTGTAGGCCATGCCAGGAATGACAGCGGAAAGGGTGGGACAATCTGTTCTGAAATATGCTAGAAGGGGTAGGGACAAGCCTCATTTAATTATACATCTTGGGACAAACGACCTGGCTGACAAGACAGTAGATATAGTCCAGAGGAGGTTTGAGGAACTAGCACAATTATGTGAGGGGCAGGAAGATCAGTAACTTTTCAGAGATCTTCCGGTACCAAAGGCAAGCACAACAAGAAGCTGAGAATAGAGAATTTAACGGATGGCTAAGAACCAGGTGTTGTGCTAAAGGGTATGGGCTGTTGGGGGGGTGGGGAGGGACCTGGGAGGACAGTAGTCTCTATGCCAAGGACAGACTACACTTGAGTGAGGAGGAAGAAGTGTTGAAACAGAGGATAGAGAGTACATAGAGGAAGTTGGGAATTTAAACTAGGAGTGGGGGGTAGCAGTTGGAGAAGAGATATGCAGAGACCACAGGTTGGGAAACCATATGAGCTTACCCCCCATAACAGTGACAAAGGACAAATGGCAAGTACTATTGGTGATTCTAGGAAAGGAGGGCAGGATGGGAGAAGGGGAAAAGGGTGGAAGGTGGTTACCCTTAATGCTAGGAGCCTTGGGAGGAAGACTGCAGAGTTACAGGTTCTCATGGCAGAGGGAGAGGTGGACATTGCAGCCATCACAGAAACATGGGCCACCCAATACAATGACTAGGACCTGTCTGTACCAGGGTACAGGTTATTTCGTAGGGACAGGGTGATTGGGAAAGGAGGGGGGGTGGCACTATATGTGAAGGAAGGACTGAAGTGTGTAAGGGAGGAAGTGGAGGAGGGTAGTACAGAGTCACTTTGGGTGCAAATCCAGGATTCCAAGAATAGGATTCTTAGAATGGGAGTGGTGTACAGGCCACCATCTCAGACGGAGGAGTTAGACAGGGAACTAATGGGACAGATCAGGAGGACCTGCGAGAAGAGTAATGTGGTGATTGTGGGGGACTTCAACATGCCAGGAGTGGACTGGAGCACAAGTGGACAGGAACAGAAGGGAGCAGGTACTGCTGGATGCCTTCCAGGATAGCTTCCTGCTGCAAATGGTCAGTGAACCAACCAGGTTAGGGAATACCCTTGACCTTGTGCTGGCAAATGGGGACTTTGTGAGAGGAACTTACAGTGGAGGAACTGCTGTCAGGGAGTGAACCACCACTCAATACGGCTCACATTGGATATGGGCAAGGAAGGTGGAATCTAGCACAAGAGTGCTGGACTTCAGGAGGCCGACTTTTGGAGGATGGGGAAGTGGTAAAAGGGTACCTGGCCAGAATTCAGTCTAGTATGGACACTAACCAGAGGTGGGAGCTCATAAAGCTGGGGATAGTGGAGGCACCAAAACCTGTTGCAAAGCCCAGAGCAAGAAGGCTAGGGCTAAGAAACCGAGCTGGTTGAGCAAGGAGGTCATGGAAAGGTAAGGAGGAAAGAGCTGCCTTTAGGAAGTACAAGAAAACAGGGAGGGGAGGACAGGTGGAGTACTTGACTGAATCAAGGAGGTGACAAGGGCAGTAAGGAGGCCAAAGCATCCACGGAACTCAGGGCTGGCACAAGGCATTAAGAAGGGGGAAGGACTCTTCAAGTTACATCAGGGAGAAAAGGAGCTGTAAGGGACCAATAGTAAGGATAAGGAAGGAGGGGGTTGGGTGGAAGCAGGGTGCGATGAGCCAGAAGCACTAAATAGGTACTTCTGCTCAGTATTTACTAAAGAGAAGAGGGGTGACACCAAAGGTGGAGAAATGGCAAAGCAGGGAAGTGGTGACAGATGGGAAATCATGGAGGGCAGAGTTCGAGAGGTTTGAAGGCACTGAGGGTGGACAAGGCACCAGGCCCAGATGGCATCCACCCAGGGTACTGAAGGAGCTGGCAGAGGTCCTTGCAGGACCTTTGGCAGACCTATTTAATGCCTCACTACATTAGGGTGTGTACCTCAGGACTGGAGGATGGCTCATGTGGTGCCCCTCCACAAGAGTGGCCCCCAAGGATGAACCGGGGAACTACAGACCAGTGAGCCTCGCATCCATCGTGGGTAAGCTAGTGGAGACTATCCTGAAGGAGAGGCTGGTGGCCCTTCTAGAGGCCAAAGGACTACAGGACAGCAGACAGCATGGCTTCATACGTGGCAGATCCTGCCAAACCAACCTGGGTAACTAGGCAACTGGACAGGGGCCATGCAGTGGATGTCCTGTATCTGGACTTCAGTAAGGCATTCGACTCGGTGACGCATGGAAGGCTGGGAAGGAAGTTAGTAGGCATGGGGCGGGTGCAAAGCTGGTGAGCTGGGTGGGAACGAGCTCAGGGAAGGCAGCAGAGGTGGTGATGGGTGGGGAGCTCTCACACCCAAGGGCAGTGACAAGCAGTGTTCCACAGGGCTCGGTGTTGGGACCAGTGTTGTTTGGGATATTCATTTGCAGACATATCATGGGACATCAAGAGCAAGATCAGTCTGTTTGCTGATGATACCAAGGTAGGCGCGGTGGTGGGATGACCTGGGGGATGGCAGGGGTTGCAGATGATCTGGCAAAGCTTGAAACCTGGTCAGACACCTGGCAACTGGGGTTTAATGCCAAAAAGTGCAAGGTGCTGCATTTGGGATGAAGAACCCAAGGAGGAGTTACCAGCTGGGGGAGTGCAGCTAGCCCAGACAGAGGAGGAGAAGGATCTGGGTGTGCTCATTACAGGGTCAATGAACAACTCAGCACAATGTAGGAAGGCAGCTGCAAAGGCCAACAAAATGCTGGGTTGTATTGCAAGGAGTATATCCTCGAGGAGGGAGGTGATTCTGCCACTGTATGGGTCATTGGTTGAGACCACACCTGGAGTACTGCGTGCAGTACTGGCGCCCGTATCTGAAGAGGGACATTAAGTTACTGGAGGGTACAGGCGCAGGGCGACAAAAGATGATCAAGGGCTGGGGACTTATCATACGAGAGGAGGTTGAAGGAGTTGAACATGTACTCACTGGAGGAGAGGAGGGACAGGGTGACATGATTGAAACCTTTAAATACATGAAAGAAATAAACAAAGCAGGTACAGAGGGGCTGTTCAAAGTAAGGGAGGGGGGCCACAGAGGGCCATGATATGAGACTGGAGGAGGAAGGTTCAGGAGGAGATGAGGAGACACTTTTTACAGAGAGGGTGGTGGCTGGGTGGAATCGTTACCTGCAGAAGTGGTATGCAGTAGAACAGTGGACTGCTTCAAAAGGGGATGGGACAGGACAAGGGGGAGGGTTAATGAAGGGGAAGGGTGGAAGGGAGGGGCAGCTGCAGAATAAGGGGTGCTAGCTGCACATTCGAGCAGACTTGATAGACCTCTAGGCCTTTATCTGCTGGCAAATTTCGTATGTTCGTAGTAGAAAAGTGGTGGCTAAGGGGGGAGAGGGATAGCCATTAGGACCAGTGCAGAGTACTTGGGTAGAGTGGGCAGACTGAATGGTTCAATGGACCTTTTTCAACCATCATAGTTTAAGTATCTATGCAATAGAAAGATGGACGTATTATTTCCCATGCTGGGTTGCATTGTTCCTGCTTTTAGAAGCATCATTAAATGTGTGTGTTTCTACTTTTATCCAAAACAGTAGCATTCAAAATGAAAATCATATACAATAAATTTGGCACGTATTTATTTGTTTGTTTGTTAATTGGGTAGGTGTACCGATCCAATGGACCTTTCTCAAGCATGAGATAGGGAACTAAGCCCATGCTTTATCAGATGTGCAAACGCAGAATAGTGCAACAACGCCTTCTCAGACACATGTTAGATTAAATGTTAGTGGAACATTGCAATTTCCTGCCAAAGTCTGGTTTTTAATCCTTCCATGGTATGTGTGGTTGCTCAGGAATGATTTTATTAAGAGGCAACACAGTTTTATAATATGTAGAATTTCACCTTCTTTGGATCATCTGAGAAATTTAGTTATGTGTGTTGAAGTACCATTGTTTGCAGTTATAGTTACACTAGAGTGTACTATACAACTAATTCCCCTAGTATAAGAGAAGCTGAGGCAGATATCTATATGCTTTGTATTTTCTGAAGATAGCACATATATGCAGGTTAGGATTTCTTGCTTGTCATTAAGCATACTAAAAGTTAGTGTTTTGGTTGGCTAAACAAACTAGATAGGTAGAAGCTTCAACAGCTAAAAACTATACCCAAATCAGAAGTACATTTCTGTGTCATGACATGCCACACAAAAGAGTTGTCGCATACTAGTGGTTGTTTCAGGGGAGTGGTTCTGAGTGACCTTATAGTATTGAGCCAGCACATGTGATCAGAGAATGTGATCTAAACTAGCAGGGTTTTGCTATATCATACCATTGTGTTATTACTAGCCATCAAGTTTCAAGTTTATTGCAGGAGAAACTCCATTGAGCGGACTCATTCACAAGGAGGTCCTGGTTTAAGGCAGGGAAAGGTTAATACACACATAACTTACAGGCAGAGGTTACAGCAATATAACAAAATAGTAGTTATAACAGAATTAACATATACAGACAGAGGTTGCAAGCATCAATAACACAATAAAATAGTTACAGGCAGGGATCATAGGACATGGTAAAATGAATATACGTAAACAAGGGAATCATAATATTGTGAACCAAGATCAGTAAATAAAAATGGTCTATATGCAGAATATACAATGGTCCTGACAAGTTGTGTGCAGGAGATACAGGTAGATAGTGCAAGGAAGCTAAGTGCAAACGGCATTGGGATCGATGATATATGCAGTGGCATACATCATAGTAATTGCTGGCTGGAGGCAGGGTATATAGATACATGATGGCAATTTGTGGTAATGGTAGAGACGTAGAGATCAGCACTAGATGTGAGGGAGGAAGGGAATTAGGGTGAACTAGTGAACGACTAGCCGTCGGATGGGTTGGGTGAGTTGGGGTGGGGAAGGGTAGGGAGGAGAGTGGAGGTTCAGGATAGCTGATGGAGCGAATCTGAGGAGTGGAATGAAGTGGGGGTAGGGGGGTTGGGGAAGATGGGAGATGGGGAAAGCATGGGTGCACTAGTAGGGAGAAAGAGGGGGAAGGGAGTCTGGATAGCGGGGAGCTAAGGCCGGACAGGTCTGCATGGTAGGGTGGCTAGTTCTTAAAGCAGTGGCATGCTACTTTAAAGGCTTTCCATGCCATAGCCTTAAGATGGTTTGTAGGGATAAGCTCAGGTAGTCTTAATGTAGATTGCATATTATTCCAGACAGATGGAAGAACAAAGCTAATAGCACCCCTACCTTTATTAGTACGCGTTCTGGGGTGTCCAAGAGAATAAGCTCAGAATTCCGAAGTGCACAATTGCTGTGCGACCTGTGCATAAGTGAAGAGATGTACTGCGGCAGTTTGTCATGTAGTCCTTTCAGTGTCCACGCGCCAATGTGCAACATTCGTCTAGTAGCTAGGGATGTCCAGCCTACTGCATGATAGAGGTCACAAGGGTGTGTCCTGTGTGTTGTGTTTATTATAAAATGCAGTGCACAGTGAAAAAGGGTGTTAAGTTTGTTCGTGTTAGTCGCAAAACTACAGTTATCGATTATATCTCCGTAATCTAATGGGGAGAAAGGTGGCTTGCACCAATCTTCATCTGTTTTCCAGTGTAAAGAGGGATTTGTTCCTATAAAGGAATCCCAGCCTCACTTTCAGCTTTTTGGCAAGGCAATCTATGTGAACTTTGAAAGACAATTTGCTGTCCAACCACACTCCAAGATACTTAAACTGGTCCATGGCAGCTAGCATGCCCAAAAAATAGTTGTGATGGGCAGATGAGCATACTGCATGCTTAGAGAGGTAGCTGGGTGGGTGGAGGTGAAAAACATCACCTTGGTTTTCTTTGCATTTAACATCAGTTTGGCATGTGCAAGCTTAGGCTGTAGTTGATTGGCATCTGACTACAGCTCACCACATGCTTCATGCAATGATGGCTTAGATATGTAGAGCACCATGTCATCTGCAAAGAAATGAAGTTAAGACTTGTGGATATTTCTGTGCATGGAGTTAATAGATAGTAAAGATGAGTGTCCCAAGTATAGACCCTTGTAGAACTTCTCTCATAATTGGGACTGAATCCAGTCGTACCCCGTCCACTTTATTCCTTTGCAGCCTACCTGTAAGGTAGCTGGAGAACCAGTTTACAGAAGGGCCATTCATATCCAGGGATCTAAGACAGAGAAGGAGACGGTTGTGGTCTGCTGTGTCGAACGTCTTGCTTAGGTCTAGAAACACGGTACATGTGATTTGCTTGGAGTCCACAGCAGTAAACCAGCCATTGGTCACTTTGGCCAGCACTGAAACAGTGCTGTGTTTCTGCCTGAAACCGGAGTGTACGGGGTTGAATAAGTTGTAACTCTCCATGTACTCCTTTAGTTGAGCATTGATGAGCTTTTCCAACAATCTGGACAAGACTGGCAGTACAGAGATGGATCTGTAGTTATTCAGGTTGTTCTGGTCGCCAGACTTAAATAACGGCAGAATGTGTGCTGTTTTCCAGCTTGAGGGAAAAGTGGCTGATGAGATAGATTGAAAATGTGCATAACTGGTGCTGTTAGCAATTGACTTCCTGTCTTTAGGAAAAAGGCTTCAACCCCATCAGACCCCACACTTTTCTTAGCATCTAATTTGTTCAAGAGATCCTCAACCTCCTTATAAGATGTAGGAGAGAGCTGGAAAGGGTCTAGGGCTTCACAGGCTGAGGGCTGTCTGATGGAGACGGGCTGCTGATCAGCCTGGCAGCTGGCGATGAATCAAACACCAGACCTGCTGTGGCGAAGTGTGCATTCAACTTTTCTGGGATGGTGCTTTGGTCAGAGATCACCTTACCATTTGCGTTGATTTGTAATGGTAGTGGAGGGAGTGATTTACGGCCTTCGGCCATTTTGAATATCCGCCATATTTTGGAGGAGCTGCCCTTAGCCTTCTGTAAGGTGTCTAAGTAGTAGTTGGCCTTAGCAGATATGATTAACTGAGTGCACGCATTTCTGGAGGCTCTAAATTCCTGCCAGTGCGTAGGGGATTTAGATTGTCTCACATGGACCCAGAGTTTGTCACGCCGTGTGAGAGCAGCTTTCAGCTCTGAAGTAAACCAGGGGTGCAACACCTTCCTCAGTCTGCATTTTAGAAAAGGCGCGTGCTTATTAGCAAGGTTTGTAATGACAATATTCAGTATAGTGACAGCTACATCTACTGAGGTGGCCAAATAGAATTTTTGCCAGTTGACACACTTTATGTCGTCCAGAAAGTTGTCAATTTTAAACTTACAAAAGCTTCTTCTAGTAACAAATCTAGAGCAGGAGGGGTGTTTGTCATGGGTGTGGGTACATAACCACAGTATTTTGGTCGCTCAGATTGTTATGAAACACTGCTGAATGCATAATTTTATTCAGGCGTCTTGTGACAATTCACATCAAGCATAGTCACCATTGACAAGGAAGTAGGGATAGGAGGGAGCAAGGGAGAAAAGGGAGAAAACCACGAATAAAAAGATACTAACAGTAATTTTATTTATTTAGCTTTTGTTGACTGGGTAAGTGCATTAGACAAATCCTGCCTATTTTCAGGCACGACCCGGGGGGAGGGGGATACAGATGAATGGCAACTGACCTTGAACCAGATTAAGCTGTTGGTGGTATTTTTAGTGAATGAGGGAAATTTGGCCAGGACACCGGGGAAAATCCCCTACTCTTTTCGATAAGTGCCATGGGATCTTTAACATCCACCTGAACTACCACCAATCCAGGCAGATGGGACCTCGGTTTAACGTCTCATCTGAAAGACGGCACCTCAGAAATGCAGCACCCCTCTCATGCTGCATTACAGTGTCAGTACTGGGATATTAACCCAAGTGCCAGATGTGGGAACTGAACCCACAGCCCTCTGATTTCCCGGCCTCAGAGGCGAGCGTGCTACCTGCTGAGCCACTGACACTGCTAAAGTAATAATATTAGTAATAATATTTCAGCCAATTTAATGAGATTTAAAAATTAAAGACCACTGTAAAAAGATTTGTCTTTCCTTAAAATTCTGTATAACATTAATTTTTTCCATGTTACATCTCTGTCTCTCCCTATCCCTCTGTCCCTCCCCACCTGCTTACCTACCTACCTATCTGTCTGCAGCAGTTGTCAATTGTGGTTCTAGAGAGATGTAAGCTTCAACAGATGTCTGATAGCAATTTGCCCAAAAGTATTGTGATTTTGTGTTATGAATGGCTTGGCCCACTTACATGTTTCTACTTTGAAAACATACTGATGATCAGTTTCTCTAACTTTCTTTGTTGCTTCCAAGACGCTACCCCTGAAGAAGGCCTGAAAGTATCATTTTTAACTTTGTTTTCTGTTTTCAACATATTGTTAGCTATTTTTTCTTGTTCCAGTTACACTTCAGTAAGTTTCTGCATATCTGAGCTAAATCAATGGCTTGCAAAAAGGGATAAATCCTACCTGTATTGAGCTGATTTAAATATAATTATGCTGCAAGGCTATGTGGAGGTAAACATGAAGAAATTCTTAATAGGCTTTGACTGCTGTGTTCCAAAACATCATTACGATCGCATTGCAACTGACTTTATAAAGCTATGATGCTAGAGAAAGAAACGTGGTAGCATACCCATATAATAACGTATGTTACTGGCTACTTTCACTTGCTGTTTGATAGGCGTCTACATCATTCTACATCTTTTATTGTTCTGAGCAAAACAGATTTACCAAATATAACTGTTAAATGAAAATGACATTCTCTGGCAGATATAACTCAACAAGCAGCCAAGAGGAGAAACCGTCCAGGTGGGATTCAGTTCTTGGATTCTGATAACACTGCTTTGTTGGGAACCAACTAGTGGAAGGACATTTTGTAATGTTATCAGAAAGATGGCAGCCAGTTCACAGCATTTAGACAGTGGCATTTCACAGGAGGGCAAATGACTCATAAAGTGGTTACTGCTGACTAAACCGTATTTGCTGCAGAACAAAACTGATCAGCAATGCACACATTTGTCATATTTACATCTAAATCTAAAGGGAACTTTTTTTACAATGACAGAGAAAATCCTAACACTTCAGTTGGCCAATTTGGACCCTTTTTAACAAACAGTAACTGACAGTTTGTCAATCACACAGTGTGACTTTTTTTTAAGTTTAAAAATTAGTGTTTTTGTAATGTAAAGCAGTTTTGAAAGCATGCTACTAGCATTATTTTATATGGTCAGTGGGTATGCACTTAATATAGTTGATAGCAGAACTGTATTTGACTGGTAGCTAACAGTATGATTCCATGCCTAAAACATAAAACACTGAATCGAGTGCTGTGGATAGACACAGTAAGAGCCCTATGTTTAGTTAATATGGGAGTCTGTATTGGCCCTTGTCATAGAAACACAGAAACATAAACTTTGATGGCAGATAAGGACCACTTGGCCCACCCAGTCTGCCCATTTCCCTACCTGTTGGATAAGCTGCAGATTCTAGTTAACCAACAGCCTACTCCCTGCAACCCCGTACTATAATTGCCTTATGTTTGTCCCATGCATGTTTGAATTCCCCCACTGTTTTAGACTCCTCAACCTCTCCATGAAAGTGGTTCCATGCGTCCACCACTCTCTCCATGAAAAATAATTTCCTCACATTAACCCTGAGCCGTCTCCCCTCTGTCTTTAAATTGTGCCCCCTTGTTCTTACACATCTCTTTTTCTGAAATATGCTACCCTCCTGGGCTTTGTTGATTCCCTCGAGGTACTTAAAAGTTTCTATCATGTCCCCCCTGTCCCTCATTTCATCAAGGTTATACGTATTAAGCTCTCTCAGTCTCTCTTCATACGGTTTCTGATGTAGACCCTGCACCATTTTAGTTGCCCTCCTCTGGACTGCTTCCATCCTGTCTATGTCCTTGGGTAGATGAGGTCTCCAAAACTGCACGCAGTACTCCAGATGGGGTCTCACCAACTGTCTGTACAGAGGGATAACCACTTCCCTTTTTCTACTTGTGATGCCCCTCCCTATGCATCCCAGTATCCCCGTGGCTCTCCTTACCGACTTCTCACATTGCTTACCTAACTTTAGGTCATCTGATATGACTACCCCCAGGTTCCTTTCCATTATTGTTGTTGTTAGTACCTCTCCTGCTATTGTGTACTCTTCTCCTGGATTTTTATTTCCCAGATGCATTACTTTGCACTTCTTTGCATTGAATCTTAGTTGTCATAGGTCTGACCATTCCTCCAACCTTGCCAAGTCCCTTCTCATCCTTTCTACCCCTCCTTGTGTATCAACGCTGTTACAGATCTTTTTGTCATCTGCCAAGAGGCATACCTTTTCTTCCAGACCCTCTGCAGTGTCACCTATAAAGACGTTAAAGAGGACTGGACCCAGTACTGAGCCCTGAGGTACTCCACTAGTAACCCCCTTTCTTCGGAATGTGTTCCATTCGCTATTACCTTCTGTGTCCTGTTGTGCAGCCAGTTTGCTACCCAGGCTACCACCCTGGGACCCACTCCCAGGCTGGCTAACTTGATTATTAATTGTTTGTGTGGGACTGTGTCAAATGCCTTGCTAAAGTCTAGGTAGGCCATATCCACAGCCCCTCCCTGGTCTATTACTTTGGTCACCCAGTCAAAGAAATCGATTAGATTCATCTGACATGACCTTCCTGCTGTGAATCCTTGCTGCTTTGGGTCCTGTGCCCCGATGGCCTCTAGGTACTCAACAATTCTTTCTTTCAGAAGTGATTCCATCATTTTCCCCACCACTGAGGTCAAACTAACAGGTCTGTAGTTTCCTGCTTCTGCCTTGCTCCCACTTTTGTGAAGGGGAATCACATCTGCCCTCCTCCAGTCCTCAGGTACCACTCCATCCTCCCATGATTTGTTAAAAAGTGTGGTCAGTGGTGCCACTAGATCCTCTCTTAGTTCTTTTAGGATTCTAGGGTGAATCCTGTCAGGCCCCATTGCTTTGTCCACCTTAGTTTAGGAGTTCTTTCAGGACTCTTTCTTCTGTAAATGGACTGGCGTCAACCCCACTACCCAGAGTGCTTCTATTGTTTAGTTTAGGTAACTCCTTCTCTTCTTCTTTTGTGAATACTGAGCAAAAGTATTCATTCAGTATCTCTGCCTTTTCACTGTCTCCCTCTGCCCACCTCCTCTCTCCTTTATTAATCTTCCTATCCCTCCTTAACCTTTCTATGCTCCCTAATGTACCTATAAAGGTTTGTCCCCTTATTAACTGAGGTGGCTATCTTTTCCTCTGTTTGGGCCTTTGCTTTTCTTGACTGCTTTCCCACTTCTTTTCTGTTTAATTGATACAGTTCCTGTTGTGCTCTTCTGTGATTCCTTATACTTTTGAATGTAGCCTTTTCTCCTGAACCTTCCTGACACCTCTTTTGAGAACCATAGTGTTTTTTATTCCGCTTTGTTTTCTTTATTTGTTTCACACAAGGCTTGTTGCCTCCCTGATGGCAGTTTTGATTTTTCTCCATTGTTCTTCCACCCCTCCTTTCTGGCCATTTGCTAATGCATTCCTCAGGTATTCACCCATTATGCCAAAGTCAGCCCTTCTAAAGTCCAGTATCCTTGTCTTTGTATGGCTTGTCTTCATGGCTGTGTTTATTGTGAAGCACACTGTGCAGTGGTCGCTTGTTCCCAGATGTCTACTGACTTCTAAATTTGTGATCCTCTCTCCATTTGAGAGTACCAGGTCTGATTTTGCTCCTCCTGGATGGGTTCCACCACTAGCTGTCTAAGGCATGCCGCTGTGGGACATCAGATTACCCTGCTCTTGGATGTGGCTGCAGTACATGTCATTCAGTTAACATCTGGCATATTCAGGTCCCCATCAACAGTATCTCCCTTTTTCAGCCATTTTGAGAATGTCCTCTATCATTTTCTTGTCCATTTCCTCCTTGAGACGGGGACTGTATACAACCCTGTGCGGATTGTGATGCCATTCCCTGTCTCCAAGGTGACCCAGAGTGCCTCTTGTCCTCCCCCTTTACTTTTTAGTTCTGTAGCTTTGATCCCTTCCCTTATGTAGAGAGCCACTCCACCTCCTCTTTTACCCTCCCTGTCCCTTATGTAGATTGTGTACCCTGTTATGTTGACATCCCAGTCATGGTTCTCCATGTACCATGTTTCTGTGACTGCCACAATATCCAAGTGTTCATCTTCCATCAAGGCTACTAGCTCAGGAAGCTTGTTTCCTAGACTATGGGCATTGGTACTCATTGCCCTCCATTTAATGTTGGCTTTATCCTTTTTTACCCCATCCCTGCTCTTATTGCCCTTGTCTATTTTTCCATTTACCCCTGTCCTGCCCTCTGTCAAGCTCTGTACCTCAGTGTTTACCCTACTACCTGCCATGTTTTGTGGGGGGAGGCTTGTGGCTTGTCAGTGCCAATGATTTTATATAATGTATTGTTTTGCTAAAAAAAAAAAAATAGTCCTGTACACTTCTGAGAGTTGAAGGTCCAGATTCAGTTTCAAAATGCTGAGAGTTGTGGTTTCGGTCTGAGCCCTGGTCAGGTTTTTGTTCTGCTTTTTCCACCCACCCAGCCCTTTCCCTGTGGTTTCTATGTGGGTCTCCTGGTTGACATTCTTCACCATTTCAGCCAACAGTCCTTCTGCTGCCCTTGCACCTGTTGCTGTGGTTCGCCTCTGTTTTCTTACGTTGTCCCACCTATATTCTTTCTGTTTGCCTGCTTTAGGGTCCCAGGGTCAGACTGAGGGAGACTGGACAGACAGCGGTCACCGTAAGAGAGGTGGGAGTGACTGGTGCAAGCTGTTAGCAGAATGGAAGGGCCAGAGGAAGGAAGTGGTTATTGGAGACTGCTACAGAGGTGGGAAAATGCTCTTAGCTGACCGGCAGCAGTGAATTAATAGAAGTAAGGGTCCTGTACTCTGTGACTGCTGTATTGGTCACACGTCTCTGAAAATCTTGCAGTCTGAGGCTAAAAGGATCTTTGTGGTATGGATGAGGAGGTACATATTTAATAATTTGGGAGTGTTGTAATGGGAGTTGGAGACAGCCATATTGGGGAGTGTTGTGTACTGGGAGCTGGAGACTGCCATTTACGGGAGTGACTCAATGTGGCGGCTTTTCTGTTTCTGATTTCGGGGATGGAGTGATTTCACATAGTGGGGATGGCACATGTGGCTGGCTGGCACTTTTTGCTGTTGAATAATGGCATGATTTACACTTCGTGAATCGTGCTAGCCAGCCAGTCAGGAACCAGTATTTTTAATACCATTGTATAATCTTGGAATCATATTATGGCAACCATTGCTGAGTGTATATACCCATGGAATCATATAATGGCAACAGCCTTGTCATACCTCCTCCCTTTTCAGACTATTATAAAGCAATGTCTTTGAATGGAGGAATACTTACAATCATTTGTAGAAGTAGGACCCATGGTCTGAAGTCAGCATCTGTGGTTGTTTGTCTTTTGTGGTTACAGGTCTGTAGAATTCTTTACTAATCTTGTCTTGTTGAGGCTGGAAAACTGATATTTCAGAGCACCAGGCTGCTTTGTTCAAGTCTCTGGCCTATATCTCTGATGTCAGTAGTTGGGTGTTGGATCCAGGTGATCTGTCAGCCTATTGCATCATCACCTTCAGTACATATTTAATAGTTAAAAAAATCCAGGAAAATTCATAGATTCTGGCTCTGTAAGCTTTGCACATGGGTATTAAGGTTGGAAGTCCCCCATTGGCATCTGTTGGTTCTTTATTCTCTTTATCCAGTGATTGCAAATGTATTGATTATACATGAGGATGGCTTGTCAAATCATATTTTATGACTTTGGGTATTCTCATTGGGAAAGTGTTAAGTTGCCTCTTTTTATTTTTATGCTTAAGTACTTTCATCCCAAATTGAGAAGCATCAAAAATATATAGTATACCGTGTCAATATTATCAAGACCAGCTTCATTTGTATGTTATATTTTAACACCATTTATACTTTTATAGAAAGCATTTTCATCTGTATTTAAGTTTATGTAGGTCCTGCAGGCTTCTTAAATATGTCCTTTGATAACCATAGATATTCTCTACAAAAGTGTATAACATAGGTGATTATAGACTTTGAATTTCTTTCATAAGATTCAGAAGTTTCTTTAGAAGGATCTTCAATTGTCTGCCTCCTTATAAAATTGTTTTCATAACTACTGTTATGTGATCATTTTGGCTGGCCTTCTGATTTACTGTACTATTCTATGTATCCTAGAAGAAATCAAGGGTTTCCTATTTTTTTACGTTAATGCTGTTGTTTCTCTCTGGTCAAGGCTGTGGCTCCACCCCCCCCCCCCCAATCACCTGGCTCCTCAGAGGCTTACCTGCAATCCCGGGCATGTTCCTTCACTACTTGTCCCAGTGACAGGGGTCGGCGGGTCCTCTCAAACTGGCTGACAGAACAGATCCAGGGTTACCCATTAGAGTGCCCTGCAACCATTGCAGAGAGTGCAGGGGTCAGGTCCATCATTGTGCACTGCCCAGGGTTTTCCCTTCCCCTCTTATGTGGGACATCTACTGTATGACGTCACAAGCTCATGCACACAAGTGTGCAGAGTGTGATGCCTTTGGACTTCCCTTTTCCAACTGCTACACCGTCCCATGCGCACTACAAGCTGTGGTCACCCAGTTGGCAGTATAACGCTGGGACCAGCCATCCTCCCTCCCCTGAGGAAGATAAAAACCTCCTCTGGGATGCTTGACCCCCCCCCCCCCGGATTGCCACATACAACCCAGACTCATTCTTGAACCTGGGTTGCCAGTGTCATGAGCTGTACTGCTACTGCTGCACTGAAGGGCTGGCATAAAAATGAAGAGTTATCTTGATGGGGTTTGGCTGGGACATAACACAGAACAGGATCCATGGATTCAGATTATTTTACTGGATTTATAATCAGACTTTTAATCATTTCCTTCTTTTCATGCACAGGCATATTGATACCAGGAATGTCTTTCCCAAGGACCTGGGTCTCAGTAAAATTCAGCCAGTCAGAGTATTTGCAGGGACCAGCAAAAGATAGACCTGAGTTTGAGTAAAATCAGCCAGACCGAGCATTTGCAAAGGCAAGCTATATGAAAAATTATAGGCATTGCTAACTGCAAGGCAGCTAGAGGAAATTTAGTTAGCTACAAGTAGCAATTTTTATCATGTACTAACCACAACTAGCAATTTCATCATGTTTACTCATTTTTCGGGTACCAAAAAGTACTTGTTTACCTTTTGAACTTTTGCACGTTCCTATTTGCCTCTGCCCCTCAGCAACCAAAAAGTACTTGTTTATCTTTTGAACTTTTGCACGTTCCTATTTGCCTGCGCCCCTCAACAACCAAAATGACCTTTTGTAACTTTTTACTTGCCTCCATCTTTCAACCTATGAAAATTATTTATTTATTTACTTGTGTTTTGGTAACCAGGTAAGTCCACTGAGATAGTTGCAGTCCCTTTTTCAGGGGTGACCCATAAGTGCAGTATGTATACAGTACAGTGTTTTAACATATCCATGACAGTTACAATGGAAACATTGATTATACAGCATTCAGTTATCCACAGGATTACGATACAGACAGATACAACCACAGGTTATGAAATAACAAGCAGGTAGCGGGTATAAAACTGTTACTTATGTCTTTACCCATACCAATTCTTATTTGGGTTGGTTCCACTTTTAGATGGCCCAGGAATATAAAAACCCTAGACTTTTGACAGCTGGGAGGACAGGACAAGCAGATTTGTGGGACGTTGACTGCTGGCTGTTTGTCTTAGCAGGCCTTTGCTGCAGTGTGCTGACAAGGCCACTAAGGGGTAAGGACGTATACAGCTCTTGCTTCTAGCATTGACAAGCCTCTCATGCAATATTTAGTAGCCGGCACAATAGGTCACTGAGGCTACTGCTTTAGGGGATTACTGCTTTATAACATGTATGCAAATATTATGGCATAGGTTAGCGTAGGGTAATTGCTTTATAATAGGAATGCTGCTTTATGTTACTGCTTTATAACATGAATGCAAACATTGTCATGCAGGTTAGGTAGGCTAGTTTTGAATAACTGCTTTATGATACGAATGCTAACATTGTTATACAGTTTATCTAGTTTAGATTGCTGTTGTAATTCAGATTAGATGTCACAGCAATGGGCCATGCATCTGCTGGGCATAGGAAATGGTCATTTTACTTATTGCTTTTATTGGGTAAAGAAAGAGTAGCTTTTGGTCATATGTTTTTGGGTAATTCTTTCTGATATGAGATTGTGACTCTGTACTCTTATCAAGTTCAGTGCTAAAAACATGCAGCAGTACTAAAAACCACTTGGACTATGCCAGAATGCTCCAGGTCTCTTTCATACATGTAAAACAAAACTCTCACGGAGTGTTACTCCAAATACAGTAACAATAGCATTCATCCATACTGCAGGTATGAGTTTTAAACTTGGAGGCAGTATAGCGCAGTGGTCTGAGCCTCTGAGCTACAAATCTGGTGACATCCAGTAGACCAAACCTGGGTTTGAATCCCACTTGCATACTGTGTGACCCTGAGCAAGTCACTTAACCTCCTTGTGCTCCCAGGTCACTCCTGTAAAAAAGCTTTCAGCATAGTGTGCTATACCTGGTTAAAAACAACTTAAAACTAAATTTTACTCTGGTACCTGTGTTTTAACTGTCACTTTGCACGTGAATTGCCTTTTTATACCTTTAGATGTTCATCCATGTATTGTATTCCATCGTCTTACTTTATTTTTGATAGGGAATTATATTAAAATGTAGATTACTACCTCTAACAAATTCTTAATAGTTAAATGGTTAAACGTTTGTATCATGACCTCATTATACCTGAGTGGGGTTGGTGGAGTTAAGTGTATTGTGAGAAAGCAGTTTGTCCTCCCTGAGAGTGGTAAACCTATGAAAGCTGTTGCCGAGGGAATTAGCACAAGTGGGAAGTGCTGAATCTTTTAAACTCAAATTAGATCAGTTCCTCTTCGAGAATAGTATTACTGGTATAGCATTTAATTCATTGGATAAGGGAGGATTCTCAGAGATTGGCAGGAGACAATGACAGTGGACCCTTAGGGTCAGATATTCAAAGCTTTGTGCCTAACGCAAATCCGTAGCACTGGAATAGCGCTGGATTTGTGTGAGGCTGCAATATTCAAAAGCCCTATTAGTGCCGGGGCTGTGTGGTAGCGCCGACGCTAATAGATCATTTTATGCAGGGGTGGGGATAGGGGAACACCCAGGAATGCCAGCAGCATGGCATATTCAAAAGTTTAGCGCTGTGCTACAGGCATTAGCGCGACCTGTAGCGTGGCACTAAATACCACCAAAATAAAGCTAGCAGTACTGTGGCGGTGCTCCCCCCCCCCATCGTGATACCCGACCTCCGGTAGCCACACGAATAGGTACATTTCCATGGTGGTGTAATGGTCCCCCCACCCCCCAGCATGATCCCATCCCCGGTAGCTGCGAGAAAAAGTAAATTTCATTGGTGGTGTAGTGGTCCCCCCCAACACGATCCCCGTCCATATACATAAGATGCTAATCCTCATTTTGACATCTTGGCCTGGCTTATGTTCTGAACCCTGTTGTGAGTCAGTTCTGTTTAGGTTCTTTGGCTTTGTCCCTTATGTTCTGTGTTTTGGACAGAGCCTAATCTTACATGGAAATGATCGGTCAAAGGTTGAGGTGCCCAGCTGGAGTGATGTGTTGAGCTTGAGAATTAACTCTGTGTTAACCCTTGGTTTCTGTGTCCAAGACAGGTTCACGTTGGTTTTGACATTGTTCAAGTTCAGCGATACATGGAGTCTGAGGATTTCCTAGAAGGCAATGCCATCAGTTTTTTAAGTGGGTTCAGGTTTTTATTTATTTATTTTTGTTATTATTATTATTTATTTACGTACCATTTTTGACCAGGAAAGGCACACTAAGCTGTGATAGCTTGTTTCTAGGTGCGTCCTGGGGGTAGGTACATGGGTCTGTTTTACTGACTTTTACCAGGATATTATTTTTGCAAGCAAGGAGTACCATGCCAGCTGCTAGCAATCTGTACATTTTTACAATCCTTGTGTTTACTACCCTTCTGGAAATACAGTATTTCCCAGATAAGCACAAGAGTATGCCTAGTTTTTTTAGAGATGGCCTTTGGCAATTTATATACATGTTGCACATGGTCTGCTAGCATAAAGAGAGCAAATAATAGGTTCTTTCTTTCACTGCATCTTCTACAGTACACACTTGTAGCAAAACCTGCAGTCTCAAAAGGGCCTGTGGCCCTTAGCAGACATATCCTGAGAAAACAGGCTTCACACACAGTGAGACCCATAGACAGTGCTCCAGCTAAGGTGAATACTGACCTGTTTTACCCACCAATTTTTATGTAATACTTAAAAAAATTTTTTGGATGAGTACAGATGCTCATCCCAAACCTTTGACATGTTGTATAACTAATTCAAAAAGAGCTGGTTTTCCAAGTTTACAGCACTTTCACTTATCAAAATTATATTTTACTAACAAGACGTCAAAAATGGTGAGTACATTACTCTTACTTCCTTGACTGGGTGATAAAAGATTTAAATCAGGGTGGGGTGGTAGACGTGGCCTTCCTAGATTTTGGTAAGACATTTGACCTTGTTCTTTATAGGAGACTAGTAAACAAGCTGGGTAGCTTAGGAGTGGGTCCAAAGGTGGTAAACTGGATAAGAAATTGGTTAGGGGATAGGCAAATATGATGTGATGTACTTCAGATCTCCAGTACGGCTGGTGCTATGCATTGAAGGTCATGTGATGCTATGGAACAAAGTAATTTCATGCTATTCAGGCCCTCAGAAAATCACCCTTTCCTTTGACATGCAAGCTGAAATATTTCATGTATCTGACTAGTGCGAGTTTGTTGCCCAAAAACTATGTTTCTAGAGACAGGGATATGTTGTTCAATCCACACTGCCTGGCAGGTTCCTTGCTGCTTTAATTCTTGCTGGAAGGTCTTTAAGCTGGCTCCTCCCACCCACCCGGGTGGTAAAACCCTCAGCTCCACCCCATTATTCCAGATCTTCCTTACAGCTTGGAAGCTCAGGTTCCCTCCTTAGCGCTCTGCATTTCAGGCCTGGATCCTAACTTTTTCAGGTTTACGAAAATTGTTCTAAAAATTTACAAGACTTCTGTCTTCTTCTTCCCTCACGGCTGCTGGACAAATCCACTCCCAGCTTCCATCGCTGCCCTTGCGGGCAGAAGATGTCCTGGACTGATCCACACTCCACGTGCATTTACTGCCTGGGTCTTGCTCACGATCCACAGGCCTGCGATCTCTGCAATTCCTTCTCGGCTTTGGTTCTTGAGGACCGTGCTGCCAGACTGCAACTTGGGTGTCCCGAGAAACGGTACCTGCCGGTGAAGTCAAAGGAGGCCCATTGGGTGGTGTTCGCGGCTGCAGGCTCCGCGGAGCAGCTGGAGCAGTTGACCGCCCTCGAGGAAGAGGAGGCCCAGGCCGCTTCATCTTCCTCCTCGGTTGCAGCGTTTGTCCCACCTTCCTTGGGCTCCTCCCATACTGCTTCCTTTAAGGAGCTTTGCAGTCCCTCTCCACCAAAGGAGAAGGGCCATCGGTACATTCCAGTCAGTCTAAGAAAAAAGAACCAAAAGGTAAGTCCCACCATCAACATTTTTGGGAGCGGGAGAGATCCCCTTCACCGGACCATCGGCTCTCGACTTCGGTCGAGGTTGCGGCTAAGGCTGCTGGCTTCACGGTGTCCCAGTAAGGTCAGCCGGCCGGGACTTCCGTCGATGCGGTCGAGATTTTTCTCGACCCATTAGATGGTTTGTCGACTGGAGAAGCCAACAACCCTTCTTAGCGGTTCCCCGGTGGTGGTAACCGGAGACTTGCCCGTGCCTCCTGTGCTGAAGTCCCCGGTAAAGGACCCTGAACCAGGGGATAGGCAGGTTTCCCCCGGCCCCTCTTAGGGTGGCTCAGGCGCTCGGCAGCTGTTTGCAGACTCCTCGTAGTCTGAAGACGACTCCTCCCTGTATTCCAGGCCTGTTGACCGGGAATCCGATGGGGGTCAGTCGGTGGACGAGAGCCCATCCTCATTCCTGGGTATTCTTCAGTTCATCTCAGAGTCTACTGGGATGCAGCTCGGACCCGTCCAGAAATGGGCCAGGTATCCCCTCATGGAGATACTGGACCGAGGAGATTCTCCTATGGAGGCCTTCCCGGTTGCTGAAGTCATTGTTGGCCTGGCCCTGGAGTTGTGGCAGTGGCCTGCTTCTTGTCCCACGCCTTCGGCCAGGATGGCCCACAAGTATGCAGTCCCCACCGGTTCACTCTTCGGTTTCTCGGAGCACCCCTCTGTGGAGGGGCTGGTGACCGATAGTGTTTTCCGGCATTCCAGAAATGCTAGGGGTGTGGACAAACTGCCCAATAAAGAATCCAAGAAGCTGGATTACTCGGGGCGGAGGGTTTACGCTGCTGCCTCCCTCTGCCTTCAACAGGCTAGCTCGGCTGTACTCATGGCACATTTCTCACATGCCCTTATGGGTTCCCTGGATGAGGTGATTCCCCATCTCCCGGCTGACCTTCAGACAACGGCCAAGCAGGTTCAGGATCATGGAAGAGCGGTGGCTAAACAGCAGTTCCAAATTTCTTTGGACATCAGTGACTCTTGTGCCCGGTCAGTAGCAGACGCAGTAGCTATGCACCGCAGAGCTTGGCTGTGGATCGCCACCTTCACGGTGGACACCCAGCACAAGCTGGCAGACATTCCATTCCTGGGCACCGACTTGTTTGGGCCATGGGTGGAAGGCCATCTCCAGAGGATCGAGAAGCCCAGTGCCACCTTGGACTTGGTCATGTCTGCCCAGAAGGACAAAGGCCGCCAGCAGCAGTGTAAGTCCTCTTGCCCTTCTGCTCCTGCGGGCACGTCCGGCCCAACAGCACCGACAACAGGGCTGGCAGGCTCACACTTGGCGCCCTAAGGCCAAGTCTGCCGCTTCCTCCAATAGGAAGCCTGGAGGGGAAAGGTCCAGGAGGCCTCTCGGCTGGTCTTTCCTCCAAGCCTGCCCAGTGATGGGTTGAGAGGTATCGCCCCCAGCCTCATCACTCCTCCTCGGGTTCCCCCCATGGGGGGGACAGCTCCGCCACTTCCTTTCTGCCTGGTTCACTATCACCATGGACCGCTGGGTGGTAGAAGTGGTCGGCAGGGGTCTGCCTCTGGAGTTCGAGCAGTCCCCTCCCTATCGATCCGCCATCCCACGGGGGGCAACGGGTTCCACAGCCTCTTTCTCGGCTCATTAAGCTGACATTGCCCTGCTTCTCCAAAAGGAGGTGATCAGGGGAGGTGGTAGACCCTCCTCCAGACCCAGTGTTTGTGTCCAGGTACTTCCTGGTCCCAAAATGGAGGGGGGGGTGGCGCCCCATTCTCGATCTACACGACCTGAACAAGTTCCTAAGGCCACGCACCTTCAGGATGGTCACTGTGGCACAGATCATTCCATCCTTGGAACTAGGCATGTGGTTCTGCTCTCTGGATCTCCAGGATGCATTCTTTCACGTCCTAATCCGTCCGTCTCATCAGCGATTCCTCCGCTTCAGAGCAGAGCGATCTCTTTACGAGTTCCAGGCCATGCCCTTTGTCCTTTCTCCAGCTCACCAAATGCATGGCAGTGGTGACAGCATTCCTGCGGTGCCGAGGGGTCCAGGTGTACCCTTACCTGGATGACTGGCTGATTGCAGCCCCCTCCAGGTTGGAGGTGGAGCAGTCCAGGGATCTGGCCCTCCAGGTCTGCTCTCAGATTGGCCTCCTCATCAACGAGGCCAAATCGGAACTCGTGTCATCGCAGGTGATTCAGTTCATCGGGGCAGAGCTTGACTCCCTTTGAGCCAGAGCTGGGCTCCCGGCAGACAGGGCCGAGGTCCTTTCCTCTTATGCCCAGTCATTTCTGGTTGGGCATCTGCACCCTGCCTGGGACTTCCTGCACCTTCTGGGCCTCATGGCGGCCTGCACCAGTGTGGTCCAGTGGGCCCGCTGGCATATGCACCCTCTGCAATGGGGGCTGACCAGCCAATGGTCACAGTGCTCCGGTCCTGTGGACCAGCCAGTGACAGTGACCCAAAAGATGTGGGACGGCCTGCAGTGGTGGCTCGTCCCAGCTCATCTGCAAGAGGATATCCCATTTGTCCGCCCTGAGCCGACGGTCGCTCTTATGACCGACGCCTCTCTGATGAGTTGGGGTGCCCATCTGGTGGAATTCCCGGCCCACGGCCTCCTGTCCACTCAGGAGTCTCGATGTCACATCAACCTGCTGGAGCTTCGAGTGGTTCGGCTAGCCCTCGCTTCCTTCACTCCGTTTGTACGGGGTCAGGTGGTTCAGGCCCAGACAGACAACACCACGACTATGTACTGCCTCAACCATCAGGGCAGGACGCACTCCTGGCCTCTGTGCAAGGAGGCTGTCTGCATCTGGTCTCTCGTGATCAGCCTGGAGACAGATCTCCGAGCCATCCATGTGGCAGGAGCCTCCAACAGTCTGGCCAATGCCCTCAACTGGATAGGTGCTGCATCTCACGAGCAGTCACTCCTGTCAGAGGTAGTGCAAGAACTGTTCTCCCATTGGGGCACCCCTCAGGTGGACCTGTTTGCCTCCAGGGAGAATGCGAAGCTGAGGCTGTTTTATGCCCGGCCCCCTCCAGGGCTCACTGCAGGGGGATGCCTTCTCAAGGCCGTGGACCCTGGACCTCTTCTATGCCTTCCCTCCATTTCCCTTGATCCACAAGGTGCTTGTCAAGGTGAAGAGGGACAAGGTGCAGGTGATTCTTGTAACCCCAGACTGGCATTGCCATTTCTGGTACCCAAATCTCCTCAGCCTCAGCTCCAGGCTCCTGAGGCGGCTTCCAGCCCGCCTGGACCTGATCTCAGTCGACAAGGGGAAGGTTCTCCATTCGGACCTTCAAACCCTGCACTTGACAGCCTGGTTCCTGAGTGGCTAGAGTTCCAGGTCTTGGGTCTTTCCAACGGGGTCCTCGACATCATTGAGGCGTCCCGTAAGGAGTTGACCAGAAAATGCTATGCCTTCAAATGGAAGAGATTCCCCATTTGGTGTCAGGACAAGGGTTTGGACCCCTCTTCCTGTCCCTTGGCTAGTATTTTGAACTACGTGTGGTTCCTTTCTCAGCTAGGGCTTCAGCCGATGACCCTCAAGGTGCACCTGGCAGCCATCTCTGCTTACTGGGCGCGGGCCAGCAAGCAGTTGGTGGTGCAGGAAAAGGTGATCGGGTGCTTTTTCAAAGGCCTCAATCACATATCCCCTCCGGTGCGAGAACCTCCACCTCCGTGAGATCTACTGCTGGTATTGGCTAAGCTCATGGGCAAGCCATTCAAACCGATGCACAGGTGCGATGTCTCCCACCTGTCATGGAAGACCGCCTTCTTGGTGGCTATAACGTCAGACAGAAGGATGGGAGAGCTCCAGGCGCTTTCCATTGAGTCTCCTTATCTGGTCATCCATAGGGACAAAGTTGTCCTTTGCCCCCACCTGAAATTCCTTCCGAAGGTGGTGTCAGAGTTTCACCTTAACCAGGTGTTGACTCTGCCGGTGTTCTACCCCAATCACACCTCGGAGGCCGAATATAGGCTCCATACTTTGGACCCTTTAAGGGCTCTTGCTTATTATAAGGAGCAGACGGCTGAAGTTGGGGGAGATGTTTGCCAGCTGTTTGTCACCTACGCTGAAGCCGCACCTAGCAGACCTGCAGCCAAGCAGACGATAAGCAGGTGGGTCACCTTCTGCATAGATCTCTGCTATAGGCTGGAGGGCATGGAGCCTCCCAAAGGGATAAGAGCTCATTCTACCCACCATACCGGTGCTTTGGTGGCTGCTTCTAGGGACGTCCCTATCCAGGAAATCAGCAGGGCTGCTACCTGGAAGTCAGCACACACTTTTATTTCCCATTACCACATTGACCTTGAGTCACACCAGGATGCTGATTTTGGGACCTTGGTTCTCCAGTCCTTATTCCCTAAGTAGAGGGTGCGCACCTTGTCTCCCTCCTCCCGGAGAACTGCTAGGAGTCTGCCAGACAGTGTGGATTGAGCAACATATCCACGTCCCTAGAAATACAGGTTATGCACCTGTAACAGGAGTTCTAGGAGTGGTATAAATTGTTCATCCACACGACCCACCTGACCTCCCCGGCTTCAACGTGCAACCTGGCTTCCAGCGGGCTAGATATGGTGTCTTGGGGTGGAGCCGAGGGTTTTACCACCCGGGTGGGTGGGAAGAGCCAGCTTGAAGACCTTCTGGCAAGAATTAAAGCGGCAAGGAACCTGCCAGACAGTGTGGATGAACAACATATACCACTCCTAGAACTCCTGTTACAGGTGAGTAACCTGTATTTCACTCCCCCCCATGCCTAGCTAATGTGGATAAACTGGAAGAATCATGTGCTATATAGTCCTTCCGAAAAGGGGTCCTTTATTAAGATTACTTGGTTCAAGACAATGGAGAACAGAATTCTAGTCAGAACTTTATTGATTCCTAATGCATCTTTTACTAAAGTGCAGTTCCTCAGTCAAGACGGTTTCAAGAGATAAGAAATGGTTGAGTCTGAGGAGAAAATTAGTTCCTCTAGGCCTTATCACTTTGCTGGAGAGCTGTAGCCAAGCCTGTTTTCTGTCTGGAGGCAGGAAAACAACTGATGACATTTGAATTAGTTCCTATAGCCAGACCATTCTACTTGTCAGTCATCTGTCTAATTGTGCCCCTCAGTAGGTCTGTGGACAGACTGTACCTTAATGGTTCTGGATTGGTGGATACAATTTATGGAGAAGAACAACTATAATTATAGGGTAGTAAACTAATAAAATATATTAGGAAATAATGATAAATCACTAAAGTGATACGGGCAGCAGGTTCTGCTTAGGGAAATGTTGTGGAACACACTGGTTTGGGAGTGGGTTGCTTAATGTGGAAAACTGCACACAAGGTAGAGGTCTTGAGAAGTAGGGTAGACAGAACATTTTAAACTTTAAGGACAAAAAATGTTAGAATTAAGTGAATTGGAACATACTAAACTGCTGTGTTTCTGGTTTAGATCTAGCCACATGGCAATTAATAAGTAACCAGTTATTATACTGGGAAACATTCCACAGGTTTTCTGTTCATGAGCCGATCGACTGCAGTACCTGGTCAGTTCTATAAAATGTGTCTGTTCCTTTATTTGCGCTGGTTTTCTTTTCTGTAGACTACTGTTGATTGTTCATTTTTTAACACTGCTATTCACTCAGCCTCCACATACTGTATGATTTGTTAAACGTTTACTCAAAGCGCTGCACGGTAATAACTTTTTCATTGTAAAACATTAAGTTTTATTCTGCTGATTGTTTTGATTCTAGTTTTACCTTTCTACCCCCTTCCAATCTCTAATATCTGTGCTAGTAGAAATATGATTGATCTGAACCAATGCAATTTCTTACCAAAAACAAGATAGCTGAGAAAAAGAGCAGAAATACATGATCGGAAGACATTTCTTCATTATAGCTCCTTGGAGCAAAACCTTGTGTGACTGATTCAGACTCTGAGCTGCAGCAATTGGCGTTGGTTGTTAATATAGAACATTATACAGTGCATACTTTGCGTAGCCTAAGAAGAAACTTCCTAAAGGTGACTTAGTCTCAACATATGACATCAAGTTAAGTTTAGTGAGTTTTCAGAGCAGCAGATGTGACCAACCATAAAATTAAAAAAGTAAATACTGTATGATCAATGCCGTATGCCTCTGATATCCATATCTGATTTGGTGGGTTTGAAAATACGGTTACACTGCTGTTGCATTCATAAATACAAATTACATATGTTTGTTACAAACTGTAAAGGAAAAAGTAAATGCTTTTCTGGTGCTATTAGAAAGCTATCAAAAGCCTGCTCCATACATTTTTGGGCTTAGGTCACAACAAATTAAATAGTTGATCATCAGGATTCCCCGCTTACTAAAGCCTGACTCCACTATTTTTTGAATCATTTGTTTTAGTATGTTATGCATTCGTTCTTTTGCAAGATCACCAATAGTTGGAACACATAGGAATAGAGAGGTTTTTGTGACACTACTTGTAAGTTTGGAGATCAATTCCTCAGTTAAAGGATAAAGAAATTGCACCAGAGCAAAATAAAAATGATGTGCAAATAAAATCAGAGACAGCTGAGGCAGGCATTCTACTTTCAGCCTTCATGTCTTAAAACTTATTTAAAGAGTATAAAAAATGAAAACATTAATTGTGGGCACGTAATTTGTTTTTTTTACTAGACGAAGACATTTAAAATAAAATAATCTTTTTTTTTTTATCTTATTTTTTTAATTTTGCTCCCCCAGATGGCCCCCATCTAACCGACTCCCCCAGCTCCTGTCACCCGGAATTACCAGGGCTTACCTTACGCGTGGTCCGGGAGCAATGCCTGTGAGGAGTCGGTCGTCATCCTGCTGTCGGTTTTTTCGTCCACCGGTTTTTGTCCCGGGGGCCCCAGGAGAAGGACGCATGCACGTGGAGGCGCGCATGTGCCTTACAGCCCCGGTAATGACCTCATTCTGCCCACCCCATTAGCCTAACGCTGGCTCCCCCAGCCTGCGCAGCCTCCTGGCCTCCACCAGAGGGCAACCATTGAGCGAAGGATGCCACTCACCCTCCCCTGGAGAGGAGAGCTGCCCACCGGCTGCTCGATGTAGCTCTGACCCCCAACCCCATGCCGACCTCTGACGACCCAGGCTTGCTCCCGAGCCCAGGTCGCCCACGTGCTGTGAGGTGAGACGTCCAGCGCTTCAGCCCTCTTCGCCACCGGGCCTACTAAAATAAAATAATCTTGACATGCTAGGTGTGCTTATTAGATGTTTTAGAAGGAAAATACAAAGCTGTGTATATAAATCAAGGTTTTGCAAAACAATATATTTTTATATTTTTATTTTTTATTAGGGAACAACAGTTCATGAAGTTAAAGTACAGTTCTAGGATCCTGGATATGTTGTTCATCCACAGCCTTTGGCATGTCCCTTTCCCCTTTAAGGTTCACCGGAAGTCTTCAAGCTGGCTCCTCCCACCCACCCGGGTGGTATATACCTCGACTCCACCCCATGACGCCAGATCTTCCTTTCCGCTTGAAGATTCAGGTTGCCTCCCTCATGCTGTCACATTTTGTAGGTCCTGGCTTTCAAAACCTTGGTTTTACCAAAACTAAAACTCGTTCGAGTTAGTGATCGCGCCTTCGCGTCTTTGATTATGGAAGAAAAATCTTCCTTCAGATTTCGCCGGTATCCTTGCAGCCAGAAGATGTCGCACACTGATACCCACCTCACGTGCGTCTACTGCCTAGATGTCAGCCATGACACCTCGTCCTGCAGCTTTTGCTTGGCCTTCCATCCCAACATTCTGGATGACTGCCTGGCACGATTGAAATTGGGGAGATCGGAGAAAAGGAACCCTCCGGCGAAGTCCAAGGAGGCTAGGTGGGTGGTTTCCGCACTGTGGGCTCCACCGAGCAACTGGAACGCATGCAGGTATTGAGGAAGAAGTGGCTCATGCAGCTGACTCTCAGAGCTTCTTCATTCCGCTCAACCTAGGCTCCACCTTCTCAGGCTCCTTCCAGGAGTTGTGCCAGTCTCTCCCCACCTGGGGAGAGACACCTGCAGGCTCGCACTCCTCCTAATCCTGTAAGCGGGAGAAGGAACCGAGCAAGTCTTGGTCTCGGTAAAGACGCTCTTGGGACCAAGAGAGGTCTCAGTCCCAGGAGCATGCAGTCTCGACCTCGGTTGAGATCGCTTCTTCAGCCACTGGCTATTCGGACCTTTGATCAGGCCAGACGACCGAAGATCCAGCTGATGAGGTCGAGATTGTTATCGACCTCATTGACCCTCTGTTGCCGGCTCTGGTCAATGACTCCTTGGAAGGACTCCAGTACTTGTCTTCCCCGACGAGGAGACCCAGCCTGCTGGTGGTCCTATCAGGGACCCGGTTCCAGACCCCCAGAAGTCACCAATTCTGCCGGTGTCTCCGGAGCAACCGAGTTGGCCCGCCTGATCTTGGTTGAAGTCTAAAACCCCCTCAACTGACAGGCCGAGGAAGAGCCATATGCGCTCTAAGAAGATGTGACTCCATCGGTCGTCCTCATCCTCCTCGGAAGAGGAGAGGAGAGGCTCCAGCAGAAACTCCATTAGTGTTACAAGGACCCGATGTGGCAACAGCTGATCTTGTCCGGGCACAAGTCGACTCTGGCTCCTTCCCCGGCCATTACTTGGCTTTTGCCTCCTAGGTCGAAGCCGACCCCGCTGGAACCAAAATCTTCGGTTATCCTGCCTGCAGAGCCAGCAAACCCACTTCTTCGGCCTAAACCGGCTTCTCCACCCATAGTGGGGAATCGCCGCCTAAGCAGCCCATGGGAGGGGCTCCTTCGAAAGAAGACAGACCAAACACCGGGCTTCCCCGGCGTTTATTGATCACAGTCACCCCTGACCGCCCTTGGCATTTTGAGGGTGGTTTGTGTGGCAAGCCGCTGTATCCCGACTCCTCAGACTTGGACGTCTCCAGGCTTCACTCTCATCCTGGGTATGATGAGTCGTCCGTTGGCCTAGGGATGGAGGAAGATCCTTCCTCCTTCCAAGGGATCCTTGCCTCATCTCTGAGTCCACAGGGATGCCCCTGGAACCCATCCAGAACAAGGTGGAGTACCCTCTTACAGACATCCTTAAGAGGGATACCCTGATGGAGCCCTTTCCAGTGGTCTTGGCCTTTGTTGGTCGGCACTCGAACTTTGGCAACATCCTGCCTCTTGTCCAACTCCATCTGCCCACATGGCCCGCAAGTATGCAGTGTCTGTGGGGTCCCTTGTGGGGTTCATAGAGCACCCTTGGCTGAGCCTGGTGACCACCTCTGTGTTCAGGCATACTGGCAGTTCTGCGATACTGACCAACCTTCGACAAAGAGTCCAAACTTTTGGACCCTTTGGCAAGGAAGGTCCTTGCGGCTTCCTCCTTGGGCCTTGGTCAGGCAAGTTTGGCCGTCATCATGGCACACTTCTCTCATGCCCGTCTTGGGTCATTAGACAAAGTCCTCCCACATCTCCCCATGGAGATGCAGACCAGGGTCAAGCAGGTCCGAGACCAGGGCCGAGCTGTTGCCAAACAGCAACTCCAGACGGCCCTGGACATTGGGGATTCTTGTGCCTACTCGATGACCAATGCAGTTGCCTCTCGCTGCAGGGCCTGGCTGAGGTTCTCCTCCTTCCCAGCAGATACTCAGCACAAATTAGGTGATGTGCCCTTCCTTGGGACCGACTTGTTTGGCCCAGGAGTGGCCAGTCACCTTCAGTGCGTAGAGCAGTCCAGTGCCACCTTGGACTCTACTTCTGCCAAGGGTTCTTCGGGCAAGAACCAGTAGAAGAAGAAGCCCTTTTGGCATTCTTCTCCTGTGGCTCAGCAGTCCTCCTTCCAAGGGGGACAGCAGCACCAGCATCAACAGCAGGCTCAAGCTTGGCGCCCTTGGCCCAAGCCTGGACCCGAACAGGCCCGTAAGGGAGGCCGCAGCTCAGGTTCTGGAGCCTCCTCCTCCTCCTCCAAGTCTGCTCAGTGAGGGGGTTGGGTCTGCCACCCCTACTCCCGTTATGACAGCTCTGGGTCCACCCGTGGGGGGCCGGCTCCAGTCCACCACTTCCTTTCTGCCTAGTCCGCTGTCACTTCGGACAGGTGGGTTCTTGAAGTGGTTGGTCAAGGACTGCTTCTAGAGTTTGAACTGTACCCTCCCAGCCGAGCCCCTCGGGAGGAACGGATTTCCACTCACACCCAGTTGGCTCTTCGAGACGACGTTGCTCAGCTCCTCCTCAAGGAGGCAGTACCTCCAGTGGCAGATCCTCCAGCAGACCTAGGCTTTGTCTCCAGGTACTTCCTGGTGCCCAAGCGGATGGGGGGGCTGGCGCCCCATTCTAGATCTCCACGACCTGAATCAGTATCTCAGGTCTTGCACCTTTTGGATGGTCACTCTGTCCCAGATCATTCCATCCTTGGAGCAAAACATGGTTTTGTTCACTGGATCTGCAGGACACATTCTTTCATGTCACAATCCTTCCCTCACATCAGCGGTCCCTCTGCTTCGGGGTTGACGGGACCCTATACGAGTTCTGAACCATGCCGTTTGGCCTGTCATCGGCCCCACGAGTGTTCATCAACTGCATTGCAGTGGTGGCCACCCATCTATGGTGTCGGGGATCAGAATTCACCCCTACCTCGATGACTAGCCTCTGGCAGGTCACTCCCTACAGGAGGTGGAGAGAGCCATGGATCTGGCCCTCCAGACCTGCTCCCAACTCAGCCTCCTAATCAATGATGCCAAGTTGGAACTCGTGCCTTCTCAGGTGATGGGCTTTTTATTGGGGCAGAGATCGACTCTTGTCAAGCCAGAGCTTGGCTCCCAGCAGACAGGGTGAAGGTTCTTTCCTCCTTTGCCCAATCATTTCTGGCTGGGCAGTTGCACCCTGCCTGGGACATTCTGCGCCTTCTGGGTTACTTGGGTGTGTCCACCTCAGTGGTCTGTTGAGCCTGGTGGCACATGCGCCCCCTCCAGTGGAAGCTGGCCGCCCAGTGGACTCAGCACCATGGTCAGTTTGACCAGCTGATCACTGTAACCCAGAAGATGTGGGACACTCTCCAATGGTGGACCGCCCCAGACCAGTTGCAGGAAGGGATCCCATTTGTACACTCAGAGCCGACAGTCGCCCCTCACGACCGATGCCTCTCTTATGGGCTGGGAGCCCACATGGGGACAAAAGGGACTAGGCCTTTGGATGCCCGAGGTCCCTATGCCACATCAACCTGCTGGAGCTCAGAGCAGTTAGACTGGCATTGTCAGCTTTCGCTCCTCAGCTCTGGGGTCAAGTGGTTCAAGTCCAGACGGACAATACCATGACCATGTACTACCTCAACAAAAGGGGCGATATGCACTCTTGTTTGCTGTGCAAGGAGGTGCTCCACATCTGGACCCTCGTGAGCTAATTAGAGGTGGATCTCATAGCCATCTATGTGGCAGGAGCCTCATACCATCTGGCGGATGCTCTCAGCTGCTTAGACCAGACATCCCACGAGTGGTCTCTCCATCCAGAGGTAGCTTACAGCCTGTTCTCCCATTGGGGCAAACCAATGGTGGACCTGTTTTCCTCCAGGGAAAACACCAAGCTAAGGCTGTTTCATGTCCGCCCCCCTCAGCAGGGCTCACTGCAGGGGGATGCCTTCTCAAGGCCGTGGACCCCAGGCCTCCTCTACGCATTCCCTCCATTTCTTTTGATCCACAAGGTGCTTCTCAAGGTGAGGCGGGACAAGGCGAAGGTGATCCTGGTAGTCCCAGATTGGCCATGCCAGTTCTGGTATCCAGATCTCCTCAGCCTCAGCTGCAGGCCCCTGGAGCGGCTTTGTACATGCCCGGACCTAATATCACTCAATCAGGGGAAGGTATTCCATCCAGACCTTCAATCCCTGCACCTCACAGTCTTGTACCTGAGCAGCTAGAGTTCCAGGCTTTGGGCCTCTCCGAACATGTCTACACTGTGGTGGTGGCATCTAGACAGGAATTGACCAGGAAATGTTATGCCTTGAAATGGAAGTGGCTTTCCATTTGGTGTCAGGACAAGGGCCTGGACCCTCTGTGCTGCCCCATGGCTAACATTCTCGACTGCCTTTGGTCTCTCTCTCTCTCTCTCTCTCTCTCCAAAGAGGGTCTACAGTCATCGACCCTTAGGGTGCATCTGGCAGCCATCTCTCCTTACCGGGCGTGGGCTGGTCAGCTGACGTTGGTGCAGGAGACAGTGGTCGGGTGCTTTTTCAAAGGGTGTGTGAACCTCCACCTCCGTGGGATCTACTGCTGGTACTGGCAAAGCTCATGGGCAAGCCATTCGAACCCCTGCACGAGTGTGAGTTGTTACACTTGTCGTGGAAGACGGCCTTCTTGGTGGCTATCACGTCAGCCAGAAGAACAGGGGAGCTCCAGGTGCTTTCGGTGGACTCCCCTTATCTGGTCTTCCACAGGGACAAAGTTGTCTTGTGCCCTCACCCGAAATTCCTTCCGAAGGTGGTGTCAGAGTTTCATCTTAACCAGGTGTTGACTCTGCCGGTATACTGCCCTAATTACACCTCGGAAGCCGAGTACAGGCTCCATATTTTGGACCTGAGATGTGCTCTCTCCTATTATAAGGAGCGGATGGTGGAAAATTGGGGAGAGGTTCACCAGCTGTTTGTCGCCTACGCTGAAGCCGCTTCTGGCAGACCTGCAGCAAAGCAGACTATTGCAAGATGGATCACATCATGCATAGGTCTGTTCTGTGAGTTGGCAGGCAAGGAGCCTCCCAGAAGAATAAGCGCTCTTATTTCTACCTGCCATACTACTGCATCGGTGGCTGCTTCCAGGGACATCCCTATCCAGGAAATCTGTCGGGCTGCTGCCTGGAAGTCAGCAAACACCTTCATTACCCACTACCACATCGACCTTGAGTCACGCGGGATGCTGGTTTTGGGGCCTCGGTTCTCAATCTCTGTTCACTAAGTAGGGGCGTACCTTGCCTCCCTCCTCCCGGAGAACTGCTAGGAGTCTGCACAAGAGTGTGGATGAACAACATATCCACTATCCTAGAAAAATAGGTTACTCACCAGTAACAGTAGTTCTAGGAGTGGTATATGTTGTTCATCCTAATTCTCGACCTCCCGTTGGGCGCACACAACCTGGCTTCCAGTGGGCTAAGATCTGGTGTCATGGGATGGAGCCAGGGTATATACCACCCGGTGGGTGGGAGGAGCCAGCTTGAAGACTTCTGGTGAACCTTAAAGGGAAAGGGACATGCCAAAGAGTGTGGATGAACAACATATACCACCTAGAACTACTGTTACAGGTGAGTAACCTGTTTTATTATCTGCAGAAAAAGCTACTTGATTCCAGATGAATGCAGATGTTTGCAGTTTATTTTCTAAATGAATGTAATTTTCAGTTTTGGTCCACTTTTTCTTATCATAAGTAACACAGTAACTTAATTTTTTAGATGTAAAGATATCTTTTTACTTGGTATTACTTGGTAGTAGTACACAAGTGAAGGCCATATGCCCATTTTGTTTGTCTCCCACTCCCAGTGGGCATCTGTTTCCTTAGTGTTCACCCAATTCAGATGTTTGTCCAGTCCTGTTTTAAAAATTAATAAGGATTCGGAATTAACTATATCACTTGGTAGTTTGTTCCATGTTGATACTGCCCTTACAATAAATAAATTGTTCCCTTTGTTGATATTTGCCCTTGGAATTATTAATTGCTTATTATGTGATCTGAGAGACTGAGTTCTGGTGTTATATTGTAACCCACACATGGATGTTAATTCTGGGTCCTGGAAGATTTTGAATAACTGTAACAAATCCCCTCTAGCCCTTCTATCCTCTAGGTTGACTAAACCAATTTCATTAACTCTATATGTATATGATAATCTTTTAAGGTATGTAATTATTTTTGTGGTTCTTCATTGAACTCTCTCTGCAATGTCAATATCTCTTTTGAGATATTGGTTCCAAAATGGGTATGCATAATCTATATGGGGCAGATATAAGCCCTATATATTGACATAATACTTTGTTCGCTGTGAGAGACAAAGGCTCTCTGGACACCCTTCAGAATTCTGTTTGCTGTTTGGGTTGTTCTGTAGCGGTGATCCTGAGAAGTTAGTCTATTATTAATAATGACACCCAGATCTCGTTCTTTCTCCACTGCCTGGAGATGTTTACCATTTAATATCTAGGGGTACCATGGATTTTTTCATCCAGAATGCAAGACCATACATTTCTTCTGGTTAAGGATCATCCTATTCCTTTTGGCCCAGATGTCTATCTTGTTTAAATCTTCCATTAGGGTAAGTATATGGTGTGTTTACCTCTCCCCCCAACTTAATGTCATCAGCGAACTTGGATATGTGATTTATAGTACATTTGTCCATGTCCCCAATAAAGATGCCGAACAGGACAGGTCCCAAAACAGATACCTGAGAAACCCTGCTAGTGACACAACACTCCTTAGAAAGATGTCGTTGGGTCCACTTGTACTCTGTCACTAAGCCAATTTTTATCCATTTTATGAGATTATAATCTATCCTCATATTAACTAGTTTTACTAGGAGTTCATGATCGGCACTGTTTGAATGCCTTCCTGAAGTCTTACAATATAACATCAGCTGGTATATTCTGGTCTAGACTTAAACTGATATTGTTATAAAAGTTATTAGGTTTGTCATACAGGATCTACCGCTTTTAAACCCACGCTGGTAGATATCTCCAAGACCTTTAGTTTGCAGTTGTAATTCCAGTTTTTATTTAATTATTCTCTCAAGGACCTTACTACTGATGGATGGAAGTAAGGCTTTTAGCCCTATAATTGGAGACTTGACCCTTATTACCCTTTTTATGTTTGCTTGCATGTACAGCACACAAGAAACATATTATGGTTAGTAGAGCATTACAGAGCCGTGGCAGTGTTGTAGCTAATGCAGGGGATGCTTTAATGGGCGCGTCCCTCAGCCACCAATCAACAAGGAAGCTGCTGATGATGGCAGTTTCAGAGCAAGAGTTGGACTTGAAAGAAATCTGCCACCACAATCACGGACAGTTTTGTCACTGCAGTGGCAGATCTCCCCCCCCCCCCCTTCCCGGCACCCATTCCAGCCATGCGCATTACAGTGCACATAAATGCACATGGCTGCACTTACGAGCAACTCGTTTGCTCAGTGTGTCCTTCCTGGTGAACATGTCTTTTGCTGACAACGGGATGCCCAATCCCAGTGTCGGTATGCCTCCCCCAAGCCCGAACATATCTTTTGCTGACAATGGGGTGCCCAATCCTTGTGTCGGCATGCCCCCCCAACCCCACTATTGTGGCACACTGGGAGCCCACCCTAGTGTGCCAAAGTAATTCTTTATATTTTCTGACATGGGATGCCCACTCCCGGTGTCGGATGCGCCCCCACATCCCCTTTTTTTCAGCCGAGCTCGGAGTGCCCAATCCCTGGGTCGGCATTGATCCTCACTCCTCCACTAGTCTGGCACACTGGAAGCCCACCCCAGAGTGCCAAAATTTAGATTTCATACTATTTCACCTGTAAAAGAAACTGTCCCCAGGTCTTTTTTTTTGAAACCCAAAGAAAGAAAATGGTCCCTGGTTCTCGCCACCCTCCTCATATTCCGACCTTCCTCTATGCACTTACCCTCCCTTACCCCTTACTCATACTTACTGGAGGTCCAGCACTATGATCTTCTGTTGACTGGGAACACATCTGCACTCTTCAAAAGCCGACTGCAAACTGAAGAAAATCACGGTAAGCCCTATAATGGCAATCAGTGGGGGTTTCAACTGAGGTTGATATCTGAGCCATTTTTGGGAGTTTTGGTCCCAGATTTTTAACATGGGGTTCTTGGGAACCAGCCTCATGAACACTGGCACTGTCATTTCATTTCTCAGTTCGGAAATGTGATTTTGCGGTTGCTGCACGGAATCACTTTTTGGGACTGATTAACGAAATGACAGTGCCACTGTTCATCAGGTGGGTTCCCAAAAAACCCATGTTGCAAGTTTGGTGAAAAAACTCCAAAAAAAATGACTGCATTTTGTGCGTGTGTTGTGCAGTTTGTATTCACACTTATAACTTCATAAATGTTTAATATTTTCACTCCAAATTTCCAACATTGCCAGTTTTTCACACCCCCTTATGAACAGTACAGCTGTCATTTTTCGCATTCTTCCTGAAATGTGTTTTTGCACCTGTGGCATAGAATGGCGTGGTTGCCGTGCAAAATCAACATTTGGGGCAGATTAATGAAATCCCAGTGCCACTGTTCATGAGGGGAGGTCTCAAAAGACCATGTTGAAAATTTGGTGAAAACATTCCAAAAAAACAACTGTGTTACAAGCGTGCATTGCACAGTTTCTACACACACTTGTAACTTCGCCACTTTTTCATATTTTCACTCCAGATTTTCAACATTGCCATTTCTTCACACCTCCTCATGACCAGTATAGCTGTCACTTTTCATATCCTGCCCAAAATGTGTTTTCGCACCTGTGGCACCGAATGGCACACTTGCTGTGTGGAATCACCTTTTGAGATTGAGTAATGAAATTATAGTGCCACTGTTCATGAGGTGGGGTCCCAAAAAGCCCATGCTGAAAATGTGGAATGAAAATACCAACAAACGCCCAGGCATTAGGGTTTCCAACCATAACGCCCCACCCTGTACAGACTGACAGGCATTGGGGTATGTGGCTTGGGGTTGTCGGCCGTAATGCTCACACCATTCCACCCCCACCCCCACTCCCACCCTGTAGCCACTGACAGGCATTGAGGTTGCCTTGGGGTCTTCAGCTCTAACGTTCACCCCATTCTCCTATACTGCACCCATCTCAGCTTATTTCCTTATGGAATGGGGTGAGTGTAAGGGCCAGAATCCCCAAGGCACACTGTGACACCTGTCAGTGTCTGCAGGGTGGGGTGAGGTGGAATGGTGTGAGCATTATGGCCGGTGACCCAAAGGCACACCCTAACGCCTGTCAGTCTCTGGGGGGGGTTAGCATTAATTCAGTACTGCATTGCCATTCCTACTATGCAACTCTCTAACTCCTGCAGTTGCAATGCCAATACCAGCAAGCAAACATTTGGCATTGACAAATGCTTGTTATATATAGTGATAATTATAGCCCTTTTTCTGATCTGTGGGCACACTACCCATTTCCATGGTTTTATTGAACAAAATGAACAGGGAATGGAAACAACGATGCCATCTGCTTTAAGAATTTGACTGGATGTCATCTGGGCCTGCAGTAGAATTGTCATTAATTAGATGCATACCTCACTTCGTGTAATTATATGATTATTTATTGACTGGAGGATAAATACATCCTGGGACATATCTTTTATACCAAATATTGACAGGAATAATTATTGAAAATGTTAGTTGCCATCTCATCAACGTTTACTAGGCTACCATTGTTAATTAGTGGTCCTATTGTCTTTTGAGTATTTTGCATTTATTCACATATGCAAAGAGAGTGTTTAGGTTGTCTTTAGTATGAGCAATGCGACACTCAATTTTTTGTTTCTCCTTCTTCATCATAGCCTTCGGAGTTCTTAATTCATGTCTATAGCTTTTCCTTGCGGAATTAGTCTGCTCTTTTTTAAGCTTTATGAAGGTCTTTTCCTTGCATTTAATTTTTTTTTAATAGCCTTAGTAAACCGTAAGAGTAAATTCCCTTTTTTGTTAAATTTCTTCTTAACTGGGACATATTTGTTTTCTAATTCTAAAATGGTGTCCTTTTTGAGATAGCAGCTTTTGTTGACTAATAGATATAACATCGTCTAGGTCCAGTTTATTGATGCAAGGCTACTTCTTATATTACTGAAAGCTGGAAATGTAACAACAAAAGTTTGGAATGTAAATATTCGGATCTACCGTATGAATAATAAATTAAATTTGAGCTGAGTACAGATCCTGCATTTGGTTGTTTCATTGTTAGTTAAGGGTTGGGAATTGAACTCCTCACACCTGTTTCTTTATTTTTAACAGGACCAATCTGCTTCAGGTTTATTTTTACACAAAATAGACCCTCCTCTGCCCATCATGGCCTTGCCACCCACCACTCAGTCCTTTAAGCCCCACAAGTCACCCTTGTATATAAATGGTAGTATTATAAAAAAATCAAATATAGGATGAAGATCCTCATCTTCTGACTTTCTCTGCCTGGCCCAAATGCTAGTCCTAAGCATGACAGTAGGGGTTCAGTGCCAAAAAGTGCAAGATCATGCACCTAGGGCATAGGAACCCAGGCATTGAGTATAGGATGGGGGGATACTGACAGTCACTGAACAGGAAAGGGACCTTGGGGTTATCCCATCTGATGACTTCATGGTGGCAGGGCAGTTTGACAGAGTAGTGGGTAGGGCTAGTGGGATTCTGGGGTGTGTAGAGAGGTATATATCCAGCAGGAAGAGGAGGTGTATTGACACTGTATCATTCACTGATGAGACTCCATCTGGAGTACTGTGTCCAGTTTTGGATGCCACACCTCAGAAAAGACATAGGGTGGAGGCAGTTCAGAGGAGGGCAACTAAAATGGTGCTAGGGTTACAAGAGAAGCCCTGAACAGGAGGCAGGAGTAAAGTCTCTTTCAAATGTGAAGGAGCACCAGGACCACGGGGCATGGGATTAACTGGGGTGGTAGGGGAGTTTAAGAAAGATGTGAGGAAATATTTCTTCACTAAAGGGGTGGTAAATGCCTGGAACAAACTGCCCGCAGAAGTGGTGGAGGCAAAAACAGGTGGGGCCTTAAGCATGCGTGGGATAGACTTAGGGATGTATTAGAAAATAGTCAGGGAGGAGAGAGAGGGTCGCTGAAGACCGATTAGGGTCTGTGGAGATAGAGTAAACAGGGACCATCTGGGCAGACTGGGTGGGCCAAACAGTCCTTTTCTGCCAGCAAATTCTGTTTCTATTTTCCGTGAGCAAGCTTCTGCAAGCACTACTTAGGTGAGATACTGACATTCAGACTGGGCAGTAAGAGTGAGAGGATTAGGATTTGTCCCTTGGGTTGAAAGTTTCATAGTGCTTTGCTACTGTTACTACCTAGGTGACTTTTGGCACTTAAAGGACTTGGTGGGGAGGGTGCCAGGGCTAGGATTGTTGTTGAAAGACTATATTTTTTGTACAGTAGGATGGGACTCAGGAGACTGAAATGCTGGAGGAGTCTTAGGGAATCATATAAGCACCATAGTGGGAAGTGGAGGGGAGGGAGAGATGTTGTTGCCTTTAGGCTGGAGTGGGGCAAGGAAGAAAAACCTAAATGGATCTCAAGGCACATTGTGGTGGGAGGAGAGAACTACTGCCATTCGGGAGGGAGGAGGAGGTGAAAACTACTGTAGCCAAAAGACCTTTTGAGTGGGGAGTTAAAACCACTGCATCCCAATGCAGTTTATGGAGGAAGAAGAGGTGCTGTTTCCATTTGGTGTGGGCGGGGACTGTATTAAATCTCAAAGTACTTTAGAGTGGGAAGGGGAGAGAAGCTATGCTCATTGGGGGTGGAGAGGTGAAAACCACTAAGTATTCCAAAGCACTTTACAGTGGGGGGAAAAGAAGATGCTGCCATTAGGCCGGGGAGCTCGCTGGGCCACAGTTTTAGCCAAATGGGGTAAACATTTCAAAAACCTGCTCCTTGCTCCACAATTTTAGCTCCAAAAATATGACAGTCAAGGTTTTTTGCTTGTGGCCTTATACCTAGAATATTTTTGTATCAAATCCTAACACAGTGAAAAGAAACATAAAGTGTCAACGCATGCCAAAACCACATAGCGAAAGCACTTAGGTATTGTGGAAAACATTTACAGGTACAACCTCTTCCATGAAAATTTACTGTTCAAAATATTATTGTATCTGGCTAGTACTAACATACTAACATACTATTTGCCAGCAGATTAGGCCTTATGGTCTATCAAGTCTGCTCGAACCTAGATCCTTAGTTGGGTGCCGAGACCCTCCCATCCCTTGTGCTCCAGAAACCCCTATCATCCATCCCCATCCCCGGGACAGGCCATCATCTGATACATCCACTTTCTGTGTCTGTCCCACCCTCTCTTAAAGCTCTCCACTGTGGATCTCTGAACCAGCTCACCAGGCAGAGCATTCCAAGGGTCCACCACCCTCTCAGTGAAAAACCTCCTCCTCTTTTCCCCCCTCACCCTTCCACCTTCCAACTTCAAACCATGCCCTCTGGTGATGCCTCCCTGCTTTAGTCTAAAGATCCCCTCCATGTTTACCCTATTTATTCCCTTGAGGTACTTGAAGACCTCAATCATGTCCCCCCTGTCTCTCCTCTCCTCCAATGAAAACAGGCAGAGCTCTTCAAGTCTGTCCTCGTAAGTCAAATCCCCAAGCCCTCGTATCATCTTTGTTGCCCTCCTCTGTACCCTCTCCAGGAGCTGTATGTCCCTCTTCAAGTGTGGTCTCCAGTACTGTACACAGTACTCAAGGTGTGTCTAACCAGTCCATTGTACAGCGGTAGAATCACTTCCTTGCTCCTAGAGGTGATCCCCCTGCGATGCATCCCAACATCCTGTTTGCCTTGCTAGCTGCTCTCCTGCACTGCTCAGTGTTATTCATACATGTATCCACCATGACCCCTAGGTCTTTCCCCTGTTGAGGCTTCCAGCACCTCCCCTCCCAGGGTGTACCTGTGTATAGGGTTTCCCCGACCAAGATGCAACACCTTGCACTTGGTGATATTGAAATTTAATTTCCATGTGTGAGCCCAGCTTTCCAGGGTGTCCAGGTCCCCTTGCAGGGCAACCTCCCCTCTTCTCCCTCAACTACTGCTCCCATCTTGGAGTCATCAGTGAAGAGACTCATTTCACACCCTATACCCTCCCTGATGTCTGATATGTATGCATTAAACAGGATCGGACCCAGGACCGAGCCCTGTGGTACCCCACTACCAACCTCTGTAGGGTTCGAGAGCTCCCCACAGACCACTACTCTCTGAGTCGTCCAGCTATCCAGTTTTCAATCCATCTGACCATCAAAGGGCCTACTCCTAACCCCATCAGTTTCTCCACCAGACCATTGTGGGGACAGAGTCAACATGCTTGCTGAAGTCAAGAATAATACATCCACAGGCTTACCTCTGTCCAGTTCTGATGTTACCCATTCATAGAACTCCACAAGGTTGGTTTGACATGATCTACCTGGCACAAACCCATGCTGCCGACTATCCAGACCTCCCACCTCCTCCAAGTAAACCCCCAATCGTTCCTTTAGTATACTCTCCATTAATTTTCCCACCACGAGGTTAAACTGATGGGTCTATAGTTTCCTAGTACTTCCTTGACCCCCTTTATGGATTGGTACCACATGTGCCTCTCACCAATCCCTAGGTACCCTCCCTGTCTCAAGTGACCTGTTGAAAAGCTCCGCCAAGATGCAGCCAGTATGTCCGCCAATTCCCATAGTACTCTCGGATAAATGCCATCCAGCCGGAGAGTTTGTCTTTCTTTAGGGCCTTGAGGCAAACCACCCTTTTGGTGGGATGGCATCATCCGTCCCCTCCACCTTACTGGTCTTTTTATCCTTATCCAGATGTGACACCCCTGGGTACCTTTCCTCCCTTTGCTCCTATTTCTGTTGCTCCCTGATCCCTCCCTGCAGCTTCTTCCCTTTGTGCCTTGCTTTGTAGATATCATCCCTCCCTAGTGAACACAGAGGCAAAGTACTCGTTAAATACCTCTGCCTGGTCCCTCGCCTCTTCCACCCACCCTCCTTCTGATCTCAATCTGCTGAGATGGCCCTTAGTTTTCTCCGCTCCCCAATGTGCGGAAGAACCCCTTTCCCCTCCATGTTCCCCTGTGCCAGCCGTTGCTCTTTACTGGACTTGGCTCCCCTCATACGGGTGACTTTTCTAGATACAAGCTGGTACATTTCCTTATCCCTATCCCTCTTGTTGTTTTATATTTTTTGTAACCGCCTTCTTTTCTCTGACTGCTACCTGGACCTCACTGGACCACCAGCATGGTTTATGTGACCTTGCTCCTTACGTTTCAACTTAGCGCAGATCTGACTGCCTCATGAAGTCCCGTTTATGACCTCCCATCTCCTTTCCACACTTGTTGTTGAAGTAATCCCCTTCAAGTGATCCTTGAGAATATTTCCCATGCCCATAAAGTCTGCCCCCTGAAGTCCACTGCCAGTGTCCTAGATCTCACCCCACTCCCCAATGCTTATTTGAAACCAGACAGTATTGTGGTCACTCCCAGTCAGGGTCCTGTACACCACCATGTCCCTTACAGATCCCCATCTGCCAGAACCACATCCAGGACATGCCCTCCCTTGTGGGCTCCATCACATGCTGTGTTAGAACACATCCTGGAAGCCATCCAGCAGCCTCTGCTCCTTGGCCACCTTAGAGACATGGTTCCCCAGTTTGTACCTGGCATATTAAGGTCCCCATCAACACCACTCCTTCCCTTTTGGACCAGACTGGGCAATGATGTTGTCCAGCAAACCATCCTCTAGAACATCACTCATCCGGGGGCCTATATGCTACTCCCAGCTTGACCTTATCTCCTGCTGGGATCGTAAGGTGACCCATAAGGCCTCCCGTTTCCCTCTGCCTCTTCTACCATAGCAATTTCTATGTAGTCTCTAATGAACATAGCCACTCCCCCCTCTGCCCTCCTTTCTATCCTTCCTAAGCATAGTGTGCCCCGTACATTTAGGTCCCAGTCATGGGTTTTGTTGGCCACGTTTCCGTGACTGCCATACATCCACCCCCTCGAACAGCATGGCCTGGAACTCTGGCAACTTGTTTCCCAAGCTCCTGGCATTTACTAACTAACCCCACCCTTATCCCTGATCCTTTTGTCGAACCCCACCCAGATTCCTTATACTTCCATCCTCCCCTGCTCCTCCTGAAACCTCCACCTCCAGTCTGTTTCCCCCTCCCCTTGGGCTGAGGCTACTCCCTCATCTGGAGGGAGGCTCTAGTCAGCCCCTCCCTTATCCCTTCCCCCCCTTAGTAGATCCATAAAATGTTATACCTTGAACTATTTATGCTGGCTTGACTCTCTTCCACAGCAATCACATTTTTGCATGAAAAAAAAATTAAAATTACATTCTGACTTTTCAGCAGGTTTACATATGTTGATGTAAATGACAATTAGTTTATTTATTTAAAATTTGGCGACCAGAAAAGGCACACACAACCAAAATGTATTTTCAGGTATGCCCAGAGGGAGAGGGAACTGGGATACTTACAAAAAGAACCGTCATCTATAGTGGCAGCAAACATTATGCATGGTGCTATTGTTCATAATAAGATAGTGTGTGATGAATAGCATTGTCAAATAAAGAGCAAACAGTAACACTTAGCAATTATATCCGTAAAACATTACACAAGGTCCAGTTGTGCATGAGGCAGTGTGTAGTAAATGTACAGTGTAGTTTCATAAGATGCATTATGCACATAATAGTGCAAACTAATACCTTTATGGGCCCTTATGTTTCAGTAAAGGTGAATTACTGCATAGAAACTTGTTTCAAAACATGACTGGCATGTTGTAATAAGTGGACCACTATAATTTGTTTCCAACAAGACAAAAATGACATAGAAGTGAATGGCAAAGAAAGTGCACTTTAAGACATGTTCTTGTTGCGGAGTGGTTTTTACTGGGGGTCCTTTTTTCAGTGTTTTGGGCAGGCTGCACTTGTACAAATGGACTGTTAAACATGGACCCTGAACAACTATCCTGTTTACATTTCCATGATTAACTCATCATTTAGAATGAGAATAATTAATACAATCGTACATTTGATTTCAAAATCAGTTTTGAGTATTGTGTCGTGTCAGGCTACAAGAACGGTTTCTGCAGCTTTACAAGTTAGCATTAAGAGGCAGACAGTGACATGAGCACCTGAGTGGAAGCCTTGACAGTTTGATAAATTAGGAATGACACTTGCCAAAATGGCTGTCCTTCCCTCAGCCTGCCAGTGGAGCATTTACACTCTGTTAATTGAATTGGCAATTTGTGTAACAGTACCTGCCCCTGAGCTTTTGTAATGCCGGAGCTGCCATTTAGCTCTGCTAATCCAGAACTTGGGAATAAGGACGAAAAAGCTTCACTCGAAATTGTTGCAGATTTAAAATGACAGTCTGGGACCTTGTTGCCAATTTCCCATTAAATGAGAAATAAATTAACAAAAGCAGTAATGTAGTCTTATAAAACAGGAAAGTTAAATTGACTTTCCAGCAGTGTTGCGGTTTGAAATTGGTACAGCTGTAAGAATCAGATTGCTCACCAAAATGCTTCATATGATAGACAGTAACGAGTTTGTACTATTGTGAGAATCATTCTGCTTTTATTATTGCATACCCAAATTGTTTCATACGATAGACAGTAATGGGTTGGTATTATTGTGAGAATCAGTCTGCCTTTTTTATTATATTTACCCGGGCTTGTTTCACATGATGGAAATAATGGGGTGGTACTACAGTATTTTGAGGCTAAGATCACCCTTCTTATTATGTATACCAAAATGTTTCATAGATAGACAGCAATGGGTTGTTAATATTATGAGAATTAGACTGCTCTTTTATTATGTATACCCCAGATTCTTTTCTATAATAGGTAACATAGAAACATAGAAGTTGTCAGCAGATAAAGACCCCTTTGGCCCATCAGTCTGCCCATTTCCCTGCCTACTGTGCCACCACAACCCTTTTACAATCTCCGGTTGTCCCCAGTCTATAAGTTCCTTCAAGGTCCCCTTGTATCTGTCCCATGCATGCTTGAATCCTGGGACTGTTTTGGCTTCTACCACCTTCACTGGAGGCCGTTTCAGGCTTCCACCACCCTCTCTGTGAAGAAATATTTCCTCACATTGCCTCTGAGCCCCCCAGATTCATAGTGTGACCCCTTGTCCTTGAGTCTGTCTTTCTGCAGAAAATGCTACCTTCCTGTACCTTATCAATACCTGTTATATATTTGAATGTTTCTATCATATCCTTTCCTTCTTTCCTCCTCTTTGAGTACATATTCAGTTCTCTTAGTCTCTCCTCGTAAGGCTTTTGATGCAGTCCCTGCACCATTTTGGTTGCTCACCTCTGTACCGCCTCCACCCTATCCCTGTCCTTCTGGATGTGGGACCTCAGTACTGGACACAGTACCGAGTGTGGTCTTACCAGTGACCTATACAAGGGAACACTGCCTCCTTCTTCTTCCTACTGGTGATACCCCTTCCTGCTGCACCCCAGCATTCTACTAGCCTTTCCCTGCCTTTTCACTCTACTTGGCTACCTTCAGGTTATCAGAAATGATTACCCCCAGATCCTTTCCTGTTTGGTGGTTTCCAGTACCTCTTCTGCCAATTGGTATGTAGCCCCTGGTTTCTGTGCCCCCAAGTGCATAATTTTGCATTTTAGCATTGAAACCCAGCTGACAAACACCTGACCATTCTTCTGTCTTGCAAATCATTCCTCATCCCCCACCCCAACACAGTGTGTCCACCCTGTTACAGATTTTGTGTCATCCACGAGCAGGCAGACTTTCCTTCAGGCCGTTCTGCAATGTCGCTGATAAAGACATTGAAGAGGACCGAACTAAATGCTGAGCCCTGAGACACCCTGCTTTGTCACCCTGCCTTCTCCTGAGTGGACTCCTCATTTACCACCACCCTCTGAATCCTGCCGTGCAACCAACTTCTTACCCAGTTTACTACATTCTGTCCCACTCCTGGACAGGCCGGCTTATTCACCAGTCTTCTGTGTGGAATGATGTTGAAGACCTTCCTGAAATCCAGGTATGCCACATCTACCGCTCCACCCTGATTCACTTCCCTGGTCACCCAGTCAAAGAACTTGATCAGGTTTGTCTGACAAGACTTCCCCGCTGTGAAACCATGTTACCTTTGATCCAGCAAGCCACTTGTTTCAAAGTATTTCACTGTCCTTTCCTTCAACAGTGATTCCATAACCTTGTCCACTACTGAAGTCAGGTTGGCAGGTCTGTAATTTCCTGCCTCCTCCCTATTCCCACTTTTGTGAAGTGGGACCACATCCACCCTTCTCCAGTCCCTCAGAACCACCCCTGTATCCAGCGATAAGGTGAACAAAACTGCCAGTGGTGCTGCCAGCACCTCACGGAGCTCCTTCAGTGTCCTAGGGTGAACCCCATGTGGTCCCATTGCCTTGTAAACGTTTGATTTTGCTAATACTCTGAGGACTTCCTCCTCTGCGAAAGGACTAGTGTCCACCTCCCTACCAACTCTGCCACTGTTCATTATCTTTGACCCGTCACCTACCCCTTCTATTGTAAATACAGAACAAAAGTATCTGTTCAATATGTTACCTTCCTTAATTCCCTTTCTCACAGACCCCCCTACATGGGTTATCCTTGTTATCCCCATTGATCATTTTCTTCTCGCTACTATATCTAAAGAAGGTTTTATCCCTTTTTATTGACTGGGCAGTATTCTTCTCTGTTTGTTCCTTTGCTCTCCTCAATGCCTTCCCTACCTCCTTTGTTTCTCCTGGTAAATTGACCTATCCTCCTCTTTCTGTGCCTTTTGTATTTTTAAATGTTAGTTTTTGCTCTTACTGTTTCTGTTAGCTCTCTAGAGAACCATAATGGTCTTTCTTTTCCTCCTGCCCTTGCAGACCTGCCTGACACAGAGATTCATAGCTCTTTCGATGCCCTCTTTAATTTTTGCCCGCTGATCCTTGACTCCACCTAGCATCCCTATTCCTGCCAGTGAGGCATTCTTCCATTGTCTTGAAATCGGCCCTCCTGAAGTCCATGATCCTCGTCCTTGTGTGGTTCGGTGCAAACCCAGGTAGTCATGGGTTGGTAATACTGTGAGAACCAGACTGCCCTTTCTATTACACATTTACACCCCAGGTAGTTTCACATAGTAAACCACAGTGGAGTGGTATTAATGTGAGAATCACACTGTCCCTTATATATGCTGTATACCCAAAATTGTTTTATATAATGAGTAGTAATGGGTTGTTACTTTTGTGAGAATTTGACTGTCCTTTTTATTACATGTATTTTCAATCTTATTTTATAGTTATGAAGGCGATGGGTTGTTACTACTGTAAGAACTGGACTGCCCTTAGCATACCTCCCACCCTCTCTCTCCACCTGTGGTTACCTAGGTGGCAGTAATGCACCACAGCCAGTAGTCCTCCCTCCCCAGAGGACGAGAGCTTCCTCTGGGATGCTGCATCCTCCTTCCCTCAGCTAGCACCTAATGACTCAGGCTTTCTTCTGAACCCAGGTCGCTGCCATCGTGAGAGGTAGCAGTGATGCTGCACCAATGGGCCATCTTCTTATGTAATAGTCTGAACTTTTAGCTGGTCACAGCTGTGATCTGGAAGAAAGTGAAATTTCATTTAAAACTTTTTTTCAGGTGGATCTTCTATTTCTACGCCTCCCCATCCACAGTGGAGAGCTCTGATTTCCAGCGCCAAGGAAGCGACTACAACAGTAACAGGTCCTGCATCTGAGCTGAGTTTACTCCTTCTGAGTATCATCCAGCCATTTAGAACCACAGGCTTCCCTCTTGCTCTTGGCGCATTAAAGTGTCTTTGTCAGTTGAGAAGATCGAGAAGTGGCAGGGCTAGCAGCAGCATAGTGTTCCCAGTATAAGAATGAGCTGAAGCTGTCTGAACTTTTAAAAGTTCTTGCAGGTCCAAAAGGCATAGCGATGGTCTCAGCAGCTCATTAGGAGTTGAGCATCAAGCAGAGTGAGAAAATCCAAAAGCCATGGAGGCCTGTTGAAGGGTTATATACACTAGAGCCCCTGGTTAAGGGGCAATTAAATTGAAATCCCCCTATCTAGGATCTGTTAAAATAAAGCAGTTTCTCTTAGCAGGTTGCTTAGAAATTTAAACCTGATCAAGCACACATGATAGTCACAGAGAGGCTTTGGTTTTGAAGGAAGCTACTTCATTCTTCAGACTTTGAGGAAGTGTTCAGCTGCAGTGACCCCTGAGATGGGATGAGGAGCTGGAGGAAGGGAAACATAGTGGCACATTCCCTGAAATATGACCAAAAGTCAGAGATATGCAGAACAATCTTCTACAGATTTGGTGGGAGCCACAGATGTGATGGTAGATAGAGGGTGGGAGACAGTCTGCAGACCTTTAGTTGGAGAATTCTGAATCATATGTCAACACAGTTTGTTAATTAGATTCAAGATTTAAGTACATTTACATATCTCTTTAATCAGCATTGTACAGGTAAACAACCCCCACAATGCAAAGCATCATGGGATATATATGGAGAGCACCATGAAAATTTTTAAGCACACTGATGAGTCCTGTGAGAACAAAACACTTGCCCGTGTCATCTGTTTTCACCCTTTGCAGATTGTGTGAGATGCCCTTTGGCACCATACATTCCTGTTTAAAGCAGAACCAGCCTAAATGTTCATGGTGATTTGCATATACATCCCATGATACTTTACATTACGGGTATGTGTGATTTTGTATTTGTGTGAAACCTGTCTCTGTTGCTAGTGCCCTTTTGGGTAACTCTTACCTCACTGCTTTTGTGCTGAAATTCTTTATATACTGTGCAGGTAGAGACTCTTGACACTTTTGTGGCTAAAAATATGTATGCATTGCTATGTGGATATTTTCCCCTACAGTAAACCATGGCAAAGCACACATTAAAAGGCACACTGGATCTAGTGCAGTTCTATAACACATAGCACAATATATGACGATTCCATAAAAGATATCACATTATCCAAGAATTTGCTAATACTTACTAGATATTTAATTAAAATAATGTTATCTTCCAGGACACCTGGAAATGAGAAGATGAATCCATACAGGCTTCTCTGGTTAAAGATTTTCAAATAAATAAATAAATACATTGCCATTATTTTATATAGCTGAAAGTTCTTCAAATGACAGAAACAAAAAAAAAATCTTTGTAAATCAGTGCCAGGCATGCTTTATAAACCTTAAAACATATTTTGTGGTAGGTAGAAACAGTAGAAGCAGTATCATACAATATTGGGCTGGACAGGTGATGTGAGAAGCTAGAAGTAGCATGGTGGCACTCATCAAATGAATGCTGTAGGCACTGGCAGTAATCCATTGACTTTTGCGGCAGAGGTCTCAGTTCAATTCCCATCTGTGCTGTTTGGACTCTGTGTTCAACCTGGATTGTTGCATAGTGGGTTGCCAAATCTGAGCGCATAGCTCTAAGGTCATTTTCAGGTAATTGGGAGGTAGTTGCCCTGAGGTTTGAGAAATACCTTACAGCAGACATGTTACAGTTTTGTAAAATTGTGGTGCTGGGTAAAGTGTTTATGAAAGACCCTGCTACAGAACTGTAAGCTGTTTGTTTATAGGCCAGGGATAATACAGGGATGTGCTCTGTGGGCTTCCATTACTGATCAGTCAGTGCCCTCTAAACCTAACCCAAGGAGACCATGCTTTCCATAAGGAGAGAGTGGACTATTCGGTCACCATGCTTATTGGGTCCAATATTTTGACAGCAAAGAGAACATGATATACTAAACACTGTATAAAGTATGTTAAGGTTTTGTTAAGTGGGCCCCTCACTGCTAAGAGCAGAGCTGAAGCCATGAGCTCATCCTGACTTTTTTAAGGGGTGTCACTTTTGTCAAGTGAATAGCCATTTCCCCAGAAAATGCAAAGTGTTCCATTTTAAAACAGTTCCGAGTTCTGAAGCTGCTCAGTGGTGCTTCCACTCTCATAAAAGTGCATATTTAGTGACAGAAGGTGAAAGCACCCACCACCATCCTCTTCTAAGATGCAGGTGTGATAATGGTGCCATTACATCTTCTGCTTTTGGATTCAAAGTCAAAAATGACAGTCCTCTGTTGAGCTGCAGCTTTACTCCAGATGATGTAAACTTTCTTTTAATTGATAGCAGTCACTGGATTAAGCAAGCTCAGGGTCTCAGTAAAGTTAATTTTAAATGTTTATTGTGCAAACACACCCCAAGTATTGTGAGTAACAAACAGCAAGTGGAGTGACTGACCCACTGATGGCCCTCACATAACGCTTTGCCCCAGTGTCGCTTCTTCAGAAGTGACCTTTGAACAAGCACCCGTGGCACAAAATGTAAGTAAAGCTGCAGCTTATTTTGAATCTAGATCCAGTCCCACCTGCATCTTAGAAGTGGGTCATGGTGAGTGCTTTCACCTTTTGTTACTGTGTTTCATTCTCGACTCAGGTAAGGCTAAACTATTTTCTTTGCTCTTAAGGCTGTAGGGGTTGCCACTTCACTACATAGCTATATCCAGTAACAAGTGAGGCTACTGAAGATATTCAGGGTGCTTGACATGGGACTCAAACTCATATTTCCAGCGGTGAAAGGTTGCTAGCTTATCTATCTTCACTATCATCCTACCCCTCAACTTCTCAGTGGTGGCAACATGTTTATTGCTAGAGTAGTTGAGGACATTTTGGCATGTATTCGTGGAAAGGGTCCACCTGAGTCAGCAGTAGTCTCTGTGGAAAATATCTGACTTGCAGGAAAACAAAGAAAATGTAACATCAATAGAATATGTAGAACAAAAACCGTTAGCATATAAAGCAGTCAGCAAGTGAGATATAATTCAGATCAGAAATATTAATAGCAGTAATTAATGTGTTTTTATTTTTACTTGAGTAAGCAGAAAACAGTTTTTCTAAACTTAGCTTTTAACTAATGGAGTCTGGGCTTTCATCAAGCTGCTTACTGATGCTAATGAAACATACCAAAGGCTTGGAGCCAGAAGGTTATTAGGCAATCTGGTCTTAAAGTCACAAATATCAAGTGCTTGTTTGTTTTGATTATAGGAGACAGTCTAATGATTGATGCAGAATTATGTTGTAATGTAAATACAGTGCTCTGTCGGTTATCCACTCATTTTGGTGCTAGAAATATTGGTGGATAATAGAGGGTAGCAGATAATCAGACTAGTAAAAACACGCTGGTCAGTTCAGTTAAAATGTTTGTTGTTCTTAATTTGTATGGCATGTATATTATCTGTAAAATCATATATGCAAATGAAAAATCTCACGGTATCATTGCACTGCATTATGCAATGGCCTGTGATACACCTTAACTTCATGAGGCTGCAGCGCTTTTTTTGTTGAAAATATATGTTCAGTTACCGTCACCTGTTTTATCAGCTTGTTTCCAGCAAGGATTTTACAAGTAGCAGAGTTTTCATTTAGTCACTGCATGTGACCACAGGTGGCAATGAAGCTGGAGATGTATGAGCAAGGGGCCAGTGCCAGTTGGTGCCATGCACATACACGTGCTTGTGCTTGCATTCCTGCACACTGGCATGCTGTGGGCAGGGGGAGCGAAAACAAGGAAATAGTCAGCATGTCAGGATGAAGCCAGCAACCCTTCGTAGGCGTCACACACCTAGCACCCTATCCCGCTGCCTCCAGTCTAGTCACCTCCCTCCGATCCCTACTGCTATACTGATATTACGCTCTCCTTTTGCACATTGCACTTGGGCTCCTCCCCTTCACTCCCTTTTTTCTTTTTTTCTTTAGCACTTAGCAACTCTCCAAACAACCTCTTCTTTGCTGACAACTGACTGGTTTCCCGTTGGGCACTGTAAATTGTCTGCTTTCCTGTGACCTGTCCTGTGTTTGATACATAATCCTGTTTGTTTACCTTTGTATTTCTGCAATCCTTTGTATAGTTTCACCTATCTGTTGTACTAAAATGTCCTGACGTGGAACCTACATAAAGAGCTCTGAGCTCAAATGGTTTTCTGAGTACTGAAATTAATAAATAAATAAATATGGGGGGAGTGATGCAGAAATAAATAACAACTTAGCAGACTTGATGCAACAGGTAAAACAACAACAGTGGTAATAATCATGCCTACCCCCCAACACACAACAGTTAGCCCACCTCCCCACTGGTACCAGTGTCCCCCTAAAGTCCGTTTGGGTACCCGGGTAGGGATGTTGCAGGCCCGGACAGTACATCTGGGTGGCCAGTGTTGGTGCACTTGGTAAAACAGGAATGTGATTTGGAATAAACATTATTTAAACTCCTCAGGTCAGGGCAGGCCCTGTGTTAACTCGTGGTTCTGAGGCACAGTCTCTCAGGGTCTGGATCACAGTTGCAGGTTCGGTCTGTCAAGTCGGGTGTCTCAAGCTGTGAAACAGGTCAGCAGTTTACTTGGCTGGAGCAGGATTCTGGCAGCTTATCACCTTCTAGGCCACTTCTTCAAGGATGCTGGATCTGGCCATCACTGGGGACCAGGGCCACACATCTACCCCACACGTCCAGGCATTTAACTCCCTGGGGCAGACGATGGGTAATGTCTGGCTGTGGCACTGCCTGGTTGATTCTCCAGAACATTCCTGACAGATAGTGATTCCTATTCTGGAGCTCAGGAATTACAGTCTTTTTCTCTTTGCAGCTAGCAGATTTTAATGCCTCAGGAAACAAACCCAGCTCACCCCTTTGGGCTAGGGGTATTTCAAACAATTTCTATGGGCGGTTCCCACACTGCATACTCGAACCACAAACAGCTTATCTTGCTTTAGCTGCATTTCCAATGCAGTGGGAATTTTCTGGAGTGTCTCTGCACTCTTGGCTGTTTGACCCAGGCGGCACTTCAGACATTTGGCAGAATACAGTCCAACCCTCCTCACAGGCTGAAGGGCTTCTCTCGCATGCTGCAGAGTTTTAGCTACAAACAACTCTTAAAACATTCGCTCTGGCTTTCGTGCTGATAGAAAGATTTAGGCAAGTCTCTTGGAATTCAGGTGTGGAAGCCTTAGGCCGACTTCCAAACATTTCCGTTGGTTCATTCTGCACTCCCCTGCTTCACTCAGAGTGCCTCCGGCAGAACTGCCTCGAGCTGAATCTTCCCCCAATGTCTGAGGAGAAAGAATGCAGCATCCCACTGGCTGATGCAGCTGTCTGTTTATAAAGTGAATACGTGTAAGATTCACTTGAAACCTGACTGGCTGATACTAAAGACGCCAAGAACATTGTCCAGCCCCCTTACCCAGGAGCCATAGCAGTAGTCCTTAGAGCACCTCAAATATTGATTGGATAACAAAGGGTTAGGGGTTACCAAAATGGCATCCATATAAACAGTTTACATGCGGTCCCAAGTTTAAAGTCCTATTGCAGGCAAACAAAGTAGTTTTAACAAATAACTGTCCTACAGCCCAACAGCTGCCTCTTTGCCCTGTTATCCAGTTGTGGAATGGGATCTGAAAAAGTCTTTCTTTGTCTGTCGCTAGTGCCATAGCACTAAGTCCACAAGTGGCAGGCAGAGAAAGACTTTTTCAGATCCCATTCCACAACTGGATAACAGGGCAGAAATACCCATTCACTGAGCAGCTTTGGCTGTTCTTAAAGTAACAGTACACATAAGCATTTAACATTTATTCAGCGTTCACCTTCTTTTACCCCCAAGTGTATCTCCAGACCTTTCACTTGTACTCTGGGATCCCAGAGGTTGGAACATGCAGGAGACACTTATCTCAAGCTACAAGGGCAGATTTATCATGGGAGCCCTAGGGTTAACATGATGTGCGATCAGGCTGCCAGCTTGCATGTTCAAACAGGAGCCAGCTCAAACATGTGCACACTGAGCTGTGCGGCTGTTTACTGCTTGCCCCTGCGTTAGCGGGCGCGCTTGTACTGCTGGATGCATGCTTTTTAACTATTTATACACAGCTTCTCCAGGCCCACAGCAAAGCAGGTACACCAGGGCTGACGGGAGCAATAAAAGGGCACCACGGGACCCAGGACTGGTGAGATCAGACACTGGGAGGCAGACCAGGTAAGCCCCACCTTTTTGGGTGGGGGGTTACATAAGCTGTGGGAGAACTCAGGCAGGTTAGGTTCAGGAGAAGGTGGGTGACAGGGTGGATGGGTCAGCTTGAAGGGAGGGGTCAGCTGGCCAGGGAGAATAAATGGGGTACTTTACACTTTGGCACCCACCTGTTAATTCAGTCTTGGTGGCAACAGGACATTTGATAGACTGCTTTATCACAGGATGTTAAGTGGTTAAGGATGAATAGAATGTTCACTCCTGACCTGGCAGATAAAGGAGGGTGATTAACATTAAGGGAAATGATAATGTGCGTGGTTTGACTGTAGTAGATGGTGGATGCTGAGGGTGGCAGATAATCGAGGGAATTAGCATGGAGGATGATTGGTACAAGGGATATAGCTGGTAGATACTGAAGGTGGTGGATAATTAAGGGGCGATTGGTACAAGGGATATAACTGCTAGATACTGAAGGTGGTGGATAATTAAGGGGCAAATAATTAAAGGAGCACTGTAATAGAAACTTGATATAGTAAAGGGATGTTTGCACTCTGGTTACTGCAGTGCAAGTGTGGAAAATGTAGACACTTACCCGATCATAGTAAGTCATTCATAGCCTCTCCTGAACCGTAGCAGACTAGAGAGCATTCTGGAGCAGACAGTGTAAGCAGCTGTGTAGACAGGCTGCAGTGCTTGCTCCTGTGTGTAGGAGACAGTTGATAGTCACCTGCACATGAAAACTCAAGCTGCTTAGGCACTGTGCCTTGCTCCCACTGGTTTCAGGAGGCCAGCTATATTTCATGTTTCTTGGTGCATCTGTGTCCCTTTCATTCAGGCAGACCGCATATTCAGACACAAACTGCTGGGTTCAGCAGTGCCCACGTAACCATCTCTGCTTTAATGTGACTCATACACCAACAGCCGCCCTTTGAACTCATGGCTCCTCTCAGTGTGACTAGCATCGGTGCTGAGAAGGGTCATGTAGATGCGTCAGTGATGTGAAGCAAAGGAGTGAAGCAGAACTGGAGTGGACTACAAGTAAAGATGCAGTGCCCATGTAAACATGGCTAGCGACTCAGATAATGAAAATGTTTACTATACAGTACAAATTTCAGCAGTTCTCAGTTAAAGTTGTGAATGCCATATTGAAACACTAATGGTGGCAATTCTGTACATTTGTATTTTAAATGTAGTGAATGCTACTGGAAAGATCCTGTAATACTGTATTTGATGTTTCTTTATGGCACAACAAGTGGTATTGTACTTTTCATTAAGATACATAGATACAGAGGAGGTGATGGCAGATAAGGACCATGTGGCCCAGCTAGTCTGCCCCTTTTCCCTACCTAATGCAATACCGCAGACCCTAGTTGATCTGCCACTTACCCTCTCTTCCCTATTGTAAGAGTATTCTTATGTCTATCCCATGCATTCTTGAATTCCCGTACCATTTTTGCCCCATCACCTCCGCAGGGAGGCTTTTTCAAGCATCCATTGTTACTCTTTCTATGAAAAAGTACTTCCTCATGTTGCCCCTGAGCCTACCCCTCTTCTACCTTCATATCATGACCACTTGTTCTTGTACACCTTCTTTCTGAAGGATGCTACCTTCCTGTACCTTGTTTATACCCCTGTTGTACCTGAATGTCTTCATCATATCCCCCCCACCTCACCTCCAGGAATACATATTGAGGTCCTCTAGTCTTTCCTCATGTGACTTTTGGTGCAGTCCTTGCACCATTTTTTTCCTTCTCTGGACTGTCTCTATTTTGTCTATGTCCTTCTGGAGATGCTGCCACAGAACTGGAGACAGTTCTCCAAATGAGGTCTCACTAGGGATCTGTACAGTGGCATAACCACCTCCTTTTTTCTGCTGGTGATACCTCTCCCTATGGACACAACAGAAAATATAAATGTGAGCCAGTAATCACACACCTCATGAATGTGTTGCGAGGCATGGGGCTCTTGTGTGAGTACCTTTAAATACATGAGAGGAAGAGGAAGAGAGAGAGAGAGAGAGAGAGAGAGATGATTGTTGATCATAATTACACATCCCAGAAATGTCTTACTGCACTTATGAAATGAGTGCAAACTACATAATGTCATCAAAATCTGATCATAAAAATCATTGTAGAGAAACAAATTGTTTTCTATTTCTATAACAAAAGTAGTCCTTCATACCACATTACTTCCATGCATCATTGAAATCATCTTTAACAAATTTGTCTGGCCTTATTTGATGTTTTTTTAGGGTTCTTTGACCTGTGCTGAAGTTGGATGGCAGGAGATGTGAGCAGTGTTAGTCCTAATATGATGTCGTTGTAAATGAGCTATGTTTAGCTAGCAATGTAGCATCAATCCTGGTTATATTTTAACCAAATGGAACCGAAGTGGAAGTCCAATGATGTAGTCGAACTCTTGCTAGTGTTAAGCATAGTGAGAATGACAAGTGACAGCGCACTGGAAAAAAATGGTAGCGGCAGTGTTAATTAAGCACAGTGAGAATGACAAGTGACAGCACACTGGAGGAAAAATGGTAGTGACGTTGTTGAAAGCTATCTGGTGAAGCATGGTGAGAGTGAGGAGCCAGTGTGACAATGTGTGGTGAAATAAATAGCACAAATCAGTATTATAAAAGATTCGTGCTGGAGCTGCTGTGAGTGGCGTTTGAGGTTCAGATTTTTGTCTGCTGAAACAGATTTGTCCTTTTAGGTAAATTCACTGTGCACTACTACCAAATGCATCATCTAAACTGACAAACTTTAACCATAAGAAGAAAGGACACAGTTATTAGAAACATAGGATCGCCAGACAGAAGAAGGCAAAAGCCAATCGAGTCTCATTTCTCAGCAGTAGTACCCTTTAATGATTATTGATGATTTACAGAATATTAAAATTTGAACCAATTCATCCTCTGAAACACATGCTGGTGTTGAATAATGATATGGTTGCACGGTACATCTTGAGAGAAACAGGATCTCTGGGACACCCAAAAATCGTACAGGAGATTTGGTGCCATGAAGCAGAGGTCTAGTGCTGCAGCACAATGGAATCAAATCTTGACAGAAGCTAAAGTAAATGCATTACACAAATTTAAAACAAGCAGTGGTAGGTGTAGAGACAAATAATTCTTGTAATTATTTTTTAAAGTCATACTTGTATTTAAAGTAACTTGAAAATTGAAACTGGTTTCTTAGCAGTTTTTTATTGAGTACATTTCTAGTCATATTGTTATTTATGTATTAGAAACTTAGTATTAGTAACAGAGGAAAACTCTAGAAAACATGACCTCATTGTCCTAATCGGTATCAACCAGTATAAAAATACATTGCTAACATTATCAAAATGTGACTGCCATTTGACTTTTCTCAGGCTTAGGGAGCGAACAGATATTTTAATGTGATTTCGTTAGGAACTGCAAACCATGTAATTAGGATGGAATAATTACATTGGTTGGAATGGTTCTCAGGTAATTAGAAGCCTAGATATTTTTTTTTACCCATTTTATTCCTGTGTTTATGAAACACTGTACTTTTATAATGCAGTGTTAAAGCATTCTTGCACTTTGAATACTATCATTTGAATGATTTTATTTAATTTTAGTCAGGGTGTTGTAGCTTGATGTCTACTGATTAATTACACAATAAGGCATGACCAGGGGTAATGTTAATGGTCTGGTAATCACCCTCTAGAGATTGTAATGTGGCATGAGGCATGGCAGGTGCACATGCTAGAGGGTGATGTGTCATTAACATAACCCCAGGAGTGCTTATTGCTATTATAATAAAAATGTTTTAAAATAGTGTTAAACCTTGTTCAGCATATGATTATGCTCTACATGTATGTTAATAAAGATTAACATAAGGCTGTTAGAATGTTTACAGCCAATCAGAAGCTCCATTTCTCAGACCTTTTTATAATAACCACATACCCTATCATAGGTTATTGCGCTTATAACATGGGGTTACTCTAGTGTGATAAAACGACAGGGAAGTTATATAAAATGATGAAAAACTAAAGATTTTATGAAGTATCCTTCCCCCACACAAAGTAATACCACTGTTTCAATGCCACTCAAATATATTGCACATAGACGACAGGGACACTGTTTGGAGAGAAAAACATTTTAACATTTATTGACACAACATCACACTGACTGCCATAACATAACATAACATAACATAACATAACATAACATAACATAACATAACATAACATAACATAACATAACATAACATAACATAACATAACATAACATAACATAACACATCCCTCTGTGCAGTGCAGTAAGGAAAACATACCTCTTTGTTCCCGAACTACACACAAGACTGATATGAAGAATGGCGTGATAAGCAGCTATGGAGATTCTGTGGTACTACTGGTAAAACATTAAGGCACGCAAGTAAGGAAACCAGCAAACAAATAAACATATTCCTGACAGCTGTGGTCACATGATCTGCCCAATGCTCATACTGGTAAACATTAGAAACAGCAATTAAGTAGAGAGGTGGCGAGGACTGCATTAAGACTATCTGGCTGACTACAGGCTGCGAGTCTTGTTACTTGAAAACAGTAAGGATGGCCATGAACTAAACAGTTTGTTGAGCTAGGGTATGGTGCGGGGAAAAAACAGTGTCATAGGATGTATGGTGAAAGGAGTAGATACCACTGTTACTGCTACACATTAAGCAACAGGGAACATAAGCTAAACATTCGTGAACAAACACCGATTCTAATTGAAAGCAAGAGGATTGCACCACTTTCCTTGTCCCGGTGTCTCTCTGTTGCTGTTTGCTGTCAGTGTGGGTGGGGGTGGGGGCTCTCTCGGAGCTTCACTCCACAGGCAGCACTGGAGAGAGAGGTGACATTGCAGATGCAGTGTGGAAAACTTTTCCCGCTCTCTCAGCTAACACTATTTCTGTTGTCTTGCACAGTGGCAGAGCCGATAGAGACAGAGACATGCACTGACAGATAACACTGCTGCAAGTTTCAATAGCACACTGTGTCGGTGTCGCTCTCTCTCTCTCTCTCTCTCTCTCTCTGAGGAGGGCTCCGTGCACTATGACCACGACGGGGGAAACAGACTTTGGCAGCAGGGCTCCCTGTATATCAAGCACCCGCTCTATTGTCACCCTCTCTCTCTCTCTCTCTCTCTCCGACTCTCACAGGGATGGGGAATACCACATAGTCTTTCTGCAGGGCCTTCAGGAGGGGATACTGTGGATCGGCGGGGGAGGGGCACTGCTCTTGCAACTCAGGGAATTCTGATAGCCACTCCCTCTTGCAGTACAAACTCAACAAACCATCCAATATACACTGACCCTAAATAAACTGGCAGCTCCTGACCAGTCTGGTAATTTATTTATTTATTTAAAATTGGTGACCGGGAAAGGCACACTGAGCCAAGGCTCGTTTCCAGGTGCGACCCGGGTACAAGGTGTACTAAGTGGAAGGCAGAGACATGCAAGCAAGAAACAAGTTTCTGCCGGACAATACAGTGCAAGGACATTTCATAGTATTAGGTAGTGCAGTAACAATTTGGAACAGCCAGTGGGAAAAACGTCATGACATTTCATTTCTAAACAGTTGCTTATGCTGTATAGTTACAAGTGCATATATATACATATTTACAGTAGTGGTTAGTCCAGAAAGTGGTCTAGCAAAGAGAGGGTGCCGCGTGGGGGAGGTTGGGCAGTTTGAGCTGGCATCAGGAGTAATAGTTACTTGGTGTGGCTAACTGGGGGTAATACTGGGCCTGAGAGAGGAGGGATTTGCTGCGCAGCTTCGGCAGGGAGTAGGGGGGAGAAGCCTGAGTAGCTGTTTAAAGGCTGATAAAGAGGGGGCCTGTTGGAGGTTGGATGGAAGGTTGTTCTTAAGGATTGTTCTAAAGGAGTGGGAGCCGGTAGGAAAAGGCAGCTTGCCCAGAGGCGGGGGGGTGAGAGGTGGAAGGTGTGAGCGTGTCTGTGATAGAGTGAGTAGCCTGGGGATATGGCTTGGGAGAGGCAGGAGGAGAGGTAGGGGGAAGGGAGCCAAGCCAATATTTAACTATGAGAAAAGCGCTGTGGGCGGTCTGCCTGTGCGAGAGAGGCGTTAGGGATAGGGTGGAGTATAGGAGGCAGTGATGAGTGAGATGGGGGAGGCAGTGGCGAGCCGAATGAATGAGTTGAACAGGACGTCAAGTTTAGAAAGGGAGGAGTTAGGGGCTGTGCCAAAAATGATGTCCACGTAGTCCAGCACTGGTAGGATGGTTTTGTGAACTAGTTCACACCGAGTGGGAATGGGGAGCCTGGCTTTGTGGTGGTACAGGATGGCGAGTTTGGGCCGGAGTTTGGTACAGATGGCATCAACATGGGTAGCGAAGTTGAGGTTGGTGTTCAGCCAGACTCCCAAGTACTTGAAAGTGGATACTGATTCGAGGGGAACTTCATCCAAGGTGGAGATCAGAGGTGGGGCAGGTAGGGAGGCAAGCTTTTGTCTGGTACCAAAAACCATAGAGACTGTTTTTTTAGTATTAAGTTTTAGCTCGTTTTTCTGGAGCCAGGCTTGTACTTGGTGGAAATCGCTTTGGAGATTTGGGTGTACATTGTCATGAGGGACCTGTTGCATAGATAATGGTGTCATCAAGCGTACAGGTGCGTTTGGAGAGACAGGCAGAGGGAGGTCATTTATGAATAGGGAAAAGAGGATGGGGCCAAGGATGGAGCCTTGGGGATGCCTGAGAGGATGGGTGGGGGAGGAGTCACCTATTTGTACTTGCTGTTTCCTATTTTGGAGATAGAGTGGAACCAGTTTATGGCAGGTGGAGCAGCAGAGGTGGGAGACTGAATCAAAGGCTTTGCCAGGTCGATGAAGATGGCAGTGGTGGTTTGCCCCATGTCCATGGCTGAGAGGCTGGTGTCAGTTACACTTAGTAAGGTGGTGGTAGTGGAATGAGATTTTCTGAAACCTGATTGAAAGAGGAGAGGAGCTGTTTGTTGAGAGGAAAGGGGCAATTTGGATAGCATGAGGATTCTTGGATTTTGGTGAGGGAAGGAGGAGAGAGATGGGTCTGTAGTTTCCCAGAAGGAGGGGTCACCACCTTTATGGAGAGGAAGGATTTTGGTGAGTTTCAGGTGGAGGGACAGTGGCTGTGGTGAGTGAGAGGTTTAGTATGTGAGTTAGAGGTGTGGCTATGGCCGGGCGGAGATGCAGAGCAGCCTTGGATGCAGGCCATCTGGGCTGGTTTTGAACTGGTTCAGGGAGGTGAGAGTAGTGTAGACTTCCAGGGTGTGAAGAGGTGGAAAGTGAAAGCCATGGCGTTGGGGGATTGTGGAGGTGGGTGGAGGAGGGTGAGTCGGGCAGGGCAGAGGAGATGAAGAAGAGTTGAAGAGATTGGATACAGAGGCAGGGTGGAGATGACTTTGCTGTCGATGTTGAGGCTAAGACTAGCTTGTTTGGCAGGTGGGTTTATGAGAGAGTTTATCACCTTCCAGAAGGATGCCAGGGAGCTTGGTGCATGGCCAGTTGAGCCTTAAAGTAATGGGCCTTAGACTGATGGATTGCTTTGGTGCAGTTGTTTTTGAGAGATTTGTAGGATAGGAGGTCACAGGAGGCGAGGGAGGTTTTTTAACACCTCCAGACCTTGTCTCTGGTGCGACACAAGGTGATGAGGTTGGCTGTGACCCAGGGGTGGTGGTATTTTTTTTAATCTGGATTTCCTGAGAGGAGTGTGATGGTCCCACGTATTTAGGAAAATATTGCAGAAATGGGAAAGAGCAATGTCAACATCGTGAGCAGCAAAGACTGGGAGCCAGTCCGCATCTGACAGGTTGCGCTGTAGGGCGGATTCATCAAGGAGATGTAAGGGGCAGGTTACAATGAATTTGGGACTGGAGTGCGGTGACCGGATTTTACGAGTACAGTAGGTGGTTGCTTAGAGCATCAGAAAGTGTGCCTGAGGCAGTGATCCTGTGGGGGTGAGTGGTTAGGTTCCAGTCCAGAAGGGTGTGTTTTTGTGATCGGTGGTTTAGTCGGATGGGTTCCTGGATTAGCTGGGAGAGATTTAGGGCTTTGATCCTCAGGGCTACAGGTTTGGTGGAGGGGAGAGCCAGTCTAGGTTGAAGTCACCTAGAAGAATGAGTTTGCCCTTTGAGGTGGTTGATTAGATGGTTGAGATGGCCATGATGAGGAGTCGACCAGCGTGTCTACACAACTGCAGGTCTTAGATACGGATACAGTTCATTGATTGATTTGGGGTTGGACAAAGCAGACATCCATCACGGGGTTGGGAAAAGCAGACATCGGAGTTGCAGTGACAGGCAATTTCAATGGCTGCCGCGCTGTTTCAGTTTCATTGAGGAAGCAACAAGTCCTGATTCTTGAAGGATCTTGCCACGTGGACAGTTCACAGCAACTGTGTATATACCAGTGATTAATGCACAGTCACCTGATGCTACTACACTAATTGGATCTCTCTTTTTCCCAACCCCATGTTATAAGGAACCTTATAATAAGGGTAGACAGTTCTTTATGTCCACATACAGGTCATCAGTCTGTTATGTCACAGCCTAAATTATACTCCACAGTAACATCTTGTGTAATAGTTTCTGTGTTTTCACTGCTGTTCTTATAAAGTATCTGTAAAGAACCATTGTAGAGGCTGAGCTCTCTCTTCCAACTTGCTGTGCTTGAAACAAGATTGCTCAGTGCTTAATGCTTTATGATAAATTTATGCAAAGCATTGTGTATGCAGCATCAGTTGTTACTCTGGATTCCATCTTACCCATTTTAAAGGTCTTTAAAGGGGATCTGCAGTGATTGTCTTAGGTTTCTCAAGGAAGGGAAAAATTAAATGCCACCAGCTGTAATAACCCCCCCCCCCCTTACCAGTAGCAAGAGCAGAATGTTCACCAGTGACTGAGTGGCTCAGAACTGACTGTCTGGTGTCATCTTTGTGGGATAGCTCAGTGAGAGGAGCGTAGTGTAGAAAAGGTGGGAGGCCTTGTGGCACCAGGAGGAGTTGCCTTTGCTTTGAGTCTTCAAATGGTTGGTCCACCTGAGGAAGTGTCAGAGAGGGAAAAACAGCACATGCACTTGAGGAATTGAACAGGTCCTGGGATTTGGGGTAATTAAGATAGATTATAAATATATATATAGGGAGTATGTAGTGGTACCACTGGGGGGATCCTCAGGCCCCCTACAGACATTTAGCACCAGAGATAATAGATGAGACTCTGGCTGGAAGAAAATCTGTCAAGGTAGGAGACTCATCTACAGTATGGATCAGGTGACGCTAGGGTGTGAGATCCTCAGCACAGCTGCAGCTGTTTAGCTCCATGGAGGAGATGGCCTGAGAGGGCATGGCAGTCAGCGTAACCGGGTAGCACATATGTCTGTGAATGGTTTCCTGCTGAGCAGATCCTGGCTTACACTAGGAAAGGGACGTGCCGATAGGGGGCCATGCAAGAAGTACCCGACCTCGACATCTTAGCCTGCTAGTGTGGAGGTGAAACACTAGGGACCTGGGGCTCATGCCTTCATGGCAAGACACTAATGTCTAAAAGGAGAAATAGAAATGGAAGCATAATAGCTAAAACAACAGTTTTGCCTATTGCAAATCCCCATTAGGAAGGCAGGAGGTGGGAGCAGTTTGGTAAATCAGAAAACAATATCCTTAGGTTATTCTGGAAACTTGCACATAACAAAGGAATGGGGATGGCTGAGGTACAAGAATGTGAACAACAGTAATAGTAATGGCAAAGTGGTTACATATGAACAGTTCAGACAATAAAAGGTTATCATGCATCTCAGCAGGAATCTGTAATATTGGACAGACCAAAACAGCATATAGACAGGGGCAGGACCTGGATAAGTGACCCCAGGGACATGGATAATCTCAGTAAAACGTGCCATAAGACTTCGGCATCTGTGACGTCTTTGATGAGCAGCAAGAAGCTCTTGGTTTGTGCCAATGATGCTCCAGACCCGGGCAAGGTTAAAGCAATAAGGAGTTTTTTTAAGGAACCTTCTGGTGAGCATAAAGATACTCCTTAGACATGGGGGGGGGGGTCCCTGAGTCATGCCACCCTCTCTCCAGGGCAAGGGGAGAGAAACAGAGGTTACACAGCATAACTGGAAGGAGGAGTTTTATTTCTTCTGACTCTGTGTCAGCGAGAAATTTATGGGCAGTAGAGCTTTTTTCAGTTGGACAGGCTGTTTTTCCCTTAGCAGAGGAAATTTCACAGTTCTGGCACTTTGACACATCACTAACTGTTAGAGAACATGTAGTCAATGTTTACTGCTGGTCCCTGAGTGTTAAACAGCCCTCTGCTGCTTTTATTACACCATTAATTGCACTTAATGTAGCCACATTTCTGGTACGCTTGGCTAAGCTCTGAAAATTAAGTACAGGGCACTTTGTTATAAAATTCACTGTAATGAGCTCTGGTGGGACAGGGCCTGTTAAGTTTGAAATTACCTCAGGCCATTTTCGAAGGACTGCTTAAAATACTTCATGTCCTTAAAAGTTTGGAACCGGAAGAATCCCCTAAGGATACTGAATTACAGTTATTCTGAGATTAAATCAGTTTTATAATGTATGCCAAATAAAACGTTTTCTTAATTCCTTTAAAATTAAAATAATTAGATAAAAGTCTGTCTTAGGGAGTGTGATTATCAAATCCTTTATTAAATCATTTATTGCAAAAAAAGAAAAATTTTGGGAACTTCAAGATTTATTAAATTTCAGTTATACTGTTTAGCACAGTGGATTTATGTACCTCTGCTTGATCTTTGAGTTCAAAACCAGCCCTGGGTGCAAAAATGCCACCAGTGAACTGAGTTAAACTACTGTACTCCCGGCCCAGTTTTCATTTTTTCCTTCTTAGGTTTTTACAGTATTGGACTGGACTACTTGTATACCTGGAAATTTCCAAGCCTCTCATCCTCAGGTGTACTCCTCCCCATCTTTCAGACTCAGCAAATTCTTGCATATGTAATCTATTCTCTTATTGAACTGTGTTTTCTGGTCATTTTAGGTAAATACAAAATGCAAACGTAGAGGCCAGTATGTAAAATGTAAGCGGAATGCTAATAAAAGTGTGTCACCCCAGGGCCTCCCTCCATTCATTTTCCAGGTGGGCCCCCAATACAATGTTTCCAAGAGGACCCGCTGTGCTAAAGTTTGACCATGGGATTTCTCCCTGCCAGCACACACATTGGTTCAACCCTATGGACATGGTAACCCCACCCTCACCTAGCTGCCATTGCTGCTTATTCCTTCATGGCTTCTTCAGCCCCACCAATGTCAGGGCCTTGAAAGAGGTCCGTCCCCCCCCCCCAAAACAATCAGGATGTGATCTGGTGCATGCGGGAAAGCTCCCTGGTGGGGGTAGAGGGAGTCTTAGTGTACCATGTCTGTCATGATGATGATGGTGGCCACCGGTGTTTTTCCCTTCTTTCTTTTTATTCTGTTTGTGCTCATGGCATCCACCTGACCCTTGGCTGCATGTCAAGCCTGTGCCACACCTCAATCCCATTACCTCGCCTCTCCCTCTCCCGGGACTCACCTTGCTCTCAGGATACTCCCTGTGGCTTACCACCCAAGGCAGGGCCCTTAGACTGGGCCAGGTCTCTTGGAAATACCATATCCAGTCATACGGGGAGCGCCAAGGTCAGCGAGTGTGCAGTCTGAAGGTGTCACAGGGCTGTCATACTGAGGTGACCTCCATTTTTCTCCCATGAGGATGCATTATTCTAGGACATCATGTCATGCGTGCCTCTGACAGTATTGGAGAAGTCCTCCCTTCCCTTACAGTCCCCATTACACTTTCTCCTGTGGTCACCCAGGGACTGGCATAGCAGAGGGTATCTGTCACCATTCCTACCTCCCTTCCCATAGGAAAGAAACATCCACAGGGATGCTCGACTTTCCTCTCCCTAGTCAGTTCCCAACAACCCAGGCTCACTTCCTAACATGGGTCTCCAGTATCGTGAGCAGTAGCTACCACTGTGCCAACAGGCTGGCTTTCCGTTTTTTCCTCTGCCCTCCACCACCTCCACCCACATGGTGATGCTGTACAGCCTGTCACTGGCCTCACTGCAAGCAGCTTTCCCTGAGTGGAACTGGCTCCCTGGTCATGTCACTGGGGTCTCTGCTCTTCTGCCCTCAGCATGGACATCCATGCATTCCAGATCTGCTTCAGAACCTGAATCCCCAACTTGACAGAGCATCGTGGCCCTCTCTTGCTAAAGAAATTCAAAATAAGGGCATTCATATCAGGAACTGTATGGTACTTTAGCAGCATTTCATGGAGTCAGCGATGGAAGACATGGGGACTAAAGGCTTGCGTTTAAAATCAGTTATGCATTTAAAAAAACAAGGAAATTGCTAATTTGCAGCAGTGTTAGGTTTATGTAAAATATTTTGAGGGAATGTGTCAGACTCCCCACCTTGTGTGGCAGAATGGTGGTGAAGGTAAACAATTCCTTGTTCTCCTACATAGCAGACTTCTTTCCCATTATGCATGAACTATGAAACTTGTCTTTCATACAGTAAGAATGTTTAAAAGCAGCGCGAGTGAAATTAAGCAAGCAATTTGACCCTGCCCTTTTTCACTATGAAAGATTCCAGGCATCTTCAGTTTAATTTGGTGATAACATTTTCTAGCTCCGTAAAATTTCAGTATTTTATTAAAGTTTTCATGCAGTTTTTCTCCAGAAAAAAGGTGACCATCACATTTGGCTTTGAAATACCATAGTATTCTTGGTAAAGGTTCGGATCAAGAAAAATAAAACAAGTGGTGTGCAGCATAGGAAGTACCTATTAACTGTGGCTCAAACTAACTTTCTATGAAAAACATTTTTCGTTGCACTGCTACTTTATTAAAGCACATTATCTTGTTTAAAATATAGGTGGAAAGGAATAATGGCAGAAACTACAAGAAATCATGTGAGGTACCCACAATTCACTACTCCAGTAGACAGAGATGCAGAATACATGTGAAAAGATGCTGCAACTTAAGACTCGGAGAACCTTGCTGCTTAATCATCAAATGGCCCTCTGTCTCCTGAAGCATGCCTACTTTGTCGAAATTGCTTTGAATGACCACCCAGAATTATATAGTTTCTTCCCAAATTTCATCCACTGTCTAGTAAAGATACTAACCATTCTGTACTTGTGCATTTGAATACTGGCACACATTTTCAAAAGAGATGGGCAGCGCATCTCTGGAGCAACGTCAATAGAGGCCCATCTGAAAAGATGCTCCAAACTCTCATATTCAAAGGAGGGAGATGGGGCCCTAATTAAGATGGGCCACTGCCCAAAGTTAATATATGCGCCCAAGTTGAGAGGGCGTGCCCATGAATATAATGGACATACGAATGTGCCAGCAGAAACAGACCACCCAGTCTATCTAAGTCTGCTCAAGTGTGCAGCCAACACTCCTAGTTTGCAGCTGCTCACGCCCTGCCCTTTGTCATTCCATTGCCACCCCCATCTCCCCACCCTCACTCTCCCTGTTCCTGTCCCTGTCCCATGCCCTTTTGAAGCTGTTCACAGATTTACACGATACCACCCATTCTGGTAGGGCATTCCATTTGCTACCACCTCTCTGTGAAATAGTGTCTCCTCATTTCCTTCCTAAATCTTCCCCCTATTCTTAGCCCATGCCCCTGGTGACCCCTCCTTAACTTAAAGACCCCACCTGCCCCATCCTTATTGATTCCCTCAGATACTTGAATGTCTCTATTATGTCTCTCCTGTCCCTGCTATCCTCCAGGGTGTACATATTCAGGTCTCCCAGCCTGCTGTCATAGACTCTCCCTGTATTCCACATATCATCTTTGTTGCCCTCCTCCTGCACCTCTCCAGTAGCCTGATATCACACTTTAGGTATGGCCTCCAAAACTGCACACAATACTCTAAGTGTGCGGCCTTACCAGCGACCTGTAGAGGGGCAAGATCACCTCTCTTCACCTGGATAAACCCCCTCGCTATGCACCCCAACATTTTGTTCACTTTTGCAGCTGCTCTCCTGCACTGGGCAGTGTTGTTCATGGTCCCTATTATCATTACCCCTAGGTCCTTCTCCTCCTCAGTGATCCCCAGCTCAACCCCCCACCCCAGCCAGTATTCTCTCCTTGGGTTCTTCACCCCAAAGTGCATAACCTTTACACTTCTTTGCATTGAACCCCAGCTGCCATCTCTCTGACCACTCCTCTAGCTTGCGTAGGTCCCCCTGCAGCTACTTCCATCCCTGCTCTCCATCTACCACAGATCCGATTTTGGTGTTGTCAGCGAACAGACTATGTTGCTCACCGCCCCATGTGCAATGTCTGATATGAAGAGCCCAAACAATACTGGCCCCAACACAGAGTCCTGTGGCACCCCACTCATCACTGACCTTGGAGTTGAGAGCTCTCCTTTCATCACCACCACCCATTGCAGCCTGCCACTCAGCCAGCTTGTAATCCAGTTCATCATTTTTGCCCCTACCCCTACACCAGTTAGGGTCTCCCCAAGCCACCCATGAGGCACTGAATCAAAGGCCTTGCTGAACTCCAAGTAAAGAACATCCACTGCATGACCCTTATCCAGCTCACCTATCACCCAGTCATAATATTGTATGAGGTTGGTTTGACAAGACTTCCTTGATACAAACCCATGCTGCCTCAAATCCTGGAGGCCACTGTCCTCCAGGTGCAACACCAGTCTTTCTTTTAGTATCGTTTCCATAAGTTTGCCTACTATGGAGTGAGAGTTACTGGATGATAATTACCTGGTTCATCCTTGGCCCTCTTGTGTAATGGTACTACATGTACCATCCTCCAGTCTAATGGTGTATAGATCCGCCAGTGGCTCCGCTAACACCTCCGCCATCTCCCTCAGCACCCTGGGGTGGATACCATCCAGCCCGGGTGCCTTGTTTACCTTTAGTGCCCTCAGTCCCTCTAGGACTCTACTTGCCTCAATTCTTCCATCTGTCACCTCCTCTCCCCCGTCCCCACCCTCCTAACCCATGCTGGTAGTGGTGCCCACCTTTCTTCCATGAACACTGAGCAAAAGGATTCATTCAGTGCTTCTGCCTGCTCCTCCCCCTTTTCCATCCACTCCTCATCCCTTTTTATCCTCAGTATTGTCTTCTTGCACTTCCTTTTTTCCCTGATGTATCTGAAAAAGTCTCCCCACCCCCAATTAATTCCTGTGCTAATCTCAGCTCCCTCTGGGCCTTGGCTTCTCTCACTTTTCTAGTCACCTCCTGGACCATCTTGCATATTCCTTCCTGTCCACTTCCTTCCCTGTCCTCCTAAACCTCTGGTGCACCACTTGTTTTTCCCTCACCACCTCCACAACCTCGCTGTTCAACCACCATGGTTTTCTTGCTCTGCTCCTCTTACTCTGTGCCTTGGTGCAGGCTTCTGTTGCCTCTGTAACCCCCATTTAATAATATCCCATTTCTGCTCCATGTCCAACTCCTGCCTTATGCCCTCCAGTTTCCCTTTCAGTACTTCCTGCATCCTCCCAAAGTCCACCCCTGAGTTTACTACCGGTAACTGATTTCTGGCTCCCTGCACATCGTGATATTAAACCCCACCGTTTGGTGATCGCTGTTGGCTAGTGGGTACTCTATCTTTATTTCCCTCTCTGCCTCCCCATTCGACAATACCAGATCTAAAGTGTTCTTTAGCCTAGTAGGTACATTAACCAACTGTACCAGGAGGCCCTCCTGGATCGCGTCCAGGAGCACTTTCTCCTAGCACTGGAGGTGACGGAATACTCCAGTCAACCCCGGCAAGTTGAAATCCCCACAATGACCACCTTCTCTTTCTACATTCCTTTTGATTTGTCCGCTAACTTCCTGTCAAGCTCCTACCCAGACTGGGGCCAATGACCTGTATAACACCCAAACCTCACTTTCCTACTCCTTGAGTCTAGGAGCTGCAGCCAGATTGCCTCTGTTCTCCTTTCTTCTCCCTCATCCCTTGTGCATTTGATCCTGTCCCTCACACAGACTGCCACCCCACCCCTCCCCTCCTTGTGGTCCTTTCTGTATAATTTGTATCATGAGATTGTCAGATCCCAGTCCTGGTGCCCAGTTGCCCATGTTTCTGTGACAGCTGCAATATCCACCCTCCACCTTGCTAAGAGTGCCTGTAGTTCAGCGGATTTGTTTCCTAGGCTTCTTGCATTCAATGAGACCACCCTCCATAATGCCCCCTTCCCTTCACTAGCCTCCATCTCCTCCCTTCTACTCCTTCCTTTTTTGGCTGCCCCGAGTCCTTCCCTGCTAGCCTGGGGGTAGGCTGTGACTCCACTCTATCAGATACCCACCTACCTGCTGTCCACTTGCCACCCCACCATCTAGTTTAAATCCACCCTTGTTGCAATATACCTCCCCAGTCCTTGCTTTAATTCCTCCTTCCCCTTCCCACTGCAGCCTATCTATTGCAAACAGGTTGTTATTATCCCAAATACTGCCCCAGCCGCCCACAACCCCATATCCCTTAGTTCGACACCCATTCTACTAACCATGTGTTCAACTCTCTAATCCTCTCCTTTCTCACTGTGCTTGCGCAAGAGGTACTGGGAGCACTTCAGAGAAGACCACAGACTTCCCAGTCTCCTCGCTTCAACCTTCCCACATCCTCAGTCCTCTTCTTTGTTACCTCCACCATTTCCCTGCTAGGTCATTTGTCCTCACATGTACCATGAGTGTGGTTTCCTCCTACCCTCTTTATGCACCTTAGGATTGCCTGTTCTGCCATGTCTGCCTTTGATCCTGGTATGGACTCCACCCATATCCAACTGTGCCTCTTCCCTTGCTGCCCCATCTGATCCCTTGAGTATGGAGTCCCCAACACCAGTACACCCGCCTCCTCTTTCCTTGTGCCTATCGCCACCCCCACTCAGGTTCTCATTTTGGAGCGACTCAAATTGTGTTTTTATCATGTGCCCCAGTGTCTTCCCCTGCCCCTCCCAATTAAGCCCCTCCTCCTCCTGTTTGACTGCCAACGTCCCTCTCCCCTCACCTCTCCAGTATTATCCTCCCCTGCCACACCATGCACAATCTCTCAAATAGTAATGCCCCACTCCTTCTTCTTTGTGAGTGCTATCCCTGTGCAGTCACCTCCTGCATCCTCCTTCCCATGTGTTGCTAGTAAAGTAAACATGTTCCCTATCCCCTTTGCCTTACTATGTGTTTTCTCCTCCCTCCTGCCTACTGCTGCTTCTCTTTTTCTAGGTCCTACTAGAGTCCACCCTTCGTCAGTTGGCTTCCTGTCTAATTTGCCCCCTTCCCCTCCCTTGACCCGCTGTTCCTTCTCTGTGGTGCCCCCACAATACTCTCAGATGTCAGCCCTCCTACTGACGCAAACCTCCCCTCATCCTTCAACCTCCCCAGCTCCCTGCTAAGCCATTGAACTTCTTTCTCGAGCCTCCTTAGCCTGTGGCATATTGAGCACCTTCCCAGCCTCCACTTTATATTATCCGCATTGCTGCCCCACAAACATTGCACCCAACAATCCTCTACCTATGGTCCACACTACCTATACTGCCTCCACACTAACTATCCCTACAGAAAGTAGAATTAACTAATCCTAGCCTAGCCTCTAACAGATATTTTACCTGATATATTCCAGTTGAAGGCCCTCCACAATATCCACCTATCACAGTAATCAGCAATTCATTGTGGATGCTGTACTCCTATTTGAGACCTACCTATGTTTTTCCCTGCCCCATGGCTGCATTATTGGATAGAACTGCATGAGCTGCACCTGCAGACCTTCCTCCAATTGCAGGGCAGGTGTTCCCCATAAATGAGCTGTGCTCTAGGGAGGAGGTGGGGGAGGGTGGGATTAGGGCCCACACCCGACTCTCAGAGTGTATCAGTCCTGTGTCTGCCCTCACTGCACCTCCAAGCACTGCAACCTCCCTGGAGGAAGGTCCCACACAAACACAAACACTGTATTAAGCAAGTCAACACTCCTGCCTAAAGTCCACAGACTGATAAAGAATTTAAAGCTTATCCAGCAACTAAAATCCTTTCCCCAGCTGCTCAGCAAAAGCAGGTTCAGACAACCTCTGCCAGACCCCAAGCGTTTCTGCAGTACTGCTATGTGAGAAGCCCTGGTATTTAAGCCCCAGTGAGCTGTAAATTGATCCTGGCTGAGAAGGACAGAAACTTCCAGAACGTTGCTCACAATGCCTGCAGAAAAGTAAATGAATATCCAGCTTCCACTATGGATCCCCCACACCACACAAACACTGTCTTAAATAAGTCAGCACTCCTGCCTAAAGTTCACAGACTGATAAAGAATTTAAGCTTATCCAGCAACTAAAATCCTTTCCCAACTGCTCAGCAAAAACAGGTTCAGACAATCTCTGCCAGACCCCAACTGTTTCTGCAGTATATCCCGCACAATGGGATATTCAGAAGTGCAGGAGATGAGCCGCGCAAAGTTAGGCATGGACAAAGCATGCCTAACTGCCGGCCACCCACAGGCAGGCTGCAGTACTGCAAACAGCACACCTGCCGCCCCTGCCGCCCCCCAGCCCTGTTGTCCACTGCTCATGTATGTCCAAAGCACCCCTGTGCTATTTGAGTGGAACAGCCCACCCAGCCCGATCCCAATGCCAAGGTCCGTACAAAAGCCCAGTGCCATAGTAGTTACCCTCAACCGGTTCCATACCCTGGTGCCCCTAAACAAACAACAGAGCCCCTGTCCTATAGTGTATGGTAACCCCTCCCACCTGATTCCCATCCAAGCAGCATACAACCTGCCGTAGCATACTCTCCACTGTCCCTGAATGTCAGAACATCCCTGCTGTTGCCCCAAAGTGACACTCTGTCCCACCAAAAACTTGTGTTACCATGACCAAACAGTGGGGACTGTAAGCACATGATAATATCAAACAGTACAGTAACAGGCGTATTATGCCTTGGTAAATCCATTGTAACACAAGGCCCCTCAGTTCACCAGCTTCCTGAGTGGATATCACCAATCGTGAGGATGTGTCTCTGAATGGTCCTTTGTCCCTGATATATGGAAGCTTTTCCTGATATATGTGGCAGGAGGTTGGGGGTATGACTGCCAGCCACACATGGACCATACTGTACCATCCCCCACCCCAATACCCTGATCCCCATTCAAGCAGGAATCCCACCCATGTATATCCCGTGACTGCATGTACTCCCCACCCCATCGCCGGCCCATGATCCTGTGTTGCAAATTATCCCCATAACCAAACATTTCCATAGTAGGAATTTCAAGACATGTGCCGGTATTACATATTCTCCGCCATCTTCTCTCTGAGCCAGCCACCAACTGTTGAGTTCGATATGGCCTCTTCATAACAGATGCACTCATTGGTGGAGTGCATCTGTTGTACAGAGATTTACCTTGACAGATCAGTCGGTGGCTGGATGTGGAGGTGAGCAGAGAGCTGTGCCAGTTGCCAGCTTGGGGGTGGTGCGGGGAGGGGGTCATGTGTACCAGGGTGGTGGGGCCACTACACTGTGGAAAAGTGAAAACGTGGACCGTGTGCTATGGAGGGTGTTTGGACCTGGGCTGCTGGTAATGAATTCTCGGTTGAGGTTCGGGGCAGGGGACGGGTGGGGGACCACACTAAGCGACCTGGGGGTTCCTTGTGGTTCTGTCTGGGCTGCGGGGTGGTGCAAGCTGGCTGGTGCAAATTATTGGTCAGTTTTGCGCCTTGCATGCCGGATGGCCTCATTTGCACATGCAGGCTGAATATTGAAAATTTTGGACTGGCGCATCTGGAGATGCGTCGCGCATCCCTATTCCCAGTATTCAGCCCATCCCCCAGGATGTGCTGGTGCATTGTTGGCCATCCCCATTTGCGCTGGCCGCACAGGTTGCTATATTCACACAGGATCAGATCGCGCATCTGGTTTGAATATAGCATTTTTTTGTGCCGGTCCATTTATTTGGGTGGTGCATCTAGATGCGCCGCACATCTCCAGCCTTTTGAATATTCTGGCCACTGTATATTAACAATGGCAAGAAAATTTCCTGAACTTGGTCAGTGTCCCTGGCACAGTGAGGCTACCCAATTCCAGCACGACCTCACTGTATCAACTCCAGGCACATATATGACCTGATTACATGAAGACTGCATGTACAGATCACTGCTCACATTCGTGTCAGAACCAGTTTCTGCTATCATACACTGAGTGACACTTTTGTCTTCAGCAGTGTATCCGTCAGCCAGAACCAAATGGAGAAAAGACACACACACAAGACATTTAAGGAATAACTCCGTCCCCCATGCTGCACAAACCGCTGTTTTTATTTCACATTGAAAGAAACTACTGCACGAGCACCCAAACAGCATCTGCATGCACTGTAATGAAGTGGCGGGCATCACTCACTGCTGGACCATTTCTTCAAGAAGCCGCAAGCAGTGGCTCCTCATTCACTCCTGCTACCTCTTTCGGCTCACAAAAAAAGGAAAAAACAAACACACTTTACCGATCCCTTGGTAGGCAGCAGGACCGGAACAGCCAGCATGTTTCTAGCAGTATACCGATCACACTCAGTATAGTGCAGAAGTGCAGGGCAGATGAGATTGTGACTCACCCAGTCGCCTTCACTTAATTGTGTTTCTCTCACTCCCAGTCTCCCTTGCAGCTGCCACCAGTGAAACTTGACCCAGATTATCTGCCACAGACTAGGACACCATCACATCCTAACAGGAACACAGAGGAAAGACTGGGGCCAGCCCATTGCAGAGACAGACCAACTCATTTATCAGCAGCACCACCTGCTGGCTAAACAGGTCTATTTTTTTTCCTACATATACCTCCACTTTGATAAATTAACTGAAAATCAGTTCAAAAAATGCTTTTTTTAATGTTTTCCTTTTTTTTTTTTTTTACCTGAACGAGCTACTGTATAATAGCAATAATGCACTCCAGGGTGTGGATTGTGCTGGAAAAACCTCACTTTTGGGGCGTTGGCTGCACTTGGCCTGCAGTCTCGTGCCCAAACACCCCAGGCTTGAAGTTATCCCAGAACAATCCACATCCTGTCGTGCATTATTGATTAATTCTGTGTCTTGTAGTTTGCAAATACGTTTTGAGTGTCCCAATGCATGAAACATAGAGCTAGGCATAATTTTAATACGTAGCTTTGCACAGTGTTTGAAAAATACACTATGTTTTTGCAAAACCCCATGTACTTCCAAAAGTGGATTTCACTAAAAGTATTCCATTTCAAAAGTGTGACTTAAGCTGGCCCTGTGGCAAAAGCTCAATCCAGCTCTCTCACTTGAGGCAGGTGGGTTCCTAGATACACTGTGGGGCAGCATGCACAGATATGTGTGGAAGGGTTGAGGCTGCTCATGCAGTGGCACCTCCTATTGATTGCAGGGAGCCTTGGTCTTACAGGTGACCACATGATGCTGGTTCTTCTTCTACAGGACAGCACAATCATGTTGTACAATGCATGCATCACAGGGGAGATTGGAGGCACTAAAGTGGAGTAAATCCCCTACTGGCTATAAATGACAACACCCCCCCCACACACACACACCTGCACTAGGTCCTGCCACGATGCACCTCCCCCTTCTGCACCAATGGACATAGGTTTTCCACTGGGCAAGCCCTGTCCTGGGGGTCCTGCTGGAGGGGTAAACTGGAACTGATCAGTAGGAGATCTCAGTAGGCAGAATGGCTCATGGAGACCAGGAGGTTTAGCAAGAGCAGGAGTGGCCTCATTAAGCTGAATGGCTGGTGGGGGGTGTAGGAAACCACAGTAAAAACACTGGGGTACATGCCCCCAAGGTACAACAGTACTAACAGTAGGATCCTTCAGGCACCCTGCCCTCCCAGTTACACCATCTGAGGGGTTCCATGCCTATAAAGACTACTAATGTTACTACATTTTTGCATGAGGAGTCTTATGCAGGAGAGCATTTGACTAGTATACAAAATATTTAAAAGGAACAGTACATGATGACCCAGCACCGTAAAGTCAAGCAATAGCTCACTTTTGACCATTTTAACTTCTAAATGTGTGCAGATTCAAAACTGAAAATGTAAAAGTGCAGACAGTTTGCATTTTGACCAATTTTAGTACACCTTTCATTAAAACAGTGTATTTTTAGCAAGGCACAGCATGGAAAAAATGTGAACTTTAAACACAGTACAAAACAAGCATTTGTCAATGCCGAATGTTTGCTTGCTGGTATTAGCATTGGAAATGCAGAAGTTAGAGGGATGCAGAATAGGAATGGCAGTGAAGTATTGAACTTCACGCCAACCCCACCTCCAGCCTGCAGAGACGGACAGGCATTGGGGTATGCGTTTGGGTTGTCGCCCATAACGTTCATGCCATTTCATTTCACCCTATCCTGCAGACACGTGCTGAGGTGTGCCTTGGGGTGTTCAGCTTTACAGTCACCCCATTCTATAAGGACATACACTGAAATGGGTGCAGTATAGGGGAATGGGGTGAACTCTGGGGCCAAAAGAGTCCAAGGCATACCTTGATGCCTGTCACTGGCTGCAGGGTGGTGGGGTGGGGGTGGAATGGCATGAGCATTACAGTCGGCAATCTAAAGGCACACCCCTGATGCCTGTTAGTCTGTACAGGGTGGGGACGTTATGGTTAGAAACCCTAATGCCCCAGGCGTTTGTTGGTATTTGCACTACAGATTTTCAACATGGCATTTTGTGACCCCCTCCTTATGAAAGCATTTGGGACCTCTTCTCATGAACTTTGGCACTGTGATTTTGTTAATGTGTCCCGAACTTTGAGTTCCTACAGCGACCGTGCCATTCTCGCCAGATGTACAAAACACAGCTCAGGCAGGATGTGAAGAATGACAGCTGTACCATTCATAGAGGGGTGTGAAGAGATGACAATGTTGAAAATCTGTAGTGAAAATATTAAAAATACTCAAACATCCGGGCTTGCTTGGAAACTGCAGCGCACGCGAGTAACAGTCATTTAGTGGAATTTGTTCACCAATTTTCAACATAGGCATTTTGTGACCTCTGCTCATGAGCAGTGTCACTATGATTTTCCTAATCTGTCCCAAACATTGATTTCCCACAGTGACTGCGCAGTTCTGCACCAGATGTGTAAATGCATATTTCGGGCAGGATATGAAAAATGACAGCTGTGCTGTTCATAAGAAGGTGTGAAAAAATGCCAGTGTTGAAAATCTGGAGTGAAAATATTACAAATGTGCGAAATTACGAGAGTGCGTGGAAACTGCGCAACATATGCTTTAATCTGTCCTGAACACTGACTTCCCACAGTGACTTCACTATTGTGTGCTGGAAGTGTGGAAAACATTTCAGCCAGGATGTGAAAAATGACAGCTGTACCGTTCATAAGGAGGTGTGAAAAAATGCCAATGTTGAAAATCTGGGGTGCATGGAAACTGCACAACACACGCTTGTAACACAGTCATTTTGTGGACATTTGTCACCAAATTTTCAACATAGGCATTTTAGGACCTCTGCTCATGAACAGTGTCAGTGTGATTTTCTTAATGTGTTCCGAATGCTGATTTCCCACAGCAACCACGCTATTCTGTGCTGGAAGTACAAAAACACATTTCGGTCAGGATGTGAAAAATGAAATCTGTACTTTTCATAAGGAGGTGCTGAAGAATGCCAATGTTGAAAATCTAGAGTGAAAATATTACAAATTCATGAAAATTACGGCGTTCCATTGGCAACTGCGCAGCGTTTGATGGTAAAACTTTTGAGAGCCCATCTCATGAACAGTGGCACTGTCATTTTGTTAATTGGTCCCGAAGATGATTCTCTGCAGTGACTGCGAAATCACCTTCGGGACAAAATAACGCCATGACAGTGACTGCATTCATGAGGAGGGTGTAAGTAACCATGTTGAAAATTTTGTGCCAAAATTCCCCAAAATGCTTGAGATATGTACCAAAGTTGAAAAAAAATACATCTATGCCATACAGTTTATCAGCATTTCTTCAGTTCACGGTCGGCTTTGAAGAGTGCAGGCGTGTTCCCAGTCCACTGAAGATCATTCGCCAGGCTCTGGAGTAAGTATTGGGTGTGGGGGTGTGGGGAGGTAGAGTATGCAGAGGGTGGGCATGGGTTGGGGAGGGGCACGGAGACTTGAGGACCGTTTTCTTGTTTCGGGTGAAAAAAGAAAACACAGACAACATGGGTTGTTTTTCTTTTTACAGGTGTATTTGGCACATTAGGGTGGGCTCCCAGTGTGCCACTGGCGCATTTAATGAGGAGGATCATAACTGACAGGGATTGGGCCCGGTTGGCACAGAAATGGAGCAGGCGCATGATACCGAGGGGGATTGGGCACTCCTCTGCACAGGCAAAACATGACTGTGGGGCCATTATGCTGACGAGGATTGGGCTCCCCATCGGCAAATTAAACTGGGAAGGGAGGACTGAAGCTGGGGGGATTGGGCCCCCATCAGCAAAGAAGCCTGTTTTGGGGGGCACATGATGCCGAGGGGGATTGGGCACCCCCTCGGCACGCAACAAATGGGGAGCATTATGCTGACGGGGAGTGGGCTCCCCAGTTGGCAAATGAACTGGGTCAGGGGCATGCTGATAGGGGGATTGGCCACCCCCGTCGGCTTTCATGGGGCTGTGAGGTGGCGGCAAGCCACCATCATGTTTACAAAAAATGGTACACTAGGCAAGGTACCGCCCTGCAATGATGGGTCGCTCCCTCATTGCAGCAGAATAACTGATGCTGCAATGATGAGGCGGACCCTCATTGCAACAGCAACTAGTTTCAACATGGTGGCACTTTTGGAAACCAATGTCATCAGCATAGTGTGCCTGCATTGGTCCACCAGAGCCAAACCCCCAAATGCAGTGCGCTGTTGGCTGCCACAGTGCCGCACCTCCACAACCTGCTTCTTTCCTAAGCTGCGCATAATGTTTCTTGCGCATGCTGAAGCAAACATAAAAATGAGCTAAATGGGAACTTTGCAGAATTTTGGAGCAATTAGACAAAAGAGAAATAAAAAATGCTGCACATTCTCACTTACATTAGGTATAATTTCAAAGCATATCTGCAGTAATGCTTACTAGAAGGTGGCATCATACTTGATTCAGCAGAGAAACAAATGTCTATCTGCAGTGTGCTGAATTGTTTAGTTAGTGCCTTGTTGCTGCACAGTATGTTCATAGGCGATAGGAATTGCAGTTTTGCACAACCAAGCATTTTGATATTGCATGCACATACCTGAGCTATTCAGATAGGTGGGCTATGCAGTTTACTTCACATCTGCACATCTGTTCACAACTCCTGGATTATCAGATTTTGCATTGTTTCATAGTACCATCTAGTTCATATCTTGAGAACCTCTTGTACTGGGGTTGCTGTGGTGTCAGCAATCGTGCCTGCCCCGCCCCAGGATGAGAAGTACTGCTATTGACTGCACTACTTCCCAGCGATGGTTGCCCATTCGTGCATCCCAAACTTGCTTCCGAATCTGGGTCACTGGCATGACAGCATGCTGGACCAGCGAGTTGCCCCATGCAGCCTTACGCTTTAACATGATCCTACTGTCTGTGTATTGAAATTGCCACAGATGCACCTTCAAGTTGATGAATACATGTCATTTTATGTGTATGTATGTTCTGATATGTTGAAAAATCAATAAAAACTTTTAATTACAAAAAAAGAAAAAAGAAATTGCCACAGATGTTTGTGTTAAACGTGGCCTTTGAAGTCTGTCAGACTTGCAGTACTTTTATGGTCTTGGAGCATGCATTTGACTTCTATGAAACTCTCTTCCATCTGAGTTTCCATCAGCTCACTCAGTGAATGCCTTCAAGGGAGCTTTAAAAAAATAATATTTTTTTTTGAACTAGCCAGCTGCTTTTGCCTTCCTATTTATTGTTTTATTTATGCTGTGTATTCATGTATCATTCATTATTGTTTTGTTCTTCCTGTAAGGTACGAGCCATTTGGAGAGGGCGCCATAGAAATAAAAGTTGCCCTGCCTTGCCCTCAGTGTGTGGCTCAGGAAACGCACGTCTCTCTGGAGCCACGCTGCGTCTGCACATTGTGAGATAGGTGTATTGGCTGGTGTCTGGACTATTTGTGCTACAGCATTTGGAACTGTATGCATACTTTTGCCCAAGTTCATACACAGTTGAAGGAAGATGTAGCAGTAGCTCTGTGCCTTCAGGGCGCCCATTTGAGTGCTTTTTTAGGAAGATAGCATATCATTTCCCACTTGGTAGCATGTGGCAGAGTTCATATATGGTGAAGAATGGAACTTCTGTGATGTCTGATATGAGATGATATGTTCATACATAATCTTTCCCCTTTAGACCTATTTGTGCCATGGGCAACCACCATGCTTGATATGCGTAACACAAATAATACCCGAACATGGTGTACATTTCTCATCCTCTCAGCTGTGAAGCTTTTTTACAGAGTTCCTGTGTCATTTACATGCAACAATCTTTCAGACAGACTCAGCCCTAGGAGCGTGGAAAGAGGAAAGGCCTCTTAATACACCAGGAGTACTCATCAATTTTGGGTATAGATGAACTGACGTGGTAATGGGAGAGGAGCTTTGTATTGTTCAAAACCTTACTATACTGACCCTGGCCATCCTGAATTAGAACACAGTATTGTTTCTTTGTTCCTCTGTTCTCGCTCTACTTGTGTTCCTTTATTCTTTTACCTTGGTAAGTATACAAAAGTAAACATAAATATATTAGTGATCAAACTTGTTATTCAAGAAATGAATAGTAAGTAGCGTGGTTTAAAACATTAAAATGTGTTGTGTTCATATTGATTCATTATTACTAGATGTGGTAGCCAAGTTGCTGGGGCAAAAGATGTGCACTTAGCAGTTCTGTTACTGAAAATACATTTTTATTTTATTTATTTTAGCCTTGTGGTAACCAGGTAAGGCCCACTAGGCACAAGTGCCTGTTTTCAGGGGGCGACCTGGGAGCACTCGGCGGTTAAATGATTTGCTCAGAGTCACACAGTACAGTCATATAGTACTGTAGTAATCTAAGATTGGAAGGGATATCATGGCTGCCACCTCACCCTCCCATCTTCACAAGCAGTAATGAAATAACTGTGTTAAACACACATATACTAGTTTACAGGTACTCTCTACCCACTCTACTACCCAGGGCTCCCTATTATTCTCTTGGTAAGCAGAAGTCTGTGTAGGCTTACCTTGAGGGTCTCTTCTGACTTCATATCCACTGGCTTCACTGGCACATTGTTCCATAATGCACCACTCTGAGAGAAAAGAGCATCCTAACGTTATCCCTGAATTTACCACAGCTAAGGTGTATCTCTGTGTCCTGCTGGCGGACACCAGACCATACATCCCAACCTACTCAGTCATGCAGCTACCCATGAACATGCAGAAGACAGAGGTCATATCCCATCTCAGCCTGCTTTTCTGCAGGGTGAACATATTAAAGGTCTCCAGCCTCTTTGTAGCTTTGCCCTCCATACCCTTGCTCATTTTGATGACTTTGTATTGCACCCTCTCGACAGCTTCAATGTCCTTTTTGTATTGAGGAGCCCAGAACTGCACACACTACTTCAAATGGTACCTGACAAGGCATTTTTTTAATCACACATTTTTCAGATGGTGTAATCAGTTTGTAAAAATGCAAACTGCAGGAGAGATACTGTTTGCCATGCTGGTGCCCCAGGTTTGTGTCCTGCCTGGATCCACCATGTCTGGTCAACAGAGGAGAAGACTGGGGCCCTTGTGGACACTTTTCTCATCTGCAGTGGTAGAAAACACTCAAACTGCTCCTCAAAAAGTTGCTTCATTTATTTATTTTTTATTTTATTTAGTAGAAATCAAAATTGCTTCAGGAGGTGCTTCGCTGTAGGCACAAATTGATGTCTGTTGATGATGACAGTGGCATCCCCCAGGATGAAACCCAATTCGCAGGATGCAGCACTCTCTAGGATCGCTGCAGCGAGATTCATAGAGAATAAAACATAATATAATTAGTCCTTTTGTAATTCAGGAAAATGTGACACTGCCAGGATGAAGTGAATGCCATTTTCCTGCATGACAAAAGGGACTAATTGCCATTGAAATTACATTGCTTTATTCAGTGGGTCTGCTGCAGCATACTGCAGAGTGCTTTAAAAGTGGGGTTTGTCCTGGGGGACGCCATTGTAAGCGAAATAAGCTGCTAAATGCTGGAGGAGGAAACCTTGGCCTTAACCAAGTGCTCCTTTATTCTGTCCTTGATAATGGTCTCCAGGACCTTGCCCAGCACTGCTGTCAGGCTGGCCATTCTGCAGTTGTCCAGTTACAGCCTGGCCCCTTCATTGAAGATGAGGATCACATGTGACCATTTTGCACTCCTCTGGCACCATATGACAAGTCCTTCTGCCAACTATTTATTTGGCTCCAGCTTTAATCCTGGGGTGTATCCTGTCATCCTTATGGGACTTAAGGGACTTGAGCTTGCTGGCAGATAGTCAGCTACAGGATTCAGGATAAGGTCACATAAAGAGAAAAAAGGTAGTAAAGATCAGGTAGGTTAAGCCCTGGCTTCTCCTGCACTTCAGGGGGGCTTTCCCCGGTCCTGATCTTGGTGCCCCACCTCTGGTTGATGCTACTGGATTTAGTGGGACGCTAGCTGTGAAGCATGTGACTGAACCTTGCCTTGGGAGATCCACAGAAACCAGAGAAAGAGCAATGTTTGAATAGCAATGAGCTACAGAGAAAGATTACCAGAGCTGGGAGTGTTGTAAGGAGGGCTTTGTACTGGTGAGGGAGGATAAACAGAATTTAAAAAAAAACATAAACTGTGAGAGACTATGGAGTTTAGATAATCATGCATTGTGCTTTCCCTTTAGACTATCTAGATCTGAATCTCAGCCTAGGTCACATTTTATCTATCTATCTATCTATCTATCTATCTATCTATCTATCTATCTATCTATCTAATCTGTGTGTCTGTTAACTGGGTGAGTACACTGGACCAGAAACATATTTTTATGTACAATCGGGGCCAAACAGGCACAAGAAGAAGGGAGGAGAAGACGACTGTGGTAAATTTGGAGACAGGCAATGGCACCACAACACGCGAGGGGTTGTATACAGACTTCTCAGGGGAGGAAATGGACAGGGAAATGATAGAAAGTATACTTAGAATGGCAGAAAAGGGAGATATTGCTGATGGGTGATCTGAATATGCCAGATGTTAACTGAGTGCAGTTGCAGCTGCCACTCAAGAGTGCAGTTATTCTAGATGCCCTACAGGGCATGCCTTAGACAACTAGTACTGGAGCCCACTCGAGAGGAGCAATATTAGACTTGATTCTCTCAAATGGAGATGGTGAGAGGATTACAGATGTAGAGTGGGTAGCCATCTGGGAACTAGCGACCATCGAACAGTATGGTTCACAATAAACACAGCAATAGAGTCAAGCCATACAAAGACAAAAGTACTGGACTTTAGGAGGGCTGACTTTGCTAAAATGGGTGAGTGCCTAAGGAATGCACTAGCAAATGGGCAGGAAGGAGGGGTGGAAGAACAATGGGGAATAATAAAAACTGCCATCACAGAGGTAACGAGCCTTTGTGTGAAGCAAATAAACAAAACAAGACGATGTAAGAAACCACTATGGTTCTCAAAGGAAGTGGCAGTGAAGGTTCAAGAGAAAAGCATTCAGGAAGTACAAGGAATCGCAGAAGGAGCAGGACAGAGAACTGTATCAGTTAAAGCAAAAGGAGGCTGGGAAGGCAGTCAGAACAGCAAAGGCCCAAACCGAGAAAAAGATAGCCAACTCAGTTAAGAAGGGGGATAAAACCTTTTATAGGTACATCAGGGAGCGAAGGAAGACCAAGGGAGGGATAGTGAGGCTTAAGGAGGGTGGGCAGAGGGAGACTGTGAAAAGGCAGAGATACTAAACAAATATTTTTGCTCAGTATTTACAAAGGAAGAGGGGGAGGTACATAAAACAAACAGTAGTAACACTCTGGATACAGAAGTTGATACCGGCCCATTTACAGAACAAAGGGTTCTGAAAGAACTCTTAAAACTGAAGGTGGACAAAGCAATGGGGCCTGATGGGATTCATCCCAGAATTCTGAAGAACTAAGGGTAGAACTAGTGACACCACTGACTACCCTTTTAACAAATCATGGGAGGATGGGGTGGTACCGAGGACTGGAGGGGCAGATGTGATTCCCTTCACAAAAGTGGGAGCAAGGCAGAAGCAGGAAACTATAGACCTGTTAGTTTAACCTCAGTGATAGGAAAATGATGGAATCACTCTAAAGGAAAGAATTGTCGAGTATCTAGAGGCCAGAGGGGCACAGGACCCTAGGCAGCATGGATTCACAGCGGAAGGTCATGCCAGACTAATCTGATAGATTTCTTTGACTGGGTGACCAAAGTAGTAGATCAGGAGGGCGCTGTGGACATGGCCTACCTAGACTTTAGCAAGGCATTTGACACAGTCCCACACAAAGATTAATATGCAAGTTAGCCAGCCTGGGAGTGGGTCCCAAGATGACAGCCTGGGTAAAGAATTGGCTGGAGAATAGGACAGAGAGTAATAGTAAATGGAGTCCACTCAGAAGAAAGGAGGGTTACTAGTGGGGTACCAAGAGGTTCAGTATTAGGACTGGTCCTCTTCAATGTCTTTATAAGCACATTGCAGAAGGACTGGAAGGAAAAGTATGTCTCTTTGCAGATGACACTAAGATCTGCAACAGAGTTGATGCACAGGGTGGGGTGGAAAGGATGAGAAAGGACTTGGCAAGGTTAGAGGAATGGTCAAATGTATGGCAGCTTAGATTCAATGCTAAGAAGTGCAAGGTAATGCACCTGGGAAACAAAACCCAGGGAAGAGTACACAATGGGGGTGAGATACTAACAACAACAAAAATGGAAAGGGACCTGGGGTAGTCATATCAGATGACCTAAAGACGGGCAACAAGTGAGAGGGCAGCAAGGAGGGCTGGGGATACTGGGATGCATAGGAGAGGCATCACCAGTAGAAAACAGGAAGTTATTATCCCTCTGTACAGACAGCTGGTGAGACCCCATCTGAGTATTGTGTGCAGTTCTGGAGACCCAATCTCCGCAAAGACATAGACAGGATGGAAGCTGTCCAGAGGAGGGCAACTAAAATGGTGCAGGGTCTGCACCGAAGACATATGAAGAGAGACTTAAGGAGCTTAATATGTATAGCCTCGAGAAAACAAGGGAGAGGGGGACATGATAGAAACGCTCAAGTACCTCAAGGAATCAACAAAGTCCAAGAGGTAGCATCTTTCAAAAAGAGGTGTGCAAGAACAAGAGGGCACAATTTGAAAATAGAGGCGGCTCAGAGGTAATTTAAGGAGTATTTTTTTACAGAGAGGTTGTGGATGCATGGGCAGCCTTCGAAGGAGGTTGTGGAGTCAAAATCAGTGGTGGAATTCAAGCATGCATGGGATAGTCATAAGGGCAGTTCTGGGGATGGGGTAGGAAGAAGTAGGCTGCTGGTTAACTAGGATCTGCAGCTTATCCAGTAGGTAGGAAATGGGCAGACTGGGTGGGCCAAGGTGTCATCATCTGCCGTCAAATTCTATGTTTCTATGTTTCTAAGAACACGGTTTAATATTTTAGAGGTAGGCACAGACTGTAATGATGCAATACAACTTGAACAAACACTTTGGGAGATTAGGTGGTCCCTGAGTTGTGATTTTAACTGGGAATGTCCAAAGGAGAGGTGCAATGAGCTAAGGAGGTTTTTTCAGTATCTAGGGGTGGATATGGAGAAGGCTCTAGAGCCTTCTTCATTGTTCTTGCAGTGGGACTTGCCAGAAGGTGTTGGTCAGAGGGCCTTGCATTCCTGTGAAGGAGCATCATATAGAGGAGTTCAGACAGGGAGAGGAACTTATGTATCATGGGGAGGAAAACCGTGCACTCGTTCGCTCCACTCGCAGACACATTGCTATAAATAGACTGTGAGATTAAGGCTTATGTTCAATTTAAGCTGTAGTCACAGTCTATTTATAACAATGTGTCTATGAGTGGAGTAAATGAGTGCATGGCTTTCCTGCTCCTGATTTTGAAATTCAACTGCCACACCCAGACCCTCTGTACAGGCTTTCCCTGCTCCATGGAGATTTATTAATTAAGCGTTCAAGGAAACGAGTTTCATGGTCTTGGCACAAAATCAGATTCTAGTTTAAAACTGTGTTTATTAGATGCTGAACAATATAACTGAATATGGCAATTTAGTACAGTCGGTAGTCTTCATTCAGAATGAAGCTCTGCCTTGAGTTAACATGGATAACCGGCTGTACTCACAGCTCAAGTGAACTATGTCCCTGAGGATCAACACTGAGGAACTTTAAGGAGCGAGCTGTTAAAACTTGCATGGCCATCTTCCCACACACTGGCTTCAGTTTCCAGTGTCAGCAAACTTGCTGCCTTTATCTGCAAGAAATTCATCACTCAAAAGTTTTAAATTAAGAAAAATAAACTTCATTAATATTCCCCAGAATCTCAGTGTTACAATTGAAATGGTTAATGAGGAGAAATAGTTATGTTTTTTAGAAGCTGAATACTTTGTGGCTAGAAGGAGGTTCAGTTATACTGTTGGTAATCATTCTGTCAGCAGTGATAAAGTACTAGCGATTTTACCAGCAATGACTTGCCTCCAAACCAAGAGGGGATGTTCTCAGTATCTGCAGCAGCCGTTAGACATTTTGAATATGCAGATGTTGGAAGCATGGGGGTATGAGGAGCCTTGTAAAAGTTCTAATTGTAAATAGTAATTTTGTTAGTACAGTAGTATAAGTAGAAAGTACCTTTCGCCATGTATCATTATTTTATATGTCAAACTTCGTTTACAACTAGTGGCAATAACAAGAAAAGCCAGTCTGCAAGTCCGCATTCATGCACACATTTACAGAATGAGATGACTTCCTGACATTGCTCCAGCAGGGCATGTCGTCTACTGAGCTGGAGGGACCATCTTCTTCAGGTTCTAAAGTTGATATGATCCTGAGCTTCTTTCGAGTCAAGGCTACCATTCATATCAAACTGTGTGCTTAAGTTATACCTAATGTGAACAGCTATGCTCTGCAAACTGAACGCAGGTCAGCAACTTCTTCTCACTCAGGGCCAGGTATGTCATTTAAACCCAGGCCTACAAAGGCAAAATGCCAGTGGGTTTTGCACCGTGCATTCTAGTTCTGTGTTCTTATTTTTATTTCAGACTGCCATGTGGCTCTTTTGCTCTGTACTGTTAGCATTCCTTGACTAAATCCTCATAGCCGAAATGCATATTTCACTGAGCATGGTTTCCATAGTATCCTTGCTTGTAACTGACCACATTTAGAAGCGTTTCACTAAATTCTTGCTACTGATTTGTAAATTGAATGTGAATTATACCCCACCAGCTTGAGTCTCAACTGGAAGCAAGTATTATCTAAAACTTTTATGAGATAACTGACATTGAAGCACATTTTATTGGCAATCTGTGGTTAAATACATTAAGGCTCACGTGGAACAATCACCTGTACTTTTGGAGTTTATCCAGAGAATGTCACATGCAATTTTTTTTTTGCAGCTATTGGAGCGAGCGGAGGAGAAGTCCCAGTGCCCTGGCTGTTGAGATTTTCGAATCACATTTGGGCAGTCACATTCTACAGGTAAGTAATGAATTTACAAGTGCAAGTCAAGATGCCTATAAATCAGCCAGCTTCCCTTTGAATTAGAAATATGCAACGTTCATTCAGTTTCCATCAAATCTTATAAATTAGCTTGTTCCCTTTTCAATGAGCAATTGAAATCTGGATACAGCTCAAGTTCTTTATTTGCAGTTATGCAAATTGATGAACAGGCAATCTGTTCACATGACCTTTAGGTAATTAACAGTTATATTTTATTTACAAGGCATGGGAAATATACTTTCTTATCAAATGCTTTACTGTATGTTTGACAAGACAGGTTCCAAACTAGTAAAGCTCCAATTGGTACTGAAGGATATAGTCTAGCTTTTTGTAAACCCTATCCTTTAAAGGGGAGCAGTCTGCACTAATAACTCGATACCCAAATGTGTAGCAGGTTGAAAGTTATACTTTGTACCCCAACGTTTTCTTCTTACTGTTTACTGCAGTATATTAGATTGTATCTGACTGATCCTGCTGACTTCCATTCAACATTTCCTGTACCAAGAATCCCAGAATCCACTGCAGCTGACATCATAGCTGGGCTGCAGCTGTGATAAATTCGGTATCCACTGTTAATATCATGGGAATAACATGGGCGCAATAATATTGCAGCTCAGTTTGACATGTGGTATTACAGTGACAGGGGCATTACATCGTTACGGTGTTCCACCTACCCCTGTCTCTGTATGTGTGGGCAGGGAGGGGAAGCAGTAGTGGGGAAGGGATAAGGGAGCAGGAGTTGCAATGCCGGGATGAGTCACGCCCATGGCGGAGAGGCAAGGCATCCGGCTTCTGCAGCAGAGGAGACGTGGGGGCCAGGATTTGGTTCCCCATCTCCCAAACCTGACTGTTAGTTTTTTTTTTATTTGCAGACATTTCCTCAGACAACTTTCTCCCTGTCCCCGAGGTCCACACCCACTCAGAGTTGATTATAAAAGTTCCGCATGGTACGGGGGCAAAAATAAATCCTGGCATTATTTTGTTTTGTTTTATGTGTTGTTGTGGTGTTTGAGTAGTTGGTGATTTTTCCAACTTTGCAATTGACTGCCGATGTAATGGTTGCAGCGTATTTTGCCGCAATGTTTTTGTTGGCGATGTTATCACCTAGAACCGGAAAATTCATCAGCCTAAAGTACATGTTATGAGTTTTTATATGCTCTGATCTTTGTTTGTTGGTCCCACTGTCCTCCCAGGGTTAAGTACAGTCACAGAGGACACTGCAGGATATTAAATCTCTCATGGCTGCAGCCTAGCTGTGACATCAGCTGCAGGGGATTCAGGGATTTCTGTTTATGGCAAATGTCAGCTTGTGAGTCAGCACGATCAGCCAACTAATATCATGCTGTAGTAAACAGTAAGTAAAAAGCATTCTATTTTGCACACGGATTGTAAATTGGGACCAGTCCCACACTTGGATGTAGGGCTCTTAATGCTGACGACTGTCTTCCTTTAATACACAGCTCTACTCATAAGTTGTTGAAAAATGAAAACCTTTTCTAAATATTTCATGAATGTTGGTAAAAGGGAGAGTGTATTTCAAAAGTGGAAGTTGCCAACATGAAAAAGAGATTTATAGTTACCATCAATATGGTACTGAATGTCTGTTGAGGTGTGGCCTTTTCAAGGAGGGACTTATTCTCCACAAATTGTCCCCATTAATCTTCAGCCTAATTGATTGTGGAAAGTTTTAGGGTGACATTTAAAAGGGCATGGTCTGCTGGTGATTGATACAGGCAAAATTAACTATTAATGGATGCAAACCAGTCATTACTTGTGGGGATCACCAGCTAATATTAGATAGATTAGTCTGTGCATTATAGTACTTCGTAGAGGACTCTCTTGTCGAAAATGTTGGCATTTAATAGCTGATCTAAACATGTAGTAAAGTAGCATCAGCTACCCCCTTCATCCAGCAAACAGTAGCCATTTATATCTAATTTGAGTTCTAAAAGGGAACATTTTACAGTTTTCTTGGGAAAATGATAACCCCTCAACAGAACTGCTACATCATAGAACAGTCTTGATCCATCTGTGTTTTACATACAGTACCTGTGTCATTTTATACATTATAATTTCTCAATGGAATGGTCAGTGCTGTTATATCTGACTAATGTGATGTTTAATTCTGGTATTACTGAATATTACTGTATATCCTTGGAGTGTTAATGATGTATTATCTACTCTAAGGCAAGGGGTAAACACTATCGAATATCACAGGCTGCTCATTAAATCTATGGGCTCTTAGATGCAGACTGTATTAATGGCCCAAAGAGACCACTGACGTTTTACTTTATAACTGTAGAAGTGGGTATGCCACCCATAATTATTTATTTATTGCTTTGGATATTTGGTAAGGCCCACTGGGAATATGCATGTTGATAGGGGCTACCTGGGACATGGTACACAATACAATACATTTGATAAGACAGCATATAGAGCAAAGGTAACAATTCAGATACAATGATTTTGGAGCAATTACATTACAATGGGTTAATTTGTGACAGTCAAAAGTAACCTGCTCAAGTAGGTAATCTCTCAGCATACTTTTGAAAGTCCATGAAGTCTTTGCTTGTCATATGCACATTGGTAATGAGTTCCATACCTTAAGTCTACGATTCTGAATGATCGTTGTCCTGTATGGGTTTTACAGATGGGGATGAGCAAGACCTTATTCACTGTGGATCTCATGTCTCACGGTCTTTGATGCGTTTAAGCATTTAGGTGGGTCAGACGCTGTGATCTTAAAAACAGTGTTACACAGCAGAAGTTGTAGTTTTACCTCTAGGATGAGCCATTTTTGATCAGCATAGATAGTGTAGTGGTGTATCCTTTTGTCAGCACTGAGGCATGGTGGCCAGTTCTGTTATATACAATAGAACCCTAACCTGGCCTACTCCTTTTCAGCTTCGTGGTAAATAAAACAAGTCAGTAATCTAATAATGAGTGAGATTATGCCAGCAGTTGCCAAAGGAGTTTCATTTGTTTGGGACTCCTAAATCCTGTATAACAAGCCAACCTTTCTGTGACCTTCCCTAATCCCTATTATGTAGTATAGGGTTTTATATAACTCTAAAAATTGATTAGCGTTTTGTTCATAAAAGTGTTAAATGTTTGTGAAAATGCATAGCTCTTGCCTCACTGTGTTTAACAAACACAGCACTTCTAGAAAATCTATATAAATACTTTCTGTACAATTAGTATCATCCCAAGAAAAAAACTGCTAATCAATTATTTAAAACCCTGTGGTATAGATGGTCCTGATAAGTGCAGCAATGGTCCAGCCACATCCCCAGCTATTTAAAGTTGTTACTGATGTCCAGTTAGTTCTTTCAAGGGTTAGGATGTCAAGGTTTTGTTTAGTGCGTGGACTCTGGCTGTTGAGTCAGATCTTGCCGCCTAGATTACAGTGAGTTAGGTCTCTGGAACTGGCCAAGGCCTGGGGCGTTTACAGCATACTGATAGCAGTGGGGACAGAAACATGCTTTGGCATGAGAAATGAAGTGAAATCACCCACCCTTCAAATTTAATTCTAATTTTTTATGTAAAGCCCCATTCTCACCCATCCTCAATATATAATATGTCACAACCACAAGTCCTCTCCTGCTGACTCCATGCAACTTCTCTGAGATCAAGAACTGTTCCATTTCTGAGATGCTACTCCACTTCAGTTAACCTAGCATGACAGTTTTGGTCAGTTCCTGAATCTGGGTCCCAGCGTTCTGTTGCCACACCTATGGGCTGCCCTTTGTTTTCTGTTGCGAAGTGGTGACTGAAAAAATACCTCAATTTTGAAAGAATGCTGAATCTTTGAATTGTGTCTGTGCATATGTAAGCTGGTAGGCAGATTCTATAAGTACAGTAATTAGTGTGAAACAAGCTGATTAGAAATCACAAGACTGAATGTGGGAATACGGAAACAGCAAGTTAATCTGCATATGCAAATTAGCTTAATTGATATTACTTTCCTCTACAGGGATTTTCATTACTAACTAGAGTGCTACATTGTTCATCTCATATTGAACAATTTAGTGGCTAATGAGACCTGTTTGCACGCATTTGCATATGATAAATGAGTTCAATTGCAATTAAATGCTTTCTTTAATAACTTGAAAAGTAAATGCTTAACTTTTCGTAGGTGCCCTATTCCTAAATTTAAGAATAAATGTTAAAGGAACTGAGAGTTTCTTTTTCTGCAGATCAAGGTTTGTGTTCTTACTGTACGTAGGGCTTGATTCAGAAACTACTTACTGTATTACAGTGGCACTACAGTTAGGGTTGCGTAGGCATTGCTGTCGTAAAACACTTTTTTGTTTGTTTGCTGCTTGTAACTCGACTGTCACTTAAGCTAGGGACTTACCAGTTAGTATGCATACCCCTTGTTACGAGATCTGCAAACCTGTCAAATGTGGTATAAATCAGTTCACTAGTTTTTAAATTGGAGGGGTTGAAATCATAAAATTTATCAGTTTTAAGATGCCCTTTTGCTCTCCAAAATAAAAGTGAAAAAAAAAAATATTTGAAACCTGAAACTTTAAAGATTCATTAGATCCTGTCCTAAAGGGTTCCTTTTGTACTTTTGAAACAAAAAGTTACAAACTGCTGGACATGCATGTATTGTGCATTTTTCAGTTTTCATAAGGTGTTTCATAAGGCATTTTCCCATGCCTGTAAATCCATTTAGCAATTACAGGTGTGTGAGCACTGCATGGCAGGCAACAAAGAAAAGGCATTTATTCCCCATTCTTAATGAACTTCACTTAAGTTAAAATCTGTGCCTTACCTCTGCCCTGCAGTAATTTAATCAGTTGTTTAGTTCTTAAGTAGGCCTTGTTTTTTTTTCTTAATAATATTGTGCAGTTTTTGTGGTCTGTTCGCACACAACTGTGCTCCAGGTATGTAAACAGTTTCATTAGTCCCCCTAGTATGGCAGCCTGCCCACTGTGCCACTTACCTTTTAGAACTTCCTGTATGTGAAGCAGCAGCTTGATCCCATCACTGATGCTGGGAAATGCCATACTGTACTAGAGGAATAATGCATGACAGGGTGTGTGATGCTGGGATAACGCCATCTGGGGTTGGGCACGAGGTCGCAGGCCGAGAGCATCCAGTGCCCCAGGCGTGGCGTTATCCCAGCACGACACACACCCTGGAGTACATTATTCCTATTATACAATGTCTTGTTGTTATATATAAAGTAAAAAAATAATTTTAAAGAATGTTTTTATTAGTATGGAAAAATATTTTTTGTTTCTTAAGAGGAGATGCAAAAACAGAGATCCAAACAATCCTGGTCATCCATACAATCCTCCATTAGTTCACAGTGCTGAGACTAGACCTGTGGCATTATGCTGGGATAATGCCATGGGTCCAGCCCCAAACTGACCAATCACAGTTCAAGATTCTTTCTTGCCATTGTATAATTAAGCAATAATGCACGACAGGGTGTGGTATATCATGGGATATCGTCACACCTCAGGTGGTTGGGCATGAGGCCGAGGCGAGTGTGTCCAATGACCCAGAAGTGACTGATATCCCATGATATACCACACCCTGAGTGCATTATTGCTATTATGAACTGAATTCCATACATGTGTGCATAAAATATTTAAAAAATGTTTCCACATTGTTTTAATAATACATTTTCTAATGTGTAGGGATACAATTATAGAATATAGTCCTTTGGTTTTGCTGTGGGCAATAGGTAGTGTTCTTGTAATGTTTTGGTAGTAGCATGAGAACCAGGCTGTGTGTGCTTGAATTACTTTTTCTCATTTGTTTTTAAATCTTAGTTGCTTTTGGGAGACTGAGAAGGTTTTGCATCAGTTAGTAGGAGTTCCACCGGCAACACAGTGCGGTCCTGCATGCTGCAAAATTACTTTTTTTAAACAATTATTATCCTACCATTAAAATCAGTGTCTGACTTCACCCTGATGCCCAAAACTACTTTATTTATTGAAACAAGGGTTATTTTCGATGGGAACTGTTTTTCAAAACTAAAGCCGTGATTGTGAGCATGCGTATCAGCGTTTGCCACAGAGGCGCATGCTAGGAGTCACGGCTTTACTTTTTGAATAGCAGTTTCCAGATACAAAAAAAATCCTCCTTTCAATGAATAAACTAGTTTTTCGACATCAATTTAATTTACCTTACACAGTGATTATGTCCAGGTGATGGCTGTTAAAGATGAGCAGCTTGACTACAGGAAAACATTTCAGAGTGAACTGTATGTATGGACACGCATATGCCAAAGGGTGTAGACAGAATGAGGAGGGACCTGCAGAAGCTTGATAAAATGGTCAAGGGTTTGGGAGTTGAAATTTAATGCAAAAAAAGTGTAAAATAATGCATATGGGGCACAAAAACCCTGGAACAACATATCAGTTTGGGGGTGAGGATATAGCATGCACTAAGCAGGAAAGGAACCTTGGGGTTCTCATCTCTGATGACCTCAAGGTAGGGAAACAGTGTGACAAGTAAAGCAAATAGGATGCTGGGATGCATAGGCAGGGCATCACCAGCAGGAAAAGGAGGTCATAATTCCACTATACAAGACACTAGTGAGGCCCTACTTGGAGTACAGAGTCCAGTTCTGGGGACCTTACCTAAGTAAGGACATAGACAGTGTGGAGAAGGTTCAGAGGAGGCCAACAACGATGGTACATGATTGCATCACAAGTCCTATGAGGACAGGCTGAAGGACTTGAATATGTACTCCCTGGAGGAGAGAAGGGAGAGAGGGATATGATAGAGAAATACAAGTACCTTATGGGGAGGAACAGGGTGCAGGAAAACACTATTTTTCAGTGAAAAAGATGTTCCAGGACTTGAGGGCAAGGGATGAAGTTGGAGGGAGGGTGATTCAGAGGTAATGTGAGGAAGAATTTCTTCACAGAAAGGGTGGTGGACAAGTAGAACACCCTGCCAGAGGAAATGGTGGGGGCTGAAACAATCACAGGATTTAAGAACACATGGGAAAGACATAATGGAATCCTGGAGGTCAGGGGTAAGGGGCAACAGACCTCTAGAAAAACTTAAAGTGATCTTACGAGCTCAAATGGGCAAACTGGGTGGGCCATAGGCCCTTATCTGCCAACAGTATCTATGTATCTGTGTACCGCATTCCTAATTCCAACACCAGGTGCCCACCCACAGTGTCAGGTAACAGTTACAACCGCCATCCCACTCCTAATTGCAACACCAAGAGCCCATCCACAGTGTCAGGTAACTTTACACCCCAATTACACTCTAATTGCAACACCAGGAGCCCATCCACAGTGTCAGGTAACTTTTTGCACCCCTATTCCACTCCTACTTCAAGCACCAGGTGCCCACCACAGTGTCAGGAAACATTTACAACCCCACCCCACTCCTAATTTCAACAGCAGGTGCCCACCCACAGTGTCAGGCAACTTTACACTAATTACACTCTAATTGCAACACCAGGAGCCCATCCACAGTGTCAGGTAACTTTTACACCCCCCATTCCACTCCTAATTCCAGCACCAGGTGCCCACCCACAGTGTCAGGAAACATTTACAACCCCCACCCCACTTCTGATTTCAACACTGGGAGCCAGTCCAGTATCAGGTAACATTTACACCCCCAACCCCACTCCTAATTTCAACAGCAGGTGCCCACCAACAGTATCAGGTAACTTTTGCAGCCCCTACTCCACTCCTAGTTGTAACACTGGGGGTCTATCCACAGTGTCGGGTAACTTTTACAGCCCCTACCCCACACTTAATTGTAACACCAGGAGTCCATCTACAGTGTCAGGTAACTTTTGCAACCCCCATCTCACTCCTACTTTTTAACATCAGGACCCCATTCACAGAGTCAGGTAACTTTTACAACCCCCAACCCATTCCTAATTGCAACACTAGGTGCCCAACCACAGTGACAGGTAACCTTTACAACTCCACCCCACTCCTAATTCCAACACTAGGTGCCCACCTACAGTGTCAGGTAACTTTTACACCCCCCATTCCACTCCAAATTCCAACACCAGGTGCCCACCCACAGTGTCAGGTAACTTTTACAACCTCCACCCCACTCCTAATTTCAACACCAGGAGCCCATCCACAGTATCAGGTAACCTTTACACCCCCCACTCCACTCCTAATTCCAGCACCAGGTGCCCACCCACAGTGTTAGGCAACATTTACAGCCCCCACCCCACTCCTGATTACAGCACCAGGTGCCATTCCACAGTGTCGGGTAACTTTTACACCTCCCATTCCACTCCTAATTTCAACACCAGGAGCCCACCCACAGTGTCAGATAACTTTCAGAAACCCCAGCCTACTCCTGGTTTCAACACGGGTGCCCATCCAGTCTCGGGTAACTTTTACAGCCCCTACCCCCCTAATTCTAACACTGAGTCCATCCACAGTGTCAGGTAACTTTACAACCTCCACCCCTCCTAATTTCAACACCAGGAGCCCATCCACAGTGTCAGGTAACTTTTACACCCTCATTCCTCCTAATTTCAATACCAGGTGCCCACCCACAGTGTCAGGCAACATTTACAGCCCCGCCCACTCCTGATTACAGCACCAGGTGCCATTCCACAGTGTCAGGTAACTTTTACACCCACATTCACTCCTAATTCCAACACCAGGTGCCCACACAGTGTCAGGTAAGTTTCACAACCCCTGCCCTACTCCTGGTTTCAACACGGAGCCCATCCACAGTGTCAGGTAACTTTTACAACCTCCACCCCACTCCTAATTGCAACACCAGGAGCCCATCCACAGTGTCAGGTAACTTTCACAACCCCCCCACTCCTTGTTTCAACACTGGGTGCCCAAACCTGTACACACAGTTTCGGGTAACTTTTACAGCCCCTGCCCTACTCCTAATCCTAACACTGGGAGTCCATCCACAGTGTCAGGTAACTTTTACAACCCCCACCCTACTCCTAGTTGCATCACCTGGGGCAGGATTTTCCATCTGCAGTGCACGACTTGCATCCTGCCCTGCATCACAGGACTTAGGTTTCGCCGGTGCGCCAAACCACATTGCTGCAACTACACCCGATTTTCCATTCCATGTGACTTATGACATCGCTCCATGATTTACAGGAGCTTGCGCCACATGTCTGGCACAGGCTCCATGTCAGAGACCCCAGGGGTGGCACAGGCTAGACCACAAATATGTGGTCTAAGGACTGACGGTTGGTGCAAGGGATAAAAAATCCTGATTGCCGAAAGGGGACTGCTGCAAGCTCTGTACACCATATGGTCGGCTCACCAGGAGCTTGCGGTAGTCTTCACTGTTTCAAAATCCAGCCCCTGGAGTCCATCCACAGTGTCAGATAACTTTTACAACCCCCACCCCACTCCTAATTTCAACACCAGGAGCCCATCCACAGTCTCAAGTAACTTTTACAGCCCCTACCCCACTCCTAATTTCAACACCAGGAGCCCATCCACAGTCTCAAGTAACTTTTACAGCCCCTACCCCACTCCTAACTGTAACACCAGGAGTCCATCCACAGTGTCAAGTAACTTTTACACCCCCCCATCCTACTCCTAATTGCAACAGCAGGTGCCCACTCACAGTGTCATGTAACTTTTACAGCTCCCACCCCACTCCTAATTACAACACCAGGTGCGTATACACATTGTCAGGTAACTTTTACAACCCCCACCCAATTCCTAACTGCAACACCAGGTGCCCACCTGCAGTGTCAGGTAACATATGCAACCCCATCCAATCCTACCTTGTAACAGCAGGTGCCCACCACAGTGTCAGGTAACTTTTACAACCCCCACCCACTCCTAATTTCAACACCAGGAGCCTGTCCACAGTGTTGCAAAAGACACCTCCCTGCTACTCAATGCAACATCAGGAGTCCATTCCTGTTGTTTCAACAGAGACACCCTCACCCCGTCACTAACTGTGACACTGGAAGTCCATAATAAATGCTTCAAAGCAGACCTTCTTGCCACTTATCCTGCCATTAGTTAAAAAAAAAGTTTTAACACCCCCCCCACACACACATAACACACACACACCATGCCCCTCTCTGTACAACTTATTTTGGAAATGAGACTATGTCCCCAATGCTGAAAAGCCCTCCCCACCCAAAAAAAAATAAGTTCACCCTCCCTGAGACAGAAGCTGGCACAAAAACCCTCCACTCACCTGCTTGGCTGGCCACTGTCTGAATAACAGTATCACGAAGTGTGATCTGCTGTATGAAACAGACACACACTGCATAAATTGCCCTTTTTGATGATGTAATTCAGACAGTGACTAAGGACGTGAGTGGAGGGTTTGTGCCAGAAGAAGATGCCCAGCTGGGGTGTGTGGGGCTGGAGTAGGGTCACCTGATAAGAGGGACAGTTTGGGACAGCATGGGGGGTCCACTGAATGCAACAGACTGCTTGGCTTGGAGCAGGTGAAGGAGGGGTGACACTGGATGCCAGGGACTGCTTGGCTTGGGGCAGGGTGACAGAGGGTTGACACTGCATGCCAGTGACTGTTTCACATAAAGTAGGTTTAGGGAGTACAGTAGGTTCCTGGAATCCAGTAACTGCTTCACTTGGGGCAGGATATGGGAGCAGTTGTCAGTAAAACCAGGCACTGCTTGGTTGAGCAGGGTGAAAGAGGGGGTGACACTACATGCCAGTGACTGGTTTGCATGAAGCAGGATGAGGAGAGGATTCACTGAAATGCCAGTGTCTGCTTCACTTGGGGCAGGATGAGGGCAGGTGTCAGTAGATACCAGAGACTACTTGGCTGGGGCATGGTGATAGAAGGGTGACACTTCTGGCCAGTGACTGCTTCATGTGAGGCAGGATGGGGAGGGGAGTTTCACCGAATACTAGTGACTGCTTGTCTGTGGCAAGGTTAAGGAGGGGGTGCCAGGGACTGTATGGCATGGAGCAAAGATAGACATTAATTGTATAAAATATATGCATTTGTTAGGGATAAGGAAGAAGCACAAAGCCACAAAAGAAAATAAATGTGAATTTAGGGTTAAAAGTCATCGGAATCTTCATAATTGTGCAGTGTTCATCAGGAGCTGAAAAACTTCTTAAAGCAGAATTGTCATTACCCCATATTTGGTACCTTCTTTAAAAGGATTGGAGTGGGAGTAAATTTCCCTGCTTTGATAGAGTAATGCCAGCGATGCTTCCAGCAGTCATTCAAACTCCAAGGAACACTATGCACTAACCAACATTCAGGAGGCTTTTTACCCTAACGTCACATTTTTATTTGCGTGTGGCTTTGTACAAAAACCCTCACTAATGTCGAAACAGTTATATATCTTTTATATATTTGAGTAATTTGGCTGTACAAAGTTTCATTTTTATAATTAAAGGGGTTTTGATAAAGTGATGCGTACTAGCCATGTTAGCCATAAAATGAGCAGCAGGATGAAAAAACTGAAAAATAATCCATTTTACATAAGTTATCCATGAATACAAGAAGCCCAGAACAAATCATGTTGTTGTCATAAGGCCATTGTAAGTTAAATCTGCTAGAAACACCAATGAATTAAGGCATGGCTGTCCTCTTACTAGTACCCCAAGGGCATGTGTATATCATAGCACATTTCCTAAATAGTACCTAAGGGCACACGAAGTGATGTCATTGACCTTAACAGTGCCCTTGACAAGTATTTACATTAGAAAGCACCTTTGGGGATAATGGAATATGGGGAAGGATACTGTATTTTTTATACTAGTACATAGACATAGAATTTGCTGGCAGATAAGGACCGCTTGGCTCACCTAGTCTGCCCATTTTTCCTGCCTATAGTATCACCCCAGATCCTACTTGATCTTGGTCACCACTTAGTCAATAAAAGGATGGTGTACTCTGGATAAGTGTGAATGTATACCTTGACAAGGGAACCAGAGGTGGCTACCACGCAGTGTGTGCTCCATTTGAAACAAGTCATCCTCAGTCTGCAACAAATATAATACTGCTTTTACAGAAATGTTTGCAGTACGTTTTGCAGTATTTTGTGGTATTTTTGATGCTACAGATGCAGCGTATTAGTGCTATAGCCATGGCATATTTACATTTATACCCCACCAGTGGAAACAAAATTGAGACGAGAACAAGTGATAGCTTTGTATATAACCTCAAGAAATAGCCTGTTGTTAGTGTTGTCATTGCTGATATCTTGGAGGTTAGCTACATTACAGTGAATATTGAACCAATCAGAGAGTAGCTTTCAGTATGCTGCTGACATCACAATAGTACTGCACAGTACTAAAGCCAGTGTTAGAAATCAAAGTGAAGCAGTTTAAATCTTCAAACAGCAGATTTATAAGACATATAACTAGTTGAATGTTGTATAAATTGAATGTGCAATAGTCTAACTCAAAATAAAATACTTAGTATAGCATCACTTGTAAGCGGCCAGACTTTTTCACTTGTGGCTCTGTCACTCATTAGTTAGGATCCTGTCCCCTTACACCTGAACATAAATTGCACACTCTGAGTTGGGCCATTGTATATTCCACACATATTCATTTGTTGAAGCTTTTTAATATACTGCATACATTATATGCTTGACTATGCCTACACTTTACTTAATAAATCACTCATGCCTGTTTTTTTTTTTTTGTTTTGTTTTCTGCATGGCAGTAGTGCAGAATCAAAATCAGCATTTAAGGAGCAAAACAAGTAAAAATCGTGAAAAGTCATACAGCAAGGAAAATGCACAGAAATGCAGTTTAGTGAGAAAATTAGAGGGCATTCATGTTATTCAGTGCTACTCCCATACTGTTCCACATCATATGATATGTAAATAGCTGTCACAGAAACCAAATTGGTGAGGGAAAAAAATGTACAATTAAGCTGTAAATAATGAAAAATAATGGTGCAGAATTTTACAGTATTGTGCAGAATTTTAGTAAGTATTAAGCTGGTAAGTTTAAAAAAAATGGCACCATAAACTAGCATGTATAATTATTGAGTGAAAAGATAATTGTGTCAAATTTAGTGTTGATACTTGTATAGAAAACGCACCGTCCTAGTAATCTAGCTATCTCAATAGCATAACGCCAGCATGGCATAAAACGTTTTCCTGTCTTTAGGGCATCAGTTTGCAAATTATTCTCAAAGGCAACATACTGTAATGGTTACTACTGTTTCCTCACATGGTGAAATGAGGGCCTTACTATGGGAGTGAGATAAGTTATGGTAAATTACCCAACACATATGCCATCTTTAGTACTTTCTGCACTTAAAATTCTGCATCAAAAATAGCTGCTGAATAAAAGGCAAATACTTGCCCATTAGCTGCATACGTTTTTTAGCATTTTCCTAGTCACTTCCATCTTAAAAACCACTTCTTTCTGAATCAAGCTTTTAGCTACTTCAGGTACAGACTTTTACTGAATTGTATTTATATTTCATTTATTTATTTATTTTTCATTTCAATGTTTTATCCCCTGGCCTCCTGCACTCAAACTCCTTTGGGAGTCACCAAGGCATCTCATAAGCTATTGTCCCCCTCCCATACCTGTGCTCCAGTGCAGTGCCTTCCTTCTTCCCCCATGGAGCTGTGGTTTACCCTCCAGGCAGGGATGAGCCCCCCACAGAACTTCTGATACTTCGTTTGGAAGTCAGGGCTGTGAGACAAGCAGAGGAGATCTGGGATGATACATCATCCTGGGGTGCAGGGGCCATTTTTCATAAGTTTATGCCCGCCCCACGAACACAGCATGCAGAGGGATCAAAGGGTTGTAGACATATGCAGAGACATAGTATCACTCCCAGATCTAGCCAGCATTCATCCCTCCCCTGGCATCTACTCTAGCTGCACTACCACTTGTGGTCACCCAGATGACAGTATGGCAGCAGGGATGGCAACCCTCCCTCCCCGGAAGAGGAGAGCATCCTATGGGACGCTCAGTCCTCCTATCTTGGCTGGTCCCCAATGACACACAGCTTGCTCCAGACATTTATAAATATGCTTTTTTAGATATTTTATTTATGCTTTCAGTCCTTGTTGTACATGCTGTGCTTTGCACTCCTGCACTGTATCCCTTGTACCTTTGCCAGCTGCCTCTGCCACTTCCACTGGCACATGCTGTGGACACCATTCTAACCCTTTCAGAAGCCACCTCCATGCTGGGCACACCACAGGGTCCCCCCACATGACAGGGCCCTGACAAACCGGGATTGTCACATTGTTTGTCCATAGGAGGTGGGAGGAGATGAGCTGCAGTATGGGTACAGTGACATAGGGCTGTGGCCTCTGACATCATATTAGTGATGTGTGCAGTTTTCACCTGTGCATGGGCCCACCCACTTCTCTCTTCTTACTTGCCTACACAATGCCTGCTCTCTGAGGGAAAGTTACATGCTCATCCTTGCCATCAAGGCCCACAGTCAGGCTCACCAGAAGAAGTTCTCAAGCAGCGGTATGGGTAGTCCCCTTCAGAGTCCAGGCAGTGTGACAAGGTAGTTGGGGAGGCTAGTGGTTTGCTGGGGTGCATAGGTAGGGTGTCACCAGCAGGAAGGGGGAGGTGGTGTTGCCCACATATAGAGCACTAGTAAGATCCCACCTTGAGTACTGTGTCTAGTTCTGGAGACCACATCTCAGGAAAGACGGACAGAGTGGAAGCAGTCCAGAAGAGGGCTACCAAAATGGTACAGGGTCTGCATCACAAGCCGTATAAGGAGAGGCTAAAGGAGCTCAATATGTATATCCTGGAGGAGAGGAGGGATGGGGGGATATGATAGAGACCTTTAAATACCTCATGGGGTTAATAAGGTACAGGTGTGGAGTTTGGTGCTCTAGAACAAGGGGACATGCTATGAAGCTGGAGGGAGGTAGATACGGGAGAGATGTGAGGAAGTACTTCTTCACAGAAAGGGTGGTGGATTCCTGGAACAGCCTTCCAGCAGAGGTGGTGGGGGCGAAAACAGTGGTGGAGTTCAAAATGCCTGGTGTAGGCACAATGGACTCATTAGGGTGGGGGGGCAAAAGACAGTGCCATAGATCAAGTAGGTTCTGCAGCAAAATTGGGACAGACTGGGTGGACCCAGCAGCCCTTGCCTGCCATCACTTTCTGTGTTTCTAATGCTGCCTTGTAACATGGTAAATATATTGAGTAGCAGTATAAAGAAAGTAATTGGCTGAAACACATCAGATGATTAGGTTGAGGACGGCATTTCTCAATAATGTCATTCTGAAGTTGAAGTACCTTACTGTTCCACGATACAGAAAAAGCAGTATCGGACATGTAAGCTGTTATTGTGGAGAGGAGACAATTGTGTGTCCCACCCACCCACCCAAATGCCCACAACTGTTGCACAGAAATTGTTCCTCGACAGAAAGAGAAAGCATAACAGCAGTAAGAGAAGTACAATTGTGTAAATAAATGAAGCAAAGTAAAGTGATGTTTAGCATTACAGGGGAAAAGATATATCAGAGTGGGTAGATATAAAGTTTGGAATGAACAGTTCTGCAACGAGTGTAGATGCAGTAGATAGCAAAGCAGTAGCGGGAGATGTAGAAAAGGAGCAGAGCAAAAGTGGTGTATTTCTGAAAAGAACACAGAAAAAGAAACATCTCAATATATCAGTGTCTCCAAATGTACAAGTGGTTGAGAAAGAAAAAAGAACGAAGAAAGTCGAGCAGCATGCACATTTCTCAGAGAAAGAGCTTGGTGACCTTGAGCGTAATAAAGTAGAGGGAAACACCCATAAAACACGTCCTGGGCATGTCATGTGTTTTCTGACTGGCTGACTGTAAATCGCTGTTCTTTTAGTGTTGCAAAAGTGCATTAAAAAAACATAAACAGTGAAAATTGTCTGACATGTGTATTATTGAAAGTGGGAAAAAATGATAGCAGCACACATATTCCCCGTAAACCATGTTACAAGAGCATTAAGCCACTCTGAAGGTGGCATCTAATGGGGAATTGATGCATGGTTGGGCCGTTGTAGGCACACACCAGTCCCAACCATGCATTAATTCCCCATTAGATGCCACCTTCATCGTGGCTTAATGCTAACTAGTCAGCACGTCTGTGACTCCACAGGCAAGTGGTGATAGTCATGCCCATGGCATGAACCCTGGTGTCCTGCATGGAAGCAAGATACCCTCTGCTGGCACCACCTGGCCAAGCATTAACCATGCTTTCACAATTGGGGCATATCTTTTAGAACATGGTAATGTAAGTTTAGTAGGTGATGTTTTGCCTTCTACTGAATAAAGTTGCTGAAGTAAGGGTTGAGGTAGTCATGCTGATTGGTAATTGAATCTCTTCTATTAAGTTTAGTCTGTTGTATATAAATGGGTCAGTTTACAGTAATGATGTTTATATGGGTCAAGATGGCCACCACAGATACTGCTCTGATTGGACAAAAAGCTCACATTTCATTCCTATATGTGGCAACAAATACAAGGAACTGGATCTGCTTCACTTCCAAAGGCAATGCACAACTGATTTAGCTATGCTATCAGTACACCTATCAATGCAGTATTTCTTCTACCTGTTCAACTGCCAACAACCCATAACCCCGCCAAATACAACTGGCAGTTTAGGCAGGTAAAGTAAATTAAGTCCCTCCCATACCTCACAACCCTTTGTAAACTGAAATGTAGGACACTGACACTCAAAATATGGGGAAATGTGGAAATGTGGGTGGAATGAGTTGCATCATTCATAATGTGGGACAGTTGAGAAGTTTGCTCACCCTCAGAAAAATAACCAAAGCGAAAACACTCAGTTTTACCTTTAACACAGTAAGCCCTGTCCACCTCAAAAGAACATAAAATAAAAAACTCAGCTGTGCCACTAGCAAAGTAAAAGTCGGTCCACACCCAAAAAGAACCTGAAACAGATAACTCCAGTTGGCCATACTGGCAAAATGAATTCATTCCGCCCTCCCCCCAAAAAAAAAACTGTATCAAAAAACTCTGTTCTACCACATTATAACAAAAAGAATTGCAACTAATGTTTTGTCTTCTAAAGGAAACAGTCTTGCATTTCCATAGACTTCAAGACCACCAACTAGCAAAACACCCACACTCATGTACTGTTAATAGCCATTCTCCATTAATACTCATTCTCAGATTTTCAAGTGTCCGTTTCAAGGTAACTAATCATTAATTACATGTAACAGGGTAATTACACTGTAGTTACATACTTGTTGCATGCAACTACATTGCAGTTGCAATGCAGTTACAGTGTAGTTAACTGATGCTTAAAATGTAAGCAAAGAAATGTGACTACAAACTCGCAGAGACATTTAAAGAGTTAAGATCTAAGCACTTCTAAGTTCTAGTGCTGAGAAGCACTCAGCTTGAGGCTTCATATCTCACAATGAACTCATACAATGTCGTGAGTTAATTGCTAATACATGATCTGTCTGCCTATCATCTATCTATCTATCTATCTATCTATCTAACTATCTATCTATCTATCTATCTATCTATCTATCTATCTATCTGTCTATCATCCATCTATATTATTCATTCTATCTATCTATCTATCTATCTATCTATTTATCTATCTATCTATCTATCTATCATCCATCTATATTATTCTATCTATCTATCTATCTATCTATCTATCTATCATCCATCTATATTATTCTATCCATCTATCTATCTATCTATCATCCATCTATATTATTCTATCTATCTATCTATCTATCTATCTATCTATCTATCTATCTATCTATCTATCTATCATCCATCTATATTATTCTTTCTATCTATCTATCTATCTATCTATCTATCTATCTAGCCATCTATCTATCTGCTTATCTATCCTGAGATGACTGACACCAGAGTTCAGCATTACATAGCCAAACATAAGGTAACACTTTTACAATACATGAAACCTGAGTTTAATCACTTGATAAACTCAGAATGTGCGATTTAAACGTTTCTTTTTTCTGTCATCATGTTGTCATGTTACTGTATGAAAAGATATCTCATGAGCACAGTTTTTCAACAGTACAATGTGAGGCAAAGATCTATCAATGTCTGTTCTAATTTATTTTCCCAGTATAGTCCAACTGAGGAGCAGCATCTCATTTGCAGTGGGGTTTTGCTTCACTTTAATTGTATAGTGGTGAAACAGAAGCACTCAGAGGTCAAATAACTCACTACATATCACACAGAGAACTATTGGCCTTAGTGGTATGCAAACCTTTGATCTCCTATTGCACTTAGGGTACATGTTAAAACATTTGCTGATGTAGTTTGTTTACTGCTGTGAAATTTGAAAGCATTTTGTATGGCCAAAACAATGTTCCAAAATTGTACATACATTGCAGGAATGTGTAATAGGTAAAAATTTAGTATCTCAACTTGATACCCTGGTCTGGTATTCCTCTGCCTACTAAAGTATTTAAAAATTTGCTAACACAACCAAATTGCATGTGTAAATATTCTGTATGGGCTAATACTCTAACCACTAAGTTTACAATATTTCTAGAGATATCCATATGAAATTGATTCACTGGAGTATATTATAGCTACAATAAACATGTAAAATAGATTTCCAAAGACCCAAGTAATATATTTTTTTTTATTTAAAAAGTCCGAAAAAGGTGATCTTGGAAAAAAAGTCACTTGTGTTTTGAATCTGAAAAACTCCAGTCAGTTTGAACTGTTCATAAACTGTACATTAATTCTAAATTAAGAATATGTGTCAGAAATATAATGCAAAATACTGCCTAATAAAAATACTGTTTTATCTAATACTGTAGCTACAAGACATTTTTAATGTATTTTGAACTCTGCTCCTCCCCCAATTTAGTCACGTCCTCAATCTTTCAATTCCTGTAGCTTAATTGGCAGTGAAGAAATCCGTATATCTGTCTTTCTGTTTGTCCATCCATCCATCCATTCATCTTCCATCTTTCCAGTGCTTTCCTCCTAAAATGAGCTCTGCTACAAGGACTTCATTAATAAACTAAATGTTTGGTAATGCCCATTTCTTTCAATGGATTTTAATGGTTAACATCCACTCTTTATAATGATTATTTTCTACTTGCAATACAATTTTGGGGAAAATATAGGTGTAATTTACCTTTTGTCAATGTTTCCATGGGGCTTTAGGCACCAAAAAAAATGCAATTGTTCTACTTTTGCTATATTTTAATTCCTTTATCCATCATTGACACCCAGTAGTTTTTATTGTTACTTTTATCTTGTGTTTTTACTGAACAGAGTATTTAATATGTGATTTTTTCAAGGAGCTTGTATGAACCGACATGAAAGGCTTAAAACTATTATTTATAGAGCACCAGTTGAGATATAAACGGGAAGATGAAAAGTGCTATATTTGTAGCCAACCTCAAGATATCATGGTACAGTAGCTTGTTGTCAGTGTTGTCATAATCGAGATCTTGAAGGTTAGTTTCATCACAATGATGTACAGACCAATCAGATATCTGCTTTCACAATTATGATGACATCACAATTGCTAAAGCAACACTCACACCGGCAGTTCCAATCAAAAAGGAAATGTTAAATCTTCGAACAAACAGCAGGTTTAAAAGCTATAACAAATAAACTGATGCATACAATGAGGACACAGTGGTCTGACTCAAAATACACAGTTTATCATCACTTTTAAGGGGGTGGGACTTTCATAACTCACTTGTGGTTCTGTCACTTAAAGCAGCAGTACTACCAAATCAGGAAGTGGTCTATCAAATTTCTGCTTTTTGGCTGTAAACATGCGGCCAAAGTTCCAGTTTCCATACTTGTAAAGACTTTTTTTCAGTCATCTTTAGGTTTTGAGATATTTGCAATTTATTTGCATTGTTGTGGTGCCACAATAAATATGGCGGTGTCTAATTTTCAGCTGCGCTTTCCTTCAGGTCACATCACATTTTTGATTACAGCAGTGGGACCTCTGCTGACCATTCCTGATATCCCTGCAAGTCAAACAGATGCAGTTGGCAGCAGAGGGGTTCCAGTGCAACATGCTTGGTGGCAGAACTGTAAAAAAAGGCAGAGGATAACTGAGCAAATAACTCAGTGATAGTGCAGTGCTGGTGGGGCAGAGTACCAGGTATATGATCAGCAGAGCACAGGGAATAAACTGTCAAAAAAGCGCAATTTGTTTTCCACAGTACTGCTGCTTTAAGTCTTGGTTCTGACCCATAGCAGATAAAATGCATATTTTGAGCTAAGCCATTGCATATCCCCTATAGTTATTTATTTATTTTTTATTTCAAAAGTTTCACCAGAAAAGGCATACTGAGCTGGGAGCTTGTTTCCAGATACATTCTGGGAGAAGGGAAGTTGTACAAGTGGGGCTTTGGAACACAGAGTACAAATACAAAGCATTTTTGGTACCTTTATGGAGCAGAGTGGAAATAGCAATCAATCATCAAATACATTGGAATAGTACTATGCAAGACAAAAGAACTTGATACAGGGAAACAGTGGGCAATGCAAACATAGCATGTCAAAAACACAAGATAAAAGTAACAAACATATGTTGAAAACAATTACAGAGCAGCAGATTCAACAATCTTAATAAATACTTGAGAGATGCAAGTAAAGTGCATAATGACCAGAGTCAGAACATAAGAGCCTAATTACAGATGTTACCTAAATTGGAAACAAGTCATATAAGAGCAGGTGGGATTAGGAGCAATTGCAGGAGGAAGTCAGACTTGAGGTGGTTTGAAAGGACCCAGAGAAAAGGAATTGGTGAATGGTTGGGGAGGGAGTTCCATATTTTAGGGAAGCGGTGGCTGAACGTGGCTTTGCAATAGTCGTGAAGATTGAAGGGCTGCTTGGGTTTGGAACATTTGATCTTCGGAGGGTATGGCAGTGGGAGGGTGGGAGAGGGAGGTCAAGAGGTAGGAGGGTAGGGAACCGAACCAGAATTTGCCCATGAAACTGGTGCAGTGGGCATGGCGTCCTCCATGAGAGATGGGAAGGAGAGATTTATGCATAGTACAGTGATGAGGTGGAGGGACAGTCAAGAGCTTAGTGACAGAAAGAGTTGAAGACAGTGTGCAGTCTGGTAAGAATTGTGACAGGGGCAGTGCTGTAGACAGTGTCTCCATAGTCAAAGATTGAGAGGATCATTCTCTGGATGATGGCACGGCATGCTGGAAGTGGGATATAGTCACAGTTCCTGAAAAGTGTCCCTAGCTTGGGGTGCAGCTTTTGACTAAGCGCATCCATGTGGACAGAGAAGGTTAGATGCTGGTCAAGCCAAATACCAAGATACCTAATGGTGAAAATGGTCTCCAAAGGGGAGCCGTCTAGGTGCTGAGAAAGTAAGAAGGAAAGGAGCCTAGAGAGTCTCTGCCTTGTGCCAAAGGACATTGAGACTGTCTTTTTGGCATTGAGGAAAAGCTGGTTAGTGCACAGCCAGAGCTGAACTTGATCAATGTCGAGCTGGAGTCTGTGCACCAGAGCATCAATGGAGGGACATGCTGTGAAGAGAACCGTGTCATCCGTGTACATGTGAACAGATGCAGATGAACATATGGAGAGGAGATCATTGAGGAAAGTGGAGAAAAGTAGAAGGCATAGCACAGATCCTTGTGAGACCCCAGTGGATATAGGCAAGGGAGGGCAGAGAGCGTCACCAATTTTGACTGCCTGGGATCTACCCATGAGGTAGGAATGGAACCAGCCAATGGCCGAGTCAGAGAGGCCTACAACCTGGGTTTGGCTAATAATAGAGGTGGGAGACAGTGTTGAATGGCTTGGCTAGATTGACGTAAATATTGAGGTGAAAAGGCTGTGTTCCATACCATTGTGGATGGATTCGGTGAGTCTCTGGGAAAGGAGGTGGTGGTGAGTGGTTCTTGTGGAATCCAGACTGGTAGGGGAGAAGAAGGAGGAGGAGTCCAGAAAGGGAGAAAGCTGTGCCTGGGCAGTTTGTTCCTGTAGTTTGTAGAAGACAGGGAGGAGAGAGATGGGCTGGTAGTTGTTGGTAGCAGATGGGTCACTGCCTTTTGGAAGAGGGATAACCATGGCAGTCTTCCAGTCAGTGGGGATGGAGATTACAGGAGCAGAGAGATAGAGGAGTTTGCTAACCAGGCCATCTGGACTGTTGCCCTTAGAAGGGTTAAGAGCAAGAAGGGCATTGGTGGTGGAGGATGGAGTTACTGGAGAAAAGGAAAATAAGCGTAAAGGAAGGAGATGACTGCCTTGTGGGATGGCAGGTGTGAAAGGGAGGGGAGGAAGGTGGGAAGGAAGAGAGGAGAGGGGAAGTGCAGGTGGTAAAAAAGGAATTAAACTCCGATGTGACAGAGGAGTGGTTAGAGATCAGGGTATTGCCCACTTTGAAGACAGGCAAGGGAGGTTCAGTAAGAGGGAGAAGAGATTGTGGACAACCTTCCAAAATTTAGATTGGTGCCAATATTGGCATTAAAGTTGGATGTAAAATACTCTGCTTTAGCAAGTCTTACTGCACTGGTACAGATGTTTCAGAGGTAGTGATATCTCTGGAAGGCCATGGGTGATGGATTACATTTATTTTCCAACCAGGCCATATCACAAGCTTGCAGGCAAGCTATGAGTTTAGCCATGATCCAGGGAGGTGGTTTCCCCTTACGTGTCTAGCACTGGGGGTGAGACGGTCCCATATTTCTAGGAATTTGGCTTTGAAGTAAGTTAATGAGGTGTCAATAGAGGAGGCCAATGAGATAGGGAACCAATCAGTGCAACTTAGATCACAGTGCAGGGAGTGAGGTCCACAGATTTGAAGGAGCATATAATCAGTGTTTTGAGGAGTCTTTAGGTTGGTGAATCCTGCATACACAAAAGGTAAAGTGATGATATTTACAACAGTTATATTGAATGCCAGTGTTTTCTAGTTCATGTACTTTCTCCAGATTACTGATCCACTAAATATGTCTGATAAGGAAGTACTTGTTTCATCAGATCTTTCAAATAATAAAAGACTATCTCCAAATGATGTTACTGTTGCTGTGTTTGTGACATCACAAGTCATAGCAGGTACTATGATGTCATATACTAAGCAGTATGAGGTCACTTGGGGGCTAGTGCTACACAGTTATTGCACAAAGATGCCCTTATATCAATATCCTTGGGAAACCAGTAAAAGAAAATGCTAAACCCTCACCCTCTCACCATCTGTGGTGTAAGGTGTTGGCAGAGACCTGTTGATACATCCATTCCTACCCACCTACTTTCAACAACAGCCCCTTCACACCCAGTTCTCAAGACCCATTTCCAAATTTTTCTCAGCCCCCAACCTGTTCATGTAAGGGTGGGCACCCTGGTACCAACTGTGATAGATGGGCGTTGGCAGTAGTGGTAGTGCTAGCTGATAGGGTTTGTTGATCCCACACAGGTTGCCTCACTGCAGCAGCACACATCACATCCTCTGCCATTACTGTCAGCCCTATGTCCAGACCATCTAAACCTACTGGCTACTAGTACCTCTGAATCCTTTGATTGGCCCCAGAGACTGCTGAATATGCAGGCCTTCTTCCTATAACTCAGATTGGAGAATTAGTAGAATTTAGAGGTGGCTTGTGTGAACAGGGGTGGAGGGGAGGGTAAAGAACTGCTAGTAGGAAGAGGGAAGGCTAACTTGATTGGCCTTATTGATAACGATCAGTATGTTAAATTATTGGTGCTCTTGAGCAAGGTTTTCAAACAGGTGGACAGTATGTGGATGCAAATATATGTTCGCCAGTGTCTGCATCCAGAAATGTGCCTTAGTAGCCTGCTGCTATTTTTAATAGAAGTCAGTTTGCAACAAAAAGTCAACGGTCTGTGGTACATGGAATGACAGAAATATGGGTTGTGTGTCTTTCTTTTTTGTTATGCTGCAGTTGAGATTTTTGGTGCAGAATCTGGATACTACTAGGTCATCTAATTGTCTAACAGTGTGAATGCATTTCCATTTTGAAAATCTGGCTTGTGTGGCTAAATCCTTTCTGGCATGCAATGTTTACATTGAAATCCTTTTTAAAACCAGCTAATCCAAATCCTCATTCACACTACACCGTTATGCAAGACAAGTTTACATGCACATGCGTAAACCTGCATCTTACAGCAAATGCATACAGCTGCATTAAAGAAATATTTGAACAAAGCAGACTACAGTATTTCATACTGTGCCATTTCATCTCGTAGCGAGTGTTTGAAGAAAAATGACAGATCTCGGCGCTGTTTGTTGACCATTTTGTAGTCTCCTGCTGGGTGTTGTCATTTTCGAAGCCAGTGGGCTGTATTGAATCAGACAGAAGCAATAGGTCATTAACAGAAATGGAAGGCTGTCTGCAACATGTAGATTTAAAAGAAGAAATCTGTTTTCCTGCTGTTTCAACAAAATCTTATACATCAGGAGTTCTGTTTAGTCTGGCACCTCTGAATCAATATGCAGGTTCTTCAGTTTTAACAAGGAGATCTAACAAACCGCTATAGCTCAAATAGTTGGATTAGTACTGCAGATGGCATATAATGTTTACATTTTAAAGTTTTGGAGGGATGGTACTGATTGTAATCAAACTCTTAAATATGTTGCCTTATCAAACTTTTGCCCATTTCGCCTTTGCAGTTGCCTTAATTTAAAAGCAATGGCAGTTTAGTTGTCAATAGTACTCGTACTATTGAATACAATGTGATACAAAAATAGATTATTAAGTCATTACTATTCATTTGACCAATCAGTGTTAAAGATTCCCTTGTCAGAGAATATGCCTCCTAACTATAAGAAGTCATGTCAGAGTTTATAAAAACTGGAATGTCCCATTTTTAAAGGCACGAGGCATTTGTTTGTATTTTATTTTCAATTTGTTTTCTTCATTTTGAAACTGGTTTAAAAATTGATAAATAATATATTTTAAAACATTCTCTTTATTTGATTTTTATTTAACACATATAACACAGTATTTGGCGCATAAGCAGTATATATAAACACACAAAAGGAAATTATAAATAAAATCCCAATCGAAGACTGATACAGTAAGTTTTGTCCCTGAAGAGGAGATCCAGTCAGTTAAGTATTTGTTTTTGTAATCAAAGTTTATTAAGATTTTTCCATAAACAACAATCACAGCCATTTCACATACTCAATGTCAGCAGGACATAGTTCAAAAATGAAGAAAAGAGACATACAAAACAGACAATTTCACTAAAAATTGCATGTAACTTTAACAAACTGTGTGGGATGTTAAAAATAAAAGGAAAGCACCTTTGGAACAGTCTGGAATTGCTTTTACAACTCAGTTTCCCAACAATTGGACCATATTTCATTATTATATCTGATTATCTATGCTGAATTGGATCTAGTCAGCCACTTGATCTGCGGAGGGATTATGTTCCCTCATCTAGGAGTTTGCAGCAGGCATTGTGCTCACAAAGCTTCTGCAAGTCTCCAGCCTGTCAGCGCAGTGGTAGTGCTACCACTCACAACACCGGTAACCCGAGTTCAGGAACAAGCCTAGGTCACTGGTGGTCTGCCAGGGGGAGGAGGATTGAGCGTAGCACAGGACGCTCCTCTCCTCTGGGGAGGGAAGGTTCCATGCTCCACCGCAGTACTGTCCCCTGGGTGCCCACGGGTGGCAGTAGTATGACTGTAGATGGAAGGAAGGGAGGGAAGTACATTGTGATGCCAACATGCAGATACCCACACAGTGAGCACGCATACGCCTTGATGTCCTGCATGTTACATCCCTAGGGGACAGTAATGGGAAACATACCACGACCCCAGCACCTCTGCAACAGAAACAGTCCCCGATACATCCAGGTTCCCTGGCCTTGCCAGCACAAGCCACACCTGACACAACAAGATGTCAGGGATAGCCCCCACCCCAACCCCACCTAAGGGGTGAAACCAAGGCTTTGTGAAGGCTCCATGGAGGTAGGTGGCCATGACTGGTGGGTCAGAGGGATCAGGAAGTGCTTGGTGGTCCTGAGCCATAGAGGACTGGTGTGTAAAGGGCATAAAGTATAAGTTAAAAAAAAATCTGCAAGGGCATCTAAAAGTTCTCTATCCTCCATGTCTGCCATATCAGTTGAGTATTTTTATATCTCAATTAAGAAAATAATAAAGAATAAAGAATGTGTGCAGCATCACAAGTCTTATCATTTGTTAAAATAAATTATATCAGCCAGATCAAGTTGAATGCCTTAGCACGGTCCTCTTCGCCTGAGCAGACAGGTATCTAAGGCAGAGAAAAGAATAATTAAAAAAATTAAGATGGCAGTAAACTTATTTAGAATGTTTCTAATTAGTAAAGTTCAAAGCAAACACTGTATTGATTCAGATTATTTTATATTAAAGTGCATTAAGAAAAACATTTTAGAATGTGCCAGGAAGATCCATTTCCATCACATCTGCTTCTTCTGTTCACCTTCATGGCTCCCTCAAGCAGTTTTTATGTTGGCTCGCGCTTGCGCACCAGCCAACATACTGCATTAGTAGCAGATTTGGAGGCTCAGTCACTGTTGGGCGAATGCAGGGCACGCATCAGTAGGTGCGTCCCTCATTCCCCAATAAGCCAGCATGCAGGCGCCACACCAGGAGTACATAGTGCGGTGAGCACATCTAAGGAAAGGTCCACTGCAATGAGAGCAAAGCTTGTTATATGCAGTGGCACCTCCCGACGTGCCTTTCCTGGTGAAACATTAGAGTAAACTTGGTGGCACACTGCCTGCCACAATGCCGACTTCGGGGGTGCCCAATCCCCCTGTTGGCATGCCCTGACCCAGTTTATGTCCGATGGGAATCCTAATTCCCCGTCAGCATAATGCACCCCCTAATTAGCAGGTTTACAACGAATCCCCTTGGTTTTGCCCCCTTCGGTGTTGATGCCGACAGGGTGCTCAATCCTGTCAGCTAGCCCCTCCCAAACACTCAGCTGGCACGCTGGTAGCCCACCCCAGCGTGCCAGGCTACCAAAAAAAAAATCCTGCGATGTTTTTTTTTTTAGCTGTAAAAGAAGAAGCGGTCCCTCGCGGGGTCTGTCCAGCTCCCTGCCCCAACCTGCACCCACCCTCTGCGCACCCTGCCTCCCACACCCCTCACCCCATTCTTACCTTCTGGAGTTCGGAGCGACGCTCTTGGTGGACAGGGAACCGTCTGCACTCTTCAAAGCTGACCGCGAACTGAAGAAATGCTGGTAAGCTGTATAATGGCATAAATAGGGGTTTTCAACTTTGGTGCATATCTCAGGCAATTTTGGAATTTTGCACCAAATTTTCAACATAGGGTTATTGGGCCCTCCTCATGAATTCAGTCACTGTCATGGCGCTATTCGGTCCCAAAAGGTGATTTCACGGTCACTGCGGAATCACCTTCGGGACCAAGTAAAAAACAACAGTACCACTGTTCATGTGGGGCTCTCAAAGTCTATGTTGCAAATTTGGTAAAAAATCCCAAAATGCATGTTTTGACGAGAGTGCGTTGGTATGTTTCCACGCATCACTATAGCTTTGTGAATTTGTAATATTTCACTCCAGATTTTAAAATTGGCATTTTCCCACACCTGCTTATGAACAGTACATCTGTCATTTTACATATCCTGGCCGAAATGTGTTTTCGCACGTCCAGTGCAGAATAGCGCGGTTGCTGTGCGAAATCAGTTTTCGGGACAGTTTCAGAAAATGACGGTGACACAGTTCATGAGCAGAGGTCCTAAAATGCCTATGTTGAATATTTGGTGATGAAAGTCCATAAAATGACTGTGATACAAGCGTGCAGTGCACAGTTTCTACGCACCCTTGTAACTTCGCAAATTTGCAATATTTTCATGCCAGGTTTTCAACACTGCCATTTTTTCACACCCCTTATGAACAGTACAGTTGTCATTTTTCACAGCCTGCCCAAAATGTGTTTCTGCACCTATGGTGCACAATGGCATGGTCACTGTGGGAAATCAACTTTTGGGACAGATTAACAAAATCACAGGGCCACTGTTCATGAGGGGAGGTCCCAAAATGCCTATGTTGAAAAGGTGGCTAAAAAAATCCTCCAAATAATTGGGTTACGGACATGTGTTGGGCAGTTTCTATGCATGCTCATGGCTTCACCAATTTTTCATATTTTCACTCCAGATTTTCAACGTTGCCATTTTTTTATGCCTCCTCATGAACAATACAGCTGTCATTTTCCACATCCTGCCCAAAATGTGTTTTCGTCCCTGTGTCGCCAAATGTCATAGCTGCTGTGCAAAACCACCTTTCAGCTAACAAGCTGATTGTGCCGCTCTTCATGAGGTGGGGTCACAAAAAGCCTATGTTGAAAATCTGGAGTGAAAATACCAACAAACGCCTACAAAGTTAGGGTTTACAACTGTAAAACCCCACCCTGTAGAGACTACCAGGTGTCAGAGGTGTCACTTGGGATCACTGGCTGTAATGCTCATGCCATTCACCCCCCACCTGCAGCCAGTGACATGCATTGAGGTGTGCCTTGAGTGTTTGGCCTAAAGTTCACCCCATTCTCTATACTGCACCCATCTCAGCGTATCCTTATGAAATGGGGTAAGTATAAGGCCCAAAGACCCAAAGCACACCACGACACTTGTCAGTGTCTACAGGGTAGGGTGAGGCCCATTCCCTGTACTGCACCCATCTCAGTGTATTTCTTTATGGAATGGAGTAAGTATAAGGCTCAAAGACCCCAAAGCACACCACAACACTTGTCAGTGTCTACAGGGTAGGGTGAGGTAAAATGGCATGGCGTTATAGCTGGCGCCCCAAAGGCACACCCCAGTGCCTGACAGTCTCTGCAGGTGGGGGTGGTGTTGGCATCAGTTCCATACTTCACTGCCATTCTATTATGCATCTCTAACTCCTGCACTACTAATGCCAATGCCAGAGACAACATTTTGCATTGACAAATGCTTGTTTTCTTAGTTTACTCTCACGAAACCTGTTCAGATTCTTAGAAAATGGATCACATTTATTTGTAACCCCAATTAAGCTAACCCACAGTATGGAAATCCTACATTCTAATTCTATATTGAAATACATTTTCCATATTATCAGAAAGGATTGTGAAATAAAGTACTGAAAATCAACAATGAACATTAACAATTATATCAATTTTGGAAAATTGCTCTTCTCATGCTCATAGTCAGTGCAGAACATTATGTTAACTTTTAAATCAATACACATGGTACCACAAAGTAAGAATTTACATAGATAAATATACAATCTTTCTTAAAGTAATCCCCCCCTCCCTGTCTAGGGGTATCCAGGTATTAAGTTGTTGGGAGGGTGGCACTTGACAAACACAAGCAACACAGTCTTAGGCATCTGAAGTAAAACTAACTTGTTACCTGGGTTCTTGGATCTTAGTGACTGGGAGTCACAAACCGGGGCAAGCTGGCTTCATTCTTACACAGATCTCTTTCAGCAAACAGCATACACTACTAACACACACTACCACTAGCAAAAGCCACACAGTCACTCGTAATCATTCTTCAGGCCGTAAAAAGTTTCAGTCTCCCTACATGCATTCTCTAAGTAAACTTGAACTGCATTCTCTAAATAAACTGTAAATTCACTATATTCCTAAAGGGGCATGCTCTAATTTAACGTCCTTCAGGTATACCTACATTTAATAAACATTATAGTCTACTAAAACATTTCTTTCTTTTCAAACACATTGTTCAGTTAGTAACTGTTTAACACAGCATGATTAACAGCACTAGATAAAGTGGATCTTTACTCAAAATATAAACAGTTAAAGTTCATGGCACTTGCTGACATAGTACTACCCAAACCCTGTGAAGGAAAGAAGTGCTAGATTTATTTTGAGAGTCAACATAACTTAATAATATTTTGGGTCAGGCTTAGTGATGGCTTCACCAGTGGAGTCTCTGGAGATAAAGTACCATTTGATTCGCAGTCCATTCTCTTTTTGCACTAACGCAAATGTTTTAATGAGAGTAACACCAGTCCAAATCGAAAAATCATACTTTCTCCTGGCTCTATGGAAGAGTTATTTCTCATTGATTGTGGAAGCTCATAGCCTGAGTTCTCGTGAGCCTTATCCTCATTGTAGAAATTACAGACTTTTGGAACATCCATGCCTCTCGGTTCTCTGCAATGATGTCCCACGTACTTTCCGTCAAATCTGGGTAATCACTCGCACAATACTCTTGCTTAACATGCTCCTATCATCTAACACTCTGCATGGGACCACTGAATGTCACTTAGCCGTCCTTGATTCTGCAGCGGTACCTTTCTGCAGCCAGAGGCTAAACTTGTAATCCAACGCATTAGGGTGTCTAGGGCTTATGGACTACATGCATTCACTTTCATTTACACAGATCTGGCAGCCGCCAGGGGATAACATATAGTCCATCAGTTGGCAAGTTATATGTTTGTGGAATATCCCTCATGATACATGAATCAATAAATGAAAACACTTTGGGCTTAGGACCAGGGACAGTGGCCATAATACTGTCCTCAGAATCAGAAGAGCATATCTCTAATGGTGGAATATTTTCTGCATCCTGGGGATCTAGGATAGAATAAGTAGAAGAATAGGTAGAGTAAGTACTCACAGATGCCTCCAGACCTGATTCCTGCGATTCCACCACCTTGGAGGGGTTACCAGGGCAAGTAGGCTGAGTTATGCTTGGAGACTAGGCCCCTTCAAAGTCTCACCTGCTGCTACTGGGAGACATGGAATCCACCTGCATGGAAATGTTGGGCGGATGTCTGTTGCAATTCCTGAATTCTCCCCTTCTAGATCCTGCAGTACTCACTTCATCTCCTCCCATGCCAGTGCTCCTGCTAAGGAATCTAGTCTTCTCTAGCGACAGGAGCACCTGCCTAGCCCCAGTTCTCCAAATAGGGCACTATGACATCGTTTGGATAAGGTACAGCTCCATCTGCACAAGCCAGACACATGGGCAAATGCTCCAGTCTCTCATCTACAGCATGGCACACCACACAACTGTCCATAGTGGAACTGTTTTCCATCACATCCCAGATCCACAACAACACTGACAATGGAATAGTCATAGTTCATTCTCTGGTTGCTCCCTGCATTGTGCTGCTCTCCACTGCTCTACACAACCATGAACAACACCCAAGTCCCATTTGGTTAACAAAATGGCAATGGCTGCTAGCTGAGGAATCTCACACCACAGTCTCATAGCCCCAACAGCCAATCACAGATAAGCATTTGCATAACTAAAAGTTTAGTCACGTTCCAAGTCCATGTGCCACTTTCAGGAGCAAGGCAATCGCAGACAAAATAGCACCTCCACTGATATTGTGCATTAAGGCCTACAGTTTTGGTTTTAGAGCCCCTACAGATTTTGCATGCACCCAGGCATAACTTGCTCCCCAAAATTTAATTCATTCAAATCCCAGACGAACCCCCACGTTGTAATCCCCCCTCCCCATCTAGGGGTATCCAGGTGTTAAGCTGTTGGGAGGGAGGCACTTGACAAACACAAGCAACACAGTCCTAGGCATCTGAAGTTAAACTAACTTGTTACCTGGGTTCTTGGATCTTAATGACTGGGAGACACAAACCGGGGGAAGCTGGCTTCATTCTTATGCAGATCCCTTCACCTGTAGGAGCAATGTTAGTTAGGAAAACAGGCATGCACAGTCATTTGAGTAAGTTCATTTTCCACTCTGGAATCAAAATGCAAAATGATTTAATTAAACATGAAAAACAGTAACAGCTACTCTGTGGAGCAGGGGGTATTAAATGGTGGGTTTCTTTCCTCAGACACAGCTGGGACATCTACTACAACAGTCACTTATGCAGATCTCCCTTCAGCTGAAAAGGCTAGAATTCCTGGCAACATTAGCTAGGGCCTCTAAAGCCTCAAAGTGAGGTAGCTTAACACTGAAACAAATCACCAACTCATGTCACAGTCCTTTCTCTTTCTCTCTACAGCAATTACATTCCTTTCCCTTTGCTCTCTCTGCAGCAATTACATTCCTTTCCCTTTGCTCTATCTTCAGGCTGTTCCATTCCTATACCTTCACTCTGGCTTATGACAGCACAAGACGTTTCTACTGTCCCAAACCTTCACACTTTCTTCAATTCACTTCCACTGCCTTATCTTATGCCTTCTCTACCTGGGGGCTATTCCTTAATGGAACATACTTTTCTTTCCCTTCTAGATCTTAGGTTTCATACTTTCCAACTGATGTTCTTAAGCAAGAACTGAACCACCAGAACCCTTTAAGACATCCAATCGCTGATGCCTCAGCTGGTGGCTGGGCCTTAGTCTGGGGTTGTGGGAGCCCTGGACCTGATCCTAGTCCTAACCAGCATGCTCTTCTCATGCAGCGATTCCAACCTCTGAGCTGACTCATCAGGGGGACTTCTGTCAGTGCCACACAGTATATCCAACACTGCCACCCCGATGGGGTCCCAAACATTACTCCCCCAAATGGACTTTTCCCTCCTCCATAAGCAGCTCACACCATGGGTTCCAACTCTGTGGCAGCTTCCGACCTGAGGAATAGGGGTAACACTGCCACTATTACACCATCAACTGCTCGGGCTGTCACTTCCAAGCTCGCCTCAGGCCCTATTTGCCATTGCTGGCCCTCCCACAGTAAATAATTCCAACCCAACAGCTGAACCACCCATGGGCAATCTTTCCTTCGTTTTGGGCTTTTAGGCTCTACGGTGCTTTCCCTACCAAGGTGCAAGTTCACTTGGTGAGCCTCCATTTCATTTCTTCTTCCCAGGCTCTGGCTCCCAAATGCACCAGCAGGCCCCGACTGCTATGCTCCATTGCTCCCTTTAATACTCCTGAATCATCACCTTTACATCACCGGGTCTTAAGGGTGGTGGGCGAGGACAGCAAGCGGACCACCCTGGCCCTGCCACGACCCTCCGGCCAAACTTGCAGGCCAAAAGCCCCAGCTCTTCTCTCCCGGCTCTCTCTTTCTATCTTTCTTGGCACAAATTCCCTCTATTTATACCCTCCGGGAAGGGCCCCACCTACAGTCAGCAGGCAGCACCACATCCCAGACTCAGCAGCTCCACAGCTGTTTATCTCTTACTAGCTACCCCTAGCAACCAAAAATTAACCAGTAAGCACCAAGATGGTGATTACCTTGAAATTTAAAATAACAGGAAGAATGCATGGCATATACAAAAGCAATATATAGAAATATAAGTACTCAATGGGTGTGATATTCAGAAGAGTTGCGCATGGTGCAGCACAGGTGCACCATGCGCAACCCACTGATGCACCCCGGTGCGATATTCAAAAGGGGAAAGTGCATGGCACAAATCCCGATGTGCCGGGATGCATCAGTAATGTATGCGGTGCAAGTAGGGGGGGCATGCCCATGCATACTCTGCACATCCCGATATTCAGCCCGGGATGTGCTGAGCAGATGCAGGCGCAATCCCTACCTGCGCCGCACACAACTGAGCCAAAAATAACAGGAGCAACAGCTGGCCACCCACAGGTGAGCTGCCGTGTGCAGGGTGCAACACGGCAGCTGCCAGCTGTGAGTGGCCACCCAAGCTCCGGTGGCACCATCCGTCTTGGTAAAGCCCCTCCACCCGATCGTGGGCACAGGTTACAAGAATAATATTCCAACATCCTTGGTGGTCAGTGGACTGCTTCCAGCCTGATCGCGAGCAGAAGTATAAATGAAGGGATTAATTCCCATCACTGGTGGTCCAGTGGACCGCTCACAGCCCAAATGTGGAAGATGTATAAAAACAGATTAAATCCCATCCCTGGTGGTCCAGCGGTACCCACCCTCCCTGAGCCCCACCACCCCGCTTCACCCCCGGTCCGCGGCGGGTGGCAGCTCCCCACCAATCCGCCCCTACCACTGACCGTGGGAGCAGGGTGGCGGGCTCAGTGGGAGGGTGGGGAGGGAGTACCACTGGACCACCAGGGATGAGATTTAATCTGTTTTTATACATCTGCAATCTTACTGCGGCCGGTCCACTGGACCGCAAGGATGGGAATTAATCACTCAATCCTCACTTCTGCCTGCGATCGGCACTGGGACACTTGCTGCTTGTACAGGGGGCATCGGTCCCTGACGACTGCAGCCTGACATGGCGCCAGGTGCAAGTCGCCGGGGATCAGCGCACCTACATGCAAATGGGGTCATGATGACATGCAAATGGCCCCATTTGCACCTTACAAGCATTATGGCCCCATTTGCATGTCCACAGCTGAATATCGTGGTTGATGCACCTAGCGCAATGGCACTTGCGCTAGCGCATCCCCCTGCCCCTCTCTGGCCACTTGGCACTGCTGCAGTGCCACTGCACCATGCGCTATGTGGGTGGCCATGGAGCGATATTCAGTGGTGCTGAGCCATGGCACAGCACCATTAAATATCACCCTGTCTGTGCTCTGGCACATCCCGGTTGTGCTGCGCCCAGGCTTGCTCCACAGCCTGGCGCAGTCTGAATATCCCACCCAATATATACAAATACAGGAAGTTGAAAAAACATACAAAAACAACTCGGATGTATATCAGTGCATGGAAAACTAAAAAAAAAAATGTTAACATTAACATTCTCCTCCGTAGCATCAAGAAACCCTATTTGCCTGCAAAATAAGATACATTTCTTAAATGTAATATGTCGCTAGAAAGGATCCATCATTTTCTTTACAAAATGTAAGGATCAAGGTGTTCATCATTTAGGGTCTCCGAGACCAGAAGGGACTTGGACAGGGCCCACAGTGGAAGTAAGGGGGTGTGGGGGCGAGATACAGATCCTGAATGGTGTTAAATACCAAAACTGATCCACCAATTCAATACATGGCTGGAAAACTATCTAATGGGGAAACTTTCAGTGGAGGTCACTTTGAAGAAAGGTTGGAATCACCTATGGGACAGGGAGCACTAGAAATCAAGTTATAAAATGTTCACAGTCACTGCAGTGGCTTTTGGTACCCACTTATCAACCAAATAGTGTACTGTTGTTTCCATAAATGTAATTGTTAGACAGAGCAGCTAGGATGCTTGAAAACAATGTAGAATTTAAAGAGCCCCTGACAGCAATAGGAAAACTTTGGAAAAAAGTAAGATTTATGTTCAACTTCTTCCCATTTTCTTTATTACTTCATGTTTTTTCAGTAATTAACTCCCCCTTTTCTTTATCACTGAAAACAATTGCATGCATACAATATCCCTGTCCCCTAGACTATATCTACTCTGGCTGCTTCTCTACATATTACATCACAATCCCCTGTTTATGACATTATAATTATCTCCATAGCAACATATTTTGATGTCACAAACAGAAGTCAGGTGTAGGCAGGCAGCCAGAGCTGAAAGGGCAGAGATACTGTATTCATGCAAATATCCTTAATAATAAGGAAATAAGGGTGAGTATTATGGAATAAAATACAAAATATAAGCTTCATTTATGCCTAAATATTACATTTTTGCAAAGTTGTCTCAACTGTGGTAGGAGTTCTTTAAGGGGACTGGCTTTTAGGGTCTGGGAGAAGAGTAGGCCAAAAGGGGACTAGAACAGAACACAGAATGGGAACAATGACTCACACTGGCGAGACTCGGGGGGGGGGCCTTGACAGGGTCAAACACCAGGTACAGCGCAACAATGGGATACATATGTTTAAAGCTATTTAAGGGTCTTCTTCCAGTTGAAGTTATATTGAACATTAATAGAATCACGCAGGAACCAGAGGGTCCTCTAATCCTTAATGAAAACCACATTGAAAAATGTCATATTCGCTGCAATGGATTCTGTTTTTTTTCTTTAGCCACAAAATTCTGTATTCCCCAAATGTAATACATTGCTGCTAAGGGCATCTAATTTGCTTTGTAGGGATTGAGGGGTCTATCATTTGCGATCTGGAAGATAAGGGTTTGGAAAGGACAATACCAGATGAGGTGGTGAGATACAGGTGCTTAACTGTGCCGAAAGCCAAGTTCTGCTCACAAATGTAATACATTCCAGACATGCTAGCTACTGGGACTAATTCCAGTGAAAGGTTCATTGACAAAAGGAGGAAGCACTTAGGAGCCGGGGTAGGGGCCAAACTGGATGTCTCAAATTAGTCCTCACTGTGTGTTGCCATGTCACTGTAATGGCCTTGTAAATGCCTAATTTGTATATTATTTTGGTAATGAGTACCACCAATAGAAAGTATAGTTTCTAGTAATTAAATGGCACATGGCATATGTGTTCTAACTTATAATAATGTGGTGTGGTGGATGCTGGAATGTGGAGTGCACAGGTATCACAATGCAGTTTTCAAGTGCTTAAGAAAAATACCTATTAGCCAAACAAGCCCATTCCCAATGGATAAAACCCCAATTTTAGTACCTTCATCCTCTATTTAACTTCTGAAACTCCTTCGATATAGAAACAGTGGGCACCCTACATGGCATCATTTCAAGTATGGAGCGCAGCTCACTTGTATGCATTCTGTACAAGTGAGCCACGCAGAGCCATGCTACATACTCAAAGTGGTGCCACACAGCCATTGTTTACATACGTTAAATACAGCCCTTAATTTTCTTTTTTCTTGCAAAACCTCAAATTTGGGAGTAGGGGGTTATCCATCGGGGTGGGTGATGGGGGTGAGCGTGTCTGGCTAACATGAGCTTCCCTTCAAGCAGATAGGTACTTTATATTGAAGAACAGACATTTTTACCAGGTGAAGCACACTTAGCCAAGGCTTGTTCCCACATGTGACCTGGTGGCAAAGGCCAAAATAATACAGAGAAGGTTCAGCTCCTGTATAGTTAAAGTTCACTTTATTGTAGCTTCCACCATGGGGATCAACGTTTCATGACAATGACACTTCACCAGGATTGTTGCTTTCTGGTAAAGAAACAAAAAATATATAAGACTATGCTCAAACTTTATGGCCATGATTTTAAAAGAGCCTTTAGAGTGACACAAGTTGTGTCACTCCCAGGGTTGCAGCAAACCCCAGGTGCATCAGGGACCCTGCACTTGATTTTATAAAAAGCAGGGTCTCGGTGCCAAACTCCCCAGGTTTGCCACATGTCTCTAGCTGCGCCAAACAGCTGGTACATCTGCAGACATTGCTGCAGGGATCCGTCCCCCCACCGTCTGGAGAAATACTAGAGGGGCCAGGATGGTGAAGGGGGAAGAAACATCATGCCAGGAAAGTGCCAGGGACATAAGGGACGCAGGAGGTGGCAGTGGGGGTGTCGGGGGACAGCTGTGCATTAGCCACAGTAATGTTGCACCTGGTGGGGTGCGTTTCCAGTGTGCAGCAATATGTACAATAAACATAACTTCCCTGGTGGTCTAGTGCCTGATCCCCAATCTCCCCCAAGTATACTGATTTAACCTCCCTGGTGGTCTAGTGGCCCCCCAATCCCCAGTCTCCCCCAAGTAAAATTATATAATGTTCCTGGTGGTCTAGCAGCCCCTTGATCCACGATCTCCCCCAGTAACAATGTGATAACTGTCCCTGGTGGTCTAGTGGCCTACCCACCTCCCCACCTCATCAGGTAGTGCCCCACCACCCCGCTTCTCCCCCCACCCAAATCGGAGCCAGTGAGCAACACTGCCCTCCTCTCACAACCATGGCTGGCCACCAAGTGAGCTCTCAATAAGTGCATACTGTTTACAGTGTGCGCTCATTGAATGACAGCAGCTGTCAATCAATGAGTGCAAAATGTATACAGTATGCACTCATTGAGAGCTCAGTCGGTGGCCAGCCATATTGATGAGAGGAGGGGTGTGCTGGTCGCCGGCTGCAGTGCGGGGTGGTGGGACACTACCTTATGGGGTGGGGGGCCACTAAACCACCAGAGGGGTATCTCAGTCATCAGGTAACATCGTTGGAACCTTCGCCGTTGGTAAAGAGGAATCCACACGGAAGATTTTCAGCAGTATAAATGAGGCTGCCCACACTGTCGATGTCCATCAACATCGTCAACCCTATAAAGGCGTGAGCGGCCCCGCTCCCTCCTCATTTATTTCCCACAATCTACTCGCTTGCTTGGGTCTCTGAGGAAGCTCCGTTGCAGTATTTGTGCCTTTTTTCGCCACTACAGATTTTGCAACATTATCTTTTAGAATCTCTTTTTTAAAGAGATTCCTTCAATTGTTTATGCAAGATTTAATCTGTCTTCTCTCTTCTGTCGCTGTGTAAAGATTGCCTCCTGAGCGAACACTTTTCTGTGTCTGCTGTCTTGGGCCTGACCACGATGTTTCTGACTGTGAGCTCTGCCAGAAGTTTAACCAAACAACACTCAGGTGATGCAGAAAGGCTCTCAAATATTTCCTGCTGGATCCACAGGTAGCCAGATCCAGTAATGGGTCTTCTGGGGTCCTGGCCTCCCAGTCACCGATTGGCTCTTCGAGCTCCCAGGCCTCCAAGGCCCGAGACAAGTCCTCAGGCAAAAGTCACAAAAAAGACAGAGATCACGACCGCTCCCCACTGGTGTCAATCTCATTCCCCGTCAGCCTCTCTTTCTTCTGGGGATCTTCATTGGCTGCGGCTGCACCAAGGAAGAAATCTACTGTCCAGGTCTCTCTGTCCACCAGACCTATACCAACATCACCTCTGCCCGATTCTCTGGGTGGCTGGCCGTCGACCTCTGGGTTATCGGCCCTTCCCTCATCGACAGCGAGCTCATTGTCAACAACTCTCCCATCGAGGCCTGCCCCTTCTCCCTCCAGGGCAACAGGCTCCTCGAGTTCCAGGGCATATCAAGTGGGTCATCAACACAGGTGCCATTGACCCCCTCCATTGATGAACACCGTCGACATGAATCACATCCTGACCAAATTCACTTCAGTGATTGTCCGGGCATAAGTCTTCTCGTTGGCCTTCTTCTCATCGGCCCAGGAAGCTCCCGTGGGCTGTTGTCAATGCATCTAATGCCAGACCCAGATGTCGAAGGGTTGGCGTTGAGAGGAATACCACCCAGACCTCATTCTTCCTGAAGATGAGGAGGAGGAAGAGGAAGAGCTCTACTCTTTGACAGATCTGCAGCCTCCTTTGTCAGTGAGGACTCAGTGAAACATACCCCAGGACTCCTCCTGAGGACCCACATTTTCAGTGTGATGAAGCAGCTGTCCTCAGCCATGGGCTTCCACACTGAGGAAGAGGATGCCACCAGAAAAGAACTGGTGGATTTCCTGGAGATTCCTGAATCTCTCCCAAAGATCATTCCTCCAGTGCTGCCAGTTTTGAATAATGCAGCCACGGCAGCCTGGCACAGACCAGACATGGTGCCAGTTATGCCCCGCAGGGTGGACAACTTTTATCACACCGTCCCAGGGCCTGCCTTGTTATGCTTCCCAGCCCGAGACAGACTCAGTGGTCATTAAGGCAGCTCATGACAGATCTAAGGTGCCTAAGCACCTTTGTTCCCTTCCCTCAGACAAAGAGTCTCATAGAACTGACCTCTTGGGTAAAAGGGTTTATGCCTTCTCTACTCCAGATTTGAGGATTGCAAACTATCACACATTGTAAAATACCAGAATGAAGTTGGAAGATGGGCAAGGCTGCCGCCCAGGTCCTTCCGGATGGCACTTAGAAGCAAGAACTGCTCCAGTGCCTCCAAGCTGCTGAGGATGTTAGTAGACATCCTCTCAGAGCCCTGTATGACATGCTGACACAGTTGCCAGGGCAGCTGCCAGAGGCATATGCCTCCACAGACACTCCTGGCTCAAGAGTTTCTGGGTTCATGGCTGATGTGCAGCAAAAAGTGCTTAATGCTCCCTTCAATGGCACCAAGCTGTTTGGCCCTGATGTCCAGGACATCATTAATGATCTGCAAGCTTGGGGCAGGGCCCTTAAGTCTGTTAACTCCTCTACCACACCCAAACAAAGGGCAGAGGCGGCCTTCTTTTGTGAAATGATCAAAGGCCGGGCAACTCCTAACGATCTGCAAGCTTGGGCAGGGCCCTTAAATCTGTCCACTCCCTCTACCACACCCAACCAAAGGGTAGAGGATTCTCTTCTTTCATAAAATAATCAATCGGTCCAGGACAGCTCCTTATGATCTGCAAGCTTCGGGCAGGGCCCTTAAGTCTGTCCACTCCTTCTGCCACACCCAACAAAGGGTAGAGGACAGTCTTCTTTTAGGTAAACGATCAATATACCTGGACAGCTCTTCATCCCCAGGAAAAGCAGAGCCCAGGCTTCCTTACCCGCCCCTCTGGTGCTGGTGTGGTGGCCAGGCACCCCAGTAGTGAGGGATCAGTCCCTGTGGCTGGCTCCACCTCTGCTTGACTCCTTACTGGACCACCCTCCTCTTGTCCCAGACCAGGAGGCGGTTGTCGGAGGTGAGTTCTCCCTCCATCTGAATCAATGGAGAACCATAACTTCGGATGCATCGATTCTGCAGATCATAGAAAGGGGTAATAGAAACATAGAAGTTGATGGCAGAAGGAGACTGCTAGGTCCATCTAGTCTGCCCATTTATTTTAGACCTATTTTGACACTCTAGTTGCCTTTGTAGTCAGGGATCCCTTGTGTCTATCCCATGCTGTCAATCTTGGAGCTCATCGAGCAGCCTCCAGAAACCCCACCTCCACTCTCATGCTGTCCCTGGCTCACCTGTCTATCTTCCAGGAGGAAGTACAGTCCCTTCTCCGCAAGCAGGCCATTGAGCCAATGCCCAGGCTCCAGAGAAACAAGGGATTTTACTCCAGGTTTTTCCTGGTCCTCAAAAAGATCTGAGACCTGAGGTCTATTTTAGACCTAAAGGACCTTGATCTGTATGTCCAGTACAAAAAGTTCTGGATGGTAATTTTGCCAGGCCAGTTTCCACTTCTCAAGACAGGGGACTGGCTCAGTTCACTGGACATGCAGGACGCTTACCTGCATATCTGTCTTTCCTCCTCACAAGAAGTTTCTCCGTTTCGCCTTTCAGGGCAAGCATTATCACTTCAAAGTGCTGCCCTTTGGCTTGTCCTCTGTGCCACATGTCTTTACCAAGTGCTTAGCATCGGTCACCACAGCTCTTAGAAGGGAGGGACTGTATGTCTTCCTTTATCTGGACAATTGGCTCCTGAAAGCCCCATTCAAAAAACAACTTCTGCTAACTCTGGAGTGAACTCTCCAGCTTTTACACTGCCTGGGCATCACTGTTAATCTGCCCACGGTGGTTTTGACACCATCCCAAAGGTTGCAGTATATAGGGGCAGTTCTGGACTTGGTACAGGGGAAGGCCTTCCTGCCCCCAAAACAGGGCAGAGTGCCTCATAGCTCATGCTCAGGAAGTCTCCCAGAGTTGATACATTCCTGCCAGGGTATACCTCAAATTGCTCGGGTCGGATGGCAGCTGCCATGTTCACTGTTCCACTGGTCAGACTTCATATCGTATCTCCAGTGGAACCTCCAGGTACAGTGGGACAAGTGCATGGACAAGTTAGACCAACCAGTCCTGGTCTCTTCCCAGTACACAAGGTACTGCAGTGATGGATGGACACCTTGAATCTGCTTCAAGGCATCCCATTCACATCTCCTCCCACATCAGATCCTAACCACAGATGCCTCAGGTCTGAGCTGGGGAGCACACCTGGGTCCCTTCAAACCCAGGGTTCTTGGTCCCAGTGGAAGCTTCACTGCATACCAATGTCCTGGAAATGAGAGCAGTGCTCTACGCCATGCAGGCCTTTCAGGAACACATTGTTCCAGGTCAACTGCTGGTGCAGTCGGACAATCTAAGCACAGTATATTACATCAACAAGCAGGGCAGGGGAGACTCATTTGTACCCCCTTTGCAGGGAGGCCATGAGAGTGTAGTACTGGGCATTGGATCACAGTCTGACACTCTCCGCAGTCCATGTGCCAGGCGTGTTAAACACTCTGGCATACAGTTTCAGCAGGACTCAGTCTAGCATGTATGAATGGGAGCTTCTCTCATCCATCGTAGAAGACTTGTTTGAGAGATGGGATCATCCAGAGTTGGACCTTTTTGCATCCCCACTCAATGCAACACTGCCCAATTTCTGCTCGCTAGATCCAGGGCCTGGAGTTTTCTGGTGAGAAGCATTGTCCCTCTCCTGGAACAGGAGGTTTCTTTACACATTCCCTCTGTTTCCTCTGATTCAGAGGGTGCTAATCAAATTGCAGATGGAAGGGGCCAGCATGATCCTCGGCAACCAGCAGCGGCTAGCGCCGCACACCGGCCACACCTCCAGCCTGCCTGGCTCTCAAGCCCTCAGCACCGGCAATGACCCGGACAAAGGTACGGCTCCCATTGAATAGCATTACATGCCGCTGATTGCCCCGGAGTATGCTGAGGCGGTAGCTATTGGCTGCATGTACTTCAGCTCCTGCCCTGATTGGCCCACACTAAAATCAGCTCTTCTGCCCTCCAGGACTGAAACCTACGGCTCTGTATGGTGGCTGTACAGTAATTTTAGCTGCGCCTTTACTTGGGGGGGATTTTCTTTGAAAGTGTTGATGCTCATACCTTAGCCAACCTGCATGGCTGTATTACTTTTGTAACTGCTATTTGTATTACTCCTGTTGTACTGTTCTTAGCTTACATGTACAGTCAGTGTATTAAATGTAGTAGGTGCAGGTTATTTTTACGCTGCCTGTGTACTCTGTGCCTAAGATTGCATTGCTAGTTGTAGGTGCTGGGGTTTATGGCTAATACTTGCTCCAGGACTTAGACTGTTCCTTCCTCTCTCTCCCTAACTGTTACTTCCTTTCCCAGCACTCCGCTGACTCTAGTGGTTATTCTCTTTTCTTTTCTGGTGCCTAAAAGTTGAAACCAAAAGCAGTTACTGCTGGCCCCTCCTCTAATCCTCCGCTCCTCCTGTCTGAATCTTAATTTCTGTCCACTTTACTCCTCTGCTGCATTTCCTTTGTCTGCCTTATTCTCACCCGACCTGCTATTCCCTCTAAAGACCTGCAATTTAGTGAAACAATAACCTGTCCATCGCACCCTGACCTATCCCCGATTCTCAGCCACTTTTGTTGCTAGCCTTATTTAGTCTGCTTTTCTCTCCCTTTCCCTAGGCTCTGCCCAGATTTGGGCTTAGGCGCCTTCGGCAACCAACAGCGGGCAGTGCGCACACCGGCCGCACCTCCAGCACGCCCGGCTCTCAAGCCCTCAGCACTGGCAACGACCTGGACAAAGGTACAGCTCCCATTGAATAGCATTACACGCTGCTTATTGGCCCGGAGTATCCTAAGGCAGCAGCTATTGGCAGCATGTACTTTAGCTCATGCCCTAACTGGCCTGCACTAAAATCCAGCTCTTCTGCCCTCTGGGACTGAAACCTATGGCTCTGTACGGCTGTACAGTAATTTTAGCTGCGCCTTTACTTCGGGGTGATTTTTTTTTTGGCCCTCTCGCCCATCCCCACCTCCGTCCTTTATTAAATACACCTTCTCCCCGCCTGTGCTTGGTGGGCTTGAAGGCTGCCTGGGGTCTCCTGATTGGTGCATACCCTTGGCTGAACTACTCAGCTCTTTGAGTCTGTTGCCTTTGACCATGTGTTAAACTTACCTTGCACCATCATGAAGGGTAATATTCTCCTACTCTGTCACTTAGTTGGCCTGTCCCTTTTAATCCTCAACTGTAGTACCATCCAGAAGCAAACTCCTGCACACTACACAAACTCATGTCTCATTGCTCCCCATTTACTCAAAACTGGCCTGCAACTTTTCTTATGGCACTGCACCTTTTCTAACCACCTTCCACCACTGCAACCTGCAGTCTTGTTTCAACACTCTTCATCCTTCAATGCCAGGGTGCTCCTCCTTGCAACCTTAGGGTGCCTTAGACCTAAACCTGCTGAGTCATCGACCCACTCCTCCTGTACTCCCAGGAAGGGCAGGCTAGGACATTGGAATCGCTACTGTATTATGTTAAAGAAATCTTACTTATCCTCTTAATATTCTCGGAGACATTGAGACATTGAGCTCAACCCTGGCCCACCTACTTATTTATGCTCCTCGAAATGGCAAATCTTAAGGGCTTGAAAATCCTTCATGTTAATGTCTGTAGCCCTTTAAGAAAAATTGACTTAATCCAAACCTGGCTGAACCATTCGTCCCCTGATGTTCTTGTTATCACTGAGTCCTGACTTAAAACTTCCACTCAGGATACTGAAATTAATTTCCCTTCTAATAAAATATGCAGAACGGACAGACAGGCCAGAGGGGCGGAGTTGCAATCTACCTAACTACAGGATAAGTACAGTGCCTCTATTACTATCTCCACTTCAGAACCTAATGAGAGTCTTTCCATTAAGATACATATCTCCCCCTTCTCAATCAGTTGAAATGATTGGATGTTACAGGCCCCCTTCAGCTGGTCTAAAGATCTTCAGCATCTCAGCACCCTACTTGATTCTTTATCCCCAGAGGTCATAGTAGTGGGCAACCTAAACCTTGACTGATACTCTTCCTGTTCAAAACCCCTTAAGGACTTGTGTGATGATTTTGGGCTCCACCAACTCATTACAGAACCCACCCGACCTAACACAAAAAACCCTGCCAACAGCTCCCTACTAGATATCATTCTAGTAAACAAAGCACATCTGTTCTCCCATGTGTGTGTCTTTCCTAGTGATCTCAGTGATCACTGCATTATTGCATGCATAAGGTCCCTACCAAAATCTATCTCATCCTCCAGATACATCTTCAAAAGGTGCCGCTGGTACCTTGACATTCCCGCCTTCCTCACTGACTTGTAACATGCTAACTGGCAAGAATTCTTTCTTGCACCTTCTGTTATCGAAACCTATAATATATTCCATAACATTCTAATGGACACTATCAACTGGCATGCCCCAATAAAAAAAATCCAAACTAAGAAAATCTCCTACCCTTGGTTCTCAACCAGCCTTAAGAAGGCTCTTCTACATAGGGATGCCCTGTGGAAAAAGGCAATGAAGACTAAGCTTCCAGCTGACTGGACTGCCTTCAGAGCAGCCAGAAATCAGTGCACAAAGCTTACAAGGGTTGCTAAGTCCAGTTACTATAATAACAAACTAGATGCGTCTACCCACTGCTCCTTCTCATTTGGAAGACCCTTAAAGAGGTCGAGGGTTGCAGGGCTTCCAACTCCTCCCCATCAAAATCTCCACCAGCAGTGTCACATACACAGACAAACATGACATACTTAACACGTTTAACAATCACTTTGCCTCAGCAGGCCTGGCTTTTGACTCCTCCCCTGCCAATGCTCTGTGTAAACAACTATGTGGTCAGGACAAAGCTTTCCCCGCCCACACAACGGCTGTACCTCCCTTCTCCTTCAGCCCAGTCTCCCTGAAGCAGGTAGATGACGCGCTTTTCAAGTTAGATACTAGAAAAAGTGCTGGCGCAGACCTCATAGATCTGTATTTTCTAAAAATCAGCTCTCATATTCTAGCCATCCCCATAACCCACATCTTCAGTTTGTCCTCACGAGGTACCCTTCCTGAGAACTGGAAAACTGCCCATGTCATCCCCTGTTCAAATCGGGGATCCTGCCAACCTAAATAATTACAGGCCTATCTCTCTGCTTCCATCCTGTCCAAAATACTGGAAAAACTAGTTAACCAACAGATCAGAGACCATCTATACTTACACAGCCTACTCACCCCTTTACAGTCAGGTTTCAGACCCCAACACAGTACTGTCTCTGCTCTTGCCAAAGTTACCAATGACTGGCTGAATGCCTTGGATGACAAACTCTCGTGGGTGCTTTGTTTTGGATTTAAGCAAGACTTTCAACATAGTGGACCATTCTCTTCTCTTGGATATCCTCCATAACATTGGCCTTGACTATGTCTCTCTCAAATGGTTCGACAGTTACCTCATTGGCTGCTTACAGCAGGTTAAAGCAGAAGAGTCCTCTCCCCTAAAATCCTTCCTAGAGGTGTACCCCAAGGCTCTATCCTGGGCCCCTTCTTTTGCAATCTATATCAATAATATACACATTGATATTCAACTAGCTGATATTCATCTATTCTCGATGATACCATCTTATACATCTCAGACCTACCACTGATAAAACTTGCTCTGACCTTGAACTCAAGTTCAGTCACCTCCAGAATGACCTCTTGCACCTAGAACTACTTCTTAATGCAAAAAAAATGAAGGTTATGCTCTTCTCACCTTATTCCAAATCTTCCCCGTCTACTTTGGTGGGTACACAATTCCTATTACCACCCTCCTCAATGAACCCCTTGAATCTGTACAAAAATTCAAATGCCTGGGATGTGAATTGACCACAAATTGACCTTTTTGATCACATATAGGAACTATCAAAAACATAAACAGAGGCTTGGCATATTCTTCCATCAAGCATTTACTAACCTTGGCGAGAACTAAAATCGTTAATCTACCTTCCTCCCCTACTCGACTATGGGGACTTCCTTTATAGACAAGGGACTAGCACAGCTTTAAAAAAGTTTGACATTCTATACCATCATGCCCTACGCTTCATTTCTGGAGCTCCTTTTACTATTCATCACTTTTCCTTATATGCCCTAGTTGGCTGGACCTCCCTCAGTCTAAGACGATACAGAAATGCAGCAACCTGGACTTCCCGGGCTATTATTAAGAAACTGTCCCTATACATCTCTGACTGCCTGCCTATTTGTTCTCCTGGCCTATATGCATAAAAGCTCATTCTATGTCTCCCTAGTTATTCTTAAAGTTAAAACTCGTTTTGGCAAAGCTTCTTAGCTACTCCCTTCCCCTGTGGAACAAGCTGCAAAAACCCTACTCATATCCACTCCTCTTACCATGACTACTTTCAAAACTTTAATTGCCAGGGCTACCACAAAAATCTGCAAGTGTGTGTTCTAAACCCTAGTGCTACACTTCTTCCCTCTTTCCCACCTCTATTTCTCTTCTTCCTACATTAGCTCCATATCCTCATGTAATATCCCTTTTCTCCTCCCATGTACGTGCTCCCTATGTCTAACTCCTACTGTAGGTGTACTCTACTATAATTTACCTCTGTTTTCACATGTCTTACTACTTTCCTAGTAGGCACCTGCCATATCTAGTGATCTGTGTTCTTGCCTTACTATTGTAGGAAGCTACACTGTATAAACTGAACTGTACACCAAGTTAGATGCCATGTTGGCTATACTGTATGGACTGTACTGTATATACTGTATATTATGTAAATTGCTATGCTCTTGCTGTCTTAAAAATTATCTTATTATGCGAATACCCTTCTTGTCCTAATGTTAACCTTACAACTACTCCCAGGTCCATCTTGTAAATGAATTCTGCTCAACGATGTTCGCATGGCTAAATAAAGACTGATTGATTGATCCTGGCAGCTCCGTTCTGGCCTTGACAGATTTTGTTCCCTCTACTTCAGCAGATGGTGGAAGAGCCTCTGGTCCCTCTTCTTCTCTGCAGGAATCTGCTGATCCAGGCTCAGGGGACACTAGTCCATCCCAACCTCAGATCCCTCTATCTGCATGCCTGGCTCCTGAGAACATAGCTATCACCAGATTTGGGGTCTCTAATAGGGTGGTGGATATTCTAGTGGCCGCCTGGAAGCCTTCCACTTGAGCCACATATGCCATGAAGTGGAAGAAGTTTGCCATCTGGGCTGCCAAACATAGCTTAGAGTCTTTCACCTGCTCTGTGAACCATATCCTGGACTACCTGATCTCACTCTCTGACATAGATCTCCCGTACTCTTCCCTCAAGGTCCACCTTTCAGCTATTTCTGCATTTCTTGAGCCCATAGATGACTACACGATTGCTCGGCTGGATGTCTCCCTTACCTTTCTAAGGGGCATTCTGCATCTTAAACCCCCAATCCATTCTCCTGTCCCGGCTTGGGACTTGTTGTTTTGGAAAAACTGACCCAGTCTCCTTCTGAGCTAGTCGCAACTTTTGATTTACGCTTTCTCTCTCTTGGAAAGCATTGTTTTTAGTTGCAATAACTTCTGCTCAAAGAATTTCAGAGCTTCAGACCCTCTGGTGCGAGGAGCCTTATTTGATTCTTCACAAAGACAGGGTTTCTGTGCAGAAATCATAAGTTTCTACCCAAGGTGGTTTTAGAGTTTACACTCAATCAGTCTATTCACCTTCCTGTTTATTTTCCTGAGCGTGCCAATCCGGAGAAGCACTGCTCCATACGTTAGATGTGCACAGAACTTTGAAGTACTACCTACTTAGGACAAAGGAGTCTAGAAAGTCAAAGCAGTTGTTTATTTCCTGTGCCCTGGGTAGAGAGGGTGTTTCAGTTTCTAAGCAATGTTTATCCAAATGATTGGCTAATTGCAATGTGATCTATTACAAGTACGACAACGAGTTGCCTGATGCTATCAAAACTCATTTCACCAGAGGAATGGCTAACTTGGTGACTTGTTTCGAAGGGTCTCAACCGCTGACATTTGTGCAGCTGCCACTGGAGTACAGTCCATACTTTTACCAAGCACTACAGTCTGGACATTGCCTCAGGAGCCTGTGCAGGTTTTGACAGGGCTGTTACAGGGACTTCTGTCTTAAGTTTATGGAGCCCTCCTCCCAGGCTGTCTGTTATGCACTTGTAACTGTTTGGGACTCATTCCTTGGTGTTACCTGATGACTGAGATACCACTGAAGAAGATAGAACAGTTATGTAAGGACTTACCATAACAGTAGATCTTTGATGGGATCTCAGACATCACCATCTCACTTCTTGGGGCTGTCTAGGAACTGGCTGGCTGGTGTATCCAGCCTTTCATTTAGAGTCTGGGCACCTCTCTCTCCCCTCAGTCCCCTATGGCAGGTGCCTAGCTCACTTAAGCTCGGGGAAAGAACTGAGGAGGGACAGGGCTGCCCATGCCCCAGTTGTACTGCTGAAAATCTTCCATATGGATTCCCTTTACTGACAGAAGGTTCCTATGGTGTTACCTGATGACTGAGATCCCTGAAGATCTACTGTTATGGTAAGTTCTTACGTAACTGTTCTTCATCACATTGTTATTGGTGGAGATCAGGGATCGGGGTCCCTTGACTACCAGGGATGTTATATCATTTTACTGGGGAAGACTGATGCTAGACCACAGAGGAGGTTAAATCAGTATACTTGGGGAGATTGGGGATCAGGGGCACTAGACCACCAGAGAAGTTATGTTTATTGTACATATTGTTGCACACTGGAAATGCACCCTGCTGGGTGCAACATCACTGTGGCTGATGCACAGCGGTTCCCTGACACCCCCACTGCCACCTCCCATGCACCTAGTGTACATCTGTTACCCCCTGTAATACCCCATCCCTCTGGCGCAAGCCATGTAGACCACCTCTTTGCTGGCCTAAGTGGTGCCCCTTGCTGCATCCATGGTGGGGATTGTAAAATCCCAAAAAAGGGGATGTTGCAGCCCTGCCATGGCGCAAGCCCCCTTGTGACCTGGCGCACTAGGTTGTTTGACGCAACCCTGGTGCAAGAGGGCTTTGGCTCAGCAGTGTCTAGATCTGATGCTGGCTGCATTGTAAAATCACGTTTGGTGCAAGATGAGACGCAAGTCACCTCTTGTGTCAAACTGTTTGACGTAAACCACTTGTGTCGCTCTGATGGCTTTTAAAATTGGGCCCTATATGTTAATCCATTTCTTATCAAACCAGTGTCTCACAACCACCAACAGATACAAAAAATTATCAAACATCAAATGTTTTTAACTGCACAAGATAGTCAATTAATTTTTTATCAAGCTTGTATGTTCAACGTATTATCTACAGTCATCTTTAATCACTATAAGTCATTCTTTCCTTGGCTTAGCACAAACTACTATTGTTTTCTTTAATATAACAGACAACCCTCCACCATGTTTTTTGTGTTATACACGTTACGAATTATCATCTCTATACACTCCTTTTGAAGCTTTATACTATAATTTAGCCACAATAACCATATGTCCAAGCAGACTTTAAGTGCACCATCTTAACTTTTACTAAGTCCATATTTCAGAATAACACCTTGCAGGACAGCCGGAAAGAAACTGATTTCTTTTTATGTATTATAATGTTCCAAATCATGCCTGTTATTTTTACCTCAGTAGTTTTTTTCTCTAAAACTTACTGATTAACTATCTGGCCTATGTTGCAAATATAACATAATACTATAAATACATTTGTTCTAGTTGCAAAAAATCATTGCTTCTTAATAATCCAAATACTCTGCGCAGAGTATTTTCACATTCTCTATTTCAAAGGGATTCTCATGTATAGCGTATATAATCAATCAGCCTTCCTGACCTTCCGGGTGTCTACTCTGTTATTTTAACTGCCACAGTATTTTCTATAAGTGAGAAATAGTAGGGGAGAACATTCAGAAATGATCCTGGTCCTGCTTTCTTTGAATTCTAAGTGTACTCTAAATATTATTGCTATTTGAGACATAGAACCTGAGCAATCTAGTCTGTGTTAGCATGTGAGTTTCTTATTTATTCAAAGAGGCACCATTACCTCTTCTTTTTATACCATTTATATTACTTCGTGCAATAGTGCAGCAAGTTTTGTCAAAAGTAATTTTACCTTTATGACTGTATGGGCATCCTGACTAGAAATTATTACCTTCCATTATTCACCCAGACCAAATGAGGTTTATTACAAGTCGGAATACCATGGATAATATCCATCGCACCCTCCTTATTGTAGAGTACCTATGAACCAGGCAGATCCCGGTGGCCTTTCTCAGTCTTGACGCTGAGAAGGTATTTGATAGGGTCTCTTGGCCCTTTTTGTGGGATACTCTGAAATGTTTCCAATTCCCTGACCCCTTTTTAAAATGGCTACAAAACATATACTTCCACCACGAGTCTATATCACGGTCAATGGGGCATTGACAACACCTGAAGATTTATCATGAGGGACATGTCAAGGTTGCCCACTTTTCCCGCTCCTATTCGCCCTGTATATTGAACCCCTTGCAGCTGCCTTATGGCAAAACCCATTTATTGAGGGGGTTGTCATGGGTCAACTGGACTATCGGGTTTCCTTATTTGTGGATGATGTCCTACTTGCAATATTGTCCCCAGAGACGTTGGTCCTGGCTGTGTGGGATACATTGAGTAAACCTGAGAAGTCCTCACCTTTAATTTTAAAGCCACCGGCAGATCTTAAACAAAAATATCCCTTGAGATGGTCCCGACTATAATAAAATACTTGGGCATCTACATTTCATCGATATAAACAATACAGGCCTAGTTAATTTCAAGCCTATAACCAAGATAATTCAGGACATTCTAGCATGGTGGGGCAGGCTCCCTCTTCCTTTAATCAGAGAATAGAAGTAATAAGGATGAATATATTCCTCACTTACTTTATTTGTTTCAAAATGTCCCGGTCTTCCGTGTAGCTCGTACCTGACCTCATGGTTGAGGATGATCTCTAGTTTTATCTGGTGAGGCCAGAGGCCCCATGTTCACCTCTCCCTTCTTCAGCTCTCTCCAGCAAGACAAGGGGATAATCTTCCTAATTTGGAATGGTATGCCAGGGCGGCAGTACTTAGAAGTATATTTTTATGGCAGTTACCATCATACAACCCTCCATGGAAAATGTTTGAATGTACCTTTAATGATCTGCATGGTATGGACCTTATTCTTTTTTTCCCCAGAGAGAAATCTCCTTCACTGGGGAATTTCTCTAAATTTATGGGTAATACTCTGCGGATGTGGTATCATTTAAAACACCATGAAAAATTCAAAAACATTTTTTATTATTGTAAACTTCTGTTTGCCGAGGGTGATTTCCTGCCAGCTCAGATGGACGTCACCTTCAAACTCTGGAGACACCAGGGCTTGAGATTTTATTTTCAACTACTTGATAAAACTGGGGTTGTCCCCTTTGAGTCTCTCCAACAAACTTGTGATTTAGCATGCAGAGAACAATATAGGTACCAACAAGTTAGGACGTGCACTCTGTCATAAACAAAGGCAACTCACAAAGCTCCCAGAACCTAAACCTTTATTACTACGTATTTTAATGGATACTCTGGAGGACAAACCCTGGAGCCACTTGATATGGAATCCTTTGGGACACTCTGGGTAACTCCATACAAACAACATTAGAGAGCTGGAATATGGAAATGGGCCTGGATATCACATATGAGTCCTGAGTGAAATTTGCCTCTTGCAGTTAAAATTACTCTGTCCAATACCTGGAGGAGTTTGCTGCAAAAATGTCGATATCGGTATGTCCGGGCCCCAGCACTCTTGGTAAAATTTCTACTTCTTTCCTATGGGGTGTGCTGGAGGGGCTGTGGACATAACCCAGCCAATTATAGCCATGTTTTTTGGCTTTGTCCCTTGCTAGCGGCATTCTGGCAATCCCGCCAGGGGGAATTGGATGAGCATTTGGGGGAGCACATTGAGCTTATGGCAAGTCTGGTTCTCCTTTCGATTCTCCCACATCACCGTCCAGCTTGACATAGGACATTGCTCCTAGTGTATTTACTGGCAGCCAAAGAGCCATGACTCAAGGTGGAGGTCGCCCAGACTCTCCACCTCTTGTAATGGTGATGGTGCTCTTAGACATATACAACTTGGAGCGCCTGATGGTGACGTTGCATGATAAAAGGCCCAGTTTACTCAGAGATGGCAAAGATGGGACTGATACATGGTTCAGGTGGACTCAGACTTTGTTCTGTGAAGTTGGGAGGAGGAGGGACCCACTGCATGGGGCAAGGGACTTGGTGGGGGCATGAACAAAGAAAAGTCTGGCTTTATTTCATGATATTTATGGAAACTTGAAACTATTCTGTGGAAGTGTCTTGCTTATATCAGATGGATGGTAAAGAATGAATGACTTTTTATTATAATGGTAATCCCTATGTCATTGTCTTTAATTGCAATTGATTTGTTCCTGTATTATTGACATAGACTGTTTCATATGTGCTATACTACATATGATGACTGTATTTGGTGCTTCATTCAATAAAAATGATAATTAAAAAAAAAAAAAGTAATTTTACTTTGCTGGTGTCCAGTTCTAACCTTTCCGGGCTGGCCAACGTATCGCTGTCAGAAGTAGTCAACCACTCGTGACGGTTGACTTCTATACCATAATAACTCTAACTGGGGCTCTGGATTTGCATTAAAATCTGTTGTCAAGGTAGCCACATTGCTAGGAAGCTGCATACGCTCAGTGGTGTAAAAACCGGACTTAATGAATTTTTTATATTTCAGCTCTATAGTTTGGGCAGTGGAAGAAAGAAACAGTGAATTGCTAAATGGGAGACCTGGTGGATTTACAAACTCAGGACATCTGAAAAAGGAAGGGAGTGAATGAAGAATTAGACCGGACTGTGTTTTTTGAATAAACCTCCTCTGTAAGGACACATAGAACCTGTCTCTCTCCAGGTTTATCGGCAGTGGCTGACTGGGCTGGCTGACTTATTGCTGTCAAAGTGGCCGGCTGCTTGAAAGGGCTGAGTTCTATACCATAATAACTCTATTAGGGGCTCCGTGTTGTGCCAGAATCTGTTATCAGGTAGCTGCCTTGCCAGGAAGTTGTCATGGTTAGAGATGCAAAAGATTTAATTTTTTATATATTTCAGCCCCATAGTTTGCGCAGTGAAAAAAGAAACAGTCAGCTGCTAAAATGGGAGGCCTGGTGGATTAATAAACTCAGGACATCTGAAACAGGGAAGGAATGAATGAAGGATTAGACTGTACTGTATTTTTACATAACCTCCTCTAGCACACACACACACACACACATATATATATATATATATATATATATATATATATATATATAAATATATATAAATATAAAGCAAATCTAGGTAGGAATCACTTTTTCCACAGGGGCCTGAGTTGTAGAATTCCTTACCACAAATTTTTAGACCAACTAATAACAAGGTTTGAACATGGAAATAAAAACATGGTATAAAAAAAGCCTTCCTTAGAACCCTGAGAGAGCTTAGCTGAGTAAGTATAAGACTGTATTGAAAGTGAAAGGGTAATGTCCAATAGTTTTATACTAAATGTTTGAATAACTTACCTGAATATGTTTCATTATATTCGCTGCTAATGTATTGTAACTTATTGTGTATTGTACTGTTTATATTGTCTATATTTAATAATGAATCATATATACTGTATGTACATTATTGTTTATATTGTCTATATGTAGTAACTAGTCACATTGCACAAAGGATCTCATTGGAAATGAGCTTGTCTCAATTGAGCTATCCCATTCTTTCACTGTAAAATGAAATGAATAAAAGTTTTACTACGACTACTACTACACAAAATGTGGCTCCTCCTTAGGTTTATCAAGCACTGTCTTTCTGTCATGCTGCAAGCCTGTGCTTTTTGTATTAGTGAGAATACAACTTTTCTACCAGGAGTGAATTCCCTATAAGGTTTCTAATAGAAGTAGTATGTGTAATTTAGTTTCAATCAATCAATCAATCAATCAGACTTTATTTTTCAAGCGCAATTCCATGGAGATCAAAGTGCTGTACATAAAAATCCATATAAACAGATAAATAGATAAAAATGATAGTTTAAAACTTAATCCTTAATAAAACGAATGACAGCGGGCTAACATTTTGTAGGTATTACAGCAGGAATAGCCTACTTGTATTAGTCTTCATTATCTTTATAGCTTAATTCTGTATGTGCCCATTAACCACGAATTCCAAGCAGAGTCTGTCATTATATAAAGGACTCTAAATTCAGAAATCCTTTATCAGCTCTCCCATGCCTCAGGATTAGTCTCATATAATAGGTCATGGTATTTAATAACAGAATCAAAAAGGTGTAGGGTTTATGTGTAAATAGAAGTGTAGGGGCATTACTAAAATAATAGTTACAGTTTTAGAGGACCGAACAGTTAAAAATTCACAAATAACTACGAGGCAGACAAGTTAGTCAGAGACAGTGGCAGGACTGGAACCTGTGACTCTAGAGAAGATATACTTTGGTGTGATTATAGGACCACAACAATAGAGACACACACCTAACTGACCATTAAAAACACTCAAGAAATTTGAATGGGATAGGATAGGAAGGAACCTATTATATTAATGCTTTAGCCTCACTTAAAAGTGGAGCGTCAACAATGAAATAGTCCTTGTTCTAGGCATTGGTGCTAGTGCTGCTAAACATGGCTAGGGTATAATAATACAGAATACATCAGCTGTTTGGTTATACATAAAAAGCAGATTAGGGAAGAAGAAATATTTCAGATACAGTGTATTATATATAGGAGCTTGCAGTAATAAGAAATATTTAAAATCTACTCCAGAATCAAGGTAGTAAGTGGCCATGTCAGAACTCAAACTAGTGGCACAGGTATTTTTCTGGACGTAAGCATTTTTAAATATAAAGTCTGTGGACTGCATAAGTAGTGTCTTTACATCATATTCCTTACTGAAATTAATTTTGAACCTAAATATGGGCAAGATAGTATTCTTAGATATATATTCACCTAGCTGGAACCATACAGCCAAAATATAAAAATTTGTAAGTCCCATTTGACACCACTGAGCGTCGTACTTCCTAGCAAAGCAGCTACTTTGACAACAGATTTTGCACGACACTAGCACCCAATAGAGTTACAGTATTATGGTATAGAAGTCAGCCCCCCCAAGCGGCCAACCGCTTCTGACAGCAATAAGTCGGCCAGCCAGAATGAGTTAGAAATTGGACCCCAGCAAGGTAAAATTACTTTTGACAAAACTTACTGCACTGTCGCATGAAGTAATATTAAGGGTATAAGTAGAAGAGGTGATGGTGCCTCTTTGAATAAATAAGAAACTCACATATTAACACAGACTAAATCAGCTCAAGTTCTATGTTTCAAATAGCAATAATATGTACAGTACACTTAGAATTAACAGGAAGCATGCCCTTGGACCAGGATCATTTCTCAGAGTTCTTCTCTACTATTTCTCACTTATAGCAAATACTGTGGCAGTTAAAACACAGAGTAGAGACCTGGGAGGTCAGGAAAGCTGACTGACTATATAACGTATATATGCAAATTCCTTTTAAGTAGAGGATGTGAAAATACTCTGTGCAAAGCATTTGGATTATTCAGAAGCATTTTGCAACTAGAACAAATGTATATGTTTTATTTTATTTGTTTATTTATTTAAATCTTCGGAAACAACCTTCGAGCAAGGCTCTCATTTACAAAGGTTCCATGTCAGCAGTGCAAAACAATTCCATTGTTACAAAACACAAAGACATAGACACGTAATTACACAGACAACAGAAAATACTTGAGGGTAATTAGCTATAATGTTGTTTACAATGATATAACAGGAGTTTAGATTCAGACTTGGACTGGATCAAAAGCAATAAGTACAAAGGCATTGTCAATGGTTAAAGTTTCAGTTTATTATAGTGAGGATAGAGAGAGAACATGGGGAAAGGGTGGTACCTAAGTATGGCCAGGTGGGTGGGTAGGCGTGGGGGTTAAAGGAGTACCAGGCTATGGATGGGGACAGTCTGGGGAGGGAGTAAGTTAGGAGTATAGAGCAGGAGAGATGAGTGTGAGAGGTTAGAGCCTAGAGATGAGAAGGAGTAGGGGTGAAGGCAGGAGTATAGGGCAACCTGGAGGAATATCAGGGGTGTAAATGCATAGACAGGAGGAAGATGTAGGATTTGAAGTTTCCGCTCATTCACCAGGAGTGTTAAAGTGTAAGTGAAGAGACTAAGAGCTGAATTTGAGAGGGTAATGTTGTTTCTACAAGCATATCTCTGGTTTGACTAGGTATTGCTTCATTTCAAGCTTGAAGGTTGGAAGGTTCAGAATGTTATTTATTTCAGCTGGGACCTCATTCAGCTAGAGAGGGGCCCTGTACGCGAACAAGCATCGTCCAAGAGTTGTTCTTCTGAAAGGGACACTGTGTGAACTCCGAGCTTTAACCCTTGTGTCGTAATGGGAGTGTGTCACTTGAAGAATATTTAGAATGCAGGGGGGTATTTGGGCTAGCAAAACTTTTTTTCAGAGGAGGCATATCTGGAATGTTATCCTGTCATTCAAATTATTCCATTTGGTTTGTTCGTGTTGATGTTATATTTGCAGCATAAGCCAAATAGTTATCCAGTGAGTTTTACTATTGAGGTAAAAATTACAGGCATGATTTGGAACATTATAATACATAAAAAGAAGTTAGTTTCTTTCTGGCTGTCCTGCAAGGTGTTACTCTGAAACATGGACTTAGTAAGAGTTAAGATGGATCACTTAAATATTCTCTTTGCTTGGACATATGATTACTGTTTCTTAAATATAGTATAAAGCTTCAAAAGGAGTGTATGGAGATAATTAGTAATGTGTATAGCACCAAAAAAATATGATGGAGGGTTGCCTGTTTTTATATTTGCATGCACATGTGTGCACAGAATGGTATTTAAGGGTGTGTTACTGTCGGGTTCAAAGCAGCTCAAGCTGCAGTGGACTCAGCTGTGACAGACCAATGACCAGGCACTCTGGTCATAGATACATAGATACATAGACAGTGTCAGAGATGAGGCCTATGGCCCACCCAGTCTACCCATTTGAGCTTATAAGTTCAGTTTGTTTTCCTAGAAGTCTGTTTCCCCTTACCCCTGACCTCTAGAATTCCTTTATGTCTATCCCATGCATTCTTAAAACCCGTGATTGTTTCAGCCCCCACCACTTCCTCTGGCAGGGTGTTCCACTTGTCCACCACCCGTTCTGTGAAGAAATTCTCTCTCATGTTTCCTCTGAATCGTCCTCCCTCCAACTTCATCCCATGCCCTCTAGTCCTGGAACATCTTTTTAGCTTAAAAATAGTGTTTTCCTGCACTCTGTTTCTCCCTGTAAGATACTTGTATGTCTCTATCATATCCCTCTCTCCTCCTCTCCTCCAGGAGCATGTTCAGTTCCTTCAACCTGTCTCCATAGGACTTGTGATGCAATCCATGCACCATCTTTGTTGCCCTCCTCTGAACCTTCTCTACCTGTCTATGTCCTACGTAGGTATGGTCTCCAGAACTGTACACTGTACTCCAGGTGGGGCCTCACTAGTGTCTTGTATAGCGGAATTATGACCTCCCTTTTCCTGCTGGTGATGCCCCTGCCTATACATCCCAGCATCCTATTTGCTTTACCTGATGCCTTGTCACACTGTTTCCCTACCTTGAGGTCATCGAGATGACAACCCAAATCCCTTTCCTGCTTGGTGCATGCTATATCCTCACCCCCAACTGATATATTGTGCCAGGGGTTTTGTGCCCCATATGCATTATCTTGCACTTCTTTGCATTGAATTTCAACTGCCAAACCCTTGACCATTCTTCAAGTTTCTGCAGGTCCCTTCTCATTCTGTCTACACCTCTGGTGTGTCTACTCTGTTACAGAGCTTTGTGTCATCAGCGAACAGTGAAATTCTGCCTTCTAGATCCCACGTAATGTCACATGAAGATGTTGAATAGGACCGGTCCCAGCACTGATCCCTGTGGTACCCCACTGGTCACTCCTTCCCTCTGTGGGTGACAGCCATTTACCACCACCTCTGTGTCCTGCCACCCAGCCAGTTACCTACCCACCACACTACTGTCCTGCTCACACCCATATTCCCCAGTTTGTGTAATAGTCTTCTATGTGGCACAGTGTCAAAGGCCTTGCTGAAGTCCAGATAGGCCATGTCCACTGCCCTCCCTGATCCACCTCCCTAGTCACCCAGTCAAAATTCAATGAGATTGGTCTGACATGACCTCCCCTGGTGAAACCATGCTGCCTTAGGTCCTGTAGTCCATTGACAACCAGATGTTCCCGATCTCTCCTTCAAATGCTTCCATGATCTTTCCCACTACGAGGGTGAGGCTGACTGGTCTGTAGTTCCCTGCTTCCTCTTTGTTCCTGCTTTTGTATAAGGGGACTACATCTGCTGTCCTCAGTCTTTGGGTACCTCCCCTGTTTCCAGTGATTGGCTAAACAGGATAGCCAGAGGTTCAGCCACCACCTCTCTTAGTTCTTTAAGGGCCTGGGTGCACCCCATCTGGCCCCATTGCTTTGTCAACTCTTATTACTTCCAGTTCCTTCAGGACCCTTTCTCGTGTAAAGGGACTTGTGTCATTTCTGCACCATTCTCACCCCTTGTACTCCTTCAGACCCATTACCCCTCTTCCTCAGTAAAGACCCAGGCAGAAATACCTGTTCAATATGTCAGCTTTACTGTTGTCATCCTCCATCGACTCCCATCCTCCCTTCAGTCTCACTATCCCTCCCTTTGTCTTTCTTTTTCCTTATGTACCTGTAAAGGTTTTGTCCCCTTTAACCACTGATTTTGCAATGTGTCTTCTGTCTGAGCTTTGGCTTCCCCTACTGACTTCCCTGCCTCCCTTTGTTTCTCCTGGTACTTCTCCCTATCCCCTTCTGCCTGTGTCTTTTTGTATTGCCTGAATGCTATCTTTTTGGCTTTCACTTTCTTTGCTACCTCTTTGGAAAACCATAATGGTCTCCTCTTCCTTTTCCTCTTGCTAACCTGCTTAATGCATAATTCTGTTGTTCTTATAATCCCCATTTTAAATACTGCCCACTGTTCCTCAACCCCTGATTCCTGTCCCATTCCCTTAATGCCTCTTTCAAGTATTTCCCCATTTCCCAAAGTCTGCCCCCTAAAATCCAGGATCGTGTTTTGTGTGGTTTGGTTCTGCTCTTTCTGTGATTTCAAACCACAATGACTGGTAGTCACTGTTACCCAGGTGCTCCCACTGTTACCCCATCACACTGTCCCTGTTCGTGAACACAAGGTCCAGTATTGCCTTCTGCGAGTTGGTTCCATGACCAGTTGTGAGGAAGGCACCCTGAGAGTCCAGGATAAATCTGCTCCTAGATGATGCTGTTGCTGGGATGCTCCAGTCCACGTCTGGAATATTGAAGTCTCCAACCAGTACTACCTCACCCTTGTCTGCCATCCTTTGGATGGCTAGCATCAACTCCTATCTGTTTCTTCCTCCTGGGCTGGTGGTCTATAGACCACACCTGTGCGGATGCTGGCCCCATTTTCCTTTCTAAGCAACCACAGTATCTCTCCCCATTTTGTTCCTCCTGGATCTCTGTGGCCCTTATGTCATTTTTCACATACAGTGCCACTCCTCCTCCCTTCCTGCCTGCTCTGTCTCTTCTGAATATGTTGTAGCCAGGTATGGTCATGACACTAGTCACTGCTTGCAGGCGTAAACTTCTTGTGGTTGAAAGGAACCAGCCACTCCTATCAAACAGCAGCTGTCTCATTTCATCTAGCATCGCCCAGCAACCAGCTGAGCAACTTTATTACCATCGTTACCAGCTAGCTGCAGCCCTTAAATCCAGGACAGTCACTGCGTAATCCACAGGGCAAAATGAAAGTCCAAATGACATGGCAAATGCTTGGTGCAGTATTTATTGGTGCGTGGTGGAGGCCAAAGGAATCACAGGATAGAAAAAAAACTCCTGGTGCTTCAAATCCATAGATTCTTCCTTGGGGGGCCTTAACTGGACACTGGTCCTGCCTGCCATCACATTTCCTTTTCTTAGTCTAAAGCCAGGATCTGACTGCCGAAAGAGCAGGATTCCAGAGTCCCAGAAATCTTTGCCTCATAAACCAGCACTTAGTCCCTGAGTAAACAACCCGCTCAGTTTTATCTGACTGCATAGCTGGCTGGCATCTCATCAGGTACTGACCAATCTGAGACATGAAGCTGTGTGATGTCAACTCTGTACTGCCAGCACTTTCCCTGACACTACTGATGCCGTATGCACAGCTGACACTCCGTCTGTCCCCAACATGCCCAACACACTCCCTCCCTCTCTCTCTCTCCCGTGGAGAGACAGACATGGCCAACACTCATTCTTTTTCTAAATGTTCCCACACCGGGGTGCCCAATCCATACCACCAAACATGACACTGACACTGAGGTACCATCCTACATATTCTTTTCTTCTTTTTTTAAATCCCTGTAAAAAAGAAAAGGGGCTGGAGAGGCTGTGGAGCAACAGGCACATACTATCACACATTCTTGGCCTCCCTCAAAACCTGCCCCAAAATTCACCAATTTTGGACCCAGACCACAGGAAGCTGGGACAAATTGGGGATTTAAATATTCCTTTTGCAAAGGTCGATGAACTGGGCCCTCTCCAGCAGCAAAGTTTACTCAGGATTATGTGCACAGCTGCACTAAAAGAAATCATAGTGAACTGGCTGCAAGTTACAACACCCTCATTTGACTTATGGGTCAAAGGCATGGAAGATATTAAAAGGAAGGAGCATTTGACAGCTAATCTGCAGCTCACCTTGCACAAGCACCTGGGGCTCTGGGTTAGATGGGACTCAAGGGATCTTGACAGTAACATGGGAGACACTGATGCAAAATAGACTGGGGCACAGTAACTCTGTATAGGTTAATAGAAGGGAGGATGCACCCCTGAGTAAGCACAATGTTTGGACCTTAAACTAGATATATATTAGACTGCTGGGTAACAATTAATTATATGATCAGGTGTCATGGTATTTAATGGCCACAGTTGGCATTTTTTCCTGTTTCTGTAATATTCCTGTTTATACTGTAGGTGCTGTCAAGCTTGACAGGAAGTGTGCATTTGGAAGACTAGAAGTGTAGAACTTGATACAAGTCACCAGAAAGCTTGGAGAAGGAGTCAGTTGTATATTTGTTGCATAAACATAATGACACATTTTCAGGAAATGGACTCATACAGTTGATGTTAATAAGAATGTGTAACTTGTACAGTTACCTCTTTTCACAATAAAGCTGAGTTAAAAAAAAAAGTCCATCAGTGTCTTGCCGTAGCCACCCCTCTGCCACCATTATCCTCCCCAACTTAAAGCCCCACACTTGGCAGCTACCACCACACACACACACCCTTATCCCTTACTTACCTATTGGGGGTCCAACGCCGTAATCTTCTCTGAAACAGAGACACGTCTTCACTCTTCAACGCCAGACTGGGAACTAAGGAAATCAGATATGCAGTCAATGTATTTCAATGCGTTTTGAAGTTGTACTAATAACTTTGTCATTTTTTAATATCCCCCCCCCCAAAAATTTTCAACATGTCCTTTTAGGAAACCCACTTCATGAACAAGGTATGTAAGTTATGTGGGTCGAACCTGTAAAAGGAACTTAGTCTTGCAGTGTGTTTACCCGTTAAGTGAATAAACAACAACAATAACAACAAGATAGTGAAAGGCTTCAAATCATGGCTGAAAGATGATTTCACAGTTGCGTTGTGAAATCACCTTTTGTGCAGGATCTGAAAAATTTCACGTACCAAGTTCAAGAGGTGGGGTCATAAGAAGGCTATGTTGAAAATTTCAGATAGAAATATAACAAAAAAAAACCAAACAAAAACAAAGTTATGAACGTACATTGACATTTTCCAATGTTCACTCATAGTTTTGGCAGTTTTCAGTATATTGACCCCAAATTTTCAACATAGACTTTTTTTTATGCCACCTCATGAATGTGACAGCTGTCATTTTTCAATTCCTGGCAAAAATATGTTTTCACATCTGTGGCGTGAAAATAATGTTTTGGCAAGGATTTGAACATTTTCACCTACCGGCTCTTTCTCTTGGGTATGGAGATCACTGACTTGGGGGTGGAACCAGTCAGTTGGTCGGACCATTACACCATAAGGTTCAGTTTCAGGGCCCCCTCTAATAGGTCTGCCCCTACGGAGATGGTCCAATACTGCCCTTTAAGGAGTGTTGGCCCCAATGACCTTACGGCGGTATTGGACCTATCGAGTTTGTCGGGTGAATGCATGAGTCCAGAGGATCTGTACTTGCCTATAATAAGGCTGTGGGAGATGCACTGGACAAAATTGCTCCTGTTAGTATTCGACCTCTCACTATCCGTCCAAGGAGTCCATGGTTTGATGGCTCTTTGAAGGAATTAGGAAGAAGTAGGCCGAAGGCTGGAAAGAGCCTGGAAATCGGGCCTTGATGTCGACAGGCTTAGATTGCTAGCCCATTATGATGGCTACCAATCAGAAATCACCCGTAAGAAGGCAGAATTCCTGTCCAGAGAGATTTCTGCTGAAAATCGACCGGCTCAGCTTTTCGGACTGTGGACAGGCTGTGCAATCCAGTCTATCTTCAGCCTAGAAGCTTTTCTCAACTTAGATGTGAGGAGTTCGCTCGCTTCTTTGCAGATAAGGTTGCCGACATCAGGTCCGGCATCGGTCCGACCTCTCCTTTGAAGTCACGGTGGGCAACAGTTGTACTTAATCCCGGCCTGTCTGGTTGGAGTTTCACCACCGGAATTCGCAGACATTGTGAAGATCATCCAATCAATGCGTCCAACTAGTTGTAGTTTGGATCCGGGTCCTACACCTCTGTTAGTAGGATGTGCTGAAGTCATCTACCCAATCCTCGCTGACATTGTCTGGAAATCCTTGGAGAGGGGGTTTTTCCTAATCCTCTAAGGAGGCAGTTGTTCATCCACTCCTTAAAAATCCTCCTTGGATCCAGACTGTCTAGCTAACTACCGGCCTATCTCTAACCTGCCATTTGTTGGTAAGGTTATTGAAAAGGCAGTTGCACTGCAATTGGATGAATATCTCACCTCTCATAATGTCTATGATACTCTCAATCTGGCTTCAGAAAAAGGCATAGTACTGAGACTGCCCTTGTTCGGGTTTTGAGTGACCTCCTAATGGCCAGAGATCGAAAGGCTTATACCATTCTAGTCCTTCTTGATCTTTCTGCTGCATTCGACACTGTAGACCATGAGGTGCTATTGGAGTGGCTGCGGGTTTTTTGTGGACTGTCTGGTACAGTCCATGAATGGTTTCGTTCTTACCTCACTGGTAGGTCTCAGAGAGTTGTCACTGGAATTTATTCCTCTGACACCTTCTCCCTACCATGTGGGGTACCGCAGGGTTCCATTTTAGCTCCCATGTTGTTTGCAGTGTATATGCTGCCATTAGGAGAAATCGTCAGGAGATACAGCTTGAGTTTTCACTGCTATGCGGATGATACTCAGCTGAATTTATCCTTTCTCCCCGATCAGAGTGATGCACTCTCTGTGCTTAACAACTGTCTGGATGAAATCAGAATTTGGATGAGTTCGAGTTGGTTGAAGCTTAATCCGGATAAGACCGAGGTATTGGTTGTGGGCCCAGATCATCCTGGGAGGGGTTTGGGTGCGGCACCTCCATCAGGCTTATCACTTGGTGGGGTGCCGCTCTCTAACTCTCGACAGGTGCGAAATCTGGGCGTTATTTTTGACGACGGTCTGACCCTGAAATCTCAGGTGTCAGCTGTTGTCAAGACCTCTTTTTATCATCTGAGGAATATCGCCCGGGTGAAACACCTGATTCCCCAAGAGGATCCTCCGACTTTGGTTCACGCCTTTGTTACAACCCATTTGGACTACTGTAATTCCCTATACCTAGGGCTCCCAGGGATTGATATCCGCCACCTGCAGCTAGTGCAGAACGCTGCAGCCAGGCTTCTGACTGGGACTTCGAGAACCAGTCATATTACGCCTGTGCTTCGCGAACTGCATTGGCTGCCTTTGCGGTGGCGTATCATCTTTAAGGTTGGTTTACTAACCTTTAAAGCCCCTACGATCAGGGACCGGTTACCTGAAAGATCTTCTGATTCCCTATCGCCCCTCCGCCTCCGCTCCGCCCAATGAGGATTGCTAGAGATTCCAGGTTGCGTTTGAAGTTATCAGGATCTCGTGCTTTACTTCCTCAGCTCCTACCCTGTGGAATTCTCTACCTCATTGGTTGAGAGAATGCCCGACCGTCGATAGTTTTAAAACTGCTTTAAAAACTTATCTTTTTAACGTGGCTTTTTCTTTATAGTTTATTTGCTTATTGTTGATCTCTGTTTTATTATCATGTACAGCGCCTTGATTTTGAAAGGCGCTTTATAAATAAATACAAATTGAATTGAATTGAATTGAATTCATGAGATGGGGTCATGATGAGATTATGTTGAAAACTTTGGGTCAAAATATTAAAAATCAACAACGTTATGAAGGTACAGTGACATTTTGCAGAGCTAGCTTATAACTTTAGTAATTTTCAATATTGTGACCCCAGATTTTCAGCATTGTCATTTTTTCACACCATCTCATGAACCCAACAGCTGTCTTTTTTCAAAATCTTGTCCAAAATGTAATTTCGCACATGCGGTGCAAAGTGACCAGTCATCTAGTATTTCATAAATGGCACTGTCATGTTCAGAAGAGGGGGGTCATAAAAATCCTATGTTGACGTGTTGGGGTCAAAACTGTTCAAAAAAAAGTTATAAAGTTATGTTTGCAGGGATGACTGTTGGACCAGTAGGGACCACATTGCTTTACCATGCCAGTGACCTGAGTTTGGGTGCGAGCTTAGTGAGCCGGCTGAATGGACTGAGGCTGGGGGAATGGGTGTTGCAGCATGCAGCACTGGTCCTACCTTGGGGAGGGACAATGCAGTGTTGTGACACACACACAACTCAAGATGTGCGAAATTGCGTTACGTGAAACAATTTGTACAATTCTGCCATTCCGTGAAATATTTCGTGGGTGCGAAATCGAAATTTTGCCTATGGAACATAAAATTTGCCTGCGAAATGCGAAATTACAGCCGTACAGAATGGCAAAATTCGCCAAAACTTTGTTGTTTCAGGCAAATTATGCATTTTGCGGGCGCACTTGCATTCCGCAGGCAAAATTTCACAACTTTGCACCCGCAAACAATTTTCTGAACAGTGGAATTTCATGAAATGTTTACACAGTGAAATTGCCGATTCGCGACAATTTCACCAGCGAAATTTAATTTCACAGCATCTCTACACACAACACCTTGTGGTGGGCTGGGGAGCCTTCCTTCACTAGGGGTTGACGTGCATGTTATGGCCTGATGGACCTATGCACGGCGTCTGGACAGTAGGTTAGCCTGACAGTTTTAAATTACAGCTCGGGCACAGACCTACAGTTAGCAGGAAGTCAGGATCCACCACAAATTACTCATCTCACTACACATGCCTGCTACACACCATACACACAAACATTCAGCGTTGACACATGCTTGTTTAAGGGTAGTGGTTTATTTGATTAAGGTGGTATTAAGAAAACAATACTTGTTTGTGCTAGCCATGAAAAACAATGAGGTATAGTGATAATGACGTTTCGTAGCCAATACACAGAACATACAAGTTTGATAGAAATTAATTAAGTATCTGTGCAGTTAAACACATTTGGCGTTTGATATTTTCTCGTATCTGGTGGTGTGGTGATACTGGTTTGGTAAGAAATGGATTTACATACAATGTACACGGGTAGTCTTATATGTATTTTTTCTTTTACCAGAAATCAGCAGTCCTGATGAAGTGGCGCTGGCCATGAAACATTGATGCCTATGGTGGAAGTTATAATAAACTTAATTTTAATTATACAGGAATTAAAATATCTTTGTATTCTTTTGGACTTTACCTGCCTGGAATAGTTCCTTCAAACTGATTGTGGCTATTCCAGGCATTGTTAAGGCCTGGGCAGCCTGGTTCCAGTACAGATTGCACCTGGGGGCAAAGGGTCATGAAATACAAGTTACAAAGAAAGAAGTATTAAGAAAATACAGTATAAACAAATACAGATACAACTGAAGCAATGAGCAGATCAATTAGGCTATTCCATCATTCAGTTACAGATACTTCCATTTGTTTTGGTTTGTTTGCTTGGCAGATGTTTTATCTCTTATGAAACTCCACAGACTGACCTGTAAAGTAAACCTTTATTATAGTTATCATAAAGTTCTGCTGAACTGTGTCATTTAAAAGTAAATTAAATGCATATTTTCCATTACCTGCAAAAAAATAAGAGTGCTGGTTTATTTACTAATCCCATACACTGAAATCAAGTTAATTTCCAGACTACAGCTGAATTACTGCAGATTACGCTGTTATAAATGGGAAAAGAAAGGACTCAAGCATGTGCAGTTGTGCTGTCAGGGCCCTGCGGCTGTTGGCTCAGTTCATGATGTATTGTAGTGCTACCGTTTCACCTGTCTCATGGGATCTCTGGTCCAGCCATAAGGTCAGGAGTTAACTACTTGTATTTTAGCTGTGTACCGCTATCAATAGGGCTCCTATGGAAACCTTTCTTGACGTCACTTTTGAATCCTTGCTGCTGCAGCCAGATTTCAGAGAAAGTCAATAGGAGCATTAGGCTGTTGTCCTTAGCATTACTTACCACTTCCTGCCAGCAATCCACCCATTCATTAGCAGGAGTTTTGGAAATCTCATTGATTATTTATGCAGTCAATAGCAAGGCTTCTGCATTCATAATTGTTTGATTTTATGGCCCCTTCTTTAAACAAACATTGTCTATGGTAATGCGATGCCCTGATGGAAGGGAAAGGTTTTGTCTGTGAATATCATTTAGATAATTAAAAATGACAGATGAAATCGCCCGCTGTCTTGACCCTTACTTTGTTCCCTCAGTGATGCTGAAGAGATGCTGATTGCTGTCAATCAGAACCCATTGGAGGTTTGTAAATTCTGCCTGCCATGAACTCTGACCCCCAGCGTTGATCTGAAATAGATAATAACCTTGAAAATTCTATTAGAATTTAAAAACAGTTGTACCAGAGGGGCCCTTTCCTAAAATAAATCTCTTTTGCTCAGTGTGTATTATTTCTCAGAAACTGTTGTTTTATGTCACTGAATTTGCCTGGCCAAAATCAGTTCAACACCTCCTGAGTATTTTGTGTTTATATATATATATATATTGTGTATATATATATCGAGAGAGGAGAAAGTATATATCTAGAATAATACATGGAGAGTAGTGTAATGTGTTTCTTTACATACCTGAAGTTTGTGATGTCACTAACCACAAGAGTGAAGCTCAAGTGGTTTAACTAGGCATCACAATCTGAGAGTGAGTAAAATTCAAAACAGTGTGCTAGCCTGGTAGTGCAGTGGTAGAGCTACAACTCGCTATGCTGGTGTCCCAAGGTCAGGACAGGGTCAGGGCACTCAGGAGTGAGCCAGGGAGGAGAATTGAACATCACATAAATGTCTTTTGGGAGTAGGGCTCCATGTCCCATGGTTTGCTAACATCCAGAAGAAGTTGGATGTCAGCACAGTGAGGCATAGAGCTTTAGATGAGGCCTGCCCTTCAGTGCGGATATGTGCATGAGCACACACGCATGCACCATTGCATGGTTCTTACCCTAACAGAAATCAAAAATTAAACTGCTAAATCTTCAGCTGTAGTAGGATAGCTCCTTGGGTCCCCTGCAGGTCCAGCACCACCATTTAGGCCCTACACATCTGATGCTCCAGACTGGTTCAGCCATCTCCTATGGTCCTGCCACTGGGAGGGATCTGTGAAAGGTAGTAGAGGGCGTCCTAGAGAATTTGAGTGACAGGGCAGAAGGGACAGGTTGGCATCAAGGTGCATAATACCTGAAGGAAAACAAAAAGAAAAAAACGTTACCATACCATCATGTTTTGTTTTGTATAATTGCTGATTTAAAAGTGGTAGTTTTCTCTGCTTTGGGAGAGAACATGTGATGCTTAGCCAGCTGGATATGATTGTTCTATGCTATTTGTAATATAAAAATACAGCCTGTGCTTATAGGTGCCCCAGGTCAGAAGCTACAGGATATATTAACCTGAAACCAGGAGGTAATTAAATGACCAGAGAGACTTAATTAGAACTGACCTAGCTACCAGGATGTAGGGCTTATAAACTTTTATGATGTCTTAGAGGAAAAAACATGTTAGACCACCATGGTGCTAAAAGTCATAAAATCCTTTGATGTGCCCTAGGAATAGGAACTGCTCCAAGATCAAAGAGGAAGTAAATTAAGGAGTTATATTGGAAAATGAGTTTTGCTGATGTCACCTTATTTGAAATACCTCCTGATAGGACATCCTGTTTGTATATTTTTATATTCTAAATGGAGGAGCTAGACGACATCATAGAAGGGTGTGGAAACACAGAGTTTTAAACTGTATACTGTGTTTGAACTTGTGACGATCTTTTGGGCTCTTAAACAAGATCTCTGATCTAGCTTAAGCACTGTACAGAGGTAATACATTAGATAGAAAAGATCTAACTGTATGTTGGTGGGAGTTTGTCTGTAGTTTTCCTTGTTTTTCTTTAAGTGATAGTATGCTTTTTGATATAGTGTTCTGTGTTTACATTTTACATATTTTATCCATTTTAGTAAATATATTATTTTGAAAGACTACCTGGGTCTGCAATTTTTTTTTTTGCATGTGACATACAGATGGTTAAGTCTGACAATTGTTCAAGAGCTTGATGGTGTTACCAAACTGGGAAAAGGTAAGAATATACCTAAGGTCTTTTATAGAGTTTTAAGGGTTCATTTTGGATACCTGGTTAGGTGCCCTTAGGCAAAAGATGTATTGCATCCCCCAAAGAGAATTTTATCTGGGCCTGTACATTTGGGTATGCTAGCATAAGCTTCACAGTTTGAATCCCCCCAGAACTTGAGACCAAAGGTGATTCAGACCCACAAGCAGATAGGAGGATTACCCTGTTACCTGTTCACATTACTGCGCTCAGAGGTTGGCACTGTGGGAGCAGAGGGCCTGACCTGCTGAGGGCTTTTGTGACAAACAACAGTAGCTTTTCATCAGTTGGTGGGCTTCAGCTTTTTGTTGCTCCATTATACATGAGTGTGACATCACAGTAGTGTATTATGGAGAATTACACATACTTATTTCACTGTGTAATCAAGGATAACCACTTATTTGATGGACTGTTGGGTCTTTTTCTATCTGTCACTTTTCTGTGTTTCTATGCTTCTATCTTACAACAAAACTGCACTGTATAAAGTTTATGGATTCCAGTATAAAAGTCAGACATGAGGGCATCTTCCAGTTTTGGGGGCTTCAGCATTGACATACTTTTTCCTCACCAGGAGCTTAGGGGTATTGAAAGATTCCAAAAACTGCAAGGACTACAGGACTGATTCCCACCTGTTGTTTAGCAACTTCATTTTGTTTCCTGATTTCAGGACGATCTTCTGAGCTTGTTCTTCAGGTAATAGGTGAAAGTAGTTGCAAGTATATCCAGAAATATGTATGGATGTGGGCCAATAAAATATAGACATCTTGAACAAATACTTCTGCTCAGTGTTCTCAGTGGAAGGAGAAAGGATGGGCTGCAAAAAACATCAGGAACTGTAATGGGAGGGAAGTGGACAGTAGTCATTTTCCTGAGGCAAGAGTCCAGAAAGCACTCGCTAACCTGGAGGTGGATAAAGCTATGGGGCCAGACAGGTGCGTCCTAGAGTGGTGAGGAGCTCAGGGGTACTAGCTGCATCTCTGACAGGCCTGTTTAACAGATCACTGGAAACTGGAGTGGTCCCAGAGGACTGGAGAAGGGCAGGTAGTCTCACTTAACAAAACTGGTAGAAGGGAAGAAGTAGGCAATTATAGGCCTGCCAGCCTTATATTAGTGGTGGGTAAATTAATGGAAACACTACTAATGGAAGGCATTGTGGAATATCTGGAATCCAGTGGGTTACAAGATCTGAGGCAGGATGGAGTCACAATGAGGAGGCCATGGCAAACAAATCTGATAGATTTCTTTGACTAGGAAACCAAGGAGTTGCATCAGGGTGGAGCAGTCGACTTGGCCTACCTGGATTTCAGCATGACTTTCAACACCATTCCACATAGGAGACTGGTAAGTGAGCTGGGTAACTTGAGGGCAGGCAACAAGGTGGTAACCTGGTAACAAACTGGTTCGGGGATAGGAGACAGAGGGCAGTTGTAAATGGAGTTCACTGCAAGGAAGGGAGGGTGACCAGCGGGGTACCTCAGAGTTCAGTGCTGGGACCAGTCCTTTTTAATGTCTTTATTAGTGACATAGCAGAGGAGTTGGACGGAAAGCTCTGCCTCTTTGCGAATGACAGCAAGATCTGCAACAGGATGGAGACTCCGGGGGAGGGAGGGTGGTTGGCAGTGATCTGAAAAACTGGAGGAGTGGTCTAGGTGTGCAACTGGGTTTTAATGCAAGAAAAGTGCAAAATAATGCACTTAGGCCATAGAAACCTGGGCACAGAGTACAAAATAGGGGAGTGATAGTGACAACAGCCAAGCAAAAAGAGAGGCGTAATCATATCGGATAGCCTAAAGGTGGCCAGACAGTGTGACAAGGCAGTTGGAGGGCTAGTAGGATGCTGGGGTGCACAGGAAGTGGTATCACCAGCAGAAGAAGAAGTGGTAGTGTTGCCTCTGTATAGATCTCTAATAAGACCCTAACAGTTACTGTGTCGGGTTCTCGAGATCGCATCTCAGGAAGGACATAGACAGAGTGGAGGCGATCCAGAGGAGGGCTACCAAAATGGTGCAAGGTCTGTATCAAAAGCCCTATGAGTAGAGGCTGAAGGAGCTCACTATGTACACCATGGAGGAGATGAGTGAGTGAGAGAGGATATGATAGAGACCTTTAAATACCTTGCAGGGGTTAATAAGGTACAGAAGGGGAACATTTTTGAGAAAGAAAGGTGCTCGAGAACAAGGGGACATGCTATGAAGGTGGAGGTTCAGGAGAGACATGAGGAAGTATTTCTTCACAGAAAGTGTGGTGGATTCAGGGAGCAGTGTCTGCTGCATGTCAGTTCATCTTAATCACAAGAAAAGAGATTTTAAACATTGTGTTTCATAAACAGGTGAGAATGCTGATGAAAAGCAGGGAACAGCCACATTAAAAGAACACTTCTTTTAAAAGAAAACTGTCATTATTGTAACTATCCCACCCCCGAAAGCTCTACCACAATTAAGCTTTTGGCATAGTAAGAAAATATTTTTTTGCCAGTTTACTTACTTTATTTTAATTTTCTAAAGTCTGCGATCGCCAAATATGGCGGATGCTGTATAGTTCCATTTCATCCACGGTGCAGGGCGCACGTAGATGAAATGGAACCATCGCGTCTGCCATGTTTAACGTTACCAGGCTAAAAATAAAATAAAAATAACTGGTAAATGTTTCTACTAAAAAGCTGTCGAGGGGTATAGCTTTGGGAGTGGGATGGTTACTGATAATGACAGTTCTCTAATAATTTTAAGTGTTAAAAATTTGCTAAAGCAGACTCAAAATGAGAAAACTGGGCATCTTACATAATACCAGGAGGAAAAGGGCAATGTAAAATGGGATAAAAAGTATGAGTTCAAATTTTGCACGTAACATGCCCTGCTGTTTTAAGCTGGATCATGGTACTCTTTTCACATGGTCCTTGTTTGAGCTTTTGCAATTCATGTCACCTCACGGTGCTGCAGTTCACTCAGCTAAGTGAATAAAGGCAGGACTACAGTGAAACTAAGATGGTGCATCTCAGGTGGGATCATAGAGTTCAACTATATACTAGAGAGGGCTAGAGGGTGGACTCCAATGGCTCAGCTGAAGCCATGCATCTGCCATATTAGACGAGGGTTGAGGTGCTGACGGATAACATGAACTCTTCTGGCCACTTAAGATAGCGGCAAAGGCACACTGTTTTGACAGAAATCTGCTGCTCCAGTTGGGTAACAACCACCATTGACAGCAGGGAAGTGCAGAAGCAGACACACGTTGTGGTGACAAAAAACAAGGTATGCTCATTTTTCCTTTACTTGTATAAGCAGTGCATTACTCGTTTTTTGTCAAAACAGTGTGCTGGTGCCACTATCTTAAGTTTCCAGAAAGGTTCCTGTTATTCTGCTGGCACCTCAACTCTCCTCTAATATGGTGGATGTGCAGCTTCAACTGAACAATTGGAGTCTGCCCTCTAGCTCTCTCTAGTATATATTTGAACTCTATGGCTAGGATATCATAGATTAAAAACACAGCATTATAAAAGCATGACAACACATATTACAAACAGTTCAGATTCAGCCCTCTCCAGATAGCAAACTTCACCGTGAAGCTACCATATTTTCCTTAACATAACATTATTTAAAACACACAAAATGCAGGAATTACATTAATTGATGAACTTCTGTAGGTAAACATCGAGGGCTAGATTCTAAGACACATGTCGCAACTGGTGAGCAGGTGCGAGTTGCGATATGTGCCTCGATGCCAGGGACCCTGCACCCTATTAGAAGACAGGCAGGGTCCCCGGCACTTACGCCCTGTGACTTGTGGCAGCAGCAGGATTGTGCCACGGGAATGGCACAACGGACCTGGGTGCCACAATCCCATCCATAAAGAACAGCCCCAGACCCTCCCAGCCATGAAAAAAGCCTGCAAGCCCCATGGGCCATGGGGGGTCAACATTGTGGCAGAGGGTGCAAGGGTGGCGCGGAAAAAATGGACCTGGGTGCGGTGGATGGCACCTCGGTATTAGGATGGGGCGTCACAGTAATGGAGGAGTCTGTGGGGCATAGCTGTTTGCATGTTGCAGCACTGCGGGGGGCAACTGCTGTTTGGCCAGACGGATGCCCCTTAGACCAGCTAACAACTGGTGTAACCCTGCAGTGTGACTTGGAATAGCGTAAAAGGGTTACGGCAGCCGCCCTTTCAGAATAGGGCTGCGGCTGGCGGAAGTTCCCTTGGGCGCAGACTGACCACCTACTGGAATCACAAATGGCATAATGCACATCACAAAATGCGACTTGCACCATTGGGTTTGGTGCAAGTCGCCTTGCGACATGCGTAACCCATTTTAGAATCGGGCCCCCGAGACTCAAACAAACATGTTGTATCACACTTCTCTGACCGTTAAATTGATTACCCCATTACAAAACACTTTTTAATCTGAAATACAACATTTAAGCTCAATCGAACTGATGTGATTCATCACAGAACATGTTTGTACAGAAAATAAACCCACTAACCCTAAGAGAAATGCTTCCAAGCTGAGAAATTAACCAGCACTTTGACAAAATACTTTAAAGAGTCTCCAACTTCCATTAGTCCACACTTTTAGAACTATAGATAAATTAATACAAATTAGAAAATGGACAAAGACAATTATCTTTTCTGATTGGCTGAGACACTTATTTAGGTGGGCATCTATCAGACAATAGATGCCCACCAAATAAAAAGCCCCAGCCCAAATGCCCCTTTGCCCATTCAAGAATCCTTGTGCCCACCCTGATTGTCCATTGGCTGAAAGTACCCTTTTCAATTTTAAAACTGCCACCATTTTTCTCTCTCACTTAACAAGCGATATTACCCAACCGACACTCCCTAATTCACACACCAGCCTTCGTTTGCTCACTTGTCACATAATAAAAAAAATGACAACAAAACCACAAATTTCAAAAGTAAGCGTAAGCCGTCAGTGCGATCAGCTCCCCATAGCCAGCAGTGTGTTTTTTTTTTAAACCGCAGCGCATGCTTCTCCTTATACACAAGTTCTGCTACCAAGACACTGGCCACCACACAGACATGGCTCCAGAAAAACACATAGAGATCTGAGATTTTCTAACATAACTCCCTTCTGCTGACTTTCAGAAATTTCTACTTCTGAAGTAAATTTTTGTGATCAGCGGTGTTGCGTTCCAGCAGACAAACCTGATCTCGAACTATCACCAGACATTTACCTTTATGTCTGTAACTCCATGACCCTGAACAGATCCCGATACCGATCCTCTTATAGCATGTCTGCAAGAATGGGCAATGGAAAAACAAATTTACAGTGCTGCCCTGCGCATTGTGTCTGTTCCTCTGCACTTCTGGGTTTATGTGGCAGTGGAATCCAACAAGCTCATGGCACCTCAGTCACATAACCCGTCCCAGTAAAACAATAGATCTGTGTTTTTTTTTTTCCTAAACATAAATCTCCTTCTAATAACTTAATAAAATTACCTCTAATTCTAATTTCCACAATTGCGATGCTGCACTCCAACTTCCTGGTTTATGTGGCAGGCCTAACAAGCTGGGGGGTGAAAACATAGCACAGCGTCCGGTTAAGAGGTGGGTTGGGGGAGTGGGGATAAGCACCAGAATGGAGCTCTGGGGAGTGGCAACAAGACATGGAATAGCATACAAAGGCGACTACTTGACAAACAAAAGACTTAAAAGTCAGTCTTACTATATATTTCATTTTTCTTTTAATTGTGTAAAACACATACAAGACTACCACAGGCTGCCCAATTTCTAAGGGCAATAATACCCTCAGGGTGGGCGGTATGGGCAATACTGGACATTCCAGGGCTATAAGGCCCTCCACCTGCAAACGCCGAGACCTCATTAAGCCCTGGGCGTCCGGTACTGCCCAATACCACCCACCCTGTTAGATATTATTGTTTGCATAACTAATGTGATTCACCAGAAAACACATTAGGATGGAAAATAATTCCACTAACCTGCAGAAATCCACTTCAAAACTAAATTGAAAAGCACTTCAAAACAGCAGATTTCTACAAACCAAACACAGTTTCCATCTTGGTTTGACTCCTCCACACCTATCTGGCACATCATTTCCATATCAAATTACTTTCCTGCTCAAAGTAACACAATCCTTAGTCTAAAAACACTAAGCAGTCAGCACTCCAAACAGACTTCTTAACAAGCTTAACGCCTGCTTTTTTTAAATGTGAAAATCAAGCCATTTAAGCTTACTAAATGAACAGTATTATAGAAAACAAAAGATATGAAAGTGGCAGCACACTTGTAAAATACTTCCATCTCATGGTCAAACAAGATAATAGGATATTTATTAGCTTGTATGACCACTCAACAGAATACATTTACTCATACAAGCTATCACTTTCATAACATTTTTTCATTCAAAATAATTTCTTTCATTTAAAATATAGCATTTTGTCCCATAACATAATTCTGTTATACATGCATTCAAAATTAGAAACAATGGGCTGGATATTCAAAAGGGTTGCGCCATGCGCAATAGGGTTGCGCCTGCGCAAGTCCGAAATGCGTCATTCTGCGATATTCAGCAGGAGGCAGTTGCGCCCCCCAAGTCATGCTGAGCAACAGCGCAATGCTAATGAAGGTATGCTGAACTGGAGGGGGAGGAACCATGCATAAACTGCACAGCCCGATATTCAGCCGGCTGTGCAGAGTTGTGCAAGCGCAACCCTACCTGCGCCTGCACAACTTTGAGCCAAAAAAAGGATCACGTTGAGGGCCACCCACAGGTGAGCTGCCGCGTGCAGGCGCAACACAGCAGCTGCCACCTGTGGGTGTCCTGCTCCTGTGCCCCATAACCCGATCACGGGCATAATAGTAACCCCGTAGCCGGTCGTGGGCAGAACACTCCCCCACTAGCCCGATCGCGGGCATAATGTAAATAACCCACCCCCGACTAGCCCGATTGCGGGCACAGCGTAAATGAACTCCCCGACTAGCCCGATCGCGGGCATAGCGAGTTCAACCCCAAAGACCAATATCCCTGGTGATCCAGTGGACCACGAAGCCCGATTGTGGGCATAAGTCAACCCCAAGTCCAATTTCCCTGGTGGTCAGTGGACCACGAAGCCTGATCGTGGGCACAAAGGTCAAACACCCCCAAAGTCCAGTTTCCTGGTGGTCAGTGGCCCCACGCCACCCACGGGCCCCACCACCCGCTCCCCGTCCAGCGGTGGTGGCAGCACCCACCCGCCTGCCACCGCCCGATTGACAGCTCGGTAGGGCTGCACGCTATGGTTCAGAGCAAGAGCCAATGGGCGTAAGCTTATACAGAGCAGTAGTCCAGATATGTGAATGGATTCATTCATTCACATATCTGGACTGCCTAGACGTTAGAGCTGCACGCCCATTGGCTCTTTTTCGAACCAAATGGGCGGCAGCCCTACCGAGCTGGTTAGTCGGGCGGGCGGCAGGCGGCGGTGCTGCCGCCCACCGCTGACGGGAGGGAGCGGGTGGTGGGGCTCCGTGGGTGGGTGGGTGGGGCCACTGGACCACCAGGGCAATTGGACTTGGGGGTGGGTTGACTCTTATGCCCGCGATCAGGCTTCGTCCACTGGACCACCAGTGATATTGGTCTTTGGGGGTGAACTCCGCTCTGCCCACGATCGGGCTAGTCGGGGTTAACTCTGTTCTGCCTGCGATCGGGCTAGTCGGGGTTGAACTGCTTCTGCCCGCGATCGGGCTAATCGGGGGTCTTTACATTATGCCCACGACCGGCCAGTCGGGGAGGGATTTACATCATGCCCGCATCAGGCTGCAGGGGCCGGTCCTCGGCCAGCTGCCACTGGCAGGGCACCAGGTGCAAGTCGTGGATCGGGCGCAGCATGCTACTGGCATGCAAATGGAGTCGTAATTAGATGCAAATGGCCCCTGCACCTTGCATAAATTATGGCCCCATTTGCATGTCACGTTTTGAATATCGAAATTTATGCGGCGTGGCGCAATGGAACTTGCGCCACCGCATCTGAATGCTCCACTCTGACCACTTGCGGTGGCACAAGTTCCACTGCACCATGCACAGTGGCTATGGCCGGGGGGCGATATTCAAAGGAGTTGCTCAATAGCACAACTCCGTTGAATATCGCCCTGGCCACACCCCTGCGCAACTTTTTTGAGCAGCACAAGGGCTTGCGCCACAGAATGGCGCAGTTTGAATATCCAGCCCAGTGTGTTTATTTATTAATATTTGGATTTATTTTTTATCAACATAACTACGGTGTATATATATATATATATATATATATATATATATATATATACACATATATGTGTGTGTGTGTGTGTGTGTGTGTGTGTGTGTGTGAGGAGGCAGTATAGTGTAGTGGTTAAGAGCACTGAGCTGCAAGCCTGGAGACCTGGGTTTGAATCCCATCAGCTCCCACTTGCATACTGTGTGACTCTGAGCAAGTCAGTTAACCTTCTTGTGCTCCCAGGTCACACTCGCACCTGGAAACAAGCTCAGTGTATCAGGCTTAGTGTGCCCTTCCTGGTTAAACAATTTCCCCTTTCCTTTCCTATATGTTAATTAAAATGTTTCTATCCATTCCCTGTTCAGCGTTGTAAGCTTGAACTTCTAGCAGTTATGGTTCAGGAGATATTGTTCTCCAAAGTTACATAGGTGTTGTCAAAGTTTTTAAATATGTTGAAGAGGTGTCAATATGTCAACACATTTTGTAAATATTAATGTTGTGCTCAAAGTGTTTTAAATGGGGTTGTACCTGAAAATAGGTGCATCGGTGTCTAGTGTACTTACCTGGTTAATACAAGCTAAATCAGTAAATAACAAACATGTTGACATATTTATAACACTTCAGCAATACCTATGCAGAGGTGGAGGATAATGTGGATGCAAGAATAAAGTGCTAGTAGCTGAAACTACTGTATACACCATTGAAAAGCTGAGATTCTTCCCATTCTAACAGTGTATAGCTTGAACTTCTAACATTTACAATTGCAGAAATATTGACCTTCAAATATGCAGATATGGTTTAAAAATGTTGATGTTTTACATATTTTTATGTCGTTGGAAACTTATGTTAAATACAAGTAAGTTAAAACGTTAATATATTGTATACATGTCAACATTGCTGTCATTTTGTTAAACATTTAGTTCTGTTTAGAACACTTCCACAATACCTATGCAAATTTGGAGTATCATATTTGTGGAACTATATAAGACAGTAGTTCGAGCTAAACACTGATGAAAGTCAGGACTCATACCTTTCTAAAATGTTGCAGGTTGTAACTCACAGTTGTATGTAAAATACTTGCACCATACCTATTCAACTTTGGAGTATAGTATTTGTGCAACTATATTAACCAGTATTTTGGACTGGGGATGGAGTAACAGTGGAAGGGGACAGATAGAAGGCTATGGTACCCAATCAGGGTGCTGAAACAGAACAGACTTGATAGACCAATAGGCCTACTCTATTGGCATCTAGTATGTTAGTACTTCAAGCTATCACTGTTGAAAAGTTGGGACTCATACCTTTCCAAAAGGTTGCAGATATATTTTCTTCCAAATTACATAGTTATTGCTGAAGTATTTTTGGTATGTTGATGTATCTTACATTTGTTGATACTTTTTTACTCATGTTAGTTTTACTGTCTGTTTTAAACATGTTGACATTATTTTCTAAACTTTAAAAAAAAAACTTTTAAACATTTTTTTATATTGATAAGAGAAAATCACATGTACATAATAACGGTGTGATTTTTGCCATGGAAAATGGGTGAAACGTTGGGCTTTTGACATTGGGATCTCATGCATGAGAATTTTATGAATGAAATTACATTGCATATGGACTGTGGTGCAGCTGATTTCTAGACATTCTGTGATCGAACTTTGTATTTCTAGCCCAAGTTAAACAGATAACCAAGATGATTTCACGAGAGGAACCTACCTAGGACTACTCTAAAACAAAATAGTCTTCCATCATGATTTATTTTACACAGTTGTTTCTGAACTACAAAATGTTTATTTATAGGAATTCAGGGTATTTTCAGCTGTTGTTCTGCTAGATAAGTGATATGAATATGAACTGGGTTTTGGATTAGGCAAACCTACAACTTCAGCTGGTTTTGTTAGATTTGATTTCCCTTCATTACTTTCTTTTCATTTATGCTGTTTTTTCTTTCTTAGGACTCTGTATTGGTTGTATTTATGAGTACATGTTATTTTTTTTTTGCTGGTAATTTTGATCGACTAGTCTGTATATACCTTATTTCAGTAAAATTCCCTACGTTCTGGAGAATGTGAAATGGTGCCACCAACTTGAGATGCGTTCATTCACAGTTGGTATGTCTGAGTGCATAGTAAGTCAAGTGTATAGTAAGTCACAGAGGTAATTAAAAAATATCTTTGGGGCTTAAAAGCCTAATCGGGGGTTGTGGATAAGGGGATGGGGTGCTGAGAGGAGAGGTGTTCTTTAAGCAAGTCACTTAACCTCCCTGTGTTTAATCCTCTCTCTCGCTCCCTTCCTCTGTGCTTCATTTCCCTGAGTCCCGCTTCTTCTCTGGGTTCCCGTATACCTGCTGCAACTTTTGTAAGCAATAACACGCAACTGGGTATGAGTTATGCTCTGATAAACGCATGCCTAGGGGAGTGCCTTACTGTTCCTTGGCATACACTTATCAGAGCATAACCCACACCCCAATGTGTGTTATTGCACTTATAAAATGGGTATATGTTGAGAAATAAAGAGGTAAGACAATTTCTTTTATGTTTTGGAATTAAAACGTTGAATTTTTATTAAATTATTCTTCACTGGAAAAAGTAGTTTTAGGCTTTTTTGAATAATTTTTCAACTAGGACTCAACTGGGGTGGAGGAAATGATAAAACAAAATTGTATCATAACACAAACTGTGGCAACTTTTTTGTCATAACTTTTTTTGTTGTGGTCTGCTCCAGAGGAGTAAAAAAGTCATACAGTAAGCCATCCATTATTCGAAATGATCCTTTACTCACTGCACCATACCAGAATTTCTCCACTGACTGGCTGCTATTAATTGGCAAGATTTCTACTTAACACCCTCAATTCATGTGGCATATAATATCTTCATCCAACAGGTCTTACAAGTCATAAACCAGCTCGCCCCTTAAGTAAAATGTAGAACTAGAGAAAAAAGCTCCCCATGGTTTATCAGTGAGATCAAACAAGCCCTGTGGGACAGAAACCTATACTGGGCTAAAGCTAGGGCCTCCAAAGCAGAACAGGACTGGGTAAATTTTAGGCAAAAGAGAAACTGGTGTACAAAGTTAATTCCACTGATCAAAGCAAATTACTATGTTTCCCTGTAGGACAGCAACTAGCATGACCCTTCTATGGTTTGGCAAGCCATAAAGAGTGTAGAAGGTGGGTCACCCCCACACACACACACACACATATCGCTATGTAAGCAGTTGCAAGTTGGTAAGAAACTAGTGCGGACAAACAAATAATCCTGGGCGTTGCATTCATACTTTGCCTCCGCTGGAAGTACATTTGATTTGACAACTCGACTACAGTCCAGACCCCATTACCTCCACAGAAATGACCTAACCTCTCTCCCAACAGCTCAAATCTTTTCAATTTCCAGCAGTTCTCTTATGAGCAGGTGGTGCAGCTCCTTCAGACTCTGGACCCTAAAAAAAGTGCTGAGGCTGATAACATTGAACCACTCTTTCTAAAAATGGGGTACCATATCCTAACTGCACCTATCCATTTCTTCAGCCTATCGATCGCAAGCTGTGATATTGCATTACTATGAAAAACAGCTCATACTAAAGGATTATACTACTAAAGGAGATCACGGAGCTAGGAGGCAGGTCATGCCCAAAAATGCTCTGAAGAATCTATGTTAAGTAGTAAGATTGCAAATTAGCCCCTGACAAAATATATTTCTCCAAACGATTCTTAAATTCAGTTTTACTTTTGCAAATAGTGATATCTTCTGGCAGTTTATTCCATGGACTGACCACTCTAAGTGAGGAAAAAATACTTCCTTTTAACGTGTTTGAAACGTTTACCTGATATTTGAAATGGATGGCCCCTAGTATTGTATGTACTGTCCTTAAATTGTAAACCAAGTTCTGTCATGAGTGTAGGATCATGAATGATATCAAAAAGAAACAGTAAATCCCCTCTTATGCGACGTGTTTCCAAGGACATTAGATTTAAGTCCAGTAATCTGTTAGATTTAAGTTCAGTAATCTGTTAGGGTAAGGAACATCATGCAAACCAAAATTTGCTTTGTAAATTTACGTTGAACATTTTCTAGACTAACACAATTATATTACTTATCGGGGCACCACAATTGTGAAGCGTATTCCAGGTGAGGTCTAACGTAGGAACGAAACAAAGGCATTAAGACTTTAGCATTTTAAGACTGGATGTTGCATTTGATGGACAAAATGACACCCTCTTTTTTTGTTTTTTTGTTATAATTTCATTTATATGTTTATCATTTTTGAAATCATTCGATATTATAATACCCAAGTCTTTTTCATCTATAGATGTTGTTAAAGGGTGACCCCCCCCCCCGAGTATAAGGGTGCTGTGGATCGTATTTACCTAAATTAATAATTTTGCATTTAAATGGATTAAGTCACATGCCCCACTTTATTACCCAGTCAGAGATTTTATCTAAGTCACGTTGAAGGACTTCGGCATGTTCAGTGTCAATACAGGGATTACCCAATTTGTCTCAGCAGGTAACACACTTGCCTCTGAGGCCAGGAGATCAATGGGCTATGGGTTCTATCCCACCAGGCACTTGGGTTAATATCCCAATACTGACACTGCATGAGGGGGTGCTGCACTCTGAGGTGCCATCTTTCGGATGAGACGTTAAACCAAGGTCCCATCTGCCTGTTCTGGTGGTAGTTCAGGTGGATGTTAAAGATCTCATGGCACTTCTCGAAAAGAGCAGGGGAATTTCCCCGGTGCAATGGCCAAATTTCCTCCATTCACGAAAATTACCACCAACAGCTTAATCTGGTTCAAGGTCAGTTGGCATTCATCTGTATCCCCTCCCCCTTGGTCGTGCCTGAAAATAGGCAGAATTTGTCTAGTGCACTTACCCGGTCAACAAAAATCTAAATAAAGAAAAAATAAATAAAAATAAAAAAAATAAAATCATCAGCATATTTACTGTATATGATAAAACACTGGCTGTTAAATCAGAGATAAAACCTGAAAAAGAGTGGGGCCTAAAACAGATCCCTGTGGCACACCACTGGTAACCTCACCTGGGGTAGACAAATGACCGTTAATTAATACTTGTTGAGTGCGATGAGACAGCCAACTATTAATCCAGTTTATAAAGTTGTTTTATTAATGTTTAAATTTGTAAGTTTTTCTAAAAGGGCATTATGTGGCATAATAAACACTTTACTGAAATCTATATATATACAGCATCACACGGAATGTTATCATCCAGTAAGGCACTGATATTTTCGTAAAAACACATGAGGTTAGATAAACAGCTGCAACCCTGTTTGAAGCTGTGTTGTTCTTCATCAATGATGTTAAGATCTGAAGTGATAATATCTTTAACAAGACCTTCCGAGATTTTATAAACAGGAGAAGTAAGGCTGATAGGCCTATAATTTTCCCAATCGCTTTTTAGGCCTTTTTTTATAAAGAGGAATGACATAAGCAGTCCTCCATTCGTCGGGGACGAAGTTATGATTTAAACAGCCCTCAAAAATAAGTTTTATTTTATTTTTTTTAAACTTCAATTTATTGTGACAATAGATGGCAAACATAATACATACATATATTTTGTCTGGGTCTTAGTTCAGTACATTATTAGTATCAAAAAATGAGTTTTAAAGGAAAGGTTAGACTGTCTGCTTGTAAATACAGAATATGACTGGTGAGATTATCCGTACCTAGAGACATTTTCCCTTTTTGAGCCTTCAATCTAATAAGAATTTCCTCAGTGGAAAATTTAGGAGAACCAATGTAATTCTCTACATTTAAAAAGGAAGTATTACTTTTAGGAGTGAAGATATTATAAAATGTATCATTAGAAATATTTGCCATAGTCTGCTGATCCTGAATAATACCACCATGCATAGACAGTGGCCCCACATGACTGTTTTGTCTCTCTAATGAATTTACATATGAATAAAATTGTTTACTGTTACTTTTATTTGCAGATGTAGCTAATCGATGTTCCCAACATTTTTTAGCCTTCTTAATTTTAGACTTGCATTTTTTCTGTGTGTTAAGAAAAATATTCTGGTTAGCGTCAGTTCAATTTTTTTGGAAAATTTTGATGTTTTTTTTGTCCTTAAATTTTTTTTTTCAGTTAATCTATTTTCTGCTCCTACACATCCCCTATGGAGCGCCCTCTTGCCAGGGTGCCCAGCTCCGTCTCCTGCTCGCAGTATTGTCCCTCACATTCCCCCACGGCTTGCCCCCTGTGGCGGGGCGGCAGGGATCCCTTAACCCACTGGTTCAGATCCGGTGTGAGGGGCTGCTGCTATCACGAGAGCGGGGACTGCGGCGTCAGGCAGTCATCCATCCAAAGGGCCATTTTCCACTTTTCTCCCCCCCGAGCAGCACAGTGACATGTAATGCTGCAAATGACTGAGCCGCGCGCTCCCACATGCAACACGTCGGGCGACTGCCCTGTAACCACTCTGTAGGTGTGAGTCACTGGTGTCGACCCTCAGCCTCTGCTAGGGGTCAGGCATGCAGTGGACTCTGTCCCAACCCTTCCCGGGGAGAGGAGAGCTGTCTTCCAAACGCTCAATCCTCTCCCTCCCCCCGACCCGGCGACCCGCTTGCACGCGAACACAAGTCACAGGCGTGGCAGGAGGTAAGGCATGCTGCCTCAGCCCTCCACGCCACTGGGCCAGCTTTGTCCTTTAATTTTACAAGTTTTTTAATGGAATTATTGAACCATTTGGGGCATGTTTTTTATTATTATATATTAATTTAGTAGGAATGTAAATATTACATAAGCTAGTAATTCTCTGTAAGAAAAGTGCCAACAAGCCTTACTCAGCCTATTATCAAATTCAGATTTCCAGTCAGTGTTAGACAGATGATTTTTCATTTCTGTAATGCTGGCCTTATTATAAAGAAAAAATTTAGTTATACCAATTTTTGGGATATAGTTTGTAGTAAGTTCAAATTCGATAGTGTTATGAACGCTTGTGGATATAGGGGAGGAAGTAATACAATTATTAATAGATAAATGTTAAGAACCCAATACAAGATCGAGGATATTATTGCCTGTAGTCGGAGTGGAAGCAGATTGTGTCAGGTGCAATTGGCTGCATAAATGTAGAAATGTTTTCCTTGTACTAGTATGTGCCAAAAAATTAACCCAGTTGATGTCATTTAGGTTAAAGTCTCCGGTGATAAGGTTCAAGCAAATGCTGTATATAAGAAGGTATACAGATAAATAATCAAAATATTAGAAGCAGTACCTTGCATGGAGCGACCTGCCGCTTGCCCCGCCTGCAACTCCTGATGCACATCGAGACAACACCCTGTCTCCACGGGTATATGCATGAACTCGCCCGCCGCCCACGGCCTCAGTTAAATACATCGCAACCAGGAAGTGCTCCTGTGATGTGACTAACCTAAAAATAGAGCACAGCAATTAAACTGTTAAAGAGCACTATATGCAGGCTCAGAAGTCCTTAAAAGGACTCAAAATGATGTTTCACTGTGCTTCACTCCAGGGAAAATTAAAAAGTCTTCAAGTAAAAACCTTTCTCCCCTGTATTGTAGTTTGCACAGGCTAAGTCCTGAACTACAGTACCCAGACTACTCCCTGCTAGTTGCAAATGCCCAGGTATAGAGTAGTGGGTAAATCATATGAAACCAAGCACACAATTGCTATCAAACAGCACAGTTTGCCTGACCTGCCTCATTGCATATAACAGTCCCACAGTATGTGGACAAACGTATGTGATAGCTCGCCCCGCTCGCTCAAGAGCTCAGTTAAATACACCGCAATCAGGAAGTACCCCGGTCACGTGACTAACCTAAAAAAACGAGCACAACAATTAAACTGTTTAAGAGTGCTATATGCAGGCTCAGAAGTCCTTAAAATGACTCAAAATTATGTTTCACTGTGCTCCACTCCAGGGAAAATAAAAAGGCTTCAAGTAAAAACCTTTCTCCTCTGTACTGTAGTTCGTACAGGCTAAAGTCCTGAACTACAATACCCAGACTATTTCTTGCTAGTTGCAAATGCCCAGGTATAGAGTAATGGGTAAATCATATAAAACCAAGCACACAATTGCTATCAAACAGCACAGTTTGCAAGACCTGCCTCACTGCATATAACAGTCCCGCAATTTGTTGATAAATGTATGTGATAGCTCGTATAATTCCACTATTTAAATCCGATGACAAAACCTCTGTAAACAACTACCACCCATCTCCATCTTACCAGTTCTAACCAAACTGCTTGGGAAGTCGGTACATGAGCAGATAGAGAATACCTGGAGAAATTTAATATCATAACCCCTATGCAATCAGGGTTTCAAGCTAAACATAGTACTACTTCAGCACTAGTCAAGGTTAAGAATGATTGGCTCACAGCTCTTGATCAAAAACTCACCAATGTGGAAATATTCCTAGATATTAACAAAGCATTCGACGCTGTGGACCACAGTATCCCACTGAATAAACTCAAGAACGCTAGCTTAGGTCCTGATGCAGTCACTTGGTTTAGTTGTTACCTCTCCAGGAGATGCCAACAGTTGAAGTGGAAGGCCTGGCTTTCTCTTGTGTCCAAATATGCAAAGGAGTGCCACAAGGATCTATACTGGGACCTTTGTTTCTTATGTTGTACACTAATGACCTGGCTGATGATATCACAAATGCAAAACTGCATTTTTATGTAGATGATACTGTTCTTTATACAGTGAGTCCCACACCTGAGATGGCCGTGAATTCAATACAAGTGGCGTCTGATCAACTGCAGGTTTATTTATGCACCTCTAAGTTTCTCCTAAATGCTCAAAACTAAATATTTGTTTTTTCCTCCAAAATCTGTCTGCTACCCCGCCCCCCCATTAGGAATCACAACCCTAACAAGTGAAACACTTGAAAAGGTAGATTCCAATAAGTACCTTGGTATGTGGTTTGATAATAAGTTATCCTTCACTGTTCATATGGAAAACTTCTGCAAAAAGCTACACCAGGGACTGTAATTTTATTACAGAAACAAATTCTGCTTCAGCCCTGAAGTTAAGAAAAGACTCATCCAGGTGACGTTTCCTCCCCTGCTAGACTATGGTGATATGATGTATAGAAGCACTACCGCCTCTCATTCGGATAGATTAGAAGTGCTCTACCACAGAGTGCTCCGATTCATCTCTGATCTACAAGGCAAAACCCATCACTGCCATCTATACAAGGAAGTGGGACGGACTTCACGCGAAATCGGAAGGCTCAGACATCTAAATTATTGGTCCTTTAAAGTGCTGCGGAATTCCTTACCATCATACATCTCTTATCTCTTTCACAGATCCTCAGGGTTATGCACTCTATAAAAGCACAGTGTTATACTGCTCAACAATTTGACGGCAGATAAGGACCGCTTGTCCCACCTAGTCTGCCCATTTCCCTACCTAATGGATAAGCTGCAGATCCTAGTTAACCAACAGCCTACTTCCTCATACCCCCCCACACTAAAATTTCCATATGTCTGTCCCATGCATTCTTGAATTCCCCCACTGTTTTTGACTCCACAGCCTCCTCAGGAAGGCCGTTCCATGCATCCACAACCCTCTCCATGAAAAAATACTTCCTCACATTGCCCCTGAGCCATCCCCCATTATCTTCAAATTGTGTCCCTTGTTCTTGCAATCTCTTTTCAGAAAGATGCTACTCTCTTGGACTTTGTTGATTCCTTTGAGGTACTTGAAAGCTTCTGTCATGTCCCCCTCCCTCCTTTCTTCAAGGGTATACATATTAAGCTCCTTCAGTTTCTCTTCGTATGTCTTCTAGTGCTGATTGTGCACCATTTTAGTTGCCCTCCTCTGGACAGCCTCCATCCTGTCTATGTCCTTTCGGAGATGGGGTCTCCAGAACTGCATGCAGTACTCCAGAAGGGGTCTCACGAGCTGTCTGTACAGAGGGATAACAACTTCCTTTTTTTTTTTTTTAATTACAGAAAGTCTAGGTTTGTGGCTGTTCATTTTGATCATATGACTTGAATGTCCTTTATCTTTGCTTAGATTATTGAAACCAAATAGCAATAGGCAGCCTCATTTTTTTATTGAGCCCCTTAAAAGGCCTGCTTTGCCGAAACCTGGGATTGAACCAGGGATCTTTAGTTTATCACTCTCCCAACTGAGCTATTGCGGCCCTAGGCACTTTTAAAAATTTGGTAAGATAGCTCTTAGCTGGGCTGCACTCATGGCGTGGAATACTCTCTAGGAATCACTTAAATTGAGTTCACATGTCAGTCCCCATCACTTCCAAACCCTACTTAGCCAGTACTGTGTGGACAAATGTGTTTGCTATTAGAACTTTAGTTAGTCCTTGTATCACTTTTTTGAAACACTAAAATATCATTCTCTTTTTCTGTGCTGTAACACCTGTATCAAAGTGCTTTTGTTGTACTACAGAATAACTGATGACTTGTACTGTGACCTAATCTCTAACTCTGTAGTACATGTAAGCATTAATCACCGACAGAGGAAGGCTCTACCGGTGGATTAATGCCCGGCTGGGAGGGGGATGGTGGTGCAGGGCGAGAAGAACAAGTGCTTCCAACCACCCAGCAGGCATTAATCCCTGGTAGAGCCCGACGCTGAGTGATTAATCCACCCTAACATGGCAAGTGCAAGGCAAATATTCTCCGACTACTGGTTGAGTTGGCAATACACAGTACTTCCTGACAGTCATAATGTTCGCTGGTAAACTATGCGACATTTGCTTCCTTTCAACTGAGTGTGCTGCTGTGAGAACGTGCGCGGTCACGCTACACATTCTTTTATATAGTGTTGAATATTTGTAAGTCGAGACCAGGAGAGGATTAGTGTGTCAAGCATAGAATAGTAGTCTAATTTCCCGATTCCTACAGACCGTTTGTATGCTCTCTCCTTCGATCTTATCTGCCGATCACGGAACACAGCAGTGCACTGTGGGAAAAATATGTTCTGATACTGCAACATCTTGACAGACTGATCATGACTGTATTTGTGTTATCTCACTTGTCCCCTACGATACCTGCCTCTTGTGTATGTATTTCCATTGCTGGCGCACTCCGACAGCTGCTCTACTGTCTCAACCGTCCACCGAGTCCGCGGGTACCTCCGCTCGATTGTCCTGGCAATCAGGTGGGTGTTTCATCTACATAGCACTCTTGTGGCTCGGGCATACGGCCACTGTTCATTTGTGTCACTCCTCCCAGCGTACCCCCGATTCCTTCTGTCAGTTACCTGGGTGCGGTGTCACAGTGGCGTCTCAGGATACTGCACCAGCGGGCTCTAATGCTTCCATGCTTCTTGACGTTTACCCTCTTTATTCCCTTCCCAGTGCTGCACGATGTGGCTGCTTGTGGTGGGCACCGGAGGCTCTACTGGTGGGTTAATCACCGCTAGTTTTGCATCAGCTGATGCATTTAAACACTCTGTGCTCTCCATTTCACTATCATTTTCAATGCCATGTTACAAGAACTGTTTTGTATACTGTCACTTCATCTGCTATACTACATTCTGTCCTACCCAAGACCTCCTGGTAGAATAAATAAATATAAATACAACATACTTCTTAACAGTTCAGTTTGTTTTATATTCAGCACACTGTAGGAAAGTTGAAGAAATTAATTTCCATTATATTTTCAGTATAGAAACCGATGAAGTTGACTGATGCTCCTGCAGATGAACAATTAAATGGCTTGGTGTATGTTGAGGATTCACCAGGGGAATGCTTGAGTCAAGTTATGGCACTCAGGAGGCGGCTGCGCAGGTCCAGGCACAGATTGCAGGCTGCGGGATGTAGAAGGTTGTTTGTCTGCTTGGTGTCCAGATGAAACTGCACTCCAATTTCTGCAATCTGATGAGTTGGCAGAACAATAGCTTTTGAGGCTTGCTTCACTCTTGTGCTCAGCGACGGACATGATTTCTTGACTTTCTAGGCCAGTCTGTGACAGTAGTTGTACTGCTGTGGAGTACAGTGAGTGATAGTGTATCTCTGGGACAGACCAGCCTTCTTAATTGAGGCATCTCTGATGTCAAGTAGTTTATGCCCATTGACTCTTTACTGTACCACACAGGAACTGTGTCTAGGTACCTAGGGCATTTTTGTGGGGGTGACAGGTAAGAGCAGTAGCATCTTGTAGCACTTCAGAAATGTATTTTACAAACATTTTCAAAGGGCAGTTTGGATCTCCAGGTATTTCATACATTGCACCTCTGTGCTCCTGTTTTTTTAAATCTAGCAGATCCTTGTTGTGATTCGTGGTCTGCTCATTATACTGCAGCATGGCAAATCTTCTGGCTCTAGCATCAGTATTGATGATGCAGAAGTCAGGCGTTAGGTCCCTAAGGCCCTACCTGCTGCACTGGGCAAAACTGAGTTGCATGTTAACCCAGGCACATCACATGAGGCTCGGGGTGGTTAAGGAAAAAGTGCAGCTGATGCACGAAGCTTCAGATCTGGAGCTGAGAGAGGTCAGTGGTGACTGGATCTGTCTCTTTTTTCTTTTCTGTATTTTTTTAGGATGGCTGTGAAGATATTACTGGATGTAAATATTGGATCAGCTGCTAGGTTTATGTTTCAGGCTATGGGAGGAGAATTCAGGTGTCTATTGAGGCCTGATCGTAGCATGGCATAGCTGTTAGTCGAGTATTGCTGTGACTCTGTTGTTCAGACTTCAGCATAAAACTCCATTAATATGGAATTTAAAACATGCAGGTCTATACTTTTGAAATCAATCAAAATGCCTTTGTGTGTACACCAGTCTGTGAACATGGACACTGCCCAGAAAGTATTTTTCAGCTGTTCTTGGTCTAGTTCGTAAGTGCTAACTGTAACATGGCAGTTACTCACTGTGTGTGATTTCCACTTTTATTTTTTTGATTATTTTCTGGAGTTTGTTATGTGTTGCCTCTTCCTCTGATAGCATGCTTTGTATGTGTCGGTGACTAAAGGTGACAATATTTACACTAAAGCAGTCAGACATTTTTTCTGGCAATTCTAAGCTGTTCTTTACTGGTAAAACAAGATGGCAGTTTGTGAAGTGTAAAGGCAGGGTGGCACAGGGATATACTTGGCAAACCAGTTGTCTTTTTTGGTGCTTGTTATTTACTGTGATATAAACTAAGAAAAGACACAGGTGTCATGCGTCTCAGATTAATCAGGTTCCTTTACAGTCTCTACCCATTTTATAATATGACTTATAAAGCGTTTTGGGATACAGTATGTCTGCAAGCCCATACAGTATATAAAACCAATTCCTCTCCTCTTTTCTAACAACAGCACCAAATAAAGATTGCAGCAGCAAAACTCCAGAATAAATGCATTTTCATTTAGATCCTCATATATCCCCATTATAAGACTGCCACCAAGCTTGGGGTGACCTTTACATTGCCGGACTAATCTAGTGACTGGTATGCATGTGGTTCAGAGGCTGAAGAAAGTTAACAGCACACCTAGTACAGAGTATATAGCTCTGGGGTTTCTGAGGATGAAATTGATGGAGATCACTGAGGTCTCAGTAAGGAATTACACTCCATTAGTGCTCTGTAATCAAGAAGAGCAATTGCTCAGACACCCACTGAGGAGGGATTGGGTGGGATAATAATATCACTTCTGTGTCCTTCTTAAAAATCTTGATTCCTGAGTGAGCTATGATGTAGGCAAAAAGTAATTTATTTCAGTATATCAAGCCTCAGTAATACCTACCTACATTGCATGAATAAGAATGTAGAAGTCTGAAAATTTGAAATCGTTAATTTTTTATTTTGATCTATGTAGTGTGTGTAACACTGTGTAGCTGAAAATGCCTTACAGAGAGCTGCAATGCGGAACAACTGATAAAAGTGGAATAGTATGTTAAACATATAAAAAAATCAGTCAGGGAACTAAGGAAGAGTAGAGGAGTTAGGAAGGAAATTAGAAACTATTTTTTTTTTAAATTGGGTCCGCCAAGATAGCTCCATTAGAAGCAGCACCTCATTTTCATGGACGTTCCAGGAAAACGATATACAGACAAGAGACAGGTTGCTCCATACATAAAAAGACAGTAATTTAACAGTAAATAAATATAGGATACACTAGATATGTACATAACATAGGAGTTCACCATAGTTCAAGTTAACTGCGATGACAGTGCTCACTTTGGTATAAGTGCAACTGATTTTTTAAAATTTACAAGGAACATGGCTACTGTAGCTTGAGATGGTTCTGGATCTTTTTCCAGTCATTTGGGGTCACAAAGCCAAAGACGTGTTCTGCTTCACCTTAGAAATGGCAATCTGTAAGGAGGATACACGCCATAATGCATAATTCACTTCAGTAGGGAGGGAAGAAGACTGTAGACAGGAACTGCAGTGTGTACACTTGAGGAGTGAGCACCAGTGGAACCTTCTATGTGAGGCTGTGTTTAGCGCTAGCAGGTGGAAGCTTGTTACAGGATGAGCATGCATGTAGTTTGTGGGAACTGACTTTGAGGGTCTGCAACACGTATTTGCTAGCTGTAATATAGACTGTATCACTGTAATCCAGAATGGGTGGAAGGTAGTGTGATAGTATCTGTTTTCTGGATTGAGCACTGGAATGATTTTCCAGTCGTATGCAAATGATTACAACTGGCATCAGCAAGACTCAAAACTCTAAACACTTCAAAACATCCTGGAACTAATATTCAAAGGTTAGCTCAGGCGCTAACCTGGGTTTCTAAGTGCTCCTGGTGGGGCCATATTCTGAGACCCTAAGTGTGCCCCCAAACTCGGCAGTGCCAAGGCGCTGAGAATACCATTGCACTATGCAAATGAGGGGTTCCCTCATACATACCAATGCAGAGGATTTTCAGTGGTTTGCAGTGGCAGAAACAACCCCCAACTGGCGCTGTTTACACCTAAACCCTCCTCTTAACTGGGTGCTAAGCCTGTGCCCCCACCTAAAGCAGGGTGGCTGTCTGCCTTGATCTCCTGTTTCCTGTAATGGAGAATAACCTGCTGTCCATTGGTTCCCTAACCCCCATTGCCTGTTTTCACTATTGATATCATTCCCTGGTGGTCAGTGTCTCCTCCCAAACAGTCCCCCACCTGACCTCTTCACTCATATCCCACCTCCACACTCCCCACTTACTTGTCCACTCATATCCCACCTCCGCCCCACCCCCCCCCTTACCTAGGTTTCCAGCCTCCTTACATCTACATATGACAACTGGCATAGCCCCCCCTCACCTCCATGGCTGGCAGATGGTATGAGCTATCAGTGAGTGCGAACAGTAAAGCAGCTGTTTCTAAGCACATGCTGTCAGCTGTAGAGGTGAGAGGAAGGCTGTGCTGGTCACCATAGGTAGATGAGAAGAGTGCTGGACATCCAGTTAAGGGGATGTGCAGGGAGGTGAGATGAGTGCCACTTAGGAATGATTTCAGCAGTGATAATGGGCAATCTGGGGTGGGGGGAACCACTGGACACCAGGGAATGATTTCAGTAGTGAATATGGGAGCTTGGGGGGGTGGAGGGACCACTGGACAGTAGAGCATTCTTTCAGTAATGACATTGGGAGATCAGGGGTTGGGGAAACCACTGGACACCAGGGCATTCTTTTAATATTGACAATGGGAGATCAGGGAGGTGGTCTGGACAGTAGGTCATTCTTTCTTTCTTTTTTTTGTTAAATTTTGTTTGTTGAGTTTCAAATACAAGACAAATACATTCCATATGCATACATGTTCTAAACATCTCACAGTGCATGTGTACTTCATTCCATCACGTTGTCCTACCAAGCAGCAAATACAATACACCACGAAGCACCATGAATCTAAACACAGGGTTTAACTAAAAACATTTACAAACCTATCCAAATTAAAGACAACACATACAAACATAAACACTGCTGGCTACATAATAAGATACCCCTAGTAATCAATCCATTTCATATAGGGGTCACTAGGACAACCCAGTGAAATAACATTGAAATGTATGTATGCTCATACTCCCAGAATTCAATTCTACAATATCTTTAAAGAACTGCATTGAGACACATGATATGCTGTCACTATGGTGACAACTTTACCGCGACCGACACTACAGGCGACAGCAGCGCCCAGATCACTGTAGTGTCGGCCTGGATGCCTCGATTACTGCCATCTGGGACATTGCACCCCCCCCAAAGCAACTCGACTCGGGTTGATTAATTTAGTAGTAGTGGGTCAGGCCTGCTCCCCGAAGAAACACATTCTGAAGTGACTTACTTTATATGGGCCGCCAAATGCGGTCGATATAAAAGAATCGCTGTAACGTCGATCGACAACAAAATTGTTGACTGACTGTCGTAGATACTAGACACATCAATGTTGCCTCTGCTAATGGGAACAAATTCTAAAGGTCCCCACATCCTTTCAAAAAGATCTCTCTCTCTCTCTCTTTAAGCTCATATGTTACCCTTTCTAAGGGTAAAATGCTGGCCACCAGCTTCAACCACCTATTCACCATGGGTCTTAAACAGGAGACCCATGTGTTTTGAATACATTTTCTGGCTAGTACTAATGAAACACTTACCACCCGAGGATGTGGATCCCACACATCATTATTCAAATGGTCCATTTCCATCAGCATAGACAACAGCATTTCAGGTGCAGAGAGGCATGTCCACTGTTCAGTTTGTGCTCTAACCTCTGTCCAAAATGGATGTAGTGTAGGGCACTCCCAGTAGTAATGGGTATATGTCCCCCTCGCACTATGACATCTGCCACACAGAGGCAAGTCTCCCAGAGAGAACTTTTATGCACCACCGCTGGGTGGAGGTACAACCGGTGGATAAACTTAAACTGGGATTCTGTATATTTGTTGCACCAGAGCAGGCCCATATGAGATTCATAAATTGCTGACCAGTTTACAGCTGAAATCCCTACCCCTAGATCCTGTTCCCATTGATGGGGTACCTTCAAGGTTTGGTTTGGCATAGCCTCCCTCAGGTGCAAATAAAACCTTGCCATAGAGCCCTTTGGCATTCATAATCTCCTTTTCCAGCTTGAATAGTTTGGAAAGGCCAGGGTGCAATCTCTGTATTGACATGAGATAGGCCCTTACTTGTAAATACTGAAAGTTATGCTGTTCCTGCAAGGCGTAAATACGCCTCAGCTCGTCTTGGCTGTACAGCCCCCTCAGATCCCAACAAATCCCCAAAGCACTGTACACTGGCTTGTTTCCAGTACACAAAGCCCGACTCAGCCAGTCAAGGGAGGAAGTCTGGATTGCCACTGACTGGTGTAAGGATGGTCTTGTCTTGTTCTTCCACTACCAACTTGCCATATGCCATGCCTTCAGCGTACGAATAGTTAGAGGGTTTGGGTTCCACCTAGCCTTATACTTGACTATTCCTCCCTCATCTAAGTAAACAAGTGGAGAGACATTTTTCCCTTCTGACTCCAGGGTCACCCAGCTAGCCCCTCCCACTCCCAGCAACCATTCCCTAATCAAGTGGAGTTGTGCCACCACATAATACTGTTTAAGGTCAGGAACTGCAAACCCCCTTAGATATCATTCCTTAAGATGCAGCAGGGATACCCTTGGCTATTCTCTTACCATAAAACGTAGTGCACTGAGCCTCCAGATGCTGTAGGTCCTGAGTATTAGGCCCCATGGTTAGCATTTGAAGCGGATAGAGTATCTGTGGGAGACGTTCATTTCAATAGATTGGGTGACCAAGCCAGGAGATGGGCAAGGATTTTCATTGAGTCAAGTCGCCCTCTAAGGTCCTAAGCAGGCCTGTATAGTTCAACTAATACAGATTGTTTAACTGAGGCCCACCCTAATCCATAAGTGCGTCCGTCACGAGGTAGTTATTCTTTAAAAGGGATCTCTACAGTGCTAATTGGTCCCCTCCCACCTGCATCAGCTCGGCTTTTTCTGAGTTGATCTTATATTCTGAAAATGTGGAAAAGCTGTTCAGGGCCTCAAGAACGTCAGGCAGAAGCAGGTTGGATTGGTTAGAAACAGGAGACTATCATCAACATATAAAAATATTTTGTGTTCTTCGCCCCACCCACCCCTGATTCCAGCAATATCAAGCTTTTTCCTTGTGTACTTAGCAAGTGGCTCTATAACCAGAGCAAAGAGGAGGTGGGGGATAGAAGGCATCCCTGCTTCGTACCCCACTTAAGCTCAGATTCATCAGAGAGTCCTCCGTTTACCAAGACTCAGGCCTTGGGCGCAGCATAGAGCAACCTAACATAGTCTAAAAATCCATCCTCTACCCCAAATTTGTCTAATACCTGAAATAAGTAGGGCTGTTCCATCCTATCAAAAGTCTTCTCAGCATCCAGGGAGAGCACAAGTGCCTCTCCCAGATGCCAGGAGCCCGACCACACCAGGTTCAGCAGAGGCCCAACATTATTGTTGGAGTAAAAATAAAGAAAGCAAATACCGGCACCACTCACACTGCATTAAAAGGCAACTGTATTAAAGTGTTACATACAGTATCACCACAAAAATGCCATACAATGGGCCATTACAGAGCCCCAACTGGTTTCACACCCAATGTGTCATCAGCAGATGATGCATTAGGGTGCGTAAACTTGTTGGGGTTCTGTAATGACCCATTGTGCGCATGTGGCAGTATGTAACACTTTAATATAGCTGCTTTTTAATGCAGTTTGAGTGGTGCCGGTATTTGCTTTCTTTATTGTTATTTATTGTACCACACTCTTTGCAGTGGAGCTGTACTGTGTAATTGACATTATTGTAGAGTACCTGTCTTTGACAAACCAGTCTGATCTGGTTTTACCAGATTTGAACAACTCCTCCAGCCTCCTAGCCAGAGCCTTTGCAATTATTTGAATATGACAATTAAGGAGTGATATTGGCTTGTAAGCAGCTCATGTTGTAGAATCTTTTTCGGGTTTGGGTATTACTACTATAGTTGCCTGACAGCATTGCTAAGTAAGGCTGCCCTGCTCCTGCGCCTCTTCCACCATGGCTAGCAGACCCTGCAGTACTGGAAAGCTCATGGCTTTATAATACTTGGCACTCAGTCCGTCTGGGCCCCCTGCTTTCCTTTTTTTAAGTGTGTCTACTGCTGCGACCAACACCACGACCATCAGTGGCGCCCCGGTCAGTCTCTTTGTTCTTCCCTCTATTCTAGCAAATCTAAATTTGCCAAGAAGGCTTTGGACTCATGGCATACTGCACACACTCTCCTGTACACAGTGCCTTATAATATGCCATAAACTGTGCCCTAATATCCGAACTTTTGTTATAAGCCTGCCCTTTACATCTTTTAAAGCAGCAACCGTGTAGCACTGGCCCTGCCTGGCCAGTAATACCAGCAAGTGGCTGGGTCTATTCCCCCACTCATAGATACTTGCTTTGCATTGAATAGGGCTTTACTGGCCTCATCAATAATAGCTAAATTTAGTTGTTCTCATGTCACTCTAAGCTGGAGCATAATCTCAGTGGAGGGGTCCCCATAGGCCTTTTTCTCCAGAGCCTTGACAGCGTCTTCTAGCTTCCACAGCTTGTCATGTTCACTTTGGCCTGTTCGCCATATATAAGATATAAGCATCCCTCGTATATAGGCCTTCCGGCTTCCAAAAAATAATACCCTTAGAAGGGGGCTACGCTAGATTCTCCTCACATAATGTCCCCACTGCTCCTGTAGGAACTCTACAAATTGCTTAGATGATAACATATAGACTGTAAATCTTCGGTTCCTGTGTTACCTTTTCCTGCCCTGGTATTCAAGGTCACAATTTATGAACGCCTGTAAGGAGACTCAAAGAACGGAGCCGTTCCTGCATGAGGGCACCGTGGTAAGCCGCTACAATGTGTTGGAGGGGTATGTAGTGTTGGATGCCAGCTTTTGAACTGACTGACTGAACGGACACACCAGTTCTTCCTGTTTGTTCTTTTTATGCTGCACTGGAACTTTTTATGCTGCATTGGGACTGTAGTGAGGATTAACATATAGCCTGATAAATCTTGTAATAAACAGTATGGGTCTGTATTAAGGGACATGGAGCTGGGGGGAAAACTGTACTTTGATAATGTGTGTGTGGGGCAGGAGGGGAGTCCTGGCTTACATATGGTTCCCTTTTTCTCTGTTGGAGCAGCAGCATAGTGGAAGGTATTTTGGCCAGAACACTAGAGTCAACAATGGTGAAAAAAGGGGAGGGGGGACACAGGGGAACCAAAATATTGGCCGACCTGTAGAGCGCTACTGTTCGGATGCCTCAACTACTGTACCCTAGGATTCTCCCTCCTCATTATTCTCTTTGGTAATCCTGCCCATTCCCTAGTCTGTAGTGATGTTCTGTATGCAGGGAGTGGAGCGCATACCCTCTTTATCTCCACTTGAGAGGAAGTGGCGCAAACACGTTTATACAATGTTAAGGTTTGTTGGAATTAGCAGCTTGTGCCATCGAAGGTAATTAGAGGATGTTTGGACTTCCTTATTTTGGAGAAAGGCATGGGTTGGGGAAGAGGGATCTCTTTTCCATGTACCGTTTGCTGTGCTGCTGCTCACAACAGATGTCAGCCATGGGTGGGGGAGACACATCTTATATTAAGTATGGCTCTAATGACATGGTGGGGAGGGGACTGGACCAGAGAGCAGCAAACTGTTTAATGGGGGAAAATGTCTGTTTTATATAAACCTGTGAAATTACAATCTGGAGGTTACTCTGTCTGTTACTTATTGCAAATGTTCTGAAGGTGCTAAGCGATGCAGCTGGCAGCCTGAGGTAAGATGGTGGCTAACCGGACTCAACGGTTTTACTTTTCTTCCCGCCAAACTGCTTGCCCCTCCTGCTGACTCCACTTCCTCCTCATATTATGTCTTGCGCGGCTCAGACACTGCAGGGGACCCATCGATCATAGCTGGCAGAAAAGGGACTCAAGAGACTGTCGTCTGTGTGCGAGAGCACTGCGACAAGCAGTTACAACACACCAAAGATTTGTGCAGTGTTGGACACTGCCTTATGAACTAGCCGACCAACATGAGCAAAACAGCCTTTTTCCTTTTGTGCTGCATTGAGAATATAGACAGGCTTAATATGTTGCCTGACAGATTTTATAAAAGCAGCATGAGTCGGTACCATAAGATGTGGAGCTGGGAGGAACTGTATTTTGACAACATTGGGTTGGGGGTACTCTGACTCATATGTCTCTCTCTGTTTGTCTTGGGGCAATGGCACAGTGGAAGGTGTTCTGACCAGAACATTAGGGACCAGCTCTGCAATTAGGCATGTGCTTTCATGAGTGGGATGTTTCAGCTGTTACAAGTGACTGGAGAATACTTTTCTACTTACTTTATTTTTCTCATTTTCAGTTTTCCTTTCAAGACTTGCAGCCCATCTTGGTAGCCCATCTGAAGGGTCTGTATAGAAAACATTTGCCTTCCTCTGTTTACCTCATGGTGCCTTTGTTTGTGCTGACTTCTATGGTGCTCACCAAGACGACAGCCTGTGATGTCGCAAACGGCAGGTGTATGGCTGATGGGGGAAATTCAGATACTGTTTGGGGACTCGGTGCTTTCTAAATCGTATTTTCAGGACTACTACTGCAATACTGTTGCTACTGTATGTTTTTTCATCATGCTATGACTGTAAAAATGTCTATGATCCTACCAGGACCACCCTGTGTATGCATGAATGAATGAAAAATTTATTTTTATACAAGAAGTACAAAATGTAAAATACAACTTGACATTTCATGTCATAAGGGCGTTAGCCCTGTTTACAAAACAGTCCTGTAAAAGGTGTTACAACATACAAAATTACAAAATCTCTCATAAAATAATACAATAATGACATTGACTCACAACAATAAATACACATTCATAAGTTAGCAATGACATTCTGTAGATAGAGTGGCCTTCAAGTTTGAATTAAATTCTGTGGTAGAGAGCATAGTTCGCATATTATATAGTAGCACATTCCAATATTGTGACACCTGATAGGTTAACCTTTTTAACCCAGACTTGGTTCTAGAATCTAGAGTATGCCAATCCAACTCTCTAAACATGTCACAATGGTGTGTATTGAAGCTGCAACCCAATATGAACCTAGCAAATCTATTATATACTTTGTCCAATTTAGTTAGAATCTGTTTGTTTGCCATTCTGTATATGATACTGCCATATTCCAAAGCTGGTAATATCATCTGTTCTACCAGTCTCTTTCTAGTTTGTAATTTAAAATTTTTTTAAGTTTGTCTTAAGTCCCCTAGTTTTTGTTAGTATTGCTCAACACCTGTGTGACATGTTCAGAGAAGTTTCGTTTGTTATCAAAGTAATTCCCAAATCTAGATACTCGTTTACTTGCTCAAGCTTTGTTTTATCAGGAGTGAATATTTCCAACTGCATTCCATCTCTTACTCCAAACTGCAGCACCTTAGTTTTTTTTAGTATTTGCCAAAAGCCTCGACCTGGTAAACCATTCCCTCATGCTGTCAAAATCCTGCTGTAGCTTTTCTCCAAGTTCATCCTGGGTTTCTGCTGATGTAATTATGGCGTGTCATCAGCATATAATCTTATACTCGTTACAGCTACCCTCTGAGTACGATCCATTAGATAAGTCTCAAACCAATTCCTAGGGCCATCTTTTATACCAATTTCTCAAGCCGGTTCCATAAGAGGGATGGTCCACTAGATCAAAGCCTTCAACAAGTCTATAAATAATACTGCAGTTTCTAAACCTGCATCCGTAGATGTAGCAATTATATCATTAAACCCCACTAATGCTGAATTTGTAGAGTGCCCGCTTCTAAAACCTGATTGGAAAGGTGTGAGGATATTATATGTTTCTAAATATTCCGTAAGCTTCTATATGGATAAATTTCTCCACACATTTTGATAATATTGGTAGTAGGGCTATAGGATGGCATTGTCCTGGGTCACTTTGCTCGCCTCTTTTGTGGATAGTGATTACTTTACTCTGTTTCCAAGTAACAGGAAAAATACTCAAGCATAGGCTCCAATTAAATATGTAAGTTATTACAGGTGCAATATATATGAAGCCAACTGCAAAAACCTACCTTCTAAAGCATCCAAACCTGATGATTTATGCATGTTAATCTTGGACAAATCTTTTCTGTCTTCTGATGTTTTATTTTCTTAAATCGAAAGGGTGGATACTTATCGACCTGTATGTCCCTATTATGTACTACCTGTAATGCTTAGCTTATTGTTAAATGTTTTTGAAATACCCTGTATACTACCGTGCTGCTTAGCCTATTGTTTAATGTTTCACAGCACCTTGTTTATGTATCTTGATGTAATCTGCTGTTTATTACACCTGCAATGTCTGCCTAGTAACCTCCGGTCGTGCCTGAAAACAGTCATCTTTATGGCTAGCGCACCCACCCAGTAAAAAACTAAATAAAAAAAATAAACTGCATTTAACTGTGTACTATGTCAGTGCTATGTAAGTGCATTTAACTGTGTGCTGTGTCAATGCTATATAACTGCATTTAACTGTGAACTGTGTCAGTGCTATGTAACTGCATTTAACTGTGTCAGTGCTGTGAATTGCATTTGACTATGTACTCGTGTCAGTGCTATGTAACTGCATTTAACTGTGTGTACTGTGTCAGTGCTATGTAACTGAACGTAATACAGGTTACTCACCCTGTAACAGGAGTTCTAGGAATGGTATATGTTGTTCATCCACACTGTGGCAGGTTCCTTGCCACTTTAAATCTTGCCGGAAGGTCTTCAAGCTGGCTCCTCCCACCCACCCGGGTGGTAAAACTCTCGGTTCTGCCCCATGACGCCAGATCTAGCTGGCTGGAAGCCAGGTTGTGCGTCGAAGCCGAGGAGGTCGGGTGGGTCGTGTGGATGAACAACATATACCATTCCTAGAACGCCTGTTACAGGTGAGTAACCTATATTTCTAGGGACATGGATATGTTGTTCATCCACACTGTCTGGCAGACTCCTAGCAGTTCTCCGGAGGAGGGAGGCAAGCGCACACCCCTAATTAGGGAATAAAGACTGGAGAACCGAGGCCCCAAAACCAGCATCCCGGCGTGACTCAAGGTCGATGTGGTAATGGGTGATGAAGGTGTGTGCTGACTTCCAGGTAGCAGCCCTGCAGATTTCCTGGATAGGGACGTCCCTGGAAGCAGCCACCCGATTCAGCGGTATGGCGGGTAGAATGAGCTCTTATCCTCTGGGAGGCTCTGCCCACCAACCTATAGCAGAGATCTATGCAGCAGGTGACCCACTGCTTATCGTCAACTTGGCTGCAAGTCTGCCAGGTGGGGTTTCAGTGTAGGTGACAAACAGCTGGCGAACCTCTCCTCGAACTTCAGCCCGTCCGCTCCTTCATAATAGCGGCGCTCATCTAGGTTCAAAGTATGGAGCCTATATTCGGCCTCCGAGGTGTGATTGGGGTAGAACACGGCAGAGTCAACACCTGGTTAAGGTGAAACTCCGACACCACCTTCAGAAGGAATTTGGTGGGGTGCAGGACAACCTTGTCCCTGTGGAAGACCAGATAAAGAGACTCGATGGAAAGCGCCTGGAGCTCTCCCATCCTTCTGGCTGACGTGATAGCCACCAAGAAGGCAGTCTTCCACGACAGGTGAGAGATGTCACACCTGTGCATCGGTTCGAATGGCCTATCCATGAGCTTAGCCAATACCAGCAGTAGATCCCACGGAGGTGGAGGTTCTCGCACCGAGGGGATATGTGATCAAGGCCTTTGAAAAAGTGCCCACCACCTTCTCCCTGTGTACTGACTGCTTCCCGGCCCGCGCCTGTAAGCAGAGATGGCTGCCAGGTGCACCTTAAGGGTCATCGACCGAAGCCCTAGCTGAGAAAGGGACCACAGGTAGTCCAGAATGCTTGCCAAGGAACAGGAAGAAGGGTCCAAGCCCTTGCCCTGACACCAAATGGAGAATTTCTTCCATTTGAAGGCGTAGCATTTCCTGGTCGACTCCTTATGGGATGCCTCAACGACGTTGAGGACCTCGTCGGAAAGACCCAAGACCTGGAACACTAGCCGCTCAGGAACCAGGCCATCAGGTGCAGGGATTGAAGGTCCAGATGGAATACCTTCCCCTGATTGACTGAGATCAGGTCCAGGCGGGCTGGAAGCCACCTCGGGAGCCTGGAGCTGAGACGGAAGAGATCTGAATACCAGAACTGACGGGGCCAGTCTGGGGCTGCCAGAATCACCTGCGCCTTGTCCCTCCTCGCCTTGAGAAGCACCTTGTGGATCAAGGGAAATGGGGAAAGCGTAGAAGAGGCCCGGTGTCCACGACCGAGAGGCATCCCCTGCAGCGAGCCCTGCTGAGGGGATGGGCATGAAACAGTCTCAGCCGCATTCTCCCTGGAGGCAAACAGGTCCACCTGAGGCATGCCCCAGTGGGAGAAGAGATCTTGTACTACCTCCGGCAGGAGAGACCACTCGTGAGACGCAGCCCCTATCCGGCTTAGGGCATCGGCCAGGGTGTTGGAGGCTCCTGCCACGTGAATGGCGAGGAGATCCGCCTCCAGGCTGTGCACGAGAGACCAAATGTGGAGAGCTTCCCTGCAGAGAGGCATGGAGCGCGTCCCACCCTGGTGGTTTAGGTAGTACATGGTCGTGGTAGTGTCCGTCTGGACCTGAACCACTTGACCCCGTAGAAACGGAGCGAAGGCGGTGAGGGCTAGATGAACCGCTCGAAGCTCCAGCAGGTTGATGTGGCATCGGGACTCCCGAGGGGACCAGAGGCTGTGCGCTCTGTGCTCCCCCAGATGGGCACCCCAACCCATCAGAGAGGCGTCAGTCGATAGGGAGACCATTGGCTCGGGGTGGACAAACGGGATGCCCTCCTGCAGATGTGCTGCAACGGTCCACCACTGGAGAGCGTTCCACATCCCCTGGGTCACTGTCACTAGCTGATCCAACGGATCGAAGTGCTGTGACCACTGACTGGCCAGCCCCCATTGAAGGGGATGCATGTACCAGCGGGCCCAATGGACCACGCTGGTGCAGGCCGCCATGAGGCCCAGGAGGTGCAGGAAGTCCTATGCAGGGCGCGATTGCCCAACCTGAAATGATTGGGCAAAGGAGGAAAGAACCTCTGCCCTGTCCACCGGGAGCCGTGCTCTGGCTCGAAGAGAGTTGAGCTGTGCCCCGATGAAATGTATCACCTGCTTTGGCACGAGTTCCGACTTGGCCTCGTTGATGAGGAGGCCAATCTGAGAGCAAACCTGGAGGGCCAGATCTCTGGACTGCTCCACCTCCGCTCTGGAGGGGGCTGCAATCAGCCAGTCATCCAGGTAGGGGTACACCCGGACCCTTTGGCACCGCAGGAATGCTGTCACCACTGCCATGCATTTGGTGAAGACCCTGGGAGCTAGGGAGAGGCCGAAGGGCATGGCTCGGAACTCGGAAAGGGATCCCTCTGCTCTGAAGCGGAGGAATCTCTGATGAGATGGATGGATTGGGATATGAAAGAACGTGTCCTGGAGGTCCAGGGAACAGAACCACACACCTCATTCCAAGGATGGGATAATCTGAGCCAGAGTGACCATCCTGAAGGTCCGAGACCTTAGGAACCTGTTCAGGTCGTGCAGGTCAAGAATGGGGCGCCAGCCCCCCGTCTGTTTTGAGGCCAGGAAATACCTGGACACAAACCCCGGGTCTGGAGGAGGATCCACCACCTTCCTGATCACCTCTTTTTTGAGGAGCAGGGCAATATCGGCTTAGCAGGCCGACAGCGAGGCTGCGGACCCCGTGGCCCCCCGAGGGGCGACGGCTCGAAATGGTGGGGTCTACTCAAGCTCCAGAGGCAGACCCCTTCCTACCACCTCCAACACCCAGCAGTCCATGGTGATAGCGGACCAGGAGAAAAGGAAGGACGGCCGTCCCCATGGGGAACCCAGGGGAGTAACAGGCTGGGGCGACACCTCTCAACCCGCCACTGGGCAGGCTTGGAGGAGGGACCGCCGAGGGACCTCCTGGGCCTTACCTCCTGCTTCCTGTTGGAGGAAGCCGCGGGCTTGGGTTTGGGATGCCAAGCGCGAGCCTGCTGGCCCTGGTGCTGGTGTTGTTGGGCCAGATGTGCCGCAGGCACAGAAGGACAAAAGGGCTTGTGCTGCTGCTGTCGGTGGCCTTTGTCCCTCTGGGCAGAGGTGACCAAGTCCAGAGTGGCATTGGACTTTTCGATCCGCTGGAGGTGACCTTCCACTCCAAGGCAAGGTGGATATCCTCAGCCATGCTCTGCGGCGCATAGCCACTGCGGCCCAGAACCGATCTGGCACAGGAGTCCCTATGTCCAGAGCTGTTTGGAGCTGCTGCTTCACCACCACCCTACCCTGGTCCCGAACCTGCCGGACCATGGTCTGCAGGTCGGCCGGAGATGAGGATCACCTCATCGGGGAGCCCATGGGGTCATGGGAGGTGTGCCATCAGCAGGCCGAGCTGGCCTGGCGGAGGCCAAGGGAGGACGCGCGACACCTTGCGCCAGGCATAGTCCAGCTTTTGACTCTCGTCGGGGGCTTGTCCATCCCTAGCATTCCCGGAACGCTGGAAAACGCTTGTCAGTGACCAACCCCCGGCAGAGGGGTGTTCCGAAAAACTGGGCAAAGAGCCGGTAGGGACCGCATGCTTCCTGGCCATCCTGGCTGAGGGTGCAGGACAGGAAGCAGGCCGCTGCCAAAGCTCCAAGACTGGGCCGACAATGGCCTCAGCCACCGGAAAGGCCTGTGGGTGAATCCCCTTGGTCCAGTATCTCCGTCAGGGGATACTTGGCCCGTTTGGATACGGGCTCGAGCTGCATCCCGGTGGACTCCGAGATGAGCCGAAGCAGACCCATGAGGGATGATGGGCGTTTGTCCAGTGACTGGCTCCCAGAGGACTCCAGGAGAACAGGGAGGAGTTGTCGTTGGACTCTGAGGAGTCCGCGAAGAGCTGCCTAGGGCCTGAGCCACCCTCCACCTGCCGAGGACGGTGAAAATGAGGGTGACCGACAACCTGTGGGGCAGGCCTTGAGCCGACCGAGAGTCCTTGGTTGGCGCCCCTGATTTCGGTTGTGGAGGTGGAGGTTCCACCACAATCGGTGGGGCAGCTGGTTTCGGCCGAACAACCGGCCCAGGCTTGGGTATCTCGACTGCAGCGAGAGGCTGTTTTGGCCGCTTGGGTGACAGCCACTTGATGGCCGGGGAAGGCCTCAGTGTCGACTTGCTCCCAGACAAAAGTAACTGCTGCCACATCAGCTCCTCGTAGCGTCAACGCAATTTGCGCCAAAGCCTCTCCTCATCCAAGGAGGAAGACGAGGACGAGCGGCATTGCCGCTTACCTCGGCGCTGAGACCGAGACCGCTGATGTCGGCGGGATTGGCTGGACCGAGAAGAGGTCCAAGACCGAGACCGAGATCCTCGATGTGTCCGAGGATGGGCCTGGGGGGAGCGGGGCACACCCGCTCTTCCCTCGGCTCGGACACCTTAACCGGGGACTGCTGCACTGAGGGCACAGGCAAATCCTCGGTTTCCACTGGGGGAACTGGTGAAGAAGGGTTGTCGGCTTCACCAGTCGACAGTCCGTCCGACGGGTTGAGAAAAATCTCTACTGCGTCGACGGGTGTCTCGGCCGGCTGACCTGACGGGGACGCCATGAAGCCAGCGGCCTTAGCCGCAACCTCGACCGAAGCCGATGGTCGGCTGTCCGGGGAAGGGGACCTCCCCCACTTCCACGAACGCCGACGATGGGACTTACCCTTGGAATCCTTCTTCTTGGACCGAGAGGAATGTCCCGATGGCCCCTCTCCCTTCTTGGAAAGGGAATGGCAAAGCTCCTTAAACGAAGCAGAATAAGAGGTACCCAGAGAGCGGGATAAATGCCGCGATTGAGGAAAGAGGATGATGGCCTGGGCGCCTCCTCCTCGAGGCGATCATCTGCCTGAGCTGCTCAGCTGAGCCAGCTGCCGAGGTAACCGCCCAATGGGCCTCTTTCAACTTTACCAGCGGATAGCGCTTCTCGGGGTGCCCAAGCTTCAACTGGGCAGCGCGGTCCTCCAAGACGTTAGCCAAGAACGAACAGCATGACTCACAGGCCTGCGGGTCATGTTCTAGGCCGAGGCAGTAGACACACGTGGAGTTCGGATCCGTCCTGGACATTTTCTGCCCACAAGGGCACCGCCGAAAACTGGGAGTCGATTTGTCCATCGCAACCGCGAGGGAAAAGGAAGACCGAAGTCTTGAAAATTTTAAAACGAGTTTCGGACTAACCGAAGAGTTAGGATCAAGTCTATCATGCAGAGCGTTAAGGAGGGAACCTGAGCTTCCAAGCGATAAGGAAGATCTGGTGTCATGGGGCGGAGCCGAGAGTTTTACCACCCGGGTGGGTGGGAGAAGCCAGCTTGAAGACCTTCCAGCAAGATTTAAAGTGGCAAGGAACCTGCCAGACAGTGTGGATGAACAACATATCCATGTGCCTAGAACTGTGTACTGTGTCTGTGCTATGTAACTGCATTTAACTGTGTACTGTGTCAGTGCTATGTAACTGCATTTAACTGTGAACTGTGTCAGTGCTATGTAACTGCATTCAACTGTGTACTGTGTCCATGCTATGTAACTGCATTTAACTGTGTACTGTGTCAGTGCTATGTAACTGCATTTAACTGTGTACTGTGTCAGTGCTATGTAACACATTTGTTCCCATAGACGCCATATGGTGTTGGAACCCTCCATTGCTAGATCCAACCCAAAATGGCCACGAGGGAGCAAATGAGGTAACTGCATTTAACTGTGTACTATGTCTGTGCTATGTAACTGCATTTAACTGTGTGCCGTGTCAGTACTATGTAACTGCATTTAACTGTGTACTGTCCATGCTATGTAACTGCATTTAACTGTTTACTGTGTCAGTGCTATGTAACTGCATTTAACGATGTACTGTGTCCGTGCTATGTGACTGCATTTAACTGTGTACTGTGTCTGTGCTATGTTACTGCATTTAACGGTGTACTGTGTCAGTGCTATGGACTGCATTTAACTGTGTACTGTGTCCGTACTATGTGATTGCATTTAACTGTGTACTGTCAGTGCTATGTGACTGCATTTAACTGTGTATTGTGTCCATGCTATGTAACTGCATTTAACTATGTACTGCGTCAGTGCTACGTAACTGCATTTAACTGTGTAGTGTGTCAGTGCTATGTAGCTGCATTTAACTGTGTACTGTGTCAGTGCTATGTAACTGCATTTAACTGTGAACTGTCAGTGCAATGTAACTGCATTTAACTGTGAACTGTCAGTGCTATGTAACTGCATTTAACTGTGTTGTGTGTCAGTGCTATGTAACTGCATTTATCTGTGTACTGTGTCAGTGCTATGTAACTGCATTTAACTGTGAACTGTGTCAGTGCTATGTAACTGCATTTAACTGTGCACTGTGTCAGTGCTATGTAACTGCATTTAACTGTGCACTGTGTCAGTGCTATGTAACTGCATTTAACTGTGTTGTGTGTCAGTGCTATGTAACTGCATTTAACTGTGTACTGTGTCAGTGCTATGTAACTGCATTTAACTGTGAATTGTGTCAGTGTTACGTAACTGCATTTAACTGTGTACTGTGTCAGTGCTATGTAACTGCATTTAACTATGTACTGTATCAGTGCTATGTAACTGCATTTAACTGTGTACTGTGTTAGTGCTATGTATTTTTCTGCCCTGTTCCCTTCCCCCGGGTTTCACCTGGAAATGAGCCTTGGCTCAGTGTGCTTTTTTTGGTCACCAATTTTCAAATAACTAAATAAATAAGTTAACAGTGAAAACTTTGGATAGGTCTATAAATTCTGTGCCTTTGCAAAGTCTGTGGCTCATCACAGCAGGGATATCATTCCTCACTTTACGTAAGGTGAGCAATCCTGAAGCCAGATTGTACTGGGGAGGGAGTGTTCTGCAACATTAGGAAGTAGGATGTTATTTGTGGATGAAATCTTCAAGTCTTTAGCAATACAGAAGGACTGACTGGGCCTGTACAGATTCCTGTCTGCTTTAAGCAGCGTGCTGCATTAAGATGTTTGCTAGATGACCACTTTCACCACCAAACAAAAGTTTTAGTAGCCACACTGAAATCTCCGCTAGCTAAAATCTCTAGGGCTCTTTGGTGCAGCAGCCTGTGTCGTGAAATTACATGAGCATTTTTCAGCCATTCAGGGACTTTGGGGTGAGGGGTAGGAAGAATCACCCCTGCAGTGACCTAACACTATGACGACTTAGCAAAATAAACTCCAGGTTGCTATAGAGACCAACATGGTCACCATGTAGAGCACTAGTTTTATGTCAGTTTTACATACAGAGCAACATTACATAGTAGCATAATCTTGTGATAATGGAATACACAGTACTTAGGGTTTATCTTGTTAGCCTCTCCTGCAGCTGTGACTGTACACAGTCTGAGTATGGATACACATTCAAGCTTAACAGAATGTTACTCCAGCTTGCTCATGCTGTGTAACCCCATGTCTCTAACTACTTTCTTGCTGTCTCCTTTATGTGAGGTCAGGACCCTTATTGCAGGAAGAACAGCCTGTTCAACAAACATATTAAACAGCTCCATAACAGGTGCAGCCCTGAAGGAGAAGCCAGCCTATGGGGTTTTGTTTCTAAGGTGTCAGCTCCAGCATTTTGTTTAGTTTGATCTGGCAGTGGATGTCGTACACATCTGGACAGTGAACGAAACAGAACTAAAATATTGATGATATGAGGTCATTTACAAGACTGAGATGCATATGGAATCTGATTCTGGAACTGGAGCCAGTGGTTTTACTTATTTAGCAATGTCCAACAAGTTTGTGAGTGTAGCAATACAGTATGAGTGGTATGTAGGAGTTTTGAAAGTGTTAGTTTTAAGCCAAGGGTAAAAGGTACAGTATCCAGCTATCAGGTAGCTTACCTATCAAAATATCTAATTGTTTCCCACCTACTCAGTATGTAAGCACTAGGACATGATGGGAGGTAGTTGTCATAGGATGAACACCCAACCAGGCATGTAGTGAGGCCTAGGTACTTGCTCCCTAGGTCCTTCAGCGCCTGGGAGAGTACTTATCCCATGACAACCAACAACTCAGTATGTCTTATTGTGCTTATCAAATGGGTCCCTGTACCAAAAATAAAAATGAATATAAAACAAAATACAAAGAGAAAAAATGCATTTTTAAATTTTTAGAATAAAACTGTTGCAGTTTGTCTAGTATTCCCTGAACAAGATTGTCCACTATGTGGTCTTGTAGTGTTTATTTTCAAAGCCTTTCCTATTGGCTTTGGTTTTACGATATATGTTTTTGTTTAAAGTTTTATGAAAGTTTTTTTTTTTTAAGTTAACTTTGTTTTTCGAAGAGAATCCTTTATGAGAGTTTCATTTTGGCAGTAGTGTTAATTACAGGGTGAGGTGGCATTTGGCAAGCGGGGAGGTGTGGTCTGCTTGCCTACCATCATGGTGAACATGTCCTGATCATGTCAACATTGCCAGAGTGTACAGCAGAAGGAAAATAATTTTTTTAATTGGCTGTGTTTTCTAAAGGGGGGGGGAGGGTCATTTTGGCAGCAGTGTGGCTCAGTGAGTGTGATCTCTGCAAGAGAGGAAGCATGGCTTTACTGCCTACTGCTGTGGTGAGCATCTCTTAAGCACGTCAACATCACTGTTGGCTGCAGCAAAAAGCATTTTTGAAGTCGGATGATTAGGCAAGTAAGCGAGGAGGAGAATTAGCTAGTCACATTGTGAAGCAAATTAGTCTAATCGGGTGCGTGGGCAGGAGGCTGACTTGAGTGGGGTGGGGGCACTTGTTAGAAGTTGAAAGTCAGGCGGGATAGTGGCTTGAGCAGAGTAGGACAGGTGGGAGTTTAGAGCTGGACTGTGGAAATAGATTAAGAGCCCTGACCTATCTCAGAACTGACAGTGGCACTTCTGAGGCCGACAAGAAATGCAAAACAGGAAAAAGAAGGTATCATAACCAATTTATTATAAGCTAACATTAAACTGTATGCTATTGGTGTTTTGACAGATTACGAACCTTGATAAAGCATCACGTGTGATACGAAATGTCTTAACGGACTGAGGGGAATGCTACCTTTGTCTTTAATAAACTATATTTTTATCATATGCTAGCTTAAAGCATTGTTTTGCTATCTGAGAGCTGAGGCCGAAAGTTGCCTTTGCTTTTCTTCTGAGGAGGGGAGTAAGCCAGTTGCGTTGTGAAGCAAATTAGTCTAATCAGGTAAGTGGGCAGGAGGCTGACTTGAGTGGGGCGTGGGCGTTTGTTAGAAGTTGAAAGTCAAGCTGGATAGTGGCTTGAGCAGAGTGGGATGGGTGGGAGTTGAGAGCTGGACAGTAGAAATAGACTAGGAGCCCTGACCTATCTCAGAACTGACAGTGGTGCTTTTGAGGCCTACAAGAAATGCAGAACAAGAAAAAAGAAGGTATCGTAACCAATTTATTATGAGCTACCATTAAACTGTATGTTGTTGGTGTTTTTGACATATGAACCTAGAAAAATGAGATTAAATTTAGTTTTATGAACTATTGGACAAATTGGAGTGGGGAGGTTTTCATTATACCAAGATGGAGTTACAGAGATTTTTCAGAAGTTTTATAGGAATGTATCATTATTACAGTGTACTGCAGGGTTTACTTATCGGCGTGGTGACAGTTACATGCCAACATTCCCGACAGCGACAGACACAATGCCGAGTGCCCATTGTACTGTTGAGGATATGTGTGTTTTCTTCAGGGGGGCTGTGCCCCCCAAACCCCCATGTGGGGGGGACTCTACCCCCACACACCCCAGTTTCTAAATATACAGCTCCAAATCAGAGTTGTCTTGGGGAGGGGGCACAACACTGGGCGATGCAGTGCTGGTGCCAGCGGGGACCATCACAGCGACCCAACATTTTCTGTCGAATTCTGTTGCTGTGATGGTTTTCACTGTGCCAGTTTCGCTATGCAGTCCGTATACCATACTGCACCCTGGTTGCCGAAAGGGTCCTCAGATAGGTGGTTGTCACTCTGTAAGGACATCAGTTCTGAGCCTGTTCTGGCAATCAAGACACAGGTAATTCCCTGCATATTTTATACATTGATAGCATAAACCTATAGTTTCATAGGAATATATGTTTACTTGTTTACCTATAATGTATATTGTATAGTCACACAATACAAATGAGCCCACCATATTAATTTACTATTTATATGAGAAACAGCTGTATTTTGTGAACTTCTAGGTATGTTACTGTATTTACCTCACCTGTTCCACATGGCGAGAGATGTTGTTATAGGAACATAGCCAATGCTAGATTAAATAAGCATTTATCAATGTTGGATGTTCGCTGCTTGCATTGCTGTTGTATCGGGTCTTGCTTGTACACATCTGTAGTACATATTTGCCCAGGATAGGCCAGATGATATGTGATATATCATTTTCAGTGGTGTCCTGCTTTTTGCACATTTTTTAGATTGTATTTACATAGACACATAGAAATTGTCGGCAGATAAGGACCGCTAGGCCCATCCAGTCTGCCTGTCAGCCCTATACTTGTTTGTGGCCTCTGACCCTTTACCCAGTATAGGCCAGCTAACTGGCAGTGTCAAATTTTCAGTAAGCTGCCACATTATGATCCCAAATTTCCAATAGTCTTTTTATAGCCTGATATTATGATCAAGAATGTTGGAATTTTTTAATCCCATCCAAAAGGTGATTTTACAGTGTGACTGCAAAAACAGGTTTCAGAGGGGATTTGAAAAATGACGCCTATCATGTTCATGAGGTGGGGTAACACAAGGGGGTTCTATGTGATAATAGGCGATCGCTATTACTGCGAGTGCATTATCGCCGAAAACAAATTCAGCGATAAGCACTTAAAGCGACTGGGATAACTGTGCATGCAGGGCTGTGCCCCCGCCCCCCTGTTTAAAGATTCTTAACTCCGGGGTGCATGTTGGGGAGGGGGGCACAGCCTGGTTTAAAAAAAAATTAAGACCTGCAGCTGCGGGACTTAGCAGAATATTACCTGCCTCAAGTTCCAAACCCAGGACCTGCTCCGTCGGAGCTAACCACCATACCCACCACACCACATGGTTGGCTTGGTGGAACAGGCACACTAAAGGGTTACACCCCTCTTCGCTATCCCTCCACTTCCTGTTGCTATACATTCCTTTCTGTCACCCACCCTACCCTCGCCGTCACAACTGTAGCCATCCCGGTAGGGTCGCCCATGATGATAGCGCCCTCATATGGGTCGCCATTTTGACGGTCGCATATATGCCTTCGCTGTTATCACGGGATACCACACAAGGGATATGTTGAATATTAGGGGTCAAAATCTACAAAAATAATGTTATGAGTAAACTTAGGAACAAATCAACGTTTCTTCATAATTTAGTTTTGTTTTGTTTTTTTACATTTTGACCCCAAATTTTCAACATAGTTTTTTTCATGACCACTCCTTCCGAACATGACAGGTGTCATTTATAAAAGAGTGGCCGAAACATCATTTTGTACCACAAATTTAAAAACACATTTTGGCCAAGATTTGAAAAATAACAGCTGTCACATTCATGAGGTGGAGTGAAAAAATGGCTGTGCTGAAAATATGGGGTCAAAATATTGAATGACCTCAAAGTTACGAGTGTGCATTGAAAATGTTCAACATATTGCTCAGAATTTGTAGTTTTAAATATTTTTCCCAAATTTTCAACATAGCCTTCTTATGATCCCAAATTAATGAACAAGGGTGGAGAAAATTTTAAATTCTACCTGAAAGGTGATTTAAGCACCACAAGTCTTTGAAAACACATTTGACCAGGATTTGAAAAATGTTGAAAATTTGGGGTCAAAATATTGAAAATTCTTAAAGTTGCAAGCGTGCATTGAAAAGTCAACATACGCTTATAGCTTTTTTTTTTTTTTTATATTTTTACCCCAGATTTTCAAGAGTCTTCTTATGAGCCCACCTCATGAACAAGGTGGAAACAATGTTCAGATCCTGCGTGAAAGGTGATTTTGCACAGGCACTGCAAGATCTCCTTTCAGGATGGAGTTTCACAGTTTCACCACCCTTGTTCATGAGGGTCACTAATAAAACCATGTTGAGAATTTGGGGAAAAAAATATTTAAAAGTGGCCAAGTTATGAGGACCAGTTCAAAACCCATAGAAATACACTGAACCGCATACTGATTTCCTCAGTTTCGGTCCGGTGTTGAAGAGTGAATACTTGTTTCCAGTCCAGAGAGGATTACGGTGTTAGACCCCAATAGCTGAGTAAGGGGTGGTGGGGTTATGGGATAGTGGGTGCTGAGTGGGAGGGTAATGGTGGCAGTGTGTGGGGCAATGGCAGCAGACATCAGTGGACCGTTTTCTTTTTGTACAGTGTGTATAAAAATTAAAAAAAGACTACGAGGGATGTTTTTTTTTATTTTGGGTACTGACACTGGGGATTGGGCACCCCCAGTGTCGGTGTTATGTTTGGTGGCACTGGGGGTGGGCTACCCGCTGTCGCACAGTGAAAACAGATGGGGTGGGGGCTACTAGTCGGCACTGAGGACTGGGCATTCTGGTGTCAGTTAAAGAAGGAGGAAGCAATGGGAGGTGGGAGGGATGCTTGGCAGAGGGTGTAAAGGATTGTTTTACATTGGGGAGGAGCCATAACAGGCTGATCATGACGTTGATCAGCTCTGCTTGCTGGGTGGCTTATGCAGATCAAAGGAAAAAGCCGCTCTATGATTCAGGCGGCTCTTTTCTTTGAACTACATGAAGTTTCCACCCAGCAAGACCAGAAGAGTGTCATGATCAGCCTGGCTGATGATTGGTTTTACACTGTTGAACCACTTGCAGACTGCCCTGCATTGGACCAACAGGTGACACACCTCTCAAACCCACTATCATACCAATACGTTCACTTTGTGCAATCACAAGGGTGGACATAAAAAAACTGTACTGTAGGTCCATTGTTTTTGCCCATTGCCATCTAGACAGCTACTGTCCTCATTTACTTCTCAGAATTTTTCAGTGCTGTATGGAAAAGGTGCAGAGAAGCTTGATCTGTGGTGCTAAATCAAAATAACATTTGCATAAACAAAATCACTAAATTCCATGGTGTTCTGATCTTGTATATCCAGGATTTGATGATGTGCCCTCATTTTCCAACCCTTTGACTCGTGTTTTTACATTTCAAAGATGAAACATTGATAGCTGTGCTTCTGTAATTCATTGCAATAGATTAAGAAAAATAGGATTATGTCGAAAGTTGAAAAGGAAAAATGAAGGATTTTGTAGTTTCTACATATTCTCTGTCTTGCTTTTGTTGCTCCAGAAGGCACTGTTACTCTGGTTACCTCTTTGACTAATTAACCATGAAAATCTTTGTTTTGATGCCTGTGTTTAAATATTAGGCACATAACTGCATCACCAAAAGACAGGAATCCCCATCCTCAGTCACAGTGGGTGAGAGCACAAACCGGAGATGGGGGTGGGGTGGTGATATTGTTATCCTGTAATGCTGCCACCCATTTACACTGGTCAAAATGCTGCAGGGGACAGGAGCCTCTTCCCCCACACCAAGTAAATTAGTTATGCAGATGCTAACAGGAACCAATAACATGCGATTAGTCACAGAGACCTGGTTGCAGCTTTGTATAACGTAGTCAAATGGCACTATACCATGCTAATAGCTGGTCAGTGAGTGTGTATCCAGATAACAAGTCCCTCCCTTACCTTGTACAGCTCTGGCCAGGGGCCAGTGGTTCATCCATTTTTAGCCTACTCTGTGGCAGTCCAGTGGACTTAACTGCCACAGAGAAGGTAATCCAGTGGACTCCTCACCTACTGTCCAGAAGGTACTTCCTCCCTGGCATCCAGTGGTATCCCCTCCACTCAGCTGCAGTCCATCACTCAAGCCACTTTTATGCAGTGCGCCTTTCATTTGAACTAAAGCAACAGGTCACAAGTTACAACTTTAAAAATGAGGCTTAAACAACCACAAAAAAATAAAACAAGCAGAATGATAACCTCGTAATGAACTGAAGAAGAAAGTGATCACCTTTTTCGCCATCTTCGATGGTAATCCATGATCTCAAGTATCTCAGTATGCACTGTAGTACCTTCAGTGCTTTGTGTTGGTGCTTTAATGGTGCCTGGGTACTTGTCGGGAGTAGCGGAAAGAGCATGGTGTTGGAGTGCAGTCTGGATGCTCCAGATCACCATGCTTAAAAGGGCTTTTAGAAATGCTTTTAAAAACTTATACTAGTGTCTACAGAGCCTTAGTGACAGCGTTTTAGTTGTCAAGCAGTGTATAATATGCAAGTATTCATGTATACTTGAAAACTAGGCAGCTGCCTAAGTATGGATATTATGGTGGAATGCAGAAATTCTAAAGAAACATATTTTCAGTGTGTACTGCTTTGTCTACATTGAAACTGGTGTCATGGCATTTGACAGTATAGACCAGGTCATAGGTAGACTTTCAAGAGTGTAAGCATATAAATCCAGGAAATGTTGTATATAAGAAATAACACACAACGGGGTGTGGTTGTGCTGTAGTAACCACATCATCAGTTGTGAATGAGGCATGAGGTATAAGCAGAGTGTTTTGAACCACTCAGGGCATTGATTATTAATACATAACCTGCAAAACCTAGAGTGTGTTATTGCCCTTACAAAATGGGTATTAAAATAAGATAAAAAAAGACCAAGCATTTTAAAGTTGAAATTTAATCTGTTTTTGTTACTCCAAACTTCAGGTGAGGGGATTTAGCAATGTAATGTTGTTGACTGCTAAACAAAGTGCCAAAAGTGTGGGTTTTTATGGCATAAACACACTCTTTTTGAGCACCAACCAATAACTAGTTGCATTGCAGCATTTCTCTGACCCATTTTTAAGTTTCGTTAAAAGGTAACTCCAACAGTAGTTAAAGAAAGCGTCCACTTCTAAGTGTCTCACACCTCACCATAACCCACAACCTACATGGCTGACAGTTCACTGTCAGTCTAAAACTGGTCTCGGTATAGTACCGGTACTGATAACTCACAAACTGGAGCTACTAATAGCCCCGTCTATCGAGACTTACTATGCACACTCCAGGGCTGCTCCCCAGCTCGGATGTCAGCCTCGAGATAGCCGCGGGAGATTGTGGATTGCGCCGCAAATGGTGCTATTCTCAAAATGTCAGTGGGAGGATTCAGCCAGATAAAGTTTAATATACACAAAACCTAGCAGGTAAAAAAATTACATCTTTTTGTGAAACTGCTAATCAGGGGGTGCTCCACACCTGAGGTGTGGGGTACTTGTAGGTGGATGTTTCCCTTTAGTAGAAATGCTCTTGGATATCTCTTAGCAGTTAGCAACTTGCTGTTCAGTGAATTGTTTCAGAGGAAAGTAGGGTTATTCAAATACTTTGACTGGATGTTCTGACAACTTCTTTAAATTACTCATCATCCCAGAAGATGTGTTGAAGGTCCATGATTGCACTGAATAGTAAATGAAGATGAGGGCTGTAGGTTCCCACTAGAGAAACATGAGGACTGGTGCTTTAATATCTCTATTTCCATCTGTTTGCTTTCTTGCAGAGATCTTTCTTCAGGAAGTGAAAGTACAGAATATGTAAAACATTGTCTGGAAGCTTGCAAGCACTGAGTTCATACAGGTGTCTCAGTAGAAATCCAAGGTTACTACAGGGGCCTATTTTAGAATTAAATTACTAGTCTGAGACGTAACGCAAATTGCTCTGGGCTAGTACAGTTACCCCAAACCCATCCATCCTGGCTAGTATGGAGAATTGTGATGAAGTCACTGCTCTTCACTTCTGGGAGTGGAGCAGTCACTTCTAAGAAGGGCAGGTAAAGAGTTATTAGAAATTAACTGGCACCTTGCATCAAAAGATGTGGCCAGGAGCTATTCAGGCAGGCAGCCTGCGGCGAACGCAGGCTACTTGCCGGCAAAGGGGGTTTGTGTCAGCCTTGCGCCACAAAAATGGCTGCAGCATGGTGCTAGGGGGCCTGCGGCTGATGCAGGCTGCCATATCCCCTTAATCCATATTCAGAGAACCCTCCCACAGGATAACGGTCTATGTACTGTTAGACCAACAAAAAGCAAGTGTAACGGTACTTAGATACTGTCTGGGAGGATTGGCAACTGTGCGCCACTGTGTGCTCCCCTCCAGTGTTCTATATGTACCCCAAAAACATCTCTGGTGATCCAGTGGTTCCCCTTCCCAGTCCTGATTCCCAAACTAATTACATATGTCAGCCCCCCCAGCCCTGATTCCCACTAGTATGAATGATACAGCCCTTGTGGACTAGGAACCCCCTCCACCCCACTCTCCAGTTACTGAAAATTGTCATGTCAGTTATTTAAAAAGAAAATAATTATGTTGCATGCAGTGTAGCCCTGGTGGTCTAGTGGCCCCCCACCCAGAAATGCCAGACCACCCCACTCCTCCCTGACCCATACCCAACCAGCGAATGGCACAGCCCACCTCTCACCACCACAGCCAGCCACCAACTGAGCTCTTCCATGAGTGCATACTGTAAATAGTACATGCTCAGTGAATGACAGCAGCTGTCATTCACTGAGTGTGTACTATTTACTGTACGTGCTCTTGCAGAGCTCAGTCGGTGGCTGGCCGCAGTGGTGTGAGGTGGACTGTGCCAGTCACCAGCTGGCACGGGTTGAGGGGGAGCGGGTGGTCTGGCACTGCTGGGTTGGGGGTAAATACTAGACCACCAGGGCTACATTGCATATGACAATAATTATCTTCTTTTTTAATACAAAATCACACATACCTCCATAATGCAAATCACCACAGTATATTATGCTGGTTCAACTTTTAGCAGAAATGCATGGTACCAAAAGGTCTCCCACACAGTCTGCAAAGGGTGCTAATGGAAGACACATACACGTGTTTCATCTTACCAGGACTCATCAGTGTGCCTCGTCTATTTGACACCCCAGTGGCATGAACCAGCTACCCTAAGATGGTCTATTTGGCTTATGTTGTGGTGAACCCAATAAAAACCAAAAACAAGCTAAAAGACAAAGAACCTCAACGTGCAAGCACTGAGGCAGTGATTACCCCAAAGGGCACTGGCCGGAAGCCAAGTTTCAAAGAAATACAAAATCACTCATGCCCCTATAATGCAAAGCACCACAGTATATTATGCTGATTCAACTTTAAGCAGAAATGCATGGTACCAAAAGATCTCTCACACAGTCTACAAAGGATGCTAACAGAAGACACGTGCCGTGTTGTGTCCTATCAGGACTCATCAGTGTGCCTTATCTATTTGACACAGCTGTGGAATGAACCAGCTACCTTTAGATGGTCTATCTGGGTCATGTTGTGGTGAACCCAATAAAAACATAAAACAAGCTAAAGACAAAGAACCTTGGCATGCAAGCACTGAGGCAATGGTTACCCCAAAGGGCACTGGCCGGGAAGCCAAGTTTCAAAAAATACAAAATCACATATACCCCCATAATGCAAAGCTCCATGGGCTGTATATGCAAATCACCACAGTATATTATGCTGGTTCAACTTTAAGCAAAAATGCATGGTACCAAAAGGTCTTTCACATAGTGTGCAAAGGGTGCCAACAGAAGACACATACACGTGTTTTGTCCTACCAGGACTCATCAGTATGTCTCATCTGTTTGACACCCCAGTGGAATGAACCAGCTACCCTAAGATGGTCTGTCTGGGTTATGTTGTGGTAAACCCAATTAAAAACCAAAAAGCTAAAAGACAAAGAACCTCAGCATGCAAGCATTGAGGCAATGGTTACCCCAAAGGGCACTGGCTGTGAAGCCAAGTTTCAAAGAAATACAAAATCACACATACCCCCATAATGCAAAGCACCATGGGCTATATATGCAAATCACCACAGTCTATTATGGTGGTTCAACTTTAAACAGAAATGCATGGTATCAAAAGGTCTCTCACACAGTCTGCAAAGGGTCCTACCAGGACTCATCAGTATGCCTCATCTGTTTGACACCCCGGTGGAATGAACCAGCTACCCAAAGATGGCCTATCTGGGTTATGTTGTGGTGAACCCAATAAAACAAAAAGCAAACTAAAAGGCAAAGAACCTCAGTGTGCAAGCACTGAGACAATGGTTAACCCAAAGGGCACTGGCAGGGAAGCCAAGTTTCAAAGAAATACAAAATCACACATACCCCTATAATGCAAAGCACCATAGGCTATATATGCAAGTGACCACAGTATATTATGCTGGTTCAGCTTTAAGCAGAAATACATGGTACCAAAAGGTCTCACACACAGTCTGCAAAGGGTGCTAACAGAAGACACATACACGTGTTTCGTCCAACCAGGACTCATGAGTGTGCCTCGTCTGTTTGATACCCCAGTGGAATGAACCTGCTTCCTGGCCAGTGCCCTTTGGGGTAACCATTGCCTCAGTGCTTGCACGCTGAGGTTCTTTGTCTTTTTTCTTTTTTTTTAATAACTGACATGACAATTTTCAGGGATCGGGGCTTGGTGGGGGGGAGTGTCGTTCTAACCCACCAGGGCTGCATTATTCATAATGTCAGGGGATCGGGGCTAGAGGGTTGACTAGCCCACAGGGGTTTCCAGTGTTATTACTATAGGGATCCGGACTTGGGGAGTGGGCACAACCCACTACCATGTTCCCTCCTTGTAGCGTATCTGCCGCCCACCTGTCCCGCAGAGCTTGGCGGCATTTCTGGTGGCTGTGCCCTCTGCTAGACTGATGCTGCAAACTGCAGAATGCAGGCTCAAGGACCCTGTCCAATACTGAATTGGGCGCAGGGTCCCTGATGCAGGGGCTGTTGGTGCAAGCCGCTGTTGTCACAGCTTGCGTCCGACCTTTGAAAATCTGGCCGTAAATTGCTTATTTGGTTTTCTTAGAAAGAATCTGTGCCTGCACTTGTCTGTACTGATTGTCATGCAAACCCCCAGTTGGCTGAGACAGCAGGCTAGTGCAAGCTTTTGCAGGCTAGTGCAGTGTTTTATTAACTTGTCGTGCTGCCCAGTGTGGAAATAAAAGTTAAGGCCAACCCCGAGTTAATAGATTGTTAGATATTTTAAAATATTTCAGATTTATTTTTGTTAATCTTTTTTCTGTACTGCAGACCAACCTTCCCAGCCTTGTCAATGACAGATTTACTGGCATCTGCCCTATGCCCATCCCCGTCTTGGGGGCAGGAGACTAACTGCCACACAGATCCCATTCTTGGGCAGGCAGCCACGTTGCCGGTGTGGGGCCTGCAGAGGTTGGTCCCTCATCCTGCCCTGGCCTGCCTTTTTCCTCCTTTTCTCCTATCCCTCTGAAATGCCTGCCAGGAGATGTAACACAAGCAAGCATGCAAGCACGTGCATCATCTGCCGGCATCTCTGCACCCACACAGTCGCTCCAACATGCATTGCCCCCTGTGGTCACCCAGGTGGCATTTGAACACTGGAGGGGATCATGCTCCAGGGTGCTGGATCCCCTTCCCCCGGGTGGGCCATGATGTCTGGGGCTCACTTCTGAACCCTGGTCACCGGTGTCATGAGCAGTAGTGCTACTGTTCCACAGATGGGCCAGCAAATAGTTCAGGTATTTTTTTGGTAAATAGTTTTTTTTTTTCAAAGACTGCATCACATTGCACTTGCTGATGTTAATCCATGGCCAAAGAGAGTTACTTTCATGAATAAGTATCTCACATACAGTAAAGGTTTTTCACTAGGACATTTATTTGAATGTAATTTAACTAGGTTGGTAGATAGATATCTGGACATTACTGCCCTGAGGAGAAACCAGACGCATACAGCTAACGTGTTATATACAGGAACTGATGTTATTTGGAATCTTGCTGATGAAGCAAAAGTGCAAAGGCGGCATACTTCAGAACTACCTCTGCCTTGGATCAGTGTATCGGTTTATGACTGGACCAATGCACTTGTACTTCCTTTGGGAAATCAAAACAGGATTTCAAGAAAGCTTATCTATACTGGCAGAAATAAATCCATGGGCACCTTGGATTTTCAGCACAAGTGACCTCTGGAAATCCTAGGTACTTGTTATGACATGGTAAATCCTGGACAACCTTGATAAGATGGGAGCTGGGGTTGGAATGATGACCCTTTGTGAATGTTTCCTGGTTTTATGTAGCATTACCTTGAAACCCATTTTGTTGAATTATTTATTGTTCATGGATGAAGTACAGGATCCTTCTGTGAACTCCTGATATATACAGACTGTTTGTAGTCTCCAAGGAACTCCTGTGGTTGCCTTCTAGATATGGGGAAAATAAAATCTCTCTAAAGTAAAAGCTGTGGAGTTCAAATGGACCAGATGCATTCTCCCAACTGAACTGGCAGGAAGCACCTTCAAATCAGTGTTGCTCAGATAGGTATCCTAGAAACTAGGATACCAACAGATACCTCCCATTTGGCCAGATAGTTGCTGTGGTAGGATAGCAGTGCTATCCGACCACAGATTCAACAATCTAGGATCCAGTGCCGGATCTGACAATGTGGATCCTGTGGATCCTAGCAACAAATGTTGTGGATCTTGTGGATCCTAGCAACAGATCCATGGATCTGACCAACAGATCCATCTGGGATCCTAACTATCTGACCTAGGATCCCTGGATTCGATCTAATATCCCTGGATCTGACCTGAGATCCATTGCTCTCTGACCCCGGATCCAACATCCATCTTTGGTAGGATTTCTGGTAGGATCCTAGGCAGGATACCAGCACTGTCTGATGGAGGGTGGTAGGATCCACAAAAGCACTATCTGAGCAGCACTGCTTCAAAATGATCCAGTCCCTTGACATTTGTGACTCCATTAATGATCAATACTTAAGTTTGCATCTCTGATATAGAGAACTGTAGGAGCTACTGTATTTCATTAGGGTCATCAACAAACTTCCCCAGTAACCATTTTGCAAGCTTTAGCAGTCTTGTCTACTATTCTGTAACATATTTTCAATAAAACAGACATTGTTTTGTTTCTGACATCGTAATTTATGATCTAGAAGCATACATGTCTCTTTGCACCCATGCGTGTACCGCCAATAATAAAATAATCAGAAATTTGCATAAATTTTAGATGTTGGCATGGCTCTGTGAGATACATTAGTTTGCTTTCCTGGTGTTTTCCTGGTACAGCAGGGTACAAAATGTTCTTAGTAGTTTGTGCAGTACAGTAGGATACACAAGTCCATCCTTTGTGAGAAACGTTAAACTAAAGTCCTTTCTGCTCATTTCTGGTTGTTGCTTAGGTGGAAGGAAAGAATCCTATGGTACCTGTCCTAAGAGTAGGGGACTTTCTCACGTATCCAAGTCAACAGTCCCCATGCCAATAAATCAAATCTCCATGTAACTCATCCCTCCAGGATGTGCCTTCAACAGTGACGTTATTCTCAACACAACATCACTGTATGAATGTCCGACACACAAATAACTTTATGGCAAAGAAATTATGGAGCCTTTCCCAGTTCTTCCCTCTCTCCACTGTATGACACAGAATCCCCACCCCAATAAAGTAAACAAATCAACCACCATCTCAGACTATTTGCTTTCATCACTTTAATTCATAGATTTTTTCCCTAAATTAGAAAATGAAAGTGAAGCCGTCATGATGATCGGCATCACATTCCCCGCTCGGCAGCACAACAGAAATGGCGTGTGCACTTTTCAAAAGCTGAAAAACCTATCTAATTAAAAACTGCCAGAGTGATTGGCTTCACAACCACAAGAGGCTTTCCCTAGCTATGTGGTTGTGAAGCCAATCTCTCTGATGGCTTTCACTAACATATCTTTTTTCCAAGTTAGTGTATTCTCAACAGACCCCCACCATCCAGGTTCATAAAGTGCCATGTGCATCCTAACCGTATGTGTACCCCACTTACCATTTAGCACCACTGCCTGATTTCAGATGACATGGAGGGTGGGGAGCCAGACAACCATAACGGATGGTGAAAAACTGTTTGGAAAGTGGCGGGGAGTTAAGAGAAAAGCAGAGAGAGAGAGAAGGAGAGAGAGAGAGAGGGGAGAGAGTGAGAGAGACAAACACATTTAGCACCACTTACTGGCCAAAGACAATGAACAGTTCAGAACTTTCTATTAAATGTATACTTGCTCAGGCAAAAATCCAGAAACTATGTTACAAAAATGTATTTTTGATCCTTTTTCTTTTAAATAAAAGTGAGATATGGTGTAATAGCAATAATGCACTCCATAGGTGTATATCATGGGGATAACGTCACTTCGTGGGTGTTGGACACACTCATCCTCAGACTCGTGCCAACTACCCAAAGTGTGACATTATCCAAGCATGCACACACATCTGTCATGCATTATTGTTAAATTAATATTGTGGGTACAGTAACCCTCAAGATAATGAACAGAATGGAAGCCATAGTGAGAGTGGTAGCACGTCAAGTCTGTGGTGAACAATACCGTGCTGGTGGAAACAAGCGCAGACAAACACGGCGAAGTCAACACTGTGTCATGGAATATCACCTGTCAACAAAAAATAAGGTAAGTTTACACATTTCACTGGAGTGGTGGTCCAGGGTGGCGTGGTGTTATAATAGTAAATCTACATTCACCACTTATTTGCGCCCATTTTCACTGGGCGTGGTGTTGACAGTGGTGTTATCCGTGCTGCTCTGATGGCATGGACTTTCATGTGACGACTTGACGTGGAGCCAGGGAGAGTTCGTTATAGCTACCTGTTCATTACATTGAGGGATGCCTGCACAAAGCACTGACTTCAGCAGTTTTGCTCATATCACCCGCCAATACCGCCAAACTGCAGGCTGAGGTTATATATCGGGGGTGGGGTGAGGGTGGGAGATTCTTTGAAACTCAGAGTCTGTCACTGAAATACAGAGAGCTGACAGATACATACCTGTATACAGGCATTCTTGACAAGAAAGACTTTCTGTTCATTCATTAGTTTGCTTGTCAATCAAGTGAGAAGAAGATAACCAGACTGAAGAGGGATTAAGTAGTGTAATAGGAGAAGAAGGCACAGAACTTACCCTGAATCCTCTTTCAAAGAAACATTTTGTGTGGTTTATTGCTTATTTTCATTTATTTCTTTATTTAAAATGTTACTCCCAAGAATAAGTCACTTTAACAGAGCTGCCTGACTTGTTTTAAATGAATGTCTCCGATGGTCTTGCTGATGTTGCTTCTGACTTGTGGCTGTGTGTTGCCTTGCGACTCTGCTTGTTCTCTGGCAGCGGCTCTCTGGTTAGCCTCCACATCTTTCTGCTTTCATTCCTCTGCACAGAGCCACTGTACATGTAATGCAGAAACACTGGGAGCCACAGGAGGCATTCAGTATACCCAAGATTTCGCTATGACGGGGTTTACTATAGCGAGGGGTTACTGTATTTAGTGCCCAGTTCAGGTTACCTAGTATCCACAGGGAAAGATGCCCTTTCAGAGCCTCCAGATAGCTAAATAAATAAATGCCCTTACCATCCTGCCTAGCTGTACATACATCCCATTCACACTCAATGCAACAGGGTCCCCTAACAGTTGTTTCCAAATCAGAAATGGTTCCATTAAGCCGGCCCACCTGCACAGTGGTAACGCTACTGCTTGCGACGCCAACAACCCAGGTTCAGGAACATGCCCAGGTAACTGGAGGGCCGACTGTGGGAGGATGGTTGAGCATCCCATGATTGCTTGCCTCCTCAGGGTGTGGGAGGGAGTATGGTCTCCGCAGCAATACTGCCACCTGGGTGATGACAGGTGCAGGTGCAGCCGAGGCCATGGATTGAGGGGAGGAGACGTTGGTGGCATTATGCTGCGCATCAGACAAGGCCTCCCCAACATCTGGAGGCTGGACAGAAAGTTGGAAAAACCTGGACCGAATGCAAGATGCTGTCTGCTGCCGCGCAGACCCTGCAATGCTGTGTTCTCCACCATGCTGACTGACGCTTCAACTCTATCTGGGGGTAAAGGCCTTGCCCCCCCCAGCAGCCCGCTCATGGGGGGTTAACCATGGGGAAACTGTGAGGTAGAAGTGAGTCCCAGAAATGGCAGGTGACAGGGCCGGGCACGGTAGCTGGGATTGATGGGGACTGGTCGGGACGTATGGGGACACAGTACAGTAAATTAAAAAAAAAGAAAATGGCTCCATTACCTCGCCACTAAATTGCTTCATGCACTGTTTAGTAACTGTGGGCCCTGTTCCATGTCACAATCAATAAGCTTCATTTACCTTGTCTGCCCCTCACCCAGCTGAACAGCATACTGTGTGGATCGCCAGTGGGGCCCCTTGACTGTACCAAATTGCAACAGTCTGCGTGCCTAAAGGCTTCTAGTCTTCATTTCTGAAGTGCCTGCACTGGTCAGGTGTCTCTTGTACTACCCGTGCGGCACTGAGTTACTGAGCACATGCTGCCCGTACTTGGTTAACTATTCCATTCCGTACTGGGGAAAAGGAGAGGTTCCAGGTTATATTGCTGTATCTTGAAGGAAGGGCCACAGAGATAATACTAAGTTTTCATTACCTTGAGTTGTCTAACTATAGGAAACATATTTGAGGAGTAATATATAATCACCAGGTAAAAATGATGAACTGTTTTTCATATGCATTATGAACAGAATATTCTTCAGGTTGATTTTTAACCTACATCATGGTCTATATAAACCTTACCAGTCAGTTCAGCACTAAAGCTGCGGAGAGCTCCTGCTGTAGATACAGTACCTAGGGATAAGAAGGCAAAACTGAAATCTTTCTGCAGTCTTGATGGTAAGGGCTCCACAGTACTTGCCAAGGTGTGTTGGGGTGGGGGTGGGGGAGTGAGAAGAGATCTAATGTCTAAACTGTTGTTTCGTAAACATCCTTAGTGCAGGAAAATGCCTCAGTAAAACAAGGGGATAAAGCTCAGACTTATCTTGTACAAATAATCCTCAGAATAAAAATTAAATCTGTAAAGGAAAGCAGTCTGTTTTCAAATATACCAATGCATACCTTAAAGATGCATTGAGTATTTTAGGGAAAGGAGTCCATGTTAAAAGTATAGCTGTTTAATTATGACTGCTTTATTATTTTAGTTACTAAATTATTAATTGTATTTTTACCCTGTATGTTTGTATGCTGTTTCCCCTGCTTACTTGATACATTTTATCTAAGGCACCCAGAGCCCCTGAGATTGGGCGCCATATAAATAAATGATTACTTACTTACTTGTCTGACCTTCTTAAAAGTCTGAATTTTTGAACTTTGAGTGCTGAACCTGGAAAATCTCAAAAGTTTGCTTTGACTAGGTTTGACACACCTCCCCCACGAAGGAAAAAAAAAAAGTTTTGTTTGCTGTGTTATGTATCAAATTTGTATTTCTTTTCCCTTTTGGCTTCCAAAGCACTGCCCACAACACAATAGTTCAGTGTTCCACACTGAGTGAGTGAATCGCATATATGTGACCATGGTTGCAACAAATGCTTTCCATGGCAATCAGTTGCATTTCATGTTTATAAAATGGCAACAACAAATACAGAAATCTTATTGGTCAATCCCCATCACCTGACTGTGCATTAAGACACCGTTCAAGCATGGTATGGTCTAAGATTTTTTTTGTTTTGTTTTTTTGTTATATGCTCATATTTTTAGCCCTCGGATGCTGCAGAAGGAAGGAATCCCCAATATCGGCTGGTCCCAGCACATGCTGGGATCTGGGCATCATAGAGGGCTTAAGCTAAGGGTTTTCCTTGTGTCCCTTCTCCCCACCTGTCCAGTGTGGGGCCAGTCATCACATGACCTCAGCGTCTGATGGGCATGCTCCCACGCCCAACATACATAGGTCCTCTGGTCCCGCCCCGGCCAGGCTCCCTGTATGGGTCGCAGGCTGCCACACCCCTTGTCAGTGCTAGGGTCGGTAGGCACTGGGTACCAAGTTCCCTCCTCCCAGAGAAGGTGAGCACTATGCCCTCAAAACCTGTATTTTCATATCCAGTCCATTTTAGAAGTGCAATAATGCACCTCAACGTATGTTTTAAAGCATTTATGATGCACATCCCAGGGTTTGTGAGGGACACTCACCTTTGGCCTCATGCCAAAATAAACCCACTGCGGTTTGCTTCACAAATGGTATTCTGCACACCCTATTGTATATTCTTGCTTCCTTGAATTGGTTTGTTTTCAGGAAGGTACTTTGCATAGTGCACATTCCCAGCCCATTGCAGAAATCATTTGAAAAATATTATTAGACACTTTTCTTGCTTTTGTGGCAGGGAACATGGCTAATTTTGTAGTAGGCCCCATTGCTAGTGTTATTGTGGTCTTCCAATCCCAACCCTTCCCAGCAAGTACAGCAGCCCACAGGTTAGACTGCCAGCATGTCACATCTGCCCAAACTTCTTAACCAGTATGTACTGGGTATTATGGTTTTAGCTATGTTTTGATGTATATTTTATGTATTCCGTTGCTATGTATTGTTGTACTTATGCTTTTCATGTTTCACTCCCCCCACCCCATGTCGGGTCACACTTGGAAATAAACCTTGGCTCAGTGTGTCTGTTCTGTTCACAACATATTGAATAAATAAAGTAGCACAAAACGTATACCCATCTGGTGTGTTGCAGCATTTTTGCTGGCTGGACGAGGTAGACAGCAGGTAGAGGAGCCCACAAAGTCAGCCACTCACCAACAGTTTCAGTAATTATAGTATGTCATTCAGGTATGTTGCAGAATGTTTTTTTTTTTTGCTGGCTGGATGAGGAAGACCACAGGCAAAGTAGACACCAGTGCAGTCTGCTAGTGGCTCTACACATTATACCTATATTGGAAACTGTAGCATATTTTTGCTGGCAGGATAAGGTATACTGCAGGCACAGCAGACACCAGGATAGACCACCAACAGTTCCAAAAATGTATGCCCATCTCTCATGTTGCAGCATGTATTTGCTTGCTGGAAACATTAAACATATTTATTTATTTAAAAGGTTTACCAGGAAGGACATACTGAGCCATAAAGCTTGTTTCCAATGGGACAGTGTACCACAGGATAGGTTACCTACCAACAGCTCTAAACGTTAGGCCCATATGGCATGTTAACAGCAGGCCACAGGGTAGGCCTCCCACCCATGGTTTCAAAAATGATGCCCATCTAACATATTGCAGCATGTTTTTCGGGCATCTGACACATTCTTACGGACAACCTTAAACAGATCTGGGAAAAAAACCTTCATTGCTGACAAAATAGAAAGTTAGCAAATTGGTGGCATTCATCTCACCAGTTACTTTAATCATTTTTGTTTACCTCAGGTCAATTAGATATGTGGTTGGTGTCCTCTCTAGGCATTGAGAAAAATGTGCTTGTGTTTAGAGATGTTTGCACGCTGTGGTGTCTTTGCTGCTCCAGTGTGAAGTAGATGGGATTCCTCCACAAAATGAATGGCTTGTCAGTGGGGAAAAGTAATTTGTCATAGATGATGGCTTTTGTGCTGCCAGAGGATATAAGGCATTCCTTGCCCTGGACTGTCTCTACTGTCATCACTGCTGCCTGTTGAAGGAACAGTCAACCCTGTATGTGACTGCAGCCAGATACTCTGATGGATGACTGTTCTTCAAATGCATTGTAGTTGTTGATATCCTCAGCTGAGTGCCTTCTTTACCACTTCTCAGTTTTCTTACACAAATACACAGTACATATCACTCGGACTCTGAAAGTCTTAAAACATCTCAGACCAGTAGTTGTATTGATTTCAATGTTGTCCTCTTGATCTTTTGGTGCGGCATAGTAAGCTAGTATCCTCTTGTCCACCTCCCTCCACCTTGTCAGGGACTGACCAGCATGAAAATCCCATACCCCAGAACCATATTCTGAGACAGTCCTACTTATTTCCTTCTTTTATGCCAGTGTCTTAAATGTTCTGCTGCCCCATTTATACAATGTATGTGAGAATATGTGAGAATTAAACCTTACTGATAATTTATTTTAACCACTGAAGCATTCTAATTGAGAATAAATAATTTCTCCTCACTTTGGCCATTAATCCTCACATTACACAGGTCACAAAGGAACCCTAAACCAGATGGAGAGCAGCTTGACCAATCAATGATGAATGACATCATGATGGCTTCGTGTCACACGTGGAAATAAGCCTTGGCTCAGTGTGACTTTCCTGGTTACCAAAAATTGCAAATAAATAAATTCTGCTGCACTCAAAACATAGCAGTAAAATCAAACAGAAACTGATTTCAATCAAACTCTAAAGTTTTATAGTCTACAGTACATAATATAGATATGTCCTAACAGCCCATTGCATATCTAACTTGTGACACTCCTTCTCCTTTGGATGAGTAGGTTGCGGACAGAAAGATAAAAGACAGATTTCCTGGTTCTCATGGATGGCCCTGGGAACCTTCAGAATGAAAGACGGGACTGCTCTGAGCACCGCCTTGTCCTTATGCATGACAAGGTACGCTTCTTCATGGGACAAAGCCTGGAGCTTGCCAATCCTTCTGGCTGAGCACGTTGCAACAAAAAAGCACACCCTGTAAGATAGCACGTCCAATGGTACCGACAAAAGTGGTTCGAAAGGCTTCTTACAGAGAGTATTCAGAACCAGATTCAGATCCCATGGGGAAACAGGGGATCTGAACAGAGATCGACTCCTGCTGACAGCCCGCAGAAAATGAATAACCTCCCAGTTAGTCCTTACAGACAAATCCAGGGAGGCTCCAAGGGCTGACACCTGACCTCTCAGGGTGCTCAAGGCCAAACCTTTTCCATTCCTTCCTGTAGGAAATCCAAACTCTGAGGAACTGTGGCTTTGGAAGGCTGGATATTGTTTCCCTGGCCCAAGCCGAAAAGGTGATCCATACATGAGCACAAGCTGCCGATGTGGAATTCTTTCTGGCAGCCATCAGGGTGTCCACCACCTACTTAGAGAAACCCTGCTTCAGGAGTCTCCTCTGTTCAGGAGCCAGGCTGCAAGCTGCATCACTTCTGGATTTGGATGCAGAATGGGGCCCTGTGAGAGAAGGTCCCCCCACACTGGAAATTGGAACAGTGCGCATTGAGCAAGGTTTACTAAGTTCAAGAACCGTGGTCTTCTGGGCCACTCTGGAGATATTAGAAGAAAGCTTCCTCTTAAGTTCCTTATTTTGTGTATGACCTTGGAGAGGAGTAGCAGAGGAGGGAAGGCATATGCTCTGCCGAAATTCCACACTTGTGACAGAGCATCTACTGTCTCCACCTGTGGACACCGTAGCAGCTAAAGAACCATTGAACTTGAGCACTGTGGCTGGAGACAAACAGGTTGATCTGAAGATGACTGAACCTTTAACACAGAAGGTCCAACACCTCTGGGTTCAACATCGACTCCCCTAGATGGACATTTTTGTGGCTTAGGTAATCAGCTTGAATGTTCCGCTCCCCCAACAAGTGAACTACTGACAGAGAGAGAAGATTCTCCTCTGCCCACTGCAGCTGTAGCTTCTTTCAGCATCTCCCTGCTCTTTCTGCCCCCTTAATTGTTTATGTAGGCCACCATGACAGTGTTGTCTGACCTTATTTTCACGACTTTTGACTGCACTTGACTTTGAAAATGAAGGAGAACAAGGCGCACAGCCCTCATCTGCAGAACATTTATGTGTAGGTGCTGTTCCTGGGCTGACCAAGTCCCCTGAATAGAAATGTGGTTCTGGACTGCTCCCCAATCCGACAAGCTGGCATTGGACATCAGAATCAACTCTGGGGGACTTCCAAGGGAGACCCTTTGCTCAGATTCTCGAAAGTCACCCACCAACTCAGAGACTTCTGCAGCCATGGTGGAATGGGAATTCTAGCCTGATAATCCTCCGATGTTGGATCCCAGGCTGACAGCAACTCGATCTGCAGGGGCTGCATGTGAAGGTGAGGCCATGGAACTAATTGTATCGATACTGTCATGAGGCCCAGAATTCGCAGAATGCGATTAGCTGAAGTCAGTGACAGGCACATCAGCCACTGAATCTCTATCAAGAGGGTCTCCTTCCTGGCTGGTGAAAGGAAGACTTTCCCCTCATACATCCAGAACACCGCTCCTAGGTGCTCCAGGGTCTGTGATGGCTTGAGAGAGCTTTTCTTCCAATTCACCAGCCATGGTACTCCAAAGCTTCCAGAGTCCTGTTCACTGACTTCCTTGCCAAAGATGCAGAGGCGCCTCGAATGAGCAGATCGTCCAGGTAAGTCAGCATGATGTCCCTTCTCCTGGGTTGAGCGACCAGAACTATGAACACCTTCGAAAAAGCTTGGAGCTGTTGCTAGTTCAAACATGACCATCCTGTACTGGAAATGCTGTCCCAGAGCCATGAACCTGAGGAACCTCTGATGAGACTGCCGGATGGGAATGTGGAGATACGCATCCCTCAGATCTGTGGATGCAAGATAATCCCCCAGCTGGACAGCCTGGATGATCGAATGTAAGGATTCCATCTTGAAGTTTATGTGGCGAACAAACTTGTTTAGGTGTTTCAGATCCAGAATAGGCCTGAAACCCCCTGACTTTTTGTAGATTACGAAATAGATCGAGTAGAATCCCTGACCTTGTTCACTGGGAGGCACTGGCGCTATCACCCCAATTTTAGTGAGCTCTCCAGGGTCACTGACACCGCTTGTCTCTTCATGGGGTCCTTTGGAACCAAGGACAGCAGGAAGTGCCCCTTTGAGGGAATTGTAGAAAATTCTATTGCATAATCTAGAGCCAGAATTTTCAAAACCCAAGCATCTAATGTTATCTGGGCCCATCTTGTGTAAAAATTGTGCAGTCTTCCACCAAGGGAAGGGAGGCAGAGATGGGCCTGTGTACCCTTATTGTGAGGAGCCTGCCTTTCATCCAGGGCCTACACTGCTTCTTTTGGGCAAGGGCTCCTTCTGCTACTATTGCCAGAAACCAGAATAGGCTCCTTTACTCCTCTGGTTCCTGAAGTTCTGAAAGGGATGAAAACCCCTCAGTACTATCTCTGCTGGCCACTTTCTTGTCCTTTTGGAGTTGAACCAGTCTTTTGCTGTGGCTTTGACACTAGAAGATGGCCCTTCTTATCCTGGATATCTTTTAAAATATCATCCAGGCGAGAACAAACAACAAGCCTCCTCGAAGGCTAAGTTAAACAACTTGGTCCTTAAACCTGATCTGCAACCTGATGTCAAGCCACACTCCTTGCATAGCGCACACAGTGTAGTAAGTGGAGCAAGCCAACATGTGCAAATTCTTCACTGTGGCATCTCCTAAGAAGGTGGAAGCCATGGATACCAACTGCAAAATGCTCACCCTTCCAAATCCAGGGGATGAAGCTGCTCAGGTCGTAACCCACAAATTTAAAGCTCTGCAACAATAAAGGAGGCATAGGAGGTGGTGAGATTTGCATCGTTGGAGGTGAAGACTCTTCCGCATGCAGCATCCACTCACTTGTCATGCAAATGTAACCCCCCTGTCACCCGGGGTTACAAGAATCCCAATTAGATCTAGTGGCAGGTAGGGAAAGGCAGCTTGTGAGACACCAGTTAAATGGGTTTCACACTGTCTCACTCTGTCCTCAGTCTCAGCTGAGCTGGAGGGATGACATCTTATAGAATTCTCACAGCAGCGTAAGCCACATTTGGAATGCTGCAGCAAGGGGTTAGCTTAGAGACGTTGGGGATTTTAGTCAGTCTTGAGAGTCAGTCTGCAGAAGAGGGTTGAGAGTGAAGGAGGTGTGCTGCAGGTGTCAGCCCTCAGAGCTTAGCTCTGCTGTAGAGCTACCCAGAGGTAGAGGGTGTGTGTTCTCACCCTAGATAGAGACACAGAAGAAACCTGACATAGTAGTAGAGACCGCTCCCCGGCTTGTTCCAGTGCCTCATCCCTGGAGGAATTGGGGGAAGAGACCAGCAATTTCAGGGACAATCCTCTGGCCCTGCTGAAGGAGGAAAAGCTACCTGATGAGTTGTAGAGCAAGTACTGAGGTACCAAGATGTGTTTTTTCTTTGCCAGAAGCCCTCGTGCACCTGCAAACCAATTGGTGAGTCTGCTGTGCTATAGAGCCCAGGTGTTCACCGAGACAGTGTGTAAAGTATCTGCTACTGTGGGGTCAGGGAAGGACAGCCAAGTACAGTACTTGAAGTTTGTGTATGACTTAAACTGTATCTAAACAGTGGTGGTCTACAGGGATGGTCATAGTCACTTAAAGAACATTACAAGTCAGGACACCAGTTTGTGAAGAGTGGAGTGTTAAATGTGATATACATTTCTAGATAGCATTCTACAACCAGAGAGGTTCACAAGAAAGGTGTTGATTCCAAATGAATGGCGGGTATGGATTTGGGAGGCGGAGGTGAAGAACCCCAATCTGGAGTAACCAGATTTATCTCCACGGGTTCACTTTGGGCACCTATAGCTTTCTCCCGGGAACTTGGCCAGTGTTCACAGAAAGTACTCAGACGTGGGATTGAGGATGATGTTTTCCCTATGGAGCTAGGAAGTGTTCCTGGGTGGTAGAGGGAGCCACCAGATAAATATCCATGCCATATGGAGAAATGTCCCAGTGCTGGCCGAGGTGCCATGCCAGGGAATCCAAGAGAAGAATACTAGTTCGGGCTGAGGGCCCAGTGTATTCGGAACCTGAGGGTTACAGTTTTGTGAAGAAGATGTGTTCTAGTCTCAATAAATCTGCATTAACAGGGAGTGTAGCCCCGTGGGGGTCCATCTTTGCTTTGTTATTCTGTTGTTGTGAATAAAAGCCACACTCAAGAATCCCACTCCTGGTTTGGACATTTCAGTTATTGCTTCCTGTGTGTGGATTACTTGGGAGCCTATGCAGAGGTTTCAAACCTAGCCAAAATGCCGACAACAGTTTTCTCCCAGAACCCAGGCAGCCAGGTAGTGGGTTACAAAATGGAGGCACCGCACCGTGCTAATCGAACAAAAATGACATCAACCCGACTCCTGGCTGGTTACAAGTGGAGGCTACCACTGGGATTTGGTTTAGAATTGGGAGAAAAACAAGAAAGGTTGCTCGGATGGTGGCTGAGGTTTGGCTGTCTGGCAGTAGGTAGCCCAAAAATTAGAAGCATTGCCAACTAAATGTGCCGCTGTGTGCTGTTGTCTATGTGCTGCTGTAATTGTGCCAACTGTTTACCAAGGAGCAGTAAAGCCCGAGAGTGTATGCCCTTGTCCTGCATCATAATTACAATGTTTGCCAGCTTTTAAAATGTTGTGTGACAGGAAAAAGTGTGGAAAACTGTGGAAAACAAAGATAGATTTATGCCCTAGAAGTTGGAAATGCTTGTGGTATGGATTAAGTGAGTCGTTGAGTAAAATGCCATGAAAAATGGTCGAAATGGTGCTCCCGACGAGGAGCTACAGTTGAAAAAAAAAAGTGTGGTTTGCAGTTTAAATTTTGCCTGCTCGACGATCACCATGGAGGAGAAGAGCACAAGAAGAGAGAGGCTTATTTGCATGGTGTCGAGTGATTGGTGAGACTGCAATCAGTCCCGCCCTCAAGCCAGCTCTAGAGCGACTGCACAGTGTTCGAGAGAGGAGAGAAGAGGAGTGTGAATTGGCTTGCTAGGAGGAGTCGCGGTGACTGAAAATGTTGTAAAACTAGTAAAATCTGACTTTTCTGTTTAAAATTGGGCTCAACCCGCATATCAATCGTCTGGAAAGAAAGTGTGGTGTTTGGAAGGACAATCGGCAGAACTGCCAGCCTGCTTCCATCCAGAGGCTTTCAAGACCGGCTGTAGGCCGCATTTTCCATCGCAATAACAAGCTACTGATTAAGTGAGTACCATCCTGAGAAACAGAACAAACTGTGTGTGATTTCGTCTAAAGCCAACTGAATCTGTGTGTAGTAGTGTGATTATTTTGCAAAGAAGGACTGTGTCAAGTTAATCAGCTAAAACAAGAATTCTGAGCATTAGACTGTGAACATAATTATAGGTTCATCAACAGTATAATTTTCAAAGCCAAGTAAGAGACTGTGAGTTGTATGACAGATGCAATGAATTTACAGGCAGTCCTGTGCGATGAAATACTGTGGCTTTAGGGGACTTTAAGCTAGACCAGTGATTTAAAACAAATGAAAAATCCAGCAGAAATCATATAAATGTGCTGAGAGAGCAGCCAGTACAGTTTATGCAGTTTGAGTGAACTTCATCAGTGGAGTGTGTAACTCGAATGAGCAGTGGCTTGAGTCAGAAACAGAACGTTGATGCGCAGGAGTGCTGCTGCCACCATTACAGGGTGGGGTAGTAAAGTAAACACAGCAGCAGGGGAGCCATTTTGTAAAAACTTTTCCAACAATATGGGACTTGAAATAACAGTGAGCGTTTGTTTGTTTTTCTCTGCAGTCATGTCTTTGGGATCAGCCCGCTACCCGGATCATGACTGGGCTATGATAGTAGAAGAAGTTAACAAGTTGAGAGACATTGAGAGATGTTGCTATGGGGGACGTTTGCCTCTTCATGTGGTGATTCCTGGATATCCAGTTAGAGTGTGTGTGATGTGCTTAAAGGCTGGAAGGGATGTCTTCATGGTTCCTCACTGTTCTGGGTGCCTAGAAATATGGTTTGACTAAAGCACCCAAGATTCACTTGCTCCCACATGGGCCGAAGCTTCAAGAATCTGCAGTTGGCAGCACACAGCACCAAGTGAAGCTGATGGGGGAAGCCCAGTAGAGTGTGGCATAGAGCAGGAGATGCAGATCTACAGGCAGGGCAAAGTACTGATGTCTCTGAGTCCAGGTCACAGAGAGCCACTCGGAAGGAGCATCAGCAGACCCTTGGAGAGAGGGCCTAGCCCAAGTCTCATAGGAGAAGATGAGATAAGGGAGACCCTTGAATGGGAGGTGTCGACCTCCACACCCAGCGAAGAGTGGACAGTCTCAGGAGTGAAGATGACTACTCACTCCTGGGCACAGACCCTTAGCGAGGAAGAAGATGAGGGGGAACCCATGTGGCCTTATGAAGAAGGTGCGGATCCACAGCCTCAAGCTGTTGCCCCAGAGGAGCAGAAAGTAGGAGAGAGTAGTGACTCCACAGCCCTGTCCCCACAAGGAGGAGTCAAAGATCCATTTTACATCGCATTGAGTATGCATAGCTGGCAGAACCAGGACTGGCTGCCCCCAAGGCAGGCCAGAGGTCTCAAGTTGACCAAGTTTAGTAAAGAGGAAAGACTAGTTCGTAGGAAGGTGAATGAGATCTATGGGATGTCCTTTCCTACCTTTCCTCAGAGAGTCTGGGAGGAGATTGAAAGAAACAGGAAATCCTGGATAGTGGAAGAGACCACAAAACATGTGCATCCTGGTGCAAGCAGATATGTCAGAGACAGAGTGTTACAAGTAAAATTCAGACACTGGAAAGTGGTCAGGACACTGTTCGAATAGTGGATAGAGAGGGCAATGAAACCTTTCACAATGTGAATTATGAGCGCCCAGACGGGGTAATAATTCTTGCATCAGACCCATTGTGCTATTTTCCGCAATGCAGAAACCTTCCTGCGAATGTGCCCATGCCTACCAAATGGAGAGCAGAGCAGTGGTAGCCAGTGCTGCCATCCAGCCGTTGCCGTACCTATGTTGTTCCGCCAGTCTGGCATTCCAGGAACCAGGTGCCCCACATTCATCAGCCTTGCAGTGTACTGGCTTTCCAGACTCCATCGACTGGCCTACCAGATGACTTCATATCCAGAGAGGACACCAGCCCAGCTGTATGCCGATTCATCGCCTGGGATTTCGGATGACTTAAGACCAGCTGATTTTCCTTTCCTGTTCCAAGGTTCCATCTCCTAGATGACATCATCCCAGCAGTTTCCAGATGTGCCATCCTGTCTTTTTCCGGAAGATGTCTGCCCAGCTGTATCTGAAGAATGCTGCCAGGGAGAGTCTTCAGCGGGAACCAGGTGGTGTACTGTTTTCGTTCTACAAGGGACTGGTAAGTCCAGACTTTTCTATTCTAATGACATTGCAGTACACACCCTACACTAGCAGATTCCAGATGTTTGAACTCTCCTGAAAGACTCTCCCCTTTGGGATTTCAGCCTGCTAGAACTGTGCTTCACCGGGCTCCGGCCCAGGAGAGACTGTTTATTGGACTTGCCTTCGAGTACTGTTGTCACTAGATGGGACTTTTAGGGCCTTCCATCCCCATAATGTGTACTGTAAATAATGTTGTTTTTCTACTGTTTTTACTGTTTCTACTGTTTTTTCTACTTTTCTGAAAGATATTTTTGGGATTCTCCAGTGTTTTGATGGTAGGGGCTAGATAGTACTGTGTTTGCAGATTAGGGGTGTTTGTCTTTCTTTTTCTTGCAGGTGTTCCTGAAGAAGACAAGGAGAGAAGACAAGAGGAGAAGGAGGAACTCAGCGGAGTTCCTCTAGTATTTTAATGTAGTAGTGTCTAAGGTACAGTGTTATTGTGTACTGTGTGTAACTTTTCCTTCCACAGGTATGGTTGTGGGGGAGTGTGGGAGTAATGTATAGAGTGTAGCATTAGCTCCTTGTATTTGGTTGCAGGTGTCCAGGGTTGGGGGGAGGTTTCCCTGTTTTGTTTGTTTTTGCGTAATTTGGGTTAGAGTCAGATAGGTTTTCCCTAGAGGGCTAGAGGGGGATAGACAGGCTGTGGTCCTGACCAGCCAAAGGGGCCGCAGTACTGATCTATTAGGGCTACGCTCTGGACAATTCTACCAGGGCCACTAGGTATCCATAGTAACATCATAGAGTAGGCTGATGCATCAGCCAAGGCCTCTGGTCCCTTAGTGTTGTCTGCCTGTGCTGGCACATGGTAGGGAGAAGGTAGCTCTACCTCCTGTAGTCAACACGCATGAGGTAAGATGGCCTGGGCTAGAGTAGTAATGACGGACAGTCATTTTTCCTGGCATGGGTGGATGTAACCCCCATCACCCGGGGTTACAATCCCATTAGATCTAGTGGCAGCAGGGAAGGCAGCTTGTGAGACACCAGTTAAATGGGTTTCACACTGTCTCACTCTGTCCTCAGTCTCAGCTGAGCTGGAGGGATGGCATCATATAGAATTCTCACAGCAGCATAAGCCACATTGGAATGCTGCAGCAAGGGGTTAGCTTAGAACGTTGGGGATTTTAGTCAGTCTTGAGGAGTCAGTCTGCAGAAGAGGGTTGAGAGTGAAGGAGGTGTGCTGCAGGTGGCAGCCCCTCAGAGCTTAGCTCTGCTGTAGAGCTACCCAGAGGCAGAGGGTGTGTGTTCTCGGCCTAGATAGAGACACAGAAGAAACCTGACATAGTGGTAGAGACCGCTCCCCGGCTTGTTCCAGTGCCCCATCCCTGGAGGGATGGGGGAAGAGACCAGCAATTTCAGGGGCAATCCCCTGGCCCTGCCGAAGGAGGAAAAATTGCCTGATGAGTTGTACAGCAAGTACTGAGGTACCAAGATGTGTTTTTTTCTTTGCCAGAAGCCCTGGGGCACCTGCAATCCAATTGGTGAGTCTGCTCTGCTATAGAACCTATGTGTTCACCGAGACAGTGTGTAAAGTATCTGCTACTGTGGGGTCAGGGAAGGACAGCCAAGTACAGTACTTGAAGTTTGTGTATGACTTAAAATGTATCTAAACAGTGGTGGTCTACAGTGATGGACATAGTCACTTAAAGAACATTACAAGTCAGGACACCAGTTCGTGAAGAGTAGAGCATTAAATGTGATATACGTTTCTAGATAGCATTTTACAACCAGAGAGGTTCACAAGAAAGGTGATTCCAAATGAATGGCCGGGTATGGATTTGGGAGCGAGAGGTGGGAGACCCCCCATCTGGAGTTAACCAGATTTACCTCCATGGGTTCACTTTGGGCACCTATAGCTTTCTTCCGGGCACTTGGCCAGTGTTCGCAGAAAGTACCCAGACGTGGGATTGAGGATGATGTTTTTCCTGTGGAGCTAGGGAGTGCTCCTGGGTGGTAGAGGGAGCCACCAGATAAATATCCATGCCATATGGAGAAATGTCCCAGTGCTGGCCGAGGTGCCACACCAGGGAATCAAAGAGAAGAATATCAGTTCGGGCTGAGGGCCCAGTGTGTTGGAACCTGAGGGTTACAGTGCTGTAAAGAAGATGTGTTCTAGTCTCAATAAATCTGCATTAACAGGAGTGTAACCCGTGGGGTCCATCTATGCTTTATTATTCTGTTGTTGTTGTGAATAAAAGCCACACTCAAGAATCCCACTCCTGGTTTGGACATTTCAGTTATTGCTTCCTGTGTGTGGATTACTTGGGAGCCCCTGTGCAGAGGTTTCAAACCTAGCCAAAATGCCGAGCAACAGTTTTCTCCCAGAACCCAGGCAGTCAGGTAGTGGGTTACAAAATGGAGGTACCGAGCTAATAAAACAAAAAATAACATCAGCCCGACCCCTGGCTGGTTACACAAATCCATTAAGGCCAAGGAGTCTTCAGTAGGAATAGTGGTATGTCCGACAGAATTATGAATTGCCTTATCCACCAGAGAAGGGGGTTTCCCACTTACAAGTGTTTTCTTCCAAAAAAGGAAAACACTGTACCTTAGGTTTTGGCAGATATTTTCTTTGGTCCGCACCTGCCCATTCCAGTTCAATAATTTGGTCACAGTGAATAAAGTCTGGAAAACACTTTGGCGCGAGAAAGAGCGTGGACAGGATAGGATTGACATCCACTGCCTCCATGGGCTACACCTCCTTGAGCTGTAATGACCTACACACTTCAGTTATTAGATAGGATAAAGTCTTTGTATCAAACAGGAGAGACAGGAATCCTCCTCTTTGGCTCTGTCCTCCCTTCCTCATCCTTCTCAAAGGGTTCATCCTCCTCATCATCAGCTAGCTTCCTAGGGTCAGGATTTTCCCCAAGATCCCAATATCCTCTTTCTGACCCTCTGTATGGTCAGGGTTGGGGTCTGCCTGCAGATCAATATTCACAGCCTGTGCTGCTGCAATGTACCTGGATGTGCCTGTATGGGCCCCCTGATGTAAGGGGCCTGTATGAGGTCAGATGTGTCTGATGGGATGTCCTGTGAAACATTGGGCCCAAAAACTCTAAGAGCAAGAAGAAAATTTACACAATCCTGCTTTGCCACTGCCAGCTGATACACAGTGCACCCCACCCCAGCTCGGAGGTCCAGCGAGGGGAACTACATGAGACATTTATCTTGAGAAACATGGGGCAATATGAACCCAGCGTGAGGGTCGACATACCCTTTTGCAGGTCTTACATCTTTTACTAATAAGAGTTCTCCGATAAGCCATGGTACCAAGATAAGTTGCCTGCAGGTGCCCAGTGGTTAGAAAACTGAAGGTTATTCCTCAACAAAATACAGTACTACAGCCATGAGCTCCACCTCTGAATGTGTGGAAAGGAGAAAACTGAAAAAATGATGCCTCTCAGTCCTTAAAGTTTACTGCTACAAAAGTAAAAGGCTGTACAAGCAGAGCACTGGGGAAGTACAGGCACGCATGCTCTCTGAGAACGTGCCCGTGTGTGACACCATGACGTCATGCATGATGTCAGCATGTCGGGGGGGGGCGTGCACAGAACACAGGCATGCGAATGACATGCCAAGGCTAGAGAAGCCTGTTGTCAAAAAGAGCATGCGCCGAACGGCTACAGAGTGGCGGGAAAATGGCCAGAAGTTGCGTGGCTCAGTGGAGCCCAGAGAACTGCCAAACTGCCTGAAGAGAAGAAAAAGAACCAACTTCCAATCTGCCGAAAAGACTTTGAGAGCACCCAGAGTCCAAAAAGTCTCACAGCAGAAACCTGTCCTTCCTTTTCTTTTACTGAGGAGAATTAAAGGGAAAGTGTCCCTGTAAGGCAGTAAGTCAAATCAACAGGGGAAGGACCTTTACAGAAAAGTAGCAAAAAACACCTGGCAGGCAAACAGCACCAAAAAAGATCCTGAAGAATTGAGGGGGGGGGATGATACCCAGAGATGGAGGGGAGTCGCCAGGAGCGTCCCTGACTAAACTCCCAAAAAAGAAACAGGTACTCACCTGAGGCACCTCCTTTTTTTTTAAAATATGGAAATCAGAGATCTGTTTAAAATACATACCCCTGAAGTATGTGGCAGACGTGGCCCCCAATCCAAGCACAGGCAGTGAAATGGAAGAGCAGGTTAGCCAGTTTAAAAGCCAGAAATTAACAGGCACAATTTTAATTTAGGGGTGCTCCCTGTTGCCAGGTAGCCCCAACCTGCTATGCAGAATTGCAACCCCAGAAAACTAGAAGCTGATGTTCCTTTAGAGAAGCTCTTCATTTGTTTCCCCTTAGGCCCTGGACACACTACAGAACTGTTTTTGAAAACCGTTTTAGCCAAACCATTTCAGTGCAGCCACACTACTCAGTAACCATTTTTGATAATGGTTTAGTGTAGCACACTGCTAGTGTTAAACCTGTTCTCCTTGTAACTATTTTGGGTTAAGTCCAACACATAGGACTGTGCTTGCCTGGACACACTGCAGCTAGAACTGTTTTAGTTAAACCATTACAGCTTAAAACACTTTTACTCCTGAACGGACCTGTAGGTAAAACCATGCTAGCTCTAAAACGTTTTTAAAAATGGTTTTAAGACTAGGTATCTAGCTGGGTTCAAAAACACTTTTGTTAAAACATTTTAAGGGGCTTGTAGTCTGTCTGCAAACAGTGCTAGGGGGATTTAAACCACTTTAAGGCACTTAAACCATTTTAAGTTCCCCAGTGTGTCCAGGGCCTAAGGGGCTTGTAGTCTGTCTGCAAACAGTGCTAGGGGGATTTAAACCACTTTAAGGCACTTAAACCGTTTTAAGTTCCCCAGTGTGTCCAGGGCCTTAGATGGCACAGCAAAGACTAGAGAGTTGCTGCTGTACGGAACCCTCATGTGCCCAACATTCTATTCTGTTAACAGCCTAGGGTTGTGCCATTTGCCCTAGTAGGGGTGCACAATACCCATATGTAATGATTATCCACTGACAATATGGAGCGCTACAGAAGTGGCATATTTTGAGTCAGCTCATTACATGTCCTGTGTTTATCCTTTCCTAGGTACTACTGTTTGCCTTTTTCTGTCTCTTTTGGGTCCTGTTACAGTCATCTTCATCCTCTTCTTTTCCTCTGATCTTCTACTGCAGATTAGTATTGATTCTGCTACACACTCTGGATATGCCTTGTTTTCATCCCTCTCCTCCTCCTCCTCCTCCCTCTCAGTTTCCCCTTCCCTTATGTGGCACTGCCTGTTGCCTAGGGGCATGTGCACAAACTCTCACAGTACTACAGTGGGTTACTACTCCTACTACGTGGCTTACTTTTGCGCTGTTCTAGCGACAGCAGTATCTTCCACTGGTGTGGGGCTGCTGCTGGTGGTTAAAGTATTCTTTGTTTTTTCTGTGGTGCTAGGAATAGGGACACAGCATGCAATTAGCTGACTTCTTCTTTTTCTGGGTGTTCCATATACTTGGAAATCTTTGTATTATTTGTATTTAGACTGTCACGTGCCCCAACAAGCCATATGGTTATTAAAACTGTTTATATGCTTTCTGCAATGGGCTGTTAAAACCCTGCTCACTAACACTGGTCACAGACATGAAAAACAGGCACTGCACCCACCTCACTAAATGGAAAATGGCTGTTAAAATTGTTGATATACTGCGCATGCACACCATAGCTCTGCACACTTGCGCTACAAGCTACATGGCATGCACTTATTGCTAGATGGGTGAGCTACACAAGCAATAATACCCAACAGGGTGGGCAGCAGCATTGAGCAATAGCAGACCACCCAGGGGTGTTATGAGGCCCGATGTCGCAGGCGGAGTGCCTTATAGCCCCCCTGGAAGGTCCGCTATTGCCCATACTGCCCACCCTGGAGGGTATTATTGTACTTAGAATATGGGCAACTTTATTTTAATGTTTAAAAAAAAATAATTTGTATGTAAAAGTGTTAAATCTCTTCATTATTTTATTTGTTTTGTAAAAAAAAAAAATAGTTCCTCTGGCTGCATTACAGTGTTTTTTTTTTTAACCTAGGGACTTTTGTCCTATTTGAGCTTCTGTAGTTGATGTTTTGGTAGTTGGTTGTCATGCTCACCCACACACACACATACACACCCACACACACACACACACACTTACACCGCTTTGGTTTACTGTCTGTTTTTATTCATCTATTCTTTTTTATGTATATATATATTTGTGTTTTCTGCCTGGATTGCTGTGCTAGGGAAGATGCAGCCCATACCTTGCGGGTGCCCAGAAGATGTGACACCCAGAAGTATAGTACGGCAGAACGGGAATGAGCGGCAGACCGCTACATTTCTTTTTTTTTATTTTAAATTACTGCTGAGGTTTGCCTTTGTTTTTTTATTTATTTACTGGGTGCTGTGCGTGAGCAGGACCAAGGGCAAGGAGCGGGTCATCTGCAGCAGCGTCGATCGGGATATGATCAGCAATGGTGGCGGTCAGCTGCAAATAATGTTTCTGTGAGTGGAAAAGTGAGCCTGCTAAAAGTATATTTATGCACACTCTGCTATTGTGTTCCTTTTTTGACTGGGTGACAGCAGGTACTCATATTCAGCAGAGCTATGTGCGAGCGTGTGAAGAAGGAAGCGTGAGCTCAATGAGGGTGTAAGATTTGAAGTACCAGCCACTGAGGGGAGGGGGCGGATCTGGAGGAGAGCTGCAGTGTAGAAGGCGCAGGAGCAAGTAGTCAGGAGCTGCCTATCTGACATAAGATATGGTGTTGCTAAATAAAAATAAAGAAAAAAAAAACAGTTTGCCAGGGACTGCATTGGACACTCGGTTGGGGGGCAGAGATGCAGGAGAACCGGGATGTAGCTGTCGGCTTTGAGCAGGAGCAAGTAGTCAGGAACCCACCTGACATAAGATGTGGTATTGCTAAATAAAAAATAAAAAACAGTTTGCCAGGGGACTGTGTCTGACACTGGGTTATCCGTCCTTGTCTTTGTGTATGCGTGGTGGGCTCACTCCGGTTGCTGTCACCGCTAAAGATGAAATAAAAATGGCGGCAGTTTGAAATTGTGTGCTCACTGCTTCAGCCAATGAGGAAGCAGGCATGGCACAAGGATACTTTTTGGGCATAAGGCACGTTTGAGCTTGGACTTTTATTTGGTGGTCATCTATTGAAAATAAATGCATGCCTGACCTTGGTTTCAGCCAGTCAGGATGCTTTATTTTTCAAGCCCATTTCTAATTATCTTTAATACATGCTCCTCTGGTCCCCTCCCACAGAATTACCACTTGGGGTGTCGAGAGAAGCTAAGGACTTTCACCCAGGACTGGGAGTGGTGGCAGTGAGGAGGCGGAAGGCAGATCCAGGTAAGCTCTACCCAAGAGGGGGGTTACATGTATGTTCTGTAACAGGCTGACAGTGCCCCAGCACCACTTGTCACAGATGTGCAAAATAGGTATTAGACCCTTCTTACTAAAAAAAAAATCACTATAAAGATTCCTTATATAGTTTCCGCAAATCTGCGGACACCATCTACTGCACAAAAATATGAGGCATGCTGACTGCTTACTGGGCTAGTATTGGAAGTCAGTGGCTGCTTAGCTATCCAGCACTGGAAATCGGAATGGGATGGCTCCAGTATAGATTCCAAGGCCTCTCCTAAGGCCTTCCTCTGGCTTAGACCTCCCTTTCTCTTCCTCCTCCTCCTCACTGATTGTCCCAGCCCTACAAAGCTCAAAAAGAAGCCTGCCATGCTCTGCACTTCAGCAGTGACCACCTATAAGGTGAACATGCCAGAAATGGTATATTTTATCTGCTTATATTTTATATGCTTTCTAAGGCAAACTATAGTTCTGAAATAGCCCTATCTTGTCCTTACAGATCTGCTCCCCCAGATGCTGATGAATTAAAGACTACAGCATCATCAAGTTGAAGGAACCCTGCTTGATGACAGTGTCCTGTGGGTGGTGGTTTGTGAGTTAAACCACAATTCAAATCTCTACCCATATCATAATGTTGTCTGGTTTACTGAGTCCCAGACAGCAAGCCAAAGTCTGAAATTTCAGTCCAGTGTTTGATGTGGTCTTCCGAATCAGACAAATCAAGCTCCGCCTTTCTATTTTTTTTATAGAACCAAACTTGCATCTCAAGTTACATGTAGATTTTGGAGAGTCAAAACATTAAAATTAAAACTGCTGCTCAAAATCATTGACGATAGTTCTTTTTTCTATTTATGCTATCCCCAGACTCACGCTGCTTCACTCTGCCTGCTGCCATTAATAAACTACTAGTTCTAGGGACGTGGATATGTTGTTCAATCCACATTTATTGGCAGGTTCCTTGCCACTTTAAATGTTGCCGGAAGATCTTCAAGCTAGCTCCTCCACCCACCCGGGTGGTAAAACCCTCGGTTCCGCCCCATGACACCAGATCTTCCTTACCACTTGGAAGCTCAGGTTCCCTCCTTAGCGCTCTGCGTTTTAGGCCTGGATCCAGATTCTTCGGTTAACCTGAAACTAATATTAAAGTTTACAAGACTTCGGTCTTTGTCTTCCCTCACAGCTACGATGGACAAATCGACTCCTGGCTTTCGTTGGTGCCCTTGTGGGCAGAAGATGTCCCGGACCGATCCGCACTCCATGTACGTCTACTGCCTGGGGCTTGGTCATGATTCGCAGGCTTGCGAAGTGTGCAGCTCCTTCTCGGCTTCGGTCTTGGAGAACCACGCTGCTCGACTTCTTCTTGGGTGCCCTGAAAAACAGTATCCACCGGTCAAGTGGAAGGAGGCCTGTTGGGCAGTGTCCGCGGCGGCGGGCTCCGCGGAACAGTTGGAGCAGATGATTGCCCTCGAAGAGGAGCGGCCCAGGCTGCTTCTTCTTCATCCTCGGCTGCGGCATTTATCCGCTGTCTTTGGGCTCCTCCTACACGACTTTGTTTGGGAGCTATGCCAGTCCCTCTCCACCAAGGGAAGAGGGCTATCGGGACATTCCAGTCAGTCCAAGAAGAAGGACTCAAAAGGTAAGTCCACCGTCGACGTTCGTGGGAGCGGGAGAGATCCCCTTCTCCGGACTGTCGACTTTCGACTTCGGTCGAGGTTGCGGCTAAGGCCGCTGGCTTCATGGTGTCCCTGTCAGGTCAGCAGGCCGAGACAACCATCGACGCGGTTGAGATTTTTCTCGACCCATTGGACGGTTTGTCGACTGGTGATGCCGACAACCCTACTTCACTGGTTCCCCGGTGATTACCGAGGACTTGCCTGTGCCTCCTGTGCTGGAGTCCGGTTAAGGTCCCTGAACCGAAGGAAGGACGGGTTTGCCCCGTTCCCTCTCTGACCCACCCTCGGAAACCCTCAAGGTCTCGGTCTCGGTCCTGTTCCAGGTCCAGCCAGTCCCACCGATGTCTCGGTCTCGGCACTGTGGAAAGCGCCGTCGCCGCTCATCCTCGTCGTCCTCTTCATAGGATAGGCTCTGGCGCAATTTGCGTCTGCTCTACAAGGATTTAATGTGGCAGCAGCTCTTATTGTCCGGGAATAAGCCGACTCTGTCACCTTCTCCAGCCATTAAGTGGCTGTCACCGGAGCAGCCGAAACAACCCCTCATAGTGGTCGAGGAGCCGACTCTGGCACCGGTTGTTTGGCCGAAGCCGGCTGCTCTGTCCATTGTGGTGGTACCCCCCGCCTCCACAACCAAAAACTTGGGCCCCAACCAAGGATTCTCGGTCGGGTCAGGGCTTGTTCCACAGGTTGTCGGTCACCCTCACTCCCGATCTACCTCGGCAGATGGAGGGTGGCTCAGGCACCCGGCAGCTGTTTGCAGACTCCTCGGAGTCTGATGACGACTCCTCCCTGTTCTCCAGGCCGCTTGACCTGGAGTCTGTGGGGGGTCAGTCGGTGGACGCGAGCCCATCCTCGTTTTTTTGTTTGTTTTGGCTCATCTCGGAGTCCACTGGGATGCAGCTCGAACCCGTTTCGAAATGGGCCAAGTATCCCCTCACGGAGATACTGGACCAAGGGGATTCCCCTACGGAGGCCTTTTCTGTGGCAAAAGCCATTGTTGGCCCGGCCCTGGAGTTGTGGCACGGCCAGCATCTTGTCCCGAGCCTTCGGCCAGGATGGCCCGAAAGTATGCAGTCCCTACTGGCTCACTCTCTGGTTTCTCAGAGCACCCTTCTGCGGAGGGGTTAGTGACCAACAGTGTTTTCGCGTTCGGGAATGCTCGGGATATGGAAAAACTGCCGATGAGGAATCAAGAAGCTGGATGGGCGGAAGGTTCACGCTCTTCCTCCTTAGGCCTTCGCCAGGCTAGCTCAGCACTTCTGATGGCACATTTCTCACACGCCTCATGGGCTCCTAGATGAGGTGATTCCTCATCTCCCAGCTGACCTTCAGGTGACAGTCAAGCAGGTGCAGGATCAGGAAAGACCCTTCTTCCTGTTCCTTGGCTAGCATTCTGGACTACCTGTGGTCCCTTTCTCAACTAGGGCTTTGGCCGATGACCCCTAAGGTGCACCTAGCAGCCATCTCTGCTTACCGGGCGTGGGCCAGCAAGCAGTCAGTGGCACAGGAGAAGGTGGTAGGGTGCTTTTTCAAAGACCTTGATCACATATCCCCTCCGGTGTGAGAACCTCCACCTCCATGGGATCTACTGCTGGTATTGGCTAAGCTCATGGGTAAGCCATTTGAACCGATGCATAGGTGTGACATCTCTCACCTGTTGTGGAAGACTGCCTTCTTGGTGGCTATTACGTCAGCCAGAAGGATGGGAGAGCTCCAAGCGCTTTCCACTGAGTCTCATATCTGGTCTTCCATAGGTACAAGGTTGTCCTGCGCCCCCACCCAAAATTCCTTCCGAAGATGGTGTCGGTGTTTCACCTTAACCAGGTGTTGACTCTGCCGGTGTTCTACCCCAGTCCCACCTCGGAGGCCAAATATAGGCTCCATGCTTTGGACCCTAGAAGAGCGCTCTCTTATTATAAGGAGCGGACGGCTGAAGGTCGGGGAGAGGTTTGCCAGCTGTTTGTCACCTACGCTGAAGCTGCACCTGGCAGACCTGCAGCCAAGCGGACGATAGGCAGGTGGGTCACCTCCTGCATAGATCTCTTTATAGGTTGGTGGGCATGGAGCCTCCCAAAGGGATAAGAGCTCATTCTACCGCCATGTACCTGCTGATGGCTGCTTCTGGGGACATCCCTATCAGGAAATCTGCAGGACTGCTACCTGGAAGTCAGTACACACCTTTATTTCCCATTACCACATTGACCTAGAGTCACGCCAGGATGCTGGTTTTGGTACCTCAGTTCTCCAGTCCTTATTCCCTAAGTAGGGGGTGCGTGCCTTGCCTCCCTCCTCCCGGAGAACTGGTAGGAGTCTGCCAATAAGTGTGGATTGAACAACATATCCACGTCCCTAGAAATACAGGTTACTCACCTGTAACAGGAGTTCTAGGGGTGGTATATGTTGTTCATCCACACGACCCACCCGACCTCCCCGGCCTCGATGCGCAACCTGGCTTCCCAGCTGGCTAGATTCAAGGCCATGGGCGGAGCTGAGGATTTTACCGCCTGGTGGGTGGGAGGAGCCAGCTTGAAGACCTTCTGGCAACATTTAAAGTGGCAAGGAACCTGCCAATAAGTGTGGATGAACAACATATACCACTCCTAGAACTCCTGTTACAGGTGAGTAACCTGTATTTATCCTCTTCCTCAGTGGAGGCACATCCTGCCAGGTCTGAGCATAAATAAAAGGACTTAGTTTGGGGAATCAAAACACATCCAGAGCATTCAGGAGGAGCCTGGGGCAGGTTTTCCCATTGATGGATATAGGAGTAGCAGGGCCAGCTGTAACTCTGGAGCATCACAGTTCTTGAAACCTCTGCTGTCTCTGTCCTCTGTCTCAGCATGCTTGAACTCTGTGCATACATGTGGTTCATCAGGCATTGGGCACGGGCTGAGGTAACCAAGCTGCCCTTCCTAGAGGTGTAGGGTGTCCTGCAGGATGCTTGCCCCTTAATCCTGTGCTGGCCCATTATGAATCTTCATGTGTTCAGGGTGAAAACCTAGAACTTCTGCATGGTAAGTGACCCCTATAACATAATATCATGATGAACAGAATGACCATAAAATTTTATACATGCCTTTTTTTCACAAAAATTGTCTCAGTATATCTCTGTTGTGAGCTATATCTTGGTGAGAAACTTTTTAAGTATTTATATTTTAAGAACCTATGAAGCATTCCTTGAATTTAATAGATATGTTAAGGGTATTGTCTGTTTATAATCTGTCAGAGATTTAAATAACATGCTGTTATGTTAGCGTTGTATTGATGCTATGGCAGAGCAGATCTATAAAATATAAAGCAATTTACCTCGGAATGAATCCATCCATTGTTAGGAAATGGGATTTTATTGTTGCGCTCTCGTTTTCCTGACATAGCAGGAAAACTAGTTGTTGATTTTGAAGAGATTAAACTGGTCCAGAATTACCAAGCCTGATTTAAAGTGCACCGACTCAACATCTATTATGGCAAAGTGAGTATTTTTTTTTTAAATTTAAAAGGGCTCCTGAGGTTATTATTTGCCACCATACGAAAATGAATTGTGACAATAAAGGCCCTGATTACAAGCCTTCCAGGCCATCCCACTGTGACAATTAGCTCCCAGTTGTTAAACCGCTTATTTATTAGCGCATTAAGGGCTTGTGCTGTCTTGACTTGGAACTAGGAATGGATTATTACTGAGGTTGGTTACAAACACAATGGAACCACAATAAAGTGTTTTTTATCTGGCACCATAGATTTTAATGTAATTGACTTCGGCTGTGGTAAACTCCAGGAGAGTTATTAAAGTACCTGCAACAGGTTACAAGTTTATGAACTCTACAGCAAAGTAACCTGTTAACTGTTGGGATTTCATGCAGCAATGTGGGTATTTCAGTTTTGGATACCGTGGACAGAAGTAGGATGGTCAGGGATATCAGGAATCTGTGTCAGTATGAGAAATTCAAGCTCAGATCAGGTCGGAATTTTTCCAAGCTTCTGAGTTTTGGGGACAGTGTTTCCTCACTTCACATCATCTCTTCAGTTTGTTGCAGCTCATGAGACTGTAGGTGAATTATATACGTTCTGCATCAAGAAGTAAGAATAGTCATGACACCCATGAATACAATATCAAAATAATGCAATTTGACCATGTTACATGAACCACTAGAGATGTTGCAGAGGTTTACTTAATCAGCAAAGTTCTGTGAAGTGGCCAAATTCTCCATCACAAGCAATCTGCAAAGTTCCACTTAGTCCAGACTTTGCACTTCCCACTTTGCAACCAGTTTTCTTGGTTAAGTGACATGTTTTCACAGAAACTTCACAGAAACTTCTATGGTGAATTTGCATGGCTTCTGTTTTGCCATTTAAATTGTAGTAGATCTCTCCTTTCTCAAAAGTAAGCACACTATTGAAAGCATTTTAAAATGATGTATTCATATTAGTAAGTGCAGTAGTTTTGTGTGTATTGCCAGATTTACATATTCTACCTAGCAACTGCCTAATTACAGGAAACTAAAACCTTTTTCCAAAAAAAAAAAACTTTTACCATTTTATAAGTGTAATAACTCACTCCAGGGCAGATTTCTTGACAATGAATGCACTTTCTGGGTACATAAGTTCATAAGTAGAGGTATTAAGTCAAGCGGCTACAAGAGCCATGTCAGATTTGCCACTATATCAGTGGTAATATTCCCTGGTTTCATCTCCCATATGTTTGTCTAATAAATTTTTAAAGGAAGTCGTACTAGGTGCTTCAACCACCCCGAATGGAAGTGCATTCCATACATCCACCACCCTTCGATTAAATCACAATTCCCTCCTATTGGTTTTATATAATTCTCCATTTAATTGATGTTGGTATGCTCTAGTTACCCTTCCATTATCTTTTTTTTTTTAATTTAGGCCGGCAGATTCCCAAATTACCCCACTCTTATGAGCCTTATACACGTAACATAAATCCCCTCTAATTTTCCTATAAGCTAAAGAGTGCAAGCCCATGTCCTGTAGTCTGTCGTCATAGGGTTTACTTTTTACTGATTTGATTTTCTTAGTAAACTTTTCTTCTGCCTCCATTAACCTTGTGCAGCCTATACTTGGGGGGTAAAAGGCACCATACTCCAGCACTGGTCTGACTAGAGATCTATACAAGGGCACCAACACATCCCTCCTCCTACTTCTTATATTTCTTAAGAGGTTACCCATTATCCTATTAGCTCTTTTATTACTTCTTTTATGCATGTCAAAACTTAATTTATTCGTGATTATCATCCCGATCCTTTTCATTAACAGTGCTGGATATAATTTTGTTGTTGTTTATTTTATACTGTGCACAGGGATTATTAAAGCTGAAGTGATAACCCTGCACTTGGTCTCATTGAATTGTACTTTGTGCCTGTTCGCCCATAACTCTAGATCTTTAAGTTGTTTTTGAAAGCTATTGACGGAATCAGCATCATTCACAATTGCCCCACTTTTGTGTCATCTGCATACTTCCGTAACCAGGCCCCACCAGATACTTGCATACTTGATACAAACGTGGCAAACAACAGGGGCCCCAGCATTGATCCCCGAGGGACCCCACTAGAAACCCTCCCCCAACTAGACAGGTGACCTCTAACCTGAACCCTTTGGCACATTGAAAGGTCTCAGTTCAGCCAAGGCATTCATTAAAGGGGAACTCTCAGCTCCCCTGCAGTAATGCTGTGGGGACCTAGAGGTCCTGATTACACAAAACAACTAAAAATAAAAATGTTTAAGGCACCTACTGTTTTGCAGTATTAATTTTTATCTGGTTGATCCTTCTACCCTCTGCCCATCATGCCAGAGAACTAGTACTCCCAGTGGCCCCTGTGGCCAGTCCTCTGATGACACGAACACTGTTCTTAACTGTGAGGGATGTCTATGTACCTGCACATTTTACTTCAATACTAAAAATGTAAAGCGGTGCATTTTCTCTCATATATTCTTCTGATACCAGTCGCGCTTAGCTAGTGCAGTCAGTACCAGCAGAATAAGTGCAAAAATGCACTGCTTTACATTGTTACTACAATATCTTACTACATTTACAGTTCCTCAGCAGGGCCACCAGGGAGAATCTGTTCAGCAATACTGCAAAATATCTGAAAATATCTGTCCACGTCTGTGGCTGCAGCTGTATCTAATAATTGACTCTGCATATCCACAAACTCACTATGTGACATTAAATAAGAGACTGGACCTCAGTGGTTTCTGTGCTCCTAGATGTAAAATTGGGTAAAATCTAGTCCCCACTGAAAATGAGATGTTGCATCCCAGTTGGGCTATCCTAGGTAAATGCATTGTTAAATGCAAGGAGATTACTGTGGCACTAAGCAGTGCGGCTTCTGCTTGGCACACTCACAACCCAGGTTTGTTCCTTAAGTCTGGGTCAATAAGAGAAGAGACCAGCCATGATGGTGACAGAACGTCTGCTAGGATGCTGTCCTCCCAAGGATGGGTTGAGCAATGCCCCACTCTGGAGTGACTTCTAGTGGTTAGCTATGTAGGGGGAACTAGCACAACTTTGGTAACCACAAGCAGCTATGCACCACCCTTATGATGTTCTGGACATGTGCATGCCCTGTGTTGGGGAAGAGGGAGGAGAAAAACAGGAAATGGTGAAGCCTCACTCAAGTATGCCAGATGATGGCCATCAACCTCCCCTTTCCCGTGATACCTGGACACTCAGTAAGTCTTTGTTGACTTACTGGCCACTGTCTCCAAAGACTGCATTCCTTCCTTTCCTTCTGGTGGCCGGCCACAGGAGGGGACCCTGCAGCAGAATTGCACCAAGTTATGGTGGGGTGGACTTTCCATTGACCTTGACCTTGATGCTGGTAGCGGGAGGTGAGTCTGGTAGGCGGGGGGACCCTAGGAGGCCTGAAGGATAGGGGTGCATGGGGGGAATGTAGAGAAAAAAACAATAAGAGCTTCAATATGCATGCTTGTTTATCTGTGGGGAATTTAATTATACGTTTTATAGTGTTTATGTTTACTAAATTTGTAGTTGTATTTATTGATGGACAGACAAGCAGTAGCAGTAAAACAGCTAATACGGTATTGTTAGGATCATTTTGTGCTGCTGTTTTACTGCTCATCTTACTTTTGTTGCCTTTTCTTCTGCATTTTTAACTTTACTGTTTTGTTTTTAACAAACTTCCATTTTAGGCATGTTTTTAATTGAAATGTATGTTCTCCAGTCCCATTTTCCTTTTTGTTAATCATCTTGTCTTTTCCTTTTTCATATTGTGCACCTCTGAGTGCCTTTTTTTTCTTCGGAGTTAACTGGTCTGTTTTTGTATGTCATGCTTTTATTCGCTGTTCTGTTTAGTTGCCCTCTGTCTCTTTCTGCTCTCCTTTAACGTTTTCATATTCTTGGGCTTCTTTTCCTTTTCCCCTGCCAGCTGTTACCTCTCGTACGTCTCCAAGCCCTTTTCTTATTTCAAAGGCATCACAGTGCCTAGTTTTTGTTTCGTCTGTATGCATGATGTGACACCACAAAAAGTATCTACTGTAGTACTAATGAATTATTTAATACAAAATGTTCCATTTTAAGAAAATGCACTTTTTCTCAAACTTCAGAATTTCTTCTCCAGCTAGGTAATTATCTTTGCAAAAGGGGGATGTTGGTATCCTTTCTCTAATGTAATTAAACCTTCATCTTGCGCTCTCATATACTGTACACCTAATTTTTCCTCTCATATCTGTGACAGTTCCCTAACAACTTCTTCAAAGTGTGTGAACATTTGGTATAATGCCATACATTAATCAGTAGAATCCCCCAATAGTTTTAAAATACTGATTTATAAAAAAAATTAAAACTTGATGTTGTTTGTGGCTGGCGGTTTAATTTTATGATGGTAGAACTATTGATTTTCTTTGTTCTGTTCATTGCTTTTTAACAGAAAATCAATATAGAAATATGCCATTGTAAATAGGAAGAGCAGTGCCTCAAATATGTGCAAAGCACTTAGAAGACACCAGTTTCAAAGTGAGGCGTGCCAGCTGTTTGTCACTTATACTGAACCCCCCTAGTCAGACCAGCAGTGAAGCAGACAATTGTCTGATGGATAACCTCCAACTACAGGCTAGTCAGTCTCACTTCAGTGGTGGGAAATTAATGGAAACTCTGCTAATGGAATGGCTGGTAGAGTTTCTTGAATCCAGTGGTCTTGAAGATCTCAGGCAGCATGGATTCACCGAGGGTGGATCATGCCAAAAGAATCTGATTGATTTCTCGAACTGGGTAACCAATGAAATAGATCGGAGAGGGCAATGGAGATGGCCTATCTAGACTTTAGTAAGGCCTTCAACACTGTGTTGTCACAGGAGGCTGATTAAAATTGAGCAACCTTTGGGTAGGATCCAAAGTGGTGAACTGGGTTAAAAACTGGTTAACAGATAGGTGTCAGAGGGTGTGGCTTAACAACACTCACTCTAATGAAGGGAAAGTGACCAGTGGGGTGCTGCAGGGCTCAGTACTGGGCTCTGTCCACTTCAGTAGCTTCATTAGTGACACTGTAGAAGAACTGGAAGGGAAGGTATGCCTTTGCTTACTTACCTATAGCCATAGTTCTACTACTAGTATTCAAGTTAACATTGACATGACCCACGCTACCTTCTCTGGGAAGGCTTGCCTCAAATTCCTATTCCAGCATGCATATCTGAGTGCAGTTGTGGTAAACCCTGAGGACCACATAATTAGGTGGTAGAAGGAGGCAAGCTTAAAGATTGTTCTGTTGACCGAGTATGCTCATTGGAAAGCTGCCTAAGTGTGGATGTGAACTGAACACTAGTAGTAGAACTATGGTTACAGGTATGTAACCTCTGTTTTTGCTCAACTCTGTTGATGTTCCTATGTTCCAGTTTATACTTGCGATTATACTTGGGATTAAGGCAGAAGCAGACCTTAGGGCCCATCATGACTGTGGTCGTAAGATCTTCTTCAAGGATGTTTCTTCCATTAGGCCACACCTTTGGAACTATACCCATGTCAGTACTAGGACCACATAGAAACGTTTGCTAGCCAGGGGCCATCCACAACAATGTCATGCAACAGAATCTATATAAATGTAGGTGGTCTCATCACTCCTCAGTTCTTTTCCCGCCAATGATCATCCTTGTCGGACCTGCTGTTAGAAACGTCATCTTCTTGCCATTGCCATTTATCTTTTATTTGCTTTACAGTGTTTTTTGTCATCTCTGCATGCAGCTAAAATGTAAAGATGCTTTCTTTTGGTACTGTAAGTGTGGAGATAAAATTTACAGAGAAGACACGCATGAGGTCTCTGTGTGTTGTTTGGGTCTATTTCACAACTTGAGAACTTGTGACATCTGCCAGAGCTTTAGCCATGCCACAATGTGATGCCACAAGAAAGTGCTAGAACATTTCCTTCTGTTGAAAACCTTAGCAGCCTTTGCGAAGGAACAAGGTCCAAAAGCTGTGTTGCTGTCCACGTTGGTCAAGCCGCGGCCCACAAAGTGGGAGGGCTGGGACAGGGAGTGGTCAGCGTCAGGGCCCTCCTCATCACTAGGCCATAAGAACAAGCATAGAGATCAAGAGAAGCCTGCTTCCCCAGCAAGATCCCAGTCATCATTGAAACAAGATGATCCTACAGCGTCATTGACTGCTCTGGTGGCGTTGATGACAGCCCCCCTCCCAACTGGTCAGGGCTTGGCTCAGGCACTGCTGTACCTACTATGGATGGTACAATGCCATCATCGTTGGGTCAAGGCCTGTTGTCAACCAGTGTAGTCACAACCCCCTGTCCAGGACACTGTCAATGCCAAAACAGTGCTAGCTTCCGACATGATATGACACATTTCTTTCTGGCTTGCCCGTGCAGACTCTTATTCTGTTGATGGGGCTCACTAGCTGTCAATCCCCATCGATGACATTTTTCAGCACACAGCAAATTGCTTCTTCTCAGCCGACGCCAATGTCACTGGTGTGCTCAGTGACTCCTGTCATTGACAGAGATGCTGACAGCAAGGTTGAATATAATCCTGACCTCATGATGAAGGAGGATTATGAAGAGGAGAGGGATATGAATCAAGCAAGGCAATGCAATTTTATTTATATGGCACCAAATTCAGAGGACTCTGGGTGTCCCACAAAAGCAAAACAGATTAATAAAAAGTACAATATAACAATAAATGAAACAGATAATAAATAAGCACAATCATAATGTTAAAGTGATTTACCCACATTTTTCAATTGTGATATCACTTGTATTTTTAGATATCTTATGCTGGTGAAAGTAAATCCTTTCCATATTTACAGTTCAATGTTGCATCTGTCATGGGTGGAAGAGATCATAATTTGGCCCGACAAAGTGTGCCATCAATCCCTCTCCACTTACTTCCTCTGGCAAGCCCCTGTGCTCGCCATAATGATGAAGCAAGGGAGGGCATAGGCAGAGCCCTGTTAAAATCATTGGGGCTGAATTTCATTACTGTTTAATGCATATTGATGGCCAGCTGAAGATTAAAGAAGGACACTGATTGACTAACAAAGCGCTACTAGTCGATCAGTGGCCTTATCTATCCAGCTGGCCATCGTATATTAAATGTAATAAATTCAGTCCCATTACTTCAGTGGGCCTAAGTATCCCCGCGCCTACCTTGATTCACATCATTATGTGCTGAGCATGGGGCGTACAGATTAATTGGGAAGCAGAAGGTATCAGCTAGCTACCTTGTCAGAGCCAAATTACGATCCCTTCCACCGAAGAACAGATGCAACACTGCATTGTAAAAATGGAAAGGATTTACTTTCATCAGCATAAGGTATCTAAAATCATAAGTGATGGTGTAAACTGAGGAAATCATGTTAAGAAAGTAACAGCATCATGCCCCAAAACAGGTGATAAATAGGTAGGTTATAAGGTTAGATTTAAAAATGGTCATAGAAGCAGCACCTTTCACAGTATACCAAAGTTCAGTTCTACCGTCTCCTCCTGCAGTGAGGATTCAGTGGTGCATACCCCCAGGTCTCCTCCTGATGACCCTACTTCTCAGTCCATGATGCAGTAGATGCAACGTGCAATGGGCTTTGCTGTTGTGGAGGAAGACCCCACAAAAAGGAATCTTATTAAGTTTCTGGAGGTCCCCTTTTACTCCCTGCATTTTTATTCCACCAGTATATCCTGCATTGGAGGATGCCACATTTGCTGAATGTACAGACCAAACTCACTGCCTGCAGTACCCAGAAAGGCTGATTAGCAGTGTCCAGCCAAGAATGAGTTACTTAAAATGTCAGTATCTGGTGCTGAGAATGACAAATGTTTGCTCTGCTCAGCCTATGATGTATCTGATGCCTCTGCCAGGGTCGCTGCTTCTGACATTTGTATGAGGTGATATTCTTGGCACAGGGTTCATGGTTTTGCAATTGATGTGCAAAAAGCAGTTTTAAATGCCCTTTGAGATGGACAAAATTGTTTGGTTATGATGCAGAAGATACCCTAAGAGGTCTTCAGACATCCAGTATGACTCTAATGTCAATTAAGTCCCTGTATGCCACTCCAGTTAGGGGTCATGGGAGGGCTTCTATCACAGCCTGCTGCAAGAGGTGGTCAAGCTTACCATCAGCAAGGCAGAGGTAGGGGAGGTGACACCCTGCCATGTCCCCTTCCTCCAGGTCCCAAAAAGCACCCAAAACAATAGGCATCAGTGGCACTGGCACCACTGGTTCTGCATGACTATTTACAGGATATACTCCCACTCCAAAAGTTATATCAAGGAGTGGATGTAGAGGGGCAGACTCTCCCTGTATTTGAAGCAATAAAGGGACATTGTAACGTTGCAAGCTATCATTCCCCTATCATAAACAGGGACTGACTTTGCTTCCTGCACATGATAGAGGCAAACCGTCATATCATGATCAGACAAGTTCACAGGCAATACCTCCGCTTTGCCCTAGAGAGGAATACTACCAGTTCTGAGTCTTGCCCTCATGCTTGACTTCTGCGCCGTGGGTCTTTACCAACTGCTTGGCAGTAGTGGCAGCAGCTCTTCAAAGGGAAGGCCTGTATGTCTTTCCCTACCTGGATGACTGGCTGTTGGAGGCCAGTTCCAGGGAATGTCTCCTACATACATTGTCTTGGACAAAGCACTTATTTGAGGCTTTGGAGGTCACAGTATTTGTGCCAAAGACTGTGATGACTCCCTGGCAATGACTATAGTACATAGGAGCAGTTTTGACATAGAGAACGGTTATGCTTTTCTGCCACAGAACAGGACAGAAAACCCGATTTCCTCAGCACAGCTTGTTTATAGGAGTCTCCTAAGTCTCCTGGTTACAGTCAGGGGGATGATGCCACTGGTCAGTTTTTATATGAGAGTCCCTCAGTGGACACTGAAGGTCTGGTGGTCAATGAAAATATTGTCATGGGATCTGCCCTACAGCATACATATATCAGCTAGACATCTTCCAGATCTCCAAAACATCTTAGCAAATGAGTTAAACAGGTCACAGTTCAAAATTCACAAATAAAGCTGGCCCGGTGGCACTGAGGGTTGAGGCGCTGGACCACACACCTCGCACCATGCCTGCGACCCGGGTTCAGTGACGGACTTGGGTCACTGGGGGGTTGGCCGGGGGGGGAGAGGAATCGAGTGCCCAATGGCTGCTCTCCCTCTCCGGGGAGGGTTGCAAGCTAGCCCCACCACGTTACTGCCATCTCCTGGGTGAACCTGGGTACTGGCTGTGCAGTTGGGGAAGCAGAGAATGAAAGGGAGGGGCTGACGTCGGCCAAGGGCCCTGAGCAGAGACACATCTCAGTGCGCCTCTGCCTCATTGGTCCTCCTCGAGTGCTGACATCAGCAGGGAGAGGGCACAGAACAAAGGAAAGACACCCCACAGCTGGTCCAGGTGACGAGGCACCGCACTGCACTTCCGCGAAGGAACTGAGGGCAGACTGTGCTGTACACACACTCTCCTGAGGATCGGAGGAGGTAAGGGGGAATCCTCCTTTGCCCCACCCGGGGGATTAACTGGGTCTCTAGAAATGAATGGAGTGGTGTACTGTAGGAGCTGACGCCTTAGCCCTAGCGGTAGAATGTGAGTGCTTGTAGGCTCCGAGAGAGTGAACCATTTGGGGGAGAGAGAGGAGCAAAAACAGAAAGTAAAAAAAAAAAAAAAAAAATTCACAAATAGGAACTGTTGACCTCCATGGTAAATGACCTCCTTGCAAAGACCTTTTTATGTCCCCACACAATGCAGAACTGCGCATTTCTGCTTGCTCATTCTGGGGCTTGGAGTTTTCTGGTGAGATGAGTTGCCCTTCTTTTGGAAAGGGGACTTCATATCTGCATTTCCCTCGTTCCACTAATACAGAGTGCTGCTCAGGTTGTGCAGGAAGAGTGTCACTCTCAGCCTCATTGGTCCATTATGGCCTAAGGTTGCTGATATGCTGGTTGTGGCTAGAAGGCCTTCTACCAAACATACCTATTCCATGAAATGGAATCGGTTCACTTTGTAGGCTGCTTCCTGGAATTTGGACCCATTTACATGTTCTACAACTGTAATGCTGGAAAACTTGCTGTCACTGTCAGACAGTGGTCTACAGTGTTCCTCACTTAAGGTGCATTTGGTCTCTATATCAGCTTTTTGTGCCTCTATTGATAGTTGTACAGTCATCCAGTTAGAGGTGTCCCACACTTTTCTGCAAGGTATTTTGTATATGAAACCTCCTATCTGCAATTCAGTCCTGCTTGGGACTTAAATTATGTACTTGAGAAACTGATGTTGGCTCCTTTTGAGCCTGCAACAAATGCAGTTTACATTTCCTGTCTTGGAAAATGCTATGTTTGGTTGCAGTCAGTTCTGCTCAAAGGATGTCATATCAATAGGCTCTAATGTGTAAGCCTTCTTATTTAATTTTTCACAAAGGCAGAGTTTCCTTGCATAATGTGCTGGCTTTGGGCTTACTGCATGGCAAAGCCTATTGTCCTGAACATATATATCAGACTGTACAAGCCTCCCAGTGGCCTTTGGGACTCATTCCAAAGGTCTGGTCTAATGGGTGAGATATTCTTGAAGAAGATAGAACAGTTACATACTTAACATAACAGTAGATCTTCAAGAGAATCTTTTCCATTAGGCCATGCTATCCCTCCCTTCATCCCCCCTTCTGTTTCATTGAGGATTGTGCCAGATATTGTGCCTGGTCATAATCCATGGCTATTATATCCAGCACCATTTCTTGACTCATATGCTTAGTGCTGGTCTGATCTCCTGTTTTTTTGTGCTTGGAGGTCCTCCAAGTCTTATCTCCAGTGGGGCACTGAGGAATGATGGGGCCACCCATGTTTATGTAGATGCTGATGCATGATGTCATCATGGGCAGCCCCTGGCTAGCAAAAGTTCCAGTGTGGTCCTAGTGCTGATGCAGGTATAGTTTCAAAGGTGTGGCCTAATAGAAGAGATTCTCTCAAAGATCTATTGTTACTGTGAGAACTTGTGATGGATCTCTCTGACATGCTGGTGACCCAGGTTTGTGCTCCAAGCCTGGGACATCAAGTATGGGTACTGCAGAGAGAGCTCAAGAGTGTACAGTGGATACTTTCCTCCTAGGGGAATGGGATCTGTCAATTTGCTCTTATAGTGGCTGTTAGTGGTGGAGGACTCGGGTCACTGGGGGTCGGCCGGGAGTGCCTGATGGCTGCTCTCCCTCTCTGGGGAGGGTTGCAAGCTAGCTCCGCCGCGTTACTGCCATCTCCTGGGTGAACCTGGGTACTGGCTGTGTGGTTGGAGAAGCAGAGAATGAAAGGGAGGGGCTGACGTCGGCCAAAGGCCCTGAGCAGAGACTCATCTCAGTGCGCCTCTGCCTCATTGACTCTCCTCGAGCGCCGACGTCATCAGGGGGAAGGCGCAGAACAAAGGAAAGACACCCCACAGCTGGTCTGGGTGACGAGACACCGCACCGCACTTGACCATGTGCCATTGACCATGTGGGTGACCACACATTGTCAGGTACCCCTGGCCAGCTGTGAGTGTACTCGCGGTTGTGGGAGAAGGGCTGGGATAAAAGTTGTGGACTTGCTGCACTGGTGTACTGGCTGATGGCCCTCATCATCCCCACAACAGCAAGACAAAGCAAACTTTATTTATAAAGTGCTAATTCCCACGGGCTCTGAGCACTGTACAATATATAAAACAATACTACAGCATATACAGCCAAAGGAACAACCACAATCAGCATTTAAGCACAATCAAGCTATAAAAGAAAATAACTGTAATAAATAAAAAAGGCAAAGGCTTTCCCACTGGCACAGCTGTAGCACTACTGCTTGCGACTCCAGCAACCCAGGTTCAGGATTGACCCTGGGTTGCTGGAGGGTTGGCCAGGGGAGGATGGTCGAGGGTCCCATGGATGCTCACCTCCTCAGGGGAGGAGGGTTCCTGGTCTCCAGTTGTTGCACTGTCACCTGAGTGACCCTGGGTGGCAGTGTATGCGACAGACCAACATTCAGGGAGGGAAGCATTGGCACTCTGATGTCGAGACGTCAGGTCACCTCGCCCGATGATCGTGGGATGGGGACTGGAAAACAAGGAAAAACACTGACCACACAAGATGCTGCCAACCGCTCCACTGCATATCCTGCACTTCTGACTGGGCTTACTGTCCCTCACCAAAGCTTATCTCTGCCAGGGGCAATGGACACTTCCCGGGTGGCCCTTTCCACAGTGGGGGGGGCATCCACAGGGGAACATGGGAGACACAGCAAGTCCCAGGGAATGTGGGTGGCGGGGCTGGACGGAGCGGCAGGGCTGAATGGGGTTGGTCGGAGCGGGGAACATAGTATAGTAAATAAAAAAAAAATAATAAGGGCGGAATAATTACAGTAAATTACTAATAAAAAGATCTAGAAAATTATGTCAGGAATGCTAGGATAAACCAAAAGCTGCTGTAAAGAGATGAGACTTCAGGCCCCTTTTGAAGGCCTCCAGTGAGGCAGCCTTCCAGTATACTATCAGGACCCCTCCAGCTGTCACCAAGGTATTTATATGCAGTCCTTCCTCTAGGTCAAGGGAGGTCCCCGACAGAAACAAGACGGCAATGGAGGAGTCAGGAATATGGAGGTGCACCTTTACTAGGCCAGAGGAGGCCCCTGGCAGGGACAAACCAGTCCCTGGATTCTGGAGTTATTGGATGTCAGGGTAGTATTCAATGGATGCTGGAGTTATTGTAAGTCAGGTGATTGGCATAGTGGGTTGGAAGGACAGCTGTGGGGCCCAAAGGAAAGGGGTGCTGGTGGGCGATGCAAGGTAGCAAAAAAACACTAACAACTATGTTAAGATAATGTTAGGTTTGTTATGCAATAACAACATCAGGGTATTCAAAGTTAGGGTTGAAAATCCACCATATGCTGAGCGTAATGTTCAGATATATTTGTTACATCGACTGCTTCAGTCCTAAATAAGCAGTGCAGTATTCCTAGACATTGCAACAGGAGTGTCTGACAACTCACTATTTTTAATAGATGTTTGTTGTAAAACCCTCTTGCTAACATTACATTTCCTGATTGGAGGGAGTTGTTTGATACCAATCCTTATGTTGTTATTAGTTTGTATAATTAATTTCCCTAGTTTCTACAGTATTGAATAGGTTTGTGCAGATGAATGGGCACTAGATAATGGCCATTCGTTTAATCACTGCTCAGATTTAGAAGTCGGGTATTAATGGCAACAGAAAGCCATTGCTATCAATACAATGAATGGATGGATTTTCAGTGTTATCTAGTGGTTAGAGCACTGGCTTGGAAACTGAGATATCATGGGCTCAAACCCCACTAGAGCTAAATACTCACTGTGTGACTGAGAAAGTCACTTAGCCTCCCCGTGCTCCAGTCCTTCCAGCTGTAGAAATCTGTACAAGCAGGACCTCACTGGAACTGAGATGTTGCATTTCAGCTGGTCTTTCCTGGGTAAATAAATTTTAAATTGTTGATAGCTAGATAGATAGACAGACATATACAATATAATAATATACATTTTTTGGCTATCATCTTCAGGGCTCAAAATTCCCTGCTATTTGGTGTTCCATGCATACCAAAAATCATGCACGGAACACCAAATACTGAGTGCTGGTAACCCGCACTGAATGCCATTCCTCTCACTAGTGTTTTGAGTGACTGCTGCCTGGTTATGTCAGAACGCGTGTACCTCACATTTTTGTTTTCTCCCTTTTCATGCCTTTCCTTGCAGTTTTCAGCCTTTTTCGTGTCATTTTCCTTACTGATTTCCTGTATCTACCAGCAACCGGCTTCCAGAGAAATCTGCGAGAGTGCTCTCATTCTCACCCCCTCTTGCTGCCCAGTCGTTAACTTTAACTCAACCAGGTTACTGTATAGCCAAGCAGAAAGAGGAACTCCGCTCTATTAACTGCAGTCTCGTTCCGGTATCTTAGTGCGATTGGTATCAGCATTGCCAATAGGCTGTATGTAGAAATGAGTGAAAACACACTCCTTGCCTTCATAGGTTTTGCAGTGGCAGATAAATGATGGGCACATCTCCTTCAGGTCGGACTGTAGGCCAGCTAAAGAATATACTGCCTAAAAAGTTAGGGAAACATTTTGACTTAGCAAGCAGGGGATAGAAAGATAGGAAGATAGCTTGAAAGAACTGTGTTTAAAAAGTGTATTAGGGCAATGGGCTCACTTGCACTTTGCTTGTTTAATTGCCTAACTGAAAAGTAACTCACAAGCACACACGGTTTATTAAAACAATCTGTCAGGTGTTGCCAAAAAAATAAATAAATAATGGCGGGGGGGGGCATGATCTGTTTTAGTTGTAGTGCTAGTCTCTATGCATTAGGATTCTACTGTTGCTAACTCCCAGACTAATTGAGATTATGGAAAATATGATAAAATGTCTCATATTAAAAAAAAAAATGTTGACAGATCAAGTGCTAAATCGCCTGCTTTACTGCTAAATGTTATGGGCTGCAGCTGGCTTTTCTCTCATACTCTGGTCATTGTTCTTCAAACTTCCCATCAGTGCCAGTGGGTTATTGTAAGCCTGGCCTGTCCAGTGCCCCAGCAATCAATTTACAGAAAAGCGATTGGTGGTTTCATTAAAGAAAAAGAAAAAAAAATAGATTAAGTACAAAGTTACCACAAAAATTGTTAAAGAGCAACTCTGCATTTCAACATGTACTTTTATAAATAATGTTTCAGCTATTATAATTTACTAGAGAATATTTTTTATTTTTATTTTAATTGCTCCTTTTCAAGGTTTACAGCACTTGGTAGAAGTCTGTCTAAACTCTGTATTAAAAAGCACTTGTCTCTCTCCCGTGTTAATCTCACAATACTTTTGTTTATGACATCATAGTGCTCAGCATGGGAACAGACTGTTGATGTCATAAAACAGCAATTGTGTGGTTAGCAGGGGAGAGTCAGATACATTTTGAAAGACTTGGTGAAATAAGTGCCGGATTACCTATAGTGTTTAGTAGACCAACAGCAGGGGAAAGTGAAAAAAACCAAAAGATAACTAGAAAACAATAAAGTTAAACCATAATTGGTGTAAATCTAGTGTTCCTTAAGCTTTTTATTATAACAGAGTTGCCCTTTAACATTTCTCAGTGTGTAATAGGTACAAAAGGTTGTATACAAAAAGAAGGGTTTGTATACCTGTTTTCAAGATGGAATACCAAACCTTGGGTAATGGTATTCCACATGGAACACCACTTTTTAAAATGAAGTTCTAGCCCTGATCTTTCATATAAAACATATCTCAAAGTACTATACAATTGAAACAAAACCAGGAAATGCGACCGACAAAGTAATAAAGGGAAAAGAAGAATTTAGGAGAAGACAATATATGGTTAGGGGTTATTCTCCACGGAAAACAGAGGCTTTCCAAATCTTGTTGTTGTAGGACAGTTCAAAGGTCAAAAAAGTTGTACTATCGTTCTGATGTCACATTGATAGTACAACACATTTCCAGCCTTGATTTGCCTCCTGATTGGCTCACTTGAGGTGGGTCTAATGAAAAAAAAATTGTGGAAACATGGTGGCATGATTTAGCGAGCACCGAGTAGTGGACCCGCTAGTTTTGACACGAAGAGCCACACGTGACTCAGTGTCACAAAAGTGAACTTTTTTTTACTTCATCTTAAAAATTAACAATGCTGGAGTGGGACATTGAAAACAGAAGCTGGAGTGAGCGGGAGTTGGGAGAAGCTGGACCAAGAGACAGTGGCACCAGATAACACAGAAGGTAACAAGGAACTAAAAAAAAAAATACAAAAAATAAATAAGCCCTAAACATGTACTATATAAAATGGTGGATGGGTGACCATCCACATCTAAGGCTGTGTTTCCATCTTAGGTGTTGATGACATCATGGAGACTTCTCGAGCTTCGCTCTTGATGTCTCTATGATGTCATCAGCACCCTCTATGGAAACACAGTCTTCTTGTGGACAGTCACTCATCCACTATTCTGTATATTGGCATATACAGTAGAGGAAAGTGTACGTACTGTATCAAGCACTGGGTGGACTAAGGCAGCAAGAGCAAGCAGTACTAGCTGGAATTGTTGGCAGTTAGAAAACCAAAAATGGCAGATAGGCAGAAGTTATAGTAGGGAGAAAAACGTGAAGGAAAAAAATGATAATTGAAGGCCAGGGAAAAAAGATTGGTTATACATTTTAGGCAAGACTTGAAGAAGGTAGTTTGGATGATTAGGTAAAGAAAGCTAGGTCAACTGTTCCAGATGGCAGGGCAGTAGAAATGATCATTCTACTATCAAAAGCAGATCATTTAATAGACTGGACAGAGCGCAGGCTGGCATTAGAGCATTGGAGAGAGTGAGTGGATATATGGGGGAACCAAATCATTGGGGCACTGTAGGAGGGAATAAGGTTATTTAGGATCTTCAAATGAGAAAGGCAGTTTGAAACTGAATCCAAAAGGGAATTGGAAGCTAATTTAATTCACTGATTTAATCCAGTTCATTCATTCATTCATTCGTTCATTCATTCATTCATTCTTTCTTTCTTATGTTGCTTAGGAAAATGCCATTGAGCAATGGCTATTTTCCAATGGTGTCCTAATGCGAACACCCTTGTCAAAGTACACAGCTGCTGTGTGAAACATTGGGGAGTTTAGCTTAGCCGGTTGCACAGTTGTTTACAGCTGCTGTATTCACAGATAAATGATATTTGATTATTGTCTGGTCTCAGTATCAGTTTTTTCATTCTGGTGAGATGGGTGTGCCCAGTTTTTGTCTTTGTTCGGGGCCCAAACTTCCTAGGGATCAACTGCCTTTCGCTGCCATAGTCAGACCCTCTAGTCTGCTCCATACCACCATGGCCAGTGATTCCGATGGTGGTTCACAAACTCAGATGGGAGCATTCCACACTGATCTTTGTGCTGTCCAAGTGGCCGTGAAGCTTGTGATGCTTTGCGTAGTCAAACTAGCACTGGCAAGGCAAATACCACTGCTGTACATTCTATGCCAAGGCCCATTCCTGCACCCAAACCCTAGAAGACTGTAGCTAGCGGTCTGGCTCCTTAGCACCACAGATTCCTAAAAACAAATGACTCATATAGGGTCACAGACATTCTCCTGCAAGCAAGAAAACCTGTCAGCATAGGACATATCAGAGTCTGGTGTGTTTTCACGGCATTGTATAGACTGCAGGGAATTAAGCCTGTTACTTACATGTTGCCTAACAAACTTGAATTTCTCTAACAAGGGTTAGACAAGTTCCTGTCAGCTTCCCTAGGATTCAAATTACAGCCATGCCAGCTGTCTAGGGAAAATAGGTCCCTTTCTGGTAGATCAGCAACCAGATTTTTCCTGGTTTCTCAGGACCTGTGACAGAATCGATCCATCAAAGACCATTCCCATCATTCTTGCCAGGTATCTCAATGTGGTACTGACAGCTGTGTTGAACCCCCTTTCGAGCCACCAGCCAAGGTGTTCTCATGGCACTTTTCATTGAAGGACCTGTTTTTAATTGCCATTTGCTCATCCCAGAGAACTGGGGAAATTCAAGCTCTATGCTGTCAAGAACCCTTTTTGATTTTTCACAGAGACAAGTTGGTCATTAGAACAGTTTCAGCATTCCTTCCCAAGGTAACATCTGACTTCTGCAGATGGCAGGAGAGTTCCCTGCCATCCCTCTGCCCTTGCCTGATTCATGAAAGGAGAAGCCATTTCACTCCCTCAATGACCAGAGAGCTGTCCAGATTTACCTCAGATGAACATCAGATTCTGCAAGATTGATGATCACATTCCCATAGGCCCGGGGAAAGGGCATGACTCCTGCAAACTGCCTCTGCTCAGCTATTAAATTGGTGTACATTTCTAGAAGGTTGGCGGTGCCTTCGGGAATCAAGACTTACAAGAGTCATGACCATTTCGTATGCAGAATGAGCGTCTTCTCCTCTCCTAAAGGACAATTGCAATGCAGTTACTCCATGCCCTGTACATACTATTATCAAACACTGTGATTTGAATGTCATTCGTATTGCTGATGCTGCATTTCGTAGGTGGGTACTGAGCTCTATAATACAGCACTGACTCCCTCTGTTTGTGGGTACTGCTTATTAAGACCCATACCCATACTGTAACAGAGTAGACACACCAGAGGGTGTAGACAGAATGAGAAGGGACCTGCAGAAACTTGAAGAATGGTCAGGGGTTTGGCAGTTGAAATTCAATGCAAAGAAGTGCAAGATAAGGCATATGGGGCACAAAAACCCTGGCACAATATATCAGTTGGGGGGTGAGGATATAGCATGCACCAAGCAGGAAAGGGATCTTGGGGTTGTCATCTCTGATGACCTCAAGGTAGGGAAACAGTATGACAAGGCAGCAGGTAAAGCAAATAGGATGCTGGGATGTATAGGCAGGGGCATCACCAGTAGGAAAGGAGGTCATAATTCCGCTATACAAGACACTAGTGAGGCCCCACCTGGAGTACAGTGTATAGTTCTGGAGACCATACCTACGTAAGGACATAGACAGGGTAGAAAGGTTCTGAGGAGGGCAACAAAGATGGTGCATGGATTGCATCACAAGTCCTATGAAGACAGGTTGAAGAAACTGAACATGTACCCCTGGAGGAGAGGAGGGAGAGGGGATATGATAGAGACATACAAGTATCTTACAAGGAGGAACAGGGTGCAGGAAAACACTATTTTTAAGTGAAAAAGATGTTCCAGGACTAGAGGGCATGGGATGAAGTTGGAGGGAGGACGATTCAGAGGAAACATGAGAAAAATTTCTTCACAGAACAGGTGGTGGACAAGTGGAACACCCTGCCAGAGAGAAGTGGTGGGGCTGAAACAATCACGGATTTAAGAATGCATGGGATAGATATAAAGGAATTCTGGAGGTCAGGGGTAAGGGGCAACAGACTTCTAGGAAAACAAACTGAACTTACAAGCTCAAATGGGCAGACTGGGTGGGCCATAGGCCCTTATCTGCCGACACTGTCTATGTATCTATGTATCTATGTACCAATTCTGTTTATAAGCCAACACACAAGGAGAAATTTGGTTCCTTACCAGTTATTATGGTTACGTGTATGCTCCATCCATTGGCAGAGAGGCCCTCCCAAGCAGCCAGTGCTGGTTATAAGTCATATTCTTCTGTGAGTTATTCTACAGGCTTATTGCACATAGTTACATTCAGGTCCCCTTTAGTTGCTGATGTTGAGGTATTTTGGTTTGGGAAATTTACCTTTATTAATACTATTCTATCTTCAAGTTTGTTCTAGTCTTCTCACATCTTTGCCAGTAAGACAACTGGAAGTCATGGCAAAGGGCGTTCCCCCCATAAAAACGCTAGTCAGGTTCACTGTTTCACAACTTGGGGGAGGGAGGGGAGTCAGCTAATGTCATCTCCCCACCCGTGGACAGAGCCTACACATAACCAGAATAACTAGCCTTAGATCGCCACAAGCCCTGGTGTGTCAATGACACGGCGCATGGGGCTTGCAGCAATCTAACAGGATTTTTGATCACTTGTGGCAATTGCTGCATATTAGACCAACTTTTTCTGGTCTAACTTGCAGTAATCCTGGGGGCTGTTTTTACGAAGCTTGTGCCAGATATTTGGTGCAAGCTGCCATAATTCATGGAAACGGTTGCAACTGTGCCCGAGATTGTAAAATCGGACACAGTTGCGGCAAAGGGTTTGGCGCACCACCAAAACTTAAGTGCCATGGTGCAGGGTTGGACACAAGCCCTGTGCCACACTTTGAAAATCTAGCCCCGCGGTCTCTTGGATGAGCCTTTAAATTGACGTCCTGTCTGCCTGTTCTGGTGGTTATTCAAGTGGATGTTAAAGATCCTATGGCATTTCTCGAAAAGAGTAGGGGTATTTTAATTGAAAGATATGGGCTACAATCCAACACGTGTACAATAGTAATCACAAGTATTTACAACATTTAACATCACAATTTAACATACATTTGGATTTTACTGACCCCATTAACCCTTTACTTTTATAACATTCATCATTCTATACAGTATGCATTTATATAAGATTTACCCATTTCTCGCAGTGTAACCATAACATTCTAAGTTTCTCAGGCTTATTCATCTTAGAGTCCTTAGTAAATATTGCCTGCAAAGAGATTTGTATGTTTCTAATTATTTCCTCATATGATATACACTTTTGTTGTGTCACCCAAACACACCTTGATTGCTAAATATAGTACCTGATAACAGCAAAAACAATGTACAGTGTTTCTTGGTGAAATTTACCCCAACCACTTGTGAACACTCCATACAATAAACTATCATAGGTTAATTTAGTAAATAAAGGTTCTTCCCATTCTTGTGCTAACTTCTGCCAAAAAGCAATTACAAATGCACACTCTAAAAATAGATGCATTCGTGTTTCTAAAATGTGGGTACAGGAGATTCTTAAGCAATACCGTTCATCCAGTTACTTGTGCTTATTGTTATTTCCTGCACTCCAGCGTCCATAACTGCCTAGCCATACTGTATCCCAGACAAACTCAGGCAACCTTTTCCCAGCGAAAATATTGAAAAGAAAGGCATTTTATTATGAGGCATTCAGGAAAGGAGACTACCTCTTTAAATTCCGATTGTACTGTGTGTGTGTGTGTGTGTGTGTGTGTAGAAGGATTTCCTATCTGCAGTCTGAATTTGTGTTACAGCGATGTTCCGTTTAATAGCACTTTTTATCTGTTCTAACCCATAGTCAGGTAATCCGGGAATTTTATTAAGACACCCGCTCTTCTGTTTTATCCAATGGCCTACACATTTATCTACCCAATCCTGTACATGAGCCTTCCAAACCATGTTCCCAGGTTTTAAGACTAGTCCTATATTGTACGTGAAAAATATGCTACTAAAAAAGGCCACTGGGTTTATCATGCCCATCCCACCCACTTGTATTTTCCTGTATGTGAATTCCCTCTTAATAGGGTTCAATTTACTCCCCCATAGGGCTCGAAAGAAAACACCATAAAGAACAGTGAAAATAGCTTGTTTGGGGGGGCGGAACATAACATATGTAGAGAAAAACTGGGATTAACAAGGTTTTAACCAAAATGACCCTATTCCTCTTAGCAATCTGCTGGCCTTTCCAGGCCCTGACCAATCTATTTGCTTTTTGCAGCCCCCTGTCCCAGTTAGCCTTTGCCATATCTACCCTGCCATAGTCTATCCCTAAAACTGTTATATTCTTTTGTGTCATGGGTACATTTGCAAACCTAGCACCCTCTGGGATGAGAGTGTTCCCCAGGGCAACTCCTGAGCTCTTATTATAATTTATCCTAGAACCTGACTTTTGAATATGCATCCAGTGCCTGTACCAGAACCTGTTTTTCTGTGGTGGGAGCCAAAAATAAGCCAGATCATCAGCGTAAGCCATTATTTTGATCTGTGGGGTTCATGCTATTATCTGTATCCAATGTAACTGGTCTTTCTATGCTATGTATCTCAGTAATATATCATGCTAAATGCATAGAGGAGAGGACTAAGGGGGCACCCTTGTCTGACACCCCTCTTGACCTTAATCTCCCTTCCTAACCACCCATTAACGTTTGGTATAATGCTTGCTGCCTTGTACATACTTGCTATCCAGCTAACAAATATATCGGGTAACTCATAGGCTTTTAGTACTGCAAATAAAAATTCACATGACACCCTATCGGACGCTTTCTCCTGGTCCCAAAAGAGTAGGGGAATTTTCCTGGTGTCCAGGCCATATTTTCCCCATTCACTAAAAATACCACGAGTAGCTTGATCTGGTTCCGTTTCAGTTGGTTTCCATCTGTATCTCACATCACGCCCTGCCCCCAGGATGAGGCTGAAAATAGACAGAATTTCTTGCCCTGCTTTTCCGATCAACAAAAACTAAACAAACATACAGCACATTTGCAGTAGTCACCTTTAGATGACAGCAGCGATGTAATGAAGACATCAAGAACTGATGAGAACAGAAAACCAGTATTGCCAATCACAAAGATCATCAAAGAATAGATGGCAGGAGTCTCTGGCCTGCGGCCATTGCCAGTGATCACAGAGTCAATAATTTATTGATGATGGTGACCTTCGGCCTTTGCTGTCACCCAAAGAAACCACTGACAGCTTGACAACAGCAACCTGTGGCTAGCATCTTCTGCATGTCAGTTGTAGAAATCTTTATTAAACTAATGACAGTTACATGTGGCCAGTGCCTTTAATCACATAAACCATTACTGGGTTCACAACTGTGGCTTGTAGTCACTGCCACCATTCAGCACAGTCAGCGATAAATGTATGAGAGAGATCAGTTGCCATTGTTTTCAATCACAAAAATAAAGTTTCTGTGGATTGGTGACGGTGGTGCAGTCATACAGTCATTAATAAATTGACAACTACAGCCTGCGGCCACTATCATCAGTCACTGTATCAATGGAAGCAGCCTGCTGTAAAGGGTAAAATAACAAGTACATTTTTTTTCAAATATTTTGGAAATCCTTGAACATTTATTTGAATGATAAATAACTCAGAGTTAAAGACAGCATTGGAAATGTATTTAAATGGATTGCAGATCATTCAAATTGAAGTGTATAGGTGATGATATCTATAAAATATGTCTATAGAAATGAATGTCTAATGATATATTTCAGATTAGAATGCCTGACAACAACTTTTAATGCAGAATTCTTGATTTAAATAAATTCCTGCTGATGAGTGTAAATTTCCCATGAAAATGAATGCCTGAAACTAACCACAGTTCAAGACATAGACTACGTCCCATTTGGACATCTATTTCAGTGGAGCTTGACTTTCAGTGCTGAAGTGACTGCACAATGATGGCTTCATACTCTGGCCTAAACTGATCTTTATATTCCCTGCATCTGACTATATGGTTACCAAAATGTGGCTGTATCTTAAATGCTAATTATCCTTTGATTAAACTATGTTTTAAGCTTAAAGCACTTAAAACGATATGCTTATGTGGAGGGTACTTTTTAGAAGTTTCCAGTTTAAAATATCAGAAAAGGTAGACATGGATAAAAGTTGCACATGACTACTGTTTGATGTTAGTACAGATTTTGGTGAAAATCTAGCCAGATACATCGGTCCTCAATACAACAGTCAGGAGGCATCCATGGGTGGTGGTACTTTTAATAAAATCATCAGCATGAGAAAGTGCAAGTGCTTAATACGTCAAAAGAATGTAAAAAGCACGTAAACAGGTACTGCAGCATTCCAAAAGCTTCAGATAACTTATCTACCTGGTATAGTGACCTGAGAAAAAGAGAGAATAACACGCACAGTTATTAAAAATAAATCAAGTATCACATATTCTTAATGAGAGATAGTAAATAAGAAAAGAAGGAACTAGACAGAAAGGACAGGAGGATTTGGGGGGAGTTTTGGGGGTTGGGGAGTGATTATAGAGGGAAATGACAATGGTAAAAAAAGGGGAAAGGTAGGTGTGGGAATGTGGATGGGGACGGGCAGCGGAAAGGGAAGGGGACAGTTATCCACTCCCCTCCTTGCTTTTGCCCATCCTCCCTCTGTAAGCCCTTTGTATTTTCTCCTAACCTCCCCCTTTGACCCCTGTTCATGTCTCCCCTAAGGTTTCTAAACTGCTGTGCTACTCAGTCCGAATTACCTCCCCATATGTATTTATCTGCTATCTATTCCGCTATTCCTGAGCATGATCAATGTGAAGATATAATGTCCGTGTAATTCTTTTCTCCTAATTGCATTTGTACCATGTACACTATTGTGTCTGATACTTACTATTATATTAGTATTGTATATATGATAATTTGCATTATTCATGGATGTACTTTGTTATTTCTGCCTACTTTGGCAATTGCTTAACACTATATCACTGTTACCATATGTCCTCATTTCCATTTGTTTCTCGACCATGTGTATTATCTTTGCTAAAGTGTTGTTCTTGTGAGCCGAAGGAATATTGTTGTACTCCCGTCTTCCCTTCCCTGGGGCCACACCTGGAAATGAGCCCCGGCTCAGTGAGCTTTTCCCGGTTAACAACTACTTTTTAAATAAATAAATAAATAAAAAGTGGACACATGGGGAGGGGGTGGGAGAAGAGACAATGAATAAGTAAGTGATCAAGAGTAAGTAAAAGGGAAAATAATAGTACACAAAAAGACCTCAGTGCTGGCTTCATGGTGCCAAGTGATGGGAATCACTTTAGCATGTTGGCGATCTGGGTTCACACCCAGCGCTTGGGCTGTCAGGAGCGGAGGCTGGCAGAGAGGATGAAAGAGCATTCCATGGACGCTTTCCTCCTTGGGGGAGAGAGCTTGCAGCAATGCTCTGTAGCAGCTCCTGGTGGTGGCTGGTGGAGGTTCTGATAATGGCATGGGTGACCAAGAACTGTCAGGCATCCCCCCCCAGGCCAGCAGTGCATGCACACAAGCAGATGGGGTGGAGGGTGGGCAGGGCATGAAAAGGGAAAAATACACTGGCATGCAGGATGACAGCCACTCTATCCCTTCCCGCACCTGGACCCTTCTCAGCAACACACCTGACAGTCACACCCTCTCTAGATGTTGCACTCTTGCTCCTTCTCTAGGCCACGGCATGGCCTCTGGCAGGGACAAGCCGGCCAACAGGGAATGAGGTACAGGAGCTGTCAAGCACATTCTCTGCAACAGTGGCCCGGGGATGCCTCCACCAGGGACAAGTAAGCCCTAGAAGGCATCCAGAGGTCTGGACTTGGAGCGTGACCCAACAGGATGCAACTCGAGGGGTGAGTCTGGTGGGAGGAGAAGTGGAAATGCGGGGGCCCAAAGGAGGAGGGTGCCAAGAGGCATGATGAGTGGAAAAAAGGAAAAAAAAAGACAACTATTTCCAGTATCCCATTCAGACATGGCTATTTCCCTGCCTCCATTTCATGGAGCCAGTAAATCTTCCTCCTGTTTAAAGTCATCGTATTCCCACCACTCATATTCATCTTCACCTTTTCAATGACAATAAAACTAAACTCATGGTTGTCTCTAGCCTGGCTGCTCTCAATATGTGTTGCTAGGGCATTTTCTTTATCCTGACATTGGACAGCACATAAGTATTCCCCAGTCTGAACTTTAAGTTGGTGGACGGTCTTGCCTATGTAGAAAGCTCCACCTTTCATGCTCTGTTACAGAATACCCCCCATGCCACAAAGAACCCTTACCTATCTCTGAGTCCAATGGTATAAAAAAAACTATTTTTCATGCTGCCATTTTCGGGACCGAAGGGATCATATTTTTTCTCTGAAGAGCCAAGCAGCCAATCCCTTCCACTTCCTGGTTTAGAGACATGTCCCCACGCTGTTCCATATTCTGACATTACAAAGTGCTTGCGTGGGGGACACACTCCAGACATGTCTGTGGAGCACACCCCTGTGCAAGCACATTGTGATGTCAGAATATGGAACAGCGTGGGGGCGTGTCTCTAAACTGAGGAATGGAAGGGATCGACTGCTTGGCTCCTTGGAGCAAAAATACGATCCCTTCACTCCTGAAAATGGCATCATGTAAAAAAAATGTTTTATACCATCGAGCTTGGAGCCAGGTAAGGCTCCTTTGTGGCTGTGAGCACTCGTACCATGAAAGGTGCTCTTTAAATGTGGCTAAGTAAACCATGCCTCCTGTGGTACAGGTGATAAAATTACCAGTTTCTAAAATGGCACCATTTTTGAGAATAATAAAATTGTCCGCTCTGCTGACTACTTTGCAGAACTTACATTGTTCACATGTGTGGCTGCCTTTCTTGGGGTAACCATGTGTGAGGGGTATGAAGGGCATTGGCTGGACTAGCACTTCCAAGATATTCTGGATACCCTTGTCCCTCCTGTACACCATCCTGTGTTTTTGTTCCACTTTGCCCTGTAATCGGGGTTCACTTTGTACAACCTCCCAGTGTATGTTGAGAATGGATTAGACTACGCCCTCCTAGGGGGAATAAGCAGTTATAAAATTCACTGTATCATTAGTCCCCCTATTTCTTTCATGATACTGCAAGTGCAGCTCTCTCTCTCCATATTGTCTACAGATCCCCTTGCTTCCCTGAGGTCTGATTCAGTATTACCCCCTTTCCATCAGTCATTGTTCCAAGACTTCAGCACCCTTTTGATATGTGTCATTTGTGCTGCGATTGTGTCACATGCAACAAGTTGATCTTTCGTTATCCTCCTGGTTGTGTAGTATGGGTGACAGCTGCGGGGCATCAAGAGGGAGTTGCAGTCAGTAGGTCTCCTATACTTGTCTGTTTCAGTACCTCCTCTACCATCATTTCTGACTACCAAGGAAGTGTATTTCTTACTTACTGTACTCCACTGTGAATTCTAAATTTGGGCTGCTCTTTTCAAGAAACTTTTCAGATTTCATGAATTCACCCTCTGTCCCACACCACACAACCAGGAGGATATCATCAGTATATCAGCACCGGAGTGCGATTTAGTATCAATACGGGTTTCTATCAGGGTTGCAGATTAGCTTCTCTTCCCACTCCCCCATGTACAGGTTGGAATAGTTGGTTGCTAGACTAGCACCCATCACCATAACTTTTACCTGTAAAAAAAATTTTAATTCTTGAATATGAAGGCATTAAACTTTAGTACCATATGTGTGAGTTCTACAGTCACCTCAGTAGGGGGCTCTCTTACCTCCCTTCTATCCAGGAACATGTTAAGGGCGTTGAGGCCCTTTTGCCATTGAGATGTTGGTATATAAGGATGTAGTATCAAATGTTACCAACCACTGTTCATCATCAGTAGCAAGGTACTCCATGACACGTAATATATCAATAGTATCCTGGATATAAGAGGGCAGAGAGCAGGTAGTTAGGCCAATAAAGAAATCGATTGACTGGGAAAGTGGTTCCTTTAGTCCATGGGGAAAGTGGTTCCTTTAGTCCCCCTATCTCTGACACAATCGGTCTGCCAAGGGATGTTTCCAGGGATTTATGGATCTTGGGCAGTATATAACATACTGCCCTTACTGTATGTTCCACCTTAAGAAAATCTGTCACCTGTGAAGGGAAAACATTAATTATTTCCAAATCTTTCAAGTAATCACTGCTTTTCTGGACATTCTGCTTAATCTGCACTATCCTTCACAGGTGCAGCTTTTTTCCTCTCCTGTTTGCCATATCCTTTAACTCTTCCTGGCCATGGACTTTTGTACATGTCCTGAATTCCAGTACATTCTAAATCTACTGGCAGCCTAAGAATTAATCCCCCTTAAGTGAAACATGCAAAGTTTAGTTATACTATTTACAAATAAGGATTAACAGGATAAAACACTTAGGGTGCTTAGTTGACTTCATTACCTAAATCGGTAAAATAAAATTGTATAAACCAAATCTATTTTCTTAATACAGTATAATGACTTAGTAATAGTCACTGAGTAAATACTGTGCTTACCTTTGATCAATTCCTGCTTTCATGCTAGTAATGTTAGCTTAGCAGGTCATGTCTATATATTCATTATTGGTTTTTATTGCGGTTTAAAAGAGATCAACCATTATAGGCAGGAAAAAACCACAAAGGACATAGATCCATTTCTCACTAGTGACTTAATTCTAGGGATTCCAGGAGTTAGGTGCTCATCCACTTAATCCAGAACGGCACTCAAAGCTGCGACCAGGAGCTAACACCCTTAAAAAGGAGGACAGACACACACAAAAAAAGGCATTTAGTACTGATTCCATATGTCATATACACCTCATATTACACCAATATGTAGATGTGGTACATCATAGAGGATACAATCAAAAAAAAGTGCTCTCATTCAACCTCTGAAAAATTATGAAGACCAGTGGTGTAGATGATAACAGTGGTTATTTATTTAATCCACTTCCTTAATAAAGGTAAATCTTCTGTATGCGCCAAACAATGTTTGTTCTGAAATGTAACTCTATGGAATAAACATTGTTTGGAGCATACAGAAGATTTACCTTTATTAAGGAAGTGGATTCAATAAATAACCACTGTTATCATCTACACCACTGGTCTTTATAATTTTTCAGAGGTTGAGTGAGAGCACTTTTTTTGATTGTACGTGTGACTTTCCGATTTGCCCTCCCTCCCCATCTCTCTACTACTGCTCTTATTAAAATTTTAAAAGGAACCCTAGGACTCACTATGTGGAGCTAGACATAATAGAGGATAATCAGATGGACGGGGGGAGGAATTGGAGCATGCTTGGCATGGGGTTTGAAGCTGCCAGCAAACCATGTATGTGTAAAATTAGCTAGGATAACCAGTAATTGCAAAGTATGCCAGCTGGGTGATGGCTCAATGTTTCAACATTCTCTTAGAAAAGGAGCTACAGTATCTCAAGTCTCTCATTTAATCCCGATTACTTATTTGCTCAAAGTTAATTAATCCATTATGATTCCCTTCTGAAAATGTAGGTATTGGAATCCCCTCCTCTTCTTCTGAGTTTGCTAGTGTTTATAATCCCTGTAAGTCTAAATAAATGTTTACTGTCACCTTCCCATTCTATTTAATGTGATTGGCTATTGCATAATCCTTATTTTCTGCTAAAGTATAGCCCAAACATATTCATCCACCCTGATTTTAAATTGTCTCTTTGTTTTACCGATGTAAAAAGCCTGACATGCAGGTGTATCCACGTGCCCAATGCCTTCTCTTGTGCAACTGACAAATCATCTTATTCTTATTCTGTTCCCCCTGTTGTTGGGCTGTGCTTAATTTTTCAGTGCTAGAGTTAAGGATGACCAAGACATTCGTGTGCTAACCTCAGACTTTTATGGGCTAAATTTCTCCAGTAAAACCCAAATGATGAGCACGTATCCCCATTAAAATGAGTGTCCTATGCTAACCACAGTTTGTTCCACAATCTAGTTCTGTGTCACTGTTCAATTCAGAAGCGACTGAATGTGAACATTAAAATTTATGACTGGCAGTGACAAAAAAATGTCAATTTGAATGTACATGGAAAATGCTATTGCTTCACATATGTAATGTTTAATTAGTAACTACATAGGTTTAGAATCAACTTCATGCTAAATCTTATCTTTTAATACTAAGCCTTCTTTAGAGCCCCTTAAGAAAAGTGTATTTGAATAAAATCCGCTTTTCCACTTTTATATCCATGTAACTTAAAAACTACTGACGGGCCAGTCTTTTTCTGCAAAAACAGAAAATCTGGGATTAAAAACAGAATTTTCTGTTTTTAAACACTGCTTGAAAGTCAACTTTTTTATATAAAAACCTGTTGTCACTACATTTACAAACAAGGAGAATGTTACCTGGTATCACAAACTACACAATGTGAATCAACTGCTACACAAAATTGTTTATACATCGCTCAGTCACTGGCTGTGCAACTGATTTCACCCAGAGATGGTTGAATAGCTGCTTTACACAAGGTTACCATCAAAGCTTTACACATATTTTTCTATTGCTACTCAAAGTAAGTTTTGTAATGCTGTGATTGCTACACAGACTTTTTTTTTTGTAATCCTTTATTTTTTCCCTTCCTGCCGTCCTTCAGGGATATACCCTGTATTCAGGCATTTACCCTATTCAGGCTTATGAGCCATCATGTGGATGGCTGGGAGTTTTTTCTTCCAAAGTTTTCTTCACTGAAACTGCCATCCTTCCCTATGATGTGGGCCGTGTCTCTACTGATATCTACATCATAGCATACCTATGGTTAGAGGCAAGCTGCCTGGCCCAACTGTAGGGGTCGATTTGGTGCCAGAACCTGCCATCACCACTCCCTAGCTGAAGCACTGTGCTAAGCAGCAGCTATCTCCACCAGGTTTGTCCCCTGATGCAACACTCAAGCTTGGCTACCAAACCTGGGTTGCCTGAGCAGTAGCACAGTGTGTTGCCATTGGGCCGTTTAATAACATTTTCCATTTACAACCACACGTGGCACCAAATTTGTGTAAAACCACATTTGGCACCACATTTTAGAGTGAAACATGCATATTTAGCTCAGTTTTGGGGATTACTGAAAAAAAAAAACAGATTTTATGATTTTGTAGAATAAAACAGAGCATTTCAGAGCTGGTTTAGAAGATTCCAATATAGTAATATATAAAAAGCAGAGCTCTTTGTAGAAACTGAGGTCTAGTTTCACCGATGTAAGCACCATCATGCCGCAATAATAAATTTACCAAAATACTTTCTTAAGTCCGTGAGGTTGGGTACTGTCATGCCCTGTGCTAGCTTGTATCTAGGTGAAAGGATCTTGAATTTCTTGTAACTGACACTAAACACAGTTTTGCTATTTTTCCAGAGCTTGGAGTACTATAAATCTGAATGACTGTTGTGCTAACTCTTTCGGGGCTGGATTTGAGGATGACTGAAAGATTAGTGTGCAGATATCACACTTTTTAGGGCTACATTTCTCCAGCAAAGGCCCAATGATAACAGAATATGTCCCTATTAAAATGAAGGCATGGTGTTAATCACAGTTCGCTCCATAGTCTGGTTAAGTATCAGCGTTCAGTCAGCGGAGCTTGACTTGATCATTTAGAATATTAAACAATAACGCCAAATCTCATCTTTTAAAACTAAGCCTTCTTAATAACCAAGTTTAAAAAATCTTACTCAAACAATAACCTTTTACTACGTTTATACCCTTAAAAATTACTGAATAGATTTTTTAATCATTTAAAGAGTTTTCAATCTCCATACCAAGCAGTTAGTGGACAGCATTTTAAATGGCTAGATTAAAAGAATACAGAAATACTAAAGTACAAAATGGAAACCTAGCTGTAGAAAACCTGGTCCAATCTCACTGACATCAGCCCCACCATGATTCTCTGATAAATTTACCCCAATTTGTTACGTAAACTAGTGTTGTTCGGTGATATCATGTCTAAAGTAGAAACCATTAAGTAAACAGGACTTTGACTGCCATTGCCAAACCATAGGTTATCCACCAGCAATGGTAAAAACATAAAACCTGCTGTAATGTATTATATTTTACCACTCATGTTGAAGAAATCACATTTTGGAAATGGTTTCCTTAATTTTGGTTCCCATAGTTTTGAAGGGATGATATTAGGCTAGTTAGCAAACCTCACTATCTTTAAATCTATAACGTTCTGTTTATTTCCATTTTGTGTGTTTAATTGGAACATAGAAGTTGATGGAAGAAGAAAACCCTTGGTCCATCTAGATAAGACGAAGTGTCTGTACAGGGTTTATGTACAAGTACCCCACCCCCATGTTCCCTGCCTTGCTGCTGCCCCCTTGGATGACTTCTTAAGCCCTTAACTGTGTCACACCCATGCTTGAAGTTGTTAATGGTGTTGGCATCCACTACCTCTACCATCAGGCTGCTCCGCAGCTCAACTGCTCTCTGTAAAAAAGAATTAGGTCACCCCTTCCTTAAGAATTTGAAAGACTCATAAAATTAAAAACAACTAATGTCTGTAATTGCTTTTATTTTATGAGTCTTTCAAATCTGTAATGGTCGTTTTACCAGGCAATGTAATATTCTTAGGAAGTGTGTGCAGATGTTGTATTTGTTACAGAGATACTTTATGATTTGTACGTGCAACTATTTGTATTTACATAAAGATACTCTTGAAAATAAAATGTTGGTTCTGATGTGTATTTACCTATATCAGAGCAAACTTTTTATTACCATCTTTGGATACTTAGGCTGTAAGAAAATTAAGCAGGCAGCTACAAGGGCATTTTGCGTAGTGGCAGAAAATCCATGTCACATGCCTCTTTAATATCATTGTATTAGACAGAAATACATAAATAGATAAATAAATAAATTAACTAACTAACTAATAAATAGTTCTTTAGGACCACTACGGATTGAACTCAGAGTCAGTGGAGCACTCTCTGTCTAACATGAGCAACCTTAAGCTGAGCCAGGGGGGTATGGGGGCAGTCCCCCCCCCACATTGCAGGCCGTTGTTTTTTTTTTTAATGACATTCTAACTCCAGGTTTAGGAGTGTCCAGTTATGTGATCAGTGCAAAAGTCCTGATTTCTCAGTGGAAAAGTCATTGTTTCATGTAATTTTGAGTTAACAATGACTTTTCTACTGAATTTCTCCTTTTTTTTTTTTGTGGCAATTCATGGACAAAATGTAGCCAGTGTGGTCCCGAACTACCAGCAGTCACTCAGACAATATTGTATTTTGTCTCTAGCCAACGTGGATGGGGGGCTATGCTGACGCTCCAATCATCACTCTCCATGTCGTGATTGACACTGGCTGACCTTGCCTCCCACAATCCCAGGCTCCTTCAGAGAAACAGACTCCTCCCCTCTACTCCTCCTCATAGTAGTGCATCTGCATATGACTGAGAGAGTCACTACCAGTAGTGGTGTGAGCCGACTGAGCGGCTAGCGTGTGAGTGGCTGGAGAGTCCGTTCCCGCCAGATCCGGAGTAACGGGGTCGGAGATATTCTCTGCCATCCCGCCCAACTGCTGTGCTGGACAGGCTCAGGCTCCTCCTTAATCTCCGCTCACTCGATTTTCCCCCTTGGTTGGCTAGTGCACCAAATCGACAAACTTCGACCGAAGCCCAGCCGAGAAGAAAAAAACGTTGCAGCCTGCAGAACGCTCACAGCTTCTGTGCTCCCAGTGTCTCTCTGGCATCTCCCCATTCTTGTCATTCTTCTCTAGCAGGTATGGTATGGACGGACATAGCAGCCAGGAGCCTCCTGTTTCATTTTAGGCAAGAAAAAAAGGAATCAACTTAAAGAAAGTGTATTATTTCTCTTCAAGTCCTCCTAAATGTTCTCAGTGACTGTACAGTGTCAATACTACAGATTGACTTACAAAATATCCCAACATGGATTACAGCATTATGCTGCAGCTATTCAACTTGGGATATTTTGTAAATTAGTCCGTCTGTAGTATACTCCCTGAGAACATTTATTTGTTTTAAATAATTTTTTGCCAAAAATAATGCAAAGCTTACTGTCATAAGTGAATTTAAAAATGTTAGGTAGCTTGGAAAGTCTTCAATAAAAATTGTAATAATAATTAACAAAAAAAGGACTTGTGATCTGCCTTTAATTTGTAGTGTTGCAGGAGGGAGAGATTTGTGCTACACACTAGGAGACCCATGCACTCTGAGGTCTGTTGTGAGGGGGACTGATTGTAGCGTGACACATCGAGCCTGAAGGAAGAAGAGCCATGTGAGGGGACTGGTTTATAAACTGAGCCAGCAGATGCATGGAAACATGGGTAGGAAGTGTCTTCCTCCCACGGTGGGGTAGAGTGAGGTGACTGAGAGGGAAGAACAGACTGTGTGCTAGTGCTGTTTGAATAGAAAGTGGATGACAGAGAGGATTTGGAAATATATGATGATCTGCATTATCATACCACTGTTTCTCTGGCACTGTACGTGGCCCTGCCCCCACTCAGCTCCTGGCTCCTCCCCCACAGCCCTTCTGACCGGTTGTTGCCCCTCCCCCCGTTGAAATCTGAAATGGCGCCCCTGAGCTGAGCTAAGGGAGAACCTTTATCAGTTTTTGTGCTGTGTGTTTTCTTGTCCTCTCCATCACTTATCCGATTTAAAGTCCAGAATTCAACCATAAACTCTTATATGCAGGAAGGGAGGCACTGAAATAGTTGATGTTTAGGTCATACATTCTCGTCTCCTAGCAGTCAGAGACTGTCCCACACCTCCTTAGCAATCACTGTACTAGACCTGCAGGGTTTAACAGCTCTTCAGGGAACCAGCAAAGATCCTGCAGCTAATCAGCTAATCTACAGGAGAACGCTCATTTGACTGTTCAGGCTTTTATCCTACCTGTTTGTCAAACTGCTCATTAATGCATCATTCAAGGGGGCACTCTTTTTAAACAACCCCATGTTCAGTCGAGCTGCTGATACCCCTGCTTTGAAGCCCCTTGGTACAACAGTATTCCCCACCACTCAGTCGTTCTCCTTTTCCAAAATCATTTCATAAACTCTGCTTGATCATCTGACTATAGGCACTTGCTACTCTCTCCTAATAATTAGTGTTATCAAAGATGCTAACCACTCCATACTGATTCCTTCCCAGTTGTCTGTCCAATTAATACAGTCAGATGAGCCCTCCCATCCCTCCTAGTCACGCTGCCGAACACTACAGTCAGATGAGTGTATGTGGTGGGATTTCTGGCTGTTTACCAAACAACAAGTGCCTGAGTATCTATTTACTTATTTACAAAGTTTCACCAGGAAAGACATACTGAGCTGGCAACAGCTCATTTCCAGATGCATTCTGGGGGAAGGGTAGAGGTGGATCATGAACAATAAATAGAACAGTATTTACATTGCAGGTAAAAACATAACTAAGCATCAAATAAGCATCATATAACAAGGGACAATGAAGGCATTTAAGCAAAATTTTAACATTGGCATGGATATTACAGGATGCATACCGAGGACAACAAGAGGATGCAAATTAAGTGCAAAGTGCAGATAATTCAGGCAGATGGTAGAGAAGTGAACCAGTATGTATTCAAGAAGAATCTGTTTGAAGGGAAGGGAACAGTGGTTGACAGCAGGAGCTAGGGTGAGCAGTTAGAGTTACAGGGGGAAGGAGACAAAGAGTGGGAGAGGTGGAGGGAGTGGAAGGATGGGAAGACTGGTACAGAGGAGGGTCAAGTGCAGTTGCAGGAGTGAGAGGAGAAGTTGAGGAGAAGAGAGGAGACACAGCGTATGGAAGAGGCAGAGCAGATGGAGAGTGGGAGAGAGTTCCATAGTTTGGGGAAGCTAAAGGAGATGGCAGCCTGGCCAGCTGAGGATGACCTAGTAGGGAGTGCTAGGGAGTGGGAAGCCAGAGTTACAAAGGGTGTAGTGGGAAGGAGGGGGGTGGGGAGAGGAGAGAGATGAGGTAAGAGGGGAGAGAGCCAAGCCAGAATTTAGCGATAAATGAGGTACAATGAGAGAGGCACCTGGCTTCAAGGGAGGGAAGGGAGACAGAGGTATAAAGGGAACAATGCTGGGTGTGGGGCGGGCAGCCCAAAGCAAAATGACAGAAGGAGTGGAAGAGTTAATCCAGTCTGGTCAGGGTAGACATAGAAGCAGCACTGTAGACAGTGTCTCCATAGTCAAAAATGGGGGAGAATCATTTACTGGAGAATGGCTCTACAAGCTGGCAGAGGAATGCAACCACAGTTCCTGTATAATGCAACTAGTTTAGGGTGTATTTTTTGTGTGTGGTATCCACATGCCCAGAAAAGTTGAGGTGTCGGCCGAGTCAGACCACAAGGTACTTAGTTGGGAACATCATCGATTGTGATCCCATCAAGGATGTGAAAGGCGGGGAAGTCAGTAAGCCTAGAGAGCGTCTGCCTAGTGCCAGAGGTCATGGAGACCATTTTTTTGGCCTTGAGGGACAGCTGGTTTGATTGGAACCAGTGATGGATGTTATTGAAGTCTAACTGGAGCTTGGCCATCAGATCAGGGGAAGGAACCAGAGATGTAAACAACTGTATCATCTGCGTACATATGGATGGCTGCAGAGATGCAGGCAGCAGGGAGGTTGTTCAGGAAAACTGAAAAGAGAATTGGGCCAAGGATGAAACCTTGGGGGGGGGGCACCAGTGGAGCTAGATAGTGGATGGGACAAGGAATCTCCAATTCTAACTGATTGAGTCCTACACCCATGGTAGGAGCATAACCAGACAGTAACAGATGTGGAAAGCCCCGCTGTTGTACGTTTGTCAAGGAGAAGGGGATTGGCTACAATATTGAAGGTTTTGGCCAAGTTGACAAAGATGGCGGAGGTGGTAAGGGCCTGATCTATGTCTGAGAGAATCGAATCAGTCTGCCTAAGGAGAGAGGAGGAAGTGGAGTGGGATTTACGGAACCAGATTGTAAAGGGGTGAAGAAGGAGGACGAATCAAGGGAAGGAGGGGAGAGAGCTGAGAAAGAACTAAGTGCTCTTGAAGTTTAGCAAGGGTGGGGAGCAGAGAGATAAGGTGGTAATTGCCTGGACTGGAGGGATCACCTCCTTTGGAAAGGGGTATGACAGTAGCATGTTTCCATGCATCAGGGACAGAGACAAGGGAGAAGGAGAGGTTTAGAAGGGAGGAGAGAGGTAGAGGAGTTTAGGGTTGAGCCCTTTTGGGCTCCTGCCCTTGAGAGGGTTTAGGGTTAAGAAGGACTTGAAAGTGTCAGCAGGAGATATAGGAGAAAAGGAGAAAGGGGGAGATGGAGAGAGGGGGAGAGGGAGGGCTGGGAGGATGGTGGAGAGAAGGGAGGAGGCACAGATGGTGAAGAAAGCATTGAACTCTGAGGCGACAGAGAGGGGTCAGAAATGGTGACATCACTTACTTTGAGGACTGGGGCAGAGGACTGGGTTGGGAGGGACACGAGGGCATGGATGAGCTTCCAGAACTTGGAGGGGTGGTTAATGTTGGACTGGAAGGTGGAGGCACATTACTCTGCCTTGGCAATTCTTGTGGCTTTGGTACAGATGTTGCGAAGGGCACAGTACTTGAGTAACTCGGCAGGGAAGCCAGAGGACTTGTGAGTCTTCCAGGCAAGATCCCAAGCATGCATGCAGGCCAGCAATTCGGCAGAGATCCAAGGGATGTGGGAACCATGGACCTTGGTTTTTCTGAGGGTAGCTTGCAGGTCCCAGATAGACTGAAATTTGGACTTAAAGTAATTGAAGGCAGAATCAATGAAGCTGGCAGAGGAGATTGCCGACCAGTTCATAGCTGCCAAGTCCACGTGGAGGGAGGATACATCCAGTGATCAGAAGGACCGGATCTGGAGGAACTTGGGTGGGGCCCTAGGTGATGTAATTTGCAGACACAGTAATCAAATGGTAGTCATTGAGGGCATCCGGAAGGGTGCCACTTCAATAATCCAGAGGAAATGGGAGGCAAAAACCTAGTCCATTAGGGTGTGATTGAGGGATTTATGGTTGTGGCAGGTAGGGTCAGAGATCAGTTGAGAAAGATTAAGGGATTTAATGTTTTGGCAGAATTTGGAATGAGAAGGGGCAAGCCAATTTAAATTGAAGTCCCCAAGGATGAGTAATTCACCTGTTGAGGAATGGGTAGAGATAGTAGAGAGGAAGTCAATGACAGAAGAGAGGGAGAGGCCTGGGCAGCGGGAGACGCCAACCACGAAGATGGGGATAGAGAAAGGGAGGGAGAGTTTGAGGAGTAAAAGTTCATTGGCAGATGGGGAAGAGGTAGAGAGTATAGGTGTGACCTGGATGGCAGAGGAGAGGTAAATGGCAACACCACCATCCTTACTGCCATGATCTTGGCAGGTAATGGAGTACCCAGGTATGGTGACCACAGTATCTGGAATCCTGGGGGAAAGCCAAGATTCAGAAATAATTAACACTTCAGGGTGACGTTAACCATGAGCGGTTGTATCAGGTCTACCTTAGGGAGGAGGCTTCTGACATTGAGGTGTACCACTGTCAACTCTTTAGGGAGGCAGGTGGGAGAGGAGTGAGCAGAGCCAGGATTGGGCTCAATGTCTCATGCAACCAATAGCAGCAGCAAGATAAGAAGCTTTACTGGGACAGAGGGGTGTGTTCTTGGCAGTTGGGAGGGAGAGTAGGGGTGAGTGGGTGGAGGGGGGTGGATGGGAAGCCAGGGTCTTAGAGATTCAAGATAGAGGCAGGAGGAAGGGCGGAGTGAGGGATCAGGGAGCCAGGGGGAATGGAAGAAAGAGGGAAGGCAGGAGGAAAGGAGGGTGGGAGAAGGGGAGGGGAGGATGGAGAAGGAGGGTGTGTGTGAAGAGGGAAAGCTTGTGGAAGGGAGGGAAACAAAGGCAAACAGGAGGGGAAGGAGAGAGAGAGAGGGTAATAAGGAACATATTTGATAGACAGGAAGCCGAGAGAACAGGGGAAGCTGGTTTTAGAAGAGAGCTTGTGCAGTGGAGGGTGGTAGGAAATGCACTACAGGAGGAGTAGCAATGGTACAAGATAAGGAAGTAAGACTTAGCTGGGAAGGGAGGGGAAAAGGAAAAGAGGAGCAGGGATTAAGCTGAGAGGGGAGCAGGAAAAGGATGCAATGCAGAAGGAGTAAGGAGGAGCTAGTGGAGGGAGGAGGAGGAGGAGAGAGACAGCCAGGCAGGGATAGGAGTCAGAAGATGAGCAGTACAGTGATACAGGGGTAGGGGGTGTTATATAGGAGTTTGTACTGTGAACAGCAAAGTAAGGCGGGGGAGAATGTGAAAGCAGCAAGGGGGGAGTTGAATGAGTAGGAACTGGGGGCAGCACAGAGACACAAAGAAAGGGGGATCCTAAATGGGGAGTTTTGGCACTAGACAGAAAATAGGGGGCAGTGAGCACAAGAAGAGGCAGTTCATTCTACTGGAGATGCACAGCACAGCAGGCTGAACGCTATATGCAGTGATTGTAAAACAGTATTAAAGATGTAAGCAATATAAACAATATGACTAGGGCAATAAGAATGTATAAGCAGAATGTAGAATTTATACAGGCGACCTACTGGAGTCACACACTGAAGCAGGCTGAACACTATATGCAGTGATCACAAAACAGCACTAATGTTGCATAACCAATAGTACAACTGAAGAGTGAAACACACAGGATTCAAGCGAACAATTCCACACTGAACTCAAAGGAAAGAGACAAGCACATGACAGGACAATTTTGCAGCTAATCAGGTTACAAAGCTGGCATTTTACAGAGCTGATAGTAAGGCAAACAGTATACAGAAACAACTTACGGACACTTGCAAGACAGGGGCTAGGGCAGAGTCTCCTGGCGTCCTGGCATCTCCCCACTGGTGACTTCCCTCGAGGACTCCCATTCCTGCTGTGCCACTCACGTTGGGACCATTCATATGGGACTGTTAGTGCAGGAGGGCCTAAAGAGTTACTGAAGTGGTGCTTGTCCTACCCCCCCCCACACACACACACACAGTGCGGCTGAGGATAGGCTGAAAAGTTAAAAATCTCAATGCATCTCCTGCTGTTTCGTTTGCAGGCAAGCAGAAATCATGGTGTAGGGAAGCCCCCGGATTCCAGGGCTCACGACCCATGAGGTGGCCAAAATGGCTGCTGGCCACATGGCTGAGTCAGCTCCAACTGAGCTGCAAAAGAGGTGTTACAGTCACTAACTGGAATGGTGCTTGTCCTGCCCCACCCCCTCCCCACACACACATGCGGCATGGCCGAGAATTGGCCAAAAAGTTAAAAGTCTCTAAGCAGCTCCTGCTGCTTCGTTTATTTGTAATTTGAAATCACGGTGCAGGGGAGCCCCTGCATTCCTGGGCTCATGACCTAAGGTGGCCAGAATGGCCGCTGGCCGTGTGGCCAGTGCTGAGTATAAAACCTCAATGGGTATTTAAAGAAAAACACTCCTTAAAGCAGCAGTACTACGAAATCAGGAAGTGAGCAATCAAAATTCTGTTTTTCAGCTGTAAGCATGCGGCCCAAGTTCCAGCTTCCATACCTGTAAATATTTTTTTCCAGTCGTCTTTAGTTTTTTAGATATTTGCAATTTATTCGAAGTGTTGTAGCGCTACAACAAATATGACGGCAGATTAATTTCAGCTACGCTTTTTCTTCAGGTCGCATCACATCTTTTGACAACAGCAGAGGGACCCTCTGCTGACCATTCCCGATGTCCCTGCAAGTCATTCACATGTGCAGTTGGCAGCAGAGGAGGTTCCAGTGCAGCATGCTGGGTGGCAGACATGTAAACAAACGCAGAGAATAACTGAACAAATTACTCAGTGATAGTACAATGCCAGCAAGAAAGAGTACCAGATATATGATTAGCAGGGCACAGGGAATAAACTGTCGAAAAAGCGCAAATTTTTTTTTCGTAGTACTGTTGCTTTAATAAACTAACCCCAGCACCTGAGGGATAAACCCATGATTAGGGGTTTCATTTGAAAAAAATATTTCTTAATTACCTTTTAACATGTTTATTTCATCTCATTAAAAAACAATCCTTATGTAAAGAATGGCCACACTGCATGACACCATTTGAATTGAATGTGGCTCAGCACGGCTCACTTGTACTGAGTATATATACTGTAAGTGAGACATGCTCACACTTGAAATGGCACTGCGCAGCACTGCCATTTACATACTGAGGGGTTTATGAGGTGAAATGATGATGAAAGGTAATTAAAACTTTCTTTTTCAACTGTAACTCTAATCAGGGAGTTTTCTGTCAGGTGTTGGGGTTAGTTCATTAAGGAGCGTTTTCCTTTAAAGAATTAGTTATTCACATACCTTTAGTGCTTAGCCTGTGCTCCAGTCATTTTTAATTATTAAAATTGACACTGGTTGGGTGTATTTAAAATGAATGCCCCATCGCCTATGGCAGTAGCGAATTGTAGTCCTCCAGAGGAGAGTGCACCTAGAAATTAAAGGACCTACGCTAGAGTATGTAGAAGGTGATCTCTGAGGAAAGGAGGATATAAGTTTGATAAAGCCTTGTAGGCAATGTACAGTATATATGTAGGGTACAATTAACAGAAACATGTTGCCTAGTATTCATAGAAACATTTCCAGTAACTATCATGCAAATAATTCTGATAATTGTGCTGAACACAAGGGGCATGCTATGTGTGAATTTTGAAAAACGGTGTTTTTCAGACAGGAAATAAGTGTGTGAGATCTGTTGCTATGCAGTGCATGGGAAATCCCAGTAAAGTCTCTGTTACATATTTAGCAAGGTTTTCTGTGTAAAACATGTTTGGCCATTTGTCATATTTTTTGGTTGGATTTCTTCAGTAGTCACACCCCTATCCAAGAACTGCTACCCAATGTGACTATCCCACAGCATTCATTTTAAGCGTTTAACACCCAAGTGTAAGACACAGGTCCGGCAACTACTGGTGTATGAAAAAATGACCAAATGTGGGTCACATCAGCACTTATAGAAATATGGGAAACAAATGCTTTCATCTTTATCTAGTTTACTGTTAGTTGAACATCATCTTATAAAGAATCCCCTGCTTTCAAATCTCAGTGTACATACTATATATAGGACAATGGCCTGTATTCACAAACATTTCCTCCAGCAGTAACACAGCATTACTTTGTCTTCATTTTTTGTTAATGTATTTTTATTAAGAAATTGATGTGCATTTATGATTCACATCAGTTTCACAGAAGTGTTAAAGTACATTACTTTGTCTTAACTACCCTGATTCGGGACTGCCCTATGTTTTTCAGTGGCACATTGCTGAATTGGACTAGTTAAGGCAAAGTAAAGTGGTGTTAGTGCTGGAGAAAATGTCCATGAATACTGCCCAATTCCTTGAGACAGTGATCTTGTGAGAGGTACAATGAGGGACATCCGACTCTGAAACAGATGCAGTGGTATGTTCCATAGTGTGTTTGGAGCAATGGAGTGGTGACTCAGTGCATCCCCATCTGCAGTGCATAAAGGAAAGGTCTTATAAACCATTTTTCTTTAAAATTTTGGAGTCTGTATGTAGGCTTGATCACTGAATTCCTCCATCACACTCTCAAAGAGTTCATCCAGATTAAAAGTTAGACTTCATCCTGTTTTACTGCGATAACCTACTTGGCTCCATCATAGAAGTTGTGATTCAGTTTGTGCAGTGCATCATGGGACTTCAAGATGTTTTAGTGCTTCAAGATCAATGGCAAATATAAAAATAATGTTCTTAAGTTTGGGACTTTTATTAGAGCTTGCATATCAAATTCTCCACACTGAACGTAACTTTGCTAGTCTCTTGTCGTTTTTTGGTAAGTAAATATCCATTTCATACCTCTGCATGTCTACCTGAATGAACTCGGTCATATGTCATTCTCAGAAAAGCTGCTCTGTTTCAGTCAGCTGATTGCGTCATTTAAGGAGTGACATTTCCTGCTCGAGGTTGTCACATAAAGGGAAACCGCCATCAGAGAGCTAGTCTGTTAAGGGTGTATGCTGCCCTCTTTTTTTTCACCTGTGCCCCCATAATTTGGTACTGTATGTTGCTTCATATTTAATGACATAATTAAAAGGTAAAAAGAAAACACAATGTTGATTGGTGCAGTCTTGCAGACACCGATGATATTCAGCTCTCTGCCCGTTTTGAAATGTTACTGCATAGCATATGTTTCTTGGTGGGTTGTTTTTTCTTCGTGTTACTTAGTTGTTTGTGCATGCCACTTAGAAATCAGGTTAATGTATATCTATACTTATTTTTGGTCACTTGCCCTTGCCTGCAAAATAAATTATTTCTCTGCCCCCACACACACAAGTGCAACTGGAAGGCTGATAGCTGCTGCTTTCAGGTCCCAAAACTCAGCAGTCTTAGTGTGACAGAGATTGCCTGCAATCCTCTTATGCCCCAATATTCACATATCACCGAGTACAGCACAAGATGCCTTCTACTTGGCAAAAAGGAAACACTTCTAATATTTTTATCTGCGTGCAAAGGCAAGTGTTAAATTCCCCCAAATAAGTGCAAAGTAAAAGGCATCTTGTGCTGTTCTCAGTGACATGTGAGCATCGGGGCATGAGAGGATTGCAGACAATCTCTGTCACACTGAGACTGCTGAGTTTTGGGACATGACAGCAGTGGCTGATTTTTCAGCAGCAGCACAGCTCAGCTCAGCCTTCCAGTTGCGCTTGGGGGGAGGGGCGGTAAACAAACATCCTTTGCAGGCAAGGGCAAGTGACCAAAAGTACTGTAAGTATAGATATACAGTAAACTGACTTGTAGGTGGCATGCACAACTAAGTACTGTAACATGAATTAACAAAAAAAACACACCAACAAGTAACATACAGTATGCAGTAATGTTTCAAAATTGGCAGAGGGCTGAATGTTGTTGGTGTCTGCAAGACTGCACCAATAAACATTGTGTTTTCTTTTTATCTTTCAATTATATCAATAAATATAAAGCAACATACAGTATTAAATTATGGGGGTACAAGAAAAAAAAAGGGCAGCATACACCCTTAACAGAGTTGTGCTCTGATTGCGGTTTCCCATTATGTGACAGCATCCAGCAGGAAATATCACTTTAAAGCAGCAGTACTAGATAATAAAACATTTCTTTTTATAATAGTTAAGTCAAACAAGCCCCACAGCTGATAAAACTTGAATCCTTTGCTTTTAATTATTTTTTGTTTTCTTTATATTTTTTTTTCTAACAGTTTAGCACTGACCCTTGCCAGAAGTGCCATATTGGATTCAGAGAGAAATGGGGTACTGCCTTTCTCTCATTGGTTGTTTTGTCTGATGTAACTGGAATGCACTACCCCTTCCTTTGCCTGCTGAGTGTTTATAGGACAAGCAATGTAAACAAAGGGTGAAAAACAGGAAATGGTATGGGGGGGGGGGGCTGCCGTATTTTCTGTGGATCCACACACCATTATGAATGTATTAAAAAATCAAGGGAACCAATTATTAGAAAGCAGTAGTAAACAGCAAAAGTTAAATCTGAAATTTTAAACTACCAGGCAGTGCAAATATCTGGGAAGTGATGATCACTTCCTGGTTAACTAGTACTGCTGCTTTAAATGATGCAATAAGCTGACTGAAACAGAGCAGCTTCGCTGAAAAGAGTCATACGACTGAGTTCTTTCAAGTAGACATGCAGGGGCATGAAATGAATATTTAATTGCCAAAAAATGACAAGAGACTAGCATAGTTGCATTCAGTGTGGAAAATCTTAATATACAGGCCCTAATAAAAGCAGAAAACTTAAGAACATTGTTTTTTTGGGAGGGCTAAAGCTCGAGGTTCAATGTGGAGGAATAGCTTTTCCTACATCCCTAATAAAGACCAGCCTCCCATGGCTTAGTGCACTGCAAAACACTCTCCCCTTCAAAAGTGCTGGGGTTCTGCGTGACTTGTGTGGCTGAGCCTTCTTTAGTTTCTTCTCACCAGCTCTTTGCTCATTTTGTCCAAGCGTCATTTTGTCTCCCTCCCTTCCATGTGTGCCCTATTCCCCCTTTGCCTGCTGTTTTTCCCCCCTTCCCCGTACCTTGTTTTCCGCTCCTCTCATGTGTAGCCCTGGTTCATTTTGGTCGGTTTCTCCCTTTCCAGGCTCTTCTCCACGCGGGGCCACTGCTCCTTTCCCCGTCAGTGCTTCCCCCATTCCATATGCTTGCTCATTTGCTGCACTCCCACAGAACGCCGTTCTTCCTCCCCTTCATACTTTCCCTGCTGGCTGTCATCTTCTCTGCTCTGGCCTGCTTTCCCTGTTCCCTGTCCTGCCTGTATTCTCCTCCCCCCCCTTTCCATCCCTTTCAGCTGCCCGTTCAGTCCTTCCCCTTTGCTCTTGTGCACTGCCTTGCCCTGTTTGCTGCTTCTTTGTGCACTTTGCGGGGATAAGTTCTGTTGCTGTGGGGTTATTCAGTCACTTACTTGTCCATGCAGTATGTGGGGGATTTGCTGGCTGCTGCTAGCGTGGCTGCTTTCCGTGAGGAGCCCTGCTGGTGTGCCTTATTTGCTGGCTGGCAGACTGTATCATCTCTCCCAATAGTTAGCATTATCTAGTGCCATTCTGTTTTGTTTCAGTATATGGCAGAGCTGTTGGGCATGCTGACTTCCTTATGTGGTGTGGCATTTCTACTTCCACACTGTTTTTGAGACTTTCTTAATGTGCACAAACATAAAAAAAAAAACTGCCTTCCACGCCTTCCTTCCCTACCTCTGTCCTTTGGCTCCCCCTGCCCTCACCTTCCCAGAACTGCTCCTCCTCTCCCTGTTGCTTTGTCCCCCCCACCACCACTACCATCCCTCATTCTTCCCTTGTCCTGTGCTCCCCATGTTTTCTTTTGGGCCTTTCGCTCCTCGTGCAAGCACCCCAATCTCCATCTCCACACCCCTTTTCTCGTCCAATTCTGTGCTACATCTAACCCTTGTCTGACACCTGCACTTCCTCAGTACCTCTTCCCCTCAGCCTACCCTTGCAATCATACTTTCCTAGCAGTTTATGCTTACCACCTTTGCTGTTTATCCCCTACAGATCCTTGGTTGCAGCAATTATTTATCCTGCTTAGCCTATTATTTCCATGTTACCTTGTTCTCTCCCTGATCTTCCAGCATGCCTATCACCCACAAAGCTCATGCTTGCTCCCTCTTCTACATCCCTTATACGTTCTCTCAGTCCTATAATTGGCACTCCTCTTGTATTTCATATTGTTTGGCTTTATCTGTCATGTGCAACTTCTGTATTTGTTTGCTTCTTGTCCCCACTATGCCTATGGCTCATCCTTCACTAGGACCTTGCGTGTACTGAGCCTCTTTGAGTTCCTACCCTACCACCTTTCCAGTTGTTGTTTGGTCTCATGTCGATCTGCCTGTGGCTCCCTGTTACTCCCTTGGCAGGGGTCTGAGGTATCCTGATGGGGCATCGTGACTCCACTCAGCAGGAGCATTCTTTATGTCACTATATGATTTGCCCTACCTTCTTGCCTCCATGGCTTTTGCTACCCTAGCATAACACATTGCCCTCGCAGCCTACATGGCCTTCAGATGTCTGTTGTATTCCATTACTGCGCTGCATGCTCCTCAGTTGATTACACTATCTCCGCCTTCAGGGCACTTCAAGTACTCTTCCTGCTCCCATTCTCTAACTTCTTACCACCATCCCCTTCATCCTGTTTGTTTTATTTACCTACCTTTTACTACGCAGCTGTCAGCTGCCCTTTCCTTGCTCAGCCCATACCAGCTGTTTGACAGCCTCGTCCCTAACTCTGCCTGCTGAGGCATAGCAGTGCAGGTAGGCTTCCCATGTCTACCAGGTATGGAGGCCTGTTTCCTCTACCTCCAGTCCCAACCAGCTTATACCCAGACAACTTCTGACAGTCTCCATCCCTACCTCTGCCTGGTAAGGCATCGAGTGAAGGTTAGCTCGCCCCAACTACCAAGGATGAGAGCTTGTGTCTTCAATCTACAGTTTCAACCAACTACATTCTCTACCTAATACCCAGTTGCCACATTCCCTTTGGGAATGGGACCACTATATCCCATGTACCTTCAATGTCCTACCTCACCCGACTATACCCTGCACTTCCTTGGACTCACTATACTTGTCTCCGGGTTGGCCTCCTCCTTTTCTGGATTTGGACCCCGCCAGCTTGTTCAGTCTCCACCTCCACTCAATCCATCAGACTCCTGGACTTCCTTGCTGTTTGTCTTCCATCTCCTCCCGTGTTCATGGGCAGTGTTGTTGTTGCTTGCCTACCAGCTCAACCTCCTCCAATCTCCAAATCTTTAGATCCCTGCTGCTGCCTCCTCTGTCATTGCTACTCCAGACGATTCTGTTTCTCTATTGCCCTCCTCACAGACATGTCTGCCTGCATGCCTCTTGCTTCCTGCTGGATATGTGCCTGTTGCTCCTCTTCAAGGATGTGTGGGTCAAGCCTTCTACATGTTTTCCCCTGATGCTTCCCTTATCCCACCCAGTGGTCTTTCAGCAATGATTCCAGTGTTTTTCCTATCTGCATTTCCAGTTCACCATCTCCTTCAGAGGTGGGAACTCATTCCCCATCACTGCTGCACTTCTCCTGTCAGCAATTCCAGTTTTCCGTCTCCTTTGGAAGCGGGAACCCATTCCCCATCTCTGCAGCATCTTGCTATCAACTGTTCCAGTTCATCATCTCCTTCAGAGACGGGACCCTCACACCTCAACTTCGCAGCACCTTGCACCTGGATTTGCTTCTTGGTTCGACATGGATCTCCCACTGAGGCCTAATTCAGCTTTCTGCATTCTATTCCGGTATGCTGTGGCGCATGCCCTGGTTCCGTACCTTCCCTACACTTGCCAAGCAGTACTGGGAAGATGTCTGTACTGCTCTGCCTCAGCTGTCTTCTTCTCCAGCGCCATCCTTCTGTTGCTGGACTTCTGCTTGGAGTTTTCCCTCCATCCCAGGACTACTACTTTCCTCCTCACTGCTCTTGCAGCTCAGAGCTCCTGCTCATTTGCTGTGTCACTTTTTGGGCATTCCTACAACTATTGATGTCCAGCATCTCTCCCTGATCATCTACTCCTACCCATTCATCTGTCTCATTCTCTTACGTCGGCCATCATAACAGCTCCCTTCCAATGCTCTACGGAGTACCTGTTCTTCTCACCTGAGGAAACCTTCTTTCAGCAACATCGCTTGAACAGCATGCCCTATAGACTCTTACGTCACTATAGAATCATCAGTACGTCCCAATCACCTCCCCAGGACCTATTTATGGAATCCCATTTGACTGGACTGTAGAGGATCTCATCTCTCAATGAACTCTGCAGAATGCTTCCTTATGTATCCCGTTAATTCAAGCAGTATGGGCATCCCTACCTCCTATATCTTCATAGGATCCAAGATTTAGTGGAGCCTCCTTCACTCCTATCATCTTACCTGGAAACATGACCCTAATTCCTTCTGAGATGTACCAACTCCATAATAACCATCACTGTTAAGGATAATGGGAACCGCAAGATAACTTAGAGCGGTGCTGGCATCATCCATTTTACCTTCTCCTCATAGTCTTCTCATTACAAGGGCTAACTCAGTTTGATCATGATTACTTGACTCGTACTCCCTTAATAACCTTTGGATGTTCTTAAGACCTTCTCTGGTTACTATCTCAGAACTCACATCGTTGGATATCTGGTGCCTAGCTGCCTTGCTAAAGGCCACTGTTCCCCGGCCCCTGGACGTCACTATAATTCATACAGTTATTTACATCTCTTCATCATGTTCCCCTGAATCATGCCAGCTACCCATTCAGCGGTCCTTCTAATTCATCCCTCAGGATTTACATCCCATATTCCCTACAGTGAATACCATCACTGAGAGCAAGCTTCCATTGATTCCTCAATCTGCACATCCGCAACTGACCTGGCAGTCTCACTATCCCAGTCATGCCCCACAGCAGTCCTATATTGGACGAAGCATGCTAGGCACCCATGGTATTCCATGCTACTCTCAGCTTCCCTTTGCCACATCAGTCTATAGACTTATCCAGAGACCCATTCTTGGGCTCCCCTCAGCATTCAATGATTGGATGCTCCAACAATGCAAAGCTGTTATGGCCACTTAATCTCCTGCCATGGGCAATTAAGCCACAGCAATACTCATATCCACCATTCCCCACTTGCAGTCCTTCCTCAATATGAGCCTATGCAAATCTCATCATAGCAAGAAGAACTCTAGTCAACCCTCAAATTCATTGTACTGAATTTTCCAATTATTCCCATCAATATCCAGTTACCATCTCTACAGCATATACCACCCTTCTTTCATTGGCCTAAAATCTTACACATTAACCCCTCCTACCAGGTACCTAAAGCTTTTGTATGAATCCTTCATCATCTCCATTGGTTTCTACATAGTGACATATCGCACATTGCTGAGCTCCAAGCCTTGAGACCTTAATCCGGATCTCAAACCCTCTACAAAGTCTGATAGATTACTTTAAGAATTTCATAACCCATTATACTTCCCTCAGTTTAGAGTCTGGCAGCTCATTTAATCAACTCATACTCTTCATGCTTGCATTGACTCTGTAACCCTACTGAATATCAGCCAGTATCACATTGGAATCCTGGACCATGGTCACCCCTTTTCAGATGGACTTAATTCATATTCAAGATCCGGGCACTCCTTCAGAATGGAACTGCCTCTTCAGCCTCAGAATTGACCTTCCAGAATGCGTCATGCAACAGACTCTGAAGATGAAACATCATCTCTACAAACAGGCCACCTTACTCAGAAATTAGAATATGGTTGTAAGAACCTAGGATCATGTCCTCTTAGTTTGCCCTGAGGATGGGTGGGTTAGTAGCCATGGGTCCTCAGAGGTTTCCTCCACCTGGGGGGTTTTCTTCTCCTGCATGCTACTGGTCATACTCTCTGTGAGTTGGAGGAGGTAATCTTTTTGGGCTTTCTATTCCCTACTCACTACCTGGCTTACCTAGCAATGGTGGGAATAGAGAAAAGCCAAAAAGTAAACTACAGTTATATAAGCACTACTAACCACATACTGTATTCACCACAACATTGAATAGGAGAGCTAAAGCCCGAGGTTCAATGTGGGGGAATAGCTCCTCCCACATCCCTAATAAAGGCCAGCCTCCTACGTCAGTTCCCCGCTTAGCATGTTGTGAAACACCCACCATCCAACCCTGCCTCCTACTTCTTTGGCACTGTATTCACCCTTCATGCTGGGCTTTCTCTTCCTTACTCACTACCCAGTTTACCTATCCATGGTGGGAATAGAGATAAAACGAAAAGTAAACTACAGTTACATGAGCACTACTAACCCCATACTCTATTCACCAAAACATTGAAACATTTGCCATTGATCTTTAAGGTGCTGTAGTTCTCCTTCTTTTCTGAATTGCCTTTGCTTTATTCATGTCTCATGTTGGCTAACAAACTTCATGGGAAGTGCTGTTTTCTACTAATGAAGTGTCCGAGTTAAAAGAAAATACTCTGAAGGGAGGCTGTTGCTGGTGAAGTGTTATTTGTACTTTGACAGGTTCATTGGATTATGTGCTGCAAGGTCTGTGTTGTTTGCTTGAACATGCAGTGTATATTGCGAAGCAACTCACAGAGCTGGTCAGTAGCCCAGTGGGTAATGCTACTTGCTGCTATGCCAGCGCCCTCAGTTCTGGAGCAGACTCGGGAGCTAGCCAAGTGGTCCAGGAGACCTGGTGAAGTACTGCCACGACAGCACTCCTAGCCAGGAGGGATGGGTGCCTGGTTCCACTGCACCAGTGACACCTACGATGGGCTGGGGAGCTTGCTCCTCCCTGGGAGCACGGTGACTGTGCGTGAGGTATGGAGGGACATTGCCAGGTGCTCAGAGTGGGGCTTGGCGGGGACAGAAAGAAACAGGAAAAACTGTTGCACACCAGTTGCCATTAATTATGGTGCTGCCACCCCTGGGCCCTGCCCCTGTGGATCCCCAGTGGCTTGACAGCAGGGGGAGTAGTGGTCAGGGGAGCTCTGGAGGACCACCTAAAGCAGGCACAAAGCAGTGCCCATGGGCCAAACAGCTGTATGGAGAGAAAAAAAAAGAAGCAAGTCACATTTAATGAGACTAGTTTACCTACTACTGCAGTCACAGAATGATACTGTTCTTCAATGTAGGAGACACGTAGTTATATGTTGTGATGTTTTAGGGTAAGCACACTGCGACAGTCCCTTTTACCTGCTCTTCTAGCCATGCTAGTCTTCTTCATTGAAATAAACTGCGTTGACCCCTTCCTCCATGTCATTATTAAATATGTTAAAGAGCAACATCCCTCAAAATCCTCCCAAGCCACATAGTGATGCATCACCCAGATCTTCTGCAACAAGCTCACACACCACATCTCTCACCCAGCAGAAGCCCATAGACCTCAGGCTCCATCACAAAGTGACCTGGCCCCAGATAAACAAAATGTCTTATGATGCCACAGCCCACCCACGTCCCATCACAAAACTAACATCCATTCAACAGAAAGTCCTTTATTTTGCATGCCACACAATTTAGGGGTTGATACTAGGAGTAAAAAACTGAATGCTGTTTGGGTCAGTAATTGAATCAAAATTTCTGGACCGCAGGAAATTATAGTGAACCACTGGGAAATGTCTGACTGTATACATTTCGAAGTATTCTGTCAATTTGCTACTATTTTTTGCAGTATCTGCTACATATTCTGTATTGCACCTGGGTTGCTGCTGTAGAAGTGCTATATCACAGCACTTACTGAAAAAAAAAACAAAATAAATAAATACATTTCGCACACCACAGAACAGTATCATAGCAAGACTGCAGTAGCAGGAAAATGTGTCTTAAGCAGTGTGACTTGCTTCTTGATAGACACTGTGTGCTCAAGCAAAAAACAAACAGCTTGCAGCACATAATCCAATTAATCTGTCAAAGGACAGTTAACACTTCACAGACAATAACGGCCTCTTTTCAAAGCATTTTCTTTCAACTCTGGTACACTTCAACCAGAGAAAACAACATTTTCCATGAAGATTGTTAGCCAGCATGAGACAAGAACAAACCAAAGACACTGTAGACAGGAAGCAGAACTAAGCACCTAACGTACTAAACATAATCAAGTCCCATGATGCACTGCAAAAGGTGATCATGACCTCTGTAATGGAGCTAAGCAGGTTTTCACAATAGGACAGAACTGGTTATTTAACTTTAGATCCAGATGACATGTATTTATTTAAACTTACTGTTTAGAGGATGAGTTCAATGAGATACAAGTCTCCTTTGCTGAAAGTTCAAAGGCAAGGTTGAGAAATACACACAATAAAAAATATACAAATGACTTACAAATATAGAACAAAAACATACATTTGGAGGGTACAGTAGAGGCATTAATTGCTCAAGCCTACAAATAGCACTGTTCTAAAGACAAAATGTTTTTTTAAACCTTCCCTTTAAGAAGGAAAAGCGCTGAACACTTGGACTGAGGATCTACTACCAGAAATTTTGCTGTGACTAATAGAAAGTTACAGTTTCTATTAGTAATTGCGGAGACTTTGCTGTGCTGCCCAGTGTTATCAGGTTTTTTTGTTGTTGTTGAAGAAGAAAGGCACTGCTATATAATGTGTTCCTGGGCACTTAGTGTTTCTTGGATGGTAGGTAAATATTAAGCTAATGGATTTAAACGTCCAGTAAAAAGCCAGGCAGAACTTCTAAGCACTGATGGGAATACCATGTGTATTATTTAGAGGAGACGTTCCCATTCCCTTTCAGACTTCAATGATTCAAATTATGACCTCTATCTATAAAACTACATTGAGGTGGCCATGACGGAAATTAACCTTTTTTTTTTAAATCATGGAATGTTTGTTTAGTGCTTGGGCAAAGTTTAAGTCAGTGGAACTAAGAAACATCTCTGATGAGACAGTTGGCTCCACTACACCTTGAAACGTACAATAAAAATGTGACATTTTACAATATTTGGCCAGCCTGTAAAGCTTGATGCTCTTGGATGGTGTGCCACATTTTGAACTTGAAAGGCCCATTTACACTGCCTGACCTGCACCATTGTGAGAGGTGCAGATGGGTTGCATTTGGTCCAAGTCAGGCAGTGTAAATGACTCTGGGAGCGATGCAGGCAGCTCCACTGTGTTGCACGGTGATCCATGATGTGGTCAGGAACAGTACTGGTGCAGGCATTTTTTGCTGGCAAGTAAATGAGCTTCTCCACCTGCATCTGCACCAGTGCAGCCCCGTGACACGCCATGGCATGCCCCTCCTCCTGCTCCAGCTGGCAGCGCCATACTTGCACCAAAAAGATGAGAAGAACTGTGTCTCCCTGTCACTTGTGTCAGATCACCAGGATCGCTATGCAGAGAAATGGTGCAGCCTAGTTATGCTTAAGGGCTTCTATCCTACTGGACAGGCAGACCAAAAAAAAATGTGATTTGTAGGTCCCTAGCAATGTGGCCAGTAATAGAACTTCCAACTGAGCTGTGCCTCCCACCCCACCCAGTCAGCCCCGATAGACATACAGTTGAAACCTAGGAAGCCACAAACTGACCCTGTAACGATGCACTATGACAGCAGTGCAGATGCCAGTTGGGATCAGTGCCCATGGAGTGGTGGCTGAGTGGAGGAGACCACGTCGCAGTGCATATGGTAGTGTAAACGCACCTTAAGTTTCCTGTTTCCAGAGATAATAGCTGTGAAAGTTACCATGTTTGTATTACTGCCGGCAATCCTACCATAGCGTGATTAGCATCTTTCTTTATACAGCAAGCTCTTGCTGTACTTTCTGGCAGTAAAACTGCCATTGATTAATTTACAAAGAACAAGCAAAACAAGTAGAACAGTCCAGCCAAGTACAGACTTTAAAAATCAATAGGCATATAAAATGTACTTTGTGCTGTTTGACTGCTGTGGTGTATTTATAAAAAATATTCTTTTTTAAACTTTTTTTTATTTATGAAGTTTTGTAACTTATTTATGATAATTTGTAACTTGTACAAAATAAGAAACATACACAGTATGATACAATTCACTATACATCTCAAAGGATGAACATAATGCATCACTCCCTGGATTATTATGTACATGCTCTCTTGTTACAACACTGTGGGGGTGGGGGTACTAGGAGTTTCAACACCATAAAAGAAGCATTACATTAATCGAAAACAAGTCCCAGAAATGATTCCTTTAGACCCTTCTGCTTTGGTCATGCATATAATACCAATAAAGTTATACAGGTTATAGCCTTGAAATTTAATGGCACTCACAACAGGCAGCCCAAATGACATATAAAATTTACTGGTAGGAAACTGCTAGGTTCACAGTCCATAAACAGTGAAATACAAACTCCTTTAGAAGTGACCCCAAAAGCTGTCAATGAATGATGAAAAATATACTAGTAATCACAACACCTTATGATTTACGTGCCTCAAAATAGCACAGAATATTTAAATAAGAAAGCAAAGAATAAGTATGGCGGTCCTCCATTGCCAGGATTGCACCTAGGGGAATGTAGTTTGGGGGGGGGGGGGGCTAGAGTTCAGTCAGTGATTCCTGTGGAAGCAATGCCAGGAACTCTGGTTTTCAAAAGATACTTCACAATGGAAGACTTTAATTAATGGGAGAGCTAGGTACTGTATGTTAATCCCGGAAGCAACTACGCGGCAGGCTGGTGCAGTGAAAGAGCTGAAGATTAGATATGAGGCACATGTAAAGGAGCTAACAGGAAATGAAGACATGTCTCCAGGAGCAGAGATCTATACTTAGACTAGTGAACTGGGAGCAACACTGGGAACTGAATAAGGAGACAGAAATGAAATCAAACAGGTATGATTCTAGGAAGTTGCCATGAAAATAAAAATTAAGCTAGCAAGAGGCAAGAACACTAATTGCCTAGACCCAGTATGGCATGTTGATGAATATGAGATAACAGAAACACAGAAACATGGAATTTAACGGCAGATAAGGACCACATGGCCCATCCCGTCTGCCCATTTCTCCCTACCTGCACTATTACATCAGACCATGCCCCATCTACAGCTCTGTCCCCCTCCTCCTTTCTTTTCCACTATGATTCCTTTGTGCTTATCAGAGTGGCAGACAGGGCACTTTGACAGTTTTCTAAGCTGGGAGGAACCAAAGGGAAAGCACATAATAGTAGATAGAATTGAGAAGATGCAAGACAATGACATAAGCATAGAGATGGATGTCACTTTTCATAAAAAGGAAAAGGCAGTCAGCCAAGTAATGAATAAAAAAGTTTTCCAAGCACAATGTACAATAATTGAGGAGATATATACATTAGATGATTGTAGAAAGTAATCCAGACAAATGCAGAAATTAGATGATGCACCAGAGTCATCATTCCCTGAACAAGAAAGGCAGTAGGAGTGAATGCATCAGTGCTAGAAGAAAAATTCACGTGACGGTGGCAGGGAAGGCATTTACCAGAGAACTGCTGAACCACAATATCAGAATGCTGATAAAGGGTTATGAAGGAATACCAAAGTCATTTCAGACAATGAAGAGGATGCTGTTGTCACACCTTCACACTTAGGCAGCTGGTAGAGAAGAACTATGGTTCTACAAAATACCAAGACATCTGTTTCATGGACTGGAAGCAAGCATATGACTCAGTAGGGTACCACAGACTAGGGCATGTAATGAGGCACTATGAGATTATGAATATAATTGCATGAAAAGCTAATACTAAAGAACACACCCTTCCTTATGGATTGGAGAAGAGAGATCATCATAGTTTGAGATGAAGCCTGGAGTGAGACAAGGTTTCATCTTAACTTCAGACATGTTCCTAATGGTCCCTGACTACATATTCTATGCTGTGGACAAATTAGGGCATTTGACCAGATGGTGCAGTAACATGAGATTTGGCCAATAATATAGCAATAATGCCATATTCTTGAAACCGTTACAGTGACTAGTTATATTTATATTGCACATAGGTTCAGCCTTGTGTATTGCACGTAAAGTTTACATGTGCACAATAAAGTGCTTCCACAGTGCATAAAGCTTAGAGTGGAGTTTCCTCCTAAGTGCAAAGTGCTATGTAAACAGTACTTTATATCACACATATAAAGAAATAAGGCAATACTTGCAAACTGCATATAAAAGATATTAACAAGGACACAATTTTGGCTGTGTGCCTCTCTTTTTTCTTGTGTCATTCCAGTGAGTGTGACTTATTCAAGGGATTTGAATGTAAATTGTGGGACTAGTCAGTCCTTTAAGTTACACCTCCCAGTACTATTTTGCAATTTGTGGACTTATTCATATAGCCAGAATAGATGGGCAGCGAAATGAGATTTTGCTAATGACACAGGCTGAACAGATGTGAAGGGTTACTATGCTGGTTACTTCTCTGCACTGATTTGGGATGAAGACAGTATGTGTAATAAATAAAGCACATGAAAGAGTGGTGACACTGGTGGTAAAAGTGAGGGTTATTCCATGCATTGGCAGTAAAGAAATAGAGGAGGGAGGGAGGGAGGCAGCCATAAGGGCATACACACAATGCAGGGTAGCAATGGCATGAGTTGCCTTTAATGTTAGTAAAGCTATGTAATAACAATAGAGTCTTAGCATCAAGACAAAACCTTGGGTATGCAGGGTCATATTGATAATAGTGGCACTGTATGGATATGAAAGTTAAACCCCAAATATGACACTAATTATGAAGCTGAATAGTTTTGACAGTAGGGGCTCTAGGATGATCCTCAGCATACAGTGATAAAAGGTGAATGTTGGTTACTGTGTACTGATTTTAGTCTTTGATCCGCTATGCCTTGTTCAATCTGTATGAATATTTCAAACGAATACCTTGTCACTTACTTTTTATTGTTACCCTGTTTATTCCGTTTCCTATTATTGTGATTACCTGCTGTAATTTTTTTCAGCTTCACTGGATGTAATTGTAAATGCGACCTGTGCTCAATTTGCTTTCCAATAAGTAGAATTTAAATTAAGTGTATTATGTTGGCGGGCTAGAAGAACTTGGATAACATTACCAGGGAGGGTCCTAAGATAGGCGGCATATATCTGAAAGACGGATGAATTGCCCATTGTCAAGGAAGTTGAGAAGTGAGTACCACATGCAAACAAGCCAGAAGAAGACTGGAAATTGTATGATCTTTCAAGAATCAATCTTCATCATTGATTCTCATTTATGAGTCTAGGACCAGAGGCAGTAGGACCCCATGGGAGCAAATGTTTTACAGGGAGGGAACTGGCATCAACTACTGAGAATGGCACCTGAGCACCTCCATGTGATGTTATGCACCAGCCAATTACTGTTGCAGGCTCACTCACGTACTTCATTCCTGTTCTTTCCACTGTCAAGTGCACATCATGGGAGCAACAGTGCCTCAGTTTTATTCGTACACTCCCCAAGTTCATCACTGCTTGAAATACCTTTGTGGTGCCTTTACTGTACATTACTTTCTTTCCACTATGCCAGAGCTTGTGAAGAAGGGGCTAAGTCATTTAAAAAATTTCAGCAGCCTCCCATTATGCATAGGTGCCCTGTGGGAAGCCCATGGCTGCGACGGATGGGCATTAGTGCTGTGCAGCTTACCTTGACCCAAAGTATGACATGGATGGGTGCAACACCTGCTTCTCTATGGACTGTCATACCTTACAGATCTGCGCAGTAAGGTGGGGTCATCCAATCCCCACCTTTGAATGTAGCTGCTGCACACATGCAGCTAAGGCATGGACACTAGGCCTTTCTCCTGGACCTCTTCCTGGGACCTCTGGTTCCAAGGGAATACAGGGTCATTCTTGATCTTTGTGTATGGAGGCATCGGAGGCCCTAATGGGTGGATCTGGTGGACTCCCAGCTCCTTCTGGTCTACTGACTGCGAACCCCCCCCCCCCACAGTATTTCTGCCTTGGGCAGCAGACATCCCCAGTGGTGAAGCCAAAGCTTCACACTCGGTCTTCACCGGTGGACACTTCAGTATCAACTTCTGGTGTCGCACATGCTGCTGTCACATGTCTAATGGTGACCCATAGGTGGAGTTCTCACTGGAGCTGCTGTACGACTCAACCACTACTGAGGACTTCTCTCCTCACCCGGGGGTTCCCCTCCATGGGCACCAATCAGGTCACTCCTCTGATGTAGGAGGATCTCTTTTGAGCAACTCTGCCATTCCCTCCCTTTGGGTGAGGTCCCCTGTGCAGTTCTGCAGCCCAGGTAGAGGCCCTCGAGACCCTGAGTCGCACTCCCTTCTGGGGCCTCACTTCTTTTTAGATATGTTTTCTACGTTCATAAGCTCTAAGGGGCCAGTAACAGAGGAGTATTACAGAGAGTTTGTTGGTGTCCAAGATAGCTTTCATAGGAACTCTGACAGGGCCTACTTCTAGCCCTTCTCCCCAGCACCAGCAGTCCCTGGGATCAGTGCCTCATACCCATTGATGTCCTCCTCAGGGGACAGTGAATCATCCTCTCACCTGTCTTCAGCTGCTGAGTACGCTCTGTATCAGGGATTCATGGTGGAGATGCTCCATGCTCTTGACCTGGGTTCTTACTCAAGCCACATTCTGGCAGCCCTACCACTGGGAATCCTCGAGGTTCCCAATGATGACACAGTTGTCATCCCTTCATGGCCTAGAGCTTTTGTGGAGGCATCAAGGACAGTATGGAGGCATCCCTTGTCTTGTCTTGCAGCTTCCAGGGACCTCCTGCTGTGGTATCGTGCACCCACAGGGTCTGCAGATGTGGTACTTCCCCCTCTTCTGGGCTGGAAGTACTGCAGACAATGTTGGGGACTTGATGCTCCACATGTGTTCGACCTCCCGATGTAGATTCCACTTCATCATGCATCCTCATTTACATATCCACTTATCAGGCGGCCATCAAGGGCATTGTATGATGACAATGAAGTGGCCTCCATGTTAGCAGGAACTGCAGTCTGCCTCTTGCCTTTCCCAAGTGGCATCTTTGGCCCAGCGTAAGTGCTAAACTTGCATTTCCAGAGGGCTCCTTTCTTCTCCCCCAGTGTAAGGCAGCAACTGTCTGATGCCCTCATGCTCCTGTGTCACAAAACCCCCACCTGGCCCAGACCTGTCTCAGAATTCACCAGACCTGTAAGGAGCCCCTGCCCTTAGGTATTCTCCCCTACAGAGGGCTGAGGGTATCTGTCACTCTATCTGTAACCCTCAGGGTAAGCAAGCTCCTTCCTCAGAAGAAGGGACAACTTGGTACTCGGACCCATAATTGGGAATCAATGGGGAAGACTGATTCTTAGATGGTATGAAAATTATAGACCACAATTGTTGATCTACCAGAATATCTTTGCCATTGATTACCACACTTGCCCACCAGTAGAGCCAGGGCCTCTAGGCAGCTTATCTTGCTTGTGCTGGCCAGCACCACCTAGTGCCACTTCTTTCCAGCTGCACTCCCTTAGAGTGGTTTTTGAAACTAACTCCACTTGGCAGTTACACTGTTTGTGAGCGGTGCTGTGCACTGGATTGGAACAAGATTGAGAGACACTGGGGTCAAGCAACCATAACTCGTTTGGTTCAGGCTGTCCCTTGGGACCAGTCTACCCTATCAGAAACTGAAATTCTTGACTTCAGAAGTGCAGACCTCAGCCCGGTGAGGGAGCTGGTCCAAGACAAATTGATCAGGGTGGACAGCATCGGAGGTTTAGAGGAAAGATAGGGGGCAATTAAGGGGACAATTCTCAAGGCAGCAAAGTCACGCATGAGAATTGTTACAAAATTAAACAGGTACAATAGACCAGTATAGTTCTTAGAAAGGATAAGAGAGGCAGTGAGGGCCAAGAAAAAGGCTTTCACCGGGTGAAAGGAAAAGCAAGGGAAGAAGGAATGGCGACAGTACCAAATAAAAACTAGGGAAGCAAAGAGGACTGTCAGGGAGGCAAAGGCAGACATGGAGTTGTGTATTGTGGAGGGTTTCAAGGGTGGGGAAAAATAATTTTTCAGATACAGTAAGGAAAAAAGGAAGCAGTGATGGGGTATTGTTAGGCTACAAGAGGGAGAAGGTACTAGGGGAAGATGGATAAAATACAGGCATCCTTAACAATTACTCCTGCTCTGTCTTCACAAGGGAAGACAGTAGACCCCTGCCTGAAGTGGCATCAAGGCAGCTGTCAGGAGCATTCCTGAAATGAGACAGCCAGTATTTAACAGAGAAAGGGTCCAGAATGGGCTTCTAGCCCTAAAAGTAGATAAAGCCCCAGGGCTAGATGGGATGCACCAAAGGTGCTCAAGGAATTAACTGCAGAACTGGCTGAACCCCTAGTAGGCTATTCAGTAGCTTAATTCAGACAGGGGTAGTTCCAAAAGACTGGAGGATAGTGGACGTAGTCCCACTACTTGGGGGCAGGGGGGCAGCAAGGAGCAACGAGAGAATGACAAATCTGTTAGCCTTACCTCTGTAATGAGTAAACTGATGGAGTCACTGATCAAAGAGGACCTCGTGGACTACCTAGGGAACAGTGGTCTACAGGATAGCATACAGCATGGGTTTGTGGCAGGGAGGTCTTGTCAGACCAACCTGACAGTTTTCTTTGACTGGGTAACAAAGGTGGTAGATAAGGGCCATGTTGTGTATTTACTCTGTTTCGATTTCAGTAAGGCTTTTGACTCAATGCCACACGGAAGATTGCTGAAGAAGCTGGAGGACTTGGGCATGGCTAGGGATATAGTTAGATGGGTAGGACCTTAGTTGAAGGAAAGACAGCAGAAGATAGTGTTAAACAGGGTCAGATTGGAAGAGAGGGAGATAACGAGTTGGGGTGCTACAGGGATCTGTCCTGGGTCCCGTCCTCTTCAATATGTTCATCAGTGACATTGGAGAGGGCATCCAGTGCAGGATGTGTCTCTTCATAGGTAACATGAAGCTCTATGGTAATGTAGATAGTGACAGAGGGATCAGGGAGGTTCATAGGGATCTACAAAAGCAAAAGAGGTGGTCTAAGGTTTGGCAGTTGAAATTCAACAAAAAATGCAAGATTATACACATAGGGGGAAAAAAACAATAAAAAAGGATAGAGTACTGGATGGGAGATGTTAAACAGAGCATTTTGGCAGAGGAAAGGGACCTGGGAGTCATTATTAGTGACTCCCTCAATCAATCAAGCCAGTGTAACAAGGCCTATAATAGGGCTAATAGGAAGGTGGGGTATATCGGAAGGGGTATTGACAGCAGGAAAAAGGAGGTGCTCCTGCCTTTGTGTAGGTGACTATTGAGGCCACATCTGGAATATAGCGCTCAGTTTTGGAGTCCTCACCAAAGGAAGGACAGGGACAGGCTGAAGATAGTGCAACACAGGGTGACCAGAATGATTCAGGGATGATTCAGGGCCTACAAGGAGGATCTTACAAAGATCGTCTGAAGGCACTGAACATGTACTCACTGGAGACCGAGCAAGAGAAGATGGATATAATAGGGACATTCAAAAGCCTGAAGGAAATAAACAAGCTGAATTGAGGGAAGCTATTTAGCAGGAGAACTGAGTCAAGAACCCAAGGTCATGAGTGGAAACTGGTGGGGAGAAGGTTTAAGAGCAATGTGAGGCAGTTCTATTCTGTGGAAAGGGCGTTGGAGCTGTGGGACAGTCTGCCAGTGGAGATGGTGTGCACCACAACCGTAAATGGTTTCAAGCATGGCTGGAACAGAGTGAAGGATTTGTTGATTGCTCTGGTCAGTAGCAGTAGGGAAGGTAGCCGGCAGTGAAACAGGAGGGATAAAAGCCCATAAGGACAAGAGGTCCCAGCGCTGTAATCCAGGTTGACTAGATGGACCTTTGGTCTTTTTTTGATGCCATTTACTCTGTTTCTGTGTTTCTAAGTACACTACATCCCTGTGGGTGCAAGAGAAGAAGGTCATTTCCTCTCATATCTTCTCCTGACTACAGTAGGTCAGACTGTTTTTTGGTTAGTATGCCCCATTTCTTCCCTTATGCCAGTTGGGCTTTTAGCCCACTACTGTGAGGGATGCATGGGGAGATGAGCACATCTCAACTTCTCGACTGCTTTGGATGGTGTAGTCCAACAGCTCCACATGCACCTGGAAATCCCCTTTTCTTCTCTAGCAAGGGAGAGAAGGGACATATTGACTGTTTATTCAGTCAGTCCTGTAAATACAGTAGTTGCATGTTGTTGTTTTTTCCAGGAGACTGTGGGTTTCATTCCTGTTTTGCACATTGTCATCTCAGTTACAAGGTTGTCCCCGTTCTGGGCATCTCCCTCTTACCTTCTGCCAGAGCAACATACTTCAGGGCTGCTGCCTGTAAGACTACTATCCACCTCCTGTCTGGCTTGCTCTGTGAGGCTCTGGCTCTGTATTCAACTGCCCCTTTGTGCCATGTAGTGTGCCCTGTTTCTCTGTCTGACGGTTGGTACTCATATTTTATTTTGTTGTTTATTTATATTCCTGTATGCTTTCCATATTCCTTTGGGCTAGGAAACTTCTTAGCCCTCTGTCTCTCTTTACCCCACTTTATTTTCCTCCTGGCGAACAGAACTGAGTTGCATGAGTGAGCTGGCAGCAATTATTGCTGTGCGATACCACGTGTGGGTACACGGGCACTGTGCTCAGTCACTGCCTGCAATGCTATGATATTAGCCCCTTACATGTAGAACTGCCAGCAGAGATAATGTTACTACAGTTAGCCCCGCTCTCCTGATCCTAGTTCCTGCCTATTACTCCCTACATAGCGCGCCTGTAGCTCTGCTCCATTCCTCTCATCATCAAAATGCTAGTTTTCGGGGCAGGGCTGCAGGGTTTGGACAGCCGCTCAGCTCATACATGGAAGGTACGAGCCGGGCATTTTAAGTTAAAATTTACGTGTTTGGCATAAAAAAATTTTTTTTTAAAACAGTTCATTTAGCTAATTGGGCAGGCAACTTCCTAGAATGAGTTGCCTGCCCGACATCTAAAATTGTGTCAGCGGCTCTTTATAGAGCAACCCTACACTTCAGCATCTGCTTTCATAAATAAGATGTTTCAGCTGTCACAGTTTACTAGAGAATGCCATTTTTTCACTTTCAATGTTCCTTTCCAAGATTTACAGCACATCGTGGTACGCCATCTAAAAACTCTTTGTAGAAACCATTTGACAACATTAGCCTCTCCCCTGTTTAGCTCACAGTACCTTTGTTTATGACATCATAGTGCTCACCATGGCAACCGACTGTGATGACACAAAACAGCTATTGAGTGGTTAGCAGGGGAGAGCCAGATACATTTTGAAAGACTCAGTGAAATAAGTGCTGCATTACCTACAATGTTTAGCAGACCAACAGCAGGGGAAAGTAGAAAAAGAAATAACTAGAAAATAATAAAGTTAAAACATAATTGGTGTAAATCTAGTGTTTTTAAGCTTTTTATTATAATGGAGAGTTGCTCTTTAAAGGTGTAAATTATACCCAACCTTGTTTTGTTTCGTTTCAAATCCTTGATCTACTCTTATTGCATACTTCTTGAACATTAGGGCCCACCCCCCAAAATAGTGCAGCCATTCATGATGCAATAGTCTCCTCTCCTCTCACTGCATCCAGAGTGGCTAGACTGTGTTGGGGTGTTCCCAAGTCCGGGAAAGATGAATTGGGAGTGGATCAAGGACCGTAAATAAACACATTGTTGTGTGGTAACACCAGTATGGTGGACAGTCTGTTTTCAACTTTTAAAAAGAAAAGGATATCAGAATCAAACTGTCAGCTGCATTATCAAATTCTACAGAATGTGAGCAATCATAAAATATGTTTTTGTACTAGGAATACTTTGAGGCCAAAAGGGGTTGGCTATGTCCCTTTAAACGGATGGATGAATTAACGTGGCTCAAGTTAGGCAATACATGACGAAAGTTCATTTGCAAGAGCAGACATATGTACTTACAGTATGTGTGCTTAATATAATGTATTGGAGCTCTGTCGGGAGGAAAGTACCATAAGACCACCTCTCCCAAAGAAATAAATTACCTACACCACGTGGTTTTGGCAGAACCTGAGATTCCAATGTGGCCACCTTGCTAGTTTAGCAATATCACGGCTGTGTGTGAGCTGCCTGAGTGTTGAGCTCTGCAATCCCTGTTAGAATTTTGTTTTTAAGTTGCTTGTTTTTCAGTTAGTTATATGTTATAGTTTAGTCAAGTTAGGGCCTTATAGTGAGATAGTTTAGATTAGAAAAGCGTAATTTTTTTGGGTCAGTAGTTCAGTTTGTTTTGGTGTCTTTTACTGTTTGCTGTTACGTATGCAACACCAATTGCGAGCAGCGTTAAGCACTGCTGGTACTGCGTTTTATTCCCACTGAGCTGTTAAATTTACTCCTTTACTTTGTATTTGGGAGTTTTTAATGTTTTTCTATTGTTTTGTCACGGCTGGCCATTTATTAGTAAAGCCGTGACCGATCTCTGTTTTGGAGACCTGCGGAGTTCTGTTTGGAGCTGCCGGTTTTTGACCCGGACTGCTTGGCCCGGATTCTGTGCCTGGGCTGGTGGAGTGGAGCAGAAAAGCTGAAGTGGAGTTTGCAGAACTATGTCTGAACATTGAGGAGCTTGGAGTGTGGAGCCCGCTGTTGAATTCACTTCGATTTGTCGGCATGGTGAGAGCGCATCCGGCTGTTGAGCTGACATCAGAGGTCGAAGTGTTCATGTCCGTTCCTTTTTCCTCCCAGGTATTTGCTCCTTTTTGCCCCTGGAGGGACGACTGGCAGGTTTGGGTTGTGCTGGGCTTGCGGGGAGGACAGTAGCGTGGGGTTTGGACTGGAGGGTTTACTCCCGGCTGCTGTGTTGGGGGGGGGGTGATTTTGGCTGTCGGCGGGTGGCTGGGTCTCCAGTGCCTCTCAGACCTGGGTGGCCTGTCTCGGCCTGTAACTGTTGTTGGTTTGCCACTCTGAGGAAGGGGTAAGTAGCAGTACATTTCTCGAGCCGCAGCACTGAACTGGGGGCTGTTGCCTGGGTTGGCCTGTGACCAGAAGGGAATTCGGAGGGGCGCAGACCGGCGGGTGGTGTGTGCCTCCGGGAATCCTAGGGGTTTTCACTGCAGGGGGAGCCGGCGGGCTTTGTCCTTAGGGACCTCATATTTACTGGTTGCGGCCTGTTGGTTTTTAGCCTCCAGGGGTTGGTTTTATGTGGCCCTGAGGTTTTGAAGTGACATTGAGAGATTTGTGATGAAGAAGATGTGGACTCAGCTATCTGGGTAACCATTTGGTGGCTCGTATACATTTGCAGATCTCTGTAATCAGACTGGGGAGGTAGTGAGAGTACCCCCCAAAAGATTGACCTTGTACCTTATAAATTCAGTGGATGTTGCTGGTGGGAGAGGAGGGCAACCTTGGACTTTGATTTTATGGATTGGGAGGGGGTGAGAGCCTGTCCTGTGTAAAAACGATTCCTCTGAAGCTTTGGTGTGCTTCATATATTTGGACACTGATCCTGCATTGATTATTCTTGGACTTCTCAAGTATCTAACTTGTTAGGCTTATTTAAAGGGGGGTATATAATTTTCAGGTTGGATTTTTGGTTATGTGATAGAGGGAGGTGGACTGTATATTTTGTATGTGTTTTTATTTTGGAATAGTGTATAATTTAAGGGGGGGATTGTTTATTTATTTGGGTGATGTGCTGGGATGGTAAACAGATGGTCAGGCGCTATTCCCCCTCCAGACTCAGGGACCTCCACCCTTTTGAATGTCCCCCATTGCCAGCTGAGGCATATAGTAGATGTTGTGCCTTGGGATAATCAGGAGGAGGGGCTGGGCCGGGGGGGGGATGGAGAGGTGGACAGATTGGGGTAGTGAGGACAAAGAGATGCACTGGGACGAAATGGGGTCAGGACAGGGGTTCTCCATGGCTGATTCCCATACCCAAGGGCTCTGCTGACTGCAGGCAGATGGCGCGGTCTTCCTCGACTGCTCATCCTACCTAGGTGGTGTTATGTAATGCCAGGTCCATTAAAAACAAGACTGCTATAATGGCAGATCTAGTTGGGACATCAGACCTGACATGCATCACCGAAACGTGACTGAACGGAAATGCGGGCTTGATATTGGCCTCAGCAGTTCTGGACAGGTACTCGGTGAAACACCGCCCGAGGTTGGATGGTAGGGGTGGGGGTGTTGTCCTCTGTTTTCGATCAGAGCTGGACCTTCTGGATGTACCAGTAGGGTACACCAGATCTTTTGAGTGTATTGTGGGTGCGGGTGTGGGGTGCAGGATACTTCTCATCTACCATCCACCCGGAGATGGGAAAGAATTCCTGCAGGAAGTCACGGACTTCATTGTCGACGTGGTATTGGGATAGAAACATAGAAGTTGACGGCAGATAAGGACCGCAAGACCCATCCAGTCTGCCCATTTCTTTTTCTACCTTATGAATGTGCCATCGGCTTTTGCTCTGTCAATGGCCTATCTGTTCATACTTATCTGTATTGCTCCCTTATGCCTATCCCATGCCTGTTTGAAGCCCTGCACCATATTCATATCCAAAACTTCCTGAGGTAGGCCGTTCCATGCATCCACCACCCTTTCTGTGAAAAAGAACTTCTTCACATTACCCCTTAATCGGCCTCCCTCTAATCTCATGCTGTGTCCTCTCGTCCTGCTATTTTTCTTATATTGAAACATGTTAGACTCTTTCACCTTGTTAATGCCCTTAAGGTGTTTGAATGTTTCAATCATATCACCTCTCTCCCTCCTTTGCTCTAGGATATACATATTGAACTCCGTTAATCTGTCCTCATAGGTTTTCTGATGCAGTCTCTGCACCATTTTGTTTGCCATTCTCTGGACTGCCTCAATTTGCTTAATGTCCTTGTGAAGGTGTGGCGTCCAGTACTGCACACAGTACTCCAGATGGAGCCTAACCAGTGTCTTGTAAAGAGGGATTATTACCTCCCTCTTCTGACTTGTGATACCCCTGCTAATACACCCCAACATCTCCCTAGCCTTATGTACTGTTTTAGTGGTCTGCTTGGATGATTTCAGGTCATCTGTGATGATGATGCCCAAGTCTCTTTCTTCCCGTGTGACTGCCAGCAACTCCCCTCCCAACCTATAGGTGGCTTCAGGGTTTCTCTTCCCTATGTGCATGATCTTGCACTTCTTTGCGTTAAACCCCAGTTGCCACTCTTCTAACCATTTTGCTAGTTTATCCAGATCTCTTCTCATTCTGCCCACCCCATCTGGATCATCAACTCTGTTGCAGATCTTGGTGTCATCTGCAAACAGACAAATCTTACCCTCCAGTCCATCTGCAATGTCACTGATGAAGATATTGAAGAGGACTGGCCCCAGGACTGATCCCTGAGGTACCCTACTTGTGACTTGCATCTCTTCTGACTGTATACCATTTACCCCCACTCTCTGTTTTCTGCCCGTCAACCAATTTGCCACCCAGTTAACCAACTTCTGACCACCTGAGCCTACCCAATTTATTAATCAATCTTCTATGTGGAACAGTATCAAAAGCTTTGCTGAAGTCAAGGTAGGCGACATCAACTGTTTCCCCTTGGTCCACCACTCTGGTTACCCAGTCAAAGAAATCTATGAGATTAGTTTGACAGGACCTTCCTGTTGTAAACCCATACTGTATTGGATCCTGTGCCCCTATGGATTCCAGGTGTTGCACTATCCTTTCCTTAAGGAGTGCCTCCATAATCTTGCCCACTACTGAGGTGAGACTGACTGGTTTGTAGTTCCCTGCCTCCTCCCTGCTACCATTCTTGTGGAGCGGGATCACATGAGCCCTTCTCCAGTCTTCTGGGACCTGTCCTGTGCTCAGAGACTCACTAAACAGTTCTGATAATGGCTCTGCTAGTTCCACCCTTAGCTCCTTTAGTACCCTGGGATGTGTGCCATCAGGTCCCATTGCTTTGTCCACCCTGAGCTTATCGAGCTCTTGTAGGACCCTTTCTTTTGTGAAGAGACTAGTGCACATCCTCCCCCGTGTCCATGGTGCTGAGCTGTGGGCTGTGCCCTACCTTCTCCTCAGTAAATACTGAGCAGAAGTATCTATTTAGGATAGATGCTTTTACATGGTCCTCCTCCTCACATGCCCCCTTATTTCCTTTGATCTTAGCAATACCCCCTCTGAACTTTCTCCTTTCACTAATGTATCTATAGAAAGTCTTGTCACCTTCTTTTACTGATCGTGCTAGTGTTTCCTCGGTTTGGGTCTTTGCCTGCCTTGCTGCCTTCCCTGCTTCCCTAAGGGAAGTTTGGTATGCCTCCCTATCTTCATGCTGTTGCATTCCCTTACATTTCCTGAAGGCCAGCCTTTTGGCTCTGACCTTTTCTGCTACTGTTTTTGAGAACCAAAGTGGTTTCCTTCTTCTTTTGCACTTCCTTTTCTCTCTAACACAATGGAATGTTGCTTCAAGTATTGCATCCTTAAGGCTTGCCCACTTTGCCTGTACCCCCTCACCTGTATTTCTTCTTGCCAGGGCTAGCTTAACTCTGTTGGTCATCTTATCAAAGTCATCTCCTCTGAAGTCCCATATTTTTGCCTTGGAATGGGATGCTTTAGTTCTAGTGGCCAAAGTGAACCATACGATGTGATGGTCACTGGCCCCCAGGTGACCTTCTACCTGGAGATCTGTGATCTTTTCCGTGTTAGTCAGTACTAGATCTAGAATAGCCCTGTCTCTTGTGGGATGTTGTACCAGTTGTTTGAGGCCCTTCCCCTGCAGGGAATCCACTATGTGTCTAGTTCTGGCAGATATTCCTGCTGGTATTGACCAGTCTGTATCTGGCATGTTGCAGTCTCCCATTATCAGAACCTCCCCTTTAGCTGTCATGTTTTGTATATCTTGTGACAGTAATGTGTCTCTGTCCTTCCCCTGGTCTGGAGGCCTGTAGACAACCCCAGTTGGTATGGCTGTCCCATTTCCTGTTTCCAGGCTGATCCATAGTTCTTTTGGCTCCTTATGTGTATTCTGAATTTCTATAGCCTTAATATTTTCATTGACATAAAGGGTCACTCCACTCCCCCTTTCTGCACCGTGGTCTCTTCTGAACAGTACATAGCCGGGTACTGAAGTCTCCCAAGTGTAGTTACTGGTGAACCATGTCTCGCTAATGACTAGTATGTCCAGTTTAGCCTCTGTCATTATTGCCTGCAGGTCTGGGATCTTGTTTCCCAGACTGTGAGCATTTGTGTACATGATTTTCCATTGGCCAGATTGGTGTGTCAGTTGTTGGGCGAGGCCTGGCATTTCTCCTGTGCGTCATATGGGGAGCCGGACCATTTTCCTTACCTTGTGATGCAAATGAACTACAAACATGCTGAACTGTTTGATCATTAGCTGAGGGGAGAAGGGTGTTCTTCCCATACAATGTATCAGGTGCTGCACCCCTCTCCCCATTTGCTAGTTTAAATATTCTGCAAAGATGTCAAACGTCTGCCCCAATGCACTGACTCCCTCCTTAGTCAGATGCAGTCCATTGAATTTAAAGAACTTTCGCTCCCAAAACTGTTGCCAGTTACCTACAAATATGTGTCCTTTTTCCTGGCACCAGCCCTTGAGCCACATGTTTAGCTCCCCATCTCCCCTTCTGTGACCTTCCATCCATCTGCCCCCCTCTCCCAGACTGACAGGATCTCAAAGAAGGAGATGCCGGATGAAAAGGATGATAGTTTGTCACCCAGCCTGGTCAGGTGTTCCTTGGTCTCCACAACTGACCGGCTGGTGAGATCATTAGTCCCTATGTGTACCAGGACGTCAATGTTTTCTCCTGCTTCCTGAACAATTTTAGCAATGCGGTCAGTGTCTCTCCACTCAGATGTACCTGGGAGACATCTGACCATTACCCCAGACTGGAGATAGGTATCAACTCCCCGAATCATGGAGTCTCCTATGATCAGAAGTGTTTTGGATTTCCTTTTTGCTTTTTTTGTTTTGGTCCCTGTTTTGGGGCGAGTTTTGTTGTACTAGCTCCTGTGTTGCAGTGTCCTGCTCTGCAGTGTCCTCTGCCCCTTTGTTTGATTTCAAAGATAGAGGCAGATACCTGTTTGTAGTTTTTATATGGTTTGTGGAGGTGATATGTTGGAGAGCACCGAGTGATAGGGCACCTGATTTGCCCCTCCTAACCACCTGCCAGCCTCCCGGACCAACTACCCTCTGCGGTCGAGGTGCTTCTGTTGGATGTTGGGGAAATGGCGGGCAGTTCTTATAATACATTTCCACTTGAATATGCGATTTGAGGTGTGCTATCTCTGCCCATGCTGCCTGGAGCTGAGCCCTTAGATCTCCCAATGGCCCAGCATGTAGGACAGTGTCCTAAATCCTGTATAACTGCCCTTTTGAAAAGTGTCCCACAGTACCTGCAGTCAATAATATCCATTCCAGATATGTTGCTGGGTTTATTACCTGGTCAGAGTAATCAGAAGGAGGAAAATAAAAGAAAAAGTTTGATTTTGTGTTTTGTCTGTTTGTTTTTGTATAACTTGTTATAACAAGTTAAATTACTTGTGCCCCTGTAAATGAGATCACTGTGTGTATTCCCCTCTGATCTGCCCCTTCCTGCTTTGCTACAGGAAATGTCACGACTGTGCAACCCTATAAAAGGAGTGTAGCGTGGGGGTGGTTGGGGATGGGGGTGGGTGGCTGGGCCCTTCCCCTGCCGAAAAAGGAGAAACATGGACGAAAGAGACAAGGAGGTAAGAGCAGAAACAGTCAGCAACAAATGCAGTAACCCTGAAAGCTTTAACTTAATGATAGATAAAACTGCAAAGCCTGTAAAGCACCAGCTGTAATAATTTCACAGAAGATATATATCCTGTAAGAAACACTTTGCTGCAGAGAAAAATAAAGCAGTAACAAAAGATATAACTTGCAAAAGACAATTTGAATCAGAAGATTACAGCAGTAATCTGTAAGCACACACCTGTAATAATGCAGCAGAAGGTATACCCAGCAACAAGTTGAATCAGAGAAAAATATAGCAATAAAATGTTAGCACCACCAGTAACAATCCCTGTGAGTACAAAAGAAAATAATAACACACAGTAAATCTGCCTAGCCAAAAGAAGCCTTAATCCGTTTGCTTACTCTGGTAAGGTTCTGTGCCCTGTCCTTAAGCAACCTAGAAAAAAAAGAGCTCAGGTGATGCTAGGTGCCATTGCCTGCAAACCTAGTCTTCCACCTCCAAGATATCAAGTAACTTGACCTTTTAACCTTTCGTTCTGTTGGAAGTTACTAACAGCTTTTCAGCTCCACCCTCCAGTTATACACCTAATGCCCTGGAAGAGTTGTGGGAAGAAAGCAATTATCTCCTTCAATGTGAGAAGGAGACTGCAACACTTCTGAGACAAACCAAAAACCTTTCAGCAAAAAATAAATAAATAAAATATTGGCAAATAATAATTTTACTTAGCCTAATGATAAAAAAGTCACAAAAATGTAAGCACCACGTGTAATAATTTCAGAGAAGATATATCCTGTAAGAAACACTTTGCTACAGAGAAAAATAAAGCAGTAACAGAAGATATAACTTGCAAAAGACAATTTGAATCAGAAAATTACTTCAGTAATCTCTAAACACACACCTGTAGACACACCCTGTAATAATGCAGCAGAAGGTATACCCAGCAACAACAATTTGAATCAGAGAAAAATAAAGCAATAAAATGTTAGTAACAAACAATAACAACCCCTGTGAGTAGAAAAGAAAATACACACAGTAAATCTGCCTAGCCAAAAGAAGCCTTAATCCTTTTCCTTGCTCTGGTAAGGTTCTTTGCTCTGTTCTTACAAACAACCTAGAAAAAAAAGAGCTCAGGTGAAGCTAGGTGCCTTTGCCGGCAAACCTAGTCTTCCACTGTTTCTATGTTTCTATGAGCTTGCTGAGTAAATGCATGGATCCAGGGGATCTTGTACTGGCCTATAATAAGGTGGTGTCAGAGGCCCTGGATTCCATTGCTCCTGCTCGTGTTCATCCCCTCACTCTTCGTCCAAGGTCCCCATGGTTTGATGGGACCTTGAAGGAGTTGAGGAAAGTGGGTCAAAGGTTAGAGAGGGCCTGGTGGAAATCGGGCTTGGAGATTGACAGGCTTAGATTGATGGACTCTTATACTGTCTATCAATCATCAATCAACTGGAATAAGACAGAATTCCTGCCCAGGGAGATTGCCACTGCGCAAAATCGACCAGTTCAGCTCTTCTGGACTGTTGACAGATTGTGCAATCCAACCTGTCTTCAGCCTGGGAGAGCCTTGCCACAAGAGAAGTGTGATGAGTTTGCTTGGTTTTTCTCAGATAAGGTTGCCACCATCAGGTCCAGTGTTGGCCTGGCCCCCTCTAGGGGGCTTTGCAGAGGTCAGCAGGAGGTCATGAGCACCTGGTTTGCTTGGTCTGACTTCGGCTGCCAGAATTCATGGACATCGTGAGGATTGTCTAGACTCTGCAGCCAACCAGCTGTAGTTTGGACCCAGGCCCAATGCGATTCCTTGTGAGTTGCATTGAGGAAATCGGCCTGGTCCTAGCCGAGATAGTGTGGACTTCATTGGAGAGGAGGATCTTTCCTGATCCTCTTAAGGAAGCGGTTGTGTGACCACTCTTGAAAAAAACCTCCCTTGACTCAGACTGTCCAACTAACTACAGACCTGTCTCTAACCTGCCTTTTGTGGGAAAGGTTATTGAGAAGGTGGTTGCGCTGCAGCTGGATGGTCATCTTTCTATCCACAATGTCTATGATTCTCTCCAGTCCGGATTTAGAAAGAGGCATAGCACCAAGATGGCCCTTGTTCGGATGCTAAATGATCTCCTAATAGCGAGAGATTGGAGGTCTCATTCCATCTTGGTCCTCCTTGATCTCTCTGCAGCATTTGACACTGTGAACCATAGTGTGCTTTTGGAACATCTGCGCTTCATCTGCGGACTGTCAGGTACAGTCCTCAGGTGGTTTCGATCACTCCTCAAGGGTAGGACACCGACAGTGGTCACTGGGATTTATTCCTCTGATGCTCTTCGCCTATCCTGTGGGGTTCCACAGGGCTCCATATTGTCGCCCATGTTGTTCGTAGTATATATGCTGCCATTAGGGGACATTATTAGGCAGTACGGTCTGAGTGTTCACTGCTATGCAGATGATACTCAGCTGTACATGTCCTTTATGCCAGAACAGGGTGATGCAGTCTCGGTATTTAATAACTGCCTCTCCGAGATCCAGGACTGGATGAGTGCCAGTTGGTTGAGGCTAACCCCTGCTAAAACTGAGGTGTGGGTGGTGGTCCCAGATCATGGGGGGGGGAGGTCAGCTGGTCAGCCCTCTGGTGTTTGGCTTGAGGGTGTTCAGCTGGCTACCTCAGACCGGGTGCGTAACCTGGGCATTATTTTTGACAACAGTTTGACCCCGAAATCACAGGTGTCAGCTGTTGTTAACACCTCATTTTACCATCTGAGGAATATTGCCCAGGGTGAAACTCCTAGTTGCTCCCGATGATCTTCCAACATTGGTCCACGCCTTCGTAACCTCCCGCCTTGACTACTGCTATGCCCTGTACTTAGAGTTCCTGGTGGTTGATATCCGTCGTCGCTTGCAGCTAGTGCAGAATGCAGCGGCCAGACTGGTGACTAGTACTTCTGGGACCTGCCACATTATGCCTGTGCTCCACAGATTGCAGTGGTGCCAGTACAGTGGGGGATCACCTTCAAGGTTGACTTGCTGACCTATAAAGCCCTAGACAAACAGGGACCCCGCTATCTGCAAGATCTCTTTCGTCCTTACTGCCCCTCCCGCCCACTTCGCTCCATCGACGAGGGATTGCTAGAGATTCCCAGAGTGCGCTTGAAGACATCTGGAGCCTGTTTGTTTGCATATATGGCCCCTACCCTGTGGAATTCTCTGCCTCATCGGGTAAGATAGTGCCTGACCATCCCGAGCTTTAAAGTAGCCCTTAGGACCCATCTTTTTATTTTAGCATTCCAGGGGGGAGCTTTGATGATGGGTCAGTTTTAATATTTAGTATTATTCAAGTTATTAATAATTGATTTTATATTTGCTGGTTTTATATTTTGTATTATCAGTATATACAGTGTCTTGATCTTTCTGGAAAGGCACTTTTATAAATAAATTTGACTTGACTTGACAAACAAATAATATTGTACGTGAGTCAGTGTGTTAACAAACTAACCCTTTAAACTCTGCATGATTGTACTTAAAGTTCTAGGGCCTGAGATTTAAAGATTAACATGCCCATATGTAGGAATTGTTGGTGTGCTAATCCAGAATTGCGCTGGTATGCCAGCCAGCCCATGTTTAGTACCCCAGGAGTGCCAGCGCAGCCCTGCAGCGCCAAAGCACTTTAACACTGCTGAGCCTATACAGATGAGGCCCCCCCCCATGCATATTGGTACAGCAGTATATTCAAAGGATTGCAGCAGTGATAAACAGCCCCCAAAGTGGCACTGTTTACTGTCGCCAAAAATCATCTCATAACGGTGTGCCCCCCCTCCCCAAGGCAAGGCAGCTGTACTGCAGCCACCCGCACCTGATCACCCATTCCATATTCCATCTAGGTATCCCTGGTGTTTAGTGGCACTCCCCTGAACACCCATTCTACATACTGTCATGTTATTCCTGATGTCGAGTGGCACCCCCTCACTCCCCAAACACTTATTCCGTATACTGTCACTTTATCCCTGATGTCCAGCAGCACCCCCAACACCTGTTCTGTATACTGTCTCACTATTCCTGGTGTCTAGTGGCACTCCCGCACCCCCTGAACACCTGTTCCTATACTGTCACATTATCCCTGGTGTATAGTGGCATCCCTACTCCCCGAACACAGATTCCGTATTCTGTTACATTATCCCTAGTTTCTTGTGTTACCACCACCCTAGAACAGTTGTTCCATATACTGTCACATCTCTAGTATCTAGTGGCACCCCTGCCACCTGAACAGTCATTCTGTATATGGTCACATTATCCCTGCTGTCTAGTGGCACCTCCCCAAATGCTCATTTCATTCTATCATATCTTTCCCTGGTGTCCAGTGGTTCTCTCCAATTGGCAGTTGCCAAAAGTAAAAGTATTCAGTGGTGGTCTATTGTACCCCTACTTGTGCCGGCCTCCTACAGACCACCACCCCACACACACCACCACTTTCTCAGGTGTCCTGTGTGGCGATCTGCGGTGCCTGAAAGTAGCAGCTGGCACAGCTATCTCGCCTCCTCGGTCAGCTGCCATATAGGCTGTCAGCCAACACACATATGGTATACTGTATGTGCAGACACTGACAGCCTATATGGTAGCTGGCCAAGGAGGTGAGCATAGGGCTGTGCCAGAGTTGTCATATTAGGCATTGCAGATCACCGAGACACCCAGGTAAAGGGGTGCAGGGTGGTGATCTGTGAACGGGTGACATGGGTGGGGGACACTGGGCTGTCACTGAATACTTTATTTTTGGCAGTGAGCAATCGGGGGCAGGGAACAACTGGACTCAGAGAAATATAGGATAGAACAGAACAGGTGTTGTGGAGACACAACCAGAACCAAGAATCATATTTCTCAACCTTTTGATCTGCCAATTCCTCTTCCCTGACCAGACTGGATACCCTCTGTAACTCCTTTTGTCACTTTACAACCAGCTCACTCTCTCGGATGCATCACTTCTCACTTTACTTGTCATTGTCCATTCTTTATTTTCCATCCCGTCGCTCGATGCACTGTGTGCCCTTCATTTCTAAATATTAGTTTGGGCCACTTCCTTCCTACCTCTCATTACTCCTCTCCATTGTTCCTTCTGCCTCATGCTCCCTCCGCTCCAGGGACCCTCTCACCTTTGCCTTGCCACATCTCCATACCTCTGCTGGCAAATCAGCCTTCACCTATCATCTCCCCTCACTTTGGAACCAACTTCCCTTTTCCCTACGTTTCACAGACTCCCCTGCCTCCCTGCGATACCAACTGAGACTCCTTCCCTCTCCCCTTGCTCCTGCTTTCCCTCCCCTTAACAGTTCTTTCTCATATGATGTAACACTTGCCTGCCAGTTTTATTTATTTAACATTATGCACTTTCTATGGTCCTTGTTGCTTTGACTTTGCACTGTTTGTAACACTCTATTTTGTATATGCTTTGTATTGTTTGTACCCTTTTGCTCTCCTCCCTGCTCCTGGAAACAAGCCTAGGCCCAGTGTGCCTTTCCTGGTCACCAGTTTTCAAATAAATAAATAAATGGGCACAAATTTTTTTTTTTTTTTTGTATCATTTCTTTTCTCCCCTACTTGCATCCACACAAGCCTCTCTTTCCGGCGAGCCAAGGCTTCTACCGACCCGTCCTGTCCCCCCAAGCCTCTGCTTTCACATGACAGCCATCTCCCCGGGTAACCCGGCATATCCCTTCACCGTACAGGTCCCCCTCCTCCAAGGGGGAAAGCACCAGCTAGGGGGACGCAGACCAGCATATCATCTTGGCCCAGGGAGACACTGCTAAGGCGGAAGGCTGCGGAGGCATTGATGGACTCAGAGAGCCAGGCAGCCATCATCCGGCATGACATAGAGCGTTTTTCATGCTTTTCTATGTACGTCCCTCCTTCCCCATCGTGCAGTGCTCCACGTCTCCACCAGAGGCCGCTGCCGACTGACGACTCCCCAACCCACCCCAGGAGAGAAGAGCAGTCCCTACAGACGCTCAATCGTCTCTCGCTCCTGCCAGCCCCCGGCGACCCAAGTCTTCTTCCAAACCCGGGTTGCTGGTGTGGGTCCAGGTAAGGCACCCGCATCTCAACCCTCTACACCACCTGGCTGGCACAAATTCATTTTTAAAGGATGAAACCCTTAGAACTCACTAATGTCATAACACTTCACAACCACATTACAAACCCAACAGCCTCTTCAACTACAGCCACTGCAGTACCAGCACAGAACCTCAACAAAAATGTCCCTAGCATAAAATTCACTACACCAGCTCCTCAAATATTACTCACCAAGCAGCCATGTCCCTGGACCATCCAGGGCTCACTTTTGCTGCAAAACCCTTCATGCTGCTTCCTTCCGTATGCTTTTCCTCACACTTCACTCCATTGCTTCAAACCACTACTCAAGATCGCCTCTCTCGACCACAGCACCACGCTGGACTGCCTCTCCTTAAATGCACCTCCTCACGATACATCCATGCTGGACTGCCACTTCCAACCATACAACATGCCTGCAGAACCTGCCAAAACCACCAAACTCATAGTGACCCCTCAGAGCAGCAGTGGACTTCTTCATGCAGTGGCACAGGTGTCAACAAACTAGGAATCATGGCTGCAATTAATGCGGCAATCATGGCTGCCTGTGTAGTGGCAAATGCAACTTAAATCTGTTAGTTGTGGGAGTGACTTATTTCCCTCACTGTTGTGGCTCTCCTTACCACCCATTTTCGGCTGTTGGGAAGCTGGGACACAGTGACCAGGCAAGCGCTCCCTCCTGGCTGAATCCACAAGCTTAGTTGGGAAATAAAACATTAGGGGAAAAGTCCCTGGTGAGTCTGCAGTGTGACATTCCTTGGAGTTTGAAGACTAACACAATGCAGCGTTGATGTTACCCTAACTATAGCACTGTCTTGTCAGACACAGTAAAATAGTGTCGCAGTAGTATCTGCATGGAGAGTGCTGCTATTAGGGTAACGCCAACACTGTGTCAAATGATCACTATAACACTGCGGAACAGCACACCACAGAGTTTTCAAGATTCCAGTGACTTTGTTACCTAATATTTAATTTCCCTACTTTGTATGGGTTGTGCTTCAGTTCTAATAGCTGCATTAACTTAGATTTTGCAGTTCATATCCTTCAACCCTAATAGACGCATTAATGCAGTTTTTGTAGTTTATATATAAATAAATACTGTAGTATAGTGGCATGGTAATGCCACTATAGGTAAGATTGCAAATACTGTTATATATTAAAACCCTGATTACAAATGCTGTCCTATGTTACTCCCCAATTTTTGCACCTTAATATTCTCCCCCCCACGATGAAGTAACCTGAAATTCAGTGTGCATATAGTCAGACCCAGGATCTCTAGTCCTGTGAATTTGGTATTGTTTGGTTTGGCACTTTGAAAATTCTAGAATGCTATATATTTTAAGCCTTTTTTTGCCCGCCAATAGCACAAAAACTGCTGAGAACTGAAATCTGGCATTTCAGGTTAGTTAATGTTTGGCACAAGGATAATTCTTTGTTAAGTGGATTAACAGTTTGTAGATTTGCATGACTTGTAGTGGTCATGCAGATAGCTGAATTTAACTGACCCTGAAAACCCATTTGGGAGGCGGGTGGATTAAGTTCACCACTTTTGTGGTTGCGAGTAGGAGTCCAAACTAAGCTATGCCCCAAGGCTGGGGCCAGAATATCTTAACATACTCAAGTTATCAGCCCTGAAAAATGTTACTGTGAAGAAAAAAAAACTAAATCCGTGTGTGTGTGTGTGTGCTGTTTCTTGAACGTAGTTGCCCCAGACCTGTAGTGGACTTTGTGAGAAGCAGCAGCATCATCACACACAGTGCCCCAGGCCTGTGCCCTGTGGCCTTGTGTCTCACACCATGCAGGTAAAGTGTTGTCATGAAGTGTACCTGTATTCAGTGTACTATTGATGTATTGATGCTGTTAAATCATATATAGGAAACCTGGGTTGTTCTTTTGCTTTCAGTTTTGTGGTGTTCATGGAAGATGGTGGATGGGTTGGACAGAGTTTGAGTTAAAAAAAAGTAAAATAACATTTCCTTACTTTTGCTGCTTTAATAATAAACCCTGACTTCTGCAGTAATGTAGTTTTCTGAGATATATATATATATATATATATATAAAATGGGTAGGAAAAATGATGTCTGCTGATTGGTTGAAACACATCACATGACCATGCATATATCAGAGCACAACCGCACACCAGCACTTTCACCCCACTCCAAAACAATTTTGCCATTTTACAAGATAGATAACCCACTCTAGGGTGTGCTGTCGTGCTCTGATATACACATGCCTTGGGTGGTTGATGCATTCGGCCTGCAGCCTCAGGTGTAACAACACATACCGAGGCATGCTTATATCACAGCGCGACCGCACACCCTAGAGCAGGTTATCTATTACACATAGATATATATATATATATATATATATATGTATATGTATATATGTATGCACACACACACAGACAGATAGAGACAGAGACAGAGATAGAGAAAGATATAATACATGTTTGGGCTCTTGTCCCCATAGAAAGGCCATCATGTATTTATCTATGTATGATGGTAGCCAGTTAGCATATAGGCAACCAGCTAATCACTACTATATTAATGTGTTATTAACACCTTAATAACATATTATTACCTAATACTTTAAACTACCTCATTGCACCTTATTAACACATGTAACAACCACCTTAATTATACATGAAACAGCTGCTTTACTAACACATCTCACAACAACATTACAAACCCAACAGCCTCTACAACTACAGCCCCTACTTTACCAACACAGTACCTTAACGAAAATGTCACTAACCTAAAAATCTGTACACCAGCTCCCTCAAACATCACTCACCAAGTAGCCATGTCCCTGAATCCTCCAGGGTTCACGTCAGCTGCCAAGCCCTCCGTGCTGCTTCCTCTTCTATGCTTCTCCTCTTGCTTCACTCCATATGCTTTGAACCAGTGATCAAGACCCCCGCTCTGGACCACTGAACCATGCTGGACTGCCCCTCCCAACCACACAAACTTGTCAGACTTATGCTGCTGACCACAGTGGTCAAGAGAGTGGGAATCATGAGTGTGATTAACGCAGCAAGCATGGCTGCTGGTATAGAGGCAAATGCAAATGAAATCTGTTAGTAGTGGGAGTGACTAATTACCCTCACTGTTGCAGCTCTCCTTACCATGCATTTTTTACTGTTTGGAAGCTGCATCATAAGGCGCTTTTACATAGGCAGTCTTACAACGGAATAAGCGTTACGGAAGGACCTTACCGGTCCATCCAATGCTGTGTAAACACTTTTTGTTCCGTTGTAAAATGAACGGTCTCCTGAACCGCATTCCCTGGCATAGGTGGTTTGTCCCCAAATGTGCCGTTGCGCCTTGCAGCGCGCAGTGCAAAGCGCCCATTCTGGCGCAACAACTCTAGCTCTAAGCTCCCCTCTGGTAATCTCGCAAGGAGTACTGCACTGTTATGGATGGCAGGGCGATGTTGTGGCAAAACACAGAACTCGTCTAATCAGGACGTGAAGCGGAACAGGCTGTATCGGCGCTGGACAGGTAACGCTCGTTTCGGAACAGCAGTGTGTGTGTAAAAGTGCCTATAGTGAGCAGGCAAGCTCTTCCTTCTGAGTAATCCACAGGCTTAGAAGTCCTGACAGTACTGAGTCCCCATGGGGAAGAGAAATGTGTTACCTTTTTGTTTTCCCTAATTTGTATGCCAGTTTAATGTAGGGTATGATGGCTACCCTCTGTATTACCCTGTACCTGATGTGTATCACCTTGATTGTCTTTACCTGAAGTTTGTATAATACTGGTTGCTAATATAGTGTACCTATTTGACGCAGGGTACTATGGCTACCCCCAGAATTATACTGTATCCTGTTTTTATTTCTCCAATCTGTACCAACTATTCTGTACTATGCCTTACTTCACATGGAGCCTTTGCAAATGAGTCTCTGGCTCAAAGGTTTGTAATTCCGATCGGAGAAAGAAAAAAAGAAAGAAGGAAGGAAGGAAGGAAGGAAGGAAGTAAAGGTCATGTGCTGTGAACGAGCTGCTCTAGCTGGGCTTGATACTTTCTGGTTTGCTACCTGCCTCTGCGCCACAGAGTACCACTGCTGCAGTCCTCCAGCTCTATTAAATTTATACAAAATTGACCATACTGACCACTTATGAGGGACCACACCATTTTTTCCATCTTAGCCTGATGTTTAGAAACAGGTTTAATGTAAAACATTACTTGCTTTCCAGACACATAACACTGTGAAATCTCAAACTGAAATCGGATATATGTAGTTGTTAACAATATTGTGAATATGTATTTTGCTAGCTAATGTATATTAATGTATTTTAAAAATTGCTTGCATTTATGCTGCACAATTCGTAGTCAGTCACTCCTAAAGAAGGTGCCATTGGCACCAGTATACTTACATGGAGAATCAAATAAAAACTAAACTAAACCAGATCTGCCTAATTTACCTGAGCACGGCATACCACGACACACACAATATATTGTAATTGAGACCTAGGTGTTACATATAATGGTACAATATTTTTTCCAGGTAATTGGATGCCAGTATCATAAGTACATTTCTTTTGAGTGGCTGCAAATGCCTACAGTACAGAAACAGTGTGGACTGTAAGCTACACCCACTGTTTCTGGCCACTCCAATATGGCGGTGTGCTGGCGTTCCTTGATGTCACTCAAATAACTGGAGGGGTCATGAGATGACCTCTGTTTCTTTTATGTGATCTCTATGGATGTGTTTCCTTTCTCATTTGACATTGTGGGTTTCCGCTATGGTCACAGCATTTGGCTGGAATGATATGGGGTACTTCAGGAACAAAATTTCCAAGATAAGAAATTACCCACGTTTTAAAAATAGAAATCTATGGGAATGAGAAAGGCCATATATATATAAATATAGTAACCTGTATCATAGATACTACATATCTTTAGGCAAAAAAAATGGGGTTTAAATTTTTAAAAAAATCTGACAGTACTTCTTTAAAGTCAAATTATACACCGTAGTCCCAGCTGATTTATTGAAAACATTATTGATACATCCTCTAAAGACATCACTCAGCCTTTTCTTTTGAGAACAATTAATAAGGTGGACTCAGCAATATATCTGCTTGATTGATGTTAGGAGAAAAAAAATTACATAAAATTCAAATACATTTTGTGTTCTGACAACCACGTAATAGCATTGTTGAGGTTTGTTTTCCCCCGCATCTTCTAGGACAGAATTACTATATTGCGCCTGCATGTACAGAATTGTGTTTATGCATTCAACTTCTTAGTGAAGTGATGCTATTTTTTCTGCTGTAGCCTGACAGCCACTAATAATAACACATGAGGACAGTCAGACAAAATGAAGACAAATGCCGTGTGTCGCAGTAGAATCATAATGTCTCCAGACTCAGTAAAGACAGTCTAACTGTATGTGGATGCTCTTTATAGCTTTTTCAGACCTAGGTTTTTTTTTCCCTGTGGTTTAAGAAAGGTACAAACCTTGTGAAGAAATATATAAAGGCAACATATGGGGCCGTTAGTTAGCAAAAACCATGTGGAGCCAGGGAGAATATTCGAGACTGCCTTGCCCAGATGGATTTTGTAAAAACATACATGAGAAGAATAACAGAGGCAAAAGGCAAACTGTTCGCAGGCCTTAAGTGTAGTGTCCAGAAAACTACAGTGAAGCGGATATCTATATTTTCTAGAGCGTCTTGTGAGCTTGTACTAAGTTGCAGTGTTACAGGTCCACACAGTTCACTAGATTGTCCTTTTGAAATCTTGCAGGGATAGTTATATCACGGCAATGCAACAAGGAATCCCGAGTTGTAAGTGATAATGCTGATCTGGTTAGGTAAAATCAGAAACAAATTGCAGAGAAAAAAACAGTGGTTTGATTCTATTTGGCGTAAAGTTTACAATATTAAATATCCATATTATGTTCCAGTTTAATATTAGAATCTGTCAATCACTATGACAACCCTAGTGAGAGCTCTACATTGAACATTCCACTACACTGTATAATGTGGCATGCAATGTAAGGGTTTCTTATTTTTACAGGCTGCATTGCTGTTTTTGGACTCAAGATTAGGTTACAATTATTTAAAGCATTTAAATTGAAAAACTTTCATTGTATTTTTTTTGGTGGGGGCTGCTACAATGTTCAGTATATCATATATCATAATATATCGATAAACATAGCTACCATTTGTGCTCTTTATAACATATGCATCTTTTCAGTATACTTATTATTTTCCTGTATGCTGTAGTGATTTCTTCAGACCTGCACAGTGTTCCCAACCCTTCTATTTAGAAAAGAAGTGACATTATTTTAAACGGGACTTTACTTGACATATATTTATATTTTATGGCAAACATAGAGACTGTGAAAATTTACTATAATGTAGGGCATTGAGATAATGCATTTCCATGAAATCTTCCATCCAAGCAGCATAAATGGAAGGTTGCAAATCCAGTGTTTCTGCACTGCATGTGTATAAAGCAAAACAGAGTTCAAATTTTACTGCAGAGGGTAGCAAAATGGTACTGACAAGTTAAGTAAACAGTAAGACATGACAGGGTGTTGGCAGCATTGTGACAGCCACATGCCCAGGGGTGCAGTAATGCATGAGGCCACAGGCTGAGAGCCCTTGGAAGTGCAGTTGACACAGTATTAACAATACCCTGTAGTGTCTTATTTTGCTTCTTAAATAGGGTTGTGAGGAACACTTGGTTTTCAAAATAAAATGTTTTAATCCATTAGTAGTATTGTCACTCACCATGCACGAGTCATGACCAATCAGGATGCAGAGATTTCTCTACCCATTTTATAAGATTTCTTATCTGTCAGTTTTGTGATTCTTTTATATTAGAAAGACACAATATCAAAGACACAGTATCAAATAAAATTGTTTTTCATTGTGCTGTGAGGTTGCTGAAGTCAATCGGAACATCAGGGCTGAAGACATCGCAGAGGCGAGGCACTTGGCTCCAAAGGGAAAGTGGCTACAGGTCACCTGACATTTGCATATCCCTTGCTGGCTTACCAAGAGAGGCTTTGGTGGTGACTGTAAAGGCAGCTGCCTGCCCTACCAGCTGGAGGAAGGGTGTAGCCATGTCCATCATAGTCATGGTGGTGGAAAAGGGGAAAACTTGAGGGGAAAAAAGGAAATCCATTTTGTTTTTATTGTAGTAGCAGATATTAAGTATTCCAAATCCTGGGCATGAGTGCAGGGTTACCATATGAACATATGAATCTGCCAGCAGAAACGGGCCTTACGGTCTATCAAGTTAGTGTGCTCAAATGCACAGTTAGCACCCTTATATTGCAGCTGCCCCACCCTCCCTCCCCTCACCTTTGCCCCCTTGCACCCTGTCCCATGCCCTTTTAAAACTGCCCACTGTGCTACAGGATACCACTTCCTTGGGTAGAGTGTTCCATTTCTCTACCACACTCTCTGTGAAAAAATGCCTCCTCATCTATCTCCGATATCTTCCACCCTCCAACCTGAGACCATGCCTTCTGGTGTCTCTTCCTCTCCTCAACTTATATATCCCTTCTGTGCCCATTTTGTTAATCCCCTTCAAATATTTGAAGGTCACAGTCATATCCCCCCAATCCCTCCTCTCCTCCAGAGTGTATATATTCAACTCAGTCAGCCTGTCCTCATAGGTTTTGCTTTCCAGCCTTGGATCATCTTAGTTGCCCTACGCTGCACCCTCTCCTGCAATCTGATATCCTTCTTCAGAAAGGGATGCCAGAACTGCATGCAGTACTGCAAATGAGGCCCGACTAGTGACCTGTACAGCGGCAGGATCACATCCTTATTTCTGGATGAGATGCCTCTCGTAGTACACCCCAGCATCTTGTTAGCCTTAGCTACCACCTTCCTGCACTGAGCTGAGTTGTTCTTGTTACCCGTTATGATCATCCCTAGGTCCTTCTCCTCCTTTGTGACCTCTTTCTGAACCCCACCCTACTGGTAGCTCCTCCCTGGGTTCCCCGCTCCGAAGTGCATAACCTCACACTTCTTCGCCTTGGAGCTCAGTTGCAACTTTTCCGACCACTCCTCCAGTTTGATCAGGTCCTCCTGTAGCCCCTGCCACCCCTCTATGTCGTCCACCACTGCCCCTACCTTGGTATCATCTGCGAACAGACTGATCTTGCTCCTAACACCATGTGAGATATCTAATATGAATAACTGAAAAAACACCATACCCTGGACTGAGCCCTGCGGCACCCTGCTTGTCACCGCCCTTGGGGAAGAGACTGCCCACCACCACCTGTTGCTGCCCTCCCCTTCAGCCAGTTCACAATCCAGTTTACCATCTTTGTCCCTGCCCCCACATATTGCAACTTACCCCCCAGCCTCCCATGACGCACTGAATCAAAGGCCTTGCTGAAGTCTAAACAGCACATCCACTGCATGGCCTTTATCCATTGTATATGTGAAGAATAAATGATGGGTAAATGTTGTATAGGGCCATCTGCTATCTTGGAGGGATATTTAGCACAATAACTCACAATCCTGATGGGCGAGTGAGTTTATTGCTCTAATTAGCCCCCCGAGATGCTAGATTTCCCTATGGCACACTTACCTTCATTTATGTAACACATGTGGATGGTTTTGTCTTTTTAGCTTTAAATCACTTTTGGGGATCGTTTCCTGGTTTCGCCTTTGAGTTATTTCCATAGGATAGTACCGTATTTAGTGTGGGAAGATGTGCATCTGTAGCATTTGTTCATAGTGCAGGGTTTTCCTGTAAAGGGTGGCATGTCTGCAGTGGTCTGTCATTTCATTTGTTTTTAATATGGTGCTCAGAAGCAGTGTAGCCTCTACAGTAAAGTATGGCATTAAATCTGCGGTCGAGAGTGGTGGTCAGGTGCAGAACAGAGTTTATGGTGAGAGTGGTGTGGCATTGTGCCATATAATGACTGGAAGTCAGCGTCAGCAGCATGGAGCGGTAGCAGTGTGGGGCTGGCAAGATGGAGGGCTAACGTGAGCTGGAGCATCAAGCGACATGGCTGTTGAGTGAGTAATGTTGAAAGGAAGTGTTTGGCTTGTGATGGGGTTTTAGGCTATTGTACAGTAGATCAGATAATGTACTATGGGAAGATTTTGTGTATTCGAGGTGTTTAATAGGGAGCTATATTTGTGAGCGGTAGTGCGGTGTTTAGGGTGGTTGTTAACTGTGTTAATAAAGTGGCTGTTATGTGTAAATAAGATGGTTATTACATGTATACATAAGAATTTAACAAACTCCTTCATGGTGTGTTTGTGAGGTGTTAATGTGTATTTGCAGTGTTAGTAGGATTTAAATTAAGTGGTAGAATTTAATTGAATAGGTATCCAGCTCTCAATTGCTTCACTGGGGAGGTATAAAGAATGTAATTGAATAGGTATTTGGGGAAGTAAACACTATTTTTTCTTTGGAGAAGAGGGTCCATCTATGTATTATATATGGAACAAATTCTAGGGGAGTATAGTATACAAGAAAATAAAAATAACGAGGGAGAGCTAATGAGATAATAAACTATGAGGCCAAAGGTCAAGTGACACTGTGATTTTATTAGCCCCCAAGAAGCCATTATTTCTTGAGTGCATGGCACTTTCCTAGTGTTCATTTTATACAATACATAAGGATGGTTGAGACAACTTTCCAGTACAGAAATGCATTTATTTCATGTATATTTAGCCAACATTTTTTTAACTAAATAGTAGTTTGTTAGTTAATTGGTAATTATGTGCTAGTTGGTTTAATCAGTAGTTACTTCATATATGTTATTGGTTTTATTGCTGTGGTATATGGTTTAAGTGCTGTGGTATATAGCTTTAACAACTGTGGTATATGGCTTTAATTGATGTGAAAGACAAAGAACCTCTGTGCGCAAACACTGAGGCAAGGGTTACCCCAAAGGGCATTTGGCTGGGAAGCCAAGTTTAAAAAAAAATACAACAGCGAGGATGTTCTCATCGGCATTATGGGTTGAGGTAAATCACCACAGATCAAGAGGTTAGTCCGCTTGAGTAGACCAGATGAAAGCCAGCCACAGCCAGCAGCACAGACACGCAGCTGTCAGACAGATTCATCAGTATGCCTCGAACAGACGAGGTATACTGATGAGTCCTGGTAGGACGAAACACGTGTCTATGTCTTCTGTTAGCACCCTTTGCAAACTGTGTGAGAGGCCTTTCAGCACCATGCAATTCTGCTTAAAGTTGGACCAGCATAATATTCTGTGGTGATTTGCATATGCAGCCCATGATGCTTTGCATTGTGAGGGCATGTGTGATTTTGTATTTTAATTGATGTGGTGTATACTGTAGATTTGATTGATAAATGGATTTCATTGCTGGAGACAGAGACAGACAGACAAGCACTATCACAGGCATGTGTCTTACACATTATTAGGAACTATAAACTTTGTTGCTGATTTACTGCAGTTCCTATACACGTTATAAATGCATAATCTGCTTTGCTTCATTAAATGTTCATAGCATGATGTTGCATTTCTCAAGTCTGTGCCTGTTCATTAAGTGAAGAGGAGCCCTCTACTGGCCAGCTGTGTTTGACCACAAAAACAGGGAGTTAATTTTACATAGAAGGCAGTTCTTTCCATAATACTGCTTCTAGGACAGCAGGAAATTCTAAATATTTATTAAACAAATCTATTAGTTATTATCCACAAAATCAAGACAGTTTTCCAGCAGCAGGAACTTCATAATACCTTTAAATGGCATAATACCTTTTTTTTTTATGTATCTAACCTGTTTCGTCATTTCCCCTGTCCTAACCTCACTTTTTTTTGTCCCCCCTTGACGGGTACTCTTTGTAAGCGAGTCTTTGACTCAAAGGTTGTAAAACTGATCTCTACAATAAATAAATAAATAAATAAATAAATAAATAAATAAAATGCATAACTAGTAGTTTAACGTTTTCAAAGGCACGTTGCTTTTACAAAAACACAGAATAGAGTTGGAATTTTATAGAACCCTTTTCATATGCACAGTGGGCCCTATGCACAAAGGTGCAGGAACTGTGCAGAAAGGAGACGTAACAGTGTTGTGCACACATACATCTTGCAAGCCAGCATCGCACAGCCGTATTCACAACCATGGGTGCAAGTGTGGTCACGGTGAGGGGCGGCACCCACAGATGCACACGGAGCTGGGACAGGTGGAGCCAGGAACCGCGGGCATGCCCCATCACCCTGCCATATAAGGAGAACCGCACTGCCACATGTACAGATGGAACTGAATGCCATCGCAGAGGCAAAGGCAACGAAGCACCCCAGGGAGGCATGGCAGCCATACCGACAGTGTCACTCAGTTAAGGCCCACAGTCAGAGTGGAACTGCTGCACGGACACTGTGGTACTTGGACTGGCAGCGAGCACTGCATGGCTTGGGGCATCAAACTCCACCGGCCCACAGGTGGCTGCCCCGGTGACAGACATCTGGGTGCACTACGCTACACTTTATGGGGCACGCACACTGAAGGCCCCCCAAAACAAAGGCATACCTGTGACTCAGCATCCAGGCAGCAGTTAGTGCTGCAGGGCCGGAGGCAGGCACACTCAAACTGTCATAAAGCACAAGTGGCTCAACCTCTGGTCCACTGTGAAGCGTCAGCTGGCAGCCACCAACTGCTCTCAGTTGACCACGGGTGGCAGACCGCCTGCAAAGCCACGCAACCTGACCCACATTGAGATTATCATGGCAGATATCATATCAGAGGTGGTATGCCACGGCGAGGAACAGGGCATGTATACACTAGCAGGTACACGTGGCACTATATACAGGGAAGTGGGTGATGGCGTGCACAGTGACCATGGTAGCCACTATGTCTTGCACCCTGCAGACACAGCAACCCAGACCGTAGGGCCAGAAGGGGACACCACAACGTTGGAGACACCAAAGGAACAGGTATTCACAGGAAGTAAGTAACACACACCGCGCCACATACCAAGACCATGGCCCCCATGGCTGGAACGTGGCCAGTATTAATAAACCAACCTGTCACCCACAGGTTGCATGCTAGAACAGTCCATGGTGCTGGTGGAGAACAGTGGGGAGTACCCCGATGTCACTGGAAGGGCTGTGGACACCATGGAGAGACCTGAAGACACAGCTGACCACGGAACCTAGGGTGACACCATGCAGCACACCAGTGCCATCACACCACCACAGGGTGTGCCAGAACACAGGCTGGGACGTGGCAATGGACACCGCAGCACATGACAAAAAGTGCAAAGTCATGCACGTAGGAAAAAGAAATACAAATAAGGCATATTACCTTGGAGGGGACAGACTAGCTGCCTCTACTCAAGATTGCAATATGGGAATCATTATCTCAGACAACTTGAAGGTAGGTAAACAGTGAGAGAAGGCAGCAGTAAAGGCCAGCGGTATGCTGGGATGCGTTGGGAGGGGAATCACAAGCAGGAAGAAGGAAGTGATCCTGCCGCTGTACAAATCACTGGTTAGGCCTCACCTGGAGTACAGCGTCCAGTTCTGGAGGTCCCACCTCAAAAAGGACATTGACCAAGTGGAGACGGTGCAGAGAAGGGCAACAAAAATGATTCAGGGACTGCACGAGAGGTCCTACGGGGATAGACTGAAAGAACTGATCATGTATTTCCTGGAACAGAGAAGAGAGAGGAGTGACATGATCGAAACATACAAGTACATAAAAGGCATAAACAAGGTGCTGATAGATGATTTCTTCCAATTTAAGAAGGGCAGCAGAACCAGGGGACATGATCTAAGGCTGCAAGGAGGGCAGTTCTCCACCAACACCAGGAAGTTTTTCTTTATAGAAAGAGTGGTGGATGCCTGGAACAGCCTGCCTGCAGAGGTGGTGGAGGCAAGCACAGTGGTAGGTTTGAAGAATGCTTGGGACAGATACAAGGGAGCCCTCAAATCCAAGGTCAGTTAGAAGGCTAGGCTGAAAGACAGTGGGCAGACTAGATGGACCTGGTGGTCTCCTTCTGCCGTCAACTTCTATGTTTCTATGCTTCTATGACCATCTGCCCCATAGTGATGCACAGGTGATGCAACCTGCAGGCACAGGGGAGGAGCCCCTTAACAATGAAGAGCACGCTGGCATGATGGCGCAGGGGCATGATGCCGACCTGCAATGCCGGCGACCCGGGTTCAGGAACGGATCCGGGACATCGGAGGGCCGGCCTGGGGGAGAAGGATTGAGCGTCCAGCAGCTGCTCTCCTTCTCCAGGGGGAAAGAGGGTAGAGTGTTTGGTGCTCTACAGACACCTAGCGGAGGCTGGGTGTACCGCATGCATCGATGCCAACATGTTGGGGGGCAGGGCGGACGCTGGTCATCATTGCACATCCCCACCCTCATATAGGGGGAAAAACTCTGCTACCTGCTGCCTCCATGAAGCCAACCCCTCTGCTAAAATTAGCTCCCAGGGATGGCTCCCCGACCTATTCCAGTGATTGTGGCACTTAGGGCCGGTGCCGCAACCCCACCCTGGGGGTTAAGCCAGGGGGGTATCGGGGAGTCACGATTGAAGTTGGGAGTGGAGACAAGAGGGGTCCGTGACCAGGCAGAAGTACCGGCGGCAAGGCAAACGCCAAAAAAAACAAAAAACAATGAGGAGCACATCTCAACAGACTGCCCATGACAGCAGGGAGGAAGGACTGTCTGGACAGCTGCCACAACGCACCAGGCGGAAGACATCCATGGGCATGCTACACAACTACTACTATGACCTACGGCAGCTTGAACAGGAACAGCTAAGTGCACTATGTGAGAATACAGAGGCCCTACATGAACTCATCAATGAGTTGAAGGACATATGCAGGGGCATCGACAGAATTAGTGACATGCTGGAGAGGCTGACAGAGTGCATGCTGCCTGTGTGTGCAACTCCATCGCCCACACAGGGCATCCCCACAGCTGGGAAGGGAAACGGGGCCACACAGGGCATGGCAGGTGCCCATGGTGCAGTGAGGAACCGCAGGCAGGATGGCGCGCTGGTGAGAGGAAGACCACCACAGGCCACAGGAGGGGCAAGGGACCAGACACCTGTCAGATGCCTAGGCACAAGAGCAGGCACTCAGCTTGCATGGATGTGACTATGTCACCACAAAATGTGGATCACCCATGCACAGTGAACGGGCCCAGATAGGCACACAGCACAACACAACCTGCACGTCTATGTCCACACAAGCATACCACACCACACGACGTGCACTGCACATGAACTCCCCCATGCACCACACATGTACCACTCCACCATGCACCACACATGTAACCCTCCTATGCACTACACATGAACCCCCCCATGCACTGCACATGCCCCCCCATGAGGGGCAGGGTCCAACAGCACCCCACCCATTACACCACACACACCATGCTCACATACAGGTGGCTTACCAGGCACAGGGGCACTCGGGGGTTATGTCATCATGGTGCCACCTGGCCCACATAGCTAACGTGTAAATGTACCCTGTGTTATCACATGCCGCACTTTTCTGCGATGACATGTCCACCACAGCCTCACTTAATGGACCTTTGTCATCACAGGGCAGGACATCATCAGGTACATCATGTGGCATGGGTGCTTGATGTCATTCACAGATGATCTGGAGCATGGCAGAGACAGTGAACACTCAGCATGCCATCCTGGGGGGCAAGCATAATCATGCCACTTGTGTGATCCAGGCTCTGGAACCACATCTTCACATGGCCTATCATTTGTTCCACCATGGACCGTGTCTTCTTGTGCACCTCATTGTATGCCTCTTCCAACTTCCCTTGTAGCTCCAGGTATGGTGTCAGTAGGTATGATCGCAGAGGATATCCACTGTCACCTAGGATAGTGACAGAACATGTTAGTGAGTGTGGACAGGCTGTCATGCACCTGGAGACCCCCTTAACAATACTTACCAAGCAATTAGCCATCCCCTCCGCCCCTGTGCACTAAGGCAGGCACCCAGGCCAGATTGGCCAAATATGTACATGTCATGGCGCAACCCTGGATATTTCATGCACATGTTAATGATTATGCCACCAGCATCACAGACAATCTGGCAACTGATGCTGTGGAAACCTTTGTGATTGTGGCTGTTGCGTATTATGTCAGTGCACACAGCACCTTGGTTTCCACGGACATTGCCCAGGAACGTCTGGTGCGGGGTGTTGCATGTATGCTTACCGTTTCAGAGATGTGTATTGGCCACATGGTCCAGCTGGAACCACTCTACACAGTGTGTGTCCCAGAGGGCCTGTACATGTAGTTGGGTCTCTGAGACCCATGGCTGTGGGCATCTCCTCTGGCTTCTGAACCTGTGCCAGACCTTCGTCCAGCAGGAGGGTGATGAGCAGTTGTCCCGGGCACATGGTGCAGCTATGGGCACCATCACACATGACAGACTGCCATTTAGAGTGGTACTGTGGCCTGCATGGACCATCTACCTCATATGGGCTGCTGTATGGCCCTTTATGTGGGTGCTCCCTGTGCATGCCGGTGGGTGGCTTGGTGTGCTAGGGCATCATTTACGAGATATGTCCTTGCACATGTGCAACATGGTGGTGGCAGCACAGTCTGCAGTGTCTGTGGTATGGTTGGTGGACTACCCCAGGAAGTTTCGGCAGAGGGCAGCCCTTGCCTACCAGGATGCCCTGGAAGGGGGCAAGGCAACATGTGGTGTGTCACGGAGCCTGCAGAGGTGGGTCGTTGGCTGCATGGGGGTGGAGTGAGGGCATCAATGCCGCATGTGTTCAGGGTCTCATGGTCTGCCTCTTGCTGTGTCTCCACAGGCATTCAGCAGGAGGCTAGACAGCTTTACCCTGGAGCGACTCGAACTGGGCCCGGGTGAGACAGCAACCATGGTTGCCCACTGCTGGAGATGCCCCCAGCAGACCCCTGACATTCTGTCCTTACGTGTGGGAAGCAGGGACATCTATTATAAGGATGTGGCTGGTGAGCTGTGAGCAGTGGTAGAGCCGTCAAAGGTGGGTGTTGCATTGCATGTGTGTGGTGTTTGTGTTGCAGTGCCCCATCCTGTGCAGGTCACTCACATCCCACTTTTTGTTGCTGCAGAGGTAAACCGGCCCATTGCGATGCTTAGTACTGGTGCTGAAGCCATACACTGACAGCACACCACCGGCCTCCGGTGACTCGGATGATAGGGAGAACTGACATTCTAGGGACATGGATATGTTGTTCAATCCACACTGTCTGGCAGTTTTCTTGCCACTTTAAATCTTGCCGGAAGGTCTTCAAGCTGGCTCCTCCCACCCACCTGGGTGGTAAAACCCTCGGCTCCACCCCATGATGCCAGATCTTCCTTACCGCTTGGAAGCTCAGGTTCCCTCCTTAGCGCTTTGCATTTTAGGCCTGGATCCACACTCTTCGGAATTTCCGGAACTTATTTTAAAATTTACAAGACTTCGGTCTTTGTCTTCCCTCACGTCTGCGATGGACAAATCGACTCCCAGCTTCCGTCGGTGCCCGTGTGGGCAGAAGATGTCCCGGACCGATCCGCACTCCACGTGCGTCTACTGCCTGGGGCTTGGCCATGACTCATAGGTTTGCGAATTGTGAAAGTCCTTTTCGGCTTCAGTCTTGGAGGACCATGCTGCCAGACTTCTTCTCGGGCGACCCGAAAAATGGTATACATCGGTCAAGTCTAAGGAGGCCCATTGGGCGGTGTCCACGGCGGCGGGTACCGTGGAACAGTTGGAGCAATTGATTGCCCTCAAGGAGGAGGTGGCCCAGGCTGCTTCTTCTTCCTCCTCAGCCGCAGCATTTATCCCGCTGTCTTTGTACTCCTCCTACACGGCTTCATTTAAGGAACTTTGCCAGTTCCTCACCACCAAAGGAGAGGGGGCCATTGGGACATTCCAGTCGGTCCAAGGAGAAGGACTCTAAGGGTAAGTCCCACCATCAGCGTTTGTGGAGAGATCCCTTCACCGGACCGTTGACTCCTCGACTTTAGTCGAGGTTCTGACTTCCTCGCTGCGGCTTCACAGTGCCCTGTCAGGTCAGCTGGCCGAGTCATCCATTGATGCAGTCGAGATTTTTCTCGACCCGTCGGACGGTTTGTTGACTAGAGAAGCTGACAACCCTACTTCACCAGTTTCCCCGGTGGAAACCGAGGACTTGCCTGTGCCAGAGTCCCTGGTTAAGGTCCCTGCACCGAGGAAGGAGCAGGTTTCCCCTGACCCCTCTCTGACCCACCCTCGGAACCCCTGAAGGTCTCGGTCTCGGTCTTCTTCCAGGTCCAGCCGGTCCCACCGACATTGGCGGTCTCAATCTTGGTACCATGGAAAGCGGCGTCGCCGCTCATCCTCATCGTCCTCTTCTGAGGATAGGCTCCAGCGCAAGTTGCGTCAGAGCTACGAGGATTTAATGTGGCAGCAGCTCTTATTGTTCAGGAATAAGCCAGCTCCATCGCCTTCTCCGGCCATTAAGTGGCTGTCTCCGGAGCGGCCGAAACAACCCCTCGTAGTGGTCGAGGAGCCGACCCCAGCACCGGTTGTTTGGCCGGAGTCGGCTGCTCCACCCATTGTGGTGGAACCTCCGCCTCCACAACCAAAGATTGGGGCCCCGACCAAGGATTCTCGGTTGGGTCAGGGCTTGCCCCACAGGTTGTCGGTCACCCTCACTTCCGATCGACCTCGGCAGGTGGAGGGTGGCTCAGGCACCCGGCAGCTGTTTGCAGACTCCGAGGAGTCTGACAATGACTCCTCTCTGTTCTCCAGGCTGCTTGACCTGGAGTCTGCAGGGGGCCAGTCGGTGGATGAGAACCCATCGTCGTTTTTAGGTTTGCTTCAACTCATCTTGGAGTCCACTGGGATGCAGTTCAAACCTGTTTCAAAATTGGCCAAGTATCCCCTCACGGAGATAGTGGACCGAGGGGATTCCCCTACAGAGGCCTTTCCTGTGGCCAAAGCCATTGTTGGCCTGGCCCTGGAGTTGTGGCAGCGGCCAGCATCTTGTTCAGCACCTTCGGCCAGGATGGCTCGAAAGTACGCAGTCCCCACCGGCTCACTCTTCGGTTTCTCGGAGCACCCCTCTGCGGATGGGTTAGTGACCGATAGCATTTTCCGGCGCTCTGGGAACGCTCGGGATGTGGACGAACCACCCGATAAGGAATCCAAAAAGCTGGATTACGCAGGGCGGAAGGTTTATGCTGCTTCCTCCCTAGGTCTTCGTCAGGCTAGCTCAGCCTTTCTGATGGCACATTTCTCACATGCCCTTATGGGTTCCCTGAATGAGGTGATTCCTCATCTCCCAGCTGACCTTCAGACAATGGTCAAGCAGGTGCGGGATCAGGGAAGAGCAGTGACAAAACAGCAGCTCCAAACTTCATTGGACATAGGTGATTCTTGTGCCCGATCAGTAGTGGCCACAGTGGCCATGCACCGCAGAACTTGGTTGCAGATCTCCACCTTCACGACGGACACCAAGCACAAGCTGGCAGACATTCACTTCCTGGGCACCGACTTGTTCGGGCCGGGGGTGGAAGGCCATCTCCAGAGGATTGAGAAGTCCAATGCCACCTTGGACTCGGTAACATCTGCCCAGAAGGACAAAGGCCGCCAGCAGCAGCGTAAGCCCTTTCGCCCTTCCGCCTTGCGGCACGTCCGGCCCAGCAGCACCAGCACCAGGGCTACCAGGCACACACTTGGCGCCCTAAGGCCAAGTCTGCCACTTCATCCAGTAGGAAGCCTGGAGGCAAGGGTCCAGGAGGTCCCTCAGTGGGCCCTTCCTTCAAGCCTGCCCAGTGATGGGTTGAGGGGTGTCGCCCCCAACCTCGTCACTCCTCCCCAGGTTCCCCCCGTGGGGGGATGGCTTCGTCACTTCCTTTCCTCCTGGTCCGCTATCACCACGGACCGCTGGGTGCTAGAAGTGGTAGGCAGGGGTCTGCCTCTGGAATTCAAGCAGTTCCGCCTTATCGCCGTCGGCCCCTCAGGGGGCAACGTTCGCAGTTTCCGTCGGCCTGCTGAGCCGACATTACCCTGCTCCTCCAGAAGGAGGTGATCAGCGAGGTGGGGGACCCTCCTCCAGACCCAGGGTTTTTGTCCAGGTACTTCCTGGTCCCAAAACGGATGGGGGGCTGGCACCCCATTCTCGACCTGCACGACCTGAACAAGTTCCTAAGGCAGCGCACCTTCAGGATGGTCACTCTGGCTCAGGTCATTCCATCCTTGGAACTAGGTGTGTGGTTTTGTTCTCTGGACCTTCAGGACGCATTCTTTCACGTCCCAATTCATCCGTCTCATCAGCAGTTCCTCTGCTTCTGAGCAGAGGGATCTCTTTACGAGTTCTGGGCCATGCCCTTCGGCCTCTCTCCAGCTCCCAGGGTCTTCACCAAATGCATGGCAGTGGTGACAGCATTTCTGCGGCGCCGAGGGGTCTGGGTGTACCCTTACCTGGACGACTGGCTGATTGCAGCCTCCTCCAGGTTGGAGGTGGAGTGGTCCAGGGATCTGGCCCTCCCAGGTCTGCTCTCAGATTGGCCTCCTCATCAACGAGGCCAAGTTGGAACTCGTGCCATCGCAGGTGATTCAGTTCATCGGGGCAGAGCTTGACTCTCTTCGAGCCAGAGCCCAGCTTCCGGCAGACAGGGCCGAGGTCCTTTCCTCCTTTGCCCAATCATTTCTGATTGGGCAATTGCGCCCTGCCCGGGACTTCCTGCACCTTCTGGGTCTCATGGCGGCCTGCATCAGCGTGGTCAATTGGGCCCACTGGCATACGCGTCCCCTGAAATGGGGGTTGGCCCGCCAATGGTCACAGCGCTCCGGTCCTCTGGACCAGCCAGTGACGGTGACCCAGGAGATGTGGGATGGCCAACAATGCTGGCTCATTCCAGCTCATCTGCAGGAGGGTATCCCATTTGTCCGCCCCGAGCCGACGGTCACTCTGACAACCTACGCCTCTCTGATGGGTTGGGGTGCCCATCTGGGGGAGCTCAGGGCCCACGGCCTCTCATCCCCTCAGGAGTCTCGATGTCACATCAACCTGCTGGAACTCCGAGCGGTGCATCTAGCCCTCACCGCCTTCACTCTGTTTGTACGGTGTCAAGTGGTTCAGGTCCAGATGGACAACACCACGACCATGTACTACCTCAACCGACAGGGCGGGATGCACTCCTTGCCTCTGTGCAAGGAGGCTCTCCGCACTTGGTCTCTGGTGATCAGCCTGGAGGTGGATCTCCTAGCCATCCATGTGGCAGGAGCCTCCAACAGTCTGGCTGATGCCCTCAGCCGGATAGGCGCTGCATCTCACGAGTGGTCTCTCCTGGTAGTACAAGATCTGTTCTCCCATTGGGGCACCCCTCAGGTGGACCTGTTTGCCTCCAGGGAGAATGTGAAGCTGAGGCTGTTTCATGCCCGCCTCCCCTCAGCAGGGCTCGCTGCAGGGGGATGCCTTCTCGAGGCCATGGACCCCGGGCCTCTTCTATGCCTTCCCTCCATTTCCCTTGATCCACAAGGTGCTTCTCAAGGCAAAGAGGGACAAGGCACAGGTGATTCTGGTAGCCCCAGTCTGGCCCCGCCAGTTCTGGTACCCAGATCTCCTCAGCCTCAGCTCCAGGCTCCTGAGGCGGCTTCCAGCCCGCCCGGACCTGATTTCAGTCAACAAGGGGAAGGTTCTCCATCCGGACCATCAATTCCTGCACCTGATGGCCTGGTTCCTGAGCAGCTAGAGTTCCAGGCCTTGGGTCTTTCTGACGAGGTCCTCAACGTCGTTGAGGTGCCCTGTAAGAAGTCAACCAGAAAATGCTATGCCTTCAAATGGAAGAGATTCTCCATTTGGTGTCAGGACAAGGGGTTGGACCCTTTTTCCTGTTCCTTGGCTAGCATCCTGGACTACCTGTGGTCACTATCTCAGCTAGGGCTTCGGCCGACGACCCTTAAGGTGCACCTGGCAGCCATCTCTGCTTACCGGGCGCGGGCCGGCAAGCAGTCGGTGGTGCAGGAGAAGGTGGTTGGACGCTTTTTCAAAGGTCTTGATCACATATCCCCTCCGGTGAGAGAACCTCCATCTCCGTGGGATCTACTGTTGGTATTAGCTAAGTTCATGGGCAAGCCATTTGAACCGCTGCACAGGTGCGATATCTCCTGTCTTGGAAGACCGCCTTGTTGCTGGCTATTATGTCAGCTAGAAGGATGGGAGAGCTCCAGGTGCTTTCCATCAAGTCTCCTTATCTGGTCTTCCACAGGGACAAGGTTGTCCTGCTCCCCCACCCGAAATTCCTTCCGAAGGTGGTGTCAGAGTTTCACCTTAACCAGGTGTTGACTCTGCCGGTGTTCCACCCCAATCACACCTCAGAGGCCGAATATAGGCTCCATACTCTGGACCCTAGAAGAGCGGTCACTTATTATAAGGAGCGGATGGCTGAAGTTCGGGGAGAGGTTCGCCAGCTGTTTGTCACCTATGCTGAAGCCGCACCTGGCAGACCTGCAGCCAAGTGGATGATAAGCAGGTGGGTCACCTCCTGCATAGATCTCTGCTATAGGTTGGCGGGCATGGACCCTCCCAAAGGGATAAGAGCTCATTCTACCCGCCATACCGCTGCTTCGGTGGCTGCTTCCAGGGACGTCCCTATCCAGGAAATCTGCAGGGCTGCTACCTGGAAGTCAGCACACGCCTTTATTTCCCATTACCACATTGACCTTGAGTCACACCGGGATGCTGGTTTTGGGACCTCAGTTCTCCAGTCCTTATTCCCTAAGTAGAGGGTGTGCACCTTGCCTCCCTCCTCCCGGAGAACTGCTAGGAATCTGCCAGACAGTGTGGATTGAACAACATATCCACGTCCCTAGAAATACAGGTTACTCACCTGTAACAGGAGTTCTAGGAGCGGTATGTGTTGTTCATCCACACAACCCACCTGACTTCCACGGCTTCGACGAGCAACCTGGTTTCCAGCGGGCTAGATCTGGCGTCATGGGGCAGAGCCAAGGGTTTTACCACCGGGGTAGGTGGGAGGAGCCAGCTTGAAGACCTTCCGGAAAGATTTAAAGTGGCAAGGAACCTGCCAGACAGTGTGGATGAACAACATATACCATTCGTAGAACTCCTATTACAGGTGAGTAACCTGCATTTATGGGCCACGTGGGCAGGGTACTTGTGTTGTATAGCCTTTATTAAACTGTGGTTTCATGGATCACCTGTGTCCGTGTCTTTATTCTGGCTGGCACCGCACGGCATCCAGCCAGTTAGTGTTGTGGGGGACAGTGGTGCACTGTGTGGCATGTGTGCCTGCCAGTGGTCCACAGGCTGGCCATGTACAGGTGACCAGGAGCTGGTTCATTCAGTGAGGTGCATGCCTGTGCAGTTGTCACCATTGCTGTGTGGTTTGTTGGCCACTGTATAGTGGTGGTGTCGGAGGCATGTGGCCCTGACTGTGTTTCCACTCTGCCCTGCTGTACCCCGTATCGGCCTGTGTACTGCACGCCTGGGGTTAATGGCGGCCCTGCCCCTGGCGTAGTGTTGCGTGTGTGGACCCACGTGCCTTCATGTCATAATAGTGGTCGTGCATGCTCATCCAGGGTGTGTGTTGCATACTACACAGCCCTGCCCCTCAGCCCGCACCATGCTGCACTACCACTCTCATCTGCATCTGCCACAGGCACACATCACTGCACGCCAAGAATGCATGCCACCTGTGTGTGTGCTGCGAACCGCACAGACATTGTGCGTTATGGGCTTCATCTTTGCTGCCTGTGCGGGCCATCCCCAGTTTCATGCATAGGGCCTTATATCCCTAAGCTACAGCCAGAAATTGATATTAACTTTTAAAAGTATTAAACTGTTGCTTCTTATATTCAAAGTATTTTTTTCCTTTTTCTTTTGCTAATTAGAAGATTTTTTAGTTAGCAATAGCTGGTGTGGTATGTGTAACAGTACTCTACCTGGAGGCTGACATAGCTAGTTCTACTCCTCCTACATCAGCCCTGTGATCTCACTAGGACATCACAACTGACCAAGAAGAACCAGTCAGCCACTGCCAGATTGGTCGATTGTGATGGCACAATAAATGAGGTCACAGTGCTGATGAGGTGTGAAGAGGAACTGTTTACTGATATTGACCAGAAGTGAGGGGGAAACAGTGGAAGGGGATAATTCATTCTGAGGGGTCTATATTTTCCCACTATATCCCAACATAACTCCAGTTGATATCTGTTTTATTAAACCTTGCCTGAGTTAAGAGGCTTGGAATGGGTAATGGTTGAAACATTCTAGTTCTGTTCTAATGAACTATTCCCTGGTTCTAATGAACTGTTGCCTGGTTACAGTGAACCATTGCCTGGTTTCAAAACCTTGTATGTTCATGTGACTGGCTTATGTCCAGTCAGACACCAGAATTTTTTTCCAAGGTTTAATAAAACTAGATGGGCAGACTAGGTGGGCCATAGGCCCTCATCTGCCGACACTGTCTATGTATCTATGTAGATACGCTTGTCTCCAAGTAAAGCATTGCTCTTCAAATCATATCTAATATTACCAGGTAGAAAAACCTCTAATGAGTAAATGGAAAAAGAAAACTACTTCAAAATAAAAAGTAACAACTGACTACTTTTAAAAATGAATTACATTTTTTTGCCTGCTATTGGTGTTACTTGTTGTTTAAGGTGTTGAGACACAGCCTGAGTGTGCCCGGAGTATATCAGTGAGACCAGAAAGAGCAAACTCTGGCACCACTCAACTGGTACATACAAAAGCTTTATTCAAAAATGTTCAAACATACCATAAACAGAGCGGGTCGCTAACAAGAAATCCCAGACCTGTTTCGCATTACTGCATCATCGGGGGGGATTGGGGTTAGGAATAGCACCCTGTGTTTTAAACCTGTTACATAAAGTGACAGTGCTCTGTAACACCCATAAAGATAATAGCACCCCTAATAAATAATTAATCATACACTAATCAAATAAGATGCAAGCTGAATAAATATGATAGCTACTAGTTCCCTAACTAATATAAAATATTTAAAATTGTAACAAAGTCACAAGTAACAGATGTCCATGCAGTTGATATTATAATATCAATAATAACCATAAGAATTTAAAGAAATTTTAAATTCTAGAACTGGAAGGTCAAAGTCAGCTAATAGTCCAGAGTCCAAAGAGTACTCTTCTTTTGAAGTTAATATTTTTTTTATTGAGTTTCATACACAAAAAATAAACATTTTGCATTACAAGGCATCAAGAAACAAAAATATATGAAATGCAGGTGTGTTTAAGATACAGAGCGGTACAGGCTTCTGGACAGATGTCAGATGATTGACTGGTTCCACTAGTGTGGGACCGCTGATATACTGTGATTTTTTTCTGCGCTTCTTTTATTACCACTTCTATGCTTTAACAATCTTAACACTAATGCATAATATACTTGGTTACATAACAGATAAGTTCTCATATTTATTAGTTTTCAAGTTACCATGAACTATAGGCAGTGTATCACATAGCAGTTAATGTAATATTTGAGCCGACTATTGGAACAGAAGGTACTCTTCTAAGGGCATACTCTTCTGGTGCCTGAGGTTGTTTTTCTTCCGTCTTCTGCACCCTAGAAGGGCAGAAAGTACACACATGGGAACAAAACATTAGTAATAATCAAACTTTTATACCACATGCCATACAGTTCCTATCGTTTAGTACATGGTATCAAATCTATCCTATCATTTAGGCCTGGATATCTCAGAGCCCCCAGTGTGAAAATCCAATATGATTCACACCTGATGAGCTTCTCATCAAGATTGCCTCCCAAGGTCCCAATTCCACCTTTTCTACCCCACAACATTTAAAAACACGTTGTTCTTGTGTATGTTTCCTGTTCCTGCAGTGGTTAGTCAGGGCGTTAGTGCAATCCTCATTCAAAATGCTCCTCAAATGTTCCCCAGTACACAATTTAAAGGCTGTAGTGGTTTTACCCATATACAAATTGCTAAATCTGCACACAGCCATGTACATCGGACCAGTAGTGCTACAGCTAATAAAAGATCTAGCCTCAAAAATCTTAGTATTGTTGACATTGGTGAATGTTTTACTCTTTAGTATAGAGGAGCAAAATGTATTTATTTATTTTTTTATTTAGGGATTAGGATCATACCTTTGAGCTCAGAGCTCTTTTACGAAGGTTCCACGTCAAACAGGGACACTGACAACAATAAAGACAGTTTAAATACAATACACGAGTAGTAGGTTACTAGACTACAATAGGGTTACAATGTCATTCATAGTACCAATGGTGATAGTACAGCGTCAAGAGCATTCAACAAGGATAAGGACAGTGTTTATATGTAGTGAAGGAGACAAGAGGTGTGACACCTAAGATTCAGCAGAGGGGAGGGGGGGAGTTGGCGGCCAATGAAGTGGCTTTGTCTAGGAGGTTGGGAGGTAGTAGTATTAGGTTGGTTATAAGATTGAACCAGTGGGGGGACAGGGATAGGGCAAGGGGGAAGAGTGGAGGTAAAAGGAAGGGGAAGTAGAGTGTGGGTGAGTGGGCAGTAATTGGTGTTTGAGTCCTAGTGGCAGTCACAAACTGTCCTAGTAAGAAGGTGTTGCCTTGGGCCAATGTTGAATTGCGAGATGCATTGGGAGTTTAGAATGTGCTCTGGGATTTCATTGAGCCATTGGGGGGCCCTGTAGCTGGAGGCACGCTGTCCCTGCACAGTTTGATGGAAAGGTGTTGACAGTGTCCCCTTCATCCTGCCTCTGGTGGTATAGCTGGTAGCAACTGGTGTTAGGATGCTAGAAATGTATGGCAGGGTTTTACCCATTTATGGCTTTTTTCCAAAAATTTACAGTTGCCACAGGCATAGGTGCCACATGGACATGGTGGCCACCATTGTTCTGTCACTGGTATGTGTAGTATTCCTGGTTGCATACTATGTACAAGATGATCCCTGAGGTTTCTCCCTATTCTATGTACCATTCTGCGGGGAGGGGGGGCAATCTAGTGACCTCTAACAATAGGGGGTCAGACTGGAGAATATGCCAGTTCTCCTTAAGTACCTTTTTGATATCCCTAGATAGCCTAGTGTATGTGGTAACGGACTTCATTCTTGATGACTTGACCTCCCTGTTTGTAGTTTCAAGTAACCCCTCCCTATCCACTGAAAAAGCTGCTGAAAGGCTTGGTCCACAGCTTCTTTCCTATAACCCCGATTAAGGAATCTTTCACATAGATCAGACCCATTCACCTTGAAATCACTATCCACACTGCATTTTCTATGGACTCCACATTCCCAAGGTGTCCACAGATATGGATATTTCATTCTGCAACTCCTCACTGTTGAAATGTAAGTAATGTGCTCCTTTTTCAAGGCACAGCCTGTCTAGTTGTTTCTGTAATGGAAATTAATTCCAGAAATCTAGAAAAGTTGTGGGAAACTATCATTTCAAAATACCAGTGACTTGCACCTTTGTGGTTTCATTATAGTTTTCAGAATAATGGCCAGTATTATCACATGCATTTTACTTATGCCATTAATCACAACGCCACAGCATTTTTCAAGAGTGCTGAACAATCCTGCTAAATTAGTGCACATTGTAAGTACAGCCTAAATAATGAATTATTCAGCTATCTGCAATTAATTAGCACGCTGGTTTCCAACCATTTAATGTATTACCTGGTTGTATCACAACATCTTCACCTGTTTTTGCCCGTTTATAATACTGACTGAATGCACATGCTTCACTTCAACCTAGGAATTGCGTACATAATTAACATAGCAACCTGAGAACTTTTAAGTTTGGTTATATTGGTACTGCACCCTAAAGGCAGTGTCACCGAAGGAAAGCTGACTTTCTGAGGTTTTACAGTGACATCAGATAGACTGCAACTAACTAAGTTTCTAAAATCATACATTTTACAAACGCCGTTTACTGGTTGTATAGCAATTAAGGACGTACACACAAACTGGTACACACACACACATTAAATATAAGTTAAAGTAATGTTAGGGTTGTCAAATAAAGTAAAAAAAAAAAGAAAGGAAATTCAAAGCTATGGCTTGAAGACTTTGACTCGTGCTCACGGAGGACATAATCAGATAGACAACACAAAATCATGCTATATGCGGATGATCTCCTCCTATATGTGACGGGACCTTTAAGAACAGTGCTGGCCTTACTGCATTTCATCTCTCAGTTTGCCTCTTTTTTCAGGTTACAAAGTAAGCCTGTGGAAGTCAGAGTTAATGGTCATTGGGAAGCCTCAGGAGGACTGGCCAGGTGATAGTTGGGGGCTGAAGGTGGCAGGAAAATCCATTATGTATTTTGGGGTGCTGGTGGGCGGAGAGCTGCATAGTCTTTATACCTTTAATTATAAACCCCCTGTTTAATAAGTTGCTTGCAGAATTAGAAGGATGGAGGGTACTCCCCATATCTTGGCTGGGCTGCATAAATCTTATGATGAATATGCTTCTCAGCCTATTCTAGCTGCTGCAGATACTTCCTATGGGACCCACTAAGAGTGACATTAAGAAATTAGAAAGGGGGTTTGCCAGCTTCATATGTCTGGGTAAGAGACCCCGTAGAGACCTTCAGTGTCTCAAATGTAGGGTGGAGGAGGGGTGACTTGCCTTCCCTGATATATACAGGGTTACCAGAGAGTGGCACATGTATGTCCAGGATTTGGTGAACAGAGGGGAGGCCGCAAGCTGGCTTGATTTAGAGGAGATGGGTAGCACAAGTAGGCTATCACTGTATTTGTCCCGGGGGTGTAAACAGAGATATAATAAGGCAAGGCAAGACACATTTTATTTAAAAAGACGCCCATCCCAGAGGCTCTGGGCGCTGTACATCAATCAATAAATACAACATATCGCAATAATAATTAAGTACACTGGAAGCTCCCAGCTCATTGGTGCAGTATGCCTTGATGGCCTGGGAGATGGCTCGGGTGCGGAGAGGGGCAAAAAAGGATAATACTCATACTGATTGCTGGAAATCCTGAATTCTTACCGGGCTTGGAAAACATGGGGTTTAGGTAGTGGAAGGAGAGGGGCATCTGGTGCTTAGGAGACCTGTATATGGGAAATGGCATTTGGTCACTCAAGGAGTTACAGGAGGAGCTGCAAGTTCCAACTTCCCACCACTTTAGGTATTTGCAAGTCAGGGCACCTGTGAGCGGGCAAGAGAGACACCCGATGGAGGCCTGTCCATTGGCTTCTTAAGAACAGGCTCAATACTTAGCAAGGTATCTATGAAAAGGGGGATCTCCAAGCTTGCTCAGCAGGACAGAACATACCTCCCGGACCTCTCTCCAAAGGTTTGTAACCAGTGGGAATGGGACTTGGGCATGCCTATTACAAAGGAGAATTGGACTACTATATTGAAAACAGACATGGACGTGTCATTATGTAATAAATACAAGGAGTCCCAATATAAATTCTTACATAGATTGTATTGCCCTCCCACGGTGGAGCACCACTTTAATCCTACCATATCACTGAATTGTGGGAGGTGTAAGAATGCTAGGGATATATATTGGCATTATTTTTGAGAGTGCCCAACTTTACAACCCTTTTGGGCAGATGTTGCTCAAGACTTTCCTAACCTGGTGGGATGTACAGTGCTATGCACAGCTTTCTCATTGCTGATGGGTATGGAAGACATGAGAGAGGAGGGCTGGGAGCCCTACCCATTATGGGTTCAGGTAGTACTCACCCTAGCCCACCAGTGCATTCAGAAAACGCGGATCTCTTGTGGAACACACACACTAGCTCTGTAGAAGGCATTATGTCTTCAGGCGCTGTCCCTGGAAAAACTCACCTGCACTCTGAGAGGGAGAAAGGAGTTATTTCTTAAGAGCTGTGGCAGGTATATAGACTCTTCGCACAGACTGATGCTGCCACACTACACAGTGGTCTCCTCTGAGACTGTCAGAGATTGGGGCTCAGCCAGGACTGGGCCGAGGGGACTACACTGGGCTGGGACCAGTTATTGAGTACTTCCTGCTAGTATCCCAGATACTGCAAACTTTGGTGATAAGATTGTCAAGATGTGGCTGATTCTGAATTTATCCTATGGAATTAACTGCTGTATTCCCTTTATATTTTTCCAGGTATGTTGTCCTAATCTATTGTTGGTATTGTGGGCTATTGATTACAATTAATAAAAATATTATACAAAAAAAAAAAGATGCCTAAACCCCGTAGTTTGGCTTGACACAGTGTGAAAAACCCTTCCCGAAGGTGGTAGGCAAGACAGACTACTATGCAAGCAATAATACACGATGGGGTGTAGTTAAGAGCACCGAGCTGCAAACCTGGAGACCTGGGTTTGAATCCCACAGCCCCCAGTTGCTTACTGTGTGACCCTGAGCAAGTCACTTAACTTTCTTGCGCTCCCAGGTTACACTTGGAAAAAAGTTTCAGCTTAGTGTGCCTTTCCTGGTAAACAGTTTCCCCTTTCCCTTTCCCTTTATGCTGAGATAACCACACACCCAGGGGCATAGTAAAGCACACAGCCAAGAGCCTTTTAGCCCCTTTTGGCCCCTGGAAGTCCAGCTATCTCGGCACAGTGTACAATCTAGAATATCTTATTGCACTTATAAAATGGGCAAATAAATGTAAATGTGCTTCAGAATGTAAAAAATGATATTAAAATGTGTAAAAATTGAAAACAGTACTTTCATCTGTGGTAAAGCTAGTTCTTCCACCTACTAATGCCCTACCACGAGGGGTTCAGGTATTATTGTAGCCCACCAGTGCATTCAGAAAACGTGGGTCTCTTGTGGGACACCCACACTGGCTCTGTGGGAGGCATTATGTCTTTAGGCGCTGTCCCTGGAAAAGCTCACCAGCACTCTGAGAGGGAGAAAGGAGTTACTGAATCCCACAGCCCCGACTTGCTTACTGTGTGACCCTGAGCAAGTCACTTAACTTCCTTGTGCTCCCAGGTTGTACCTGGAAATGTCTTTATTAGTGACACTGTAGAAGGGCTGGATGGGAAGGTTTGCCTGTTTGCAGATGACACCATGATCTGCAACAGGGTAGACACTCCAGATGGGGTGGAAAAAATGAGGAGGGACCTAGGAAAGCTGGAAAAATGGTCTGAAGTGTGGCAACTGGAGTTCAACGCGAAGAAGTGCAAAATCATGCACCTGGGGTGCAGAAACCCTGCGGAAAGCTACAGGATGGGGGGAGGGGGGAGGTGCTGACAGTCACCAGGGAGGAAAAAGGGATTTGGGGATTATCATCTCAGATGACCTAAAGGTAGCCAAGCAGAGCACAAAGGCTGTAGGGAGGGCCAGTGGCATGTTGGGGTGCATAGGAAGGGATATCACCAACAGAAGGGGGAGATGGTGATACCATTATACAAAACACTGGTGAGGCCTCATCTGGAGCACTGTGGCAGTTCTGGAGGCCGCATCTTCGTAAGGATGTAGACAGGGTGGAGGCGGTTCAAAGAAGGGCAACTAAGATGGTGCATAGATTGCAACAGAAGACTTATGAGGAGAGATTAAAAGACCTCAGTATGTATACAGTGGAAGAGAGTAGGGAACGGAGAGATATGATAGAAACCTTCAAGTATCTTAAGTGCGTAAACAAGGTGCAAGTGGAAGACATCTTTCGGTACAGGAGAGATACAAGAACAAGGGGGCACAATATGAGATTGGAGGGGGGCAGGATAAGGGGTAATTTGAGGAAGTTCTTTTTCACAGAAAGGGTGGTGGATGCATGGAATAGCCTGCCCCAGGAGGTGGGAAAAGCGAGCACAGTGGTGGGACTCAAACATGCATGGGATAGGCATAAGGGAACCATAGAGGTGGGAAAGAGAAGTTAAAGCCGATGACCAAGTAGGATAGGGTGTACAGGCAGACTGGATGGGCCTAGCAGTCCTTATCTGCCGTCAGATTCTGTGTTTCTATGTTGTTGGCACTAGATGGAATTTTGACTTTACTAGAAGAAGTTTGTCACAGTACGCCATCCATATTAGTATTTTTTTAGCATAGCGTAGTTCTGACAAGAAAAGCAGAAAATAAAAGATTCAGCAAGATGGTTATTGATTTGTAAGCATCTGACTGCTGCTGTTTTAGTGAGTGACTGCCTAACCCCCCTTCCCCCGAGCCACTATCTGTTTCTCATTTCAGGGTAAAATGGTCAGCAGAGAAGAGTTTTTGTTATACTTTATATTAGCTGTTAGAGGCCCAGGTTGAGTGCTGTACTTGTCATTTCTCAGTGATTGACTGCCTGTCGCTGACATCCCGCTGGCTGGCCTCCCACTCGTTTGCTTACTGCTTTCAAGAGAGAGCAACCTGACAGAGGCGGGAATGTGTTAAAACTACTGGGGTGTTTCTTCATTTTTTTTTTTTAGATGCCCTGGATGTGAAGCAGAAAACAAACCCAGCCCAGCTTCTTTTTAAATTAGATGTTGGGATGCATGGGCACGGAAGGAGGTAATAATACCCCTGTAGAGATCACTGGTGAGACTTCCCCTCGAGTACTATGTCCAGTTCTGGAGGCCCTATCTTCAAAAGGACATAGCTAGGGTGGAGGCAGTTCAGAGGAGGGCAACCAAAATGGTACAGGGAATGTATCTGAAGACCTATGAGAAAAGGCTAAGGGAATTGAACATGTACTCCCTGGAGGATAGGAGAAGGAGGGAGGCTATAATAAAAATGTACAAATACCTGACAGAGAAAAGCAAGGTACAGGAGGGCAGCATTTTTCAAAGGAAAAGATGCTCAAGGACAAGGGAAATTAGAAGGGGGGCGGTTCAGAGGAAATGTGAGGAAGCACTTCTTCATGGAAAGAGTGGTAGATGAGTGGAACAGCCTACCTGCAGAGGTGGTGGAGTCATAAACAGTTACAGGATTCAAGAAAGCATGGGACAGGCACAGAGGGATCTTGGAGGTAAAAAGGGGGAGGGAGGAGGAACCTGAGGTAGAGTAGGGTCTACAATGTCACATTGAGCTAAAGATGAATATAGGGCAGACTGGGTGGGCCTTGAGGCCCTTATCTGCCAACACCTCCTATGTTTGTATGTTAGAAAAAAACATCTGCTAATCTGTGGCGCTACGATCTGGAGGGATTTGGTGGGGCTAACACCGATTTGGAAACACATGTGAAAACAACTGGAAGCATTTTTAGTATTTGGTCACCAGAGCCCAGAGAAACCCTTATTTAGGAGTGATCGGGCATATCTCCTTTTAATCACAGTCCTGAGTCCACCCTTATATGTGCAGCACAAATACTGGTAACCTCCTTTTTTAAACTTAAAAACCTTTGTTAACTTATGACACTTAAGAGGGATTTAGGAAATTTTACAGATTGGAGGCACCAAAACAACAGAGAGAGAGATGCTGTTTCATGTGATGAAAGTCAGTTTCTTGCTGTTTATTTTCGAACTTGGCTTCTATATCCATTACAGGATTTCTTTAACAACTAGGCTGTTAAACCACAGGTAAGAGAGTCAGCCAGCTGTCCATTATGGATTAGATACGATCTTGGTTTTACAAAGGAGACAAAATGGCTGCCAAATGAGTTTATTTAGAATTTTGGCTAGTGAATTGATCTGTGATTAGGCTGAATACCAGGATGACAGTACACTGAACTACAGTAATACACAGTCAGGTGACTGGTTTTAGTCAGTAAGGGTAGTAAGATTTTCATGCCCATTATATAATGAATAATAATACTGATGACCTTGAATTGAGTGGTTTAATAGGGTTTTGTAGCATTTGAAAATAAGTCTGTGACCAGGAAATCTGTTACGATGTGATAGTGGGCAATAAAATGGCTGTAGACATGCAGCGTGATAATGCCATCATTGGAACAAGACAGCTGTGAGTGTTACGTGAAATATACAAAATGTCTGTGGTGCCATACATTTAATGCCCTCAATATGCCCTATAAGATTATGTTGTATTTTTTTTAATATATTTTTATTGAAAGGGTTTTTTTTAAAACATAAAACACTTTTACAGATATTGTAGTAGCTGCTTCAAATATGCATGTTTTTCACAGATGGTCATCGTACATGCATACGTCTATTAAAACAAACCTTTTTACATGAACTTTGTGTCTTACTTTAGCATGAGTCCAGTTTATCAGCTAAATAACACAAACATATAACCAAACCAACATCAGGACGTTAACTGGCATATCAAGTTCAGTTACAGTATATATATAAATGCTTTATCATTCTCGTTCACCCAAGAAAAGAATCAGAACGTTCCAGATTACCCTTCAGAGTGCTCCATTTCTGACAAGAGTTCCCAGCTCCATTGACAGCCGTTGTGAATAGCAACCCCACACCCTTCCAAAAATATCTTCTCTGCCTCTCAGTTTATGTGCCATCCTTTCTGTTGGTAGTACCTGACAAACATAGTTTCCCTACATATTGTATTGTTGGAGGCTGGTGTGACACCTACGTATTCTGTGTGCAGTGCCTAGTCATTATTAGGAGTCTTATTCTTTTCTCATACAACTGCCACTCCTCTTCATTTTGTTCCTCCACCCCTACAACATTGCCACTGGCATAACTGGTATTCTGATTCGGAAAACCTGTTCTATTTTTCTGCTACAACCTTCCCAAGAGGTTGCGGTTGTTCGATTGTCCAGAAATAATGAAGGTAGGTGCCCTTCTCCTTGTAATATCGCTCACATATGGGAGAGATGCCAGGTTTAAATTTATGCACAGTACTTGGAGTTTGGTAGACTTTTAAACTGCACTTCTTTGTATATGTTATACACCAGTAGTCCAATGTGTGTGCCATATATAGTCCCCCATGCTTAATCTGGTATGTGGCAGTCTAGATCACCCTCCCGCTTAGCTTTTACTTTAATGGATAAGTCTGCTCCTTTTCCTCTACAGTAGATAATCACTGTAAATACCATTTTGGTTGGATCATGTCTCTTATGCATTGGCATCTGTTTTAGGGGTGTTATGCAGGTTCCGTGTCATAACAACGATCACAAAATAGCGATTGCCATTACAGCGAGTGTACATCACCGAAAAACCAAGATGGTGATGTACACTCCCAGTGACACAAGTAGGGTGAAAATAAATCTTTACTGTATTATTTATATTGGGGGGGGCTTTGCTCCCTCACCCCACCTAAATAATGATTGCTAAGTCCAGGGGGGTGCATGTCAGGGAGGAGGAGAACCTTGAAAAAAATATACTCCCACTCGCAAAAAGTACAAAATATTGTGGTCCTCCCCAGCCCTGAACCCTGTACCCTCCCCACTGTAGCTGGTCATCCTCACCACCATACCACACAGCCAGCTCAGCAGCCTCTTGCTGCACTACCTTCCACATACCACCCCCTCCTCTTCCGTTCCTCATCCTGTCGTTCCAGTCACCTTCCTACTCACCTGTCGCTACCCTTTCAGGGTAGCTCATGTAATGAGCGCTGAACTTGAGTCGCTCAAGTTCAGTCGCCGTAATGACGGTATACCTGCTAGGTTTGATGACATTGTTTAACGATATTAAACTTGTGCATAATTCCAATCAAATGATTGCTGCTCCATGTAAAACTGGGAATAGTTACATTTATGAATACAAACAAACCCCAGCGTGCAAATCTTTGGACTTCAGCATTTGTCTTTTGGTGAGAACCGAAACTGTTATGTGCTGGTATTTGTTTCTGTGCAATAATTGTAACTATGCACAGTATTACGGTGCAGGAGCAGGGTTGCTGCTTGCAACAGTTAGCCAGAGTGAGCAGGATTAAGCACCCCAGAGGATGCGCTCATCCTCCTGGAAGAGAGGGGAGCAGGCTGGGCTGGATTACTGCTACCTGAGTGACCCCAGGTGCAATGCAGTTGGAGTAGTTTGCAAGGATGGAAGATGCCAGCTTGCGCAGTGTGCAACCATGCATATGCGCGAGCATGTGCACTCTTGCTGCAGTCGTCCACAGGGGAAGGCCACAAAGAAGTGGCAACAACCTCAATTATTGGTGGCATTATGGCCTAATGGGTAGCGCTGCGCATTCCTACACTGCTGACCTGGTACAGAAGTGAACCCAGGAAGTTGGTTGGGTGGTCTGAGGGCAGTGCTCCCAGCCATGGAAGGACGGTGTCAGGATCTGTCACTCTAGTGAGCCCTGTGGTGGGCTAGGGAGCTTGCCTCTTCCACAGGGATATGCCTGCAGCATGCAAGGCCAGTTTGGTACATGGCCTGATTTCAGGGATGTGGGCAGGGCAGGGAAGGAAGAAAAAGGTTAAAGGTTGTAAAGGGGAAAAAATGTATTGCTGTCTTGATGACCATTGCCTGTAATCCCAGGCCCCATTCTGTATTGCCCCTGATCAGGTAGAAGTTGTGGTACTGAGTGGTTGCCAGACAGTGACCTGAGGAATGGGTGGATATCAACACCAGAGAAAGAGTTTAATAAAAGAAAACATACTGACAGAAACACAACTAGAAAAAGGTCGTCATTCTCCTTTATGAAATAACCACTAACAGTTTTCAAAGAAGTGCCCAATATTGCAGTAACAATCGAGCATTGCCCCGTCTATAACACCTGCTTTTCCTATACATTTTACAGTGTTTTAACTCATTTTAAACTGCATTTATTAATACTGTTTAATGTGCATGGTTGCACCATGAAATGTACTAATTTAGTGCATATATAGAGCTGATTGTTTAATTTCTGATCCTCATTGTTGCATAGTTTGTATACCGTGTGTAAGATTGTTCATGTTTTTACTTCTTGTGCAGTTTATAATTTTTCCTCCTAGGTTTGGTGTCTCATACATTTCTGTGTCTCACTTCAGTGACCACATAGCCCTGTAGCCAGACCACCGCTCACTCCAAGTCTTCCGTATTTACCCCAGCCACAGCAGGGTCTGGGATCATGGGGCATCCCCACCACCTCTCTCCAAAGCACAAGCTTGGGAGTGGATGGTTCAGTTCAAGGCCTGACTTCCACTGCCATCATTCAGCAGCCACCATTTTCCACCCCCTAAGTAAAACCGCAGCAGGACTCATGTAAACAAACTCCCCAGCCTACCATAGGAGATGCTGTGGCAGTGGAATTCTGCATCAGGCAAACCCAGTCAAGGAGCCCTGCTGTGCAGCAGCCCATTCCCAAGCCACTCAGCTGCCCATCCTAGCTCCCCATTTCCACATCCAGGTTGCCACACTACCCTGAAATGAGCCCGTACCTGGAACCAAACCCAACACCCTTGCAACCCTAGCCTGCCACCCACCCACCATGCCACAGGGCCAGCTCAGCAATCCACTGCTGCACTATGCCTCACAAACCCTCCCTTCCCTTCTGCCCTTTGCACGGAGTGCTTTCTCCCCCCTGCGCACGTGTATACATAGCGACAGGATGTCGCTATATCCGTATTCCCCCACCCACCCACCCATGAGCCCTGTGAACAGGCACCGCTATTGAGTCGCTCTTTTTGTAAGCGCTCAATAACGGACACCCTTATCACAAGATACCTAATTTTCCATGTTTTTTATGAAGTTTTGAAAGTTTCTTTCCTTCAATTCAGCAATTTATGAAGTCTCAGATTGAAGCATGAGGTGCAGTTTTTTCCCATACAGGCCTGATTAAGATATGCATACCCCCATCGAAGAGGCACATATTTATACATGACACCTGTATTGGCAGGATGTAATCATGGCAACCTGGCTTCAGAAGTACACTTTAAATAAATGAAGTGCATACCTTTTTATTTTATCATTTTTGACCTGGAAAGACACACTAAGCTGAGGCTTGTTTCCAGGTATGTCTTTAGAGCACAGGGAAGTGACTTACTCATGGTCACACAGTATGCAGGTGGTGGCTGTAGGATTCAAACCCAGTTCTCCAGGTTTGTGGCAGAGTGCTCTTAATCACTATACTTTATTGCCTTCTAAAGTCCTGATGGTTCCAGTGGTGCATAGTCCTAATGGTTCCAATGTCTGTCCTTTCTGTATCAATCATAATTATTAAGGGGTCACTTTTGAACTGTTCACGCTAGCAAATTAATGTTTTTTCAGTTGAAAGCTTGGAATGATCTTAACATGCCTTAGACATGTTGATACAGTTTCCCTGCATTTGTACATGGCAATACGTATTATTGATACAGAACAAATGTGCAGTGGCAGTATAGTAATACATTTGGACACATATTGATACATGAAAGCTGTACTGGCATGATCAATAGCATGCTGAGCTGACTCTGAGCTTTCATTTAAAATTCAAATGGAACTCCTAGCTGTAATGCTTCTAAAATGGTTCCATAGCTCTGTGGTTAAAGCACTGGCCTTGTAAACCAGGGGTCGCGAGTTTGATCCTCGCTGGGGCTTTGAAATTTTTACAGGACCTCCTTGTGAATGAGCTTGCTCAATGGAGTTTTCCTGCAATAAACTTGAACTTGAACTTGAAACTTGAAACAAAATGAGCCCTTTTTAAAGATAATTTCTACAAAACAGGCTAGTTTTGGAACCCATAGGGCTGGAAAGTTTCATGTTTTGGTAAATGAAAGCATGGACTCAGTTCTATATGACAGAGTCATGTTGACATGTGTAGAAATGCATGAATATATCTATAAACGTAACCTTGTAACATTGCATTATAACATCTGACGCAGAGCCTTTATAAATGAGTTTCTGACTCAAAGGTTGTAATCCTAAAGTCTGTTAAATAAATAAATTGCGTCTTTGAAAGTTACCCTGTAATTACCCTAGTTTTTTAGTACTGTGCAGGTTTGTAATGGTAAGTACAGTACCCTGCTAGGTTATATGATTTACTGTTTGGTCATTTGCGCTGTAGATCATTGCAGAAAAAAGTACAATTTGTAACGGTGTTCTGTCAAAAAAGTATGTTTCATGAAATCTTTATCTCAGATATCAGGCAACAGATTAGGCTGCGATTTTTAGGATTTGTAAATTCTGACATGATCTACGAATCCAAAACATGTCAGCCTAATCAATCGTCTGGTGTCTGAGTATAAAAATCTGAATGCTATACCAGTGATCCTAATTATAGTGGTGCAGTATCTGTCTGTCTGTCTGTCAGATGGAAACCTACTTAATATAAGTACTATCTGTGTGGATAAATCTTTAGAAACTGATCACTTGTTTCTTGTTTTCATGTATTAATGCACTGGCCAGTATGCTGAGCTTATTAGCATGTTTTTAAATGCACATGTTTAGTTTGCTTTACAAATGTTTGTCTCCAAATCTAATACTGTTACCATGTAATCAGTATGCTCTGGTACTAAGTATCATGGAGGAATAATGTGCAGACCCTTCACCTTTAGCTCTTAATTTCAGGATCAACCTTAGCCATGATAAGCAGGTAGACGTATCTGCTATACATATTTAATTCCAATAATTTAAGGCCAGTTATATTCGGCTTCTACTATACAGGGGCATATATGAAAAAAATTGTCCACATTTTCATAACAGTAACTTTAATAGGCCTCTGTCAGTTTGTGTGCGCAGAGGTTTTTTTTCCTTTTGGATGGGGGTGATTTGCTTGAATCAGTCACTGCAAGAGAAGTGTTAACACTCTCAGAGTTTAGCTCCCCATCTAACCTTGGCAGTTTGCAGTACTTGCCTAAGAACAAAGGGAAAATGCGCAGTCTCCAATTATTTTCATCCCTTACATTTTTTAGTAAGTTCAAGTGTTCTTGGCTAAGTCTTACAGATAAAAATGCCTCACTGCATATTCCCGTTTAACCGAGGGTGCCATCACTAACTGAAGTCATTTTTAGTTACACTTAAACTGTTGACTTATAATGAAATATCTTGGTTCTATACCAAGCCTAACCTTGTGCAGGTGGCTGCCTCCTTACAAATATCCTGCTGGTTTCTGAGTTGCAAAGTGCTTGATCTCTTCACATGCTGCAGTCACAGGGGTCCACCATTAAAACCTATACTGAAAGCCTGAAACTAACAGTTAGGATGTGAAGTCCGTGACATTTTAGAGGAAGATGAAAGCAATGGATGTATTAGTGAGTCGAGAATTTGAAGGTTTTTTTTTCCAAGCATAAAAAGATCTTGCAGAATTGTTGGTGTACAGCAGCCTGCCTTCTCCATATAACATTCTGTTAATTTTAAATGCAACATTTTTAGGTTGTAGGTTTCATACATGATGGACTGTATCTGGCAGTGCTTTATCCACCCTTTTCTCTGTACCAACTAACAGAGAAGCTGGCATATAAATGGATCATACATGCTGCTGGATATGACCCAATGGCTATGCAGTCTGAAAATGTATTAGATGTTCTATCAAAGAAAACAAATAGTCAGGAAAACAACATTTCTCATTCTATGCAGGTTGTTTCCACGCAGTGAATTTTTAATGAAGATTTTCTCATTTGTTCCATTGCAGAAATGACATAGGTTACAGAGATCAGGCAAATACTATACATTTGCAGCTTTTTGGACACGCTGGACATTAAGCTGAGTCTAGAACTGAACAAATGAAGGTAAAAGCAAGAATTGTTCATGTCAATGCTGAGTAGACAAGCAGGATATTGTAAATGTTTACAATTCACAGCTTTTTAGTGGTGAAGAAGTTGGAATAACATTAAGGCTGGATTTTCTTAGAATGGACAGTGCTTAGTTTCCACAAAATCCTAGAAATGACCCTTATTTACTCTTTTTAGCCCCCCCCCCAACTCCTTTACTGTCATACTCTTTCAATCCTTGATCATTCTTCTCTTCCATCTACCATTAGGGTAATGGTCCTCTCCCAACCAGCTATCAGACATCCTTTATCTCACACACCTAGTTGGAAGCTGACCCAAATGCTGTGCAGAGTTAGGTGTAATCCTGTTTGTGCGATTGAGGAGGATGGCTTAGTGAAAGGGCTCAGCTTTCTGATGTGTGTAGCATAGTCACCCTTTTGTTCTTACAGGAGGGATTTTACCCTGCTTTTGTAGAAAATTGTCCTAATCTTATGAAACAAAATGCTATGGCTTGCAGTTGTAGATCTGCTGTATAGCAGGGGAAAAGATTCCATCATGCAATAGGGATATGATGCTCTGAAGGATGCTAATTGTTTTAAGATGTCTGGTGCTGGGAGATTTTGGTTCTGATATTTGAATACTGTGCATTTAGAGTGTGTTACGGGAGATCAAGTTAGGATAGAGGAGTTTACAGGTTTATTACCATATAGTAGCAAACAAATGCATCTCTGTGGAAAAGACTTGCATTGCTTTGTTAAACCACTCGTAAAATCTAACTTAAAAAAAGGATAAAGGAGCATGCAAGTTCTCTTAGATGGAGTCAGAATATATTCTTGATAGCTTCTATTTTAAGATGGTTAAAATGAAAATGTCTGATTTTTTAAGGGGTATGAATGCCAGAAATGTTCTTGGCGGCGAAAAATTCCTTATGGCTAATCTTTGAAGTGAATTTAAGGTGTGCATAAGCAACACGCCATTTGATATGAGGATAGTGTGTGGACAGCTCTAGTGATTGGAGGACAACTTCTTGGGCTTTGGAGAATAATTGGCTCATGGCATGATCAGGTCTCGAAGGGAAGGTGCTGATGCACCGGAGGCATCCATGTCAGTAGCCAGGTGTTGACATTTCTGGAACTAAAGATAAGACTGTCAGCTATGAGACTTGAACATCTGGATACACTAGTGCAAGGTTTTCTAGGTCAGGTTTCAAAGAAAAGTCATGATTACTGGAGAGAAAGAGCAGCCTGTGTTTAAAATGTCTACTGTAGCATGAGTGTCACAGTAGAACCGTGTGATGTCCAATTGCTATTTGGGCTTCCAGAGTAAAACAGAAGCCACTACAGGGTCAGGCTCTTACAGAGGCAATGAATGGTCTTTTGGGGAAAGAAAATAGAATTCTCTAGGTCAGGATTTGGAGACCCAGTGGCCATGGTTAAAAGCTACATATCTGAAAGCTGGCGTATATTTCTAGGTCCATGGAGTTAGAGATATCATTTTGTAGAATAAATAATACCAGCCTGTTGAGAGGGCAAACAGTATCACGTGGCACTGGAGTGAAAACTGGCACTATTGTGATATTTAAATGGTGATCAATGAAGATTTTAGGATGTGGAAACTAGTTCTGTGGGGTAAGAAAAGATATTCCTTGCAGAATGATCTGGATGGCAACACTGAAATGACTTAGGATAGATAAGCTGTATTTTGTTATAGGTTCATTTCAGTGTAAAGGATGAGACTATGTCAGAAATTTATTTTAACTTATCTTGTGGGACTCTTGCTTCCACAGAAGTAAAATCTTGGGTTATACCAAGGAATTCTATGACAGTGCTAGGCCCAGAAACTTTCTCTGGAGATAAAGGAATTCCATTTCTCCCCCCCCCCTTACTCCTCTGGTCGTCCCCCTTCAGCCCATGCGGTCCCTCAACCCTATTACCCACCATCTCTGGGTCTTACCTTTTGGGGCCACCGATTCCTCCACGATTGACCCCTGTGGTGGGGCAATTGGGGGAACCCCTCTAACCCCCTCTAGTGCCATGTTTAGTTTGGTGGACCCTATGCCTAGTAGGCGGTGTGGAGTCTGTAAGGCTTGCAGGACGGCATCCTGTTTTTCCCTGCTGTTCTTCTCCCCAGACCCATGGACGCTCCGCAGGGATGACGGCTTGGATGCATGCACGTTGAGGACATGCTAAATGTCCTTTCATCAGGGAGCATCCCCTCCTGGAACTGCTGCTCCAGCTTTGAATCGCCACCCATGGTCACCTAGGTGGCAATATTGCAGCGGAGCAGGCATCCCGGAGAGCATCCATTGGGATGCTTAGTCCTTCTCCCTCAGGCCAACCCCCAGAGCGACCCAGGCTCGTCACCAAATTGGGGTCTCTGGAGTGGCAGCGGGTGAGGCATGAATGTTTCTACCCTCCACGCCAGTGGGCTGATTAAGCAATTCCTAGTTCTTAAAAGAGTGAGGTTAAACATGTAATGCCTGTAGCTGGAAGTTAATAGGGGTAATTACTCAAGCGAAACAAAATCTTCCAGAAGATACAAGGTGAACAGTCTTTCATAAATGTTGAGAAGCCACCAAAGGGTTTCTGACAAGGGGTTAAAGATTTTAGGATTGCTTTTTCACCAGACGGTAAGCTACACTGCAAAGAAGAACTGCTGGTTCTGCAGAATAATGTGTATATGCCAGAGTAAAGATAGATACAAATAATTATGACTGCATCTGATAGATCCACATTAGCCAGCCAGGCCCATGACCAGCTATATCTGATGAATGGGATCAACAGTAAAAGCATATTTATTTATTTATTAGAATTTCGGATAAATACCTTTGAGCCAATGGCTCTTTTACAAAAGTTCCATGTCAGTACACAAAGAATAGAATATACTAATGAACTAGAAAAGAATGTGTTTATTCTTAGACTGGACAACCACTAGTATCTTTTGACAATTTCCAAAAATTATCTTATATGATATTTTATATCGCTTGGAATGATATTTTGTAACAGTAACATTCTAACTGTTAATCATAGAAATGCAATTTTTTAATAAATGAAAGCTTGTAATCTGATCAGCATGTATAGGTCCAAACGATACAGTTCTCCTGTGTTGCTGCATGTCTGTATATGTTGATATAATATGTTGTTAAAAATAACAGGACCTTAGAAATTTATTGAACCATTTTATGTTTTTTACACCGATATGTGGTCGCCCTAGCAATATAATATCAATATATCAACTCAGCGGCCTCCAAACTTTCATTTAGAAACATTATGCTTCAAGCAGTAACTGTTACAACGTTATCCTATTTTAAAGAAACTACAGTATATTTTGAAAGGTGTGAACATGGAAACGTGGAACTTTTTGGCAGTTAAGGACCTATTGGCCCACCCAGTCTGCCAATTTTTTCCCTGCCTAGACTGTTACTGTAGACCCAACCTGATCTCCAGCTACCCCCCCAAACTTTCCTACCAAAATTTCTTTGTTTTTGTCTAATGCTTGCTTTAAGCCTACCGCTGTTTTTGCCCCTGGTGCTTCTGCTAGAAGACTGTTCCAGGCATCCACCACTCTTTCAGAGAAAAAGTACTTTCTCACTCTCTCCTAAATGTCCCCCTTCCAGCTTCATAGCATGCCCCCTTGTTCTTGTGCCCCTCCCGTACTTTAAGTTATTCATGCCTGTGATGTAATTATAGGCATCTATTAGGTCCCCCCTCTCCTTCCTCTCTTCCGTGGTGTGCATATTAAGATCCTTCAGACTCTTCTCATGGGGCTTAGGATGCAGCTCCTGCACTATTTTAGCTGTCCTCTTCTGGACAGCCTCCACCCTGTCTATGTCTTTCCTGAGTTGTGGTCTCCAGAACCAGGCATAGTACCCCATGTAGGGTCTCACAATGATCGATACAGTGGTAACACCACCTCTTTGCTTCTGCTGGTGATTCATACTAAGGTTCCGACTAAGGCAAGACAGGGTAAGGTAAGACAAGGCAAGATGTTTAATATTGATGCATTTTTTTAGTTGTAGCACATACAAAAAACAGCAAATATGTAGTGTCGATACTATTTAATTGTATTGATAGACTATAGCAATACTATATCGATAAATGTTATTACATTTCTAAAAAACTTGAAAAAAATATTCATTTTCAACCTTTTTGAATTTTGATATTACTACACATTATTTAATTAGTAACTGTGTAGTTTTCAACTTAATTTTAATTAACCTAATGACCTTAATACCATTGCGAACATTTTAGTCTCCCCTCTAGCAGTACCAATTCTTCCTCGCTTTAGCATTGGGAGATAATCTTAGATGGTATAAGAGAATTGATACTTGCAGTCGATTTGGCGTGGAGGTGGGAGGGATGGAATATGATCCTTGTCTAGCATGAACATTTCTGGGTGGCTGTTCTGATAACACAAATATGAAAGGTAGGAAAAGGAAGATATGAGAATGGATCTGTGAAAAAACCTTTCAAGGCTTCCTGTTTTAGGTGCCAGCAGAGTAACTGTAAGTGCCTATTGTGGTCACGTGTACTCTTTTTTCGTATTTAGTCAAGTTCATAGGTACATTCAGCGTGAGTGATCTGGCTGCATGATGTAATTGATGATGTCAGTGATAGGGATTTTAGGTCTTGGCATAGGGTTTCAGACCTAAACAAGCCAGGGTTTTATCTCCAGTGTGGAACAGTTTTATCATTCTCATTGCAATTTATGCATTATGAGAGAAATTGTTAGATGTCATTGATGAGGACAGTGATACACATTCAGGAAGATTGGAAGTTCTATATTGCTGATAACTTGAAATGCTCCCGCCCAGACTTAGACACTACTTCAAACAGACGGACTGTTAATTATGAAAGGGGGTGTTTGCACTCACGCTGTATGTCCTTTGCCACAGCATGCAGCTTCTGTATAGGATGCTTAGTACTGCAGTAAAGCTACAGGCTACTAAGCAGTAGAGGACGGGTGGCCTGGGTTCTGTCCTTAAAGTGGAATATTTTTTTTTCTTGCTACAGTTATGCAGTATGAGAGGAACTGTTCAATGTCATTGCTGATGTTAGTGATGATATACTTTCAGAAAGGTTTGATAGTCTATATTGCTGATAACTTGAAAGGCTTCAGCTCAGACTTTGAGGTTTAAATGTAACTTGGGAAATATTACTTCAAACAGGCAGACTGTTCATTATGAAAATTATCTGCAGCTGTATGTGTGTGTATGTGTGTGTGTGTGTGTGGGGGGTTGCACTCAGTGTTGGATGCTCCAGCTCAGACTTTGACACTGCTTCAAATAGACAGACGGTTGATTTTGAAAATCCACTGCAGCTGTGTAGAGAGGTGGCTGCACTCACTGTTGTATGTTTTTTGCCACAGCATGCATCTCCTGTATAGGATGCTCAGTACAGTGGTACAGCTACAGGCTACCAAGCAGTAGAAAGCAGGGGGCCTGGTTTGATCCCCAGAGCGGAACCATTTTTATTCCTACTAAAAATGTATGTAGTATGAGATACAGTTACATGTTATTGATGATGTTAGTGATAGACTTTCAACAAGATTTGACAAAATTCTATATATGGCTGATAACTTGAAAGGTTTCAGCTCAGACTTTGAGGTTTAACTATAACTTGGGAAACATTACTTCAAATAGACAGACTGTTCATTACAAACATTTACTGCAGCTGGTTGGGAGGGGAGCACACTCAGTGCTGGATGTCCTTTGCCACAGAATGCAGCTCCTGTCTAGGAAGCTTAGTACAACAATAGAGCTACAGGCTACCAAACAGTAGAGATTAAGGGTTCTGGGTTTGATCCCCAGAGTGGAACATTTTTATCTATCTCATCACAATTCATAGATGTTGTGTCCCCAACCTTATCCCCAAACCATTCCCCTTTTCATTGCCAGGGGAAGCCTGTTAACCTCATTTTTGACAACATAATTTCATACAGACCTTCACTGGTGCCTTTAGTACCACTAGTACTTTGACTAGAAATGCTTCTACTTCTTTGGGTTCTTTACGAGAGACATGAGAGTAAATTGTTTCATATGGGTGAAAATTGAGGTATGACTTGAGGATTTGGGTGAAAGTCATCCCATAAGCCATTAAATAAAATGGAGATGAATTTGGCATTGGGATAGGAGGATAGGGTATGGACAATTTTGAAGTGTTCTTAGCTTGGACAGATGTGAATAAAGTCAAAGGTTACGGAAGGAAGTAGATGGCTTAGAAATCTTCTAGCAAATTAAGCTTAGATGAGCATTATCACAGTAACTGCAAATGTGAAGGAAGTGGCCAGAAGAAACGGAAAACCAAATCATTAAGTTACTACAGATGTATCTTCCTAAGGACATAAGTACTTGTCAGCCTTTAGCATCTTTGATATTGCAAGGAGTACAGAAAACTTGGGATGTAAAAGGCTCAGGCTGACCCATCAGTGCACTGACAGGACTACTGCTCATGATGACGGTGACTCAGGGTTTTTTGGGAACATGCCTGGGTCTTTGGGAGCTGGCTGGGGGGAGAAGGATCAAGGGCCCTGGAAGTTAAAGGCTCAGTTTCAGAAGTAACTTGAAGAGTTTCTTGCATTGTCATGGAGCATAATGTAGAAGAATGTCAAAAGGAACAGTATTCAGAATAGGACACAGTTTTATGGCAAGGAAATAGCAACCAAATAACTTGTTATCTAGGGTAGCCCACTTCACTCTGATGTTGAATTGCTGAAGCATGATGGGCAGCTTCGCGGAGAAGGCTTTATTGTAATTATAGAAAGAGGATGCCCAAAACAAATAGTTATCACTGATTCACAGATGAAGGTAGGTATTGATTTGTCTTGCACACCGGATATTACGATACATACTGAAAGCCTCCGTAAATGCAGAAAACATGACTCTTTTCATGCATTCTTTGTTTTTAAAACAAATGAAATATCAACACAAGATATAATTCTGTTCTTCTTTTCCTTTTTAATCAAGGTGTTTATCTTCCATTCCCCCGGCCCTCTTCTGGTCCAGCCCATCCAGTCCCATCACCCGCCTTCCCAAGGACTTACCAGCACATCTGTACCCCTGGGATTCCCCCCATAGCAGGAACAGAGAGAGGAGGGCTGCCCCCCATGTCTTCATCCAGATGGTGCCTGTCTGGCTGATAGTATGGAGCCTGTGGTGGGCTGGATCTTCTTTCTGCTGATTGCTTTTATCCTCCATTTTTCTCCTCTTCCTGGGGTCCATCCAGTAGCATTGACAATGTAAAAATGCACACACACACACACACTTCCACCTGGTGGCAACCAAGAAGCCAGACATCAAGACCCCCACCTAAAGGGAGGTAAGCAGTCCTCTGGATGCTTGAACCTTGCTCCCCTGGTGACTCTCAGATGCCTGGGGCTCTTTCTAGAACCCATGTCATTAGCACCGCAAGCGGTAGCACTACCACTGTGCCAGCAGATTGGCTCTATAATTCTGTTCCTGATGGCAGCATGAGAGGAAGCTAAGAAAATCATGACACTGGCATTTTTGTTGTCATTTATGTCTTTCCTCAGATGAAGCAGAACTAGCTTGCAGACTGAGGTAGAGAGGAGTATGAGGCTGAAGTCAATGTCTAAGCTGCTACTTGCAGAACATCACCTGTATCCAAGGAGTTTAGTGGAGGTGGTTAAACTGATGAGGGTATCCGAACAGGATTCTGTAGTGTGGGTAGCACTAGAGTTGGATAACCTGTTTATATTGGAGTAGGGGGTCCCAGAATTCCACAGAGTACTCTTATGACCGGCTGGCCCCTGTTGTTCTGTGGAGAGAGAGTGTGATGCCCTGTAAATAGAGGCACATAATCTTGCTGTTGAAATTCTCTTAGGCCAGCAACTCCGTATGTTTGCCAGTCTGTCATTGTCTGGTAGCTGACGTAAAAATACAGCAAACTACACTGAATTCATTGAAATATTGAAAAGTCTCAAAAGGGGATGATGTCTTGTTAAGGCAGAGGAATGCTGGCTCTGCTGCTGTTAGACCTGTAAACGGAGTCAAAGGGTCAGTGTTGTGGCTACTGTGGTGGATGACAAGCTGTTCTGCTAAGGGAAATGAGCCGGAGCCCTGTTGAGTGACAACAGAGCCCCACGGTGGTGTTGCGTGGGAAAGTAGCTGAATGGTATCTAGTAGGAAGAGCCTAAAGTAGCCAGCAACTTCAGTAGGCAAACCACGTGGTTGGGATGTTGGGAATCCCCCACCCAAAAAAATTAAGCGTAGATGAAACAAGCAGTACACACAGCAGGTAGGTGCACAGACATGCACAGAATCTGTGCTATGTGCCGATGTGCATTCAAGGTGCATTTCTGCCCGCTCAAAAACTGCAGGCAATTTAGGCACTAAGTATTATTCTTGTGAACTGAGATCTACTCAGTATACTATCAGATACGATCTTGTAAAAAACTAATATGTCATGGTATTTTTTCACAGTTATTGAAACTAACTTCCTGGGATGAGGCTGAAAATAGGCAGAATTCTCTAGTCCCCCTTTACTGGTCAACAAAAACTAAATAAAAAATTAAAAAAGTAAATGTATAGCTGTTTCTTAGGTTTATGTAAATAAACAATAAAGTAGTGCAGAACATGGTACCCAAGACCTAAGGGTGAATTTAACCAAGTGACTCTTCGGAGCAGCTGAGATCTCAACACCGCCCCGCCCCAACTGGTTGGGCCACACAGATCCTCCACTTCTATGGAGTAAACTGACAGAAAGGCCTGTTTAGGGCTGCAAAGTCTGCCACCACCCCATTAGCAAAATCTAAATAAATAAAAATCTATAATTTGGAAGAGCTGTTTTTAAGTCTGCATTCCTCTTGAGCAGGATATAGCAGCTCATGTTGTGATCTGCAGCCTCAAAAAGACTGCATTTTTCCATAGTGGGAACCTGTGGATATCCTGGCTTCCAAGTGCTGCAGTCCCAAGCACCAGTAAGTCCCTTCACCTCAAGGATCTGTGATTCGCCTCATGATTCAGTACCTCCCAGTAGGCTGCTGAGTTGCAGTATTACCTTACCCCCCCCAAGTTGGCAAGGCACAAGAGGCAGCAAGCAGGCACACAAGGGACATCATGCTGCTTTGAAAACATGATAAAAGATTTCCTAGGAAATGATGGAGGGATTTCCACACACACATACATTGGGCTTATAATAAGTGAGAAAAACATTGGGAACACCTGGAGGAGGGTAGCAGAGAAGACCTGGAGGAGGATAGGAGAGACTGCAGGAATATAAATACACAACTGACCAGAAAATCTTTTGCTTGGTGCATTTTTCTAAGTTTTTTATTTTTCATGTTGTCGTGGTGGTGGTGGGGGGGGGGGGTTTGGTACTGACACTAGGAACAATATCAGTAAACTCCCCAATAAAAAATGTCTTTCAGGTCCTTTTAGGGTGTTGGAATTACTGCACACTAATTAATAAAAGCAGGCTTGCATCTGGCTTACTCATTTTGAGTGCATTGTGTACCACAGTTTCCTACTGAGCACGCTCAAGTTAGAGATCTTCTGGGAGTGGAGCAACGTCAAATATGCTGTCTGCTTCTATGGCACTGACACCTATCATGGGGTGATCTGAGTTTTATATAGGAAAATTAATTCTTCTGTAATTGAAACATTTTAGAAATATGAGTGGGGTATCTCTCATCCCTTGAGGATGGGAATGGATAATGGAGCAGGACAAAATACAGTACATTTAAGACCAGGTGGGGGGAGATGTAGTTAGGTAGCGGATTGGTCCACTGCTGGGGAACACCTGTATTGAAGGTTGTGTTGCATCCTTCCTGTTTATAGTTGAAAAATCTTCACTGTCCGCGATTTGCAAGCTTATGTAAAAGTCACTTTGGACACTGTGTTTTACGTTTTCTAAAACTCACCTAAACAGAAAGCCTCTTGAATTCTCTATTTAAACTGGTGTAAAGCAGAAAGTCTTGGGTGGTAATTTATTATTTTTATTTTTTCATAATTTTTGACCAAGAATGGCACACTAAGCTGTAACATCTCATTCTGGGTGTGTCCGGGGTGGTGGTGGTGGGGAAATTACATGGAAATATTTTACTGACAGGTGGAATGTTGGCCAAAACAGCAGGAGAAATATACTACTCTTATAAGTGCCATGGAATCTTTAACTTCTACCTGGACAGCCACCAGAGATGGGCAGAAGGGACCTCGGTTTACCATTTCATCCAAAGGATGGCATCTCAATGGTACAACACCTCCCCAGTGCAGCAGTACAATATATATATAGTATAAGGGTAGAGCTTATTATATATGGAAATCGGTGGCTGCTCTAATGTCGTTGTGCATGTTCCAAACGTTGTTGTGCACGTTTTAAATGTTATGCACATTCTAAAAGTTATTGTGCACGTTCTACAATAAATATTCAGCAGCCCTCAATTAATAATCATGAGTCCAGCACTATCCTGCTACATGATTGGATGAAAGGGACCTCTTAAAAAAAAAATTCAAACAAACATGGCGGTGGCACTTAACAAGTTGTTCTCGAAGATGGTTTGAACATGAAATGCTGTAGCTAGCTCCATGTTCCCAAACTGTAGGAACTTCACAGTTTTTCTTTCTTTCTTTCTTTTTACTAAATCAAGTAAAACCGCGAACCCTTGGAGACTCGGGACTGTAACAAGACTGCACTGATGGGATTTCCTTTGCAGCTAAGTGAGCTGCCGACGGCAAGCAGGGGGCACAAACACAAGGTATGAAACCTTGTAACAGTTTAAAAAAAATTAAAAATTAAACTTTTTTTTCTGTATGGAGAACCATATAGTATAAAAAAATAAAGTATGGCTGAGTATACGCAACGAGCCTGTGTTTTCATCTCGGAGTTGAAGATACCAGCATGGACCTCTCGAGCTTTGCTCTCGAGGTCCATACGCTGGTATCTTCAACCCCTCGATTGAAACACAGGCTCGATGTGTATACTCAGCCATACTTTATTCCTTATATTGTGTAGTAGCTCAGGTTCTTGGTTTGGGAGCAGAACAAATGACCTTTTATTCTTTCAGACTCAGAATCGAGCATGCAGCCAACTGACTCACTGTCCCTGAAAACAGGCAAGGAAATAGTGAAAGATGCACAGAATTGAACATTTTACCCTAATGCAGGGCATCATGGGTAATATATGCACTGGGGTGACAATCACCATTTTATCCCTCTAAATCCCCCCTAGTGGCTGGTCTAGTAGTTTTGATTAAAGACATTGTTCTGAATAGGACCCCAGATTCCTCAGTTTCTGTCTGCATATGTGACTTAACCTTTAAACCAGAGCAACTGCCTTTTCCTTTTAAAAAGTTCCAGTGGAGGGCTGAGGCACCATGCCTTACCTGCCACCATGCCAGCAACCTGGGATCGGGGGTGATCTTGGGGCATCAGGGGTTGGCTGGGGTAGGACGATTGAGCATCTGATGGACTGCTCTGCTCCTCTAGGGGAGGGTTGGGAAGCACCTGGTGCCTGACCGACTGCTGGCGGAGGCCGGGGGCCATCACAGCCAAAGCTTGAAGGTTTCTGGAGGTGTGCCAGATGTGGGCGCTTGCGCCCTTATATCATTTCATGCCATACCTCCCAACAACAACTGGGAAAACGTGACTCCTGCCATGGCAGTATGACGCCTGTCCCCACCAAAAAGCCCCACGCAGCTACCAAGGTACTCCACCACCAGACTAACCACATGGCACCATTTGGAGAGTTATGAGGGGGCTCCTCCAGTGGCCCTGCCCTGGGGGGGCAATCCCTGGTAAACACAGGTGGACAGAGGTAAGTTCCGGGGGATGGGACGAGGCTGGGATTGGGCTGAGGAAGAGCAAGCCGGAGACCAAAAAAAAAAGTTCCAGAGCACAGCAGATATGTCAGAGGGTTAGCATGCAGAAGTCCACAGCTTGAATTCTGACAAGAACCATAGACTTTTAACTTTTAGCAAGAGACCAGTGTCTGAATCCTAACAGGGCTTTAATACATTTTTGAAAAAAAGTGATTTTGAAGTTTACTTTCACCAGTGTGGTCTTCTGTGGTGGCTTGAAGTTATAAGAGCATATCTACAGAGCTGCCAAATGGCCCAGTATGTTTCCATGCTGGCAAACTGGGTGTCAGAAGCGGACTACGGTGCTTGGAGTCAGGCAGCTAGGCTGTGTGAAGTGCTGCCTGAGGCAGCCTGTCTCCGCTGGAGTCGAGTTATGCTGTCACCCATCACAGCAGTAACCCCTTTTGGTAAGCATAAGAGTCTGCTCCCTTGTGGGGTCGCCTACTGATGACATCGGGTGGGTGGGGGCGGCGTGATGGGGCACAAAGTACTACTAACCTGAACACTTATGCAGTGAGACTATAGGGGTAAGACTCCCTTGACGATCTGACAGATGGTGTTTTTACTGGCACCTGGGCCCAGTGGGATTAATTTCTGTCATCAGATTTGTACATTTGGAAGGGTAGGGAATGCCCCCAACCTGAGGACCCCTCCACTGGGGGCAAACCATGGAGGAGGTGGGGAGGTTAGTTGTGACAGAGCTGGCAATTTGCCAGGAGCAGCCAGAGAGCTAGATAGCTGAAGGGATCATAAAACAAACAAAAAAGAATACTTAATCTACAAAGACAGGATTAGTTGTCAAACAACATATTTGCACAGGGAAAATTGTTTTCTATTGACCTTTAACAGTAAAAAAAATGTAAGTTCTAAATTCACTAGAGTGGTGATTCACAGCAGTGTGTGGTGTTATTTCTTTCTTTCTTTATTTTTTTTTCAGATTTAGTAAGCTTTATTATGTTTACCATTTAACAAAATTATACACAAAACACCATTACATAGAAGTGTTTAGAGACAATAATCCAGCAACTTAGATATATTATACCATTATTACAAATAGGGATCATACATATGACATATTAAAAGGGAGTAAGTTATAATGTTATTAGAATGTTAATGGTGAGAAAAAAAAAACAGATATAATCTTCCCTCCCAGTACCCCCCCATTTCATTCACCCCTGGAGAAAAAACAGGTAAGAGAGAAAAAGAAAAAGGGAAACCTCAACATGACTCAAATTATGTTGCATGTATTTGGGGATAAGTTCAGTGATTCTACAGTGTGGGTTGTTGGGACAGTTAAGGTCCACAGACCTCAGCGTAGTGGAGCCAAGTCAACCCTATTATGGACATGAAGAATGTTAAATGGTCAGTAGGGTGTGCAGAGGAGCCCAGATCTTCTGATATTTCATACTTCTTTTAGAAATGCTCGCTAGGAGGTGTTCTGCTTGTAAAGCAAAGAGGATTTCTTGGTGTCATGCTGTATACGTAAGGGGTTGTTGGTCCAACCAGTGACGTAATATCACTTTCTTAGCACATAGGGAAATTAAAGTCATATGTTTCCTTTGGTTTGCAGTAAGAGTGTCCCCCGAGTTTCTTTATTTATTTATTTATTGGTTTTTGATTATCAGATAAGCCCATTGGAACAAAAGTTCCTTATTCAGGGGCAACCCAGAATTAGGTATATTGAGAAACATGCAAGGATAAATACAGGAACATACAAAGATGAATATAGGAACGTACAAAGATGAATAAAGGAAAATACAAAGATGAATAAAGGAACATATAAAGATGATATTTCAATTGGAAGAAAATATGATACAGTAATTAACAAGTCACATGAATCAGTTACACATGAATTTTGAGTAGAAAATGCACACTAATGGGAGTAAACAGTAAAAGAAAGTTGATTTTTTTTCTGTGTTACCATCACAGCATTGGGGACATTCAAGGACAATTCAGTGCTTAAGCCACGGGGGTTGAAAATGAGTATTGCGGCCACTAGGCAGAAAAATCCATGGGCCCCAGCGGCATCCAACTGGCTCAGATGATGACTTACTGGCATGTTGCCTCCTCCAGTACATGTCAGCAGATATGAAATCTTCTAGTATGTGGTCGGTGGACTGGGGCCAATTTTAGTCCCTGTATTCAAATTAAAGTAAGAAATTTAGACTGGCTAGGCATTCAACAGAACTGTAAAGTGCCATAAGGATTCACAAAGAATCTCTCCACAAACCACAAACAGGCATGTGCCAGTTGTATTACACTATACCATGCCAAGAGTCTTAAGGAAATGGCAGTATTGCTGAAGTCTTACCCCCATCTGCCTGTCTCAAATACCTTTACATCTGCTTGCAGGCTGATCGTGCTCTGAGTTTTTTATTCCCCTTCCCCGCTTTGACTCCTGATGATCTAGTGGCCCATCCACCTGCACCTGGATCCCTTTTGTGAACCTCACCTCCCTAGCCTCATTCCCTGCCAGCGCTGCTCCAACTAATAATACCCTGATAGTCTTAGTGCCCGACAGACTCCTCGGTCCCTGGCCATGGAGTAGTGACACCCTGCCTTACTGCCTACCTGCAATAACTCTACATTTACTGAGTGTCACAAAACTCTGTGACCAAAATTGTGAGGGTCTCCTGTTTTGAGAATGGTTCTGCAGGCCATTTGCACAATGACCCCCTGACCCTTACCAACACAGGGAAGGTCTGCGACCCCTGTTGTGCATGGCACTATTACAGCAGGATGCAACTTAAGGGCCTGCCGTGGAATGGTCATTGTGAATCTTGCCACCATTTATCAATAGTCCTTAGGTAGTGTAGGGGGCTCCCTGTGTATCACAGTTGCCAAGTTTACTGACTCTATTATGACATCAACTTGGTTCAGTGTTCTAGGATTTGTCCCCCAAGTGTTTTTTCACTGTTTTAGTATTACCTGAATGAGAGATGTGAAGTACATTATGAATGAAGGCTAGGGAAATATAGGCCCCTTTCCTCACGTACAAGCATATTTGCAATCAATATAATAAAGAAACGTGGATGATTTTTTAAAATATTAGAGGTATAGTTGCTGGCATATCTGACTCTGACCTTACAGCTTCACTTAGCTCATCTTGAAAGGAGCTACATAAACATGCTTAGATGTTCCTTTCCTTCCTTGTGACACAAATTAATGATGCTGACGACTTAACATGGTGTCATGATTAAACAGCAATGTTAATTAGTGGCCTCTATTAGACTTTTGATACCTGTTTTGGTAACATTGCTAATACTTGTGCAAACATTTAATGTGGAGATGAACCCACTGACAACGAAGCAGCTGTCGGTAACTCCTGGGATGAAGAAAGACATTTAACCTGTAGAATAACACTTTGCTGATCCATTTCTATGCCCTGTGGTTGTCAAAAACAGTGTGTTTGTATAGAAATTATATGACAGTCCCCAGTAGACAACAAGCTTTTGTAATTTTACTGATGACAGCCATTGAGGCTCTCATTTCAATCAACCCTATCTTACTCAGAGAGCCTTCGGTGGGAGCAATTTTTGGAAGGGTTTAGGCAGGTTAAATCTGTAAGATATGGCCTCCGTCTGGAATGCATTAACGAAGAAGATTTATTAGCTTGAGTGCCACTGCATAATGTTCCATGGAAAGCAAAGCTCTGCATCTAATTTTCAGCATGATGTCTGTATGAGGAGTGATCTTTGAAACAACATAAGTGACAATCAAGTCTGATATAACAAATAATAGATTTACAGTTTCTGGTGGATATCCGAAATCAGTTGTATGGTCTGCTAACCAGGCATTTGGTATACAGACTGTGTGTGGGTGTTGATGTGCGATATGGCTGCCACTACATATTCAGTCACTTCAGTACCGGTCTAGCATTGCTTGTAAACCACTTTGGGATACATTGTGTATGAAAAGCACTATATAAATGCTGATTATTCTTCTTCTATATTAATGGAGGTGGGGATGGCAATTCAAGAAATGGCCCATGGATGGCCCTTTCTATACAAGGCAGAACACCTTTTCAATAGAAAGTGATGTAGATATATATTTCAGAGTCTTTAGGCACGTACTTGAGTATGGGGTTCATATCATTCACAGACAGGTGTTTGTGAACTATATGAACATTTGGCCTTAATATCTGCTATGTTTGCATAATTTAAGCAGTTCATTAACAATGTCATACAAAAAGGTGAGGATAGGTTTGATAATCTATGCAGATATAACAGGACAGGGTACTGCACCTTGGAAAATGTCTTTTGCAGCAAAGTAGAAGGCAACATGATTTAGCAGGGAAGCTTACACATTTCCATGCTAGTAACAGATTTGTGCATTATGCCCACGCCCTCTAGTATGGCCTTTCTCTCTGAAGTGAAAAATAGCTTTAAGGGCCCGATTCACAGTGGCACTGGCATATGTTTGACCATGCACTGCTGGCATGCACCCCTACACACACCTGAGTGGATTTGTTTGGATGTCGTGGTGGGCAGAACAGGGCCAGACACCACTGGTCGGTGGCAGAGTAGATCCCTTTCTCTGTGCAGAGCAGGCAATTATGGACTATAACAGGCATTCAAAGACTGCTGTACCCCTTTGGGGGTTCACAATATTAAAAAAAAAAAAAAAGTCCCCCACCCCATAGCTATCTGGGAGGGCTGGCTGGCACTTGGTGCCTAGCAGGGGTCTTCCTGGTGTAGTCTATGCAGCTGCCCCCCCAAGCGGTCTCTGTATCATGTACTCCACATTTTCAATGCACACATAGGTTAGGCATACCTCCTTGGCAGCCCCTGATTTGACCATCCATGCACAGGTGTGACTTGAGGTCACCCTCTGCAGGGGCACACCTGTAGTTCAAAGAAGCATGGAGGCCATGGCATGTGTGGAGAGAGCCTCCACGCTCCCAGAACCTCCCGACACACTTCTATATGGGTACACAGCTTCAGATGCCTTATGTGGCTCAGGCCCTAAGAATATAGCACACTGTCCTTTAGCATAGTTCAAGTCTCTGTCTTTCTGTGGGTTCATGTATCCATGGATCTGCCCCCTACCTTGTCTGTTGGGAAGATCCCATCTAGACCGGCCAGCCTCCAGTTTACACTCACCAAACAATGAGAATCCCTGAGAAAACCTGAGATCTGATCCAGTGGATGAGAATGAGTCTGTTGTTGGCTGAAAAATGTGAAAGGCAAATCTTCTTTTTCATGCTGTGTGGAGTGTGTTCTTGCTGATAAATTGTTTTCACATCTCACTCAACTTCCCTTATGCCCCACTTTTCCTTCATGCTTCAGCAGACTCAAAAACCCAACCATTTGTGCCCCATCCCTGATAACAAAATGAGACTAGGGCCTAGGAAATGAATTCAGAAACTTTATTTTTTATTCATTTAATTTGTAATGTTTGACCAGGAAAAGCACAGTAAGCTATTACAGTTTGTTTCCTGGTATGCCTAGAGGGTGGGATGCATGGACCTGTTATATTGACAGGGGGAATGTTTGCTGAGACACTAGGAAAACTCCCCTGCTCTGCCTCAGTAAGTGCCCTGGGATCCTTTACTTCCACCTGGACAGTGACCAGAGATGGGTAGAAGGGACCTTGGTTTAACATCTCATCCGAAGGACAGCACCTCACCAGTGCAGCACCCCCCTCATATTGCACTACAGTGTTGGTTATGGGTATTACCTTAAGTACCAGTTGTGGGGCTGGAACCCTGATCTTTCTGGCCCTGGGCGAGGCAAGTGTGCTGCTTACTGAGCCACTGACACTGCTGCTATTGGTAACTGTATTGTACTTGGATACTGCATTAAAGTATCAGTGTTATGTAAATTCTTAAATTACAAAAAATGGAATTGCTTTTAAATTGTGATTGACAAGTTTAATAGAAAGTAATGGACCAATAAGCCATGAAGCTAAAGTCCTTTAGTTGATCACAGGTCAGGCACAGTGCATGAAGGTCCAGTTCAGGTTTATACACAGATCACAAGCACCTCAGCACTGAGCTAAGTAGATCACCTCTCTAAGTGTGACAGGGTAAGTCACAGAGCTCATTCAGTCCAGTGCTTTTATCGCATAGAGCCTGTCTGCATTTCTGAATTTTGTCAACTTGAGTGCCAGGTACTACTAACATTTAATTCGTTTATTTAGTGATTGATGTAATCTTGTAATCATTGCAGTTCAAGCTAGCAGTAAATAGATCTTACAGTTTTAGTCTCCAAGGTCTGCCTGTGCCATGGAGTGCAAAAAGGAACTCTGCCAGTCTTTTAAACCTGCAAGTTTTTTTCCGTTTTCAATAAAATAATTACATTTGGGAGAGATTTTTTTTATGTGTTTGCTTTGTGGTGGAGACCTTTGTTGCTTTGAATATACTGCAGATAGTTATGAATGAGAAGCCGATAAAAAAACAGCATGGGTTCTTAAGGAGCAAACTGTGTCCGAGTAACCTGATAGACTTTTTCAACCCAATGACACAGCTGGTAGACGGGGGTAATGCAGTAGATATCCTGTTGTGTATCTGTATTTCATGTAAGCCTCCGTCCTGATCTGGGGTACTTGTAAAGAAAGTGGGTGACTTCGGGTTAGGGGAAGGACTCATTAAATGGACTGGGAGCTGACTGTCAGGAAGGACACAGAGGGTGGCCCTCAATGGAAACTGTTCTCAAGGGTGAAGGACATGAACAATGGGGTACCACAGGGGTCTGTGGTGAGGCAAATTCTTTTCCATTTATGGATTAGTGACATTGGCATTGGGCTCCAGGGGAAAGTGAGTTTATTTGTGGAGGACACAAAATACAAAGAAGGACACTGAGACACTGGAAGAGTTGTCAAACGTTTAGCAATTGGAATTCAGTGCTAAAAAGTGCAAAGTGATGCACATTGTTGTGAAGGAATCCACAGATGGAGTACAGTATAAATGGGTAAAAGTAGAACACTCGAGTGGAAAGGAACTGTGAGTAATAATTCGTAACAGTCTGAAATCCTTCTCACAATGCAGCAAAGTATATGGAAAGGCAAGTAGGATACTGGGTCCTATCAGTAGGAATTTCAACAGTTGTAGGAGGAAGCTGATTCTGCCACTTCACAGGTCACTGGTTGGACTGCACCTTGAGTACTGTTTGCAGTTTTGGAGCCCACATCTGAAGAAAGACAGGGACAAGCTGGAGACAGTACAGAAAAGGATGGCAAGAATTATCTAAGGCCTTCTGGGTAACATCTATAAAGAAAGACTGGAGGCCTGCAGGGAGAGGGGGTATATGATAGGAGTACAAATACATTCAAGGGTACAAAAGAGTGGGTTCACCGTAGAGCATAAAAGTGAAGAACCGTTCAACTACTGAGAGTCGCAACCTCAGGCTGGCTGGGAGAGGAGTTTAAGAAGGGCACTAGGAAACATTATGGCATGGAGCAGGTGGTGGACAAGTGGAGCAGCCTGCTGAGTATTGTGGGAAATGCACAGATCAAAGCTGGTTTCAAAACATGGTGGGACAATTTCAAGGGGATCATAAGGGAAGAGTGGGTCAACCTTAAAGGAAGGGTATCCCAATGGGGGCAAGAGGTAGGCAAGACTGAGAATGAATAATGTGAGGTAGTGCCTCAGGACATTCCAAAAGACTTCTGTTTTACATGCACTTTTTTATGCTTCTATGATCCAGCATTCATCCAAAACCAAACTTCTAGAACTCATGTGGTTGTCCAAAGAAGCGAAAGCGTGTCATGTTTGGGGAGTTAATTTTTTTTCATTTCAAGAATATTTGTAACAAAATACAAATAATGACTTTTGAAATATACTACTGTTCTGCATTTGTCACTGCTTTTCCTGAATTTTTAGAGCTACACAATTCTGAGGTAAACAGCTTGATGTCACTGTTCACTGAATCATGTTCCTCCTGACAAAAGGGAAAACTGAGCCCCTCATTGTAAACAAAATCAGCTCTTGTCTCTATGTGTTTCTGTCATTACTGTACAAAACATTTTCCTAAAGATTTGGGGTAAAAATAATTAGAAACTAACTAAATCATAGTTTTGGGGGTCTGAGACATCAGGAAAAAGACAACAATGAAAAATGCATCTTGGTACAACTCCTTGGCAGTATGGTCATGAAACTAGAATGAGTTTAGTGATCATTAAACAGGTTAGCAACTCGCTAACACCACTTTGCGGGCCCAAAGCAGGAGGGGACCACAAAGTGCCATGTTGGACGTCATGGTTAGCGAGTCATAAACCAATTAGTGACTGGCCCTAAAATATGCTGTTAGTACCTTGCATATAGGCATACCGGTATATTGGCAGGTTTGGAGAGGCAGTAAGTAGCCATCAGTGTTGTGCTAATTACAACCTTCTAAAACCAGTCCTTATGCCTGTACCCCCCCAACTGCTGCCCCCATAACCCAACCCCCCAACAGCATTGATTTAATTGTCCCTGGTATCCACTGGTACCTCCCACCTCCCCAACACCTCTGGCGGTATTGTGTTTATTATCCCTGGTGTCCAGTGGTCCCTCCTGTCCTCCCAGACACCCCCAATGGTAATGATTCCAATTTACCTGGTATCTATTGGTCCCTCCCAACCCCAAACACCCCTGACAGTAATGATTTCTCTATCTCTGATGTCCGGTCGTCCCTCTTGCCCCCGAACACCCACAACAGTAATGATTTTATTATCCCTGGTGCCCAGTGGTCCCTCCCACACCTCAACTTCAACTCCCTCCTGATCAGACTCTCTCCATAGCAACCAGCACAGACCCTCTGCTTAACTCTATGGCTGTCCGCTGACTGACAGTTCCTAAGTACCTGCCTACTGTAATCAGCTGTGGTTACCGTAGGTGCGTGATCAGGAACTGTCAGTCAGTGGCCAGCTGTGAAGATGAGTGGAGGGTCTGTGCCAGTCGCCGAGGAGAGTGTCTGACCTGGGGGTAAGTATGCAAGAGTCAGGTTGGGGGAGTCAAAGCTGAGAAGTGGGAAAGATCATTGGACACCAGGGGCAATGAAATCATTACTGTCAGGGGTGTTTGTGGGGATGGGAGGAATCTCTGGACAACAGTGATATTGAAATCATTACTGTTAGGGATGTTCAAGGGTGGGAGGGACCACTGGACACCAGAGATAATGAAATCAATACTGTTGGGGGTGGGAGGGACCACTGAACACCAGTGATAATTGCATAAATACTGTTGGGGGTGTTGGGGGGGCTGGGGATCACTAGACACTGGGGAACTGGTATTAGAGACTGGTAGGGCAGTTTGGGGGAGACAAGGGGGCACTAGACCATGAGCGAGGCAGCCCTGACAGACGCTGGGGAAGGGGTCGCAAACACTGCTTGCTCTTGGCTTTTAATGAGGCCCTAATGAGATACAAATGACTCCATCGCATCTTAAGGACGGAATATGGCAGTTTTCTCCAAGGGGGCAATTGCCATCAGTGGCCCCTGACAGCCTGATTGAGATCATAATCTCCACTGCACCCTATAGGCCATATACCACCTGTTGTCAGTAGGGGGTCGGGGCTCATGATCACAGTCCTGTTAGTGCTTGGCTGGTACATTGGAACATGCCTTTTGCGATCGCAAAGTGCAATAACATGGTCCAGTATAACTGGTTTGCTCCAGGCACTAATTAGCTCCTGAAGCAAATATCTAGTGGGCCCTAATCCACATCAACAAATATCGTGGCCCATAAATCTGAACAATATTTTGTTATATTAAAGGCAGTATTTTGTAAATGGTATCCTGGAATTATTACAAGTAACCCAAAACTAGTTAAAAATATATAAGGAATTTTAACTTGCCAGTGATCTTTAAGAGATGCAGGTTTTCAGATTGTTGCTGTAAACATATTCCTGATCGACTCACTGTTAATTCTGTGTGCCTTGTTAACATGCACGAAGATTGATATTTGATTCTTCAGAGATGTATGGCACAGTCAGGCAGATTGTATTGTTTTGGTATTTTGATTCTGTGCAGCAGTTGTTTGTGATTTTTGGGAGTGCTTATTCTACGGAAATACAAGATGCCAGAGATGCAAGAAATACAAATGACTGCTTATGCTAAGCTAGAGAATAACCTCTTTGTAAGAAATACCTATAGCAAGCTCTGTGTTCAGTAGCGCAGAATACTGGCATTTATGAATGCTACAAGAGGCTGATAAAGAATAGTGGATTATCAAACATGATACTATACACTGCATGTCTGTCAGCCCTACCCATGTACAATACTCTGCAAAAAAGTATACTGACTGATTTAGTTCAAACGTAAATCCAAGGCCAGCAATCCAGATAGGCTACAAGCAATGTAATTCTCAACACATATTATATGAATATTCTACCAGAAAAAAAATATCTTTTCAGCTTAGAAAAAAACAGAGCCCTTGCTTATTGCAGTTCATCTTCTGGTACCTCCCTGAATAGCAGCATATATATCATTTTGCATGGTTATCCTTCACGCATTTACAACTGTAATATCCTTTTCTCCACAGATTGCTTGTCAGTTTTGCTGATCTTGATTTGATTTTCTGAGCGAAACAAGCTCAGACGAGGCAAGGAATTTTTGTGCTGTTATTGTTGGAGTTTCTGAAAATAATTTAGAAGTGTGGACTGGGTGGGATTTTAAAAGGAGTCAATCTGAGTATGACCAATATTATTTCACTTACCCTGACTGTCCAGTTGTGCTCTTTACAAATATATATCAAAACAACTTCATGTAATTGCTTGAGAAATATTAAATTAAAATATTATTTTGAAAGTGTGACTCAAATCAAATGTTTAATAAATGGTAGATAAATGGATGCGTAGAATTAAGTTTCTTTTTTTTAATAAGTCTTTCTGCTCCTGCCTTTGCCACTGTGACACCCATCTGTTCAGGCTACGACCCAGTTCTGTCGCAGCCCTGCACCCAGGGAGCTTTCCCTTACCTGCTCAAGGGGAATCCTCCCATGGTAGGGCTTTGGCGGGGGCAGTTTTCCCTTCCAGTCTTCAAAGAATTCAGTGGTCGGGTAGCTCCTTTGTGCTGAGCATTTGGGAGATGTAGAGGCCAAGTGTGCCAGTGTGATTCTGCTGGTGCAGTTTTTATTTTTTTTTTTTTTTGGGTTTCTCCCCTTCCCTCAGATGCTGGGCTGTGAACATGACACACACTTACACAATGGGCATGTGTGCCACAAAGCCATTGCATCTCCCCTTCCACTGTCATTCCTAAATGACTCTCACCTCTTGAGCACTCCCAAATGGCACTTATGCAGCGGGGAATGGTCATGCACCCACCAGAGGAAGAGAGCGTCCTGGTGGACACTCTGCCCTCCAGCGTCCTGGGCTAATTCCTCAACCCATGTCGCCTGCATCGTGAGCGGCACCCCTGCAGTTGTGCCACCAAGCCAGCCTGATGCTTATAAAATAGCATGCAGATCCCATCAAAGAAGAAATTCGCAATTATCTTGAAGTTTATTCATTACATTTTGAAGAAGAAAAGGAGAACTTCCTAAAGGCGTAGAAGAATCACTGTGTAGTCTGTCTCTTTAAGAAATGAAACTGTGATACAATGGAAGCTGTATATTAATCTATCCCACAGGAATACTGTTAATGTTTGAATTTCATAGGCACATCCAGGTATTAATTTTAAAACCTTTTAACTTAAAACCTAAGTAGAACTCCAGAGCATTTTGAATTCAGTAGTCTAGCTATATGTTTTATGTAAATGACTGTACAGTTAATAAAATTGCTTTCTCTGTCAACACTGAATGTCTTGTAATGCTTTTGTTAGCTTGCATGTCACTATCGTTCTGGCGTTGATACTATGCTGCTAAGTGCAAGGCACAAAATTAACCACTTGTTACACAACCAGTAGCCTAATGTTTGTGGAGCTAGAAATGAGGTGATTATAGCTGCACACAACCCATGAAGATGACTGTATTTTGCTTACAAGTACATTGTATATTGTATTTTTTTAATTACCATTTTTTCTCCTAACTACTTGACCCCATGCCCGTTTTCTGCCTGCTGCGCCACGCCTGCCACCCACCATCTGCAGGGCTTACCTCGGTTTTCCTCCAAGAAGCCCCCCCCCCCCACCGGCAGAGCCAATGGGGTGTTCCAATACTCCACAATTCGAATTCAATGCAGATAGCAGAGTCTGGTTGATGGTATGGGCTCAGCACATTAAATAGATTATATCTTGGAGGGTCTGGAAACCAGTGGGACTGGGGAATCATTTTTTACCTGCAGAAGGGAGTTGCTGGCACTGAGAATGGACACCTGCTGCTAGACTAAATTTTATTTTTGTGGGGGGCATGTTTCCTAGCACTGGTGATGATTTCCTGGTTTCAGATTTAATTTTTGGGGTGGATTTCTGTCACCTGGCATGGGCTTCTAATGCTGGAATAGTATTTCAGGGTGCAAGGGTGTTTCCTGGCACTCGGAATGGTCTACCAGAGCCAGACTAATTTGTTTGGGGCGTTGGAGTCAGGGGATACTTGTTCTTCTGGGGCTAGTTTTACTGCCAACAAGAAAAAGTTGGGAAAGGTCAGCATTTTTTCCCAGTTTTTCAAGCAAATAAGGTAGCATCCTATGCCTAGGCAATAAAATGTGTCCCAAAGTCTTTTTTTATTCCATTTTAGATTAGCGATTGTCACTTGTATTATGAAATGCCATTTTCTCCATTTGAGTCAATTTTAACATTTTTATTTTAGTTTTGAAATAATTAAAGGGAACATAAGCCTTGTTTCTTTATCTTACATATTTTAATGTTATTTGAAATTTGGGCATGTGATAAGTCTGTTAATTTCTTCCTTATTTATTGTCCCTTGTTAATGCTGCCATTACCTACAGAATATTCATATTTCAATTTCTTATCAGTTCCGTAACACAGTGACATCAGTTGAGTGTTATTGAAGGACTGTACCTTATGTATAGTTTTAACTTTTAGTTCTTACTGTATGTAAAATACGGAATTAGTGCAATGCTGCTGTTTTGTATCTTTTCACTTCAGTTACCTGAATTTCAAATTGGTATTCTGCTGTTACTGTTGAACCTTGACTAACCATTTTCATTATTACTTGCATACCTATTTTGTTCTCCCTACGCGCAGGATACCCCTGGAAACGAGCTTTAGCTCAGTGTGCCATTCCTGGTTACCACATTTTCAAATAAATCAAGAAACCGATGAAGATTTGTTGCAGGTCTCCAGTCAACTGATTTCACTGGATTCCAGCAATGATGAGTAATTCAAAAATGAATATTGGGTGGCAAAGGGCAGCATTAACAGGGGTCTTAAATCAGTGAAAAAAAAATGACTATTTCAAATAAACATATGAAAAAGTGTCCTGTAGATAATTCGACTTTACACATGCCCACATTTAAACAGTGTACTGTGGATATTGAACTTGACACATGCCCAAATTTAAAATGAATAAATAAATAAATGTGCAATCTCACACACAGCTGGATATGCTAATTAGTTTTTGTAAATAATGGCAGAGTTCGAAGCACTCATTAGCATATCCAGCTCAAAGGAAGGTGCCGGGTGTGCACTAGATGGCCATGGGCGGTGTGGCAACTGGATAGTCGGTGCAGTGCTTTTCAGAAGTAAAACTGCAGGTCACAGGTTTTGAAAATAAAAACATTTTTACTGCTGAACACTGCACTTTCAGACATAAGCATTGTTTTCCTTTAATACCCCTTGATGTATTAATTGCCGACTGACATACTAGGTGCTGTTTCCAGTTAAGGGTTTTACTAAACACTACTCCTAAATAGGTGTATTCCTTTGTCTCCTCAATCACCATATTATCTGTTTTCCATAATTTGTTTAGGCTTTTGTTTACCATGTAAAATTATTTTGTATTTTCTGTGCATTAAGAAATAACTGCAGTGATCTACTGTAGCTTGGAGGGCTCAGGCATAAAAGACTGAAAAGCTGGTAACACTGAGTGGATGAAGTTGGTTACCTCACATTTGTTTCCAGCCAATTCCCTGTATTGTTCAGATGGAATTAAAATCTTCTTAGGTTTCTGTGATAAGCAGTAGCTGATTGGAAATCGGTATGAGCCTGATGAGTTTTAATACAGAAAGGAGCCCAAAGAGCAGGAACTCCTGCACAAATATGGTGCATGGGGGATGAGTTCCTTTGGGCACCTACTCAATTTAACCATTGCTGATAAAGTTTTTTTTTTTGTATAATACATTACTGTATCTGCATGATTGCCAATCATTTTTCTAACTGAAGTAGTGAAAGAAACAATCAAAATAAAAGACTAAAGGCATACACCCTAAATTTAGCTCTAGCAAGCAGTTCACTGAAGCCTATCACAGGTGGATGTGCCAGTGTGACACTGAATCTGACCCCTTGCCAGCCACCTGTTTGAGATCCTGTTCAGTGCCATCAGTTCCAGTTTTTCCTTTGTGATCTGTAGAGTCCATATAGCCAGCTTTTTTGTGTGGGCTTTACAATATTATTTTCAAACAATAGTTTATTTCTGTAGTTTGTTTTTGTTGTGACCAGGAAAGGAGGGCTAGGCAATTCTGCTTATTTTTAGCCTCATGTGGGGGGGGGATTGAGAGACAAAAGGAAGCCAACTGAAATTGTACCAGATTAAGCTGTTGTGGTATTCGGAGAAATTCACCTATTGTTTTCAAGACATGCCATGGGATCTTTAATTTAATGTCCACCTGAAAAACCACCAGAGCAGGCAGAGAGAACTCAGTTTAATGTCTCATCCAAAAGACGTCACTTCAGGAGTGCAGCACCGCCCCTCCCCCCATGCGGCACTAAAGTGTCAGTATTGGACTTTATCCCAAGTTCCTGATGTGAGAACCCACAATCTTCTGATCTTTTGGCCTCAGAGGTGAGTGTGCAATCTGCTGAGCCACTGACACTACACAATTAATTATTGTTTGTTCTGCAGTGATACATTAATCAAATAGAATTAAAACATCCTCAAAAACTGTCTTCAAGATTCAAGTCTTCCCTATTCTAAAGTAGAACAAGAACTTAAGATATAAATAAAGGTACATTTTTAAGGGGAACTGCATTATGTAGCAGTATCACGTTTCAGTTTCACAGTAGGTCTCAAATCTAGTTGCCATAACAGCCAAACTCTTGGCCAGTCTTTCACTCGGCTACAAAGTGGAAAGATAACACATATTATTTTCTGTAACTTTGCACTTTTCTGTCAAGGAAATTAACTATTGGCCACACTTAATGTGCAATGTATTGGTAAGCTACTTGCAACATCATAATCATTTCCTCTGCAAGAGACTGTGATGTCAAGAGAAGAGGATTGTGATGTCAGGTAATAAGCAGAGAAAGCAGATTAAGTCAAGGGAACAGTAATCCTGTTTTCTTGTTAATGTACATAGTTATAAAGAAAAACAGGAAGTTAAATATAGAAAATATAAACTGATGTGTGTCTAAATATTATGTTTTCCAAAGTGTCCCTTATGATGTGAGGGGAACTTTAAATTTAATTCTTAAGGGACATGCCCCGAAGCTCAAAAGTGATACATTCAGGGGTAATGTTAGTAGGCACGTCTGCCCCCAGAGGGTGGTGAACCTAAGAAGCAGCCTGGCAACGGAGACAGTGGATATGAGTACCTCAAGATAAGCCTGCATAGATGTCTCATTACCAGAGGAATCACAGGATACCCTGGGTAGTTGGGTTTGTGAGGAATATATATGTAAATTACTACATGTTTACACAGCAGTTTTTGATCCCTGCTTATGAGGCACAGGAGGGAAATACCTGATGTACCTAGCATCCCTTCCAACCTTAACTTACTATATAATGAATAATGAGCTTGTTCCAACCATGTTCTCAAAAAGTTGTTCTGTACTGCTAACCATACAGAATGACTTTTTGAGAATGTGAAGGACAGCTAAACACAGCTTCAACAACTAGTCTCACCCTGCAGAACAGCACCGGTGCATAATGAGATAGATTTGTTGGTCCATAGCTGCATGTGCTTTACTTACCCCTCTCAATCACCCAAATCAACTCAGTTTTTTCTAGTAAATAAACTTTGCTCCTGTTTCAACCCCTCCCCCCATTTGAATTAAGTGGGGTTGCATTAGCTGCTTTATTATACAAAATACGACACCTCGGGGTTCTCTGACATCACTGGGCCAAATGAGATTTGATCTTGTGGCTCTGTGATTTCTCAACTAAATGCTTGGTGTCTTTCTGGCACTGTTCTTTACAGAAGCTTTTTAATGATAGATATAGTAGATAAATAGAGTAGATAGATAACTAGACAGACAGACTTTTATTTATTTGGTGCATTTCCTGAGCTCAGAGTACCATACAATGTCAGGGCAAACAAATGCAAACTGCAATAATACATTAATACAAAACACAATTAAACAAAATAAAAAAAAAAATCTAAAAAAAAAAAAAAAGCAACCATAAAATACAGTTTGGTAATCACTTTGGAAATGCTTTATTTAAGAACCATGTCTCCAGTTTACTCTTAAAGCATTCCACTGGGGGAGCATCTTGAACAGATCTGGGGAGGGCATTCCAGAGTATAGGGTCTATAACGGCAAAGACCCTATCTCCAATAAATTTTAACCACCTTTTGTTACTTTAGTTATTTATTTATTTGATTCACCAGGAAAGGCATACCGAGCTTGTAACAGCTCATTTCCAGATGCATCCTGGGAGTTGAACTATCCCAGGCTATTACAACGAAGTACTGTTCTCCCATCATGATCGTCCATAATGGTGACAAGTAGCTCTCATTTGTAAAAAAGGAACAGCCCCTGCCGAGTCTTTTATACCAAAAAATAAAACTTTGAAGTCAGAATGCCATTCAGTGAGCAGCCAGTGAAGGGTGCGGAGGATTGGGAAAATATGTTCTCACTTAGGTGTAGAAGTAAGCAATCTAGCGACTAAATTCTGCACCAGCTGTAAAAAAAGCATATATGACTTGCCAGCAGGTCCTGCTACAACCATTGTGGAAGTCAAGCTGCAAGATAACTAATGCTTGTATGTATCAGAGTACACAAGTTACCTCAATCAAGGAGGGAACGTCACCTGGCGATATGTTCTTAAATGGTAGATGCTACTCTGGACCATAGCTGTCACCTGTAAATTTAGGTCAACTCTGTGTCTGTAACAATCCCTAGAGTGCAGACAACCTCCTTTCCCCACACTTTGACCCATCAAGTGTGGGGAGTATGAGGCAATTCCTGACAAATGAGGCATGACAACCTAGCCCACCAGTAACACCTCTGTTTTGTCTGGGTTAAGTCTCAGCTAGCTAGAAGCCATTCTGTCACTGATTACGGTGCCACATAAAAGGCTGATTAAGAAATTGACCAACAGGAGAGTAGAACCCATAGTGGTAAATTGGGTTAGAATCTGGCTAAAGGATAGGAGACAGAGGGTGACAGTTAATGGCACTCATTCTAAAGAGGGAAGTGTGATGAGTGGGATACCACAAGGCTCAATACTAGGACCAATGCTCTTCAATATCTTTATAGAAGATATTGCAGAAGAACTAGCAGCAAAAGTGTGCCTTTTTGCAGATGATAGCAAAATCTGCATTAGGGTGGACACTCCGGAAGAAGTAGAAAAAACTGTAACGGGATCGTGAAAACCTTGAGGAATGGTCAGAAGCATGGCACTTGAGGTTCAGTGCCAAAAACTGCAAGGTAATGCACCTAGGACATAGAAACCGTAGCACTGAGTATAAAATGGGGGTAGTGTATAATACTAGCAGACACCAAGTAAGAAAGGGATCTAAGGATAGCCATATCTGAGGACCTGAAGGTAACAGGGTAGTGTGACAAAGCAGTGGGTAAGGCTAGTGGAATGCTGGGCTGCATCGGGAGCGGACTCTGCAGTAGGAGGTGGTTATGCCATTATATCACATATTGATGCGGCTACACCTGGAATACTTTGTTCAGTTTTGGAGCCCACACCTCAGTAAGGACATAGACAGAGTGGAGGCGGTCCAGAGAAGGGCAGTTAAAATGATTCATGGTTTGTATGCAAGGCCCTTTAAGGAGAGATTACAGGAACTAAACACGTACACCGTAGCAGAAAGGAGAGAGAGTGGATATGATAGAGACCTAAAAATACCTAATAGGAGTGAACAGGTTACAGGTGAAGAGTCTCTTTCAAATGAGAACAAGTACTAAGACCTGCTGGCATGCAATGAAGCTTGAGGGGGAATAATTCAAGAGTGATGTGAGAAAGCATTTCTTCACTAAAAGGGTAGTTAGTGCCTGGAATAGATTGCTTGCAGAAGTGGTTGAAGCCAAAACAATAGAGGGCTTCAAGTGTGCATAGGATAGACATAGGGTATATAAGATAAGATAGCTTTTAAAGCCATTACTGAGAGTGATAGCAAAAAAGTAACAAGAAGTTTTAAATTACAGTTAAGGGATAGGCAATTTAAAACTGAAAGGAGGAGAGAGAGCATGGTTCTTGCAGAGAGTGGTGGGAATATGGAATGGGCTGACCACAGAAGTGGTGGAATGTAAAACTGTCAACAGTTGTAAGTCAGAACTAGACAAGCATCTTCTAAAAATTGGCATCAGTTGTTACCCTTGTTGATATATGGCGGACGAGTTAGATGGGCTTTTTTTGCCTCCTCTTGTCTGATCCTTCCTATATTCCTATGTTCCTAGGATACGGGGAGAGTGGAGGTTCAGTGAAGACCAGTCAGGGTCTGCAAAGACAGAATAGGTAGGCAATAGGTAGGGTACATCTAGGCAGACTAAGTGGACTAAGCAGTCCTTTGCTGTCAAATTCTGTGTATCTTTATATCTCTGACAAACACATCTCAAGCACAAACACCGAGTTACCCAGTCCCAGTGTAAACAATGTGTTCAACAAAGTATCATCTACATAGCAGTGAAAACTCATGCAGTACCTATGGATCATATCTCCCTTCAGCTGTATATACACCATGAATAACAACTGGGATAGAATCGATCTCTGTAGAATGCCACAATTGACATTAGAGGGGCTGGGTTGAAAAGCCTTCATTACAATTGTCAGGTAGTGCTCAAAATCGAAGGATATGAACTATTTTAAAATCATCCCAGGTAGGCCACACAACCTCCTTAGACTTTTAACAAGTTCCCAGTGACCCACCTTGTCAAATGCTGTTGACAGATTAAAGAGAACCATCAACGATAACTCTCCTCGATCCTTCGCCAGGAGAAGATCATTTATCTTCCTAACTAAGGCTGTCTTGGTGCCGTGCCTGGCATGGAAACCAAACTAGAAAGGCTCATAGAGATCATATTCCTTGAGATGCCTTGTCAGCTGCTACGCCACTACTTTCTCAATAACTTTTCCTGAAAAGGAAGGTTGAAGACAGACCTAGAGTTGGCAAGAATGTCAGGATCTAATAGTGGCTTCTGTAGGAGGGGCCTCACTGCATCCACTTTCAAGGGTTCCATCCCTTAGAGAGTTGTTTATGATCTCAGTCAACACAGTACCACCTATCTCCCATCTGGCCTTCACCAGGTGCAAAGGGATATGATCCAGGGCACTAGTACATGTGTTATTTTACTCTGTAGGAAATGAATAACCATTAGAGGCCTTGGAGAACAGAAGTGATGCAATTCCTTTTCATCACATATTAGAAGATGGCCAGCGACATTTTGGGCACTGAAGGAGAGACCATAGAAGTGGAAGTTGCAGTACTCTAGAGACAAAAGGTGAAAAAAGTAGGTGAGGATGTCAGCTGAGGACAGTGGTAGGCAAATGAAATGTGGTACATCTGGTGATGTGTTTTTTCCTACAGAAAGATGTGGAATGACAACTTAGTTTGGGATCAAAGAAAACACATAAGTTTCAGGCAAAGGGGACCAGAGAGGAATAAGGCGATAGAGTAGATAGTGTCAGTGTACAGTCTGATATTGCTGTTGCCTAAATGGAGCGCTTCAGTCTTTGAAACGTTAAGTTGTAGCACATTTATACAGAGCTAGGCCTTGACAGGAAGATAGTATATAGAAGGAGCACTAAAAAAATAAGATTCATAGGATTCATAACATATATACAAGCCTTGGAGGCAATTTACCCATTTATGGCTTGTCATTTTAATGGTAAAATCACGTTTTTTCCAGTGCAGAAACTGTCCAGAGCCCTCTCAAAGATTTCTAAGCGTTTACTTTCAATTATGTTTGTTTATTTGTTCAATGGGTTAGCACAACTGGAAATAAAATCCTTTTACAGGTGCGACCCACACAAATCAAACATATACAAATACAAATATAATCAAAACAAAATAAGAAAAAATGTAATAATTTTTTCTACGTTACATATTTATTTATTGAAAAGTTTCACAGGTAAGGTACACTGAACAACAACTTGCTTGTCTCACGGTACGACCTGGGGGAGAGGGAGTGGGAGTTTTAAACACAGAAAATTTTACAAGTAATTTGCATATAACATGTAAGACATAGTTTACAGAGTAGCTAGTTACAACATATGCGGTGACCTTAAGGATGACTTATCGTATATAGAGAGCACAAATTGCACCTAAAGCATGCATGGATGTAATATACAGATAGGACAAAACTGATGCTTTAGCAGTAACAGTATGTAATAATTGAAGAGACAAATACAACTTGGGAAAAACACAGCATATTAACACATTTTAGAACATACACATTGACAAAATATTTCAAGTACAAGTGCAAAATGATTAAAAATACACCATAGTATAAACAAATTCATAACACAACAAGTACATCAGTCCAAGTTTTAAAAAAAATCAGTCAAGTTGGCCTGGTGGCATAGAAGGTTGAGGCGCTGGTGCCTTACCTCGACACACGCCGGTGACCCAGGTTCAAGAATGGACTCGGGTTGCTGGGGGTTGGCAGGGGAGAATAAGGATTGAGTGTCCGTAGGACTGCTCTCCTATCCTGGGGTTGGTTTGGGGATGGCCTCGCTCGGTAGCGGCCCCCAGTGGAGACAGGAGGCACTACACGAGTGGCGTGCAGTGGAACTGAGAAAAGCGGAAATACCGCTCGCTGGCCGCCGGATGACGGATCTCTGTGCCCGGCACCTTCCTGGGGCCTCCATTCTCGGCAGCATCCCTGGGCCCTAAGAGTGTGTGCTGGGATTGTCCTCCCGCCAGTGCCTTCCCCCTTGAAGGAGGGGGATACGCCTGGGATATCCCAGTGACCGGCTACAATGCGAGGAGTCAAGAGAGGCTTGGGTAAGGACAGTGGGGCTTGAGGGGACTTGTGCAACCTGAAGGAGTGGGGGTCACCAAGCACAACGGGGCGAATAAAGATGATAATACAAAAAAAAAATAAAAATCAGTCAAAACACACATGTTCTGAGAGAGACTGCAAATACAAATACAAGGTGTTTGAAAAGGTCCCAAAAGTTGACAAATTCCTAATGATAACCGGCACACTATTCCAGGTTCTAGGGCCACTAAAGGAAAAAGCCCTCTGCCCACATTTACTTTTTCTTAAAGGGAGCCTCAGTATAGCATCATATCCCCTGGATCTAGAAGATGAACTGTGATCAAAGCGCTGTAAGTATCCCCACAAACCAACTGGGATACCAGTTTGAGACACTCTATAAACAAATTTTGCTAAGGCAAGAACATAATTTAAATTAGGTGACAACCAACCTATTTTTTTTTTTTTTACTAGGAGAGACACACTAAGCTGAAAACTTGTTTACAGGTTTTGTCAAGAATTAAACAGTGATTGGTACGACTAGAGGAAGCCAGAGCGAATTTACCCAACCTTTGTAATAAAGTTGACTTTTTAGATAGAAAATTAGTGGAGACATTATCTGTGACCAAGGAAACATACATTAGAACTGGAAATAAACACTGATTGACTATGGCAATTTTAGTCTCATCTGTCAAAAATGATTTGATTCTATATAGCATTCCTAATTTTCTATGTATTTTAGATGTTACATACTTCAAATGAGCATCAAAATGTAACACAGGATCCAAGATGAGGCCCAAAGGTGTCCACATTTTCAAAAGTGGCACTATCCAATGCTTTGACCTGAAGACTAGAGCCAAGAGATTTTAGTTTAGAAAATGTGCCAGATACCATTGTTTTTGTTTTTATTGTATTCAGCATCATCTTATTGCAAGTAAGCCAGCGCTGAAGATTACCCATCACCCCTGTCAAAGTTATATTTAAGTCACTAACAATTTTAGCATAAGTGTACACTACCACATCATCTGCATACAGAGTCAGTGAAACATTATCCAGGGCAACAGAAACACCATCAAAGTATAAAGAAAATAGGATAGGACCCAGTATTCAGCCCTGAGTAACTCCGTACTTAACAGGAACCTTTTCAGAAACATACCCTTGATATCTAACCATCTGAGATCTGTTATGCAGATAATTTGAAAACCACATTACAGCAGAAGGTCCCATTCCCAATAATTGTAACATATCAATTAGGAGCTTATGGTTAACCAAGTCAAATGCCTTTGTCAAGTCCACGAACACAGCCCCTGTTAAACACCCATTCTCCATGCCCTCAAGGACCACGTTCGTGAACTCGATCAAGGCAGTCTCCGTCCTGTGACCTTTCCTGAACCCATGCTGGCATCTAGAAAGCAATCCGTGACTATCAACATACTCAACAAGTTGACTGTAAACAGTCCTTTCTTGTATCTTAGCAACAGCCGACAGGATTGAAATCGATCTATAGTTACCAAAGTCACTTATAGAACCTGATTTATGAATAGAGACAAATAATGAGTTCTTCCAAACATTAGGAACCTCGGCAGACATAAAAGATAGGTTAATCAGTATGCTAATAGGATAGGCCAAAGAACTAGCTGCGTCACGTAAAAGATTGGGAGAAAGACCGTCATCATTAGTGTTCTTGGGAGATCATTCCATATAGATACCACTCTTTCATTAATCCACATGACCCTTCTTTTTGTTTCATACAGTTCTCCTTTCAATTGAGCTCATGAGTTCTGGTACCATATGGATTCTCTTTTAATTTCAGACCCAGACAGTGCCACACATTTGTATCCTGAAATCCTCTATAGATAAGGCACAGGTCACCCCTCATCCTCCTGACTCCAATGTGTGCATGTCCAGACTATGCAACCATTCTTTATATGTGAGATCTTTTGGACCTGTCACCATTTTAGCTGCTCTCATCTGTACACCCTCCAGAAGCTTTATTTCTCTCTTAGTATATGGAGGCCAGAACTGGCTGCAGTACTCCAAGTGGGGCCTCAACACTGCACCATAGAGGGACTTCTGCACTCCTTTTTTCTCTACTTTCAGTATTCCTGTGTATGCTACTCATTATCCTGTAACACATTTTAGTCACCTCTCTACTGTGTCCTTTAAAGTTTGGATCTTTATTTACCAGTACTCCTAGATCTTTTTCTTCTGAGGTTTCCTTCATTCCGTGCCCAAGCAATTCATACTTGGCCCCAGTGTTTATATCCCAGGTGCAGAACAGTACATTTTCCAACATTATTTTATTTCATTTTATTGATTATACTGGAAAGGCATGTGAGCATCACTGCCTGTTCACACAAGCGTCCAGTTACATGAAACACATAGGTGACAGTATGGACAATATTGAGGATAACAACATGTTGGCAAAAAATACAAACTGTTTACATTAATAACATTGCAAAAACAAAAATGTTTACATAACTGACCGATGACAAAAGGGTAAGGGAATATAGAAAAGTGCTCGGGGAGAATGTATGGCTAGATGCCCATTTCTCCAGTCTCTTTATGTCGTTGGTGGGTATTGTCAGTTCTCTTGAGACTGGAAATTGATCCTTGGTCTAGGATAATGCTTCAGCCTTTATATTGGGTCCCAGTGTCAATGAAAAAAGTGTTTGTGCATTGTAGTTGGCATAGGGAGATACGTGATAGCTGTCTTCTGCTTGTGAACTTGTGATTGACTCAGTTGAGTGCTGCACAATGCTACATTCTGTTGTGAAGTGTATACAGAACAGTAACATAGCTCCTGTACTGTACTAATGCCTTCTCTGTTGTGTGTTACTTCTATGTCGTGGCTGCCCTCTTAACAAATTAAATACCTTTGTCACAACCTTTAAACTACCTATTATTTACTGGTATATATGCTTTCATTGTAATGCATATACTACAAAACCTCACTCCTCTGCACTTTATTTTTTTAGAGGGTTTAGAATTATATCAGAAGTAATGGAGGGCATAAAGTTATTGGGTACAACATCTCCAGGTATATGACAGGTGAGGTGCAACTGAAATTTGGATTTGTCCTCTGTGGTAGGTAAGTAAGGTTAATGTAATCAGGAAACTGAGAAAGTATACTATTCTGGCAACTCTTTGTCTAACTTTGAAATCAGAGTGCTGCACACGCCATGCAAGGGGTGATTTTTCAGAGGGAAATTGCTAGAAGATTTGAATGAGCTACCACTGACTGAGTGCTTCTGGTTTAATGGATAGCTTTGGCGGGGTTCCAGTTTGAGGGAACTCTTTCTGGAAGCAGTATCCTGCTGGCACTTGTGCAGTATGTGTTGCTGTGAGCAATTGTAAAATTTCTTGAACTAGAGTATATAGGTTGAAAATCAAAGAAGATTTAAAGAAAAACTATATGCATGCTACCTGAGAGTGGCATGCTATTTGTTGCTTCAGAACATTGATCCTTGAGCAGAAAAACTCCCTCACTCAGACTCCAGACACCAGAAAGGGAGGCATTAATTACGTTGGCTTGAAGGTTTCAGATTGCACAGAAGGATCACTTGAATTCATGTTGAAAATAAAAGTAAATGTTAGAAATTATGCTTCAACCATGAAACCATCAGGACTAATCTGCAAACAGAAATATAATCACAGTTATTGTTTACTCCATGTACTTCTTTTTTTAAAGATCATTCCTGAAGAAGTCCTTAGGGTCAAAGAGTCATTTCTAACTTTGCTTTCTACTTTTAGTGTGCATACAAGGTATCTGCTTGTTCCAGAGTTCCCTGGTGCCAGTTTCAAAGAAACATAAAACAGAGGCCAGCCTGTTGGCGCAAGGATAGGTTCGCCACTTGCATCACTGATGACCCACGTTCGGGAACAAGCTTAGGCTGTTGGGGCCGACTGGGGTGAGAAGGATTAAGCATCCTAGCAGATGCTGTCCTCTGGGGAAGATAAGTTGCTTGTTCTACTACCATATATCTACCTGCTGTCATTAAAACTCTCAAGGAGGAGGGAGGATGCCTTCTGATGGTAGCATGCCAGCACACTTTGGGTGCGTTTGTCCACCTTGATGTCTGTGCCGGAGGTGTCCTAAGGGTGGGGCAGCAAAAAAAAGGCAGAGGATAAACCCCAGCACAGTACAGCATGGAGGTCCCAAGGCACATTCAGACATCACTCCTCTACCTGCTTGTGCAACGGATGCAGCAACAGTGAGTCCTGGTGAGACAAAGATCCCCTCCCCCCCCCCACACACACACATATACACTCTCCATTCCTGCCCTGGAAATAAACCACAGATTATGGAGGAGGAGGCTGCAGCAGGTAGGGAGTTAATGGGATTGGGTAGTTGCTTTGGGGAAGGGCCAGATAAAGGGCCTGGTTGGAGACAGGAGCATACAAATAGAAAGTTAAAAAAAAAAAACAGAAAACTGACAGACAGAAAAATACCTGAGTAGCCCTTCCAGTCTGTCCCAATATTCTCTACTCAGAGATATACTAGCCTCCATCCTCCCTGCAAGTTTCTTCCCACCACCATCATTTCATCTGATAACTTTTGGGCTTTACCCATGGTTCAGTGGGGTGTCAGGCAACCCTTGCCACTCCCCCCCATCGAGTGGTATTTAAACAGCGCATACCCAAATGTCTTTGTTTTCTTTGATACCACCATACACCCCTCCTCCTCCCTTTGCAGTGGTACCTCTGTCTCCTTAGGGTCATGGCTTCTTCCCTATGGTAACTTTGGTCTAAGGGGACCTCTTACCTGCATATCTCTAGGGGGGGAATCCTCCTCAGGGGTCATGTGTCTTCATAGAACCCCAAAAGGGTTTACTCCCCATAGCATGGACAGAAAAAGCATATGCCAAAGTTCTGACATTGCACAAGCATTCTACATACTACCTGCATTCCTAACTACCACAGTACCTATCAGTCCCTTAACTTCTATATTACCTGCCCTTACTCTAAACAGAATCTCCCCTTCCCCCATCAGTCATCTGCTCTCTTTCCCATAATTGCCTCCATCATCATCGTATTCCTCCTGTTCCCTACCAGTCCCACCCTCTGTTCCACAAACCATCCCTACATAGGAACCTGCTGACCCATTTATATCATTTATATGCATCCCACTTTTTCTTGAACCCCACTGTTGTCTTTGCCTCCACAACCTTGTCAAGAGGCTTCATCCATCCATCCATCCATCCATCCATCCATCCATCCATCCACGCATTCATCACCCTTTCCATAAAGTAGTGCTTCCTAATGTCCTTTTTGAACCTCCCCCCCTTCCGGCAGAGCATGCGGCCCCTAGTGGACACACTATTTCTTAGTTTAAACAGACTTGTGTCCACTCTGTTGAGTGCTTTCATAAACTTCAAAGTATCTGTCATGTCCCCCCTTTTATCCTCAAGTGAATACGTGTTGGAACTTCTTAGTCATTCATCCTGCACCTTGTCTTGCTTGCTGTGGATTACCTTTGTGGCCCTCTGTTGCACTGTCTCTAATATATCCCTTTTCTTCCTTAGATGCGAGCCCTAGAACTGGACACAGTGTTCCAGTTGTGGTTTTACCAGCAATCTATACAGAGGCAATATCACCTCCATCCTTCTCCCTAGACACCCCAGCATTCTGTTATCCATCATGTATATCCTGTTGCACTGAGCAGCTAACTAAAGGTTATTGTGGATCACCACTCCCAGGTCTTCCTCCTCCTTCATGCTCTCTGCCAGTGTCCCATTAATATTGTACATTGTTCCAGAATGTTCCCTCCTCTGTGCATTACCTTGCACTTTTTGCTGTTGAGTTTCAACTGCCAAATATGGGACCACTTTTTAAGTTTCCTCACACCATGTCTCATAATGTTGATTTCTTTATTATTAACCCTCCCGCAAAGCTTTGTACCACCTGTGAGCAGACGTGCCTTTTTCTGGATACCCTCTCCTGTGTCACAGATATACACACACACACACACACACATATATATATTTTTTTTTATACAATGGGGATGAGGGATAAATGAGTGAGATAATGTGTTATTTTCATTGCAGTGGAATAACCACTGTGATGACATCACCACTGTGAGAATATTTACTGATATACACACAGTGCCTACATCACCAGCAAATATTCTCACAGTGGTGATGTCACCAGAGTGAGAATATCTTCACTGCAGCCTGCATTTAATAGCTTCACAGTTTCTCTTTCTCACTGAATCCTGCAACTAACTCAATTAGCATTGTAAAAGACAATCACCTGTCTCCCATAGTTATTCTGACAATCCTAGCCCATTACTGTGCTGCTCTAATCTTCAAGCCAGCCTCCTTCATAAAGCAGTTTCTCTTTCTAAGTGCTGACTGCAACAGTTTCTCTGTCTCACTGAAGCCTGCAACTTACTGAATTAACAGTCTCTGTTTCTGACTCCTAGCTGCAGGTAACACAATTACCATTGCAAAACACATTTACCTGTTTCTCATAGTGTCTAACACTCCCAGCCCATTCAGAAACACACACACTCAGACCACACACACAAACAGTGCTGTCAGTATAACCTAGAGGTTAGAGTAACAAACAGTTAACAAGCTTGCTACATCCAGCAGTCCAGACCAGTGTTTGGTTCTCACAACTTCCTCTTGAATACTGTGTGACTCCGAACAAGTCACTTAACTGCCCAGTGCTCCCAGGTCTCCCCTAAAAACCTACCCAGTTACCAAACATTAAAATAAAAAAAACCAGAGTAAACAGGAAGAGAATATAGAAAAAAATGTTCCTAAAGGTACTAGCCCCATTGTATAAATCGCACACATGATGTGCAGATTGATATGGAGAAATTTGCTGAGTGAGTTGTGCATTCTCACCGTGCTCGCGACACTCAAGAGAATACACACAGCTCACTCTGCAGGAGTGAGAATATTTTCCATATCATATATATATATATATATATATATGTGAGAACCAAACCACTAGTCTCTGCCCTGTCCTCAGGGAATTTATAATTTAGGACCAACCCCTGTGTTCTAACCATCCCTTTGACCACTTGTGAAATTTCCTGAGTGGAAGCACTTTATTAAAAGAAGCCAGTTAAGCAATGCACTGTGTATTTAAGAGTAGCCACTGTAGGCATTTCAGAGCTGGGAAGCTAGTGTAGGGACCAAACCGTGGGTTCCACCTTGACGATTTGGTAATTTGGCTTGCTCACATTGGAATTCCAAACTGATAACTAAGAGAACCCCTTTTTTCATGGAGTTTAAAGTAAGAAACGCCAATTCAGGCAGTTAAAATGTTTAATTTCTAATATGTGCCATGTTTGGGGGGGAGGGTTGTGCACTGGATTCTGTTTGTTTGTTCTAACCATCAACCAGTTTTTAAACCAGCCAGTTATTTCTTCCCATAGCCCCAGGTTGCTCACCTTCTTAACCAGTCTCCTAAGCAGTACTGAGTCAAAAGCATTGCTAAGATCTTGGTATCGTACGTCCACCACCTGGCACCTATCTGTCATTTGTGTCACTGTATTAAAAAGTCTGTTACATGCTGGCCCACCTGAGCAGCAGTAGGGTTACTACCCAGAGGATACTGTACCCCCAGGGAAAGAGGGACGTAGGCTGCACTGCTAGACTGTAACCTTGGGGACCACACGTGGCAATGCATTTGGAGCCGCGAGCAGGAAGGAGGTCATGGGCTGGTGTTGTGCATGAGCACACATCTGGGTGCACATGTGCACTAGGCACCCCTTTCACTGGCATCTAAAGGGATGGGAATGCAAGGCGGAAAAGCTCCAAGATGCAGCCAAATTATGCCAGGACTCTTGGGCCCCACTGCTTCTGACTACCCACTGGTTCTACCACAAATTATACAAGCCCAAGGGAGGTCATGGCTGTCGACTCTCCCAGGGCAAACCACCACAGAGGAAATGCCTTGTGCTGAAGGAAATGCCCTTTGTGGACCCCCCTTGCGAACCAGTTATGCAGCAGAGTAGGGGGGATGGGGCTAGAAGGTAGCCTGGCAAAGGTGGGCAGCATCGGAGAAAGGGGGCTTAAAAAGAATATAAAAAAGTAAATTAGGTTAGTCTTCATTTATATATTTAGTTATTTAAAAATGTCTTACAGGATGGGTCCCATGTGACCTGAGTTGTTTACCAGGGCATCTTAAACATAAAACAAACAACAGTACAATTAAAAACAGTTAAACACAACTTGAAACTTGATTTTCTGCATGGTAGTGAAGGAAGACAAACTGGAGCAATTTCTGAGAGCTGGGTCCAGGTAATTTCAAGTGGCAGGGCCAGCAAATGAAAAGGAAGACCTCCCCCAGATTTGGTGCTGACCTTGGGGGAGAGTAGAACAGTGATTTGGGACCTAACATAATTCATACTGAATTGAAGGAGTGAGACATTTTATTATGAAGCTATGGTGCAGAAAGGTTATTAACCATGTTAGCTCTTTGTGAAATAACAGAAGGACGACAAAGGCTCTGTAACATGAAGCAATGATGAATGTCATAGCTACAACCTCAGATAAAGTGCATTTCACAGTTATAACGTTTGATTACTCCCCCATCCAGCTTACTGTTATAAAAGCCAGCCCATACCCATCTCTGTCCCACCAGCCTCCCACCCAGTCCTTCCCACTCACATCAAGCCACTCTTGTATGTTAGCATTAATTGTTTAAAATGTCCAGTGCAGCATGAAGGTTTTCATCCATTTGCTCTTACTGCTGTGCCCAAATGCCAGATTTCTTGCACCAGTAGTACTTTGTGGGGAAAAACCCATATGTGGGCCCGGCAGTGAGAGTGAATTGATGAGAATCTTGATGCTGCACTAGACGTTCTAAACAGCTAATGCTAACACAAGAGTGACTTGATGTAGGTAGGAAGGACTGGTTAAGAGGGTGATGGGACTGAGAACGGTGGTTGGTGGGTTTTAGTATATTAAACAAGCAGATGTGTTGACTGATAGCCTGACATAGAAAGGGAACGCATACTTAGGAGGTAACAAGAATATGTGTCATAATTTGGGGGTGGGGTGCAAACTGGGACCAGCACAGGAGTATTACTGCTGTTTGGTGGAGGTGCTAACTGGGACCTGCCCAGAGGTGGCGTGCAAACTAGGACCAGACCAAGATTGTTGCTGTCAGTGTTTGGGGGTAGGGTGCAAACTAGGCCAGCCCTGAAATGTTATTGCTGTTTAGGGGTAGAGTGTAGACTGGGACCAACCCAACATTGTTTCTGCCAGTATCTGGGGATGCGGTGCAAACTGAGTCTAGCCCAGATATGTTGCTGCTGTTTGGCAGGGTGTATACTGAGACCAGAGCAGGAATGTTTTTGCCATTGTTTGAGAGGTGGGGTGCAAACTGTGACCGGCTTAGGAATTTTGCAGCCATTGTTTTGGGGGTGAGGTGCAGGAACCAGTCCATGAATGTTGCCCTGTGTGTGTGTGTGTGTGTGTTTGGAGGGTATGGAGATGGAGACCAGCACTGTTCACCAAAATGCCCTACAAATCAGGAGATAGAGGGGAGAGAAGGCTGCTGTCCTCTGCCTTTGTGTGTGTGGGGGGGGGGGGCAGACGGACCAACTTTGTGTACTACACAGCGGCCTCTTCAATGAACTGGAGGGGAGAGAAAGAATGAAAGGTAAAGAGAATGAAAAAAAGACATGAAGCTGAAGTAAGAAAGGTGAAAAGATGTGGCCGAAGAAGAAGGAAATGAACAAGTAGACAAAAAGACAAATAAGTCACATTGAAACAGCACACATTTTTTTTAAGTTAATATTCATATGTTGCTCCAACACAGTAGTGTTATCTGGCATGTGTATTTTTATTTCATTACAAAAATGCAGTGTAAACAAAAATGGACTCTTCAGTTTAAGAACTTTGTTATTTTGTATGCATCCAAATTTGTTTTTCCTCTCCTCACTTTAAAAATGAGGAGTACAGTATTAATACAAAAAATAAAACCTTATCTGGAGCACTGCCTGTTGCTATGGATTCTGCATGGAGGACTGCCGTGGCTCTGTTAACATCTGCCTTGTTTCCTGCAGCACCCTAGGGTGAATTCCGTCTGGCCCTGACAATTTAGTGCTTTTTTTTTTTTACTTTCTCTAATTGCTTTAGTACCTGATCCCTCGTAATCCTCTTCCTCTCAAATCTGTCTTCCGTATTAACCTTGAATTGTCTTCTGCTGTCTGGGAGTAGTCCTGCCTCCAAGACCATGCACACTGAGTAAAAGTATTCATTTAGTGTACCTGCCTTCTCCCTGTTGTTCCCTATATGCACCCCATCCTCCTTATCCTTTGTATGTTTTCCCGTGTCATTTGCTTTTGACTAATGTAGCATAAGAAAGAATTGTCATTCTCCTTGGCCCTTTCCGCTAGCTTAATTCTGCTCTTGCCTCCCTGATAAATGTTTTACTGGTATCCAGTTTCTCCTTATACCACTTTCTGTTTGCCTCACTCTGTTTCTAAATTCTCCCCTTTGTCGCTAATAGCCTGCCTTACCTGCCCATCTAACCATATGGGTTTTCTGTACTTTTGGGACTGTTTTATGGTTCTGACACAGTTTGGGATGACCTCTGTAACAGCCTCCTTTAATGAAGCCCACTTCCCCTCCACCCCATTGATCTCATGGAAGTCCTCAAGTTGTTCCTGAATTTTCTCCCGTTTTCCTGAATTACTCTTTCCTGAATTCCAGCACCCATGTGTCAGAGGTCAGTTGTTGCAACCCCAGCTTTATAGTGAATTTCACAATGTAAGGGTCACTCTGGCCACTTGGGTCTTCCAGTTTAATGTTCTTAATAATGTCATGATTGGACATCACCAGGTCAAGTACAGCCTACTCCCTTTTTGCCTCACTCACCCACTGTGTGAGTGAACAGTTTCGCATGACATCAACACTGTATATTAACCATATCATCTGATCACGTCACAATATTGTACACTTATGCACTTTATTTATATTCGAAAGGGGCAGCTGGAGTATAGGGCTGCCTGACTGGGACAGATAAGGTTTCTGTTAGTATTGCACCCAACAATTAAGCACCTTTTTATGATTCTAACATAACTGACTTGGTGAAGATATGCCATCAAGGGTCTAAATGGAGTTTTGCAGTCACTAGCCAACAATTTTTTAAGTAAGAACACACATCCGAGTTGAAGCTCTTGTCAATGATGTGTTGGTCTTACCTGTAGCTGGCAGCAAGCCAGAGATAACTTGATACCACACTGCCACCATATTTAGAACCTTGTGATGTCACTGAGAGTGGTGCTATGCTTAAAGCAGCAGTGCAGTGAAACTGGGCAAAAAGTTTGACTCTACTTTTTTCACTATCAATGGTGCCAGGCATCTTCCAGTTTTATTTGGACATCATTTCTAGTTCGCCAATATTTGAGTATTTTATAAATGTTTTAATGTAGTTTTTTTTCTTAAGACAAAAATATGTCTACCACATTTGACTTAGAAATAGCATTGTAGATCTGGCAAGGGTTAGGATCAAGAAAAAACATACGAGTGCACAACATAGGAGGTATCAAGAAAAGTAGATCCGATACGTTTTCTATTATTTTAATTAGTTGCAGCTCAAACTAGTTTTTCGGGGAAACATTTTGTGTTGCACTGCTGCTTTAAATACAATGTGGTTTTGTTTCTTTCGTTCTTTACTTGTAATTTTTGACCAGGAGGGGCACATTAAGCTGTGATAACGTGTTTCCAGGTGCGTCCTGGGAGGGAGGGGGGTTACATGGGTCTGCTTTATTGATGGGGGAGTGTTAGCCATGACACCGGAGAAACTCTCCTTCTACATCAGTAAAGATGAGATGGAAAGAGTAATGCTGTCTTTCCTTTAGAGGGTTGATGGGTGTTTCACTCATTTTGTAAGGGGCAGCAAAGTTACTCATTGTGTGGTTCTTGTAAGTTTAACACGTATGCTTAACAGACTTGACTATTACTAATTGCTTCCCTTGTTTAACACATTTGGCTTGGGGTTCCTTGATTATATAAGGTGAAATAATATTTGTAATGTGGTTCTTTTTTTCCTTTCTGATGGACAATTTCTTGTAATTAATTGTTCTTTTAATCTATTATTTTTATATTTGGTTTCTTTTTTTTCCCTCCTTTAATAAAACATTCCACTACTCTTCCACAAGTGCCATGGGATCCATAACTTCCACCTGAACAGTGAGCAGAAGGGACCTGGGTTTAACTCCTTATCCAAAGGATGGCACTTCCACAGTGTAACTCCCACTTTGTGCTGCCCTACAGTGTCAGTTATGGGTATAACCCCAAGTACTAGGTGTGGGACTAGAACCCATGACCTTCTAGGCCCAGAAATGAGTGTGGTACCTACTGAGCCACTTGACATTACAAGATTCTAACAGTTGGTGCAGTGTAGTAAACAGTAAATCTAAGGCAGATTTAGCCATTGGTAGCTCTGGACTGCTGCCATCTACTGGTAATCCCAATACCTCATTTAAAACAGTTTTTTTCCATGGGCTTTCAAACTGCAGTGGGTACTATTTATAAATATTCCATTTTAACAGCTGGACAATACTGTATGAAAATGCTTTGCAAAATAATGTTGAACACTCTGCTTTTGTCAGATCTGTAGATTTCAAAGAGAAACAAATGCATGGAATTGCAGGGGAAACAGATTTTTGAAATTAGGATATAGAGTGAACTTGATTGACGGACAAGTAGTGCACAGGTACTGAAGAAGAAACAAAGCAAAGCTGCTACAGTATCTGTGAAGTACCAAGAGGTGATGTGGAGAGTACTGTGATTTGTAAGGCTTGTGGGTTATCAATATATCTGACCTGCATTTTTACCTTTGTCTTTTCAAACTGTGATGAGGGACACTGCTGAAATGAGCCAGTCTGTCACATCCAGTTGATGGGTGTATTTTCTAAGTACTTTTGGTCAGGAGGGCAGATCACTATATCTCTTTTCTTCCTGTTATGTACTACAAGGAAAATCAACCAAGCTTCTGTGCCAGACAGGATATTGAAATGTCCCAAGTATTTCTGCTCAGTGTTTTAACATCTGCATTTAGTGTGTGTGGAATGTAAGGCCTGAATACATCAAAAGCTGTAGGTCTTTCTTTGGCAGCTTGCAATGTATGCAGCTCTTCCAGGTCACTACAGTAATGAAATAGATGACCAACCCTTCTTCTGGGCGGAAACAGGAGAGAGATAACTCAGTCAGCATGCTTACCTGATCTTACATTTCTGTTAACCAAATGTGGGAGATTGGGCCGTGCCACGCTATTTCCAATAGCCGGGTCCTACATTTTGCACTTTTATCCCTGACTTCCTGTATCATTGTCCTACATTTCCTGCAATTACATTTATTTTAACTTTATATGTTCTTTGTTCTGCCAACACTGTAACTGCACTGTAACTGTATTTACATATACCTGCTTAATGTAGTATGATTTGCATTCCTTTATTGTTGCCCAGTCAATTTGCCTGGCCCTTCAGGTTCTACCTGTAATATGCCTCTTTTGTACTCTCCTGGATCATACCCGTAAATAGGCAGTCAGTGATCTAATGTACTTAACTGCTTAACAAAAACTGAATAAATAAATCAAAGCTGGTAAATAAAATGATGTGTACTTGGCAGTGGAGACTAGTTAGTGTTCATTAGATGCTGAGCTGAACCAATCCGCCCCATTCCTCCTTTGGCCTGAACTCTAATTCAAGCTTGGGTTTCCAGCAGTGAATGGTTAATGCACTATCGGGGATCTAAATAAGATTTACAGTCACTAGCCAACAGGGCTAGTGACTGGGAAAATTCACTGGACACACATTTCCCAAAGGATATTGAAATGTCCCAAGTATTTCTGCTGTGTTTTAACATCTGCATTTAGTGCATGTGGAACGCAAGGCCTGAAGACAACAAAAGCTGCAGGTCTTTCTTTGGGTACTTGCAATGTATACCACTCTTCCAGGGCCTATGGGCAGACTGGATGGGCCTTGCAGTCCTTATCTGCCGACAATTTCTATGTTTCTGTGTTTGGCCCAACTGCCATACTTATTGAAATGTGATCTTCTCCAAGACAAGCCAGCAGGGCTTGTTAAAGGAAAAGGTTACTAACCTGAGAAACAATTACCTGCATTCGGCTAGTAGAGCAGTGCCAGTTTAAACCCCTGATGATTCACTGACCCACCCAGCTACTACCTTCAGCTTCTGTTGGGAGTATAGGTGTCCTTATGAATGAGCCTACATGTTATAATAGGGAATGTTACCCAAATCCATTATAGGTACTGTATTCATTTGATCTTACAATATTTTAAAATATGTAAGCTTTCGAGTTATTTTCAGCTGTAAAAAAATCACATCTTTGATTGACTTACTTCATTGAACATGTGAGGAATTATGGCTTAAATATAGAAAATTAAAGCAGAATGTTATGCTTCATAGTTACTGCAGTATCACACGTGTGTGTGTGTGTGTGTGTGTGATTTCTTTACTCTCATCTTTCACCCAGCAAAACACAACTCCTTTGTGCTTGATTCACGCACCACTTCAAGATTCAGTCACCACGACATTCATCACTCCCACGAAGACCCTGCCTGGAGCATAGGGTGGAATAGATGAACGTACGGTGTGTTACTGTGGTGGAGGGGGGCAGAGCCAGTGTGTGTGAGGGTGGGTCATGATGGGAGCCACAAAAGCCATCATCTGGCATGCCACCCCAGTGTATGCATGCTGCAGTTTTTTTTTTTGGGGGGGGGCAGCAGGGCACCTGCATAAGTCACCTGCCACCAGAAGGCACTGCAGAGTGATGCAGTGCAGTCTGCCTTCCCCAGGAGGTGAGACTCACAAGGGTGCCCTAATTCCTTCCTGCCGCCCACCACTCCTGATGTCCTGGGCTCATAGCAGTAACATTGGTTCCCAGTGCACATTTTCTTTTTGATAAAGACTGGAATTCACTAAAGGGGCAGAATGCAGAAAGAATCTCAACTCTTACTCCTGTATACAGTGCTCCATCCATTATCCACCTTGGTGCAAAACAAAACAGGCAGATAATAGAGGGTGGCGGGTAATTCAGGTATCATAAAAAAAAATGCTTTCTTTGTTTTTACTAAAATGTTTTCTAGTCTTCACTTGCAATTCAAGTATATTATTTAAAAAATCACATATTAAAAACGTGAACTCTCACCAATATAAAGGCAACTTCTAACAACAGGAAAGAAGCAAGCGTCTCACAAATGGCAGCATTCTTACACAGCGTGGTTGCCCCGGAGACTGACGTGCACTGTAGTTCAGGCAGGAAGCATGTCATCCTAGGTCAGAATATAGATTCAGGACAGACTAGATGGATGAAAAATCATTATCTGTCTTAACTGCCTATGTATCTATACATCATTTCACTATACCGTACAGTAATCTTTGATGCACCATGTCTTTTATTTTGCTGCAGTGATTTTGTTTAGTTAAAGGTAAATATTAATCATATTTTAACTGCTTTATCGGCTTCTTTACAGGAATCGCAGGAGAGTCTTTTTTTTTTTTTGTAGTCTTTGCATATGAACACCTAGGTGGTGGATTGTCAAGTCATGAATCACTGTGACCTACTCCCTCAGAAGTATATTCAAGTTCATAGTAAGCAGGGTCATCCCAAATCCTGAGATATTTGTAAAAAAAAAAAATTATTCAGAATTAAAGCGTGTGTCTAAAGAAAAAATCAGCCGTAGCAATCTCAAAAAGACTTTGAACAGCAGCTGATGCTTCTTTTAGGTGACTTGAGGGATTTGCACTTTTTTTCCAGACTTCTATTTCAGTCTCTTTGGCAAAAAGTTGTTTTCTGTTACAGTGCCACAACACAGGATGTAAAGTGATTAAGGACCAGTAGGTTAACAGGCTATTCACACCTGGCTTGGTGGATAATGGTGGGTGATTAACATGGAGGGAAATGAGAGTGTACCTGGTTTGACCGTGGAAGACGGTGAATACTGAGGGTTCCAGATAATTGAGGAAATTAACATGGAGGATGATTGGTACAATGAAAAAGCTGACAGACAGTGAGGGTGGCTGATAACCAAGGGGTTAATAATAGAAGGAGCACTGTACTAATTAATTTTCAGAACCTTGGAGAGTTCTGTAACAAAATTAAAGTAGAAAAGTCAAGTTTTAAGCTTCTAAAGCTGAATTTTTGTTATTTTTGGCCAAGGGTATACAGTGTTTGTACCTGTTTGGTATATCCTCATGAGACCTTAAAGGGGGAACTGTCAGCAATAAGAGCCTCACACCCAAGTGGGAGGCTGATTCCAATTTGCACTTTACGTAAAAAAACATTTTTTACTTACTGTTTACTGCAGTATTTAGAATGTATTAGACTCATTTTGCTGACTTCTACGGTTCCATTTTCTGTAACCAGAAATCCCAGAATCCCCTGTAATTTACATCAGAGGAGGACTGTACAGATGGGAGATTCAGTAGACCACAGCATACGTGTTAAAGATTTTGTAAGCTAAAATCAGATGTTTGCTGGTCCTGCTGTGCTCACAGGGCTTAGTACAGTCCTATGTGACTATATCTAGCCCCAAGAGAACAGCAGACCAGCAAACAGAAGATTACAGCTTATGAAAGACCCTGACATTCACGGTAGGCTATTGAATCTCCCACTGTTGCAGTTCTCCTCTGATGTCATTTGCAGGAGAGTCTGGCATTTCTAGTTACAGGAAATGTCAGCTTACAAGTCAACAAAATTAGCCTGATACAATCTACTACACTGCAGTAATCATTAGGTAAAAAAAGGTGTTTTGGCACACAAAGGGCTAATTGGGATCAGTCTCACACTTGGTGTGAGGCTGTTATTGCTGACAGTTCCCCTTTAAGATGGTTAGTGTATTCAGTGCTAATTTCACTTATTGCCTCCCTGCCGTGAATGTGTGCCTTGTTTTATGCTGCAGGCTTAATATGAGTTGCAACATTCTGTTTTTAGCTGACTTGTTGCATTGCCTATGAGGTTAAAGTAGCACCGTTACCTTATATGTGGTGTTGTTGCGATACTGGAGATCATTTAGGACACAGCTTTGTATTTTGATCATGCGATGCCAGCTCTAGCATATAAAATGCAAATTTCTCACTACCACACGCAAATGCCAAAAGCGAATTCAACATTTATAAACTTTTTAGCTTATTGCAGCATGGAATGAATAAATCCAATTAAAAAAGTTGTCTTCGGTTTTCATTTCACTGTAGTTCTGTTGTCACTCTGCTCTTACTAATTACCATTTCCTTCTCAATATCTTCAACTTCAGCCAATTTAAAATTAAGTTAACAGCAGTGTTTCATTATTAATTTCAACCACTTTTCCTTTCATACTCAGCCTTCTAAAGCATCAGTGTTGTCAGTTACAATTTCATACAAGAAATCCAAGCCGTCAGTCCTAGGATGCAACATTTCCGGTATCCTGTTACCATGCTAATCCTGCTGTTACATTTGTGATGTCTCAGGCCAGTTTCAGGTTTTTTTTTTTTTGTAAAAATCCATGAACTGTGCTATTTTAATAATATAGTTTACAAAATATTTCTCTAAGCAGGCATGTAAAACAAACACTAAAAGATACAAAATATATTATACTGTGGGAGCTGTGAACTGTTGTGGGTGGGATACGTGCAATTCGCAGATATTCCCAGCCCGCATAGCTCTGCATCTGCAGACAGGCGCGAGGTGACCAGCATTCTCAGTCACCAGCTACCACTGTGCGCCTGTCCGCCTGTCCGCAGCCCTCCTTGCCCAGCTGCGTGGGGGCAAATTGGAGAACACAGGTGGACATCCAGTCAAATGCTCATCCTGGTCCCCTAGTGGATCCCTTGTTCTACATGGAGCAGGTGATGCTGGGATGGTGTGGGATGTTAAGATTTAAAAAAGATGGACGAGTGGCTGAAAGACTGACCCACCCCTCCATATCAGCCCAGAGGCCTAGGGCAGCACAGTAGGGGGATACCTCATCCCACCACAGCCATGGGGTGTAAATTGGGGGATGGCATGTAAAAGATAGGACAGGGTTTCCACTGCCACATCCTGCACCCTGATTCCATGTCATAATAGTGAAAATTGTACCGTGACTCGCAAAAGAGCGAGTACATCTTGCCAATGTAGGCAGTATAGCGCAGTGGTCTAAGGCTCTGAGCTGCAAATTTGGTGACATCCAGCAGACCAGACCTGGGTTTGAATCCCACAGCTTCCACTTGCATACTGTGTGACCCTGAGCAGTCACTTAACCTCCTTGTGCTCCCAGGTCGCTCCTGTAAAAAAAGCTTTCAGCTTAGTGTGCTATACCTGGTTAAACAACTAAATAAAAAAAAAAAAAAATACCTAATTGACATAACACACCCCAGAGCAAACACAAATTCAGCGCACAGTAAAATTAATGTTTAATGTGGGGGACTATGCCCCCTGCACCATTCAAACTAAAATAACCAACTCTGGGGGGTGTGGACACTGGGAGACAGGAGACTACTGTGGCCCCAGAACCAGGCGATGGCAACAAGTAAAAAAAAAATCCAACACTGGTAAAAGTACAAAACCTGTAGGCCCGAAGCCAGGATCATCATCACCGTAGGTGGCATCCCTACCCACCACGCCAAGCGGCCAACTCGACAGCAGCAGGCTGTATTTCAGCAATACTTCTAGTAAAACCCCATCACTTCCTGCAAAACCCGTCATTACCATTCACTGTTCTTTCCCTCCTCTGTCGCTATTCCCCCAACACTCACTGTCGCTGCTCCTATAGACACCCACATTGAGTCCCTCATATTCAAGTTGCTCAATTTGGTTTGCTGTTTTAATGTGCTACCCTGTACCTCCGTAGGCTGGCACGCCGCTCCTACTTGAATGGCACGGAATGTGGGCATGCCACTAGATGTCAGCATGGCTCAGTTGGTAGCACATCTGCATCTGGACCAGAAGGTCATGGGTTCTCATGCCACACTGGGATTGGACTTGCACCTAAAAATCGCTGGCATCCGAGTGCAGTATTGAGGGGTGCTGTACTGCTGGGGTGTGCCCGTTCTTTGGATGAGACGTTAAACCGAGGTCCCTTCTGCCTATCCTGGTGTTGTCCTGGTGGGTGTCCAGGTGGAAGTAAAAGAACCCAGGGCACTCTTCGCAAAGAGTAGGGAACATTCCCAGTGTTCTGGCCAACATTCCGCTTCCCATAAACTGGTTCATGCAATTATCCAGGCTGTGTGTGGGTAATGATGTGCAATATGGCCGCCACTACACATTCAGTCACTTCACTACCAGTCAAGCATCGCTTGTAAAGCACTTTGGGATACACTATGTATGAAAAGCACTATATAAATGCTGATTCTTCTTCTTCTTCTTCTTCTTCTAGACACACCCCTTGCCTGACTGCACACATAGCTGTGTGACTGACTGGGGGATCCAGAGCAGAAGGGACATTTGTCCCTTCCATTGATGCCACTGGGGTTCTGTCAGACCCCTGCTATATGGCGTTCAATCGTAGGGTTGCCTATGTGCTGCAGATCTGCAGCACATAGGCAATCCGCCCTTAATGCATAGGGGCAATATATGTATATTAAATATTTTTCCAACCTGCTCATATGTTTTTGTATTTAACTGTAGAAGATGGTTTTTGGTTGTGGAAATGGGAATGTGGCCCTAGAGGGCACTCAGTAAGTATCACTGCTGCATAACAATTTGTTTCACACAAACAAATCTAGAGTGAACATGTTCAAAAATAAATATTATGGCTCTGCACTGGTACATACTTGGCTGATCCTGATTTTAGGGTACTTATTTCTGGAAATGAATGCACCATATCTGCCCCTGTGTGTTTTTTCATTTGTCATTATTTATTTATTTATTTATTTATTTTTTGCATTATTTGTTCATCACCCCTGCACCCCACTGGCCACTCCTTCAGGCACTGCCAAGCAGCCCCGACATCCCCTCTGAACCTTCCGGTGCCACTCCCAGCCTCACACTGCAGTTGGCCCAGGGTAACCCGATGTATCCCTTCATCAGGTGGGTTCTCTCCTTCTGGGGAGAAAGTGCTTCCGGCTTACCTTTCTTGGCCTTGGGTGCTGCTGAGGTCAGCCTTGGCTATCCGAGGGCTTTGTGGATGCAAGGGTCCAGACGGCCATCATCCGGTTGATCTGGGCACCATTTTTCTGTAGTTTTCCTGGCTTCCCCATCGCGCCTGCATCTGTAGTGCTGCTGGTCTCCACCTGGGGCCACTACAGAGCGAGGCAAGCTCCCTAGCCCACCCCAGGAGAGGAGAGGAGAGCAGTCCTCCAGACGTTCAATTCTCTCCTCCCCCTGCTGACCCCCAGCAACCCAAGTCCGTTCCCAAACCCGGGTCACCGGCATGGTGCGAGGTAAGGCACCAGCGCCTCAATGTCATTATTTTTAATTGTTACCCAAAATCTTGGGTTTATTTCTTTCTGTCTCATTCAGTTTCCTCCTGCTAGCATCTCTCTGACCCTTTTCCTACAGTCACACATTCTTTTTACCACTCTGTCTTTTCCTAATTTGTATTGCTAAATAAGGAACTCCTCATCCTCACAGTCAAAATCCCAATTTAATTACAGTATACAGATCATTTTCAATGAACCCCTCTCTTTCTTGTTTTTAATCTTGTTATTTCTTGTTTGGACAGACATCTCAGGAATGAATACAAACCATGTACAGCAACCAGCTCCCCTGTTTCACTCAACTCTTGAGGCAGCTGAAAGTAGTCTCAGGATTTCAGCAGCTACATTTTAGCTGTGTTTACATGGCAGTAGTGCTGCAATTATAAAACCGCAACAGTGCGGTCCCAACCACTTGCCACCCATGATCTGTCTGTCTCCACAGACCCTCTCTGCACCGCTGCAGTCTATGCTGTTGAGGGGTTGTGCATCAGGGGAGAGCCAGACATCTGCTGGCCGATGGACAAGTTTCTGCAGTGCAGGCAGTCTGCACTGCCATTAAACCGCTGTAAGCCGCTCGCTCCTCTTGGTGCTCCCAACTTGGCAGAGAATCTGGGAGCATCTTAACTAGCAGCTTACCCCGATCGGGTATGTGTCTACACAGTCACATTTGCACTGGAGCAACCCGAGCGCACAGTTTACTCCAGTGCAAATGTGACCGTGTAAACAGGGCTTTTGATTCTGCTTTCAGCAGCAGTGAATTAGGGAAAGCAGAGGGGCAGAGACAGCTAAGGCCCCCCTCCCCCATTTCACTTTACTCCCTTCACACCTGTGGCAGCTAAAGGGGAGGGACCTGTGACCTGAGAAAGCGGTGTCAGGATTTCCCCATTTTGTTTGTTTCTGGTTGCCCTAGATAAATTGACTCCCTCCCAATGTGTCCCATCATGCTTGTGTTCCAGAGCGTGAGTGGAACACAGCAGGAGTGGAACAGGTTACTGGCATCTTAGGTATCAATAGGTGTCCATGGGCGACTGCAGATAAGCAGGGGACTCTGTTGGACTGACAAGGTAAAAAGTAAAGTACTCTAAAGCTTATTGTTCTGAACTGTTAAACTGCATAGGTAGCTACAGGTTGTGAGGTAGTGGGTAATTGCAGGGGAAAAAGCAGGCAGGTAACAGCTACAGGTGGGAGCATAGGAGACACCCTATCTGGGGCTGAGTAAAATAAGTAGTTCAGGGAGGGAACTAGAGGAAAGTTAGCAAAAGGGAGGGGGGATGCTAGATTGTTTTGGGACAACCTAACAGAACTGAATGGAAAGTCCAGAATGCACCCCACCCAGCTAACTGTCTCTGATCTTGAAGTGGGTAGCCATCTGGAAGCAAGTGATCACCAAATAGTGTGGTTCACGATAAACTTAGCTGTAGAGTCAAGCCACACAAAAGTGAAGGTACTGGACTTCAGGAGGGCTGATTTTGTCAAAATGGGAGAGTGCCTCAGAAAAGCACTAGCAAACAGGCAAGAAGGTGGGGTGGAGCAACAATGGGGAAACATCAAAGCCGCCATCACAGAGGCAACAAGTCTTTGTGTGAAGTAAATAAACAAATCAAAATGAAACGAAAAACCACTATGGTTCTCAAAAGAAGTAGCAGGGAAGGTAAAAGAAAAAAAGATAGCATTCAGGAAGTATAAGGAAACACAGAAGGAGCAGGACAGAGAACTGTACCAATTAAAACAGAAGGAAGCGGGTAAGGCAGTCAGAATAGCAAAGGCCCAAATTGAGGAAAAGATAGCCAACTCGGTTAAGAAGGGGGATAAAACCTTTTATAGGTACATTAGGGAGCAAAGAAAGACTAAGGCAGGGATACTGAGGCTGAACAAAGAGGAAGGTGGTTGGGCAGAGAGTGACAGTGAAAAGGCAGGGATACTGAATGAATACTTCTGTTCAATATTCACAATGAAAAAGCAGGGGGGAAATACCTAATTCGGTCAATAGAAGCACTCTGGATAGGGGGGTTGATATTAGTCCTTTCACAGAAGAAAGGGTTCTGAAAGAACTCTTAAAACTGAAGGTGGATAAAGCAATGGGGCCTGATGGGATTCACCCCAGAATTTTAAAAGAACTAAGGGAAGATCTAGTAACACCACTGACTACACTTTTTAATAAATCATGGGAGGATGGGGTGGTACCTGAGGACTGGAGGAGGGTGGATGTGATTCCCCTTCACAAAAGTGGGAGCAAGACAGAGGCAGGAAACTACAGACCTGTCAGTTTGACCTCAGTGGTAGGGAAAATGATGGAATTACTTCTGAAGGAAAGAATCGTGGAGTACCTAGAGGCCAGTGGGGCACTGGACCCAAGGCAGCACGGATTCACAGCAGGAAGGTCGTGTAAGACAAATCTAATTGATTTCTTTGACTGAGTAACCAAAGCAGTAGACCAGGGAGGGGCTGTGGACATGGCCTACCTAGACTTTAGCAAGGCATTTGACACAGTCCCGCACAAAAGATTAATAAACAAATTAGCCAGCCTGGGAGTGGGTCCTAGGGTGGTAGCCTGGGTAAAACACTGGTTGGACAACAGAACACAGCGGGTAATAGTAAATGGAGTCCACAGTGAAGAAAGGAGGGTTACTACTGGGGTACCGCAGGGTTCAGTACTGGGGCCAGTCCTTTTTAATGTCTTTATAAGTGACATTGCAGAGGGACTGGAAGGGAAAGTATGTCTCTTTGCAGATGACACAAAGATCTGCAACAGGGTTGATACACAAGGTGGGGTGGAAAGGATGAAAAGGGACTTGGCAAGGTTGGAGGAATGGTCAAATGTATGGCAGCTTAGATTCAATGCAAAAAGTGCAAAGTAATGCACCTGGGAAACAAAAACCCAGGGGAAGAGTACACAATGGGGAGTGAGATACTAACAACAAAAATGGAAAGGGACCTGGGGGTAGTCATATCAGATGACTTAAAGGTGGGCCAGCAATGTGAGAAAGCAGTAAGGAGGGCTGGGGGGATACTGGGATGCATAGGGAGAGGCATCACCAGTAGAAAACAGGAAATTATTGGCCCTCTGTACAGACAGTTGGTAAGACCACATCTGGAGTACTGTGTACAGTTCTGGAGACTCCATCTCTGCAAAGACATAGACAGGGTGGAGGCTGTCCAGAGGAGGGCAACCAAAATGATGCAGGGTCTGCATCAGAAGACATATGAAGAAAGACTAAAGGAACTAAAGATGTATAGCCTTGAGGAAAGGAGGGAGAGGGGGGACATGATAGAAACTTTCAAATACCTCAAGGGAATCAACAAAGTCCAAGAGGGTAGCATCTTTCAGAAAAAGAGATGTGCAAAAACAAAGGGGGTGCAATTTGAAGCTAGAGGGGGGAAGGCACAGAGGTAATGTGAGGAAGTATTTCTTCACAGAGAGGGTTGTGGATACATGGAACAGCCTTCTTGAGGAGGTCGTAGAGTCAAAAACAGTGGGGGAATTCAAGAATGCATGGGACAGACATAAGGCAATTCTAGTGGGGAGTAGGAGAAGTAGGCTGTTGGTTAACTAGGATCTGCAGCTTATCCGTTAGGTAGGGAAATGGGCAGACTAGGTAGGCCAAGCAGTCCTTATCTGCCGTCAAATTCTATGTTTCTATGTCAACAATTATATTACCTCAGACCCACTCACCATCGCCAATGGCCTAAATGCTGCATTTTCTGATCTAAGCGCAGTCTTGCCAAACAACTTCTGCGACCCCACCCCTAAGACCCCAGAACCCAGCAATACCTACCGTCCCTTCTACCTTAGGGTTATTACTATGAATGAAGCAAGTTGTTACCTTAACAAATCCTTAGGGGGCTCAAACTATTGCAAAGACTCATTTAACATGAAAATCCTTAATTTGGTACTTGACTCGGTGCTCTCCCCCCTGACTGATTTCCATAACCTCTCCCTATGTCTAGGACAGTTTCCAAACGACTGGAAGGTGGCCACCATCACACCTATACTAAAGAGTGGGGACCCCACATTACCTAACAGCTACAGGCCCACCTCTATACTCCCTCCCCTCTCGAAAGCCCTGGAAAAAATTGTTGCCACCCAACTCACAGACTGTCTGCTTATGCACAACGTCCTTTGCAGGGAACAACATGGTTTTAGAGCAGAACACAGCACAACCACTGCCCTCATAGAGTTCTCAAACTCACTGCACAATGCCCTACATAAAAAGCTGCTTGCGGGAGCTGTCTTCATAGACCTGTCAAAAGCATTCGACACAGTCTCCCACACCCTGCTTTTAAATACTCTTTGCCGCTCCGGCCTGTCCCCTGGACCCATCGCTTGGTTCACAAGTTACCTCACAGATAGGTCCCTATATGTGAAGATAAACAGCACCCTCTCACCCACTCTACCGGTACGCTCAGGGGTTCCCCAAGGCTCCATCCTTGGCCCACTGCTATTCAGCATCTACCTGAATATCCTGCCTAAATCCTGTCCATGTAGCCTTCTGCTCTACGCAGATGACGTGGTAATGTATGCCTCCCACTCGGATCCCACTATCCTCCAGTCTTCTCTACAACTTGCCTTTAATCACATTGAAAACTGGTTCACTGACCACAGACTCGTGGTCAATGTAAAAAAGACTAAATCTATGCTCTTTTCCCACCGTCAGAGTAAGGACCACAATGCTCAGCTAACAATCTTTTCCAAAGCCCTCCTCCCACTGGAACAGGTCTACACCTATAAATATCTGGGCATTATCTTCGATCCCAATCTATCATTCCACCCACATATTAGTAATCTTTCCACTGCCATAAATATACACACCGGACTACTGTTTTGGCACAAAGCCTACCTGCCTCCAGAGGCCCTAAACATTGCTGTTACATCCTCTGTTCTCTTCCTTGTAGACTATGGGCTAACCGTCTATTTGGCCACTGACCGCACTGCACAAAATAAAATCCATCTATCCATTAATAATGACTGTAGGTCCCTTGCTAGAGTGGATAAGCGTACCCACAGCTGCACCCTGTATGCCCTAACAAAAATCCTCACCCTGGACGAAAGAGTAAGTTACTAAACATGTCTCCTTGCTAAGAAAATCCAACTAGTCCTCACTCCCACTGGAGTCTCAGCCTCCCTCCGCGCTGCACATACCTCCACAAACACCCGTGCAGCAGATAAATTAACATGGGCTGTTCCCAGGGTCACAACCACCCTTGCACAACGGTCCTTTCCCTATAGAGCACCATCCTGGTACAATGATCTCCCCCAGGCCATCACCTCTATCTCCAGACTAGGCCCCTTCAAAACAACCCTCAAAAACCACATAATCTCCACCCGCCACTGCCACTGTTCTCACTAAGAACAGGAATCTGCCTATGGGCAGCGAGATACTGGGTTAAAGATACACTTATCCTACTGCTGCTATGTGTTAATGACAATGTTGGAAATCCGACTGCTCGCACCTCCTGCTAGCGCACAGGCCATACCATATTCTGATTATACTGTTCTCAGACGTTCGCAAGCTCCCTTCAGGACTTGTATAGCTACCCAACTGTATAGAACTAGCAGCTTTTTTTACATGCCCTGCTGTTACCTTGTCTCCTGCTCTCACTTTAATATTGCATACTGCCTACTATTTGATATATATTGTTTACCCTGTGGTTATTCTCTTTCCCTACCCCAACTGTAATATTGTATAAATGATTGCTTATTTGTTATGTTTTGTACCCTGACGGGGAGCCTTTGGAAATGAGACCCTGACTCAAAGGTTATAATCTGATATTCTCAATAAATAAATAAAAAGGCAGGAGGGTACAGGGAAATCTTTACCTTGAAATAGCAACCGTTTAAAAGGGAAAGCAAGTAACACCTTATCTAGGGTAAGGTGTAAAAGTAGATTCAGATAGCGGATGTAGCTGGGAAGAATCAAGTAAAGGGAAGGGACAGTAGGAGTAAGTGACATTCAGAATACAGATGGGAGGAACAGATATTAACTGACATGGGAGTGGTGTACTGAAATGACTGTGGAGCTGGGATTCCATTGCTGCCTTCCCTTTGAGAACAGCAGCCTAAATGAGTTCTGTCAGTGATGAAAAATGGTTTCTGGTCTCTGCCCCGAAAGTCTCCCCCAGCATACTACCTGCCCCATTACCCATCCCACTGTAGTCCATACATCTGCATTGACCCTGGAGGGCATCCGGAGTAGGGGAGCTGTAGTCCCCATGGCACCTTGCTTGGAGGCGCACCTCAGGAACTTCACTTCGTCCCTGAGGGCCACTGGGGGATGGCTGGAGGAGGAGTGATTGAGTGTTCCAAGGCCTGCTCTCCTTCCTCGGGGAGGGGAACACTGCTCCCATTGCAAGGCTGCCACCTTGTGGAGACCAGGTGGAAGCACACATGGGAAGCACAAGAATGGGGAGGGGTAGCCGCTGGATGTCTGGTATGCATGCACATGTCATTGTGCTCCTGCACCCCTGTGGCAAACACTGGAGTTGGAGGGGGAATAAAAGGTCTGCCCCTATGCTGGCACCCCCTGCAAACTCATGTACGACTGACACAGCAGGCCATGCACCACTGCTTAGTCTTGTATAACTGTTGGCTAACCAGTAAGTCCAAGAGCAGGTCAGTGACTGGCTGGGAGGGTGCCGACAGATAGAAACGGGGAGGAAGAAGAAGCTATAGTATATTGGGCAAAAAAAGAAAGGAAAATATAAGAAACTGCTGTAGTTCTCCAGGGAAGTGGGAGAAACAGTCAGGGCAAAGAGGGCTGCATTCAAGAGATACAAGAGAGATCACTCTGATGATAATAAAGAAGCATCCTTTTCGAAAATGAATGCACCAAGCAGAGTCTTAAAGGGGACAAGACATCTGTGCTCTGTGGTAGCAGTTAATAATGTTCCTATTTACAAAAATGAAATTTATCCCTTCAAATAAAGCCATATTTAACTGTACCTAAATAAACACTAATGTAAACAACTGTGTTTTTCTGCTGTTTTCTTTCTGTGGACAACATTCTGCACAGTTCTTTTCATGGAACCAGTCATCTGGAGTTTTTACTATGTCATAGTTAGTGCACAGAATGCTAATCATGAGTTTTTTTTTTTTCTCTTTTTATTTCCATAGAGGCTTTTTGGCCCCCCAGCCACTGTCTTACACCTGTTTCAGATGTTAACCCCAACCCCTGCCGCTACTCTCCCGGCTGTCAGGCTAGCAGTGATCCACATAGGGCAGAGTCTGTAGGTGGTGGCACTGTCATTCATGGTGGCAGGTGCACATTTGTATGTTTTCTCCCTGCCCCCCTCTTAACCCCACCCACGCATCAGGCCACGTCCCGACAGACCTTGCACACACACAGCCTGCCCCTATGGGGGAGCATGCTGTCCTGACCACCGTTGGGCTCACTGGTGCGGTGGAACCTGGACACCCATTCCTCCCAGCAGGGATCACTGCCACGCAGCAGTGGCCCCAGGTCACCAGGCCATCTTCCAAGTCCGTGCGCAAACTTGGGTCATCGGCATGGCAGCACGTAGCTCTACCCGTTGAGCCATCAGGTGGCCTTAATCATGAGCTTTTCACCTATGAGAATCATGCTTAAAGTTCTGTGCATAAACTGTGACATAGAACTCCAGATCAGTGACTGTATGAAGAGGACTGTAACAGAATGCCGCCCATCAAATGAAACACTGCAAAATACTGGTCCCCATATCACTTTTTAATCAGGTACGGTTACATATGGTATGGATTTCATTTCTGTAAATGGGAGCATTATGAACAGCTGACAATTAGAAATAATTTCCTGTCCTCTTTAAAGGTGATAGGGAACACATTTTTTCACCTCTAAATGCCCTCCTTGTTTTTCCTCTTATTGTCAGTCCAATATTCTGATATATGATGACCTTTATTTGTTAAATTATTAATCCAATTAGTTTGCCTTTGTAACTATTCTGAATTCATCGCCCATCAGAAGCTGCTGTTATCTTTTCATACCGCCTAAACATTCTGTGACACCAGTAACACCATTCCAGGCCACTCAGATGAATAGTGTGGAATAGTGTACGTGATGTCATGAAATGCCTAATAAATGTCAAAAGAAAGAACAGTAGCTGCTGAGGAGAGTGGAACTTTATGAAGATCTGAGGTCACCACAAATCTACATTATTTATCCATCAAAAATTGTTCAAAGCATATCAGAATACATAAATGGCATGGAAAAGACAATGGGAACGCAGATAACTGTGTCAGAATCATTCCTTGTCACCTTTAAAGATGGCACGTGAAGAGATGGAACTGAAGTTGCTGAGGGTGTAAAAGAAAATGACAAGGCCTTATTTAGGAAGGAAAAGAGGAAAAGAGTTTGTAAGCCATCATTCAGGGAAGAGATTCAAGGTTTGAAAACTCATCATACGTCATACCTCAGGAGTCATATGTTTAGTGGTGTGTACCTGTGGAGAATTGTATGTGGGAAAGACCACTAGATTTTTTTAAACACAGGTAGGAGAGCACATCAGAGTTATTGAGAGAGGTGATCCAACATATGCTACAGCATCACATATTTTAGAAATAACAGATGAAATGAACATCAGTTTAAATTCCATGCAATTGATAAGGTTAATCCTAAACCTAGGAGTGGAAATATTTAACAACTTGGTATTAAAACCAGAAACTTTCTGGATAATTAGTCTGAAGGCAACTTTAAAACCTGGGCTAAATACAAAATTTAATATTATACCCTTTCTGAAAGTCAGATAAACTATTGTCCATAATGTGAATCAGATCTTGGTCTCAGAAAGGGGTATTTTACTCCATTCATCTGTCAACATCGATGGCAGTTGATGGAAATTAGTCTTTTTATGGTTCCAATATGTTATGTATTATTGACGATCGTCAATTTTTCTACATGATGTACATTTTGTATTGTCAATTTTATTACTGTTGTACATTGTATGTCTGTAATACTCGTTCACATTCTGGTCTTTTTTCGTCTATTACACTGTCATCTATTTCTCTGTTTTCCTTTCTTTCTCCTTCCTCTGTATCCCTTTTTCTTCATACTGATTTTCCTATGTCTCTGCCTTTTCTGTTTTCCATTCGTTTTCAGTTCATGTGACTTTGATTACTATGGTTTACATTGTCCAGTAGATTTAAAGTTAATTAGTTCATTATAGTGGTGGCATTTTAGAAGGTCTATTTAATGTGAATTTGTGATTGTGTGCCTTAGCCTTTGATAAAGGACCAATAGGTCCGAAACACATCAGGTGGGCATTACTGTACCTGTATGTCTGCATTTTTTGTAAAGTCGAATTGTCAATTTTAATAAAATGACAATGAAGCAACATATACTGGAGCCAAGTGTCCTATAATTTTGAGGTGGTGAGTGTCTGACTGTTTTTTGCCTCATTTAGATAAATCAGAGAAAAAAACAAAACTAAGGAGGGTATTAAGGGGCTTAATTTGGGAAATATTTGTGTAAAGGAGGATGGGAAGAAGGCTGACGTCCTCAAGGAGCACTTTTGCCCAGTATTCACGATAGATGTGGGGGGGGGTCTTACTCCCAGACTAGAGGTCAGGCTAATGGAAGGGGCAGAAATAAATGATATTGCGACTGCTGGAGCTGGTGCTAGAGAATAGGGCACTTAAGGGACGAAGGGTGGATAGTTCTCTGGGACCAGGTAGGTTGCACCTCGGTGTGCTGAAAGAATTGGGGCAGGAACTAGCTGAGCCTCTGATGGTCTCATTCAGCCACTCACTAGAAAGTGTGGTAGTCCCAGAGGATTGGGTGGGTCGGGCAGATGAGGCTCCCCTGCATAAAACTGGGAGCAGGGAGGACCTGGTAAAATATAAGCTGAACAGTTCATCCTCTGTAGAAGGTAAGCTCCTGGGAACTATAATCAAAGGGGGAGCAGGTGACATTTCTGTAAACAAAGGACTACAAGACAGGGGGCAGTGTGGCTTTGTGAAGGGAAGGGCATGCCTGTCTAACATGGTTGAGTTTTCCGACTACGTAACTGTGGCAGTGGACAAGAGCCAGGCAATTTATGTGTGTTGTTTCTAGATTTCACAAAAGTCTTTGACTCAATACCCCATAGAAGGTTTATCAAGAAACTGGGGATGTGGGAGTTGGGGAAAAGCTAGCAAACTGGGTAGAAAATTGGCTGGGGGGAAGGACCCAAAGGGTAGTCGTAAAAGAGGAACATTCCAGTGTCAAGGAGGTCACAAGTGTGGTACCACAAGAGTTGGTACTGGGACCAGTACTATTTAATGTGTTCATCTGTGACATAGGAGAAGAAATCATGGGAAAAAAATTGCCTTTCTCCAGATGATGCTAACCTGTGGCAGGGAAGACTCTAAGTAGGAGGTCAGAGGCATAATGAGGGACCAAGAAAAGTTGAAGTGGTGGTTCACGGTCTGGCAACAGAAGTTTAATGCCAAGAAAAGTAACGTTATGTTCATTGGCTAGGGAATTCTGAAGATGGGTTATTGGTTGGGGGTTAAAAACAAATAAACGGTCAGATCACTGTAGAAAGGAACTTGGAAGTTACCATTAGTGACAGCTTCAAGTCAGTGGCCAGTAAACCAAGGCATTTTAACAAACAGGATGCTGTGATGTGTAGGGAGGGGGTTCTTCAGTAGAGGAAAAGAGGTGCTGTTGTCCCACTCCGCGTCACTGTTGAAGTCAGGCCTGAAGTACTGTGTGCAGTTCTGGAGCACACATCTAAAAAAAGGAGAGGAACTATATAGAATTTTTTTAAATGTGTGCTGCAGAGATAATACAGGTCAGCGGGATAAATCATATGAGGACCATCTGGTCAGTCTGAGCATGCAGTCACTGGAGTCCAAAAGTGACAGAGGGAGCATGATAGAAACCTTTAAATATCTGAAGGGGATATGCAGGGTAGAGGGTCACAACCTGTTTAAGCATAGTAACTAAGCAACAACTGGGGAACACAAGTATAAATTGATGAGGGAGGCGATTCTGAAAGGACATGAGAATGTGTTTCTTCTTAAAAAGAGGGATTGATAGATGGAATGGTTTGCCATGGGACGTGGTAAATGCCAAGACAATGACAGATTTTAAGAGAGCTGGGGCAGCTATAAGTTGTTGGGGGAAACTGAGGCAAAGAAGGTGGAGAGTGTGGACATTGAGGCTGATCTGTTAGTGGATATATGGCCTTAAATTTAGCTAGGTATGACTTTGGCAGGAACATTGCCAGCCATGATGGAATATAAAGCTTTTTCTTCCAACACTCTTCACCTCAGTGGTGGGGAAATTAGTGGAAACACCGTTAAAGGAGAGATTGGTAGAGTATCTTGAATCCACTGAGCTGCAACACCAAAGGCAGTGTGGATTCGTTGGGGGGTCATGCCAGACTAATCTGATTGAGTTCTCTGACTGGTTGACCAGGGAAATAGATTGGGGAAGGCAGCTGGTATGGTCTATCCGGACATTTGCAAGGCCTTCAATGCTGTGCCACACAGGAGACTGATAAATAAATTGAGCAGCCTAGGGGTGGGATTCAAAGTGGTGAACTGGTTTAGAAACTGGTTAACAGATAGCCAACAGAGGATGGTGGTTAACGCCACTCACTGTAATAATGGGAGAGTGACCAGCGGGGCGCAGCAGGGCTCAGTACTGGGATTGGTCTTCTCTAATGTCTTCATAAGTGACATTACAGATGAACTAGAAGGGAAGGTATGCCTTTTTGCAGATGATACCAAAATCTGTTATAGGGTGGACAGTTAGGAAGGGGTGGAAATAATGCATAGGGATCTTGAGAAATTCTAGAAGTGGTCAAGAGCATGGCAGTCAAGGTTCAATGCCAAAACATGCAAAATCATGCGCCTAGGGCATAGGAACCCAAGAACTACGTATAAGTTGTGGGGTTACTGTCAGTCACTAAATATGAACGGTACCTTGGGGTTATCATATCTAATGGATGTAATGGCCTCAAAGTGGCAGGGCAGTGTGACAAAGCAGTGGGTAGGGCCATTGGGATGCTTGGATGTATAGGGAGAGGTATCTCCAGCAGAAAGAGGAAGGTGGAGGTGCCACTATATCGCTTGCTGGTGAGACCCCACCTAGAGTATTGTGTCTAGTTCTGGAAACCACACATCAGAAAGGACATAGACAGGTAGGAGGCAGTCCAGAGGAGGGCAATTAAAATAGTGCAGGGGCTGCACCATCAGCCCTGTGAGTAGAGACTGAAGGATCTCAACATGTACACCCTGGAAGATGAGCAAGTGAGAGGGGAATACAATAGAGACCTACAAGTACCTCACGGGATGAACAAGGTGCAGGAGGGAGGGGTCTCTTTCAAATGAGGAAGAGCACCGGAACCAAAAGGTATGTGAAGAAGCTGGGGTGGGGGAGTTTAGGAGGGTTGTGAGGAAGTACTACTTCACTGAAAGAGTGGTGGATGCCTGGAATAGACTGCCAGCGGAAGTGGTGGAATCAAAAACAGGGCTTCAAGCATGCATGGGATAGAGATACTGTAGTGGAACATTAGGAAATGGGCACGGAGGAGGGAGGGTTGCTGGAGACAAGTCAGGATCTACAGAGACAGACTAGGCAGAAATCATCTGGGCAGACTGCGTAGGCCAAGCAGTTCTTTTCTCCCAACTAGTTCTCTATTTCTAGTTTTCTGTCTTTCTATTTGTGCTTGCCATATGATAATAGAACTAAATGACTGCTGCTGCCGAGACCCTCTTGTAAATGAGGTTTGTAATATCTAGAGGTTTATCTAAATGCACAAAATTCAAATAAATAAAAAAAAATTCAGACCCTGGTTCAGTCCTACAAGAGCCATTTACACACTGTTTGACCTTGAGCAAGTCACTTAACCTCCCAAGTGTTGTAGTCCACCCATCTGTAAGACTGGGATAGAAGGAGGGTACCACTACAAAAAGAGATGTTGCCTCTTATTGGGGCTGTCATGGGTCAATAAACTGTTCAAAAAAACTCTAGAGGGGGGAAAAAAAGCTTTTATACATTTTGAGGAGTCCATTATGTTGAAGCAGTTTCTATGTGGTAGCTAAATAGAATGCTAAGGAACCAGGGTTCCATGGTGACGTCATAGCTGTGCATATGTGTGTGTGTGTGTGTGTGCACGTGCACGCGAATGTCTGTGTGTGTGTGTGTGTGTGTGTTGGTGTCCCTATTAGGAAGGCATCTTCCTCCTTCCCTCAACTCCAAGTCCCGTGAGTTTCTCTAACAGTCACTGCTAATGCAAGCTGCCTAACCATGCCCCCTCGCACCCCATCATTTACTCTAGCACGTCTTCTCTGCTCAGCCTTCCCTCAGCCCCCATTTCTTCCTATACCTTATCGCTCTTCTTCCCCCATCCTTCACCTCCACCGCAGCACCTACCTCTCTCTCGTACCTCCTTTCTTCACCCCACTGCCAGCTATCCCCGTCCCTCTGAACTACTGACAAGGCACTTTATGGCTGCTTATTCCACCCCCCCCCCACTCATGAAGTGTTTTTCTTGTTATTTTAACTTGTACCTATGTTTTGAGTTATTCTGTAAGTTCTGAATCCAAGCTGTATTGTTCATTGTAATGTACCTTTGCTTTCTTCTTTTGTACTTTGTTTTGCAACCTATGACATGGAACCTTTGTAAAAGAGCTCGCGCTCAAAGGTCTTTTCCGAATCACTAAATAAATAAAAAAAATGTATAACTTAGTAATACATGACTAATCCAGTCATGGAACAGAAATGAAACCAGTGATATAAGTTCTATGTGATGAGTACGTTCAAGCAGATGGCACAAGCTGGCTCTGTTAAAACATCCAGTGTCAATTCATTGCATGGTGCTAAAAGTAACGTTTTGTTGAAAATGAACTAATTAATGGCACCTATAGTTTTAAGCCTGCAAAGGTACAATAGTCCTAGTTAGAGGAGGTGGAAATAGCAAACAAAACAGTAGTTCATGATATAATAATGTGGTATTGTTAAGGTGCAGAGGTCGTACAAGGTCAGGGAAACCAGATTAGATGGTGCACGCTAGTGTGTGATGCAGTTTCCAGACTAATGTTATTAAATGTCCATGGGTATTTGGTGAAATGTGCTGCAGTACAATTACCAAAGGTTTTTTACAGCATAGTAGCTCCATTCAAAATAAATTGACTGCTTACCAGTTTCTTAATACCAAAAGGTGATTTAAATCACCAAATACCCATGGACATTTAAGAACATTAGTCTGAGAACTGCATCACACGCTGGAGTGCACCATCTAATCTGGCTTCCGTGTTTCTGGTCTGGGGTGGCTCCCCGTGTTTTGTGTGTACCCTCCATACCACTGGCTCACAGAGATCCTTGCTGGTTCTGGTCGTACAAGGTCATGAGGGCAGTGGGCTTAGTAGATAAAGACTGAGGCCAGAAGCCAATGTCTTTGTCTCTATCCAATGCCCTTATGATCTTGTACAGCCTTTGCACCCTAACATTATTATTATTATTATTTATTTATTTATTTATTTATTTATTTTGCTTTTGGTAACCGGGTGAGTGCACTAGGCAAAACAATGCCTATTTTCAGGCATGACCCGGGAGAAGACAGTTTACAGACAAAACAATACACATGTGTCGCAGCACATGGAAAATCATACAGTCAGAGTGAAGAAACAACAGCGTTTGGATATTTGATATGGGTACTTTGACAAAAGAATAATATACATGTGACACAGCACATGAGAGCAGTACAGTCAGAGTGAGAAACAACAATGTTTGGATGTTTGATACACGCATTTTGATAAAAGAATAATGCAAGTAAGAGTACTGTGAGAACAAATAATAGTTTGGAGTGTGGTAACACAGTAGATACATTAAAAGGAGATAGAGCAGTACAGATTCAATAAGTGCCAAACTATAAGGTTAAGTGGCTAGGGGAGAGAGGGAAAAGAAGGTGGGAAGAGAGGAGAGGGAGGGGTAAGAGAGTGGAGAGGCGAGGAAGGGGAAGAGGTAAGCAGGTAGGTGAAATAAACTGAAGATGAAGAAGGGGGTGTAGGTTCAAGGTGGGTTAAAGCAGTGCAGGGTTTAGAGTGTGTAGGTGTTCACGGTGTAGTTTTTAAAGGTAGCATGGGTGGATGCTTGACTTGATACAGGAAGGTATAGAGTTCAGTATTTAGAGCTGCATAAGAGAAAGCGCCAGGTGCCCATGTTAGTTCTGCATCTTGGTATAAGCAGTGGGGCTTTATCATTTGATCGAAGTTCATAGGTGAGAGGTTGTGGCTCCAGTGCCGAGGAGAGGGATAGGGGGAGGCCAGTTCTAGTAACACTGTCTATTAGTGACCCAAAGATCTGGAGACGATAGGCAGAGGGGCTAAGCCATTTTAGGTCCTGATAGAGTTGGCAGTGGTGCTTGAAACGCGGTGATGCAGAGGCATAGCGGCAGATATTATTGTAAGTGGTGTCCCATTTGTGGGAGGAGGATTTAGCTCACGGATAGATAGATTTCAGAGCCATATGCCAGGGGCTGGCAGAAGGAATCCTTGAGCCACTGCTAGCCTGGCTGGGGAGTAAGGGTATAGCTAGTGCGAGCAGGCTTTCCCTAACTTGGTGCTTACTCGGATTTACAGATGGTGGAGATGTGTTGGTCAAGGTCAAGAGAATCATCAAGGGTAACACCAAGGTATTTGAAAGATTTGGCAGAGGGTAGTGGGAGCTGTCGAGCATGAGATAATAAGGGGAGTGGATTAGATCTGAGCCTTGCCGTGAGCCAAATAACACTGGAGTAGGATTTACTAGAGTTGAGGACCAGTTTGCTATTAGTGAGCCAGGTTTGAATATTCACATAGTCCATGGCAAGGGTATGATTTAGGATATCGGAAGTTTTTGCACTGTGGTAGATAACCAAGTCATCAGCGCAGAGCAAAGATGAGCAGTTAGGAGCAGAGAGAGGGATGTCATTGATGAACATCATGAAAAGTAGAGGGCCAAGTATGGAGCCTTGAGGTACTCCAACGTGGATTGGAGCAAGATCCGAGATGGCTGAGTTGAAGACCACCGCCTGTTGTCTATCAGTCAGATAGCTATTGAACCATGTGACGGTGTCTGATGAGAAACCAAAAGACCGTAATTGTGAGAAGAAGCGTGTGTTGACCAGGTCGAAAGCTTTAGTTAGGTCAATGAAAACTGCACCTGTCAATAGGCCTGAGTCCATAGAAGAATAGATGTCACTCGTTAGTTTTAGTAGGGCGGTGGTGGTACTGTGACCTTTGCGAAATCCGTGTTGGGCACTTGACAGGAGGTTGTATTTTTGAAGGTACTCTATAGATTGGGTGGAAACTAGTTTTTCAAGGATTTTGCTTAGTACAGAGAGTATAGCGATGGGATGGTAGTTTTTGATTTCCTTGTGGTCTCCTTTTTTGGGAATGGGAGTGACTTTAGCAATTTTCTATATGTCTGGGACTGAACCAAAGCGTAGGGACATATTGAAGATTTTGGTTTGAGGGGAGACAATGAAAGGGGCAGCAACCTTCAAGAGCCTAGGTTCAAGACCATCCGATCCTGTGCTGGTATTGTCAGGAATGGAGAGTAGTAGCTGTAAAACTTCTCTTTTTTGAATGCTTTGAAACCTAAAGGGGGGATTCGGAGGTGGATGATAGGTGTCACATTGTGGCGGAGTACAGTGACCAGTAGGGAAGGAGGTCAGGTAGTTGGTTAGGTCTGAGAAATGCTGATTAAAAGAATTAGCAATGGTTAATGGGTTATTGCAATGTATGCCATTAACCAGCATGTCGTTTGTATGGGCCTTGTGATTGGAGCCCAGAAAGGTTTTTATGGTTGACCAGAATTTCTTGAGTCCCCGGAGGCTTTTGTTAAAAGGTCCTTGTAGAAGGAGCTTTTGGAAAGACGGATGTTTCTTTTACAGGCGTTTCTTAGAGAGCGGTAGTAGCAGTAATCAGACTGCATCCCCGTAGATTTAAAGCAATGCCAGGCCTTGTCTCTGGCCCTTATCTGGGTTAGCAGATCTTTTGTTAGCCATTTGGTCTGGGTACCTCGGAAACGCCTAGTAATCCGAGGGGCGTGGGTGTCTTGGAGCTGACTGAATATGTCAAGGAAACTATCAAGGGCAGTTTGGACATTGGATGCAATATGAACAGGGGTCCAGTCAATTGTTGAAAGGTCATGAGTGAAATGAATGGGATTGAAACTAGCGAGATTGTGGAAAGTGATAAGTTTGGGGGGGTGGGGATGGTCTATTATTCGAGCGCCAGATGCAGTAGATCGGGGAGTGATCACTGATTACATCAGGAAGGGTACCAGAGCAACTGATGCTATCAGGGCGGTTTGTAAGAATCCAATCAATGAGTGTACTGGACCTGGGGGGGGGCATTACCCTGGTAGGGTCAGAGATCAACTGGTGAAAGTTGTGGCCTTGTACTAAGGTGTGGGAGGCTTGATTAGATTTACCGGACCAGTTGAGGTTCATGTCACCTAGTATTAGGACCTCATTTCGGCCGATGGTGCTGTCAACTAGTAGAAGGAGGTCTTCAAGTCCTTTTATCCCTCCTGCAGGGGGGTTGTAGGCACAGACTATTTGTAATTTCTTTGAGCCTAGTAGGAGTGTAGCGTGGAGTGCTTTACAGGGAGATAAGGAAGGTAGTGAGTTTTGGATTAGCTGCAGGTGTTGTTTGTAGTAGATGGCAACTCCTCCCCCACGCTTAGGGATAGACCTGTCTTGCCTCATAAGATTGTAGTTGGGCAGAGCACTTAGCGGGTTGGCAGTGGAGGGTTTTAACTAGGTCTCTGACAGGCAGAGGATGTCTGGGTGGTTCTGTGCAACCCATGCTTTGAGTTCGGTTAGGTTGTGAAGGAGACTCCTGATATTAATGTGTGCAATACGTAGTCCCTTTGAGTTTAGCCAAGATTCACTATTTGGAGTCACGGTTGTGGTGACGGGTCCAGGGTTAGGCTCTATGTCTCCTGCCAACAGTAACGCTAGAAGGAGAAAGTACCACAGTTTACGATGGGCGAAAGGGGTAAGCATGGGAATTGTGATCACCGAGGATTTATGCAGAGAGTAGGCTATATGGTATATAAGTTTTTGAGGTATAATGAGTGGGAAAGGGTTCCAGGGATATTGCAATGATGTTTGCACCAGGGGGCGCCTAGGGTTTGGAGTTAGTGTACAACCGAAAGGATTATTTTGGCAGTTGGTTAGGATTTGGACTAGTAAGAGGTTGAGGAGAAAGGACAAAAGAAGAAGTGTTGCACAGGTTTTAATAGCCATATTGTGCATAAAGTTGTCCGTAGAGCTGATTTATAAGCAAAGAAAACCAGTGCCTCAGGGAAGAGAAGAAAGGTTTGGTGAGCTGATTTATAAGCGAAGAAACAGTGCCTCAGGGAAGAGAAGAAAGGTTTAGTGAAACTATCACGTTGGTTTGGGTGTTTAATTAAGGTTTGGAGGAGGAGAAACATGTAACACCTCTAGTTGCAGTCAAATATAACCTGCAAATGGTAATTTGGGGAGATAGTATTTTTCAGCCACCTCAGGGGCGTGGAAGGCGTGTGTAGGGGAGTGGCTTAGGGCTATAAAGCTAAAGCCGGCCAAGGGTGGGTGTGGTGGGGGGCGGGTGGGGAGCAGTCGCGAAACAACTGCGGGGTTAGCGCTGCATGCTTTCGGAGCAGTGGCCCGGCTGCAGATGCTAGAAGCGGAGAGAAAGAGCACCAGACGGGTCTCCCTTTTGCACTGAAAGCAGCGCTTGGCTTCTCAATGTCTCGCGCTCTACAGAGAGGCGTTGGGGGCTGAGCGTTGCAAGAACCAAGCAGCTTTTGCAGCCAAGTGTAAGCCTGGGACTCCCGCTGTATCAGGGGCAACTCTTGCTTTGGGACTGTAGTCTCAACCTCAGCTCACAAATACAGCAGAGCGAGGGAGACGGTTTCGGTTACTGGGCACGTTGTTGAAATTCTGATCAGGTTACGAACGTTAGGAAGCAGCCTACCGAAACAGGATGCTATTAACTGAGCAGCCGGTGGGAGGATTTTTAAGGGGAGGTTTTGGCGCCACTTTCAAAATAATCCAGCCCTGCAGATTTGGCTGAGAACAGGTCCTCCGTAAAACAGCTGTTTAGAAGCAAAAACATACAGAGAATTGCTCCTGTATCAAGGTTCAGGAAATTTGCAAAAACAGCTCCGTATCACTATTAGCGAGGTAGTAAAAAGGCGCCAAGTTCAAGAAAAGCAGAACAAAGGAACACAGTCTGAGCGATGTTTCGATCGTTGCAGTTATAGTAAGGGTTTTACCTTTCGGGCGGGGCGGCTCAGGGTTGTCGGTGGGGGCGCTCCGGGGCAGAGGTGCACCCTCCTGTAGCCACAGCTAAGGAGAAAGAGAGAGGGTAAGTGAACTGTAGATATAGGGAGGCTGAATTTAGCAGGAGACAGTAGATTGGAGGAGCTTTAGGAGGGGAGGAGAGGGACAGAGATGTAGGCAGAGGTGTTAGAATGGAAACCGGAATTAACAACTGTGGTTAAATGACTGTACAATTCTACTGGAGCACAGGACAGGAGTGCAGTTATAGTCACAGCTAGTTTTAAGTTGGCAGCAAACGAACAACAATTGAAACAAAAAAAAAATGAGCTTTTAACAGTGAAACAGGCAGCCTTAAAAAAGCTTATTACAGGATTTGCTATTACTCTATTGCAATTCAATTCAATTGGTAAAAAATCATCTAGTTAATGTTGATCCTCCGAGGGGTAAGTGCTCTGTGCTTTCAGAGCAGTGGCCCGGCTGCAGACGCTAGAAGGGGAGAGAAAGAGCACCAGATGGGTCTCCCTTTCAGCTGAAAGCAGCGCTTGGCTTCTCAATGTCTCGCGCTCTACAGAGAGGCGTTGGGGGCTGAGCGTTGCAAGAACCAAGCAGCTTTTGCAGCCAAGTGTAAGCCTGGGACTCCCACTGTATCAGGGGCAACTCTTGCTTTGGGACTGTAGTCTCAACCTCAGCTCACAAATACAGCAGAGCGAGGGAGACGGTTTCGGTTACTGGGCACGTTGTTGAAATTCTGATCAGGTTACGAACGTTAGGAAGCAGCCTACCGAAACAGGATGCTATTAACTGAGCAGCCGGTGGGAGGATTTTTAAGGGGAGGTTTTGGCGCCACTTTCAAAATAATCCAGCCCTGCAGATTTGGCTGAGAACAGGTCCTCCGTAAAACAGCTGTTTAGAAGCAAAAAACATACAGAGAATTGGTCCTGGTATCAAGGTTCAGGAAATTTGCAAAAACAGCTCCGTATCACTATTAGCGAGGTAGTAAAAGGCGCCAAGTTCAAGAAAAGCAGAACAAAGGAACACAGTCTGAGCGATGTTTCAATCGTTGCAGTTGTAGTAAGGGTTTTAACCTTTCGGGCCGGGCGGCTCAGGGTCGTCGATGGGGGCGCTCCAGGGCAGAGGTGCGCCCTCCTGTAGCCACAGCTTTCGGGTGGGGTGGCTCAGGGTCATCGGTGGGGTGCTCGGGCAGAGGTCGCCCTCCTGTAGCCACAGCTTGGAGGCGGCTCAGGGTCGCCGGTGGGGCGCTCGGGGCAGAGGTGCGCCCTCCTGTAGCCACCAGCTTTGGGGCGGGCGCTCAGGGTCATCGGTGGGGGCGCTCGGGCAGAGGTCCGCCCTCCTGTAGCCACAGCTTCGGGCGGGGCGGCTCAGGGTCGTCGGTGGGGGCGCTCCGGGGCAGAGGTGCGCCCTCCTGCAGCCACAGCTTTCGGGCGGGGCAGCTCAGGGTCGTCGGTGGGGGCGCTCCGGGGCAGAGGTGCGCCCTCCTGTAGCCACAGCTTTCGGGCGGGGCGGCTCAAGGTGGGGGCGCTCCAGGGCAGAGGTGCACCCTCCTGTAGCCACAGCTTGGGTGGGGCGGCTCAGGGTCGTCGGTGGGGCGCCGGGCAGAGGTGCAGCCCTCCTGTAGCCACAGCTTTGGGCGGGCGCTCAGGGTCATCGGTGGGGGCGTGAGGAGGTAGAGATGCGCCTCCTGTAACCACAGCCAGGCGGGCGGCTCAGGGTCGTCGGTGGGGCGCCCGGGCAGAGGTGCGCCCTCCTAGCCACAGCTTTGGGCAGGGCAGCTCAGGGTCGCCGGTGGGGGCGCTCCGGGGCAGAGTGCGCCCTCCTGTAGCCACAGCTTGGGTGGGGCGGCTCAGGGTCAAATGGTGGGCGCTCCGGGGCAGAAGTGCGCCCTCCTGTACCCACAGCTTTCAGGCGGGCTCAAGGTCGTCGGTGGGGGTGCTCCGGGGCAGAGGTGCACCCTCCTGTAGCCACAGCTTTCGGGCGGGGCGGCTCAGGGTCGTTGGTGGGGGCGCTCCGGGGCAGAGGTGCACCCTCCTGTAGCCACAGCTTTCGGGCAGGGCAGCTCAGGGTCGTCGGTTGGGGGCGCTCCGGGGCAGAGGTGCGCCCTCCTGTAGCCATACAGCGAGGTGCCCTAAGATTTTTGTATGTAATGAAATGAAAATGAGTTACCTCAGCTGGGACAAAGTATTGTGACTTATTTTCTGTGACGAGCCAATCTGGAAAGTAAAACAATGCCACAAAAAGTCTTACTATTTTTTTTTTTTACTAGTATTTTCATACCCTTTGTCTGGTGAGGCAGATATACTGCCATCTGGCAAACTCGCCAATCACGTACTACAGATAGGGGGAGATTTATCCCTTCATTTCCCCTTTGCTGCTATGTTTTCTAGTCCCATTGGGTCACTGGTATTAGGCCATGGTCCCAACTCCACAACATCCACCCCATCTGATGTCTCATCTCCTGCACTGCCACCCGAAAACATACAGGTGGCAGTAGGACAATGAGGCAAAGCAGCCATCCCTAGAAGAGGAGACCATATATTGAGATGCCCATTCCTTATCCCCTCAGCTTGCCCCCAGCGATCCGGGTCTGTTCCCAAACCCAGGTCACTGGCATCATGAGCAGCAGCCCTAATGCAGTACTGACAGGTCGACTTAGTATGTGGGCCAGATTTTTAAATGCTTGTGAATGCCGCAAGTCCCGGGTGCACCGTATGTACGGCACACGATGCTTGTGGCATTAACCCAGCCAGCCATCGGGATTTTTTGTCCCGTGTGCCGACTGCCACAAGCTAGACCAGCTTTTTTCTGGTCTAACTTGCGTCAGCCCAGGGTACCCTTTCCATGGGGCTTGCGCCAAATATTTGACACAAGCTGCCGTAACTTGGGTAAAGTGTTGTAACTGCACCTGATGTACTGAAATTTGGAGCAGTTGTGGTAAAGGGGTTCGAGGCACTGCCAGAACCTAAGTGTCGTGGTGTAGGGCTTGGTGCAAGCCCTAAGCCACGCTTTGAAAATCCCGCCCCCTGTGTTTAAAATGAAAAACATGTTATCAGTATTGAATTACTTTCACAGAAGAATGTATTGTACTTACCCTTTTATAGGTTTACTGCTCATTTTTCATGCTTATTTGTCTCTATTATTTTTAGTTTCTCTGACACAGAAAGGTTAACAAAGTGTGACAAGGTTGCCATTTTTTCCTGAGACTGAGCTTGTAAGAGAATGTTTGTGAGGTCAACATTAGGTCATTTAGTAATTTGCATACTTAGTGAGCCTTTGCACCTTATTTACATATTCAGTGCCTTTTCTCCTCATTTACATATCTAATGTGCCTTTGTACCCAAATAGTGGCACAGTACATAAGCAGTGTGACTGGCTGAGTGGGTCTTACCTCGTCATGTGACATAATCCACTCAACAGCTGAAACAAACAAGAACTACCCTGCCATTTGATTTCATTCAAAAGGGCAAACTGAATGTGTTTTTAATGTTTTTAACGCTCCAGTTCCCTTGCCAGGCCCATGTTGATGATAAACGAAGATAGGGTGGGAGTAGTGTTAATCATCCTACATAAGCACTCCCTTGACAGAGCCACATTGTGGGTACAGCTTTCATAGCTGAAAAGATACCTCGGGGCAGGAGATTTTTAAAAACTGCTAGGGATCTTTATTGCAGGTCCAGGTTAATTACAAAACTAATAAAAAGCATTCAGATCCCATATCACTTTTGGAAACAGCTCGACAAGTTACTCCAGGCATTTGTTTGAGCGGGTAAGAGGCCCCAGGTGGACTATAGCAAATTGGCCTTTCCTAGAGGGGGAGAGAGGCCTAAGCCTTCCAGATTTTCGGCTTTATTACATAGCAGCCCAACCTACCCACCTAATCACATGGGCTAAACAAAGGGTGGAGTCCAAATGGTATCTCAAGGAGAGTGCTGATTCTGGTTCTTTTCCCCTACTGTGTATGCGCTTCTTAGCTCAAAAATTACCCTCCTGCTAACAAGACAGATCTCTAATAAATGGGTCTTACATTTCCTCACCATTTTGCATAAAAATAGAACTTTGTCACAAACCCTGAACGAAATCGTCCCTCTTACCTTGATCACAGGGGATCTTAATTTTGAACTGGGAATAGCAGACTGGGGTTTAATCAGTGGAATGCACTGACACTCCCACGCTATGAACAACTTTTAGAGGGAGACCATCGGGTTGCGTTCCAGCATCTTCAATTGAAATACTCCCTGACTAGAGTGGACTTCTACTGTTTTGTTACTTATTGGAGGCTGGTAGACGTTAACCTTTTGCAAGAGACAAAACTTTCTGGTAAGAATTTCTCTGTTGGTCCACGGTCCTCAAGGACAGATCTAGATACATATCCATGATGTATAATCTGCTCTTGGGGGCAAGGGGGGTAACACTCTATGGACTTAGGGACAAATGGCAGGAGGAGGCAGGTGTCCCTATCTCCAGTGGGCAATGGGGGGAGTGTCTGCAGGGTGGAAGGTGTCAGCCTCACAAAACTGGAGGGAATTTCATTGGAAGATTATCAACAGGTTTCGTGTGTGTTCCTGTTGTCACTAAACATTTTGGGACTACAACCACGAATAAATGCTGGCGAAATTGTGGAGAAAGGGATATACATCTTCACATGTTCTGGTCCTACCTCAGATTAGAGAGTTTCTGGACCCATGTCTGACAAGAGCTTAGTAGAATCTGGGGGGTGGACGTGCCGGACACCTTTCATCATTATTTACTGGGCATTAAGATCCCAGGAATTCTGTCATGAACGGGGGGAATGTTTTTCAGTGTATGGTGATGGCAGCCCTTAAGACTCTGACATCTCACTGGTTTGATCCTGACACTCCAGGAGTGATTGAATGGTGAGACAGGGTGTCTCAGATTTTTCATATTGAACAGTTGATGGCCAGACTCCGTCTAGTAGAAGAGAAATTTAGTGAGGCCTGGAGAGCCTGGATGGTATACACAGGTTCAGATGTGCCTGGTGGGGGGTTGTGATTCTTTGGTGCCCTCTTTGACAGGGTGGAGGACACATTTGATAGGAATTTCTAACTGGCCCCTGGGGTGGGCACGGGCAAGGCACACACATACCCACACAAACACACACATGTATTTGTGTTAGGGTGCATGTTCGATTTTGTAATTGTTAATTCCTTTTCTGGTTAATATTGTTCTCTAGTTTCATAAGCTTTCACATGTTTACTATGGTCTGCAATAGGGTAATAGTGTCAGATTAGAACTGGAAATTAACTGTCTGCCTCTAAAACTTGGCTTACGGTTCACTAGGGCGTGCTAATGACCTTGGGCCCTACCCCTGTGCAAAGCAGTATGCCATAATGCCTTGTACGGGATAATTAAATGGCAGCACCAATGCCTGAAGGGACTTTCTATTTTCAGTTTCCATGAAGTTTTAATAGTGATAACGTTAATTTAGAAGAGTGCTAGCTTGCTAACTGGAGTAATGGGCAACTTGGTGCTGTTGATGTAAAAACGTATTATTTAAATGATGGGCACAATTTGTACAGTGTGTAACTGCCTCCTGATTGGGGGGCAGAGGGCAACATGCAGACCTTCTCTATGCTACATTTTGTGATCTGAATGAAGCTGAGTTAAAAAACACTAATAAAAAGTAACTTTAAAAATCATTGACTGGACGAAACACATTGCAGTAGAGACTCTTAGGTATGTCAGAAATGCATATGTGCTAAAAATGTATTGTTTCTGGTCCAGTGGTATCAATAGTAGCACATTGTGTTACCGTGTGAGAGACCCAGATTTATATCATGGAACTGACCCCCTGCTCTGGGCTGGCTAAGTCCGGGATGTGCTGCAGTGGTAGCACATGCTGACTCCAGTGGGAAGGAGCAGGGCCACCCACTGTACCACCACCTCTGACAGCTGTTGGATATCATTGCCTTGACTACATGGTTTCTATACACAGGCAATCAGGCCTCACCTACAGGCCATCGCTGGAGGCGTGCCCTACATCAGTGTGTGTGTGTGTGTGTGTGTGTGTGTGTGTGTTTGTGAGATGGGGGGGAATAGAAAGATGAGGGGAAAAGTGGAGTGGACTGTATGGGCGAAGTGGTTGCTACCCCCATACCCATAATGGGACAGTTCTGCCCACCTCCTTCCCCCTGAACTGAACAGGCTCAGCCTCCATTGCTCCAGTCATCCCAAAAGGAGTAGCTGCCTAGTCCCCTTAGAGCTTGGTGGAGCTTAGTTCCTCTGGGTGTATCCTGCTCTGTGAAGTTCACCTGTCATATGCCGTGCTGGTTGGGACAGTGTGTACAAGCAGAGGTGAAGCCCGAGAAAAGTGAAAGGGAAAAGTAAGCCCATCTAGGCTTACTGTAGGTAAGTAGCTAAGCAGAATGGTTAGCCAGGGTGGGCATTATTTGCAGACCACAGAAAGTGGTCCCAGTCCCTGCCAAGAGAGAAATCTGGGATATATAATAACACATTATTACATGGATAAGTCTTTTATCTCCATAGAAAAGGCCATCATTTATTTAACTGTATACCTTTGCATAAAAGTAGCAATTAAAAATATATGTGTACACTAATCAAACAAATTATACAGCTATGCTAATTCAAAGTACTATATATGTATAATTATCAAAACAATACAAATTATATACCTCCACTAATTAAAAGTATATATCTACAACACATAAAACCTTTTGGTACCCCACTAATTACAACTAACTCTGAAATTAACACATCAATTAGCATGTCTAGCAAACTAATTACACAAATTCCCATGCCAATTACCACACTTAACACAACACATTGAAAAGACTCCCACACCTGCAAAAAATGCCCTATCTAGCCTAAACAAGAAAACAGTACCTTCAGTCTCACAGTAACCAGCAGTTTCCAGTCTCTCACCAAACAGCTATGTCCTTTGTTGCTTCAGCTGTATCTTCATACACCATGCCCTTTATGCTGGTGCTTCAGACTCTAGCCTCCTTCAGCTACTGCCATACCCTCCATGTTGCTACTGTCAGCTGTGACCTCTTCAGCTGCTGCCTTACCCTCCATGCTACTACAGCTGACTCTGACTTCCTTCAGCTACTGCCATACCCTCCATGCTGCTACTGTCAGCTCTGACCTCTTCAGCTGCTGCCTTACTCTCCATGCTACTACAGCTGACTCCAACTTCCTTCAGCTATTGCCATACCCTCCATGCTGCTACCGCCAAGTCTGACTTCCTTCAGCTACCGCCATACCCTTCATGCTGCTACCGCTGACTCTGACTTCCTTCAGCTGCCACCATACCTTTCATGCTGGTACCGTCGACCCACTTCCTTCAGTTGCTGCTATACCTTCCATGCTGCTACTGCCAACTCCGACTTCCTTCAGTTGTTGCCATACCCTCCATGCTGCTACTGCTGACTCCAACTTCCTTCAGCTGCCACATCCCTCCATGCTGCTAGCTGACCCAACTTCCTTCAGCTGCTGCCATACCCTCCATGCTGCTACTGCTGACTCCAACTTCCTTCAGCTGCTGCCATACCCTCCATGCTGCTACTGCTGACTCCAACTTCCTTCAGCTGCTGCCATACCCTCCATGCTGCTACTGCTGACTCCAACTTCCTTCAGCTGCTGCCATACCCTCCATGCTGCTACTGCTGACTCCAACTTCCTTCAGCTGCTGCCATACCCTCCATGCTGCTACTGCTGACTCCAACTTCATTCAGTTGCTGCCATACCCTCCATGCTGCTACTGCTGACTCCAACTTCCTTCAGCTGCTGCCATACCCTCCATGCTGCTACTGCTGACTCCAACTTCCTTCAGCTGCTGCCATACCCTCCATGCTGCTACTGCTGACTCCAACTTCCTTCAGTTGCTGCCATACCCTCCTTGCTGCTACTGCTGACTCCAACTTCCTTCAGCTGCTGCCATACCTCACACTGCTACTGCTGACTCCAACTTCCTTCAGCTGCTGCCATACCCTCCAAGCTGCTACTGCTGACTCCAACTTCCTTCAGCTGCTGCCATACCCTCCATGCTGCTACTGCTGACTCCAACTTCCTTCAGCTGCTGCCATACCCTCCATGCTGCTACTGCTGACTCCAACTTCCTTCAGCTGCTGCCATACCCGCCATGCTGCTACTGCTGACTCCAGCTTCCTTCAGCTGCTGCCATACCCTCCAAGCTGCTACTGCTGACTCCAACTTCCTTCAGTTGCTGCCATACCCTCCATGCTGCTACTGCTGACTCCAACTTCCTTCAGCTGCTGCCATACCCTCCATGCTGCTACTGCTGACTCCAACTTCCTTCAGCTGCTGCCATACCTGCCATGCTGCTACTGCCAACTCTGACTTGCTTCAGGTACTGCCGTACCCTCCAAGCTGCTACTGCTGACTCCAACTTCCTTCAGCTACTGCCGTACCCTCCATGCTGCTACTGCTGACTCCAACTTCCTTCCGCTACTGCCGTACTCTCCATGCTGCTACTGCCAACTCTGACTTGCTTTAGATACTGCCGTACCCTCCATGCTGCTACTGCTGACTCCAACTTCCTTCAGCTGCTGCCATACCCTCCATGCTGCTACTGCTGACTCCAACTTCCTTCAGTTGCTGCCATACCCTCCATGCTGCTACTGCTGACTCCAACTTCCTTCAGTTGCTGCCATACCCTCCATGGTGCTGCCACTGACACCAAGCTCCTGTCCCTCCCTACCAAACAAACCACTCCAATTCCAGTTTGGACAGCACACACATACACACACACAATGCTCCCAACCACAAATTCTGCTCTGCCCCTGACCACAGATGGCACACTGCTGCTACCACACACAGCAGGTTGAACTAAAAGACAGTTAACCACAACCATGCTCCTCTTACATAGGGTGACCCAACACTACAGAAAAATAACTGGGGCAAACTACCGGCCTTAACCAAAAAGACACTTCATTATGAAAACACACTAGGACAAAAAATGAAAAAGGCAAACCAGAAATAATTGCAGATGCACTCTAAATGTACAAAATGACCATCCTAATGCAATTATAAAAACAAAAGATGAATAAGTATGGTATACTACTTGAAAATAAATCCATCTCATGGTCTACAAAGTAATAAAGCCACTTACCATTTGGGCTTGTGACCTTATTGTCTGGCTAGCCCTCATGATATTTTTTTTCTTTGTATATCACACTTACCCATCATTTATTCAGTAGATAGATAGACAGACAGACAGACAGAGCGAGAGAGAGAGAGAGAGAGAGAGAGAGAGAGAGAGAGATAGACGGATAGATAGATTTTGTAAAGAACAGTATCATGCTTGGCCCACTGGTATCGGTAGAGTGTTCTGCATTCTAATATGGGCGACCCATGTTTGCACCAACTTGTATCACCACACTGGGACAGTGGAGTCAGCATTCACCAGCTTGAGGAGGAGGATGAAAGCTTCTGTGGAGAGCAGGAAGTTGTTGGACATCATGGATGGCCATGAAATGGCCCTCCATCCCAAGATGGACATGGCTGGGCACTGACTTAAGTGAAGGGAAAGTAGCGGACTTCAATGTGGAAAAAATCTTCCCAGGTGGTGCATGACATCTTGCTTTCTTCCAGAGGGCATTAGTCCCTACTTCAGTCCTGATTTCCATTGTCACTAAGAACTTGAGAAAGTCTAGGAATATTAGTCCCTGTTTTTTGCCATGAGGTTGGGGGGGGTTTCCAGTGGGATGTGATGGTGCTACTGAACTACAGTCGACACCTGGGACCACAATATCGGAGGACGTGGAAATAGGCTGAAAAAGGACAGAGCAGGTGGCAGCCAGGAAGTTGGGCGAAAACAGTAAACTAGAAAGCAGATTATATGGTGACAAGGTTTCCCTACTAACATGAACTGCTGCTCAAAAGTTCATGGACGTGACACAGAAACACACAAAAAACCCTGAAGAGAAACAGTGAGGACTGGTTCTCTTTGTGACTGTGGAAAAAGCTCTAAGTTTTTCAGTAAGTTTGAACATCCCGTTGCTTACCTTGATACAAAATGGCAGCCTCAGCGGAATTGAGTCACTGCTTACTAAAAGTCCAGTGTCCCTGAGCTCCACCCTAGAGTTGCCTTTCCCAAAGTGTCCAGCCTACTGTGGCAGTATTAGAGAAATAACTTCTACCGTAAATGCCATTCTATCCTTCCTGATGTGTAACAAAACCAATTATTGAGGACTACACAGCAGTTTGCTGTGCGAATCGTGCATAGAGTGAGAACACGTTTTACCCTGAAACTTAAATTGGCTTAAGCGATCTGAAAACTCCCTGTGGCAATTAACTTTTTTTGACATGTTGCAGTCCTTACTGAGCTGTGCATCTCTATAGTATGCTTCTTTTTACTGTACATTCTTAAATCCTGGGAAGGTAGCTTTTTTGGTAAAATGGATAAACTGCTATTCCTGGGATATTGCCCCTGTAAGTATGGGTTTTCATATCGACTGTGTTTAAACTAGATGGCTGCTGTTCAGGTCAAATAGTAACTAGCCGGGCAGCAGTGTGCTCCAGTTTGGAACACTAAGGCCCTGCACACACTGGATTTGTTCAAATGTTTTAAGTTGCTTAAAATGTTTTAACAAGCCCAAACATAGTTCGCGTCCACACTGAACACGGTTTGAAACCGTGTTTAAAAACCATATTTAAACCCTGCAAGGGATGTAGTCTTAAAACCGTTTTTAAACACAGTTTTAAACCTAGCATGGTTTACCTAGTAGTGTGGATGGGAGATCGATCTGTGTTGCTCATAAAACAGCATGGATCCATGCTGGAAACCGTGCTGGCTTAAACCATTACAGGGCTACAGTGTAGATGTGGTGGCAGCAGCACGACCGTTTTTAAACACGGTTATGAAGAAATTCAAGCAAAGTGTGGACTGACTTCCATGGTGAGTTTCAAACCGCTTTTAAAAATGTGTTTAAACATGGACTGCCTATGTATACGGGGCCATAGTTACTATCTGGATTAAAAATGATTAAGGCAGAACTGGAGGCAGCATGGCCTAGTGGCTATATCACAGGCTTCAGAACCAGGATTCCCAGGTACAAATCCCACTAGAACCACTTACTTGCTGTGTGACCCTGAGCAAGTTAGTTAGCCTGCCAGTGCTTCACTCCATATAGCTATAAAAAAATGGGTAAAAGCAGAGCATAACTAAAAACAAGATTTTGCCTCTCAATCAGGCTATTTGGGGTTAATAAACACTAAAAACAAATGCTGAGCAAAAGGATAGTAGCAGATTGGAAAACCTAGACACTTAAACCAAAGTAACTTTTGTTTTAAATTTGGCTTAAATAAAGCCTCCAGTCTCGTGCCTCACAACACACCTGGGGTGTTGCTTAATCCCCAGTAACCGCACACCCTGTCATGGGTTATTGCGTACTTATATCATGGGGTATCATACAACAAAAAGCCAATTGGTCAATCAGCATCACCCGACCATTCATTAATCCTCAGTATATGCACAGTTGGTGTGAGGAGGCAAGATACAGGATCAGTGGGCAGAACGGGACTCCTTATGTGCTTGAGAAATTGTCAGTGCAAGGCAGCCGTTTGTAAAAGAAGCAGAGTGAGAGGCTGTAAAATTGTTGGAGTATGCTGTGTTTTGGCTTCTTGTTGTATAATAGCCCATGTTATAAAAGTCCCGTACTGTTCTTTCCCCTGCCATCCCATTCCGTAACAGTATTGATCAACACAGAGATGCTGTCAGAAGTCATTCCCTCCCTCGGAATGCAAAAGTGACAGTCAGGAGGCAGAGAGAGAGACGTGACAGTGAGAGATACTCAGTGTTTTCTGTATGTGTGTGTCTGTTCAGTGTCTCTCTATTCGGTCTTGCCTTTTCCCATATCACTGACTGGCCGCAACTGTCCCTTCTCTGACAGTGAGAGAGAGAGAGAGAGAGAGAGAGAGAGTCAGAAATAGCCAGAGACACAGTCAGTGTCGCAAGACTGAGACAGGGAAAGAGTCAGAGATGGAGAGAGACTGTGGCAGGAACAGTGTTCCGTCTGTGCCTTATGCAGCTCGCCCCCATGAACCACTCTGTGGCCTCACCAAAGCCTGTATGCAGTTTATAGAATCCTGGCAGAGAGAGAGACAGAGAGAGACAGAGAGAGAGAGAGAGAGACAACACCAGGTAGTGTGTAGCAGTCAGGAGAGAGAGGTTAAGGTTCGACTGTTAAAAACTCTCATCCCGTAAGTCATGTGACAGGTAGGCGCACAGTTAAGCTTTGGACTCTCGCTTTTCTTCCCTTTGCGAGCTATTGCAACAACACAGTTCACTCACCACAGGGAAAGTTTTTGACCTTTCAGAGTGTTGGTAAGTCCCACCCCATCAGTCGTGTGAGAAATAGCAGGCAGTGTCTCTCTCTCTCTCTCTCTGTGTCTCTGTCTTCAGTGTGCTGCATTACTCTGGCGCTATGCCAGGGGTGGAGTTTGCCTTTGTAGTGGTAAGACAGAGAGAGATACACACACAGTGAGAGCGAGACTGAAAACAATCATGGTGAATGATAGCAGTGTTGTGTGTGTGTGTGTCTCTCTCTCTGTCTTTAGTCTTCCGCATTTCTCCGTGTCTGCAATCCATGTTGATCAGCGTGTGTGGGAATCTCTCTGTCTGAAGCTTTCCTCTGCATGTGTCTTTGGTGTATGGGGGGAGTGCACAGTGCAGGGCTTTGCCAGTTGCAGCAAGGGTTTTATGCACAACAAATGCCAGAAATCATGTCAGTACTGGATTACTGACATTTGTATGTGCATAAAAGCACTGACATATGGAGAATTTGTTGGAGACTATTTTCCCAAGTGCCAGTATACAGTCCCTTTTTTGGTATTTAAACAGGGAGAAAACCCCTTTATATTGTTTTCTTCTTGTTTTGCACAAACCCCATGTTATAAGCGCAATAACCCACTCCAGGGTGTGCAGTTATTGGGGATTAATCAACACTCCAGGTACTGTGAGGGCACTCGGCCTGTGCTGTGCCTCACAATGCACCCGGGGTGTTGATTAATCCCCAATAACCACACACCCTGTCGTGGGTTATTGCTTACTTAAGGTGCTTGGTGGACCTCATATACTGTACTATGATCTGCCCTTCTCTAGTGTTTATATTTGTAAGACTTTCTTTTAAAAATGTTTTGACTACACCACACGGGTTTTTGCTTACTTTTTTTATATATAAGATTGAGGAGGGGTGGGTTTTTGAAAAGGCTGTATACAGATGCCCTTAGTAGAAGCACCTTTATCACCCACTGCATTCATCACCCTTTTGGACATAGAAACATAGACAATGTGAGCAGATATAGTAAAGGCCTATTGGCCCATCCAGTCTGCCCAAGCCTACCTAGTTATGCAACTATACCCATATCAGTCCTTGTGTCTTTTCCCCTCCCTTTGCCTCCAACTGCTTCCATACACACTTTCCCCATGTGCCGGTCCCACACCCTTTTTTTTTTCTATTTATTCTTTTTGTGCCACACCTCTCTCTGCCTAGCCATCTGCCTGGTCACGGACCCCTCGTCCGTGGCATCCCCACATGAGCCGCTCTCCCGGGACCCTCTGGATTACCCCCCAGGGCGGAGACATGGCACCCTGCACGTAAGGTGCCACGAACAACAGGATAGGGTGGGAGTTGGCCTGTGGAGCCGATCGCAGCCGAAGGGAGGGCATCACATAGGCAGAGAAGAGGCAGGCTTGTTTTTCCTCCCTGGAGCAGGGAGCGTGCAATGACGCAGCGTCGCTCTGCCCCCTTGTGACCTTGCTGGCACCATATGCTGTAGCACTCCTGGCCTCCACAAGGGGTCCCCCTTGCACTGGCAACATCCCGCTCCTCCCCCCGGAGAAGGAGAGCAGTTGTGGGACGCTCGATCCTTCTCCCCCCGGCCGGCCCTCCAATGACCCGAGTCCGTTTCAGAACCCGGGTCGCTGGCATCGCAAGTGGAAATCCAACTGGTGCGCCAGTGGGCCGGCTCGGTCCCACACCCTTTTGAAGCCCTCTACTGTCTCAGTGAAGATGACCTCTTCCAGATGCTTGTGTCTGTGTAACATAGAATATGACAGCAGATAAGGAGTGCTTGGCCCACCTAATCTGCCTATTTTCCCTACCTGTTTCATATACTGCAGATCCTACAGTAAATGATCTATGGCTTACCCTCTCTTTCCTATCGCTAGAGTTCCTTTATGTCTGTCCCATGCGTTTTTGAATTCCCCTACCGATTTTGCCCCTACAATCTCTGCTGGGAGCTGTTCCATAAATCCACCACCCTTTCTGTGAAAGAATACTCTCTCACTTTACCCCGAAGTCTACCCCCCCCCCCCCATTTTCATATCATGGGCCCTTGTTCTTGAACATCTTTTTTTTTTTTTTTTTTTAAAGATGCTACCCTCTTGTATCTTATTTGCACCCTTGAGGAATTTGAAAGTCTCTATCACATTACCTCTCATCTCCTCCGGGAACACATATTGAGATCCCCATTCTCCCATCATATGACTTTTGCACCATTTTTTTGCTCTTCACTGAACCGCTTCTACTCTATGTCCTTCTGGAGATGCGGCCTCCAGAACTAGACACCGTATGCTAGACAAGGGCTCACCAATGTTCTGTACCACCGCTCTTTCTGTAAAAAAGTACTTCCTGACATCCTTTTCGACCCCTTCCCCCTGCCAGTTTCTTGGAGTTTCCCCCTTGTGCCAGTGTTACCACTCAGTCAGAACAACCAACTGCCAGCAGCCTTATTTCTCCTACAGAGCTACTTGAACATTTTAGTCAAATCTCCCCACTTACCCAGTCTTTCAGCTTGTACATATTGAGATTCCTGAAGCGCTCATCATAAGACCTCCCATGTTGCCCTTGAACTTAACAGTTGCTATTTCTGAAACCCTACGATTTGCAACATTCGAATACATTTTCTAGGGGCATGCATTAAACTGTGGATGCATCTTCTGATGGACTAAATTATTGGCTGACCTAGTCCCTGGACCACCGTGTCCACCAATGCATGTAGCGATTTAGTGTGCAAGCAAAGACTTTTGAAAATCCAGCCCTGTGTGTGGCTAGTGTGTTCAAAATGGCAGGGCTGGATAAAGTCAAATACTGGCTTTGCCAATATTGTAAAAACGAATCGTTAACTCTGCTAGTAAGCATGATCGAGCCAAGTCAGTCTGCTTTGAAGTGTGGTGTTTCTTCACAAACAGAGAAGCATATATTTATGATGAAAAATTGAAATGTTAAAATGTGTCAAAGATAATTTGGAAACATTTCAAAAGAAAAGTGTAAAGAAGGACATACAAGTTGCAAATCTTTATCAAAATAGGAAAAAAGCTGACAAACAGAGTAGTGTGGAAATGCTTATTTACATTAATGGAATGATGGCTGTCTAGCTGACTAAAGAGGCATAATTCTCTCTCCATAGGCTGCATAAAACCTAGTGACAGGAAACTGAAAGTTTGTAAATATGTGATTTACAGTAAGTTTCCTCTGCAGTTTTACTAATAATATCAACGGTAGTAAGTGAATACATTGAAGTAGTGTCCAAAGTGAACTAGGCATTGAAAAAGTTAAATTCTTGTTTCAAAGAGCTGTTTTTTCTGCTTGCAGAAGAATACTGATAAGTGTAATTAATTATTCATGAGCTAAACTAGCTTACTGATTGGCTGCCGTGCTGAAATCTCTTAGAAATGTCCGTCACGGCAACAACACTCAGCTCGTGTGCTGTATGCTGACAGGAACTGCACCAATACAAAACTGTTTTTGGCACTAAAAACCTGAAAAAAAATTCCATTATTGCCATTAGACTTATAATCACAATAATGACCTCACAGCTGGTCATTTCCTTTTGATTAATGACCAGCTGAGTGGGGTTGGCCCTCTCATCCCCCCCCCCAGTCAGTTGTTAATTGCCAGGAAATGACTGGCTGTTCAGTCATTATTGCTTAAGTACTGCACTTTAAGGGGGAACAAATAAGCAAATCGTATTTAAAAGGATGGAGGAATATGTTATGCGTTGAGGGAACAGAAAGATGTTTGCCATCCTGGTACATGGCTAGAGGAAATTGGTGACCATTGCATGCTAGTTGCCACACTTGGAGCTGAAGTGTTAGACCTTAAAGGGTACCCAACCACCCAGAGAGTTGGGGAGAACATTATTGACACCATACATGAACAGGCCATGTATGGCAGAAATAGGGGGTGGTTGAAGAGGACAATGCAGGATATGAGGACTCATTAGGTAAAGCAAGTTGGAAGAAGAGTGAGTTGAAGTCAGATGGGGTAAGACATCCTGGTCGAGTAGAGGGACTGGAGCAGCTATCCCTAGTCCTGTAGAACAGTTCTCTGTACTGGACAATGACATTGTGGAGGTACAAGGAGCACCTGAGACAAGCTGAAAAATAAAACATTGCTGAGAGTATACTGTTGACTGGCTTGACAAGGCACTGGACTTCAACCACAAATTATATGCTGGACTTAGAATAGCAGCCTCTAAGGGTTTGCTAGTCCTTATGGGAGATGTTAATTTTGAATTTATCGAACATGAATTGTTTGTTGAATTTTGTTGACTCGGTAAGCTCACTGGGCCTAGAAGTCCCTTTTTCAGAGGCGACCGGGGGGAGGGGGGATACAGATGTTAAGCAACTGAAATTGAACCAGATTAAACTGTTGGTGGTATTTTTAGTGAATGAGGGAAATTTGGCCAGGACACCGGGGAAATTCCCATACTCTGTTGTTAGTAGGAGGAGCTGCCACCATGGAGTCTGATGTCTTGGATGGTCAGTCTGCTGGTGTACCTGGAGGTGAGCAGGTCTCCCTACCTTCAGGTCCAGCCTTGGAGACCATAGAAATACTTCCTAACTGTCTGGAAAAAGAGGAATTTAAGACAGATTCAACTCTACCGAGTTTCTCTGCTACAGAAGGTTTGTTTGGCCCTGATGCTGTATGGTTGGATAGCATTTTACAGCAAAATCAATGTATGATGCGACCAGATGGAATGCAACCTGCTTGTAACTCTTGTCACCGTATGTCTACTATTCAGATGGAAGACCAAGGTAGGATTATTGCTTCTGACCTCCTCAGGGATGCTGCAGGCCTGATTCAGGCGGAATTAGCGAAGTCTGTTATGGCAGAACCCCAACAGAGTGGTGGTGTGAGTCAGCAGCATGACGCTTCAACTTCAAAGGGAAGTGTTTTGACAGAACATCCCTTTGATGTGGCGAAATTGACAACCGCGCTTCAGTCGAATACTTCTGGTGCTTTAGACGCCCTGTCTGGACTATAACCTGACTCTGTGAGTATATCTACTGTTATTACAACTAACAATTCGGAATTTCAGGAAAAAAAGTTTTGACGTAAAGGCAGATCTGACGTTAATCCTCCCCAGCCCCAAAGCAAACAGCCAGTTACCTCACTTGAACGTTCGCTGCTCAATGTGGGCTGGAAGTGAGGTGGCACCGGGGTCTGGGTTCCTGACCCGGCCCACAGTACTATACCAGGGCAACCTCTGTTGAATTCTGTAGATCCTACATTGCTTCATGAGGGGCAGCAAAACACAGTTCCACAGCTGCCTGAAGTGGGAGAACAGTTTCAGAGTACTGAACGTCTTGATACATCCTCCTCGAATTCAGATAGCATGGAGCAGAAGCATATGAAGTGGGGGTGACTCTGTACTTACTTCCCCACAACCGGCAAGACCTCTCCCTGATCCCCTTCAGTGAGCAAAAACTGTCTGGGAGTCTTTTAGACATAAAGACCCTTTTTCAGGTGCCTTGCAACGGAGAAATGCGGTGTGCCTGGAATATCAGGGTGGTTTAACCTTAGCACCTGATCGTCTCTATGCGGGGGAAACACTGCTAAAGAATTCTATGTTTTTTTTCTCAAATGAGATCCATGCACTCATTCATGTATCTAGTTCAGTAATTTATGATATTAGTTTTGTCACCCCACAAAACTTGGACCGTTTCTGGTCTAAACTGGATGTACTGAAATATACTGAATTATGGATGCCTTTTAAGGTTATCCCTTTGACTAATCCATCTATTAAATCAGTGACTGTGTTATTTCGTAATGAATCTGTTTCAGTGCATGATATTGTTTTTTGGCTACAAAAGCGGTATGAAGTCCTAGGGGCTCCCTCACCTATATTTGATGATGAAAATATTTGGAACAGAGGGTGGGTGTTTCGGGTACATTTACGGAATAATAATCTTGGGCCTGTACATCTTCCTAACAGTATATTTCTAGTTTCTGAGAGAGGGCACTGTTTTTATCAGGGTCAGCCTAGGACATGTTTTAAATGTGGGGCCCTTACACATTTAGGCTCCACGTGTGACAGATTACGGTGTAATCTGTGTCTTGACTATGGACATCATAGTTCAGAGTGTCAGGCTGATTTAAAGTGTCATTTGTGTTATGAGTCTGGGCATACTTATAAATCCTGTCCCTGGGCTACCCATAATCGATCTGACAGGAAAATTCAGGATAGCATCTTACAAGAAGCACAGAAGAAAGAAATGTTGAAAAAAAGGGCCCAGCAGCAGGAACCACCCCCCTCGGAACCTAGGCCAAGTCCTCCTCCACCCCCCCATCTCCACAAGTAGATAGTATGGCAGATGCCCCATCAGGAGCTCAAGCAGAGGCTGTTTCAGAGCAGGTTTTACCGCACGGAACAGATTTCACGTCTCCTCCACTGATACAAGAGGAAACTCCTTTTGAAAAGCCTCCCTCATGGGGCAAAAGTGTGGCTAAGAAAAGAAGCCTAAAACAATCTCAACCCAGACCTAAGGTGGCAAAAGCTTCATCAGAAAAAGATGGGAGTATTCTGCTATCTAATAAATATGAGATCTTGAAACCTCAATATTTAGATTCTGAACCAGGTGGAGATTCTGAAGTTTCTTCCTTAGCCCCTCCCTCTTCTGATACAGATGGGGAATCTCAGGAGCAGGGCCTCCAAGTCAGTGATGCTCCACGGTATAGAACCTGTGTCCATAGAAGTACCAGAATTAAGAAGCCACCTTGATTTTTATAATATACTTCTATGCTGTCTTCTTTCATTCCCAGGTTGAGAATTGCAACCATAAATGTAAATAGTATAAAAAAAATCCCAAGAGACGTCTGGTTGCCCTTACAAGGTTGAAAGAGATGGATTATGATATATTTCTTTTACAGGACACTAGACTAAATACTACTTTTTTAATTAACTCTGCACAAAAACTGTGGTGTTGGGGCCATCCTTTTTCTCCTATGGCACAGATGTGTGTGAGGATGTGGGTATTCTTTTTAGAGGGGATGCTTTCCGAATTTCAAGATTGATTGAGGTGTTTATGGGGAGAGCTTTGATAGTAGACTTCACATATGAGACTGTGGTCTGGAGATTGATTAATATTTATGCCCCTCTTACTAAGAAAGGGAGGATGGAGTTGTTCGGACTGATTAAACCCTATTTGTATACCACTAAATTAGTTATTTGGCGGGGGGGACTTTAATTGTGTTGTTAATATAGGTGATAGAGGTGCTAAGATGACAAAAGTGTATAGTGACACTAACTATCTTCTTCAATTGTTTTCCCAAAGCCAGATGACTGATGCCTATAGAATGATACATAAGACAGGTGGTCAAATATATTTTCGTGGTTCCCATTCCAGTAGAATTGATTTTTTGTTTACCAAAGCTAATATTGGGGTTGGAAAAGCACAAGTGCTTCCGACAGAAATTTCTGACCATGCTATTTTTAATGATTACATTGGGTGCAGTTAATGGGCCAAGTTATGGGAAAGGGTATTGGAAATTGAATACGGCACTTCTGACTGAAAAACATTTGCAGACCCAAATACGGGATTTTCTTACAGCACGCATGTCAATGGCAGGGTTGATGAAAAACAGAAGCAGCTGGTGGGAACGTACTAAAACAGGTCTGAGGAGTATTTTTAAAAAATACTCTGTTGCAAAGTGTCAGGGACAGTATAGACAGTATTTGAAGTTGCGTATGCAGTTGAATAAAATCTATTCTACTATTATTTTTTTACACATCCCTCTCACAGAGCAGGCCCTTAATATACAGTAAAAATATGAGATGTTCTTGTTACAATATGATAGGGTTAAAACATTGTTGTATGAATATAAAATGTGCACCCCGGGGAAAACAGGATTGGGAGATCCCTTTCAGCTTAGTATTCAGAGAGCAAATGCTCGCTTTATGTCTGCTATCACTACTGACACTGGTGAGACAGTCTCAGACGGCCCTGGTATTCTGAATATGGTATCACAATATTTAAAGTCAATGTACACTTCTTCCCTATTAGAGGAGGATCAGACAAAAAAACATGCTTTCTTCCATTGTAGTACCTTCCCTATCAGCTGATCTGTTGCTGCACTTGCCTGAGCCCATTACTGAACAAGTGCTTGACCAAGCCATTTCTGGTCTTAAACTAAATACGGCACCTGATATAGACGGTTTGCCTGCTGAATTTTACCACACATTTAAGGGATTGATGGTTCAAATATTAAATGTAGTATTTAACTAGGTTTTATTGACTTTGCAAGTAGATTTTCACTTTTGTATAGCTGTACAAATTATGGTTTACAAAAAAGGCGATAGAACTAGCCTAGACAATTGGAGATCTTTAAGTCTTTTAAATACAGACTATAAAATATTAATGAAACTTCTGCATTTTCGACTGTTGCCTTTGACACCATACTTACTTTTATCTGCTCAAATGTGTACTATACCAGGTCGTACAATACAGCATAATTTATTATTAATTAGGGAACTAGTGGAACAGGGTAAAGAGGAACTTCTACAAGGGTTTATAAAGGCCTTGGACCAAGAAAAGGCTTTCGACAGAGTCCCACATTCTTACATTTCTCTTGTTTTACAGTCCTATGGTATCTCTGAGCAATTTGTGAAGGGGAGCACTACCTTGTATTCTTATGCAAGTGCCATCCCTATGGTAAATGGCCATTTAGGGAAATATGTATATATTTCTAGGGGTGTAAGACAGGGATGCCCCCTAAGTCCCCTTTTGCATGTGTTTTGTTTGGATCCTCTGTTACATTTTATTCAGCAAGATCCTTTTGTGAAGGGGCTTCTACCACTGGGGGGGAGGGATTAGAGATTCGAATTACTGCCTATGCAGATTATATTTGTGTAGTGGTGACAGATGAAAGATCTGGCCTGAAGGTATTGATCTTATTAGATGACCTTGCTAAATCTACAGGTGCCAGCCTGAATAAACAAGAGTATCATTTATCCTTTGGGAAGGTCATATTCGAGAAACACAGACTGGTATGGTATCACAGTGTCACATATGATGTTCCAATATTTGGGTATATGGTTCGGGAAGAAGGATAATAGCATGTTTAACTGGTCAAAAAATTGGAGGAGGCTGCTGTTAAAGTGAATGTTTGGGAGTCTTGGAATCAAGTGAAAAAAAGAAAGATATGATGGTTAAAACATATCTGTTCCCAATCTTTTTGTTATTAAGTGCTGTATATCTATTACCACGACATCTGGAATCATGTCTGTTAGGTTTGGTCTTTTAGATCATATGGGGTTGTAGGCTGAACCCAATAAAGAGAGAGGTTTTATATCTTCCTATAGATAAAGGAGGTTTGAATTTGACAAATCCTATTCTTTTTCTTTTCACTATTTTTTTTTCATCATAATCTATTGGATATGTCTAAACCACAACTAGCAGTATGGCTCCCTTTTGCTAACCATTGGTTGAGACCTGTATATTCCAAATGGAAAGAGCAGGGAATTCTGCATGCCCAAGTTAAAACGCCTTGTGTATATTTTAGGCCTGTCCTGGGAAAATTGAAATTATGAAAAGTGTCCTTAGATGTCCTTAATTCGTCATTAAACAAAGTAATGTATAAGGTTCTTCAACAAGGTATTCCTGAGGTTCAAGTGGTGTTTCAAGGTGTGGAGCCTCAATTTAGAATGCATGTATTTGATACTTTGAGGGATCCTAGACTACCACCTAGAATATGGGACATTACCTGGTTGAGTGCACATGGTCGTTTGAATGTTAAAGGTAATACAAAACATAAAAAATGTGAAGAACGCTTTTGTCCAAGACAGGTCTGCATAGAGATAGTAGAAACTATGCAACATTTTTTACTTACCTGCCCTTTTGTACTAGGAGTATGGAGATTATTGGCTAGTGGATGGAATCAACCTCACTGGATGTGTCTTACGTATTCTGAAATAGTAGGTGGTTTTAGTGTTTCAGATCTAGAGTTGCAAGCTGACATGGTGAGACTTATATTATCATTTATCAAATTTATTCTTTGGCAAGTCAGATGTAAATTGGTGTTGCAACAAGTCTATCAAGACCCAGATACTGTCATTCATATTATAGAAAATGCACTATGTAAGCAATGTTATTTTGAACAACAACATATGACTGAAGTGGTATGGAAACTTTGATGGTCGAATGTTCCTTTTTTTGAAGGATGAAATCGGATGATGTGTTACAAAGCATATACATTTTGTTTGGTCTTGGAACAACTGATTTGTATTTTAATGTATTAATTGAATGTAATACTATGTATTGTTGTAATTTTTGTTCAGTTTATTTTCAATAAAATGTTCCCCTACTCTTTTCAATAAGTGCCATGGGATCTTTAACATCCACCTGAACAGGCAGATGGGACCTCGTTTTTTTTTTTTAATTTTCTTTATTTAGTTGTTTAACCAGGTATAGCACACTAAGCTGAAAGCTTTTTTACAGGAGCGACCTGGGAGCACAAGGAGGTTAAGTGACTTGCTCAGGGTCACACAGTATGCAAGTGGAAGCTGTGGGATTCAAACCCAGGTCAGGTCTGCTGGATGTCACCAAATTTGCAGCTCAGAGCCTTAGACCACTGCGCTATACTGCCTCCTGGTTTAATGTCTCACCCGAAACATGGCACCTCAGAAGTGCAGTACCCCTCTCATGCTGCACTACAGTGTCAGTACTGGAATATTAACCCAAGTGCCAGATGTGGGAACTGAACCTACATCCCTCTGATCTCCCGGCCTCAGAGTCGAGTGTGCCACCTACTGAGCCACTGACACTATTGGCATAGTTATTCCACTATATTGAAAGGTAGGTAAGTACTTCTTAAGTATCATAGAGGACTGCTTTTTGTCACGATATGTGAAATATTGCAACTGGTCCTAAGCAGTGGGGATGGTCTGGTTTCTTCTGTCACTGTGGTTGAGCATCTGGGGTTCAGTGAACATAATCTGGTAACATTCAAAATAAACGGGTGGACAATGGAATAAAAATGACATCTTCAAACTTCAGGACGGCAGATTCTGATAAATTTAGATTAGCTGAGAAGAAAGTAGATATGAAAAATGACACTGAGGAGATGTGGAACTCCTTCACAGGGATAATAACAGAATGCAGTGGATCACCTTGTGCCGACCCCAAAGGAATATGTGGATAAAAACAAGGATCAGACTATCCCAGAACTGATTAGGGCAAAAAGAAAGGCATTTAAAGAACAAAAACAGTATGCAAATCTAGGTGACTTTTTTATTCTTTGTTTTGAGGTTTTGTACTTCATTATTTGACATATCTCAAGCTAGTTGAAATACACCAGCATTTACTCTTTTTAAGCCTGTCTGCTTTGACTTGCTACCATAGGGCAAAGCATAATGAAGCGGTTCTGTTAGGGTAATGATATTGTCACAGATCCTGTTGATGGCTGAATCTGCTTTTCAGCAGCATAGAGTACCTGCAAACACCTAGTGGCAAGGGTCATCTCTGGTATCGTATGGTTACTTGATGTGTTTTGATGAAGCAGGCTGGCACTGCAGTACATGTTTTTGAAACAATTGATCCAGAAAATCAACAACTGAATGCAAATAAATCTGTGTAAAGATTCAGCAGGCTCATTGGTTGATACATTCAGCAAGACTGTACTACACCATGCTTTTATACAAAGCTTACTGATTTACACAGATCAGCAGTTGCTAAAGCGAGCTTCTATGCCTGAGCTGCTTGTGTGTCATAAGACTTGTGATTATGTTTGAGTTTTGCTGAACAGATTGCAAGACACTGAAAAGCTGAAACCTGGTGATGCCAACAGGCTCAGTTAGCTTGATCTGTCAATCTTCATGGCGCAGTAGAGATGAGTTGCCATGTCAACTTATGGTTATCTGTTCTGGAATTTATGTATGTATGACTGCATTTAGATACTATGGTAGACTTTGCAAACTGTGCTTTACAGCTGCCATGAAGTTCTTAAGTCTTCAAATAAATATGCCTGATAAACAAGCCCACTGATTTACAGTGTCTAAATAAGTAACAGTCTATTTTAAAGCAGCAGTGTAATGAAAAATGTTTTCCCAAAAAGCTAGTTTGAGCTGAAGTTAATGAAAATACCCACATACTGTACCTGTCAGAACTGCTTTTCTAGCTAGCTTCTATGCTGCACGCCATGAGTTCTTTATTTTCTCAGTCCTAATCCTTGTCAGGTCCACAAGTTACCTGTCCTTACCAGGACCTCCTTGCAAATGAGTGCTGCTCAATGCAGCTTTTTCCTGGTAAAATGAATAAAATGAGACTGAATCTAATTTCTAAACCAAATGTGGCAGCCATTTTGTTTCTTAAGAAAAAAATGTATTTAAATATTTACAAAATATTAAAATGTTGGTGGAACTAGAAAATGTTACCACCAAATAAAACTGAAAAATATCTGAATTTTTTTAAAGTGAAAGAAAGGTAGGGACACATATTTTTGCCCCATGTTACTGCACTGCTGCTTTAAAACATGGCATTCTGGGATCTTTACCCATATTCTTTTCACTCCTGTTTCTGTGGCCTAAGTGTTTTTTGCTGGATTCCATGAATTTCAACAAACTGAGTTTGTACAGCTCCATCCAGTCTACTGGTAAAAAAAAACCAAAACAAACCACAAAGCAAAGAAAGAGAGAAAAATGAAGCAAGCAAACCAGTCAAATACTTAAAACATTTGTTACTGGTCACTAAAAAGAAACTTGTGAAATATGCCTGTCTTTGAATTTTTATTGCACGTCACATTTTTCATCATGCAATATGTCACAGACAGGTTTTAAAGCTATATTTTTTACCAGAGTATGTCCAGTTTCAGCATTTCTAACTAAGCCCCTTTTGCTATGATTGACTATTACAAGAGTTATTATAAATTTCAAGCACAGTAAAGTTATCAGAACAGTAGATTATAGATTGCTGGTGTACAGAACATGGGTAGCTGATTAGATTTTAGTGTTTCCTGCTGCCCAATACATGCTTGTTTTCTAATACTATTTTTATGAGTCAGAGATTCAAACCGAGCATGCAGGTTCCATTCAATTCTTCAATATTGGTGATCTGTTTGTTATTGATTTCTCATCTGCTCAAAGCCAGCTCTCCTCGTAGATTAAAGAAACGCTGCGGCTGAAGGTTGTGCTATGAGTTTTAGTCAGAAATGTGTTTGGTTCATCAAAAAATTGTTGACTTTTGACTTTTTGTGTTTTGCTGTGGTTAATGAAGTGCAGGCTATTTCATCTAGCTAAGAGCTGCTGGGCAAAATAGTATATTAATTTTAGATGCTACATTTTCTGTCATTAGGTCAGCACTGGATGCAGCCTTCGGAGCTTTAGTTTAAAGGTGCAGTGTCCTTTTGTCAGTTGTATCAAATACACTATATTCTATAAAATTATGTTATATTATATCTCAAGTAGGTACTGGGATAAGAACTTTGCTTTGTGAAATATCTTAGTTGTTGCAATTTTGATTTGTGCCAAGAAATATTGTATTCTGAAGATGTTGTTAATGGTAATTACGGTAAAGCATGTCAAAAGCTTCCTTTCTGAATTATGTCACATTCCTTTGGATTTCTTTATTCATCTACTCGAGGGAGTGACATGTATCCAGGCGAGGACCTTCTTTCTGTAGGCAATGAGGTATTGACGAGCTGGCATTTGGCTTGTGGTGCTCCCCTGGGGCGTGCTTACTTCTATTACTCACTGGTATCGATTGGTTAATTTGATAGTTCTATCACCAATCAGCTTGAGTCTGACCTTTTGCCATGGCAATGATGGCAGCATCTTCATTTTTACATTGCAGGCCCATGAGATTGACCTTTCTGAGCAGAATGTCAAGGCAACCCTTGATCTTAACCTGTCACTACATTTGTTACAGCTACATTGCCTTGCAGTCAGAATCTACTAAATCTCTTTATTCGCTTAAAGGAGCTATTTAAGGGTTAATTTTTGACTTTAACATGCAAAACAATTAAAATCACTTGACAGTCCTGCGTATCTACCCACACAAAATTCAAAGAACTTGACTGCAAATTCCAGACAGGGTTTTTCAACACAGTGCTAATAACCATGTCGGTTTTCTGTTCTTCTGCATAGAAAAATAAAATGCAGGAAAAAAAAGTTGGTCCCTGCTATGCAATAAAATACTGCAGAATTCATCAAAATAAGATTTTGGGGTACTAAAACAGTGAATTAGGTGCAAGGAAGTCAGATACAGCTAGGAAGAGGCACGGTAATGCAATGCAGAGAGGAATTCAAAAAGCTCACGTTGTTTACAGATATTCCAATATGGTTTCACGTCATCCATTTTGTTGCCATGTGAATATCTGACCCACAAAAGATAACTAATGTAAAAATTATGTAAAATTAATAGTATATAGGGCTGGCAGTATGGCCTAGTGGTTAGAGTAACAAGCTGAGAATGAGCTTGGTACATTCAGCAGACCTGAGTTTGACTCCCACAACCTCCACTTACATAGTTTGTAATCCTGAGCAAGCCACATAATCATCCCAGTGCTCCCAGGTCACTGTTGAAAACAGGCACTTGTGTCTAGTGGGCCATACAGATATAGATACAGTGTATCGTGTATAACATACTGCCTGGAAGTGCAGACTATAGTTCACAGACTATTTAAAGATACGATGCAGAAAACTGGCACGTGTGAATAAAGGCGTGGCAAAATGCAACAGACAAACTAACTTGTTGCAAGCAAAATCCTGTAGCTAGCAAAGGGCAGATATCATGCATTATATGTCACAACAGCCAAGTCTGAAAAATGGAGGTTTGCAGTTATTATATTCTAATCCCATAAAATATACTGCAGTGGCATGTCATCCTATTGTTTTGTTATTATGCTGAGTTTGTCCTAATGTTCAGAAGTAAAATGGGGAGCACTTACTATTCTGAAAGCCTGGATAATTTCAGTTCAAGCCAGGCTGGAGTATTCCTTTCCATGTCACAAAAAAACAGTGTACTGGACAAAAACAAACAAACAAAAAAAAAAAAACATTTTTCTGGGCAATACATGAACTGCTGTTTTTACAAATATCGGTGAGTGTGTGGATTGACTTTAGTAATAACTGCATTCTAGTTACTACTGTTTAATGAAGCCCCTCATTTTGCACCTCCAGAGGAAAGACGTGGTTTGGCATTCTTCAGTGCACCAGTTCAAACAATATTTTTTTAGCAGCTGTATGGAACTCCTTACTCTTGAGATCACTGTAAATCCCTTTGTAAGGGCATTTGGCAGAAGTGAGGAAAAGATATTGCTGGGCTATGAATATGTGTGCAAGAAGAAAGAGACCTTACATATCTCCCATCTCTCCATGTGTTTCCTATTTTCAGTCTCTGGCACCTTATGTTTGCACCGCTCTTTGTACCTGAATCATGGGGAAAAACAAGGATGCACAGCAGTGCAAACATTTTGATAAATGACTGTGGGGCAGATCCACAGTGGGACAGGCAAACACATAAGTTGCACAACACTGAGCAGCATAGCCTGTGCACTGACTCCACCCCCCTCGGGTGGCCTGATGGGACAACATTTTAAAGACAAAATATGTCATAGGCACCCATGTCTCTCAGCTTGCGTACCATATTGAAGTGCAGGAGACAAATGGTGAGAAGGTCATTTGAGTCCCACAATGTCTGGGAGGCCATGCTGGGAGTATACTTAAGTACTACAGCAAGATCCCTTCCTGGCATAGTAGTGGTGCCCTCTGTGTCTTGAAAATCTAGTTTGGGAACAAGTATAAAGAAAAAGAAAATGTAGTTTGGGGTGGCACAGATTGTGACCCCACCCCATTGCTTGCCCACAACCTGGCCGCTTGTGTAGACCTCAGTTCTGGTCAATGCCAGCTTCTGCAGGGTGTGTACATTGCGTTGTGGATAAGCAGAACACTCCACTTTTGTGAAGTGGATGCTTTCACGCTTTTCTGAGCCATATGTAGGTGTGTAGGGCTCAAAACATATGAGAGATGTGTGTTGCTGTCAATTAAGTACACTCCTGTGTGGAAAATGGCATAAGGCGAAGAGCCCAGAGTGCCTTATCATGATGCTAAAACATGGTAACCAACTGTTTTGCTTGTTAAATTCAAGTATAAAACAGAAGACTCGCTGACAGTTCCTCACATACACACCTCTGCTTCATGTAGTGGTAGGGTGCATGTGGCCTGAGTGGACGCTGTGTGATATTTATATGGATCCTTGCTTGTCAGTATACTAGATTTTTGTAACTACTTATCATTGTGCTGCAGGCGGGGATGTTCCCCAACTCAGTGCCCCCACACCCATCACTGGCATCCCCCAACAGTTGCTCTGGAACTAAGGCTTGCAGCTTACCCCCAGCGGTGGGGCCCCTGAAGGTGAGACTTAGATCCACCATGTTTTGGTCCTGGGGCTGGCTGTGGCGTCATTTGGTGTGGGGTTAGAGGCCCATACACTGCGCTGCCACATGGGGTTTTCCCCCTTGTGTCAGTCTCCCAAGGCATGGATGTGTAGTGACATCAGCACGCTGGAATGTGTGCTTCCATGCATGCCCCGCAGATGTCTGCTACTGCCTTCCCTTCTTCTATGTGGCTTGGTGTATACCCAGTCTCCACTGGGTGTCACCCAAGCACCGGGTGCCACAGACCCTCACCCGGGCGTTGTAGAGCTGTCCCTGGGTTAGTCATCCAACCGCCCCTCTGATGCTTCGGGCTTGTTCACGAACCTGAGTCATCAGAGTCACAAGTGGTTGCTCTATTGTTGCGCTGGCGGGCCAGCTCAAATGCTGGATGTCTTTGCTCAGTTTTCTAAATATCATTTACTTAGTGGGTTGGCTGTTTCCAAATCTGATCTTTAGCACAGAAGAAAAGGGAAAGTAAGTGTGGTTTGAGAAGTCGTTGATGCCAGATTGCTTGTTGTTGCAATCTTGACAGTAGTGGAGGGATATTCTAAGCTTAAAAGAACATTGGTTTCTAAATTGTGTGATCTGATTGGCTTATTAGCAGTCCTTTATTACATAGTGAAGGACTTTTAATGTAAAGAGACAAGGCCCCATTTTTAAATGGTTTCTTCCATTCTGAGCTTATGGTAAATTTCTTCTGAAAATAGTGTCCAGGTGTTTTTGTTTTCTTCTCCACCAACCTTTTTCTTCTAATAAAAACTAAACTAAAACAGGATGATGGTTTGTAACAACCTTAGTTTCTATTATGGTCATTCAAAACTCTTAAAGCTGCAATGCAGCAAACTATCCTAAGCAACATTTCTTGGGGCTTCATAGAATGTGCACTTTTTTTTCTGTATTTTCTAATTCATGCCACTTGTTTTGCCCTCAAACCTACTTGGACTATTGGGGTGCTGCACAGCTATTGGGACATCTGGATATAAGACTGCCCTAATGTGTGAGTTGTGCAGACTGAGGAAACAGTGTTAACCAACTGGGAGGGCAGAAGGACCATGAGAAGTAAACAAGGCAAAGGCAGAAATGATTGTTTTGTAATAAAACAAGTAAAGAAAACGATAAAAAAAAATACCCAAATGCTGGCAGAATTAGAGGGTCACACGAGTAAATAAAATGAGAAGATATCTTAAATTGCCAGCCTGTCAGCGCAGTAGTAGAGCTAACACAATGCCGGTCACCCAGGTTCAGGACCAAGCTCTGGTTGTTGGTGATGTGAGCATCCCACAGGATGCTTGCCAGCTTGGGCAGGGAGGCTGACTAATGCCTGCTGCTGGAGTGCCACCTGAGGGTTCACAGATGAAGTCAGTCAGCACAGGTGGCGGAAGGTAAATGGTTCTGGTTTTGTGATGTGCATGCCCGTTATATGGTATATTGTATATTCATAGCCGAAGAGGCGGGAGTAGATTGAGAAAAGTGGGAAAATGCCGCAGCACAGCAGGGTGACACCTGGCACATCCAGGCCTTGTGCTGCCAATTCGCCCAGCATGCAGGATTCCCTGCCATTGAACCCAGATTTACTGGAGGGAAGTGCTTTCCCTGAAGGCCCCATCATTGAGTAGGGGGTCCCACAGGACAGATACAGGTATTCACTAGGGTTATGTTTGGGCAACAGGGATAAATGGTTTCTGGATAGACATGTGCTAGATGGGTAGAAATGGGAAAAAAGAATAAATAAATGTCTTCAATGCTTTGCAGTAAAATAAGGATAGGTCAGGCTTTTTCTGCATTTCATTGCTCTGTTATTTTTAACACCTCCAGACTGTCATCAAGTGCTGGTAAAGGACAGGAATGTTAGTCTTTATTACTTAATTAATTGATACTTGTGGGAAATGATAAACCAAGTTTGTATATGGCATGTATTTCTACTGGCTGGATGTTTTAAAATGCTGATTAAAAAATTGCAGGGAGATATTTTTAACAGTGAAATTATCTCACCAAACAAACATACCATCACAGAGATGTTTTTAGCAGTGGGGGGCATTAGAGCCGCAGTTGGGTTTTCCTGGCTGTTGATTGCTTTCTGTACATCATCTACACATTACTACTGTCCTTTTAGCTTCTGCTGCTTTATATATAGCTCCATAAATGTCATGAGATGCGATTAAAGTGGCTTTGCTGGTCCATACAAAAATCCAGTTTTGCAGTAAGTGCAGCAGTCATATCTGGTGTCCAGCTATGCAAAAATAATAAGAAGTGTTTTTGGTAGCAATAAATCTTCTTCTGGGACATCCCCCTCCATTGAGACACATCATGGAACTGTGGGTGCTTGGTGTCAGCACCACCCAGAAATTTTTGCTAGCTGAGGCCACCCACATCAATATGCCTCGTTATCACCTATATAATGTGCTGTTCCCAGCATGCCTCAGTTCTTTCTCCTGCCATCAACTGCTCATCAGTCCACCACTGCTGAAGAACACAGTTCTCTGCAAGTATTCACTAATGCTGCAACTTCTTAAAGTTTATTTTAAAATTTGCATGCCACTGCCAAAAGATAAGTAACCATTGTTCTGATATTGTTGCTGTGGGGACGTGAAGATCTACAAAGATGACCACTCCCATGTGCATTTGTTGATTAGGCCTTGCTCATCACATTATGGTCCGCAATATTTTCCAGGGCTTTAACCAGGCCAGCAGGGACATCACATGAAAGCACTAGAGCTTTACTTAAAAATAAAAGCAATAGAGGAGAAACAAGGTGAGTCAGAGGTGGCAACACCATCATTAACTGCTCTCTTTCTTCTCAATTTTCCATCAACTAGCTATTCTGGCAGTCAGCAGCATTCGTTGCTGATTTCACCAAAAAGAAGAAAAAGTCTGTGAAGTCAAGGGGCAAGCATCGTCACTCTGACAAGGACCTGCCTCTCCTTAACATTCTAGATCCCCTCTGAAAAGAGGCAAGTCAGTTGAAAGACAGGTCCCAAGCCAAGGCGTCTGGTCCTGCTGCCCCCTGACCATCTCTCAGACACCGAGGTCACAGTCCGGCATATGCTCAACTCCCCCACTGAGGACTTGCAGCCAATACCACTGTCGGACACTGTCCCTCTGATGGTTCTGCCTTCTACGACCCCCTGGGGGCCTGTCGATGCTCAACTCCTATACTAAAACCAAACAATGTCAGAGTTCTTTCAACAGCTGATGCTGTTACTCCCATTGTCAATGCCAACCCCCTTGATGCTTTCAAAGCTGCTGCCATCGACTTTGGCAATGACTTAGGAGTTCCCTATGCCTGCCATTGTGCCTGACAAGGAACATCCTTCATCGGTGGTTTTGCCGTCAACGGTTCCTCCTTCTGTGTCTCCTCATCCTGTCAACCCTCTACCAATATCCATAGACATGACAACTAGCTGTAGTACAATCCAGAATACACTGAAAGTGCAGGCTTTGCCTCTGATGTCCAACAGCTGGTCCTCAGTTCCCCCTTCCAATGGAAACAGCTGTTTGACTCCAGTGTGGAAAATGCTCTGTGGGACCTACAAAGATTCCGCATAACCCTGAGGTCCACTCACACTCTGAACCTGAAGCCCTGCGGCCAGGACAGAGGCTCTTTTCTTCAGCCCTCTTCCTGTCCTTGCCGGATCTATGCTAGAGGTCATGGATGTGGTTCCCAGTGGCCTCAGTCCTCCCAGACACAAACTACTCTGCCTCCCGTTGCCCATGCCAGGTTCACAAAAAGTGCAGGTATCTATGGCACCCCCACCATCTGCTGCACTTTCTGACTCCCCTTATCTTGTCAGCCTCTTTACCTCTGGAAATTCTGGTGGGAAGCCAAATCTCCCTCTTCTTGTCAAAGTTTTTTTTTTTTTGAATTTTGTTGACCGGGTCAGCACACAGGGCCTCCAGGCCCCTTTTTCAGGGGTGACCTGGGATTAGCAGTGTCAGTGGCTCAGTAGGTAGCACACTCGCCTCTGAGGCCGGGAGATCAGAGGGCTGTGGGTTCAGTTCCCACATCTGGCACTTGGGTTAATATCCCAGTACTGACACTGTAGTGCAGCATGAGAGGGGTGCTGCACTTCTGAGGTGCCGTCTTTCGGATGAGATGTTAAACCGAGGTCCCATCTGCCTGGATTGGTGGTAGTTCAGGTGGATGTTAAAGATCCCATGGCACTTATCGAAAGAGTAGGGAATTTTTATTGAAATCAAAACATTTACACAGGTATTCATATGTCCAAAAAGAAAAATAAATTCAACTGTAATATGAAATGAACAGCTCCATTGGACACATTAAGACATTTCAAACTCAACAGAAGAGTGACATTATGCACTCCCAAAATAACTAAATACTAAAACCTGATAATGTCAAGCAAAATGTAACAGTTCTAATAAAAGGCTATCTAAGTACAGTAGAAATAACTCAAGTCAACAAATACTGGACTGTGTAATAATGTATAAGAGATAAAACAAAGCACCCCCCTTTTTTTTTTTTCAAAAAATCTGAAAGAAGACCATTGCTTAACCAAATCATTTGTAGCATCACAATGGAACTCAGTAATCAACCACTTCTGAAATTCCTTTACAATAATGAAATACAGCTCCAAAGCCGAGATATTCTGTTGTTGCAACACTAGCGACATCTACATATCCAGATCCAGTATACAAAAAGCACATACAATCCTAAATATGCAAATGTGCTTCTGAGCAAAATAGAATTAGGAATGCCATAAAATAACAGAGTAGGGGCGGGAGGTATAGGTATCCCAATTTTCCATCTGTTTTTGACAACATCCCAGAATTGGATGATAAATGGACAAGAAAAATATAAATGATCCATTGTTTCTATAACATTAAGACAACTTTCCCTAGGACAATATCTCTCTTGAAGTGATTTATGTTTCTGATTCCCTTTAATATTGATTTTCTGCTGTACACCTAACCAAATTGTATCCCACATAGATTCAGGGATATGCGGGTCAGTAATGTCGCAGCTATAAACTTTGTTGGGCGCTAGAAAAATGGGAAAAATTAGGCCTGAAACTGTGTTATCAATAATTCATCATATAAATGCCGTCTAGAAAAGGTCTGGGCCACTGAATAGCCAATATCCCATTTAATTACCCTATCAAAAACCTCCTCCCACCTTTTCACAAGCCTAGGACGCCTTTTATTCTTGTGGAAAAATAATCCCTTATCCCATTCTGACAAAATTCCTTTGAGTATCGGGAGAACCCATTTAATCCATTGTTTAGTAGAATTTTTTATTATCGGGACTAAATTCATGTAAAAAAAGATCGTAAAGTAGAATAATATGGGGTTCAGCATATTTACACCGCCATCTTTGACTTGTTTGTAGAGTACCGACCTTTTGATCGGATTCAATCTGCTCCCCCAGAAACAAGTGAAAAACAGTCTGGATAAAGACGCAATTTCTTGGTACCAGAAAACAGCACTAAGATATATAAATATCGGGGCCAGAAAGGACTTAATCAAGTAAACCCTTTTTTTTTCCCCACTTTCCATTTGTTCCATCTACTAACCATGTCATTCCCTACTGATAGCAGTCTAGACCAATTGTACTCAGCCATTGCTTTACCACCAAAATAAACACCCAAAATTTTGCAAGGGTCTGCAGCTACCTCACAACCACCAACCATCCTAGAATCCTCTTGAAGACCGCTAAGGCCAGACATTTAGTTTTCCCAATATTTAAAGTGGCTCCTGAAATTTTCCCCACTACTTGAATTAAGCGGAGAGCAGTGAACAGAGACTGTGAATCCTGAACAATCAAACACATATCATCAGCATATGCAAGTACTCATCCGCTGATGAAAGCCCCCGATATGCCCAAAATATTGGGGACCTTTGTAATAATCTCATGACAGGGTCAATAAAAAGACATAAAGAGTGGGCTCAAAGGACACCCTTGACGCACCCCTAAGTACTGGAATTTTCGGACCCATCCAGCCATTCTCATAGGGATTACATACGCTAGGCAGCAAATTTTCAGCCAGTCCACAAAATCTTGTGGGATTCCATAAGCCAATAGGCAATCCCATAAATAGGAGTGAGACACCCTATCGAACGCTTTGGCCTGGTCTAGGCTGACAAGAAAACCTAGATCGCTCCCAGCCTGATGTCTACCCTCACCCTCCACTATTTCCCTAAGCAGTAATAAAGCGTCCGTAATACTACGTCCTGGAACAGAACAAAATTGAGATGGGTTAATCAGTACATCCATAACTGAAGCCAGTCTATTCCCCAACAGTTTAGCAAATACTTTAAAATCAGTATTCAGCAAAGTGAGGGCCTCCAATTAGTCAAATTAGTAGAATCACCTGATTTAAACAGAAAAACAATAGCCGTCATACATTTGATTTGGTAAACAACATTCCTTCTGAAAAAATCTAAAGACTTCTAATATTGCTAGTGGAATTATCTCCCATAAAAAATGATACAATTCGGCAGGTAACCCATCTGAACCAGGTGAAATCCCAGTTCGAAGATTTTTAAACACCCTATCCAATTCTGACTTAGAAAAAGGGGCAGTCAAAGCATCGCATAAATCTGGTGAAAGTTGAGGTAGAGCTGCTGCATGAAGTAATTGCGTAGTATATGGTGAGTGTACCACTGGAGAACCAAACATATCTGTTGCGTGCTGTACAATAATATTCATAATGGAAACATTATCGGTAGCTGAAGTACCCTGGGGAGTCATTAGGCCTGATATCAATTTTCTCTCCCGTCTATTTTGGCAACTAACATACGGATTAATACTTTCTGCCTTCCCATGAGTACCAAAGGATTGTTCCATTTGAAGAGAACACAGCCTGTCATATTGGAAAGATTTCATTTTCTGTTTAATAAAACTAATCTCTCCACTAAGGTCAGCCCTCCCATACTCTGACTCGATAGCAATTCACCCAGTTTATGTCTAAAGGCTAGATAATCCCTATATTTCGTTCTGGCCTGAACCCTCCCCTGCAACTGAAGGAATTGGATAACAATATTTTTTAAATCTCCCCACCACGCTCCCATATCCTCATAAAGAAAAATTGTCGAGGCCTTATCTTCCACCAGAGACTTGAGGCCTGACAAAATATTCGGATCTGCTAATAATGAGACATTTAATCTCCAAAACCCCAAACCTGGTCCCCTAACAGGGGGTAATGCAATACTAACCCCAATCAACATGTGATCAGAAGTTTCGATGGGAATTATAAATCGTTTTGAAATATCTAAGTTGTGCTTCAAAAACAAAAAATCTATCCTAGAATAAAGCTTTCCTTTATAAAAGGTTGCTTTCACCTCTTTCGACATATCGGTTTGAAAGTCTTTCAGACCAGCTTGCAAAACTAAAGATTTCAAAAATTTTTTAGCACAATATTGTTTTCCCTTTTCCCCCTGGATTTTGAAGTTTATATTAAAGTCTCCCCCCCAAAAAATCTGTCTACTGGTAAATAAGTACGGTTGGATTTTAGTTAAGAGATCAATCCTTAAAGCTTTGGATTGTGGGCCATAAATGGTAATTAATCTACAAGACAATGTATTGATAACCACATCCAACAGTAAGGCCCTACCAGGTTCAATGTCCACTAGACGTAAAATCTGTACATCGGTAGAACGAAAACAAAAACCTATTCCACAACAGGCTTCCGAGCCTATCGACCACACCGAAGTACCCCACCACCAATCTTTGGAAGCTTGAGATGTTCTCTGCTAAAGTATGAAATCTAGTGTCCTGTAGCATAAAAACATCAAACTCCAAATCACTTAATATACGAAAAGTCGTCCCCACGTTATAGAACGATTTAATGCTGTTAACATTTAAACACGCCACCCTCAGGTTTATGAAATCAAGGAGGTTTGTTTAAATGTTTCCTAGTAGACCTGGTTACACGCTTCTGTACCGACTGATCTAACGGGGGTTGCAATATCAATTCAGATAGGCCCTGACTAGAAACCTGGGAAATTCCCTCTATGGGATTCTCCTTATCCAGCAGCTCTCCCCATGAGGAAAAGGCTGAAAATCTGTTAGTAAGGGGTAGTGGAGAAAGAGTTAGCTGTGAATGCCTTAGGTCTGAGCCAGCCTCTGTAGAAGAGGTGGAATTAGCAGCCTGAGAACCTCCTACAGGAAGAAAACCTGTCTCTCCAGCCTCATCAAGAGGTAATGACAAAGGGACCGGATCTTGTGCAGGTAAAACCTGCGGAACAGTAAAAGAAGCGCCAATTACCTCTGTAGCAGCTAGTGTAGGATTTTCAATAGTGTGAGAAGGTAAAGGTGGAACCACAGTGGGCACCCTCTTGACTAAACTCACCGTCATACCTCCAGAAACCAATCACTACTACCTCCACGTCCGCTCACGAACCGGAGGAAGGGAAGACATGCCTACGTCATGCCCCTGGGGTTTTTGCTTGTGACAAAAGTGTGTCATGTTCGGACAGATTCTGAATTATGGGCTGCCCATGGACATCCCTGGAAGCTATGAGCAGTATCCCACATAAGTTACAGATAGGGGTGCAGTGCACTGGTCTGCAGAGTGCCCCAATAAGCCACAAAGAAAACATTTAATAGCTGTACAATCGTTATTCAAATGCGATAAAGCACCACATTTATAACAGCTTTTAGGTTGACCAGCATAAAATAATATCCCTCTATCCCTACCCAAAAAAAAGGAGCTGGGTAAATGTTGAATACCGTTATCAGTGTGTTTTAATTGGACCCTAAAAGTCCACCCCCCATTCCAGAAACCATTTTCGTCAATTATTGGTTTGGGATGCTCCACAGTAGAACATTGCTTTTCTAACCAGAATTTAATATTTGAAACATCAACACCCTCATTCCTAAATAAAATCGTAACAGTTTTAACAGTAGGTTTAGTCACAGGAATTGCCAAAAAATTCGACCAATCAACCAGATGCTTGCGCTCATAATACAGCTTCCAAAATTTGTCAAGTAATGCCATCGAGCAAAAGCTAATGTCGTAGTTCCTATCACCTGGAGCATGGATAAAAGCATATACATCTACAGGAGTAAACCCCATGCTGTCTTTAATTAGGGTTTTCCCCACCCATACTCTATCCGGAACTATAGGTGCATCTCCAACATAGCGGAGACGAACTAGGAACCTTCGTTTTGCTGCCGTCACAGGTTTATGAAAAAGACCAGCAAACGATTTTGAAAACCCCTGGTTTTGTACAGGTGGCAGCTCTTTCACTGCAGCGACAGGCGCGAGTCCATAGCAGAGAACTCAGACGAAACTTGACCCTCACTCCTCGTCAATGCAGTACCTGAATTTAGAGAAAGTACCTGAGAGTCCTGAGGTAGGGAGATGCTGTCGGAAGGGTCAGAGACAGGAATATTCGGCAAAGCTGTCGTCGCGTCAAACGCATCACCAGAAATCCCCACCTCTGTCTCAATCTGCATGTCAGTAGTGTAGCTCGGTGAATGCAGCGACGGCAAATCAGTGCGACCAGTCGCATCCCCCCCAGAGCAAATCGGAGAGCCCGGCAGCGTACCCACCGGTTCAGGAGTCCAACGGTTTCCCGAATAGATCCATCCTGCTCTGAGTAGAGCTTCCTCCGGTGACCACTCCGCTTCATCCGCAGCCTGCACAGAGTCTTTAGGCAACAATATCGACTTGTTCCCAGCACAGTTGGAGTCCATGCAGGTAGATATACGTTTGCTAGTATTAAGTGAAGGACTGGCGACCGACCTTTTCCTTTTTTTCCGTTCCTCTTCAAGTCTGGACTTGCTCTGAATATATTCTTGTTCTGCATTAGAAATAAGGGCAAGTAATTGAGATTTTTTGGCGTCTAGTTCTTCTTGTAATCTAAGTTCTCAGGATGCAAATCCCATCAGCCTCCATCAAGCCAGATTGATCCAAACAGGTCTCTGTATTACTTCAGAAACCAAACTCTGTGCCAAAGAAGATTATCATCACGTAGCTCCTTAGAAGCCTCTGTAAGTCCACTAAACTGGACCGGCTCCTCCATGGTCTGGCAGACTGACCAGCTCGCCAGTCTTCCGACAGCTTAACAGCGCCTCTGCCTTGAGAGTAGGAATTTCCGTGTCCTGGCCAAATTTCCTCATTCACTAAAAATACCACCAACAGCTTAATCTGGTTCAAGGTCAGTTGGAATTCATCTGTATCCCCCTCCCCCGGGTCGTGCCTGAAAATAGGCAGGATTTGTCTAGTGCACTTACCCGGTCAACAAAAGCTAAATAAATAAAAATAAATTAATTAATTACAGAGATAATTTACATACAGTTATTTTGGAACAGGTACAAAATACCATGAAGCAGAGGACTGAACAGATACATTACCATGTACTTGATTAGTTACAATGATACATTATTGGACAATAAACATACATAATTAACTTATGATTTACACAATTCCACGTGACATATTTTCCAAGTACAGATAAGGATCATTCACTATGGCAGCATGCAGCTCTGGGAGCTTTATGACTAGACTCCCAGTGCTACTACGGTCAAGGAGCTTGTCAGTGGTAACAATTACAGGTACCAAGTTCTAATAAGTACACCTTTAGGCCTTTTTTTGAAGCCCTCGAATGAGGGACTTTCTTGTATATTTTTGGGAAGAGCATTCCAAATGGTTGGAATAGAAGTAGCAAAAGACATTTTCCCTGATTGTGTCCTGACTTTAGGAACCCAGAGGAGCATTCAACTGGATGTTCTGAGAGGGCACCTGTCTTGTTTACTTGTTATAAGGTCTTTGAGACTAGGGGGTACGTTGTTGCTTCTCAACTTAAAGGCTAAGGATATCATAGAGCACTCTAGCCTTCCATTGAGAGGGAGATCACTATAAGTGCTTGGGTTCTAGAGGTAGTTCAGCTAGGACACGTCCAAGAGCTCCTCTCTATGCCTCCAGTGACCCTTCCTTCACCAAATCAGTACCCTCTGAAACACCTTGCACTCCTGCTGGAAGAGGTTCAAACCCTCCTCAGCAAAAGGGGTATGGAGCCTCTCCTGGTTTCCAAACAGAACCTGGGCTAGTATTACGAGTACTTCCTGGTACCAAAATGAATTAAGGATTTAAGGCCCTTCCCAGACCTTCAAGGCCTCAGTTTGTTCATTGAATACAAAAAGTTTTGAATGGTCTGCCTGCAGCCCATTCGCTCCCTGTTATTAAAAAGGGGATTAAATGGTTGCTCTGGATATAGAAACATAGAAGTTGATGGCAGATAAGGACCGCAAGGCCCATCCAGTCTGCCCATTTCTTTTTCTACCTTATGAATGTGCCATCGGCCTTCGCTCTGTCAATGGCCTATCAATTCATACTCATCTGTATTGCTCCCCTGTGCCTATCCCATGCCTGTTTGAAGCCCTGCACTGTATTCATATCCACCACTTCCTGAGGTAGGCCGTTCCATGCATTCACCACCCTTTCTGTGAAAAAAGAACTTCCTCACATTACCCCTTAATCGGCCTCACTCTAATCTCATGATGTGTCCTCTTGTCCTGCTATTTTTCTTATATTGAAACGTGTTAGACTCTTTCACCTTGTTAATGCCCTTAAGGTGTTTAAATGTTTCAATCATATCACCTCTCTCCCTCCTTTGCTCTAGGGTATACATATTGAGCTCCATTATTCTGTCCTCATATGTTTTCTGATGCAGTCCCTGCACCATTTTGGTTGACCTTCTCTGGAGTGCCTCAATTTGGTTAATGTCCGTGTGAAGGTGTGGCCTCCAGTACTGCACACAGTACTCCAGATGGGGCCTAATCAGTGTCTTGTAAAGAGGGATTATTACCTCCCCTCTTATGACTTGTGATACCCCTACTAATACACCCCAACATCCCCTAGCCTTACCTACTGCTTTAGTGGTCTACTTGGATGATTTCAGGTCATCTGTGATGATGATGCCCAAGTCTCCTTCTTCCCTTGTGACTGCCAGCAACTCCCCTCCCAGCCTATAGGTGGCTTCAGGGTTTCTCTTCCCTATGGGCATGATCTTGCACACGTCTTTGTGTTAAACTCCAGTTGCCACTCATCCGACCAGTTTGCCAGTTTATCCAGATCTCTTCTCATTCTGCCCACCCCATCTGGATCATCTACTCTGTTGCAGATCATGGTGTCATCTGCAGATAGACAAACCTTACCCTCCAGTCCATCTGCAGTGTCACTGATGAAGATATTGAAGAAGACTGATCCCTGAAGTACCCCACTTGTGACTTGCATCTGTTTTGACTGTATACTGTTTACCACCACTCTCTGTTTTCTGCCTGTCAACCAGTTTGCCACCCAGTTGACCAACTTCTGACCCAACCGAGCCTACCCAGCTTATTAATCAGTCTTCTGTGTGGAACAGTATCGAAAGCTTTGCTGAAGTCAAGGTAGGCAACATCAACTGCTCCCCCTTGGTCCACCACTATGGTTACCCAGTCAAAAAAATCTGTGAGATTAGTTTGACAGGTCCTTCCTTTTGTAAACCCGTGCTGTCTTGGATCCTGTGCTCCTATGGATTCCAGGTGTTGTACTATCCTTTCCTTAAGGAGTGCCTCCATAATCTTGCCCACTACGAATATGAAGGATGCATACCTCCATGTCAGGATCCACAGGTCTTACAGAAAGTACCTGTGACTTACGCTCCAGGGCTCGAACTATCAGTTTTGTGTCTTGCCTTTTAGTTTGTGGTGTGCACTGCATGTGTTTACTAAGTGTTTTGAATATGCAGCTTTCTTTTGCCGAGAGGGCCTCTATATCTTCCTGTATGTCAATGACTAGCTTCTGAAGGCCCCATCGAGGTTTTGGCCAGACAGCTGTTTGACCACTTGGGTGTTCTGGTGATTGAGCTGAAGTTGGTTCTCAATCTATGCCAAACCCTCCAATATTTATAGGGGCTGATTTGGACATGAGGCTGGGTCGAGCATTTCTGCCCTCAGACCATGCTACGGCACTGGTAGCCCAGGCTCAGCTGCTTTCTTGAAGTCTATGTGTCTCAGCTAAATGCTGCAGGTATGCAAAATATAAAATTCTGCCTGTGGAATGTCTGAGGAATGACCATTCTATGGAATTTCACGGAATTTTCGGGAAAATTCTGTGAAATGTCGCCAAACTTTAAATTCCAGTTATTTTGCTATAATTTTAAAAGTATGTGTTCAGTTAACACCAAATTTGGCATGTACATAGAACACATTGACATACAAGTGTGTTCCAATTTTTAGAGTCGTAGGTAGAAAGGGGCGGAGGAATGGGTTGACAAACATTTAATCAAAATTAAAATTTCAGTTATTTTGAGATCATTTTAAAATTTCTTATCCAAATTTCTCCACAATGTCTGGATTTAGAGAAGCTCCCAACATGGGTATATACACCATGTTTTAAGTCTCATGCTTCCATGGAAGCTGAGTTGTAGGTAGTCAAACATTTTGTCAAAATTTAGATTTCTATAATTTTAGTATAATTTTAATAGTATTCATTGAAATGTTATAAAATTTGACTGGTTATCACTACATTTGTATATGTACATAGCTTCCAATTTCTAACTTCAAATGGGACTGAGTTATAGCCTGCCAAACATGTTGTCAAAATTAAAATTTCAGTTATTTCCCTCTTATTTTAAAAACAACATACCCAAATTTAACCAGAGTTGTAACATTTAAACTACTATACCACGTGGTCATTTCTGAAAAAGTTTATATTTACAGCTTTAAATGGGATTGAATTAAAAGTAGTCAAACTTTCACAATATTTAAAAATTACATTTTGCAAGAATGTAAACTACAAATTTAAGCCCCGAAACTATGAAACTAGAGAATGGAATACCATGAAATTTGTCAGGATCTTAGATCTTACAAGGAAACTATGCATACCAATTTTATTAATTGCTTGCTGCCAAAAATTGCTAAATAATAGGACTGTGCATGGAACGAATAATATTTCCCAATACTATGAATAGTAGGCTTGCAAATATTCAGATGGACATTCTGAATAGTCAACTATTCGGCCGCTATTCGGGATGTACTATTCCATGAGTTAGATTTCAAAATCTCACAGAGTTTTGTTGGCCAATTAGAGACTGTTTTTGGAGCTCACAATCAGGAACACCATGTGATCATCTCACTCTGAGTGTGTAGCATAGAGTTCAGTATATAGAGAGACTAGAGTGTGGACTCTAGTGGCTCAGTTGAAGCCACGCATGCGCCATATTAGAGGAGGATTGAGGTGCCGACAGAATAGCAGGAACCCTTCTTGAAACATAGCGACCGGCACCAGCACACTGTTCTAACGCAATCTGCTGATCCAGTTGGGTAAGAAGCACCATTGACAGCAGGGAAATGATGAAGCAGAAGCATGTTGTGGTGACAAAAACAAGGTATGCTCATTTATCCTTTTTTTTTTTTACTTATCCTGGTGCTCCCCCTTACGGCACTGTGGGAGACATGGTATTTGTATTTTCTCCCCTATTCCTGGGACCCCAATATGCGGTCACCTATGCACATGGAGGCGTGCATCTCGCGGCTCCGGTAACGGTCCCATCCTCCCTCCCAGCCTAGCACCTAGGTTCCCACTTGCCTGACACTGCCACCTGGCCTCCACTTGGTAGTAGCAACGAGTTGGGGAAACTTCTCATCCCTCCCTGGAGAGGAGAGCTGAATCCCGGCTGCTCAATCCTGGCTTCTCACCCTCCTCTCTGGCCGACCCCTGGCAGCCTGAGCTTACTCCCAAACTCGGGTCACCGACATGGCGCGAGGTGTGGTGTCCAGTGCCTCAACCCTCTGCACCACCAGGCTGGCTAAAAATTGTAGAATTTCATGAAAAATTCCATAAAACTGGAATTTGTTAATTTCACTCAGCCTTATCTGAAGGATTCTAATTAAAATCTAGGGGTATGAGAGGCAGGTAGTGCAGGAGGTCACCAGGTTCAGGAGTCAGATGCACAGTTTCACCAAGAAATGGACAGCTGAGCTGAGTAGCACAACAGTGATAGACCTTCAGGTTGGAATAAGAAAGCACATAGTGTCAACAATTCCAACCTAAATGCAGGATATTTAAGGATCACATCCAGTAAATTTATGATCCAGGGAGCCTGATGTATATGCAAGTCTGGGACTTAGAGATACTCAAAAAGATGTGGGGGAAGATAATGTCTGGAGCAGCAGGAAGAAAAAATTCTGGCTATTCCAACAGGGTAGGTCAATATGAAAAGGAGAAGGTGACTCATGTTTTAAGCAAGTTTGTTACTCTAAAGAGCAAAGAGGATATCAGTGGAATCAGTAGATCTTACTTCAAGAGGGTTCCTTCAGTAGAGTACCAAACAAAGAGGAGCCCCCTTATGCCAAAAAACAAGGGATCTGGGGGGATACTTTTCTCAAAATCAGAGTCAGTGCACTTGTACCACGGAATCAAAATTTCACACTCCAAACATCCAGTAGTACTAAAACCACCTGTGAGGTCAGCACTTAATTCCCGTCAAAAAAATTGGATCAGCACATTGCATATAATACCATATTTGACATTTATTTGTAGGATTCAGCAACAATTGACACAAACGAACAAAAGTATTCGAGGTGAAATGAACTGGGTTAGCAAACGCAGCATGCATGGCACTTCAGTCATGGCTATAGCAGTTTTGCGTGATTTGCACTATTTATTGCCTGATTTGCACCAAGGAGAAACGGGTCTGTTTACTGAACAGCATTAGCATCTTGAGACGCCATTAACATCTTCCATTCGAGCTGGAGGTGGACGGTTCTCTTACTTGTATCAGTGGTGAGAGAGGAACCTTTTGTATCAATTGTTGCTGAATCCTACATATAAATGTCAAATATGGTATTATATGCAATGTGCTGTTCCAGTTTTTTTGATGGGAATTAAGTGCTGACCTCACAGGTGGTTTTAGTACTACTGGATGTTGTGAGGTTCCTGCAATAAGTCATAACATATAAGACTGCACCCCCTGGCATCAGGACCGTATGGCAAACTTTTGCTAGCAATGTCTGGTGGGGGACCGCCCACCTGACATCATGTGATGGACATCAGCGTGACCCTTTATAGTGGGCGGTCCCCGTGCCCACCTTCCAGTTCTTTCCCGCTGTTGACCTGCGCAAGGACTTTGCGGTGAATGTTGCTCTAGTCGATCGCCATCTTGTATAGTTTTCTTTCAAATTCTAGTACCTTTTTTTTGCTTCTTTTATGTCTTCTCCACCTCCGACTTTCAAGGCCAAGGAGAAGTGCGGCACACAGATCTCTCACAAAGACGGCCACCATTGCTGCCTCTTTTGCCTAGGCCCAAACCACAACACCACAGCCTGTCCTGATTGTCAACTCCTCAATCAGGCCACACGCAAACGTAGACAGCAAGCCTTGGAGGCCCATATTTTCGAGTCCAGAATGGCCACCCTGGAAAAAGTGATGCAGAAACTGAGGGATCCCACTTCTTCCCCTTCCTTGGCATCGAAAAAGAAGGAAAAGGATAAAGAGAAGCACAGGGAATGGGAGCGTTCGGATGACTGGGACCGGGTCTCCTCTAGCAAGGCCTCTACAAGCAAGGCCATTCCCCTGCCACCTGCCCTTGTGGTTGTCCAGGCCGTGTCCAGGACCACTCCAAGTTCCTCTGCTTCTTTCCAGCCCCTTAAAGCAGGCTTCACTCAGATAACGCCTGGTTCTTATGGGTAAGTTGGACTCCAGTTTTTCAGGAGCATGCCTGATAGTTGATAAGATGGATTCCTGCCAGGCGGGAACCCGCGTGACGCCTGCCAGTGTCGGTCGAGGGTTCCCCTCTTGTCCACCCAGCCCTCCTCCATCTGATAAGCCGATCACCAGGGTTTCTAATGACCACCCAGACATAGCTCACTCATCAGGGGTTAACACTGCTGCACCTGATGCCTGGTCCAGCTTGCTGACCTCTCCCAATCAGCCCTCCTTCCAGGCCCCCCCGATCAGGAGCCTTCCTCCCCGCCTCCCCTGATGGAACCTCTGAACCCAGACATTCCAACTGGGATGGAAGAGGAAGAGGATCCACTGGAAATGGTCTTCCCCTCACCTACTCTAGTGGTTGTACACCTAGTCATGCTCTTGGATACCCTCCTGGGGATGTTGACGTGAGACCCGGCTCTCACGCCGGCTCTGGGAACTATCTCTCATACGACAGGTCCAGTCTTGGTTCTGCCGTCAGAGTTCCTTCTATCGGACGTCCCCAATCCATGGCATGGGGCTCCGCCAGATAACTTACATCAGCCATCAAGACCCTTATGTTTGCCCCAATGCAAGCTAACCTATGATGCCAGATACTTTTCCGGGTCCATCCAGACCTCCTACGGACCAGAGTCACCTGCCAGACTATCACCCTTATCCGGGGTTTCAGATGCTGGCTTATCCTATGTCAGGCCCGATGATGACTCCTTTTTTCCAGGCCTACTATCCTGGGTATCAGGCTCCAGGCTACCCTTATTATCAAGGGTACCCTCCTCCTCAGTATCCTGGGTTGGGCATGCATTTTTACCAGCCTCCACTCACCTCTGCTCCACCACCTCCTCCTCAGCCTCAACAGGACTTTCAAACCCTGATTCAGTCCTGGTGGCAGGATGCCAGATCACAGCTGATGTCTGATTTGGAGAGAAGACTGCCGGCCCTGGTGGTTTCACCCACCCTTCCACTCAGTTTCACCGGTCAGCTGTATTCGGTTCACTACGGTGCCCATTTCTGGAGGTGCCACTCAACAGGTCACCTTACCTACCATACTAAGAACCATACTAAGAATGAATAGAAGCAAAAGGCTATAAAGCCCATTGTGCTTCAAAGATTACATTACCTGAAATAGGAACCCTCGAAGGGGAGAACTCTTCTGATTCTGAGGAAGATTCCTCTGAAGCTTCATCTGGGGAGCAGTCCAGAGCCACTGCAGTCAAGGGCAAGGAGTCACCCAAATTGCCTCCTGAGGACCCTTCCTTTACTGAGCTACTCCATATTATCCAACAGGCTAATGGTTGGAATGCAGAGGAACAAGACCCCAACTGAAAATGTCTAGCCAAACATCTAGTCTTGAAAGAGGTATCCCCCATTCTTGTTCCTCCTTGGACAGCCCCCCATGAGCACCTCACCATGACCATTTGGCAGCTGCCACATTTCATCCTGGCCATCCCTAAGAAGGCAGACTGGATCTACTATACGCCTGAGGGCATTCCCTTCTTGGATTCACATCCAAAGACAGACTCTATAGTCATAGCGGTGGCTCATGACCATTCAGTGAAACCGAAACAGATGAATACCTCTCCCCCAGACAAGGAATCCAGGCAGCTTGACCAATTTGGAAAGAAGGTTTTCGCCTCCTCCACTTGCGCGCTCTGTTCACTTAACTACGTTGCACACATGATCTCTTTTCAAAAGGCCACTATGGCAAAACCTGAGGCCCACATTCAACTAACGAGGAATCGGAACTCAAGGTGGAATTAACCAAGGACTTGCGCCTGTCTAAAATTTCTTGTTGACACATGCTCAGAGCCACGTATGATTAGGTGGATGCAGTGGCTCGTTCCTCCGCCACAGCAGTTAACCTAAGATGGCATGTGTGGCTGTGTATCTCCGGACTTTCCAAAGATGTTCAGGCAGCCATTCAGGATGCCCCCTTTCGAGGGTTGATCCTATTTGGGGAGGGTGGATACCAAAGATCTCATCACAGGCCTTCAGGACAGTGGCCAGGTCCTGAGATCTGTGAAATCAATGTATAGATTGGGCTTCCAGAAAAAGAAGCCCTTTCAGCACTAGCAGAAGAGACAAAACAAACAACCCTTCTCCAGGCATCAGAACAAAAGGATAGCACAGGGGCTAACTGTCTCCTCCCCTCCCCTTCCCTCCTGCCTCCAAAACACAGAGGGCAGCCGGGGAACCTCTCCTCTCCCATCACTCTGCCTCCTGACTCATATGATCCTCCCCTTTCTCCACCCCCTAAACTGCATGGAGCCAGTGGGAGGAAGGTTTGCCCTACAACTGCAAGAGTGGAAGGGTATAACGTCAGATGCATGGGTCCTGCAACTCCTCTCAAGAGGCCACACCATAGAGTTTCTGGAGATTCTTCCAGACTCTCCTCCAGATCATTCCCATTACTTCCCAAATGAGATGTTTATGGTCGCAGAGGAGATTCTGGCCCTATTGCAAAAGTAAGCCTTAAAGCCAGTCCCCCAATCTCAGAGCAGAAAAGGGTTTTACTCCCATTTCTTCCTGCTCCCCAAAAAGATGGGAGACCTCAGGCCCATCCTGGACCTCAGCCAACTGAATCTTTTTGTAGAATACAAAAGGTTCTGCATGCTGACTGTACAGGGTATTCTGCCCTTACTGCAGCAAGACCATTGGCTTTGTGTACTGGACATGCAGGACGCCTACTTGCACATTCCATTGTTCTCCGGCCACCACCGGTACCTGCGCTTTCTTTTCCAGTGGAAGCATTTTCAATTCAAAGCTCTCCCCTTTGGACTTTCTTTGGCACCCAGGGTTTTCTCCAAGTGCCAGGCAGTGGTGGCAGTGGTGCTTCACAATCAGGGCATTGCATTGTTCCCTTACTTGGATGATTGGCTCTTAGCGGCCCTGTCCAGAGACAGCCTGAAGGAGTCACTGTCCTTCTCACTGGACCTTTTCTTCAGATTGGGGATCACAGTCAACTTCCCCAAGTCATCCCTGACCCCCTCCATGTAACTTCAGTTCTTTGAGGCGGTCTTGGACACGGTCCACTTTAAAACCTTCTTGCTCCCAGACAGAGCGAATACTCTGTGGGAGCAAGTCAATCTTCTACTCTCCTCCAGGCACTTTCCAGCCAGGACGTTCTTACGCCTTCTTGGCCTTGTGGCACCAATCATTTCTACAGTCCCCTTGGTCAGATTACACATGATGGTCACCCAATGGATGTTACGATTCCAGTGGGATCAACGCTTGGACGATCTGGATCATCCGGTACTGGTGTCCCGTTCACTCAATAATAATAAATAATAAAGCTTTATTTATATTGCGCCTTTCTAAATTCAAGGTGCCTTACAATATCTAACAATATAATAAATAAAACCAATACATAATAATCTCAAGAAAGACCTCTTATGGTGGCAGGATCGGGGGTTATCTTTCAGGGCATCCCCCCTCCCTCCTGGACCCTCACCACAGACGCCTCTGGTCTGAGTTGGGGGGCCCACCTGGGGGATCATCGGACACAAGGGACATGGTCCCAGCTGGAAGCATCTCTCCATATAAACATCCTGGAGAAGAGGACGGTCCTTTATGCCCTTCAGGCTTTTCAGCCCCTCCTGTCTGTGAGAACACTGCTAGTACAGACAGACAACATGTCGGTGGTCTGGTATATCAGCAAGCAGGGAGGCACCTGATCGTATCCCCTGTGCAGGGAGATGATGTGGGTGTGGTTCTGGGCAGTCCAACACAACGTGTTTCTCACGGCTGTGCACATCCCAGGCATTCACAATGTCCTGACGGACAGCCTCAGTCGAACCTCGACACAAGCTCATGAATGGGAACTGCATCAGGAAATGGCAGAGCTACAATTGCTTCAATGAGGATGACGAGAAGTAGACCTCTTTGTCTCCTCATCCAATGCAAAACTACCCAGTTTTTGCTCACTTGTTCCAGAGCCTGGTGCCATCTGCCAAGATGCATTGCCTCTCTGCTGGACAGCAAAGTACTTGTACACCTTCCCTCCCTTTCCCATTCTACAGCATGTCCTTCTGAAACTTCAGGCAGAGAGGGCTCGGATGCTTCTTATAGTCCCCCCTCTGGCCAAGACAGATCTGATTCCCACTCCTGCAGCAGCTGGCTGTGGAACCCCCAGTTCCCTTCTCTCTTCAACACGATCTGTTGATGCAGAATCAGGACAGACTAGTGCATCCAGGTCTCAGAACCTATATCTCCATGCGTGGCTCCTTCAGATGTAATTGTGTCATGCTCTGGAGTCTTCTAGAGGGTCACTCAGGTCCTGGTGGAAGCTTGGAAACCCTCCACCAGTTCCACCTAGGCGATGAAATGGAAAATATTTTCCATCTGGGTGACAGCTAAGGGTTGTGACCCCTTCGCATTCTCAGTACCACAGGTCATGGATTACCTGTTGCACCTGTCTGACTCTGGTCTAAGCTATTCCTCTCTCAAAGTCCACTTGGCAGCCATCTTGGCCTACCACATCCTAGTGGATGGGAAAACAGTGGCTCAATTGGAGGTCTCCAAAACCATTCTGAAAGGAATCCTCCATTTGAAACCCCCTATCTGCAACCCCTCCCCACCTTGGGATCTAAATTTTATTTTAGAAAAGCTTAAACTCCCTCCTTTTGAACCGGCTGCAAGCTGTGATATGCGCTACCTGTCCTGGAAAGCGCTCTTTTTGGTTGCTGTTACTTCCGCTCGAAGAATTTCTGAGCTTCAGGCCCTTATGTGTAAAGAGCCTTATTTGATTTTTCACAGGGACTGGGCGGTCCTGCATACAAATCCTAAGTTTCTTCCCAAGGTGGTCTCTGAGTTCACCTTAAACCAAACTGTTGAACTCCCTGTATACTACCCTGTTCACACGAATAGGAGTAAGGCTCTCCTTTGTTCACTGGATGTACATAGGGCTTTGTGTTGTTATGTCCACAGGACCAAGGACACATGCAAGTCAGATCAGCTTTTTGTTTCCTTTGCCCCAAATCCTTGGGGTCAGCAGTTTCTAAGCAGTGCCTCTCTAAATGGCTGGCTAACTGCATCTACTTCTATTACCAGAAGTACAACAAACCTCTTCTGGGAGAGGTCAGGTATGGCTGCTTCCACAACTTCCTAAGAAATGTTTCTGCAGCAGAGATTTGTGCAGCAGCAACCTGAAGTTCTGTCCATACCTTCACGAAGCATTACAGTGTGGACATTGCCTCTAGGCGCAGGGCCGGTTTTGGCCTCGCTGTTTTGCAGGGCCTACTGTCCTAGGCCTGTTCTGGTTGTTTTCATATTTTCCTCCTTCCCTGCTTCTGCTAGTCTCTCTGAGAGTGACTGCTTGGGATTCAGTCCTATATGTTATGACCTACTGCAGGAACCCTCTCGAAGTAAGATAGTACAGTTACGTAAGGACTTACCATAACAGTAGATATTTGAGAGAGGTTCCTACAGTAGGTCACACTTTCCCTCCCTCCTTCTCCCAGTCTCTGCATTTCTTACATATCATTCTGAACTGGGCTTCATGATATTCAGCCTTTCTCCTGTCTCATCCTCTTTGGATCTCTGACGAGAGAACTGGAAGGCAGGCACCAGACATTGGTAGCAAAAGTTTGCCATGCAGTCCTGATGCCAGGGGGCGCAGTACTATATGTTATGACCTACTGCAGGAACCTCTCTCGAAGAGCAACTATTACGGTAAGTTCTTACGTAACTGTACTTTCTACTGTGTCAATCTGGCTATGCCAAAAGAGAAGGGGAATAGTCACCCCGTGAGGAAAAGCAGGACCGCAAAAAGCACAGCCCAGCTTATCAAATGATGTAGTGAAATGTGCATTGTTAATGTTAAATTCCACAAAATGAATTCTGGATGGTTCATCAATATTCTATCATAAATATGTGAGAAAATGTTACCAATTTTTTTTTTTTGCTGCAAATTTAAAACTGCTAAACCAATTTATCCAGTTGTGTTAGATACCAGGATACACTGACTATGGATATGCATGTCAAATGATAAATCTATGCCTGCAAGAGCATGGAAGTTACAAACATCCACATTTTTGAGAGTTTTACAAAATTTTGCAAATATTTACATATTAAAGATTTGAACCCCCTGTAACTTAAAAAGCTCTAATCCAGTTCTCTCCATATTTAGATCATTTTATAAGCATTACAAAAAGGTTATTCATGCCAGTTTATACATGTCTAGCACCAAAGGTGCCAGAGTTGTATGCAGATGAAAATTTTCCACGAAATTTCCCGCAAAAAATAAAATGACAGATTTTGAGCACATATAATTTTGAGACGATGCTTCATATTGTATGAAATCTGGCACATTATAGAAAACCTATCATCAAGGAATCATGCCAAATTTAAGATCTCTGACCCAATAGATATCTGAGGTATATGTAGACAAAATGTTTCATGAAATTTCACACAAAATATAAAATGACAAATTTTGAGCACCTATAATTTTGAAACTGTCCTTCCAAATGTCATGGTATTTAGAGCATTATTGACCCTCTAACCAATGAGTGCGCATTCCAGATTTCACGCTCTAGCATAACCGACAGCGGAGTTATGACTAAATTACACAATTTTAAAAAGTCCACAAAATTCTGATGAACTTCTGCAGACTTTCACTGAATTTTGTGAAATGTCATCAAAATTCCATGAATTCAGAATGTTCCTGTTCCGTACAGCTCTACTAAATGCCTCCTGTGGCTTATCAGCCTCATGGCTGCTGCCATACTGACTGTCCTACTGGCGCGTCTGCACATGAGGATCCCACAATGGTTCCTCCGTGCCCAGTGGGCTCAGCATTCCAATGAGTCGCAGTGTGTCATTGTTGTGACCGCTCTACTCTGACACTCTCTGCTGTGGTGGTTGGACCACTCTAACCTCGAGGTGGGATCTCCCTTTCTCCATCCATCTTCCTCCTGGTGATGATGGCAGGCGTTTTGGGTTTAGGCTGGGGTGTCCATCTGTGCCCCTCTCGGACTTGGCCAGTGGTTCTCCTCTGATATAGTTCTGTACGACAACACTGTGGAGATGAGGGCTGTTCTGCTTGGCATACAGGTCTTTGCCACCCTCCTTCCAGGGTGTCTGCTTTTGATCCATACAGACAAAACTTTGGTGATGTAGTACATGAACCATCAGGGTGGAGTCTACTCATATCCTCTCTGCAGAGAGGAAATGAGAGTTTGGCACTGGGTGGTGGAAAACGGCATGTTCCTATGTCTCTGGCCAGCACCTGCAGTGCTCTTGCAGATTGTCTCAGTCGGTCCCCAATAATCTGCCATGAATGGGAACCCTTGGACTCTGTTGTGGATGACCTTTTCATAAAGTGGCGTAGCCCAGACATAGCTCTCCATACAACGCAAAACTGCCGCATTTGTGCTTGCTTGTTCTAAGGCCTTGAGTTTTCTGGCAAGATGTGTTGTCTCTCTTGGAAAAGGAGATTCATATATGCCTTTTCCCCCATTCCCTGTCGTATAAAGGGTTCTGGTCAAGCTGAGGGCTGAGTCGGCCACCCTGATTCTGGTGGTCGCATACTGGCTCAGACAAATTTGGTTTCCTGTGCTTCAGCAATTGGCAGTGTATCTCCCTGTCCCACTCCCTCTGTGAGCATGACCTCTGTCACAGCAGTGTGGTGTTCTGGTGCATCTGGATTTTTGATCCTTTCACCGCCACACTTGGCTCCCGAAGACGTAAAACTCTTCTCTTTGGGGATTTCCTGGCAGTTGCTGCTGTTCTTCTGGTGGCACGGAAGTCGTCTACATGGTACACCAACTCATAAAAATGCAAACGTTTTCCAGTTTGGTGTGCTGCATGTACCCTGGAACCCTTTACTTGTCCCATCAGTCTCATGCTGGAGTACCTCTTATCCCTTAAGGACTTGGGCCTAGGGGATTCTTCTATTAAGGTCCTCTAGGCAGCGGTGTCGGCTTTTCATGCCCTCACCAATGGCAAAATGGTGGCTGAACTAGTGGTTTCCCATGGACTCCTCAGAGGTATTCTACTTCTACACTTCCCCGGTCTGTGATCCAGTTCAGTGTGGGACTTTAATGCACCTTCCTTCAAGCCTGCTGCTACTCGTGAGCTGCACTTCATTTCTTGAAAGACACTGTTCTAAGTGGCTATGTTGTCTGCTAGATGTATATCTGAGTTAAAGGCTCTGGTTACATGTCCTCCTTTTCTTATTTTCACAAGAAAAGTTACATTACATACCAATCCTCCTTTTGTACCATAGATCATGTCTGTATGAACACTAAATCAGACAAATAACCTTCCCGTTTATTTCTCAACTTCCATGGATAGTGGGGAATGTCACTTGCATGCACTAGACATTTGTAGGATGCTGTGGTGGTGCTTAGATCATACTAAGGATTATAGAAAATCCTCCCAACTATTTGTGGCCTTGACCTCGCAGATGGTGGACTCCCCCATTTCCAAGCAAGGCCTTTCCAAATGGTTGTGCTGCTGTATTTCCTACTGTTACTGGAAGCATGGTAAGCTGCTTCCTGGTCCTGTTCGTGCTCAGTACACCAGTGGAGTGGCTACTTCGGTGGCTTGTTTTCGTAGTGTGGCAGCTTCTGATATATATGTGTCCTGCTACCACTTGGAGTACTGTTTATACATTTACAAAACATTACTGTTTGGACATTGTCTGTTGTAGATGTGCTAGCTGTGGCCTTACTTTCTTGAAAGGCCTCCTTACTCAGGGTCCTTGGCTCCTACCTTCCTCCCTCCCTCAGTGCTTTGGTACTGCTTGAGAACTGTTCCATAAAATGGGTCACTGGAGGGAGAGGTTCTTGAAGAAAATAGAATAATTGCTTACTGCAATGGTAAATCTTTTCGAGAATCTCCCATGTTATATAGGTGCAACAAAACCCATCAGCATGGACAGAGCTTGAAAAAAATGTTCTGGTGGTTCTGACACGGATGACTTACAGTTCCATGATGGGGGCTCAATGGAGGAGATTCTCTCGAAGATCTGCTGTTCAGGTAAGTAACTATTCTGTACATTGACTTCAATCCAGGCTCTTTAAAGCAGGTCCCTTGTGTCATTTTAGCCCATGCCATAGCACTCTCAACACTGGACTAGAAAGTTGGGGGATTTTTTTTTTTGTTAAAAAATATGTAGATCTTCATCGGGGATGTCTCTTTCATCTGGTCACACCTCTAGGACAGTGAGTTGTCAGGCTGTAGGACCACATGGAAACATTTGCTAGCAGTTCAGTAGGGGCCACCTATGGCGATGTCTGATGTCACCATCCTCATATAAGCATGGGCAGCCCGTCCTTCCTCACTTTTTTTCCTGCCATCGACCAGTGCTCCTCGGATCACCACAGAAGACTTCATCATGCAGTCTTTTGTTTCTTATCCCCGTTTTTCTTTTAATCTCCACATAAAAAGGAAAACTACTGCCACCTTAGTTGTTTTTTTTGTGCTGTCCTCGGCAGGGCTCCTGTGCCTACTCCTCCATAGTGGGACCAGCGGAGGCAGCAAGGTGGATGGTTTTGGCAGGCTTCTCCCACCCTTTAGCAGCAAGTTTGAACTCCTCTCTGCATTTCTGGAGCTTTGGGAACATCCTCTGGATGGCAGACTCACCGAGCCTTCCCATGAGCCTGCCAGTCTAGGATCTTGACCTTGGGAGCAGACTTTCCTGCTGGCAGCGGTTTGAGCTCCATCTAAACAACTTCGGGCTGTCTGTCTTCAGCTTCTCTACTCCTTAGGAGGCCCTTTGGCTCCAGTGGGGCCTTCTTTTCTGCCTTTGGTGCTTACAGGATGTTGGCCCCCCCACCACATTTCCCAGATGGGGGAACCTGGGGCCAGTCTTCGTAGCTCTGCCACACCAGTACCTTACAGAAAGTGATGCTTGTGCCTCTTCTGCGCCCCCCCATTGTCCTCACGTGTGGGCTTTGGCCTGCTGGGTACTCTTCTTATCTTTGTCCAGGCCCGTTGGCAGTGAAGCCTTCGCCTTTCCCACTGACGTCTCTCCACCATCGCCTGGCGATGGCTGGAGTACTTACCCTGATGGTGGTGCCCTCTGCCTCCCCTGTCACTAACTCCTCAGTGCCTGTCATCATCATTACCATCACCTCCTATGGCGCCCCTCTTCCCTTGTTGGGCCAGGCCCTGTGTTGTGTGGGCCTTCTCGATGCAGCCTCAGGCACTCCTCCCGTCGACGCTGTGCTTTTGGCCAATGGTGGGTAACTGTCAACGCTCAGGGGTTTCATTGCCTGCTGTCCAGGCTCCCTTCAGCCTGTCGATGGCATCAAAGATCACTCTCCTGTCAATGGCCTGCCCTGTTGTATCATGCTTTGACACCCTGGTGTTACGGGCGGCAGGCCTCCCTGTCCATTCCTCTCCACCTCATGGATGTTGATGGCCGGCATGTTTGTCCAGACAGGTGCCCACTGCCTCCTCCACCCATGGCTCCTTAGTGCCCTCTTTGGCATTCCTGTTGCCAACCAACAGTGCCCTCCCACCCTTGCCTTGGTCAGGGGTGGTGCCATGGGCCCCCTTTTTCTTCTCTATGTCGTTGGAGTAGCCATCGACGCTCAGGGGTTTCCTTGCCTGCTTAGTTCAGGCACACTTCTGGCACATTGATGGCTTCAGGGAGCAGCCTTCCCATTGATGATCCGCCCTCTGGCACCTTGTTCTGACACCCTGGTGCCTCGAGTGGTGGGCTTTTCTGGCTGTTCCACTTCAGATCACGGACACTGGCATTGATCCTGGATCCATTTGTGCCAAGACATGGGCTTGTATGCAGTAGAGAGCTCCTTTTCCAACCAACCACCCACCCTGCCCCACATGGATTAGGGGACTTCCTGAGCTACAGCAAAGATCTGCCCTGACCCCTTCCCTGCATTGCCCGAGGCCAGGGTGGGTATGACCCTTTTGGAGGCTTCCTACAGTGAGCAACTATGACTGGTATCTGCCTAGGGAGGACCCCTGGCCTGGGGGGTTGGCCTTGCCACTGATGTCCAGCAGACCACCCTATCTGCCCCTACTGAGCACATTAACTCTTTGGGGCTGCGCTGCAGGGGGTCCTCAATGCTCCAAATGGACCTCAGGGATGTCTCATAACCCTGATGTAGGGGTTAGGTGCCAAGTCTACTGCACAGCAGGGTCAGCCTGGCCTTCCCTCTGTCCCCCACTGCAGGTGTACACTCCTTTTTGGTCCCCCTCCACCCTAAATCAGGAGGTGGTGGTTGGGGATCCCTTCGTTCCTTCCACCTAGTGCAGTCGAGGACCCCACTACAGGTGCTTGTGCCTGGCCTTACTAGATCAGGACACAGCTCTCTAACTACTGTAGCTGCCTCTTTGTTCCTCCCCTTACAATCCTGGCCACATACCAGTGCTGCCAGCGGGAGTATGTATGTTATAGTAAGGGGGCCATAGAACTGGTGTTTTGAAACCACAGGGTTCTGTTCTTCTCCCCTTCTTTTCCCCAGCTCCATAAGGGGCCTGAGACCTCTTCAAGTCCTGAGGGTTCTGCTGCCGCCCCCAGAACATGGGGTTGGAAAATGCCCTTGGGTATGCCAGTGGTTTACCTACATTTCACTGGTTGCCCCCTCCCTCGTGGGGGTTCCCCGGTCCCTGTCTCAGGGGCACTCTACCTGTTTAGGGTCTTGCCCTCTGGCTGGTAATCCACACCACCAGACTTTTCCTCATGACTAGCGGTGGAGGCAGCAGCTCTTAGGCCTGGGGACTATATGTCTTCCTCTATCTAGGCGCAGGGTTGCCCAGCATTTAGTCCAAGGAGCAACTGCCTCACACCCTAGTGCATACTTGACAGCTGTCCAGTGCCCTAGGGATCACTGTTAATCATCTCAAATTTGTTCTGACCCCATGTCAGCACCTGCAGCACACAGGGGTGATACAGGACACAGCTCAAAGCCTAGCCTCCCCACCCTAGGACTGGTCAGAATGCCTAATAGTGTGGGCCTACCTAGTTTCTCCAATCAGGTATGTCACAGCCGGGACATTCTGGGACTGCTGAGCCTGATGACCGTAGCCATTGCCAGGGTACCTTGGGCCCTGCTGCACAAGTGGATTCTCCAATGGATGTTAAAAGTCCGATGGGCTAAGCACCCTGACGATCTGGAACAGAAGGTTCTAGTAACTTCACCAGTAAAGCAGGTACTCCAGTGGTGGATGGAACCAAGCAATTTACTCACAGGGGGTTACCTTCCTTACCACCTCTCCTCTTCAGATCCTTGCCATGGACACTTTGGGAATGGGCTTGGGGGTACATCCAGACCTGGGGTACTTGGACTGCAGGAGAGAGTTCCCTCCACATACACGTCCTATTGATGCAGGTCATTCTTTACGGCCTACAGGCCTTTCAGGACTACCTGTCTCTGGGGTTTCTGCTAGTGCAGATGGACAACATCAGTGATGTGCACTGCATCAACAAGTATGAGGGGACCCATTCATATCCCCAGTGCAGAGGAGCAGTGAGGGTCTGGTAGTGGGCCCCGGACCAGGGTCTCAATCTGCTCCCACACCATCTTGGCAGACAGACTAAGCAGGTTGCAGTCCAGGTTGCACAGGGGGAACTGCTGACCTTGGTTGTAGATGACCTGTTTGCTAGGTGGTGTCATCCAGAGTCAAATCTTTTTGTGTCCCCACTCAATGCAAAACTGTTGCTTTTCTGTTTGCTCGCTCCAGAGTCTGGAGTTTTCTTGTGGGACACTTTGTCCCTCTATTGGAAAGGGAGGTTCTGTTACACCTTTCCTCCCTTCCCGCTAATTCAGAGGGTGCTGATCAAGCTTCAAATGGAAGGAACAACTATGATCTTCATTGCTCCCTTCTGGCCTCATCAGATCTGGTTCCCCTTACTGCAGTGGCTGGCGGTGGAAGCTCCAGTTCCCGTGCCCCTGTGCTCAGACTTGCTTTCACAGCAGCGGGGCACCAGGGTCCGTCTGGACCTCAAATCACTACACCTTCATGCCTGGCTCCTGAAGACATAATCATAGCTACATTTCGGGTTTTCCAAAAGGTTACTAACATCCTAGTGGCTGCTAGGAAACTCTCCACTAGGGTCACTTATTCCAGGCAGTGGAAGCGCTTTGCTCTGTGGGCTGCTTCCCATCCCTCGGGCTCTTTCACTTATCCAGTGAATCAGTTCCTGGAGTCCTTGCTATCCCTATTAGACACTGGCCTGCAGTACTGTTCCAGTAAGGTGCACCTGGCTGTCTTTTCAACTTTCCATGTGCCTATTGCTGACTGTACAGTAACCCAACTGGAAGTGTCCCATATGTGTTTGGAAGGCATTCTTTACTTGCAGCCTCCCATACGCAATCCTGTCCCAGCTTGGGACTTGAATTTTTTTCTCCAGAAGCTTACCTTAGCTCCTTTTGAGCCAGTTGCGCCTTACAAGCTATGTTTTCTGTTGTGGAGAGTGTTGTTTTTAGTTGATATTACTTCTGCTCAAAGAATCTCTGAGCTTCAGGCTCTTACATGTGAGCCTTCTTATTTGATCTTCCACAAAGATAGAAATGTCTTTGCGTGCAACCCTAAGTTCTTACCAAAGGTGGTGTCTGAGTTTACCCTGAATCAAACCGTCAACCTGCCTGTTTCTTTTCTGGAGCGTGATACTCCAGTGGACTGTATACTGTTGATGCATATAGAATACTCAGATATTATGTTCTCTGCTCAAGGATCTGTAAGACACCCTTGCAGTTTTTTGTTCCCTTCACCCTGGGGGAAAGAGGATGAAACGGTATCAAAACAATGCCGGTCCAAATAGTTGACCAACTGTATTACCTTTTGTTGCAGGACGTACGGTAAGGAACTTCCTGGGGTTGTGCATGCCCACTTTACCAGAGGCCTGGCCACTCCTGTTGCCTGTTTCAGGCCGGTGTCAGCAACCAGAATCTATGCTGCTTCCACTTAGAGTACTGTCCACACTTTCTCTAAACAGTACAGTCTGAACTTTGCCTCTCGGAGGAGGGCAGGCTTCAATCTGGCTGTGCTGCAAGGCCTTCTGTCTCTCTGTCAGTACTGCTTGGGACTTGTCCTAGGGGTGTGGCCTGATGAAAGAGATATCCCCAATGAAGATAGTACAGTTATGTAAGAACCGTAACAGTAGATCTTTAAGGGAATCTCTTACATCAGGTCATGCCGACCCACCCTCCGTCCCCCATGAACATAGTGCCTTTTTTAACTCTTAACTTCCGCCTGGATCTTTCTCCAAGAAGATCTTCTGGCTGCTTCCAGCCGATCCTGATAGTTGAACTCGTGTGACCTCTCCTGGGTTACTTGAGGGGGCCTTCAGTGCCTGCCCCTTTTCGAGGCCTTATGGCTATACAGGAGATATCCCTTTTTTCCGGGGGCTTCTCTTCTGCTCTCTGCATCCCTTGATGGGCAGATCTCCTGTCGGGCTCTTTCTCCAGGACTTGCAGAGCATTCTTTACCTGTCATAGATTTTGCCTGACTCTTTACCTGGGACGGGCTACCGGCTGTCCTCAGCTACTCTGTGCATTCAACATCACTTCATCTGTCCTGACTCCTTAGAGGATGGCCCCTCCACATCCACTTCCTCTTGGGACCTGAGGGCTATACTAGATATTGCTGCTTGCTTAAAGAGCGTTTTGGCTCTTGTCTGCCTTGCCAGTTGGGCGGAACCATTCTCTCTCTCTCTCTTTCCCAGTTCCCCATATGGAGATCCTCCGATCATGGGGCCCATTGAAGAACTGAGTAGAGGTGGGGCTGCCAGTGCTTTTATGGGGATGGTGACGTCGGACGTCATTGTGAGCATCCCCTATCAAACTGTTATCAAAAGTTTCCATGTGGTCCTATTGCCTGACGGGTCGCTGTCCTAGAGGTGTGACCCGATGAGAGATTCCCTCAAAGATCTACTGTTACGGTAAGTTATTACAGAACTGAACTGTGATGTGTGCGGTTGTCTGAAAATAACGAACAGTCATCTGAAATTTTGATCAATTGGATTACGGGACTTTCATGGCCCATTTTATACACCATATACATCTAGTATTCCAAACTAAGTGAACTACCATAGTACTTGACTCTGAAACTCCTCAAAATCCTATGAGTTGCATCAAGTTGGACTACTACTAAGGTCTAAACTAACTCGCTTATCTGCTTCTTTCATGGTTGTGCCAATACAGAGCCCAGCTATTAGATGTCTGGATGCCAAATTATTCTGTGTTGCTTCACCAGTACTGCCCCATATTTCTGTCAGACCTTGCAGGGGGAGCTTAGGCATTCACATTGCAACCCAAATAGGTAATAACTGATCTCAGTATGTAATCAAAGATCCTCCCCCAGAACAAATGTGTTTGTATGAGATCACAGTGCTCTCTCTTTGCAGGAATCCTTGTTGAGGGGGAGTGCAACATGATCTTTTTCTGACTATAGATTCATCATACTTATAAAACTATGTTTAATTCATCTTTTCAACTCACTCTATCAGCATAAAAATATGCTTGGTAATTTCACAAAAGGAAGGGCAAGGGCAAGCTAGAGATAGAGCAGTGCAGGGTGTCCAAGATGATTCAGGGCCAACAGGGCAGATCTTATGAGGATTGTCTCAAGGCAGTGAATATGTAGTCACTGAAGACCAGGTGGGTGGGGGGAGGGTATGAGAGAGACCTTCAAGTTCCTGCAGAGTATAAACAAGGTGAACTGTGAGAAACTATTTAGAAGGAGTAAAGATTTAAAAAACAGAGGTCATGAGTAGAAACTGGCAGGGGGAAGGTCTGAATGGTATGGGAGGATGTTTTCTTTGATGGAAAAATATGGTGGACTCGTGGAACTGTCTGTGAGCAGATGTGGTGGGCACCAAGACCATTAATGGTTTCCGGCATGATTGGGACGGAGAGAAGGGTTTAGTGGTTACTTGGGTTGGTAACAATAGGGAGGCGAGCATGGAGGTGGACAGGGAGGGATAGAACCCCATAATATGGACAAGAGATCCTGAGGTAGACTAGATGGATCCTTGGTCTTTTTCTGTCATCATTATCCTATGTTTTTGTGTACTACCCTGCAGAATGAATTGACAGCTCTGCCTTGCCTGCCACCTTCTCCACCACTGGCTCCTCCGCTCCGCATTTCAGTGGATGGGGAGCAGCCTCGGCCACTGGTTCTGCCTCAGCCTGACTCCTTGTCAGACTCCCCTCCTCTTGTTACATGCCAGGAGGTGGTGGCAGATGTCAGTTCTTCTTCCATCTGTCCCAGGGAAGAACCATTACTACAGATGCTTGGATCCTGCAGATAATCGAACAGAGCCATGCTCTAGAACTTCCACTGGTTCCTACCTCATATTCTCCAGGAGGTATTCACCTTGCTGTGCAAAAGGGCCATACAACCAGTGCCCAGGCAGCAAAGGAACAAAGGGTTCTACTCCTGGTTCTTCCTAGTTCCTAAATGAACTGGGGACTTGAGGCCCATTCTAGACCTCAAGGAGCTGAATCTTTTCATCCAGCACAGGAAGTTCCAGTTGGTAACTCTGCATGGCCTTCTCCCTCTAATCAAGCAGGGTGACTAGATGTGCTCCCTCAACATGCAGGATGCCTATCTGCATATCATGATTTTCCCCCTCTTACAGGCAGTACCTTTGGTTCCTTTTCTGGGGAGAGCATTACCAGTTCTGGGAGTTGCCCTTTGGTTTATCCTCTGCGCTATGAGCTTTTGCCAAATGCTTAGCAGCTGTAGCAGCTGCCCTCTGGCACAAAAGCTTCTATGTGTTCTCATACTTGGACAACTGGTTACTAAAAGTCCAGTCTCGGGAACTTCTGTTGTTGACTCTAGAACACACCCTGGAGTTGTTCAACTCCTTGGGCATCACTGTCAATTTGCCCAAGTCTGTGCTGACCCCATCCCGGCAGTTGCAATACATAGGAGCAGTTCTGGACTCTGCTCAGGCAAGGCCTTCCTTCCTCAAGACAGGGCACACTGCCTCATAGCCCAGGTACAGGACATGGCTCAGTGCTGGTGTGTCCCAGCCAGAAAATGTTTGATGATTTTGGGCCTAATGGTTGTAGCCATTGTTATGGTCCCTTTGGCCAGGTTGCACATGAGGATCTCACAGTGGACCTTCAGGATCCAGTGAGATCAATGTTCAGATGATCTGAATCAGCCGGTCTTTGTCTCCTCCCCAGTCCGCAAAGTACTTCAAAGGTGGATGGACCCGGTCAGTCTCTTAAAAAGGGTCCCCTTTCTTATCCACACTCCTCACCAGCTCCTCTCTACAGATGCTTCGGGTTTGGGTTAGGGAGCCTACCTTGGTCCTTATCAGACCCAGGGCATCTGGTCCCAGTGTGAGGCTCACCTCCACATATATGTTCTAGAAATGAGGGCAGTTCTGTATGCCTTACAGGCCTTCCAGAACCATCTCTCTCTGGGCCCTCTGCTAGTGCAGTCGGACAACCTCAGTGTGGTCTATTACATCAACAATGAAGGGGGGGACTCATTTCTACCCCGTTCTGGGAAACAATGAGGGTCTGGTACTGGGCTCTAGATCACGGTCAAGAACTGTCAGCAATCCATGTGTCAGGTGCCAGAAACACCTTGGTGGACAGCCTCAGCCAGTCACAGTCCAGAATGTATGAGTGGGAACTGCTGACCTTGGTCATAGAAGACCTGTTTGACAGGTGGTGTCGTCCAGAGTTGGACCTTTTCTGCATCCCCACTCAATGCACAACTGCCGCATTTCTGCTCACTAGATTCCGGGCCGTGCCTGTAAATAGTCTTTCTGGCTAGTTTACCTACCCGGTAAACAAAAACTAAATAAAAATAAATAGATCCAGGGCCTGGAGTTTTCTTCAAGACACGTTGTCCCTCTCCTGGAAAGGGAGGTTTCTTTATGTCTTCCCACCCTTTCCTCTGATTCAGAGAGTGCTCATCAAGCTACAGATGGAGGGTGCCACCTTAATTCTGGTGGCTGAGTTGTGGCCTAATCAGATATGGTTTCCATCACTGCAACAATTGGCTATGGAACCTGCAGTTCACCTGCCCCTCTCCCGGGATCTGTTGACGCAGGCACAGGGGACCCTAGTCCATCCAGACCTCAAGTCCCTCCATCTACATGCACGGATCCTGTGGACATAGCCATTGCTCGGTTTCGGGTGTCATGGAAGGTGGCCAATGTCCTGGTGACTGTCAGGAAACCTTCCACCAGGGTCACTTACTCGATGAAGTGGAAGCAATTTGCTATCTGGGCCACCTGCCATCACCTGGACCCTTCCACTTGTCTGGTGAATCAGGTCCTTAAGTATCTCCTGTCATTATCTGATGCAGAACTCAAATACTTATCTATTAAGAGTGCACTTGTCTGTTGTTTCACCCTTCCATGTGCCCATTGATGGCCGTACTGTGGCCTGGTTGGATGTGGCCTGTACCTTCCTGCGAGGCATACTCCACTTGAAGCCTGCTATCCATAATCTGGTTCCAGCTTGGGACCTGAATTTAATTCTAGAGAAGCTGACTCTGCCTCCTTTTGAGCCAGCAGCATCTTACGAGCTTTGCTTTCTGTTGTGGAAAGCATTATTTTTAGTTGCTATTCTGCTCAAAGAATTTCAGAGCAACAGGCTCTCATGTGTGAGCCATCTTTTTTCACAAAGACAGGGTCTTTTTGTGTACTAAGCCTAAGTTTCTTTCTAAGGTGGTGTCTGAGTTCACAGTTAAGCAATCCATCCACCTACCTATCTGTTTGTTTTCCAGAGCATGCCACTCCAGGGGAAGCATTGCTCCATACTTTATATGTGCATAGGATTCTCAGGTACTATACATACTGTACTAAGGACTGCAGAAAGTCCTCTCAGTTGTGTGTTTCTTTTGCCCCTTGGAAAGAGGGCATTCCAGTTTCTAAACAGTGCTTGTCCAACTGGTTGGCCAACTGTATTGCTTTTTGTCACAGGAAGTATGGTAAGAAACTTCCTGGGGTTGTCAAGGGTCATTCCACTAGGGGCATGGCCACTTCTGTTGCCTGCTTCAGAGGCGTGTCAGCAGCTGAGATTTGGGCAGCTGCAGCTTGGAGTACTATCCACATTTCCACCAAGCACTGCAGTCTGGACATTTCCTCCAGAAGAAGGGCAGGCTTTGGCCTAGCTGTGCTTCAGAGCCTTCTTTCTTAGGCCTAAGGCCTCCTGCCACACATGGTGTCATGCACTTAACACTGCTTGGGCTCGTTCCATAGGTATGAACCGCTGACAGAGATACCCCTGAAGAAGATTTAGTTTAGTTTAGTTTATTAGTCTAGGAATTAATACCTTTGAGCCAGGGCTCTTTTACAAAGGTTCCACGTCACAAAGAACATTTAACAAAGCACGATACACATTACAGGTAAAACCAGACAGGAAAGTTACATCATAAATTTGCTATTAACAGTTTAAGGCAGTAACATTTTTAAGTTTCATAGAATAACTAGCTATAACAGGTTCAAGCGAGTAGACAATTTTGAGGTTAAGGAAACTTCCAGGGAGAGGGTGATCATTAGGCGCCAAAAGGAGGCTAGAGAGGAGGAAAAGGTGGTGAGCGGGAGAGTAAGTGAGAGGGGACAGGAAAAAAGGGGGGGAGTGAGTTTGGGTGGGAGACAGGAAGTAGTAGAGGTACCAGAGCGTTCATTAGTCAGGGAGGAAGAGGCCTCAGATGTGAGGATGGACATGAGGAGTAGTAGTCTTTATCTAGCGCAGTCACAGTTGCTAGTGGTGGTGAGGTGGGCATAGAGCATGGATTTGAAAGCTTCAAGCGAGGTTGAGGATAGAGTAGGTGGACTAAGCGCATTGAACCATGTCGGGCCCCTGTATGTCAAAGATCTTTGTCCCTGTGCAGTCCGGCATCTCGGAACCAGGAAACGGTTGGCGTTCAGATCTGGTGGAGGTCGTGAGCCAGGATTCAGTCGGAGTAGGTTTTAAATACATAATGGAGTCAGTCCCAAGATAGATTTTTGCCATTGTGCAGGTGAGATAAATAAGGCGATTTGATAGGTTCAACCAGCCTGATTCATAGTACAGATCACACGTGTGAGTCAGTCTTTGAGCCCCGTGAGGAGAGCGGCAGGCCTTATTTAGAGTGACGAGATCCTGCTTAGAGCAGTGGAGGTAGCTGAGCCATAAATAATAAGGCCATAGTCAATGATTGAGATTATGGAACTCTGTATAGCTATTCTCAATGCCGCTTGATTTAGAAATTGACGCCATTACGAACAGTATTCCAAGGCGTTATTCACTGTTTTTGCAGTATGTCAATGGGTTGTAAAGGTGAGCCCTTGGTCAAAAGTGATGCCAAGGTATTTGAAAGTATTTACTTGGTCCAGTGTAATTCCGCAGAGGTTTGTATGGTGAGTGGAGTATGCCTATTTTTGTTTTGGTGATTGGAGAAGAGCATGGCTTTTGTTTTATTGTGGTTTAGCACAAGTTTACTATCCAGGAACCACCTTTCAACACTAGAGAAAGCAAGTTGCAGGCTTTTTCGTAGGGAGTTTGGATCCTTGTGGGAAGAGAATTACAGCATCATCAGCGATAAGATTATTTTCTCCTGGCAGGTATCTGGGAGGGAGTTAAGGAACAGGCTAAAGAGGAGCGGTCCAAGAATTGATCCCTGTGGTACACCCGAGAGAACTGGTTTGAGGTCGGAGAGTTAATTAGAGATTTTTACAGCCTGTGACCGATTGGACAGGTAACTTTTTACCCAAGCACAAGGACCTTCGGCCAGGCCTAGGCTAGAAAGTAGGGAGGTAAGTAGGCCATGATGGACTGTGTCGAAAACTTTTGTAAGATCGATAAAGACTGCACCTGTTTGGCACCCTTTGTCCAGGGCTGAGTGGACTTCTCCAGAGAAATCAAGTAAGGCTGTTGTTGTACTATGTCCTTTCCTAAAGCCGTGCTGTTGATTACAGAGTAGATTGTATTTGTCCAGGTAATCAGAGAGTTGGTCTGCCACTATTCGCTCAAGTGCTTTGAGAGGGAGGAGTATTGATATTGGTCAATAGTTTCCTGTTGAGGTTTTGTCCCCCTTTGTGCACTGGCGTAACTATGGCAGGTTCCATTTGTTGGGAAATTGACTTTGGCAAAGTGACAGATTAAGAATTTTTGCAAGGGGTGAATTACTTCATCCAGGGTGAGAGACAGGATTTTAAGATCTAGCGTGTCACTACTTGTTCTGGATTTGGAGCAGGCCTTTCTTATGTACTTGTGTGCTCGTGCACTTTGATTTTCTTAAGTAAAATTGTGGTTTGTCACGAGGGTGTTTTGTGATACTAGCTAGGCACAGGTAAGTCTGAGAAGAAATCTGGGGGGAGGACCCCACTAAGGTCTGTGAATGTCTTATTAAGCGCATCTGCAATAGACTTTGGGTCAAGAGTGGTGGATCCATCAACTGTCATAATGGTAGGTGACGATTTTGATTGTTTACCCATTATGTTTCGGATGTTGTTCCAAAAAGCTCTTCCATCACCCCAGGTGGATTCAAGGGCATTTTTGAAATAGGAGCTCTTCATTTGCCTAATTTGTGAGGTACATCTATTTCGTGCCTGCTTGTATTTTAGGGTATCATGAGGTGAGCCTGTGTCTCTGGCAACTGCCCAGAGGTGGTCCCTAACCTTGAGCTCAGCAAGAAGTTTGGCAGTAATCCATGGATTTGATAGCGCTTTGATTTTACGTTTTTACTGGGGCGATAAGTCGATGCAGAGTTGAAAGATTTAATGAAGTATTCTAGTGCGGTATTAATATCAGTTGATTCAAGGATTGGCCCAGTCCTGTTGTAGGTGATGGGTTTTCAACTTGATAAGATTCCCATAAGGCAATACTCTGCTTGTTATAACTTTGGGGTGGCTTGAGAAATTTATTAGACCAGGTACAGGACACTGGGGAGTGGTCACTGAGGGAGTCAGGAGGACTTTAATGTTTTTATCCGTCAGGGTGATTTGTGAGAACCCAGTCAATAAGGGTGCTTGTACCAGTTTTGTAATTTTTCCGGTGGGGAGGTTACCATCTGAGTCAGGTTTGCTGCTAGGATGTCATCTTTGTAAGAGCCAGTGTCAGAGGCGAGCCAGTTTATGTTGAAATCCCGAGGAGGAGGAGCTCATTTCAGAGGGCTGCAGACTAACAAAATCAAGTACAGACTCAATACTGGCACGGTGGTCTTTTGGAGGATATAGACTACGGCCGCTGTGAGAACTTTGTTTTGTGCACCAAGAAGCAGTTTGATAGGGAGGAGTTTCATCTACGTATTTGTGGGGTGAAGCTGCCGCATTGACAGGAGAGGTTCCTTATTGTAGATAGCACAGCCCCCACCTTTTTGCTTGCCCGGTCGAGTCTGAAAAGATTGTAGCCTTCAAGAGAGACCCCGTGATGATCCAAGGTGCTTGGAGATAGCCAGGTTTCCACAATGGCTAGTATATCAGGTTTTTGTCCAGCGAGAGTTTGAAGAGATGCCAATTTGGGAAGGAGGCTGCAGATATTTAGAGTGATAATGGAGAGACCACTACCAACTTTCCCTGTTTTTGTCGGCTTCAGTGCAACAGAACCAGGGTTTGGGTGTACCCCACCAGATATTAAAAGTAGGGGAGCAGGAGTTTCAGCGATGCCATTCGTAGTCATAATAGGTTGGAGTGAGTTTCTGCTTGTACTTTTAAGATGCTTGGATTGTCTTCTGAGTCTCAGTAGAGGGTAATCGTTAGTGAGTTATAATGATGTGGCAGTTTCCAATTAGGAAATATGGCTCTTGCACCCTGGTATTAATTGGATGATGTTTGTTTAAGACTCCAGAGTAAAAGCCATGGTACAATGTTTCGGTAGTAGTATAGAAAGGTGAGAGTAGGTGGAGGGGTAGGGTAGGTGGAGGGGAGTTGGCATAAAGGAGAAGAAGGTGAGGGTGAGCAGGAACAGGTGGTAGGGACTAAGCCAAAGCATTTTTAGTGAGGCAGGAGAGCCGAGAAGTAGTGTGGGCTAGGCAGTCGGGGGGCGGGTGGCGAGCAATAGTAGGGTGGTGGGTGCAGTTTTAGTGGGCTAAGGTGGATAGCTAGCACTATGGCGAAATACAGAGAAAATGAAAAAAAGACTGGGAGGGTTTGGTGCCAGAGGGTTTAAGAGAAGTACTATAGTACTGTTGAGATCCAGGATCACATAATATGTTAAAGTTCCTGAAAGGTGATAAACTGTGGCCTGGGCATATGCAATGTGTAAAATCTTTTGTCTATATGTTTCCTTTGTTCTTCAAAGTCCTCAGAGATAAGTACAATACCTTGGGAGTAGGTCAGACAGTAGGCATATGCAATGTGTGAAATCCTTTTGTCTGTATGTTTCCTTTGATCTTCAAAGTCCTCAGAGACAAGTACAATACCTTTGGAAAAGGTCAGACAAAATGTTGATTCAGTCACAAAATGTGTTAAAATTCCTTTTCTTTAAAGTCCACAAGTGCAGTTGCTTTAAGAGTGGTCAGATGAGAATGTTGAAAATGTTGATTCAGTTGCAGGACCCAGCATCACCATGTTTGTAAGACTAGTTGTAAGGCATATGCTTCCTTGGGAGGCTTCAAGAAAGTTGATTTAAAATTAAAAAACTGATACCTGATGATGGCGATTTGCAGAAATTCAGTCCAGGAGACTTTCACCAATGTTGTGTGCAAGAATGGCACAGGTATTCCCAGCAGAAAAACATGTAAATGAACAAAAACTAACCTACAGACACAGACAAGCACAAACAGCCACCCACACAGCCCCAGGAGGAGGAGCTCAGATAGAACAGTTAGATAGAACAGTTACGTAAGAACTTACCATAACATTAGATCTTTGAGGGAATCTCTGTCATCAGGTCATCCCTCCCCTCCCTCCATCCCCTCTTCTCTCTACAGTTCAGCTGTCCTGTTGCTCTAGTCTTTTTGTTAGCTGGGCACCTTCTCGTTCTCCTCGGTTCTCTGGCAGGACTCCTGCCTCTCATGGTCTCTGGCTAGGGAAAGAACTGAGGAGGGAGCGGGGCTACCCGCACTTATATAGGGCTGTGAAGTCGGAGCCTGATGATGGTGTGGGCAGCCCCTACTAGACTGCTACAAAAAAGCTTTCATGGGATCCTAGTGCCTGTCAGCTAAGTTCCATAGGTGTGACCTGATGACAGAGAGTCCCTCGAAGAGCTACTGTTACAGTAAGTTCATATGCAACTGTTCCTTTTGTACACACAATCTGCAACTGCAGCCCCCCCAAGCATCTGTTATGTGTCAATGTGTGTGGATTTACATAAAGTAGATTGTTACTAGAAGAAACTCATGTAGTATGGAAGCAGGGTGTGTTCTTACTATATGGCTGTAGCCTCAATAACAGAACTTAAAACAGACACAGACACTGCTAAGTGACCAACATCAAATACAGCCGTGACATATTATATTCCACTCAGGATTAACATGCTAATGGTTACAAAACCACATATTGTTTGGGACAGGCTCTTACAAACTCTGCCCAGATGTGTACAGTGAGTATGCCTGCCTACACCTTCTTGCTTAAGGCAGCGGTAGCCCATTTCGAGCAAAAGTACAGTTTATAAGTATGCCCTTTTCAGGAGGGAAGGATCGTAGCTGGAGCCAAACTCACAGCCAGCTGATCCCTTCCGCTTCCTGGTCAGGTGGCACCACCCTGTGTTCTGACGTTTTTTGATGTCTAATAAGGGAGAGCGTGAGGGTGCACCTCTTACAAGTCTATAGGAACATTTTTAAATGCATATTTACATATGTTTAAGCAACCTTGGGGAAAATGAAAGCAATCGCTCAACCAGTAGGGGCCCTATTAGTTGACCAGTGGCTATTATTTTTCTCCAAGATTGCTTACACATATATAAATATGAATTTAAAAATGTCCCCATAGACTTGTGTGGGATGTGCCCCGGACTTTCCCTGCTTAGATGTCACAAAAGGTATGAATGTGGCGGTGGGGCCAGTGGACTGGGAAGTGGAAGGGATTGACTGGCCATGGCTTCAGCTCCAGTTACAACCTTCCCTCCAGAAAAAGACATACTTATAAATTGTCCATTTGCCCAAAATGAGCTACCTCTGCCTTACGGTAATGGGCTATGAAGCCCAACTACTAATCTTAGAAAATTCCTTTAAGGTGTACTTTTTTTTTAAGTTAGTGTTCTAAATCTAGTATTAAAACAATGGAATGCCCTGTGAAAATGGCTGTCAATATGCTTTGGGGGGTTGGCGCTGGCAGCACTTGATGGAATGGGATGTTGACTTGAATGTATGGTATTAAAAAAAAAATAAAACTGATAATGCACCAGTAACTCAGTACTAATTTAAAGGGAACAGAACTTTGCATCACTGTTTTCTTTTCAAAAGTTGTCTTAAAAGCTCCCTTTCAAGTTCAGTCTCACTTGTAACAGGAACAGAAGTATCATAGTTTCGTTTGTAACAGGAGACATGTTGTGCACATCTTCACTTTTTACAAACATGACTTTTATTATAAATTTTATTTTTTTGTGTTAATGTTTTTTAAGTATTATCACATAAAGGAGAAATTTTAAAGCAGGCTTCCAAAACAGTGATGCCTATTGATGGCCATGGGGAGCGGGAAAGGGATGATGCCAGGTCCCTGAGACCGATGACAGGGCTAACAAGTTGGAGGTGGGTGCCACCAGGTCCCAGGGAAAGGCAGGCAGGACAGGGGAGATGGAGGAGGGAACCATCAGTCCCCCTGGGACTGCTGCCAGGGATGGGTTTGGTGAGAGGGAAGGGAATGATGCCAGGTCCCCTGAGACTGCTGACCAAGACGAGGAGGGGGAAAGGATGACACCAGGCACCTGGAACTGTTGACTGTGATAAGGAGGGGGAAGGAAATGATGCCAGGTCCTTCAGGGCTGCTGTCGAGGATGGGGAGAGGGAAGGGGACAATGCCAGGTGCTATCATTTCTTTTATATAATACATTAGGATTGTCTTTTTGGTTTTGAAGATTGAATGTGTGACCATTTCTGGGTTCGCCTTATTCATTGGCGGCAGCTTCGGGAGGCTGGAGTTGGCGGCAGCAGCACTGAGGGCATGGTGTCTGAGGAGAGAGCTGCAGCGCTGAAAGTCCTGACTGGTGAGACATGGGAGAATGTCTGGTTACTGTCAGCTGTGTTTTGTCATTATTTTTGTGTCTGGATAGGGTTTTTTTAGGTTATGGAGTTTTTTGGGTGTGTGCTTTGGATTATGTTTTAATTAGTTTGGAAGGTATGTTAACTGATGCATTAAATAATTTCATAATTAATCATAATTAGTATAGTAGCATAGGGTTACATATACAGTAGATATATGGCTTTAATTGCCATGGTATCGAGGAAAATATATTATGGGATTTTCTATGGGGAAAAGGGCCCATCCATGTAATACATAGAAAGGTAGGTAGGTAGGTAAGTAGATAGTCAGACAGGTAGATATTATTTAAAATTGTTTTACAAGGTTGTTAAACAGAGATCAGAAAGATTCATTTTTAGCTCTATGGGGGGGAACACATGGTAAAAGAGCAGCAAAAATACAGAACAATCATAGAGGAAAAAGAAACGGAGTAGAGAAGCAGAAGCCAAATTAACAGTGGCAGAACCAACATAACTACAGTAAGAGAGGACAGTCATCTTGTTTACACTGCAGGAATGACATGCAGCCCATGTAATCTGGCTGTATTATTACCTATGTTAGTTGTTGTTGTTTCCTCTTTCAAGGCAACATAAACATTTGAGTTCCAATTTATCTACAATAGCTGGTAGGCGTTAATCAAACCCAGTTTAGCTTACCTTAAGATTTAGATGTTATTCTTAACTGCTGGAATGCATGCACAATACTATATGTAGCTAGGATCATAATGTTTTCTTACCTTTCAAATTAATCATCTTCAGAATCGTGAGCTAACACTATCTGTTTATAAAGAAAACATAAAAACAATCATTATTCAAGGTGCTGCTAAATCCTTCAGCGATCTGGGGGCACTTAACCTACATCAGACCTAAGAGGTCTAAGGGTTCTTCAAAAGACAAAGAACTTCAAGATACTTTCCTTGAGGATGTGTCAAGGGCAATACAGACAAAAGACTGATGTCTCCTTTAACAGCCTGATAAGTATCTCAGGGTATGCTGTAGGAGCCAGGACTGCTCTTACAAAGTATTCCCATTCAGAATAATGTGGCAGAAGAGATTTCACACTCTGTGTGACAATGGCAAGGACTTTATCTTTGCCCCAGAGGCTTATGGCTGTAACCCTGGTTGAGTGATAGGCTTATATGATTCAAAACCAAGGATCTAGCTAAAAAGATCCGCATTAAAAACCCGTTAGAATTAAAAACGATGCCTGTATATTTATCTAGATATGTATCTGTTATGTTCTAAAGACACTTCTTTTTTGCTGAAAAAAAATATGATTCCTTGTAACGGGAAACAGTCACCATGCATTGAAACATAGCCCATGTTACTCCATTGAGATTGTTTCCCAGCTGAATTTTTCATAGAACTGAATTTCTGTGAGAGTATTGTAGGTAAGCAACACATTTTTATGTCACAAAAGGCTTCCGCATGTGTGTATATTCCAGTATCCAGTATCTTGTATATTGATCCCAATAAAAAAAAGTGTCTCAAACTGAATAAATCAAAACATCATTGTAGACGAGGCATATTGGTCCTTCCTTGCCAATTCTGAGAATGTACAGTGTGTATCTATCAATACGGATCTCTGATTTGGATGTCTGTTGTCTGCTTGGAACTGTACTACTGTATTTTATATCTTGTAATGGGAACTGTATGAACTCTGAAACTGCATGTACTTTGAAATTGTACTTTCTATCCCAGTTTCCCCCGCCCCCACGCAACCAGGTCACAACTGGAAATGAGCCCTGGGCTCTATGCGTGCTTGGTTCAAAAGGAGGAACCTGTGCTGCTGGTTGGGTGTGGTGCGCTGCTAAATGAACAGCCAGCCCAAAGCAAGGTACACAGCTGTGGAAGTGCGCTGTGTTTTCTTAATCTGTGCTCTTCATGCTTACCTGGTAAAATATGTTTTAGATTAATAAGCAAACATATAAATATTGTGGCTAAATTAATGCTTCATGTATACTTGCCTTAATGTGCCTAGTGTCAAACAATTTACATAGAAACATAGAAACACAGAATTTGACGGCAGATAAGGACCACTTGGTCCACCCAGTCTGCCCATTTCCGAACCTAATGGATAAGCTGCAGATCCTAGCTAACCAACAGCTACTTCTTCCTACCGCCACCCCCTAGAATTGCCTTATGTCTGTCCCATGCATTCTTGAATTCCGCCACTGTTTTTGACTCCACAACCTCCTCAGAAAGGCTGTTCCATGCATCCACAACCCTCTCCGTGAAAAAATACTTCCTCACATTACCTCTAGCTTCAGTCCATGTTCTTGCAAACTTCCTTTTCTGAAAGATGCTACCCTCTTGGACTTTGTTGATTCTCTTGAGGTATTTAAAAGTTTCTATCATGTCTCCTCTCTCCCTCCTCTCCTTGAGGCTATACATATTAAGATCCTTAAGTCTCTCTTGATATGTCTTCTGGTGCAGACCCTGCACCATTTTAGTTGCCCTCCTCTGGACTGCCTCCATCCTGTCTAAGTCTTTGCGGAGATTGGGTCTCCAGAACTGCACGCAGTACTCCAGATGGGGTCTCACCAGCTGTCTGTACAGAGGGATAACAGCTTCCTATTTTCTACTGGTGATGCCTCTCCCTATGCATCCCAGTATCCCACCAGCCCTACTTACTGCCCTCTCACATTGCTTGATCACCTTTAGGTCATCTGATATGACTACCCCCAGGTCCCTTTCCATTTTTGTTGTTGTTAGTATCTCACCCTCCATTGTGTACTCTTCCCCTGGGTTTTTGTTTCCCAGGTGCATTACTTTGCACTTCTTAGCATTGAATCTAAGCTGCCATACATTTGACCATTCCTCCAACCTTGCCAAGTCCCTTCTCATCCTTTCCACCCCTCCTTGTGTATCAACTCTGTTGCAGATCTTTGTGTCGTCTGCAAAGAGACATACTTTCCCTTCCAGTCCCTCTGCAATGTCGCTTATAATGACATTAAAGAGGACCGGTCCTAGTACTGAACCCTACGGTGCCCCACTAGTAACCCCCTTTTCTTCTGAGTGGACTCCGTTTACTATTACCCTCTGTGTCCTGTTCTCCAGCCAATTCTTTACGCAGGCTACCATCTTGGGACCCACTCCCAGGCTGGCCAATATTAATCTTTTGTGTGGGACTGTGTCAAATGCCTTGCTAAAGTCTAGGCAGGCCATGTCTGCAGCCCCTTCCTGATCTACTACTTTGGTCACCCAGTCAAAGAAATCTATTAGATTAGTCTGACATGACCTTCCTGCTGTGAATCCATGCTGTCTTGGGTCCTGCACTCCTCCATACCTCTCAACTGTCCCTGATTTTCAGGGACATCCCTGATATCGCCTCAAAATTTTACCCTGTCCCTCCTAAAAATTGTGTTTCTGTGACCAAACAGTAGGGGTCGTAAGCACAAAATAATGTCAAACATTACAGTTACAGATTTATTCTTCCTTAGAAAATGCATTTTACACTAAGCCTCTTATTCTACCAGCTCCCTGAGTGGATATTACCAATTTTGAAGATGTGTCCCTGATTTTGGTCCTCTGTCCCTGATTTTTTTAAGCCTTGTCCCTGATTTATGAGGCAGGAAGTTGAGAGGTATGCACTCCTCTGGCCTCTAGGTACTCAACAGTTCTTTCCTTCAGAAGTGATTCCACCATTTTCCCAGTCACTGAGGTTAAACTAACAGGTATGTAGTTTCCTACTTCTATCCTGCTCCCACTCCCATACAACAGTCAAAACAGTGTCAGTCTGTCATAATATACTTAGAATCAACTAGTGCAAAATTATTTGAATATGGTCTCTTGGGCAATCCTGTGTTGCTATGGAGGTCCATTGAGGTAAGAAAATTATTGAAAAAACCTGGTAACTATTAACCTTTTATATGCTTCCTCTACTTACTTGTCCCTTTTTGTAGTCTGACCCAGAGCTCTAAACCCTGAGACTTTCTCTACTAGTGTGGGTGGTTTGGCAGCTCATGCTTCTCCACGTACCTGCCCTGCAAATCAGGGACAAGGTTTAAAATAATTGGGCAAATAAACAAAATCAGGGGCACATCTTAAAAAACTGTAATATCAGTTCAAGAAGTTGTTAAAATATGTGGCTCACTGATACTGTAAAAGATCTTCTGAAGGAGAACCTAACTGTAACACTATTGTCTGATATAATTTTATGATTAAAATCCTGATTTTTCAGTGCCAGAAATGCCAAATTTAGGAAAGAATCAGGACAGTTTGGAGTTCAAATCAAGGACGTCACTGAAAGTTGGGGACAGCGATATATGAGTTATTCAAATGCAAGAAGTCTAGGAAATAATTTCTGGACCTAGAGGTCATTATGGCAGAGGCAGACCTGGATATCTTGGCCATTACTTAGTCGTGGTAAACAGGAAACCATGACTAGGACGTGGCCATACAGGCTGTACTCAGTTCAGGAAGGATATACTGTATGTAGAAAGGATGGAGGAGAGGTGGTGTGCTAAGTAAGGGAGGGTATCAAAGCGATGGAGACATTGAAACTTTGTAGGAAGGATGGAGGAGAGGTGGTGCTCTAAGTAAGGGAGGGTATCAAAGTGACGGAGACACCAAGACTTCATGGGGGAATAGAGCGGTTGGAGGTATTGTAGGTCACCTGGAAATGGGAAATGGAGCCAGTATTCGCACTGGCATGATCTATAGACCTCCAACACAGGGGGAGAAATTAGATAAGGCAATATTGGAAGCCATTTCCCCAACATCCAACAGAAGCACCTCGACCACAGAGGGTAGTTGATCTGGGAGGTTGGCAGGTGGTTAGGAGGGGCAAATTGGGTGCCCCATCACTCAGTGCTCTCCAACATATCACCTCCACAACCATATAAAAACTACAAACAGGTATCTGCCTCTATCTCTGAAATCAAACAAAGGGGCAGAGGACAGTGCAGAGCAGGACACTGCAGCAGAGGTGCTAGCATAACAAAACTCACCCAAAACAGGAACCAAAACAAAAAAATCAAAAAGGAAATCCAAAGCACTTCTGATCATAGTAGACTCCATGATTCAGGAAGTTGATACCTATCTCCAGCCAGGGGTAATGGTCAGATGTCTCCCAGGTACATAAGCATGGAGAGACACTGACCGCATTCTAAAATTGTTCAGGAAGCAGGAGAAAACATTAATGTCCAGGTAGACATAGGGACTAATGTTCTTGCCAGCCGGTCAGTTGTGGAGACCAAGGAACACCTGACCAGGCTGGGTGACAAACTATCATCCATTTTGTCCACAATCTCCTTCTCTGAGATCCTGCCAGTCTGGGAGAGGGGGGCAGATGAACGGAAGGTCAGAGAAGAGGAGATAGGGGAGCTAAACATGTGGCTCAAGGACTGGTGCCAGGAAAAAGGACACAAATTTGTAGAGAACTGGCAACAGTTTTGGGAGCGAAAGTACTTTAAATTTGATGGACTGCATCTGACTAAGGAGGGAGTCAGTGCATTGGGGCAGAAGTTTGACATCTTTGCAGAATATTTAAACTAGCAAATGGGGAGAGGGGTGCATCAGCGACACACCGAATGGGAAGACCCCCCCCCCAGCTAGTGGTCAAACAGGAGTTTGGCATGTTTGTAGTGTTCATTTGCATCTCCAGGTAAGGAAAAAGGTCTGGCTCCCCCATGTGATGGACAGGGGAAACATCAGACCTCACCCAACAACTAACACACCGAAATGTGGCCAATGGAAAATCATGTACACAAATGCTCACAGTCTGGGAAACAAGATGCCAGACCTGCAGGCAATAATGACAGAGGCTAAACTGGACATAGTAGCCATTAGTAAGACATGGTTTACCAGTAACCACACTTGGGAGACTTCAGTACCTGGCTGTATACTGTTCAGAAGAGACTGAGGTGCAAAAAGGGGGGTGGAGTGGCCTTTTATGTCAATGAAAATATTAAAGCTGCAGAAATTCAGAATACACATAAGGAGCCAGAAGAACTGTGGGTCACCCTGGAAACAGGAAATGGGACAGCCATGTGAACTGGGGTTATATACAGGCCTCCAGACCAGGGGGAGGACATAGACACATTACTGTTAGAAGATATACAAAACATGACAGCTAAAGGGGAGGTTCTGATAATGGGAGACTTCAACATGCCAGATACAGATTGGTCAATACCAGCAGGAACATCTGCCAGAACTAGACACATGGTGGATTCCCTGCAGGGGAGGGCCTCAAACAACTGGTACAACAACCCACAAGAGACAGGGCTATCCTAGATCTAGTACTGACTAACAGGGAAAGGATCACAGATCTCCAGGTAGAAGGTCACCTGGGGGCCAGTGACCATCACATGGTATGGTTCAATTTGGCCACTAGAACTAAATCATCCAATTCCAAGGCAAAATATGGGACGCCAGAGGAGCTGACTTTGATAAGATGGCCAACAGAGTTAAGCTAGCCCTGGCAAAAAGAAATACAGATGAGGGGGGTACAGGCAAAGTGGGCAAGCATTAAGGATGCAATACTTGAAGCAACATCCCATTGTGTTAGAGAAAAGGAAGTGCAAAAGAAGAAGGAAACCACTTTGGTTCTCAAAAACAGTAGCAGAAAAGGTCAGCGCCAAAAGGCTTGCCTTCAGGAAATATAAGGGAACGTAACAGGATGAAGATAGGGAGGCATACCAAACTTCCCTAAGGGAAGCAGGGAAAGCAGTAAGGCAGGCAAAGGCCCAAACCAAGGAAACACTAGCACAAACAGTACAAGAAGGTGAAAAGACTTTCTATAGATACATTAGTGAAAGGAGGAAATCCAGAGGGGGTATTGCTAAGACCAGAGGGGATAAGGAGGCATGTGAGGAGGAGGACCATGTAAAAGCATCTATCCTAAATAGATACTTCACCTCAGTGTTTACTAAAGAAAAGTTAGGGCAGAGCCCACAGCTCAGCACCATGGACACAGGGGGGAGGGAGGTGTGCACAAGTCCCTTCATAAAAGAAAGGGTCCTACAAGAGCTCAATAAGTTCAGGGTGGACAAGGCAATGGGACCTGGTGGCATACATCCCAGAGTACTAAAGGAGCTAAGGGTGGAACTAGCAGAGCCATTAATAGAACTGTTTAGCGAGTCTATGAGCATAGGAGAGGTCCCAGAAGACTGGAGAAGGGTTCATGTGATCCCGCTCCACAAGAGTAGTAGCAGGAAGGAGGCAGGGAACTACAGACCAGACGGTCTTACCTCAGTAGTGGGCAAGATAATGGAGGCACTCCTTAAGGAAAGGATAGTGCAACACCTGGAATCCACAGGAGCACAGGATCCAAGACAGCATGGGTTTACAAAAGGAAGGTCCTGTCAAACTAATCTCATAGATTTCTTTGACTGGGTAACCAGAGTGGTGGACCAAGGGGAAGCAGTTGATGTTGCCTACCTTGTCTTCAGCTAAGCTTTCGGTACTGTTCCACATAGAAGATTGATAATAAGCTGGGTAGGCTCGGGGTGGGTCAGAAATTGGTCAACTGGGTGGCAAACTGGTTGACAGGCAGAAAACAGAGAATGGTGGTAAATGGTATACAGTCAGAAGAGATGCAAGTCACAAGTAGGTTACCTCAGGGATCAGTCCTGGGGTCAGTCCTCTTCAAGATCTTCATCAGTGACATTGCAGATGGACTGGAGGGTAAGGTTTGTCTGTTTGCAGATGACACCAAGGTCTGCAAAAGAGTAGATGATCCAGATGGCATGGGCAGAATGAGAAGAGATCTGAATAAACTAGCAAAATGGTCAGAAGAGTGGCAACTGGGGTTTAATGCAAAGAAGTGCAAGATCGTGCACATAGGGAAGAGAAACCCTGAAGCCACCTATAGGCTGGGAGAGGAGTTGCTGGCAGTCACAAGGGAAGAGAGAGAGTTGGGCATCATCATCAGCTATGACCTGAAATCATCCAAGCAGAACACTAAAGCAGTAGGTAAGGCTAGAGGCATGTTGGGGTGTATTAGTAGGGGTATCACAAGTCGGAAAAGGGAAGCAATAATCCCTCTTTACAAGACACTGGTTAGACTCCATCTGGAGTACTGCGTGCAGTACTGGAGGCCACACCTTCACAAAGACATTAACCAAATTGAGGCAGTCCAGAGAAGGCAACCAAAATGGTGCAGGGATTGCATCAGAAAACATATGAGGACAGATTAATGGAGCTCAATATGTATACCCTAGAGCAAAGGAGGGAGAGAGGTGATATGATCGAAACATTCAAACACCTTAAGGGCATTAACAAGGTGAAAGAGTCTAACATGTTTCAATATAAGAAAAATAGCAGGAAAAGAGGGCACAGCCTGAGATTAGAGGGAGACCGAATAAGGGGTAATGTGAGGAAGTTCTTTTTCACAGAAAGGGTGATGGATGCATGGAATGGCCTACCTCAGGAAGTGGTGGATATGAATGCAGTGCAGGGCTTCAAACAGGCATGGGATAGGCATAAGGGAGCAATACAGATGAGTATGAATAGATAGGCCTTTGACAGAGCAAAGGCCGATGGCACATTCATAAGGTAGAAAAAGAAATGGGCAGACTGGATGGGCTTTGTGGTCCTTATCTGCTGTCATCTTCTATGTTTCTGTTGGCACAATGGCAGAAAAAGGGAAGGTGCCGATGGTGGGGGACTTCAATCTGCCGAATGTAGATTGGAGTTTCCCAACTGTAGCTAAAGCTAGAAGCAGGGACATCCATATCACCCAACTTATCCAACTCATGAGGACTGGGTTCCACCAATATCAGCGCCATCTCTCATATATTTAAGCTTTTCCAGCAGAAGGCCATCCAGTAAGATATTTCATTTGAGCATTGTCTTAGCATGGAGACCTCATCAGTCATTTAGAGGGTAAGGTGCCAGGTAAATCTGGAGACCCAGCAGACCAAGATTTGGAAATCACAGCTGCCACTTGCATGCAGTGCAACTCTGAGTAAGTTATTTAACCACCATGTGCTACAGGGACACACCCTGGAAATAAGATTCGGCTCAGTGTGCCTTTCCTGACCAAACATTCTACTAAATGAAAAAAGTACAGGTACAGGTGAGCATCTTCTCCATAGCAGTGAATACCCAGTTCATACTGCCTAATGACCTCTAGGAAGTATATGGGAAATAAAATGTGGGATTGGATTAATCTGTGGGGTGACCCACTGCTGATCACAGCAGGTTGTGAAGAGGAAGTATCCATAACAACCTGCAGGGACTTGCTGGACAGGAGTAACTTAAAGGACGTTTCTACTCAGTTACTCGTTGTTCGTTACTGTTTAATTTGTATCTCAAACTTTGTGTTTTTGCTCGTGAGTGCAGTGCCTTGCAGTTAGTTTTCCTCATGAAATTTCATTTGTCATTTGTCTGCCCAATCCCCCAGTGTGTCAGGGTATTTTTGCAACATTTCACTCTCCCCACTCAAGTCCACCACTCTCACAATGTTTAGGCCAATTTACACAGTCTGCTTTGCACCACTATGAATGGCACAGAGCAACTAGAATGTTACCTTGCTTGCTGTGTAAAGCCGAGCTGCACTGCATCCGATGGTAGCGTTTGCTGTCCTGACATACCCTTCATTCTTGGGTTAGCCATTGTAGTTTTCTATTTTGCTCCACATCCTGCTGCTGTATAATCAAAAGTGCATAGCTCACATCAGTGCAGCCCAACAAGCAAGAGTCCAGCTCTTGGACGGCCGGAAAGCTAGCAAAAATGCCAGAAGAGCCATGAGACCACTGCAGGGCTGATGTGTGTGTAACCAAAAGTCAGCGGCACAGATAGAGTGGAGCGAGTGGCTGGAAACCGCAGTGTTGTGAGTAGGGCTCCGTGTAAAAGGGCCTTTTATGTATTATGCAAATTTAATCACATTACTTGTGACTCCTTCATCCAAGTTAGTTATAAAGATGTTGAACAGGGTACTTCATTAGTGACCTCTCACCGCCATGGTGGGCTGCCATTGGTTAATACCCTGGTGCTCACTAACAGAGACAGTGTTGCAGACATCAAGGTGGGAAGCCATCTGGGGAACCAGTGTTCATCATACAGTGTGGTTTAACATAAGAACAGGTGATGAATCCAGCCACACAGTGGTGAGAGCCCTGGACTTCAGAAGGGCTGATTTTAATAAAATGGAGGAATGCCTCAGGCATTACCTGGCTGGGGGAGAGGACCTGGAGGGGGGTGGAGGAAAAGTGGGCCAAACTAAAAGAGGGCATAGTGAGGGCAACGATCCTCTGTGTCAAGCAGGTCAGCAAAAGTAAAAGAAGGAAGAGACCGTTATGGTTCTCAAAAAAGGTAGCAGAAAAGATAAAGACTAAAAGCCCATGACACCTAGTGACCTGGGTTCGAGAACAAGCCTGGGTCATTGTGGGCTGACCAGGAAAAGGAGGTTTGAACGTCCCATAGAACACTCTCCTCCTCAATGTGGGAGGGTGGGGGGTGGTGGGCTGTCACATCTGCCTGTTACTGCCGCCTGTGGATGCACAGGCAGCGGCATGTGACTCGCCATGTGAGGAGGCAAGGATACCGTTAGTCGCTTCGCTGAGACATGTATTAGCACATCTACAGCTGGACTTATGTCCTTCATGTCGGCATCCTCCGGGGTGGGGTGTCGGGGAAACCAAGCAACAGCACAACAAAAAACAGGTAAAAACCCAGCCCTTGTTGCCATGTAGCATGATCCCTGACAGCTGAAGGGGGGATGGAGCATGGATGGTCGGTATAACCACCACTGAGTCCCACAAGCAGTGGGAGAAAAAATATGCTAAAAAAAAAAAGTAGCATTCAGAAGATATAAGGAGACCCAGAGAGAGAGAAGGATAGGAAGTGTATCTGGTAAAACAAAGTGAGGTAGGCAAGGTAGTAAGGAGTGCAAAGGCACAGACTGAGGAAATAATTGATTAGGGAGTATCAAAAGGGGACAAGACATTTTTAGGTATGTTAGTGAGAAAGTAGGGATTGTATGGTTAAGGGGGTGGGGTGACTGTACAGAGAGGGATCAAGAAAAAGGCAGACATCTTGAACAAATACTTCTGCTCAGTATCCACAGCAGAAGGGGAGAGGGAGGGACCTTGAAAAGGTGCCAGGAGCTTTGATGGGAGAGAAGTGGACACCAGTCCATTTTCAGAGGAGAAAGTCTGGAGAGCACTCACGAACCTGAAGGTGGACAAAGTTATGGAGCCAGACAGGGGTGCATCCAAGGCTGCAGAGGGAGCTCAGGGAGGTACTGGCTGCACCTCTGACAGAGCTGTTTAACAGATCACTGGAGATCGGCATGGTCCCAGGGGACTGGAAAAGGGCAGAAGTAGTCCCACTTCACAACAGTGGTAGCAGGGAGGGGGCAGGAAATTATAGGCCTATCAGCCTGACATTGGTGGTGGGTAAGTTAAAGGAAACACTACTAAAAGAAAAGAATGTGGAGTATCTTGTACCCAACGGATTACAGGATCCAAGACAACATGGTTTCATGGGAGCGAAGGTCATGCCAAACAAATTTGATAGATGAGTGGATGACCAAGGAGTTGGATCAGGATGGCACAGTGGACACAGCTTACTTGGATTTCAGCAAGGCTTTCAACACCATTCCACATAGGAGACTGGTAATCAAGTTGGGGAACTTGGGGGTGGGTATTAAGGTGGTAACCTAGGTAGGACACTGATTAGGAGACAGGCCACAGAGGGTAGTGGTAAAAGGAGTTTGCTCCAAGGAGGGAAGGGTGACCAGTGGGGTACCTCAGGGATCAGTGCTGGGACCGGTCATTTTTCAGTGTCTTCATAAGACACTGACAGAGCCAGTGTCAGTGGCTCAGTAGGTAGCACACTCGCCTCTGAGGCCGGGAAATCAGAGGGCTGTGGGTTCAGTTCCCACATCTGGCACTTGGGTTAATATCCAATACTGACACTGTAGTGCAGCATGAGGGGGCTGCTGCACTTCTGAAGTGCCATCTTTTGGATGAGATGTTAAACCGAGGTCCCATCTGCCTGGATTGGTGGTAGTTCAGGTGGAAGCTAAAGACCCCATGGCACTTATCGAAAAAGAGTAGGGGAATTTTTATAAAAACTGGAAAGCAAACATATAAACATTAATGGCATTGCGCACAAAATCAAAATGCAAACAGTGAGAAACAGAAAGAAGTATTACATCATACATCCAAAGAAAAATAACATAATGTGAAGACTGACCCCCTCCCTCCCCCACTTAAAAAAAGCAAGGGAAACATCGGTATAATGGAACAAAAAAAATGAAATATGTTAATTAGTGTTACTACATACGAAAGGATGAAAATAAACTAGAGAAGCATTACATCATGCAAGAAGACAAAATCTCAACACAAAAGAAACAAAAGGCAATCACTTAAACCCACACTCACGTAGCGAATGCAGCAGGGAAGGTAGTACCTTCATAGCCAGTCTATCGAGCCCCAGCTTGAAGTAAACAAAGTGGGGGAAACATTCTCACGGTCTTGTAATCGTAAATTAAGAATCGAGTTTTGTACCACAAAATACAACTCTTCTGCAGAAAAATAACATGGCTGAATCATTAGCCTACAACGTACAAACCAAATGTAAAACTTAAAACACACCAAGAACAACCACATAGTTACCCTATCATGTTTGGTCCACAAATGTGGCAAAATACCAAGACATAAAATCTCCAAGGTCATATCATAAAAGGGGGATGTTGGCCACTTTTTCTTAACAAATGACCAAAATTCCACAATAAAAGGGCATTCCAAAAACAAATGTGGTACTGTCTCAACTGTAAAAGGACAAGTGTCCCATGGGCAATATCGGTCAGAGATCTGTTTATGTTTTAAATTGCCTTTAACATTAAATTTGCCATGGAAAGACAACCATAATACATCCCACATATAATATGGAATTTGAAGGAAAGTCAATATAGTATCCATAAGATTTTGTAGAGACACAAGGTAGGAATCAATAGGGGCCAAATCACAGAAATATTTACTAATAAGGAAAGCATACAGCTCCTTCCTGGAAAAGGTAGTTAGCTGACCTTTCGTAATACCCCATGATTTAATCTTATCCAACCCTTCAATGTGGGCAGTAGCTGAGCAATAGATTGTTGTCTTGGCAGAGGAATATGTACCGACCATACATCAAAAATCAAACCTGAAGAGTCTAGAAGCCACGGTGTCCATTGTGAAACCCTCTGGACAAGTAAAGGTCAAAGATTGGAATACAAAAACATAGTAAAAAGGAAAACAATAGGTTGAATCATGTTTAAACCACCAGATTTCTTTTCTAACAATAATATACTTCTTTTAATCTGGTTTAATCTATTACCCCATATACAGGAAAAAAAACAGCCATACATTTGTGTTTCCAGGGACGGAGGAAGACTAAAGACTGTACTCAAGTACAAAAAAAAGGTAACAAAAATGTTTTAATCATATAGACCCATTTCAACTTGGACGGTCTCCATGTATTCCAGATCTTAACCTTATTCTGTGCCTCATTAAGTTTCAATTTCCAGTTCAGGTAAGTCAAATCTCCTGTACCAAAAAGAAGTCCCAAAATAGTACACATGTCCCGAATCACCGGGATTCCAATAACAGCAGGTGACTGTATGTCTTCCATTCTAAGTGGAATACAGTTACATTTCTTATAATTAATACGTGCCCCTGTACAAGTCATAAAGTCTTGCAGAGCAGTTCACAATACATGGGCTGAAGGTATATCATTCAGCACAAAACAAATGTCATCTGCATATGCTATACATTTTATGTCTTGGTCCGTAATGGAAAAGGAGACTCCATGTATCTCCGGCACAGCATGTACTCTACGGATCAAAGAGTCTAAAGTAAATAAATATAATAAAGCACTTAATGGGCAACCTTGCTGCACCCCCCGTAAAATTCTACACTTGCTGCCCACCCACCCGTTACAATAAGCTTGGGCTGTTGCCTTAGCATAACAAGTCCATATCCAAGAAACAAATAGTGGAGGAACCCCATAGTGTTGCAGACAGTCCCATAAATAAGCATGTCGGACATTAGTGAAAGCTTTAGCCTGGTCAAGACTAAAAAGTAAACCTGTAAGTTCTCCCAGAGCACCCTTCTGCATGATTTTTCGGAGGAGTATTAAGCCATCCGATATTTTTCTGTTTGGTATGGAGCACGTCTGTGCAGGGTGTAATAAATAATCTGCTTGCAGAAGTAATCTATCATTCAGTATTTTTGTCAACATTTTAAAATCTGCATTAAGCAATGTAATAGGTCTCCAATTCACTAAATCTTCCCTATGCCCTTTCTTATACATAAAGATAACCAAACCTTCATTCATACAATCCGTAGTATACCAGAGGTAAACAGTTCATTCAAAACTTCAGTAACTTCTTGCAAGAGGAATCGAAAGATAAATTTATACAACTCATAGGGAATCCCATCCAACCCAGGGGCCGAACGCTGTTTAGTGCGGGACAACACTCCCGCAACTTCTAGGGATGTAATTTTAGTAACAAGCATGGCAGCACTGTAAGTAGAAAGACAGGACAAATCACATTGCTTCAACCAGGGAATATGCATATTTAACACATCTTTTGAGGAACCAAACAACAAGTTTATGTGAGCATCAAGAGCCTGCATAATACTGTCCTTAGTCATACACCTGTTTCCAGCCTGATTCCTAATACTATCCATATGTTATTGGTGTTGTTGAGGGGCACAAAATTGGTATGAATTCATTAAGGCCTTATTACCTTGAGTCCCAAATCGACGTTCCAGATCCAAAGACTTTAAGCGGTCATATTGGGCTGTATTCATTAGTTTTCTAATGGCAATCAATTCTGGAAGCACAGACGTGTTCCCTTGTGCCACGTGAAAGTGTAAATTCAAAAATGTTTCTCTATACTCTTGATATAAGTCAGATTTGTGCTTAGCATTAAGCTTGCCAATATATTGAAAATAATGTTTAATATCAATTTTGGTATCCATCCACCACTCTCTATATGTATCATATAAATAGACTACGGATTTTCTAGCCTGCAATAAGGCCATAAAACCATCTTCCACCGTGAGAAGGAGCAACAGTCCCATATTTAATCTCCAGCACCCTGGACCACGATGCATGGGTTCATGACTGGTAACCATGGCTTCTAGTATAGCATGGTCAGAAGGAGCTACCAGAATAGTCTTGGCAGTCACAACCTTCAAAGATCTGGATAAAAAACAAAAAATCAATATGGGTGGCTTCTGTACCCTGAAAATAAGTTTTGTGAGAATTACCAAACTTTTCAAATATATCAATAAGCCCAGTTTGTACCAATAAATCATTTAAACAGCATCACAAAACATCTTTGTTGTGCAAAGCCCTCTGTCTTTCCTATATCTACTCCAATTAAAATCACCACCTAAAAAAACATGTTTGCCGGTAAATAAATATGGCTGTATCACTTTAAAGATCTCAATTCTAGCAGACTTTGTCTGAGGAGCATAGATGTTCAAAAAATTACATTGTAATCCACAAACCACCATGTCCAGCATCAAACCTCGACCTGGAACGATGTCTACTAAATACACTAATCTAGCAGAGGGAGTATTTACCGCAATACCAATACCATTACAGATCTCATCTCCAGTTGACCAATAAGTAACCCCCCATCACCATCCTAACATCGCCCAGTCCAAATCCTCCCTAGTGTGCAATCTGGTATCTTGGAAGAATACAATATCCAGATCTCTTTCAGCAAACAATGAATATATTAACATTCTCTTTCTATCAGACTGGATACTATTGACATTCAAGAAAGCAATAGATAGTTTATTGGTGTCCAGCATAGAAAAAAGAATTAGAAATAAGCACAAGACAGTCAGCATCCTGTAAAGGCAATTCAAAGAATATAGGATTAACCGCGTCTTATTTCTTCTTTCTACACTTCCGAGTGCCCAATTTTTTTTTTCTTTTTAACTGTGTCAGGAGTCTCCAAGGGCTGTTCCTGACCCGATGGTCCCTCAGGTAGGGAAGACTGTACAGAGGTGGAATCAGATTCTGTACCAGCATCATCCTGCAATACCTGATATGTATTTTGGAGAGCTATAGGGGGTTGAACAGGCAGAATTGGTCCCGCATTTTGAGATCTGAGGCTACTTCGTCTATTCGAGACCATCGTGAAGTCCTCATTTGGTGGTAAAGGAGGGGGCATGGACGCCGTAGACACACTGGAGTCTTCAGGCCGGGGTGCAGTTTCAATAACAGGGGAAACAACTGGAATCACAACAGGGAGTGGAGCAGACACCTCTACTTCTTGTGACGGAAGTACCGGCTGTCCAACACAAGCAGGAAGTGGAACTCTGTCAGGGGGTTGGGAGGCTGTGACCTCTGCCACATCACAGCCTTAACAGCCATATTCAAATAAAAATCTTGAATGCAGAAGTCCCCGTTTGTTTTATTTTGGGCTGCCCAAGGACATTCAGAATATGAGTGATCTGCCTCACACAGGGAACATTTTATAGGATGATGGCAGTCAGAGAGGACATGTCCCAGTTCACCACATTGCACACATCTAACAACCTCACAAGATCTACTAAGATGCCTAGGGGAGCCACATTTGTAGCAGTGACGGGGCTGACCAGGGTAAAAAATAAATCCCTTATCCCTACCCAAATAAAAACAATTGGGCAAATGCTGTAGACCGTCATCATTCTGAATTAAATTAACCCTCAGTATCTAGAATGGGTTCTGGATTCCCCTGAATGGTACATTTCTTCTCAAGCCAGTAAGTGATATCCTCAACGTTCACCCCTTCATTGCAGAATAAAACTGTTATCACCTTGAAGGACTGCTTAGTAAGGGGTATGGCTTGAAAATGAGACCAAGCCGGATTCGTTTTAAGCAAAGCATACTTCATCCAAAATCTGTTAAGTAAATCTGATGTGCGAAAACTAATATCAAAAGTATTATCCCCAGGTGTATGAATCAATGCATAAACTTCACTGGGAGAGAAACCAAGTAGCTGTTTTATCAGAACTTTCCCAACATAAAACCTATCCGGCATGCAATCAGTAGAAATCTCAATCTTACAGCATTTCTATGTTTTGCTAGTGCAACTGGTTTCTTAAAAAGACTAGCAAAAGTGGCTAGAGGTGCTGTTAATTGTGGTTGTGTCAAATTATTAAGTGCAGGAGGTAGTCCCACATCAGGATCAGCTCCTAGAACAGGAGGAGCAGGGACAACATGAACCTCAACTGGGTCAGTCTCCAAAAGCAGCGAATATGAAATAGAGTCAACAGAATCAATAATGTTACCATCAGCCTGCAGGCGAGGAGAAACAAGAGATACGCCAGTAGCAGGAGGTACAGAATGAATACCAACAGGGAACACCTCTGATGTAACTGGTAGCAGTACTGGGTCTATCGCAGCACCGTTCATATGTGCTACAGTGACATTTTCCACATGTCGGGTGCTTGTATGTAGCTGAGTCCCACCCACCCCAGATACCCCAGGAATTCGAATGGCAGGGTCAGCAATCCAGACACCGTATCTAGCTGAATCCAACCCACTCTCTCTCGAGTGCCTTTTGTGGAGACCAAGAGGCTGCATCTCGGTTCAGATGAGAGCTCGGCGTCTGGGGCGGGGAACGATGTTCCCCAGAAACAACAGGGGGATAGACTTTATAACCTTGGAACCCATACCTGGCAGACCTGAGGGAGATTCAACCTCTGGCCTCTTCCATTTCCTGAAGTCTTCTTCAGCTTGTAACTTAGCTTGTTGGAAGTCAGTCGTAGCATCCTATAAGAGCTTTCTCTTCTGTTCTAAACGACTGTGAACATCCTCAGAGGTAAAAGGAAGGGAAGTATCATCCATCAGCAAACTGACGCCATCGAGCAAGGTAGGAGAAGAGCAAACAGACTCCACCCGAATTATCGGGTTCTCTCGAAGAACCGAACTACCAGTGAATTCCACACCATCAGACTAGACTGCCTGCCGTGAGGGTATAGGTACGCTACACTGGCCACTGTTAGGTGCATTCCAGCCGCACCTTGCCCCTTGCAAGTAACTTGCAGGCTCTGGCTGACAGCCATCTCATCGCCTCCACTGTCAGCATCCATCTGAACACCACATGCACTCTCAGTCAGCTCCACAGCACCCACTGCTGACGAGTAGGGGAATTTCCCTGGTGTCCTGGCCAAATTTCTCCCATTCACTAAAAATACCACCAACAGCTTAATCTGGTTCAGTTTCAGTTGCTTACCATCTGTATTCCCCCCCCCCAGTCACCCCTGAAAAAGGCATTTCTAGGCCCAGTGGGCTTACCGGATCAACAAAATTCAATAAATAAAATAAATAAATAAAATAAGTGACATAGTGGAGGAACTGGAAGGAAAGGTCTGCCTCTGTGTGGATGACAGCAAGATCTGCAACTGAGTGAACACTTCGGAGGGAGAGATGGAAAGGATGGGTAGGGACCTGAAAAGACCGGAGGAGTGGTCAAGGGTATGGCAGCTGGGATTTAATGCAAAAAAGTGCAAAACAATGCACTTGGGACATAGAAACCCGGGACTGGTGTATAAAATTGGTGGAGTGATATGGACAAAGACCAAGCAGGAAAGAGACCTAGGAGTAACCATATCGGATGACCTAAAGGTGGTCATGCAGTGTGACAGGGCAGTCAGAAGGGCTAGTGTGATGTTGGGGTGCATAGGAAGGGGTATCACCAGCAGGAGGAGGGAGGTGGTGTTGCCCCTATGCAGATCGCTGGTAAGACCTCACCTTGAGTACTGTGTCCAGTTCTGGAGATCACATCTCAGGAAGGACATACACAGGATGGAGGTGGTCCAGAGGAGGGCTACCAAAATGGTGCAGGGTCTGCATCAAAAGCCCTACAAGCTAAAGCTAAAGGAGCTAAATATGTACACCCTGGAGGAGAAAAGGAAGAGGGGGATATGATAGAGACCTTTAAATAAGTCACAGAGGTTAATAAGGTATGGGGGGGGGGGTTCAGAGAAAAAGGTGCTCTAAAACAAGGCAGCATTGTATCAAGCTCAGGGAGGGGGTTATTCAGGAGGGATGTGAGGAAGTACTTCTTCACAGAAAGGGTGGTGGATGCCTGGAACATACTGCCAGTGGAGGTAGTGGGGGTGAAAACAGTGGTGGGGTTCAAAAATGCCTGGAACAGGCACAAGGGAATCGTAGGGATAAGGAAGGGAAGAGATGACTCCATAGAGCAAGTGACATCTACAGCAAGAAAATGATGATATATGTGTATATATATATATATATATATATATGCATACATACACACACACATATAATAAAAAAAATGGGCAGACTAGGTGGGCCCAGTCTCCCTTATCTGCTGTCACATTCTATGTTTCTACCATCTGCTTCCTATTCCTTAGCCAGTTACCAAGTCACCTATCAAAACTACTTACAATCTCATGCTTTCTTGTTTTGTATAATAGCTTTTCTTGAGGTACCATTATAAAAGCCTTGTTAAAGACTAGATATAATATTAAAATATCTACTGACTTCACTGTCTATCTTTTGTCTAGCTCCTTGGTTAATCCTTCAAAGATTCCTATCGTATTAGCTTGTCATGCCCTTGCTTTTGGGAACCAATGCTGCCTATCTGTTAACAAGCTACAGTTTTTTTCGAAATGCTGTCCTATCTTTTGCTTGATTGTCGCCCCTGGCATTTATTTGAAGCACAAGCAAAGTCAGGGTCACTGGCTCATTGTTTCCTGAATCATCCCTACTCCCTTTCTTAAATAAAGGGATAACACTGGATTTCTTCTGGTTGTCTGTCACCTCCCAAATATGTAGCTACTTCTGGAAGAATGTCTTGCTGTTCCATTTTACAACTCTTGAGTATACTGTAATGTAACATGTATCTGGCCTTAGAGATTTTTTTTAACCTTAATTTTCCCCAGTTGATAATGTACTATTTTGGCAGAGATTCTAAAATAGTATGCTGTGTTTTGGTGAGTTAGTGCTAATGAGGGAAAGTAGATTTATGGTTTCCAAAGGCAACTATAGTTTTAGAGCAGCAGGACAAAATATGTATTATATCTGCATTACATATAAGTGATTTACATGCCAAACCATAACAACCTCTGGTATACAAATGTCACTGTAAATTCAGCCACATTTTCTTGTTTTGTATTGCATTGCTAATTAGGTTTCAGCATATGGAGAGCAAAGAAAATGCAAGATTGACATGTGCCATGTAGCAGGTTGGTGAGGACTGAGAAACGCTTAAATTGAATCACTAGTAAAGTCATGTGCAAGAACATCATATGCCCTACCATTCACAAGAAGGTATTGACATTAGAGCTTTGCACAGGCGAGTCAGGAAGGTTAAGAACTTTGCTGTTGGTCAGAGCTTTTATGGCCACTAAACACAGCAGCTATAGTCATATGGGAGGGAGGTTGTCCTAGCAATAAAAAGCACTAGAAACTTTTTTTTAAAATGAAAGCTGTGATTTTGTATAGTACATCTAAATCGTTGCAAACAGCCCACATCCATTTAATCCATGAAAACACAGATCTCATAGTCTATCACACATCAGATCCTGATAGCTAGGCAAATACTGCAGGAGTGGAACAATATGAAAGAAAACAATGGCTTACCAGCAGCCATGTTTCCATTTTCACTCTTCAAAGAAAGGTACCAACTTAGCACCTGCAATACAGCTGTCATCCAAATTCATAAAATGCTTTTTAAATGCAGTAAACTTGACAGTAAAAGCATCTGTGTTTCTCTACACCTGATTCATGTTTATCCTGTCAAGCAATGCAATACAAAGGAAGTAAAAGGGAACAAGATAAATCTGAATAAAAAGCCAACATTGCTACAGGTGAATCCGCACTATAGTTAAGAGGATTGGCACAGTGATTGCTTTTGCACTGCCACGTGGGAGGGCAGGGCTCACGTGAAAGCCCTGGAATCTGACTTTACAGCCAGCTGAAAGAGAAGTCCATTGTAGAGGTGAAGAACATGGCTCTACAGGAGGTAGGGGGCAGACTGTCTGTCATTCTCCCCCTCCCGCATCAGCTGACCAAAGAGTGACATCAGTGCTGAGGATAGCTCATGGCCCACTTTCCTAGCTGGAACAAGGCAGTAACTGTGGCAGTCCAGGTCACCATCATAGTGGATTGTGTTGGTCAGGGAGAACTGGGACAAAAATCTTGAATAAAGAAAATTAAAAAATTAGAAACATACAGTAGATGTTTGTAGAAGAAAAAGACTTGCGGTCCATCTAGTCTGCCCAGCTCCAGCTTAGGTCCTTACTAGCCTATCACTGGCCAGACCTTAAGCAGATTAATCCCACTCCTCAGTTCCACTTGGACTGACCTCCTGCCCTGCCCCCATTAACACTAGACCCAACCAATCATCTTCACCAGTGCCAAGTGTCGATCCCACCCCATGTTGACACTGTCCTAACACTGACCATCTCCTCAGGCAGACAGCTCCACTTTTCCACCACCCACTCTGTGGAGAAATGTTATCTAACCTGCCTCCTAAATTTCCTCCCTGCTAGCTTATAATTGTGGCTCCTTGTGGTGGACCCCTCACTAAGCTTAAAAAGTTGCTAGCTATCCACCCTGTATGTCAGACATCTCAGATCCTGTGACTGTCACTGACTGCTTTAACTCCCATTTCACGTCCTGCGCCGCAATGCTCCAAATGGCCCTCCTGATGCACATGCAATCCTCCGGTTGCCCCCTTCCTCCCTGGATGACACAGGCCCACCTCCACTCTCTGTTTCCCCTTCCTCTACTCCTCCAGCTCTCTCTACTTTTACCCCATTCTTCTTCACCCACATCTCCCCTGCTGCTGCCTTACAAGCCCTTCAGACCATCAACCCTGCTAAAGGCTCCTCCCCAGACAGCCTGGACCCTAAGCTCCTCTCTCTGTCTGCTCCTGCCATCACTTATCCTATATCCATCTTGCTAAACCTCTCCTTTGTCTCTTCCACTGTCCCTACAGCTTGGGAACACGCTACAGTTCTACCACTCCCTAAAGGAGGAGATCCCTCCTCCCCTAGCAGCTACCACCCTATCTCCTTCCTTCTTACTCTGGCTAAACTCCAGGAGCACATAGTACTTGAACAACTCTCCCCCTACATTACTGACTCCTCCTTTCTCACTCCATTCCAAGCTGGCTTTAGAAAACACCACTCCACCGCCACTTCCCTGTTATGGCTGATTGACATTACCGCCACGGGCATGGACAGAGGCCTCATAACCTCAGCTATTTTTATTGAACTGGCTAAAGCCTTCAACACGGTCTCCCACCCTACTGTATACTCCTGTCCTGCCTCAGGACCGCTGGTCTCTCCCCTAATGCCATTGAATGGTTCAAGTCCTACCTGTCAGGCAGAACACAATCTGTCCGTATAGCTGATGCCATCTCCTCTTCCCTCCCCATTACCACGGGAATTCCCTAGGGATCAATACTTGGGCCTCTCCTTTTTTCAATCTTCCTCAATGAGCTCTCTCAGTTTTGTTTATCGTCTAACACACACATGTATGTCGACGACACTGTACTGTTCACAGCTGGCAATTCGGTCCATGATGTCACCGCCAGGCTCCAACTGGATTTCAACAATGTGCAATGCTGGCTAAGTAAGCACCACCTCTTCCTAAACTCAAAGAAAACAGTCTCTATTACTTTCGGTACTAGGCAGAGGTTGGCAAGGCTCCCCTCCTTTAGTCATCTTTTACACCATTGATGGTATTGTATTAGAAGACGCCTCTTCTTTCCGCTACCTCGGAGTTTGGCTGGATAGGAACCTAAACTTCTCCGTCCACATTGATGCTATTCTAAAGAAACTCCGGCCTAAGCTAGGGGCCCTCTATCATAACAGGGGTAGTATCCCTAGTCTGGCTAGGCGCGAACTTGTACATAAAATGATACTGCCAATGTTCGACTATTGTGATGGTGTATACGGAGCTGCCCCTCAATCCTCCTTATCCAGGCTGGAACCTCTCTTTAACTCCTTCTGCAGGTTTGCCTTGGATGCCCCTGCTCTGAAACACCACTGCACTCTTTACTGCTCTCTAAATTTTCCCTCACTTGTAGACAGGAGAACATTGCACGCGGCAAAGTTTACCTCTAAATTGTGGCTAGGCTCACACCCCTCTTACCTCTCCGCCTCCTTATCTGCCCCTCACCCCTCCAAATACACCCTGCGATCTGATGACTCTCGCTCTCTGAATATACCTTACAGAAGTACTACATGCGGCCAAATGGCATTCTCCCATCGCCTACCTAAGCTCTGGAACCAACTACCGACCCAAATCCACCACTCCTCTTCAGCCTATTCTCTCTCTACATCCCAGGCAAACTACCTATTGATGAACTGCAACTGCACCTAGCCCCACGGGGCCCTGCCTAGCTGTTGGTCTATACCTCCTCCTTCCTCCAGCTGGGCCAAATATGCCCCCTAACCCAAACCCCTCTTGCTAGCCTAGCACTTTCTGCAACCTAGCACTTTCTATCACCTCTCCTGTTCCACCCCCTTCCCGACTACCTTTTACTATACCTCCTGTCAGTTCTCTCTCAAATGTATCCTAGTCTAGAATGTTATTAGCTATTGTTGATTGTAACCCATACGGTCTGTCTATATGCTGTTGAGCTATTTTCCTGATGTATGTATCCTGTTGTATTACTTATTGTTCCCACTCCCCTTCCCCCAGGACATACCGTGAGACGAGCTCTTGTTGCTCAGTGGAACCTTCCTGGTGAAACATTTCAATAAATAAATAAACCTCTAAGGTACTTGAAGGTTTCAGTCATACCCTTCCCAGGCTCTAATGAGTACATATTAAGGACAGTATACTAAAACACTCATGCTGTACCTCCACAATAAATACTGCTCGGAAGAATACTTGAGTGACAGCTGTGCGTGTATAAACTTCATCAGAGGCATAGGCAATATTGAGGGTTCCACTTTTTTTCAGTTGAATAAGTCCACACTGCAGTTTTCTTCACTTATTGAGGAAGCAATCTGTATTTCTTTCACTTCTGTCTCCTACATTAAAGGAGGTGTTTTTTTCTGTGCCCCTGTGGGAGGGTCTTTTATTAAATTCTTTCTCCTGGAGCTAATTTTCCTTCCACGTAATTAATTAATTGTTTTGTGCTTGACAGCAGACAATGTGATGTGCTGAAATTTCCCAAGTTTCACAGCTTAAGACAGTTGGTTGCAAATGTCTACACTATTTCCCTGCACTTCACATAGACACAAGTTAGTGAAATGCCCTGTTCATTTGCAGAAATTTACAAATTTCAACACAAACATTTCACAGGTTAAACTTTTCTAGATTCACACACTGCTTTGAACAGCAAGCATTGTACTTCAAATTTAACAGCCTGTCTTATATTGCTTTCTTATGGTCTGTTCTTTAAGCTGTTTCTCCCAGCACATTCCCTTCTCTCACTCCTCCGCAACCTGAGCTTGTCCGCGCTGACTATCCTTCAATCAGGCGTATTATGCTGTGATTGAAAAATTAATGCAATTTTTTCTCATTATGCTGCAGATACAGTGAGTCATGATGATGACTCTGGCAATGTTAGAAGGCACTGCTTGACTTAGGTACAGAAGGAAGAGTTTTTTTAAACATAGAGATAGAATCCCAATGGCAGTAGGAGACTGATGGTCCATTAAGTCTGCCCACAGTTGTTACTGCCTTACCCTCCGACCTCATGCCATGGTGGACATTCATTTTCAGAGAGATGGCCCAAAGCTCTGCATTGCTCAGGTTCTGTTTTTTTCTGCAGTTTGTAGGAGATCTTTTCTTCCTTGAGAAACAAGTTGTTAGCCTGCCATAGTCCGTAATCTCTGAGGTAGAAGGTGCTGGACATTAAGAAATTCTTGTCTTTCTCCCAACTCTATTCATTTTGTCTCTTAGCACAACTGGTTTTAACCTCTTCTTTTGTGCTGGCTTGTAACTGGGTTCTTGTTTACTTTCCTCCTACACAGGAATTCTGACAGGCACACACTTCAGCTTGCTGAGCAGTGGCTACCTTTGCAGTCTGTGCCAGCTCTGTCCCTTGTCGTTTCAGCAGAGGGTACACAGAAGCATCAGGAGGTTTACCCCCCAAGTGCTTCACTTTCTCAACCTTTTCAGCTCTGCTTGTCCAAAGAAAGAACTGCTCTTTAGAGTTTCTTGAAATTTGGTATAATTACTCAGACTGTCTAAAAAATTAAAACAAAAAACAATGGGGCAGCAGTATGAAATAACATGGGAATGGTAAACCATGACACACATGATAGGGCTGGCACTTACACCTTGTTTGGCTGGCACATTGAAATAAACCTGCCCCCCCCCCCCCTCCAAATGTCTATTCTCTATGGTGTTGTTGAGTACATTTTTTTTCATGCAATCATAATTTACTGTCTGAAGCACAAGGAAAGAAGTTTGTTCTACCTGGAGATGCTTTTCTTGTTTACTTAGCATTTCAGGGAGACAGTCTGGCACTAATCCATACCCAGTTTTCATGTTTGTTTTGTTTAAGCTCACTGATTTCACATGACAGGAAAGTGGGGCTGCACAATATAGCAACAAAAGACTGGCATCCCCTGGCATAACTGTGGTTATATCGAGCTAACTGGAGTTTCATTTTCATCAATTACATTTCTTGTCTTTCCCCATTAAACTTTGCATATGACAGAAATTGAGTTTGTTTAATGAAGGGTCTATGAAGGAAGAAACAATTGAAGCTATTTTCAAAAGATAATTTTTGCCACAGGCACAGGACAAAAGAACACCCTTTGAAACTGGGGCACATTTCTTTTACATTGCTACAAAAAGTTACAACTAATCAAAAACTAAAAAAAAGTATGGAAGAAAAGTCAGGTATGCAAAGCAATTAGTAACATGATAGTTTAGGGTCAGAAGAGAGTAGGGGCCCAATTTTCAAAGGTTGATGCTGGGCTTGCGTCAAACCCTGCATCAACACTGATGTTTGAGGCAACTGCACCAAACTCCTGTGATGCAGCTGCGTCCAGTTTTAGTACATTGATCGCAGTTGTGACACTTCCATGATTTATGGCAGCTTGCACCAACTGTTTGGAGCAGCCCCCCTCAAAAGGGTCCCCAAATGGCACAAAGTTAGACAAGGGGGGAGCTGGTCTAACTTGTGGCATTTGGCACACCTGAAAGAAAATCGTGGTTGGTGCTGCATGAATGCCACAAACACCCTGTGCCATATGTCTGGCACACCAGGGACTTGCGGCTTCAGCAAGGCTTTCTAAAAATGGGCACTATAGGTCTAGCATGTCCACCCCCCCCCTCCACTTTGTAATCAGGGATGAATAAATTGATATGAAAATATTTAATAATTTATACGAGTTTCCCTACACACCCTACTACCCAAGCACCCTACGATTTCCATGGTATTTTGGGTAAGCAGAAATTTGTCCAGGCTTTCCTTGAAAATATCTGCTGTCCCTGCCAGTAGGCTGTTCCACAATCTCACCACTGTCTAGAAGAAAAACACCTCCTAACGTTACCTCTAAATTTACCACCTCTGAGCTTTAGGTTGTGTCCCTCCATCAGGCTGGAGGACACTTCCATCTGGTCAATCTTGTTGATTCCCTAGGATGTGCAGAAGACAGATCATGTCCTCTCTGAGCCTCTTTTTCTCCTAGGACCTGTCTCACCTTATAGTTCTTGTCCCCTCAACCCTGTTCCTTTTGCTGGTCTTGCATTGCACCCTCTCGACCATCTCAGGGTCTGTTTTGTGTGGAGGAGCACAGAACTGCATCCAGCTCTCCAGGTGGCATCTGACCAGGGCCCTGTAAAGTGGCAGGATTACTTTCCCTGTCCTGCTGGTCCCCCTACCGTATGCACCCAGCATTCTGATGACCTTCTTGACAGTGGCCGTGCACTACTTATCATGCCTTACCACCTTGTCTATTATGACACCTGCGTCCTTTTCCTCCTGCACTGCAACAAGAAGAGCTCCACACAGTGTGCAGGTCCCACAGCTCAGCCCACCAAGACAAACCACTCTGTGATAAAGATGTCATTTTCCTGCAGCACAAATTGGAGTAACTGCCTTTGGATTATATTGTGTTCCGCAGGATCCTGCAAGACATCACTGCCAGAAACTGTGAGAAGAGCATTCTAGCCTAGGAGGCAGCACTTTACCTCTGTTTTCTTCTCCAGGTGTACCATCTTGCTTTTGGCTACACTGAAACATAGAAGGAAACATAGAAGATGACAGCAGATAAGGGCCTCCAGGCCCACCCAGTCTGCCCTATTACCCTATCTATTGTGACACTGCAGGCCCTAGACAGCCTAGTTCTGCCACTCCAGGGGCTTGATTCTCAAAGCCCTGAGACTGACGTAAGGTGCCTGCTCCAAACATAAATGGCGCAAGTTTAGTTTAGTTTAGTTTATTAGTCTAGGAATTAATACCTTTGAGCCAGGGCTCTTTTACAAAGGTTCCACGTCACAAAGAACATTTAACAAAGCACGATACACATGACAGGTAAAACCAGACAGGAAAGTTACATCGAAAATTTGCTATTAACAGTTAAAGGCAGTAACGTTTTTAAGTTTCATAGAAAAACAAGCTATAACAGGTTCCAGCTAGTAGACACCTGAGGTTAAGGAAACTTCCAGGGAGAGGGTGATCATTAGGCTCAAAAGGAGGCTAGAGAGGAGGGAAAGGTGGTGAGCGGGAGAGTAAGTGAGAGGGGACAGGAAAAAAGGGGGGGAGTGAGTTTGGGTGGGAGACAGGAAGTAGTAGAGGTACCAGAGGGTTCATTAGTCAGGGAGGAAGAGGCCTCAGATGTGAGGATGGACTTGAGGAGTGGTAGTCTTTATCTAGCGCAGTCACAGTTGCTAGTGGTGGTGAGGTGGGCATAGAGCATGGATTTGAAAGCTTCAAGTGAGGTTGAGGATAGAGTAGGTGGACTAAGCGCATTGAACCATGTCGGGGCCCTGTATGCGAAAGATCTTTGTCCCTGTGCAGTCCGGCATCTCGGAACCAGGAACGGTTGGCATTCAGATCTGGTGGAGGGTCGTGAGCCAGGATTCAGTCGGAGCAGGGGTGTAGCCAGGGATTTCAGAGCTGCACACCAAGTGGACTCACTGCTACCCCCCCTTGTTAGGGTGAGCTACCCCCCCCCCCAGGTGTAGCCAGATGTACACCAGGACCATGTTTGTTGCCTTATTTGGCACAATAAATACAACTTTTGTATAGAAACATAGACTTTGACGGCAGATAAAGACCACTTGGCCCACCCAGTCTGCCCATTTCCCTACCTATTTAATAAGCTGCAGATTCAAGTTAACCAACAGCCTACTTCCTGCAACCCCCCCACTACAATTGCCTTATGTCTGTCCCATGTTTGAATTCCCCCACCGTTTTAGACCCAACAACCTCCCCAGGAAGGCGGTTCCATGCATCCACCACTCTCTCCATGAAAAAAAATGTCCTCACAATACCCCTGAGCCATCCCCCCTCTATCTTTAAATTGTGCCCCCTTGTTCTTCCACATCTCTTTTTCTGAAAGATGCTACCCTCCTGGACTTTGTTGATTCCCTTGAGGTACTTGAAAGTTTCTATCATGTCCCCGTCCCTCCTTTCATCAAGGGTATACATATTAAGCTCTCTCAGTCTCTTCATATGGTTTCTGATGCAGACCCTGCACCATTTTAGTTGCCCTCCTCTGGACTGCTTTCATCCTGTCTATGTCCTTGCATAGATGGGGTCTCCAAACTGCACACAGTATTCCAGATGGGGTCTCACCAACTGTCTGTACAGAGGGATAACCACTTCCCTTTTTCTACTTGTGATGCCCCTTACTATGCATCCCAGTATCCCCCTGGCTCTCCTTACTGACTTCTCACATTGCTTACCCACCTTTAGGTCATCTGATATGACTATCCCCAAGTTCCTTTCCATTTTTATTGTTGTTAGTACATCCTCTGCTATTGAGTACTCTTCTGCTGGGTTTTTGTTTCCTAGGTGCATTACTTTGCATTTCTTTGCATTGAATCTAAGTTGCCATATGTCTGACCGTTCATCCAACCTTGCCAAGTCCCTTCTCATCCTTTCTTACCCCCCCTTGTGTATCAACTCTGTTACAGATCTTTGTGTCATCTGCAAAGAGGCATACCTTTCCCTCCAGACCCTCTGCAATGTCACCTATAAAGATGTTAAAGAGGACTGGACCCAGTACTGAGCCCTGAGGTACTCCATAGTAACCCCTTTCTTGGAATGTGTTCCATTCACCATTACCTTCTGTGTCCTGTTGTGCAGCCAGTTTGTTACCAGGCTACCACCCTGGAACCCACTCCCAGGATGGCTAACTTGATTATTAATCTTTTGAGCGGGACTGTGTCAAATGCCTTGCTAAAGTCTAGGCAGGCCATATCCACAGCCCCTCCCTGGTCTATTACTTTGGTCACCCAGTCAAAGAAATCAATTAGGTTCATCTGACATGACCTTCCTGCTGTAAATCCATGCTGCTTTGGGTCCTGTGCCCTGCTGGCCTCTAGGTACTCAACAATTCTATCTTTCAGAAGTGAATCCATCATTTTCCCCACCACTGAGGTCAAACTTACAGGTCTGTAGTTTCCTGCTTCTGCCCTGCTCCCACTTTTGTGAAGGGGAATCACATCTGCCCTCCTCCAGTCCTCAGGCACCACCCCATCCTCCCATGATTTGTTAAAAAGTGTGGTCAGTGGTGTCACTGGGTCCTCCCTTAGTTCTTTTAGGATTCTGGGGTGAATCCCGTCAGGCCCATTGCTTTGTCCACCTTGAGTTTTAGGAGTTCTTTCAAGACTCTTTCTTCTGTAAATGGACTGGTGTCAACCCCCCGACCCAGAGTGCTTCTATTGTCTCGTTTAGGTAACTCCTCCTCATCTTCTTTTGTGAATACTGAGCAAAAGTATTCATTCACTATCTCTGCCTTTTCACTGTCTCCCTCTGCCCACCTCCCCTCTCCTTTATTAATCTTCACGATTCCTCCCTTAACCTTTCTATGCTCCCTAATGTATCTATAAAAGGTTTTATCCCCCTTCCTAACTGAGTTGGCTGTTTTTTCCTCAGTTTGGGCCTTTGCTATTCTGATTGCCTTCCCCACTTCTTTCTTCTTTAATTGATACAGTTCCCTGTCGTGCTCCTTCTGTGATTCCTTATACTTTTTGAATGCAGCCTTTTTCTCCTTCACCTTCCCTGCCACCTCTTTTGAAAACCATAGTAGTTTTTTACTCTGCTTTGTTTTCTTTATTTGTTCCACACAAAGGCTTGTTGCCTCTATGATGGCAGTTTTGATTTTTTTCCATTGTTCTTCCACCCCTCCTTTTTGGTCATTTGCTAGTGCTTTCCTTAGGTATTCACCCATTTTGCCAAAGTCAGCCCTTCTTAAGTCCAGTATCCTTGTTTTTGTATGGCTTGTCTCCATGGTTGTGCTTATCGTGAAGCACACTGTGCAGTGGTCGCTTGTTCCCAGATGTCTGCTGACTTCATCTCATGACATTGGTTGTTGCCATGCATGGGTAAATACAATGCTATGCATTGTTCCCTAAGACACCCACATACCAGCCCAGAGCCTGTAAAGTTGTATTGTCCTTGGGATGCAAAGAAAGTATTAGTGACCAGTTCTTCTAGTTTTGACTCCTATGAATAAAATTACAGAAAGGTTCAGTATTTTCTTTGTTAGTTTTCATGGAAAAAAGAAGCAGTTTAGAGCCTATTTGCTACCCCCCCTTAAATAAAATTGCACACCATGGAGTGCTTGGAGTATGCCTGCCTACACCCATGAGTCGGAGTAGGTTTTGAATACATAATGGAGTCAGTCCCAAGATAGATTTTTTTGCCATTGTGCAGGTGAGATAAATAAGACGATTTGATAGGTTCAACCAGCCTGATTCATAGTACAGATCACACGTGTGAGTCAGTCTTTGAGCCCCCGTGAGGAGCCGGCAGGCGTTATTTAGAGTGATTGAGATAATCATACGCCTTAGAGCAGTGGAGGTAGCTGAGCCATAAATAATAAGGCCATAGTCAATGATTGAGATTATGGAACTCTGTATAGCTATTCTCAATGCCGCTTGATTTAGAAATTGACGGTTACGGAATAGTATTCCAAGGCGCTGGTTCACTGTTTTTGCAGTGTTGTCAATGTGGGTTGCAAAGGTGAGCCCTTGGTCAAAAGTGATGCCAAGGTATTTGAAAGTATTTACTTGGTCCAGTGTAATTCCGCAGAGGTTTGTATGGTGAGTGGAGTATGCCTATTTTGTTTTGGTGATTGGAGAAGAGCATGGCTTTTGTTTTATTGGTGGTTTAGCACAAGTTTACTATCCAGGAACCACCTTTCAACACTAGAGAAAGCAAGTTGCAGGCTTTTTCGTAGGGAGTTTGGATCCTTGTGGGAAGAGAGAATTACAGCATCATCAGCGTATAAGGTTATTTTCTCCTGGCAGATATCTGGGAGGGAGTTAAGGAACAGGCTAAAGAGGAGCGGTCCAAGAATTGATCCCTGTGGTACACCCGAGAGAACTGGTTTGAAGTCAGAGAGTTCATTAGAGATTTTTACAGCCTGTGACCGATTGAACAGGTAACTTTTTACCCAAGCACAAGGACCTTTGGCTAGGCCTAGGCAAGAAAGTAGGGAGGTAAGTAGGCCATGATGGACTGTGTCGAAAGCTTTTGTAAGATCGATAAAGACTGCACCTGTTTGGCACCCTTTGTCCAGGGCTGAGTGGACTTCTCCAGAGAAATCAAGTAAGGCTGTTGTTGTACTATGTCCTTTCCTAAAGCCGTGCTGTTGATTACAGAGTAGATTGTATTTGTCCAGGTAATCAGAGAGTTGGTCTGCCACTATTCGCTCAAGTGCTTTGGAGAGGAGAGGGGAGGGAGTATTGATATTGGTCGATAGTTTCCTGTTGAGGTTTTGTCCCCCCCTTTGTGCACTGGCATAACTATGGCAGATTTCCATTTGTTGGGAAATTGACTTTGGCAAAGTGACAGATTAAGAATTTTTGCAAGGGGGTGAATTACTTCATCCAGGATGAGAGACAGGATTTTTAGATCTAGCGTGTCACTACTTGTTCTGGATTTGGAGCAGGCCTTTCTTATGTACTTGTGTGCTTCAGTGCACTTTGATTTTCTTAAAGTAAAATTGTGGTTTGTCACGAGGGTGTTTTGTGATACTAGGCTAGGCACAGGTAAGTCCGAGAAGAAATCTGGGGAGGACCCCACTAAGGTCTGTGAATGTCTTATTAAGCGATCTGCAATAGACTTTGGGTCCAGAGTGGTGGATCCATCAACTTTCATAATGGTAGGTGATGATTTTGATTGTTTACCCATTATGTTTCGGATGTTGTCCCAAAAAGCTCTTCCATCACCCCAGGTGGATTCAAGGGCATTTTTGAAATAGGCGCTCTTCATTTGCCTAATTTGTGAGGTACATCTATTTCGTGCCTGCTTGTATTTTAGGGCATCATGAGGTGAGCCTGTGTCTCTGGCAACTGCCCAGAGGTGGTCCCGAACCTTGAGCTCGGCAAGTAGTTTGGCAGTAATCCATGGATTTGATAGCGCTTTGATTTTACGTTTTTTTACTGGGGCATATAAGTCGCATGCAGAGTTGAAAGATTTAATGAAGTATTCTGGCGGGTATTAATATCAGTTGATTCAAGGATTGGCGCCCAGTCCTGTTGTAGGAGATGGGTTTTCAACTTGATAAGATTCCCATAAGGCAATACTCTGCTTGTTATAACTTTGGGGGGTGGCTTGAGAAATTTATTAGACCAGGTACAGGACACTGGGGAGTGGTCACTGAGGGAGTCAGGGAGGACTTTAATGTTTTTTATCCTGTCAGGGTGATTTGTGAGAACCCAGTCAATTAGGGTGCTTGTACCAGTTTTATAATTTTTCCGGGTTGGGGAGGTTACCATCTGAGTCAGGTTGGCTGCTAGGATGTCATCTTTGTATAAGCCAGTGTCAGAGGCGAGCCAGTTTATGTTGAAATCCCCGAGGAGGAGGAGCTCATTTTCAGAGAGCTGCAGACTAACAAAATCAAGTACAGACTTAATACTGGCACGATGGTCTTTTGGAGGGATATAGACTGGCCACTGTGAGAACTTTTGTTTTGTGCACCAAGAAGCAGTTTGATAGGGAGGAGTTGCATCTGCGTATTTGTGGGGAGTGAAGCTGCCGCGTTGACAGGAGAGGTTGTCCTTTATGTAGATAGCACAGCCTCCACCTTTCTTGCTTGCCCGGTCGAGTCTGAAAAGATTGTAGCCTTCAAGCGAGACCGCATGATCCGGGGTGCTGGGAGATAGCCAGGTTTCCACAATGGCTAGTATATCAGGGTTTTTTTGTCCAGCCAGAGTTTGAAGAGATGCCAATTTGGGAAGGAGGCTGCAGATATTTAGAGTGATAATGGAGAGACCACTACCAACTTTCCCTGTTTTTGTCGGCTTCAGTGCAACAGGACCAGGGTTTGGGTTTTCTCAAGTGGCACCTTGTGTCAAATACTGCCCCCTGAGCTATTCATAAAAGCAGCCTGTATCAACCGCAGGCTGTCTGCCCCAAATGGGGCTTGTGCCACCCATGCACCCACAAATGGACTACAACATGGGGCTAGGGACTTGCAGCAGACATAGGCTGCCATAGCTCCACAATCCATATTCACAAATCTCACCCAAAGGGCAAATTTCTAAGTACCCTTAGACCAGCCAGGGCTGGTCTAAGGGTACTTAGAAATTCACCCTCTGGATGAGATGAGCACTGTGCAGCAATATGCCATGGTCCCCTGCTCCAGCCCCGATCCCCCGATCCCTATATATATATATATATATATATATATATAAAATAAATTCCTGGTAGTCTAGTGGCCCCCCTTCCTGATTCTGCCCATTTTATTAATATTATAAATCACCCTGTCCTGTTGGTCCAGTGGCCTCCCCCCAATCCCCGATGTCACCTGTTGTATTAATATTTAAAAAATCACCCTGTCCTGGTGGTCTAGTGCCCCTTCCGATCCCTGATGCTGCCCGTATTATTAATTAAATAAGCCCCTTTCCCGATGCTGCCATATTCTTAATTATTATTATGCCCCTGTCCCGATCCCCATTAATACTAATAACATGTCCCCCTCATGGTGGATAGTGGCCCCCCCACCCCAGTGCAGGTAGTGCCCACCACCCCGCTCCCCCCTATCCTGAATCAGAGTCAGTGACCAGCACAGCCCACCTCTCATCTCCGTGGCCAATCGCCGACTGAACTGTCACTTAGTGCCTATTGTAATGTGTACAGCACCGTACACAGTACAATACGCACACAGTGGCAGTTCAGTCGGCAGCTGGATGCAGAGGGGGGACATGTTATTCATTATTAATAGGGGCGGCATCGGGGAGAGGGGCATATTATTAATTACAGAATACGACAGCATCAGGGATCGGGGATGGGAGACATTATAGCACCACGAGGGGGTACATGTTATTAATTATTAATAGGGGTGGCATCGGGGATCAGGCAGAGGGGGCATATTATTAATTCAAGAATACGGCAGCATTGGAGATCATGGAGCAGGACATTTTATTACTTAAATAATACGGGCAGCATCGGGGTTCGGGGGGGACACTAGACCACCAGGGAAGGGGTTTTAGTTGCTGTACTTGGGAATTGGAGATGGGGGGAACTGCTTGCTTGCTACAAGTGCCCTGTGGCACCCTTCCCTGCTCCAGGTGTTTGCACGGGAGGCTGCCGTATGTGGGATATAGGCTGGGACCCCCAATGTACCAGAATCTAGTGCAGAGTCCCTGGTGTTCACTGGGCTTCGTGCAAGCTGCTGTTTGCCACAGCTTGCGCCCATCCTAGCCCTGTTTGAGAATCAAGCCCCAGGAGTCCAACTAATCATTTAGCTTTTTCAGCTCCGCCTGAAGCTTGTCCCTATCCTCTAGGGAGTCCACCTCTATTTCAGACAGTGATATCAAGAACTTGTAACATTATTGGGGGGGGGGGGATGACCATGTGCTTGTCCTACCACTTCACAACTTGGAGCACATTTTTCTGAGAGCCTTCAAGACTATACAAAACTCTGTAAGTGTAAAAGATTCAGAAGACGAAAGCAGAATTCAAGTCCTAGAAAGCAGAAGAAACACAGATGCCTGCTATTTGAACCTAACTTGGTCATTTGCATATGTGACTAGAAACATAGAAAACATGATGTTGGAAAAAGACCCATGGTCCATCCAGTCTGCCCAAGATCCCTATCTATTTCCTAGTGGCCTATAGTCAGATAAGTTAGTTAGCTCATGTTCCATGGATGGATTTAAGTGCATATCTAGGGTAGAAAGGTATCTGCCAAATTGAGAGGCTGCTGCTCAAGGCAAGTACCACTGTAGCTCTTGGCAGGTGGTAGGGACTTCACTAACAGAACTGGGTATGACATATTTAAAAAGAGACTGAACCCCAGTTGGGGGTGGGGTGGAGCAGTGACAGGCTGGTAAACAGATAATTTAATGTTTTGATGTCATTGATTTAAATGGCCTACTGTGTGCCGCCTAACAGTTTTGGTAGCACATCACAGTCATTAAAGAACACAGGCACGAGCCACAAACTCTTCAGCTCGAGTCCCACCACAGTCACTAGCCCCCTGTGTAACCTTGAGCAGGCCTGCTGGGCTATTATGTGGAACTAAATTGCACATTCATGAATAAATCAAACATTTTCTTTCACATCATAGATAACCTCTGTGATAAAAAAATTTACTTATTATGCACGCATACATGCAAATTTCACACAGAGGTCTAGGTTATTATCTCTATAAATACCGCATAATTTGATTTCTGTGGTAAGTATTGCATCAGCAGAAATATTGTATTTTATCCTCTAGAGTGCAAACCACTCTCCTGTGCCATGACTTTGGAGGGAGGGGGAGGTAGTCTTTCAGGTCAATATTTGTAAAATCGCTGAGTATAATTTACTTTTACATTATGTTCTTAGCAATGTTCTAGAGAACATTGGTGGAGAAACGACCTTTGTTATTCATTTGCTTCTAATCCAGTACCCAGCACTTGAAATCTTAGGTTGGACTGTGGCAAAGGACTCCTTTCCCATAAGATTAATGTCATTACTTTGCAGCCTTAGTCTGCAGTAAGTCCTGGAGTCCTCACATGGTCCTGGGTACTAAGAGCAGGGCATGCCACCTGAGTGCCAGTTTGGGGAGGGAGGTAGGCTGTGTTGTGTGCTCATGTACCAGTAAATGGGCTGAGACAACCAGCATTAATTTTACTTGTGACCTTTTACAGCTATCAGGATTGAATGATTTTCTGTCACTTTAACCTGGGCCAGATTTGAACCTCAGTCCCCTAGGTGAAAGGCCAGTACATTAATCCACTGCTCCACCGAGTCCCTGGCATAAGAAATATTTTCTGCTAAGTGATTTCTGAGGAAAGAATTCACAAGTCACTGTTGTCTCTCTTAACCTCTTGCACTGCAAACATCTATGGACTTCCCTGTGTTTTATTATAAACATTCACCTCTTAGACCTCATTTTTAATGCAGTACAAGTAGAGAAAGATTAGTACAGTGTTATGGTCCTGTTGATGTGTGCATGAGCTGTTTTATTGTCCACTTGAAGCTGCCTGGTACATGATCTATGATACACTGACAAAACCTATAAAAGAGCCAGATCTCTTAAGCTCACAAGTTCACTTTTAAAACACTATCTACCCCCTTAGGCCTCAAAATGTCTCTAGCTTCAAAAAAAAAAAGAAAACATGTTATGATTGGTCCCATTTTATAGAATTTTCTTATAAGGCTGGTAGTTTGATTCTGATTCCTTTTTTTCCTTTTAAATGTGAAAAACAGACTGCCCACCAAACTTGTATTACCACTCAAAAGCATGTTTATTTACAGCTCCCGCTGCATCTTTCCTGGACTTGGGAACACCCAATCACAGCCTACATGCTCAAGATGCAGTGAGAGGAGAGGAGAGGAGACTATTGCAGTATGAGTGGCCTTACTGTTTGGGGTGTTCCTAATGTTCAGGAAGTATGCAATATGCGTAGATCAAGGATCTGAAACAAAACAAGGCTGAGTATAATTACGCCATTAGCATGCATTTTAGTTCTACTAAGAAAGGAAGAAAGCAGGCAAGCCAACCAGCATTATCAATCTGTGGGGGTTTCAACCAAAAGTAATATGTATCAAATAGGGCTGACAATGACCATTTACTGTTAGCACGTCAGTCATTTCTTGAGCAGTATTGTACATTTGCATACTGTTAGTGACATACTGCTATTAGGCAAACTTTGCTTGACTCAGGGGTTGAAGTTGGTACTGGCCCAATGCAGGATGATTTATTACTGGGATAGTAACAGTGCTGTATTGAACTGCGAAATTCCAGTTGCAGTGGAATTCTGTGGACTTCTCCAAAGTCCGGAGCAGACTTTTTCCACTGTGAAAACATAATAAAAATGCATAATTTTGCCAACTGATGTGAACGTGAAAATAACAATATTTCAGTTTCCATAGTTTTTCTGCACAACATGTGTAACCCCCAAGGGGCTCTACCCTTAGGGCTACTACCCCTGTCTGCCCCCACGGAGGCAGGGTGAGGGGCCCAGATCCGTTGTCGGGTGCCTCCACCCAGAGGTCGGGGTTAGTACAATTAAGACTACCTCGGTTACAGCCCTCTGGGCAACTGCAACCCCCTTCCGTCCCACTAGTGATTCACACTGGGTGCCAACAATTCTTTCCACCAGTACACTTACCCCACAGATAATATATTCCAACTCACTCCGGGGAACCCCTGTAAAGTAAGGTACAGTTATGTTACAGTTGCCATACAGCAACTCATCAGAAGAGTACAAACCAGCCAGGGTGTAGATATAACACACCAATCTGATTTATTAAAAGGGCAGATAACAATGGAAAGGGGGAAAATCAGGTTAATTGGCTTACACTATTTCTATATACCTAGGGCTCTGTGCACAGGCCTAACCCTACGATTTACTCTCCCTTGGTACCCAAGCCCTAACGGCTAGTCCAAAACGTGGCAGCTGGTAGGGCCTTCACACAGAGAAGAAAGAAAAAGTTTAATTAAGCAGTCAGCAGTATAGCAATGCCATTTGGAACCTCTGTTGCACATTTAACAGGGAGCTACCCTGATTCAGTACTCACAACCTCCAGACCAGACAGAGTCCTTCAACACGAGCAGGGCTGAGCCTGAACTCCACGAGCCTCCTCACACATTTATATGGCAAGCTCCACAGCAATAGCAGAGGGGTACCATACCAGGCAGCTGCTGCTAGGCTCTCCAGATTTCACAGTCACTGAAGCACTGCAAATGGCAGCTTTATTCACTCCTCCCGCGGATTGAGCGCGATTTAGCAGATTCTCCAGTCCTCCAAACAGGTCAAGCCTGGTGGGTAGCTGTGCAGGACACAGCCTCCTCTGACCGCACGCCGGCGGGTTTAATCCGACTCCTCTCACGGGCAAAAACGGCCGCTTCAGGCCTTCACGCGCTTCCCGCGCGAACACTTCCGCAGCGCAGAAGCACACAGCTCCTCTCCTCACCTCAGCTACAATGCGTCTGACCCTGACAGCCTGGGGTATTCTCTCAGTTCGGGGCTACACCGATTTGATTGGCTGGCTGAACCTGCCAGTCACTTCCTTCAGCTCTCAGTGGTGGTAAACGCCATAGCCCATAATACCTCTCTCAAATACAAACAGTCTCCCTATTGGTCAGCTGACTTGGGGGTCCTAGGTACTGATTGGTCCAATTCTAATAGTTCTGGACCAAAATGGAGGAGGCAATCGAAACAGTTTTACTGCAAGAGAAAACAGGTTAGAACAACTACACTGCCATTATTATTTTACGATATTTTAAGCAAACATTCACATCCTCTTTCAGAGCTCCCTTAGCACCACTAGCTATGGCAGAAAGGGAGCCAAGCATTTGCAGCCCGATGGATCTTGTTATGTTAGCAATACCAGTACCCTCTCCCTGATCAATCATGACTGCAACCCAAAGCAGCCCTTGAAGAGACAGTATATGGAGGCCTTTTAAAGCGCTCACTGGCTTCCCATTTAAACGGCTTTAATGCCGAACTCCAACCAGACATGGAGCATTTACCCAAGCTCCAGGGAAGCTTTTAGGAACCCCCATTTGCAAGGGGGTTACACATGTTTTCGAGATTTAATTAAAAAAATACCAATTGACATTAAAAACAGTAGTTTTCTTTAAAAAGAAATTGCATTTCACGTGGCAGAATTCTGAGGAAATGACTGCAAAATTCCTCCAAGCTTTTTGGAAGCAGAACTGCAATTCTGCCGGAATTCTGCCAGTGGAATGTCACATCCCGCCCAGCTCTAGTTAGTAACTGTTTCCAATGAATAGTGCTTCTGCCTTGTATATGAGGAGTAACATTTCAATAAGTACACTAGTTGGGCTAGTGGAATGTCTGGATACCAGTGGATTCTCCTAGTCACTAGTCTTACTGGTTAGTGTCTGCAAAACTTAATTTCAAACCTTTTGATTACGTACAGTATTTCCAAAGTCATATTGCTAGACTCGCTACTTGTCCCCTTCTTAGCTGTATGGCCCAGATTTTCATCCTCTGTGAGGTAAGGTATTTGCTGGCCTGTTCCGTGGTCCACCCTTTGAGGAGCACTACCAGCCTGAAAAGTAAACTTGCTTCTGATACAGAGATGGGGTACAGAGTATCTGAAGCAACTAGAGGGATTCATTTGTCCAAGAGGCCTTTTACGTACAGTGATTTGATTTAATTGAACATTACCCTATAGGCCATTTTTTTCAACTTTGAGCATTTTAAAGCAAGGCAGTAATGGTTCTGAATAAATTATTTTGTTTGTTTTATTTCACTACATCTCTGGAGTATTTCTGGAAACTATATGAAGAATCCTGAAGATGTATAGTTATACTTTATTATTTTGTTCTATCTTGCAGGCAAATCGTGATCATATTTCAAGCCTGCCTACAAGGTCTTTTTTTTCTTTCTTATTTTCCATCCTTACTGTGTGGGCCACACTGCCTTTCACCCCATCTAAAAACTGTAGATCCCACACCTCTTACAGGTGGTTGCCACTGAACCTCAGATACCCACTGCCTGACCCTCATATACTGGCCTTGATATACACCTCTAGGTGGAGCCAGGTGGAAGGGAGTAGAACCAGCTGGTAGTAATAGCAGTAAAAACATTATTTTTCCACAGGAAAAAACTATTAGGACCAAGAAGTCCTGTTTTCACAGTGATTTGTGAAATGAGTGGTCCTGCTTATAAATGTTTCATAAAATACATACATGTCTCAAACTCAAGAATATATACAACTACATGTTTCAAACATTTCATTTTTAGGTGAATGTTGAAATTTAGCCAATGTGGTAGCATTTCTTGTTTATGGAATTAAACAAATCCATTCTTTGGGTACATTATATTCAATCATTTGTTCACATTTGGTGTTTCCCCTAGGTGGAAGTGCCTTGAATAAAGGAAAGGATGTGCTGGTGTTGGTGTTGGTGGTAGTGGTGGTGGTGGTGATGGTGGAGGTGGTGATGATGGAGGTGGTGGTGGTGTTGGTGTTGGTGATGGTGATGGTGGTGTTGGTGTTGGTGGTGGTGGTGGTGATGGTGATGGTGGTGGTAATGATGATGGAGGTGGTGGTGGTGATGGTGGTGGTGGTGGTGATGATGATGGAGGTGGTGGTGATGGTGGTGGAGGAGTTGGTGGTGGTGATGGTGGTGGTGGTGATGATGATGGAGGTGGTGGTGGTGATGGTGGTGGAGGAGTTGGTGTTGGTGTTGGTGGTGGTGGTGGTGATGGTGGTGGTAATGATGATGGAGGTGGTGGTGATGGTGGTGGTGGTGGTGATGATGATGGAGGTGGTGATGGTGGTGGAGGAGTTGGTAATGATGATGGAGGTGGTGATGGTGGTGGTGGTGGTGATGGTGATGGTGGTGGTAATAATGATGGAGGTGGTGGTGGTGGTGGTGATGGTGGTGGTGATGATGATGGAGGTGGTGGTGGTGGTGATGGTGGTGGTAATGATGATGGAGGTGGTGGTGGTGATGGTGGTGGTGGTGGTGATGATGATGGAGGTGGTGATGGTGGTGGTGGTGGAGGAGTTGGTGATGGTGATGGTGGTGGTGGTGATGGTTGTGGTGGTTGTTGTGGTGGGGCCTAGAGACCCGGAGATCTGGGAGCCACAGCTGGGTGGGGAGAACACAGCAGTATCATCTGCCAGTGCACTGCCATTGTTTGGACCTATTTTCAATCCCTCCAGTGTCCCATTCAGACTTTTTTGGGGCATGGTCTGAGACAGGAGTCCTTTCCAATTAGCTTGAAGTGTGCTCAGAGCAGGCTTATCCCCCACACTCTAACAGCTACAGGCACAGGATTGCACATATGATGCCGTTGCATGCTAAAGTATGTCACTATCCTGCAGTAAGACTGAATTTCCCTGTCTGGAGTTGTGCATTCCTGCCCACACGACTCCCATCCCCCTGGGCCACCAGGAGGTAGCCACATAACTTCAGGAGCTCTCGTCCACCCACTCAGTGAAACAGAAGTCGTCCAAGATGGACACTCCACACTGCCTCTGCCATTCGATATGTGACAGCCCAGGCTCTGAACACAAACTGGTGTTATCAGTATGGTACAGTAAGGTGCAACACTTAACATAAGGCCATCAGGTGCCAGATTTGAACATCCAGTAATCACATATTCCACTTCTTTTAGTTCTAATCAAAGTTTATTTTCATCTCAAGACATTTTTAAATAGAAATGGTGACCAGACAGTTTTGACACTAGAGTTGTTTAGATTTCGGGTCAAAAAATCAGATTCATTGGATTCCGACTCAATTTTTAGAATGAGGATTTACTGCATGGCCTGGGGTTGGTATCTCGCTGGTGATTATTCAACCTAACATAAATAAGTTCCATATGGTAAATCATCTTCACTCTCTTTAGCATAATCTCTATTTGGAATTGCTTATTAAAGTATCTTCATACCCAGCCTCCACTGTGCCCTGGTTGTTATCAATCAATCAATCAGTCAATCAAAACTTTATTTTTAAAACGCTATTCCAACAGATCATAGCGTTGTACAGCTTATAAAGTGTAATGATCAACAAAACTGATTTCATAAAAACTTACATACACACAATTGTAAAACAGCGGACTATAAATACACTACATATCCTTAATAAATCAGACATCAGGAAATGCAAATTCAAATAAGTAAGTTTTTAATGCAGATTTAAAGGCCTCCACGGACGGGCACTCTCTAATCCGATGAGGTAGAGAATTCCACAGGGTTGGCGCTACAAAAACAAACGACCTAGCACCTACAGTTGTCAAATGGGCCCTGGGAATCTTTAGCAATCCCTCGTCTGCTGAGCGGAAAGGACGAAGGGGGCAGTAGGGCTGTAGGAGATCTTGCAGGTAAGGTGGACTCTGTCTGTGTAGGGCTTTATAGGTCAATAATCCGACCTTGAAGGTGATTCTCCACCGCACCAGCAGCCAGTGCAGGCCACAGAGCACAGGTGTGACATGGCTAGATCTAGATACGTCAGTCAACAACCTGGCAGCCGCATTCTGCATCAACTGCAGGTGTCGAAGGTCCACCCCCGGTAGCCCTAGGTATAGGGCATTGCAGTAATCAAGGTGTGAGGTCACAAAGGCATGGAACAGCATCAAAAGATCATCGGGTGGGACCAGGTGTTTTATCTGGGCGATATTTCTTAGATGATAAAAAGAAGTCTTAACAACGACCAACACCTGAAACTTAAGTGTGAGCTCGCTATGAAGTATAACGCCCAGATTCCACACCCGGTCAGAGTTCACAAGCTGGTTGCCTCCCAGCCAGAGCCCGGAAGGTTGTCCAGCTGCTACCCTCTCTACCCGATGACCTGGGTCCACAACCAACACCTCAGTCTTATCCAAATTCAGCTTAAGCCCATTCGCTCGCATCCAATCCTGAATCTTGGAGAGGCAGTTATTAAAGACTGAGACCACATCATTATGCTCGGGCACAAAGGACATGTACAGTTGAGTATCATCTGCATAGCAGAGAAAACTCAACCCGTACCACCTAATAATGTCTCCCAAAGGGAGCATATGCACTGCGAACAACATGGGGGACAGCACAGAGCCCTGCGGCACCCCACCAGGCAGGGGGAGAGGGGACGCGGTAAATACCCCCTGATTACACTCTTTGCCTCCTGCCCATGAGAAAAGAATGGAACCATCTGAGGACTGTACCAGCCATCCCACAGAAGAGCCACAGATGCTCCAGCAACACCCCATGGTCCACGGTGTCAAACGCTGCTGAGAGATCTAAGAGGACCAAGATCAATTGATTCCTCTCCTCCCTCCCTGCCAGGTGATCATTAAGTACCCGGACCAATGTGGTCTCAGTACTATGCCTCTTCCTGAAGCCGGACTGGAGAGGATCGTAGCTATCATGGGTGGTCAGATGCTCCTTGAGCTGCAGTGCAACTGCCTTCTCAATAACCTTACCTACAAAGGGAAGGTTAGAGACAGGCCTGAAGTTTGCTAGACAGTCAGGGTCGAGAGACTTTTTTTTCAGGAGGGGATGGACAATTGCCTCCTTCAGGGTGTTCGGAAACACCTCGGTCTCTAACGAACACCTGACTATCCCAGCAAGGCCTGGTCCGATTCCCTCCACACACCTCACAAGGAGGTGTGTTGGACCAGGATCCAAACTACAGTAAATTGGCTGCAAACCTTGGATTATTTGCACAACATCCTTGATCACCAGCTGGCCAAAATCTGACCAGACAAACCGGGTGCTTGCAATCTCGCACCAATCTCCGCTCAGCCCATTCAAGCAAGATGTGCAGATCTCAGACCTGCTGGTGGCAGGTGGCACTTCTCCTGTGACAAAGCATTCTGGTCCTGGAGACAGGCTGGATTGCACAGCCTATCCATAGTTCAGAAGAGCTGGGCCAGTCAATTTTGCACTGCTGCAATCTCTCCGGACAGGAACTCTGCCTTCTTACGAGAGACTGCAGATTGATAATCCCTGTAATGGGATATCAATCTAAGTTTGTCATCACTCAGACCCGATTTCTGCCAGCAATGCTCCAACCCTCCTTCCCACTCTCCTCAGCTTCCTCAAGGCCCCATCAAACCACAGGGCTATGGATAGCAACAGGGCATATTTTCACTTGCACTGTTTAGTTTGTCTGTTCTTGTTGTTTCATTTATAAGATTTCAATAAAATATACTATTAAAAAAAAGACTTGCATTCTGAAACTACTAAGTCTGAAATTAATAGCTAAAACACGTTTTTACATAGAAAATTAGAACTTAGGAGTACAAATCCAGCTCTGATTCTGAGGTCCTTTTTGGAGTTGAATAGGAATCAGATTCCAAAATGGACATTCCTAAATTCTTATAAAGTCCAGTCGTATCAGAATCAGCCAGTTTCAGGCATGCCTAGTTTACATGTTACTTGGGTGTTACTTGGATGTTAGAGACAGCAGTAAGCCGAAGGCCCATATACGCTGTCCCTTAGATTTTAATGATAATAATTTACCAGCCCTTCTAATGATAAGTATTCATCTAACCTGTTCTTAAAGATATCACAGGTACTATTTTCCACCATGACCCCTGGTAGCGAGTTCCATAATTGAGCAACTCTCTGGGTATAGAACTTCTTACGTTTTTCAGTTTTACATGTACTGGATTGTAATTGCCTATTATGACCCCTAAAGTTGTCAGCTGGCTTAAATCTAAAGTTAATTTCTTGCATTAAATTATTGTCGTTTAATAGTCTGTACAATAACAGTAAATTGCCCCTAATCCATCTGTTGTACAATGTGGTTAACTTTTGTTCATTTAGTCGTTCCTGGTAGGACAGTCCCTCCAACCCTCTGATTGTCCTGGTAGCCTTTCTTTGCATACGTTCTAATTTCAGCATATCTCCATTGTCCAGACCTCCCCAAAATTGAGAGCAGCTGTTAACATAAGGCCTTACATAGGTGTTACAAAGGGGCAGACGTAGCTCTTTCGATTTACAGCTAAAGTGTCTGTTTATGGCATTAAGTACATAGCCGGATTTCTTAAATACCTCTGTGCACTGAGCATGAGACTTAAAATCAATTGTGATCCTAATTCCCAAGTCCTCTTCTTCTTTAGATTCCTCCAGTACTTTGCCCAGCATAGTATACATAAAGCACGGGTTGGATTTTCCAAAGTGCATGACCTTGCACTTGGAAATGTTGAAGGACATTCCCCAATTTTCTACCCACCTCACCAATCTGTCTAAGTCCCTCATTATAGTATCACACCCTGTGATAGAATCAACTCTACCTCCAAGCTTTGTGTCATCTGCATACACCTCATATCATGACTGCAACTCGTTTCCTATATCTGCTATGTATAGTTTGAAGAGTACAGGGCCCAAAATTGACCCCTGAGGTACCCCACTGGCCACCTTTGAGGGGGATGAGAGATAACCATTCACTCTAACCCTCTGCTGTCTGTCTGTCAACCAACTATGGATCCAGTTCGCCACCCTACTATCTACCTGGAGATCATAGAGTTTCTTTATTAACTTGGAATGTGGGACACTATCAAATGCCTTTTCAAAATCTAGAAAAAATGACATCTGTTGGTAACCTGCCATCCAGGAAAGAACTAACTTTTTCATAAAAGCTAATAAGATTAGTGACACAAGATCTTTCACAAGTGAAACCGTGTTGGTGTAGATCATCAAGTAACCAGTCTCTACTCATATTGTTGAGCCTATCTTTGATACAGCTTTCCATGATTTTACCAGGAATACTTGTTAAACTTATGGATCTATAGTTCATAGGATTACTTTTTGGGCTTTTCTAATGTATAGGCACCACCTCGGCCCTTCTCCAATCCACTGGCACGTCACCACATTCCACAGATTTATTAAAAATGTATGTTGGGGGGGGCTGCTGTTTTAGTGGCCATTTCTTTTAGTAGCCTCAGACCCTAGTTATCTGGTCCCTGTGATTTTGACACGTCCAATTGTTGTAATTTATTTAGTACCACTGAATGACATAGTGGTTCCTGACTCCATTGAACTTGTGTGACTCCTTCATCAGACAGGGCACTGACAGGTTTCTGAAATACCTATTAAATACCTCTGCCATTTCACTAGTCCCACAGATGCCCTTGCCCTCATGAAATACCTATTAAATACATCTGTCATTTCACCACTCCCACAGATGTTCTTGCCCTCACATTTGACTGGACCTAGAACCAGTGATGATTTGCTCATGGAGTTTATATATCCATAAAATAACTTTGGGGTTTGCCTTGTCTTTAGCTAACTTTTCCTCTAGTGTCTTCTTATCTGTTCATATGTTCATTTTATACTTTTTAATGGTATCCTTATACCGTTTTATGTTCGACTCCATATAATTTTTTTTCAATATATTATATGACCCCCTCTTTTTGGAAATTAGCTTGAGTAGTTTTGGTGTAAGCCATGGGGACATCTTCCCTTTTTTTGTTGTACATGTTCTTTTTAGGTATAAATATATCTGCCATGTTATGTATTTTAGTTGTGCATGTAGTCCATGCCTGCTGTACACCTTTCTTCTTGAATGTACTACTCCAGTCCCTGTTCTGCATGATCTGTCTACACCCGCTTTATTATAATCATACATCAGTCTCACGTGTTTGTTAATAATCGCCTCCCTATTGATCTTAATAAGAATGGTACTGTGATCACTATTCAGTAGGGGGTACATCATCACATAATTACATTCAGTTTCAAAGTTTGTAAAGACCAGATCCAATATGCTGTCCCCGCTTGTTGGTGCTGGTACATGTTGTTCCAGGCTACACTCATTGACTATGTCCAAAAAAGGAATTTCCTGTTTTACTAGTGGCTTTATGTTGCTTCCAGTTGATTTCTAGTAGATTATAATCCCCCAACATCACAGGATCACCTGTACTAGAAGCTACATGGAACATCGCTGAATATAATTTGATCGTCTCTGTATTCAAATTGTCTGGTGGGATATCACAATTTCCTAATATAATGGGTTTTTCTATCATATTGTTAATTTTTAACCAAACTGATTTAGTCTTGAGATAGTCTTTGGGATCCAATTCACAGCATTGTAAGGTTGTACTACAGTATATGGCTACTCCTCCACCCTTTCTGTTAGTTCTCTGTCTGCCAAATAACTGGAAACCCCTAATATTCCCATCCCATTCAATGGTGTCTCTCCACCATGCCTCCCGAGTGGCTATGATATCTGGTTCTGATGTTATAATTCTTAATCTTAATTCATCCATTTTGTTGTTCAGGCTACGTGCGTTTAATGTTAGGATTTTTAAGTTTGTCCTCAGCTCCCACCCTTTATGTAGCCTACTTTGTTTCATTTCTGCTACCTGTGTATTTGTCCTTGGGCTAAACCCAACTCCCCCAGATACTAGTTTAAAGTTCTTGTAATAATGTCATTAAGGTGCTCCACTAGTACTTTAGTGCTGATTTTATTAAGATGAAGGCCATCTTTTGCGTACCACTGACCCTTACCCTTAAAAAGTTCCCAATTCTTTAACATGAAGAAATTTTCCCTTAAAGTCCAGTCATCTAACAATTTATTCAGTTAAATAATCTCCATTTCTTTCTTATATGAACTTCTGAATACTGGTAATATTTCTGAAAAGATGACATTACATTTATATGTTTTCAGTTTCAGTTCCATAAAATCCTGTTTTATGTTGATCAGGGTTCCACCAAGTCGCTTCCCCGAGAAATTTGTCGAAGGACTTTACAGTGACAGTACTTTGCCAACGGTAATCACATCACCACAGCAAAGTGCCGATGGACCCAACAGCGGCCGGTGTCATGCACTGCTTGGTGGACTCAGCTTTCACCCCCAGACTTTAGATTCCTAACTCTGGGGATGTCAGGGAGAGTGGCTGAACCCAGGAGTAAGTGAATCCATTCATCGCCCCCACAACCTGTTCGACACTGCGGGTGTTGAATGGGTTGAGTTGCTTTGGGGGATTCGTTGTAACAGCATCACTGTTACAATGGTATATGGTTGATCAGAGGCCTTTTCCCAATATTGTTAATTCCCAAGTGGACTGCTATTGTCTTGTCACCTTCATCTGTACTTATCTTTACCCCCTCCAAATGAGCTGTAATATCACAAATATTTGCCCCAAGGAAACATGATACCATATTTTTCTCTTTGTTATCTTGGCACTCAATTTGATCTGTGTATTTAACTATAGAATCCCATGTGACAATTTTTTGTTTAACTAGTGATTTATTTCTTGTAGCCGTCACAGCTTTCATTTCATGACAGTCCTACTTAGCACCTAAGACTGTGTATGTATTTGTTAGTTCAGTGTGACTGTCTATTTGTTTATGCAGATATGCATTTGCCCTGTGGCCATTCCTGATTTTTCTGGGTTGAACCAATGACCATTCTTCTTCCTGTAGCTCCTCCCCCACCTCCCTCCCCCCTTTTTCTAGGTTCAATATTTATGCAGGCATGTGTGACCTGGCATTCAGCATGCTGATGTCTGGTGGTGAGGCCTTTTTAGATCAGGGGGAGTAGGCACTGATGGTGTATTTGTAAAGTAGCAGTCCATGTTGTGCCTGAAATCTATACGTTTTTATCCATGTTTTATTCCCAATTAGATGTTCCAGTATTCTGTTTTATTTTGCTTTAGCAGTTGTTCAAGTTGTAAATTATAAAGAGTGATCTTTTTCTGAATGTGATTGCCTCCAGGTTTTCCACAGCATTGTCAGTTGTTTAGGAATGCCCCACCGTTTTAAATCTGTAATTTTCTATTGCATGATCATTCTTCTTACTGTAGCTTTGCTTTATAGCCTAGTTGTAGTACAGCCTATATGTCAAAGCACCAAACTGTGAAACTGAAGACCCAGCAGACCTGGGGTTGAATCCCATAACCGCTGCTTGTGTATTTTCTGACCTTCAGCAAGTCAGCTACTCTCCTTGTGCTCTCAGGATGCACAGGGAGCTTAACTGTGCTCTCAGGATGCACAGGGAGCTTAACTGTGCTCTCAGGATGCACTTGAACATGAGCTGTCCCTGTCTCTGCAAAAATATTGTAAAAGAAATGAAAACAAAATGTATATAAAGAGCTATGTCTGGAGCGTTGTATGAGTTTTTTTACTCACTCAAGGTGTGTGATACCACACAAACTAAGAGTGTGACTCACAAATGGTTTGTGGTGATAGCACACCAAAGCCGCATAAAAAAATTAATAATGACAATGCCCCATAGTTTATATAATTGCTGGTCTACAAATCAGATGTCATGTTCCTTTTTTTTTCGTATTCTATTTATCTCTGCTGGTTCTCCCCCCTGGTGGCCCCCTTCTGACCGACCCCCACAGTCCCATAACCCAGTTCCTCCAGGACTTACCTTAACTGTTGTCCTCTGTCACAGGACTTGTGATTGTGCCCAGCCACTGGTGGGGGGCCTGTGGGGGGTCAGTCATTCATCCTGCTGGCTGGGGTGTTTTTTCCTCTATTTTCTCCCCTGAGCCCACATATGTGCAATGAGCATGATGTCCAGGCTCCACCTCCATGGAGACAGACCCGGCACCCTGAACGTGGGTTCCCTTCCCTGTGTGGTGACATGCATGTGCTGCCACCCAGCCAATCGCCACATGGCAGGCAAGCAGCACACCACTCTAACCCCCCCCAAGGAAGGAGAGCTGTTTGGGGATACTTGATCCTTCCTCATCCCTGGCCGCCAAGCCTCCCAGTTCTGTTCCTGATCCTGGGTCGCCGGTGTGGCAGGAGGTAAGGCACCCAGTGCCTCAGCCCTCCATGCCACTGGGCTGGCATCTTTACCTTTGTTAATGCCTTATCTAAGCCATAAGAAACATGCCTCCAGCTTAAACTCACTGCCCTTTCCTGTATGAGACTGCCTCCTGCTTTCTGCATGGAGCCAACTGCATGAAGGAGTGCCAAAGTGCCACCCCCCCCTCATTTGAGGAAAAAGACTGACTGAGTGAGAGATGCAGTACTGCCATGTGCAGACAGCTCTGTGTGCTGAGATGAAGAGTGCAGCCCCAGGGCACAAGCGCATGCACAGCAGCACATAACCAACACATTTAAGCTAGTAGAGACACACACCACAACTCTGCTTGTTCATCAGTTTGAGAGCTACACAGAAACAAACCAAAAAAATGGAGTGCATCTGACATGATTAACACTCATGAAATATTAACCAACACACTTAAGCCAGGAGAGACACATACTACAACTCTGCTTGTTCATCAGTTTGAGAGCTCCACAGAAATAAACCAAAAAATGGAGTGCATCTGACATGATTAACACTCATGAAATATTAACCGGCTAATTAACATGTATAAAACCAGTTGAAATGGCATTTGAAATGAATGGCAATCATGAATGGCAGTAAATAAACACGCTGACCAGTAATAATATGTGTATCTTTCTATCTATCTATCTATCTATCTATCTATCTCTCTATCTAGTGTCTGTCTATCTATCTATCTATCTAGTGCATATCTATCTATCTATCTAGGGTCTATCTATCTATCTAGTGTATATCTATCTATCTATCTAGCTAGCTAGCTATTCTCTGCAAAACACTTTGTTAATGCACCATTAGGGTTCCATGACAAAAGTAGGGAAATGTGGTCTTAGGGTTCCCAACCCTAAGACCCTACCCCCAACCCTAGTTTCCAACCCTAACACCCCACCCCCACCGTGCATGCAGGAACAGGCATGGGGGGGTGTTCTTTGGGATTTTGAACCCTAACGCTCACCCCATTCCATGAGTTAGTAAGCTGAGATGAGAACAGTATAGGAAAATGGGGTGAGCATTAGGTTCACAATCCCAAGGAACAACCCCAAGCCTGTTCCTGCATGCAGGGTGGGGATGGGGTGTTAGAGTTGGAAACTGAGGGTGGGGTAGGGTCTAAGGGTTGGGAACCCTAAGAACGCATTTCCCTACTTTTGTCTCTGAAACCCTAATGGTGCATTAACAAAGTTTTTTGCAAAGAATTTCCTTACTTTTTGAGAAAGTATAATCGTAGGCTTATTTGCAGAGGGCCCTGCGCTCCCAACCATCCAAAATTTTGGAGAGATTCTAATTGTATCCCTATTTCCTTGTGGGAGGGCAGGGCCCTTAGAGCCCTATGCTCCCATCACGCTATAATCCTTACTGTATTTGCATGTGGAAGAGCAGGGCCCAGAGGGCCCTGCGCTGGTGTGTACGCATAAGGCCTGCTCAGCTTTTACTCCATAACAGTATTCATATTTGCATGAGGAAGCACACAGTGCCATCCATCTATAATTTTTGAGATATTGTAATCGTATCCCTATTTCCCTGTGGGAGTGCAGGGCCCAGAGGGCCCTGTGCTCCCATCAGTCCTTCATGGTATCCATATTTGCATGTGGGAGCCCTGTGCTCCTATCCATGCATAACTGTTGAGATATTGTAGTGCTACCCTTCTTTGCCCGTGGGAGCGCAGGGCTGTCTGTGCCCTGTGCTCCCATGCCATAGTGTGCAGACCCAAATAAACACCTGACATTGCAGTATGATCTTACAGAAAACACAGGAAAATTTGAAACCTGTGTAACTCAACACCAAATTAACATATTTTCACGAAACTGGCAAAAGGCACATCAGTGGGGCAAGCCCTTTGTACCCTGAACATTTCAGTACAAAATTGCAAACCATTTCTTTGCAGTGGCGTGACAAAGAAATGATTGGGTAAACCTCCCATTACAATGTTATCCTATGGGAAACTAAGCAAAATGTAACCCTGCAGAACTCCAGAGCCAAGTTATAAATTTTCATCAAACCAGCAAAAGGCACATCTCTCATGCAAAGCATTTGTACCCTGAAAATTTCAGACCAAAATAACAAACTGTTTTGTAACTGTGCAGTGACAAACAGATGTCTTAAAAATACTTTTTCGCAAATTGTGAAAAAGAATCCTTTGAAAATCCTTTTTTGCAAATTGCAGAAAAATATCCTGTTTCACAGTGTAATTTTTCCGCTGTTTGCAAAAAAAGATTTCTGCGGCTAAAAAAAAAAAGCTAATTTCTGACTAAGTAATCAAAAAACTAACCCAAGAATCTGATTCTACGGGTCCCGATTAGGTAAACACAACTATTGGTGTTTCCTAAAGCCCTCTATTTTTTTAGTAATTTGATTTTGTTGTCACCAATAACTGAAAACAAGATGGCGGCAGCATGAAAAATATTCTGCATTTACGGATAAAGATCCCACATTTGTGAAAAAGGATTTTGCATTTGCGATAAAGAATCCTTTTACAAGGTGAACATCTAACTTTTCCCATAGGAAATAATGGGAAACTTTGAAATTTAATAACTTTGGAATGGATTAATATTTTTCCAACAAACCTTCAAAACACACCACTGTGACTTAGGACCTGTATACCCTAAAGATGTCGGACCAAAATTCCACACCGTTTTTGTGCAGCAGTGTAACAAAGAATTTGACAAAAAAACAGTAATTTATACATTTTCTGACACGTCATATCTCTGCACCCACACATCCCACTGAAACAAAACTGGCCGCATCAAAAGATCTTTGCTCCCTGATGGCACAAGCAAAATTATATGCAAATCGCTTGAACGGTTGCAAAGTTATTAAAGTCCTACATTTTCAGTTTAACATAGAAGTGCAGAATGAACCCTAATATAGGGGCATGACCGCGCTCCAATAATTTATATCAATCTCTCAGTACACAGCTCATACTTTTAGTAATTATGTATGTATGCATTTACCTGTAATTGCTTCACCCCTGCCTCATTTCACTGATTTTACTTTTCGCCATTACAGTATTATTATTTAATTCTACTTTTCACTGTATTTTGCTTGTACCCTCTTTGTGTCCCTTTCTTCTGGGTCACCCCTTTAAAATGAACCTTGGATCAGTGTGCTTCTCCCTGTCACCAATTTTCAAATAAATACCACTTACCACACTTAGGGACCTATGCACGAAGGTGTGGAGTGCCTCTGCATCACCTATGTGGGGTGCAGAGAAGCTCCGCACCCATTGGGCCCCCTCGCGGGAGTCACTAAGGGGGGGCATGCAGCCCCAATGTACCCAATCCCCCAGGCCTGCAGACCGCAATGTGCTGGGAGTGTGCTAGCACTACGCACTGTGCACTAAGATGCATAGTGCTTGTCGTGAGGGTGTGGAGGAGGGTGCAGGGTACACCAGGGAGAACCCTGCCGTAAGCCCCCTATTCACCCTGTGCACACATCCTGTATCTGCCTAGATGGCGAGGATAGCCCACAGTACCACTGGGACCATTGTGACTGGAGCCCCTATGGCTGCCTAGCACCACCCGCCCCAGCACACATCAGTGCGCAGCCCCAACCAGGTGTCCCCCCCCACCCAGCACACACAACACAGGGGCACCAGCCCAAGGATACTGCCTCCCCCCCCGAATGGCACTGCTGGCCTACACCTGCCACCAGTCCCGCGGTACCCCTCCGGCACTGCCAACAGACCTCCCCAGCTCATCCCTGTGCCAGTCTCTGGTGCTGCATCATGGGAGGGCTGGCGGCTTCGCCCTCCTCTCACCTCACAGCTGCAAGCCGATGGTTATCCATGGGACACACTGCCAACATGCACCCTGCGCGTAGGGGAAATCCACTCAATAACGCAGTCAGGGCATTTGATTTGATGCCCACTCAGGTCCATGACTCTGCCCCCAGCCACCCTGCGGAGTGCTCCGCGCTGGATGGTGTGCCCAGGGGTCAGGGTGTGGCCATTAGTGAATACCAGCAGCGGACATCTGTCTGCAGGTGCAGAGCTACGTGGGTGGGATACACACCTCTGGTACATAATTCCCACCCGATCGTGCATAGGCACCTATGTGACAGAGCCGAGCTAGCAGGTGACAAACATTGCTGCCGGACCTTGTAGAACATTGAGAGCATCAGGGCTGTGGCTCCTACTGACAAAATAAAGATCCAGCTTAGCAGCATTGTGAATATTTACAGGAAATGTATTGACATATAAACAGATGTGGAAACTAGAATGAATATCAAGGTCAACGTGGAGTATTAGCGTTTTATGAAGCAATGTCATTTTTGTTTTTTCTTTTGCATGAATTGCTTCTTTAAGAAAAGCATTTTATTTCTGTTTGAAACATTTGCTAGAACCTGCACTTAATTTGTATGCATAAAATAAAAGGTAAGAAAAATGGAACCGTTTATGTGAAATTTGTAAGCACAGCATATTAGTAAAAGTTCAGAAAGTGTGCCTGGTGTAACAGATTATGGGAATGCTCTGGACATCTGTCCCATTCAACAAACAGGCCTCAGAACAGATGTCTGAAATTTCTTCAAATCCAGAACATGCTGTCCATTTTTTACTGTGATAAATGTGTGGTTTTTCTCTTTATCACTGTGTACCAAAGTATTATTCCTCATGCATGAAATATGCAAATCTTTAAAGCATTATTTTGCTGTTTAGCGAGTTTATATATCACAAACGGTTTAATTATGAAGCAGACAGACTCAGTCCTGGGACCTCTGCAGCTAGAAATAAATGTGCAATCAAAACTGCAATTACCTGCAGAATTTAGTGTAAACAGATCAGCAATCACATAACAAACACGGGCTAGTTTGCATTCTGATATGAATACAGTTAGATCCAAAGCAATTTCCCTTTATTTATCTTAGCCGCTCAGCATAAATAAAGCAAGGGCATTGAAGCAATTAGCATAATTAGACTATCGTGGTCAGGCCCTGCGTGATTTCCATAGATGCATCACTTTCGAGTTCTGTTTTTTCTCCATGCTGGAGTTTCCCAGAGCCACCAAGGTATTGCTTTGGGCATTTTTGTATTTTAAATTTGCAAGTTGTCAGTTTGAAAAACCCTTGACACAAGGATGTGAAAGCATCTCATAGAAAACCGCAGAAGGTATACCCTCAGCTTTTCATTACTATGAGGCTGGGGAATTTCCTTCTGAGCTTTCACTACAACTTGAAGCTTAACCCTAAAACTGCCAGACTCAAGTATTGCCTGTGTCTGGTGACAGATCTGGGGTCATTTCATTTTTTTTGTGTGTGTGTTTGAGTAAGCCCTTACCCAGATGCCTTGCACTATAATTTATTTGCTTGTTTGTTTTTAGGAAGTTTTGACTAGGGAGGACACACTGAGCGACAACAGCTAATTTCCAGGTATATCCTGGGGGTGGGGTGGGGGAGGGTTATATGTACCTGTTTTATGACAAGAGGTATGTTGGCCATGAAACATCAGGACAGCTCCCTTAGTATTCCTCAGTATGTGCCATGGGATCCTTAATTTCCACCTGCACAGTGACCAGAGATGGGTAGAAGGGACCTCAGTTTAACATTTAATCTGAAGAATTGCAGATCAACAGTGCAGCACCCTCCATCATACCAGCACTTCAGTGTCAGTTACAGGTATTACCCCAGGTACCTGGTGCGGGACTAGAACCCATAACCTTCTAATCTTCCTGCCCCAGGTGTAAGCATGCTACAGTATCCACTGGGCTGCTGACACTAATGATGGTACTTGTGAGACAAAGCTGCTAAACCTTAACTCCCTGTTTCATTACAGCCCACAGTAGCTATGAAAAGCACTCACCGTACAATGCAGAATGACAACCTCATATGGCGTTTATATTACAATGAATATATTTAGTGCATGTTTAACAATAGTTACTCAAGCATAGCAACACCATGAGAGCTACCTGGATTAACTGCTGAAAGCTGCGATATTGCTGATCAGTTTTTATTATAACATCGTATGCATTTTTATTGCTATCAAAAGTAGTTCTCAAAACAGCCATATTTTCTAATCAATTTTAATCGTCTTATTTTGCTGCTTGCAACATCAGACCTGTAAGTGTAACATTTCAGAGCTGTGCTGGCTGCAGCATGACTGTAACATCTGAGTATGATGTTTACTGGAGCTGGAATTCAACAGCTGTTACAGTAGGACTTTACCAACTTGTGCTCTGGTATAACTTTAGAATATGATTACCGGCAGAAGTATAATTTGTTGTCAGTCAAGGGTCACAGTATATTTTGCAATGCCACAATGATTAAATAAATATGGACAGTAGTAAGCAAGAGAAGATGGGGGGAACCTTTGAAAATGCCTTTTTGTTATTATTAAACATAGTCAGATGGTTGAAAGAACTCTGTTCTATTATTATTTTCCCCATTTGTTGCCCCTTTTATTCCTCCTGCCCCCTGATGTTTATGGTTGCCATGGTAATACCCCACATTTGGTCAGGGGGGTGGGCAGTGTCTTCCTTCCCACCTAACCCACAGTTCTGCTGCTTGGTTGGCTGGCAGGAGGTGAAATGATGTTGGTAGGGCCGTGCCATTCTCACCTTGGTAATTGGCACTGTTGCGAAATATTTGTTCTGAGTTCATGATGAATGTCTTCCTTACTGGGGTCAAGCTGGAGAGGCACCGGCAATGGCCTTCATGTGTGTGTACATTCCACAAGTGGATGCTGCAACACTCACTGGACTGCAGTGCCATGGTCACTTCCATTTTTGACCATGCCACAATGGAGGCAGTGTGTGCCAGTCTCCAAAGTCGACACATTATGCCTGCATGTAGGTTGTACCAAGGCTGTGCACACTGGTACCTGATCAGGTGTGACTGCTTGATGCGTACACATACAGCCTTGTGCATGTGTGACTGCTTTGGTTATTCCACACAGGTGACGGTGGTTACAACCCCCCCCCCCTTCTCCAACAGCAGCGCAGTCTAGATCCAACACAGGGCATTGACAGACCATAGATATTAATGGGTATGTGTTTGGTTTACTTACAGTGTGCTTTAGGTGCCTGGGCAGGACAGGTGGCACATTAGGCAGTTGATGGGGATGGTGTGTCGCATCTGTTACATTATGCACAAGAAAACAGTGCAGAACAGCTTGCCATCACCTGAAGAAGGAGTCATCATTCTAGATCCTGGTGTAGGTAGTGATGTGGATGTTTTTTATTTATTTATTGTAAAACGTTTCACCAGGAAAAGCATGCTGAGCTACAATAGCTAATTTCCAGATGCATCCTGGGGGAAAGGGGAAAGGGGAATACAGTAATGAATACAGAATCAATAAAAATATAGAGAAGTAAGACTGAACATATAACCTTAACAATTAAGGCATAACAACATTTTTGTGGCGGAGGCAGGCCATACTTGACATCATACAAAGATGATTTTTTTTGTGCAATGTTTCTGGGTTGTACATGCCATCAGAGGGGCAGTGGAATATGTAAACTGGCAGACAACAGTAGTATTCATTACCTTACTGACATACTGAAAAACAGGATCAGAGGCTGCAGATCATTGCATGAATTCATAAAACAGGCTTTTGAAATTATGGTCTGTGATTGGGTGACACATGTCACACAGCCCTGCATCAATTCCCCTCATACAAATACTGTTGGTGTTTAAATAAACTTCGGTACCACAACAATGCAAAAAGTACAATCAAAGAGTTTTCTAGTAACAATGCACTTGCTTTTTTAAAAAAGGTAAACATACATAAACATAGCAACGTGCATATGTACAGTAACAGTACTCTTAAATTCTAAAAAGATAAATCGCTATAACATAAAAATGTGGACGAATCATAGTTCACTCTTTAATCTTATTAAAAAAAATGTTCTGCTTTTTCTTAAATTTTTAGAAAAAGGCCTTTTTTATAGGAGCAGTGACACACTCCAGGATGTCCATGTGACTAAATTTATCCACTTCCTGGGTGGTTAAAGGCACAAATCATTCCTTTTGCCTCACAACACACCCCAGGTGTGCATCAGTTTAGCTCAGTGCATACCCTGTGGTGTGTTATTGCTTTCACAACACTTAGAGCAGCTGCTTGTGTTAAGAAAATGATTTATTCATGTCATACTGCACTCAGTCATTTGCTTTCATTTCCAATACCTGTGTCCTTACACAGTTGTATTCTCAATGTCACTATTTCCAGCTTTGATTTTGTGAGCTGGCATAGTCCCTGACATCCTTAATGTCCCGTAAGGTTGGGTAACAAAATCTGTTGCGAACAAACAAATATTACAAGCATACAATTTTAGGACAGAAAGAAGTCCACTGAGTCCCCCCAGCTCAGTGGAATGACCATCACCTCTACTAGTCTAAAGTAGTCACTGGAACAATGGTGCAGAACAATGGCCTTTCTGAGCTGAGGAAATATAAAATATGGCTAGCAACCTGAGGGCAGCTACTTTTGACAATGATCACTTTTATTTCTTCGCAACTTGAGTAACACGAAAGCATAATCAACATGGGAAAGATGCACCTTCTAGAAACAAATACTCCATATAAAACTAGGTTTCACAAGAAAGTCTTTTTTCCCCAGACAAGTTAACTCTTCCTAGTTTCTAAGACGGTAAATAGATTCTACTGATTTCGTTCTTTAATTCTTTTCCCTGTTTTTCCTTCTTGATCTGCCTACATGTTTTAATGTTCTTTTGTGATCTGTTTTTCTGGGTTGAAGAAGAGAGTTTTCAAAGTTAAGAGGCATATACACACAATCTTTCATTTTTCCCCCTCTGAAGACTTTCCAATATGACCCCCTGAAACTAAAAAACGTAAACACAACAGTTTTATTTTTCAGCTATGAAACTGATGCCATTGCAGCCAGGAATAAGTTAATACAAAGAAAAAGCTCAGTGCCTTCAACAAAAAAAGAAAAAAAAAAGGAGAGCCTCCTTGGGGTTATGAACGAACAATGTTGTTTTTTCTTCCCAGCGTGCAAGGATTTAATTAAGTGATAACAGTCACCTTGGGGTGGCTGCACAAGGCAATAATATCTAGGTGAAGAAAAATGCTGAAGAGAGTTGAGTACAGTCAATTTATCTTCACAGAAAGCAATAAATGAACAAAGCATACGTATTTGGCTGATTGTTTTGGAATGTTCCTGTTGTGATAGGCATCAAAATAAAAACGGGACATAAAGATGTTGTGTTTTTCATTTCTGAAGTATGTTTAATACTGTACGAGGGGGGAAGAGACTGGTTATGTACAAGCTGATCGCTAATTGCAAACAGTTTGAAGCAATTTGAAGGTGAACTGAGCAAGGGGTGTTTTTTGATATTAAGAAAGAGAAGATAAATGCTGCTAAACTGTAGATTACAGGAAAATGTTGCATATGGCGATGCGAGGTTTTGTACTGCGTTAGCATGAAAGTGCTATAATATGTTACAAGTGAAAAAGACCAGCAAGCCACACACACACCCAAGCATTCATGCGTTTTTTTTTTTCGTTACTTCAGAATTACAGAACACAGAAGTATATGCCCAGTGACGCGCATCTAAATGGTCTTATTAATGTGTTCGTGCATTTTCTGCAAAGTGTTCTATCCCAGCCCCAGATAAAACATGGTATTGTAATAAGGCATTTTATACTGCATGAGATGACAGCTTTTACAGAAAGTAGCTGAGTTGTGACTGCTTATGTAATCCACATACATATTGGTTTAAGCTGTAGTCCATGTTGCACTATAAGTGTTTCTGCCAGTACCTTTTATCAATATGAGATTGTCCTTCTCTTCTTTCTAAGATGTTCTTTATAGCCTTTCACTGAATATAATCCATTAAGAGATTTTTTTTATTTGTTTATTTTTCTTTGCCTTTTCTATTAACGCTCTCATCATACTGCTGTACATCTTCTCGGATCCCTTCTTTTGTAGTCTTGGCAATGCCATGGTCATGACTAAAGATTGCACCAACATAGCACCTAATATGCTGTCATGGCTAACGTTCCCTGTCAGTGAAACACTCCATGTAACTTACTCCCCAGGATACACAAGCCTTCCCATCTTATTGTGCTTTTCCTGGTTAAAACTAATTTTTTTTTTATTTACTGTATGTATTATTTCTTGACTGCATAAACTCACCAGATAATACAAAAACCCTGTTTACAGGAAGAAGCCAAGTACATTTGGAACAAGAACAGTACACAGACTGAATATATAATGTAGTTATACAGGTTTAAAAAATATGATAGCAGGGTTCAGTTACAAGTTACAACATTAAAAAACATTATAGCTCATGACATCATTCTTAGCTAATCAGGACTGATTATTTCTAAACATTCCAGGTAGTCTTATAACCATTACAGCTTGTTTCATGCAAACATTTCTAACATTTTGACTTTCTAAGTTCAGTTGGTTTAGGCACTTTCTTACACAGGGGTTTCTGCAATATTTTGCAAAGTAAAGCATTTCTGTTTTAAATAAACTTAATAAAAAAACAGAAATCTTCAGTATGATTTATAATATGTTTATGTGTTCAGTTCTTGTATCTCTATGGTTATAAGACTTTCTTCTCAAATCATTTGTGAGACATAACATATAGAATAATGGCTGGGTAGGTGGTTATTACGAGAATTGTACACACACGCGAGGTGTGGGAAGCCACATAAACCCCGAGAGCGAAGCTCTTGGGGTTTATTAAGGCATCCCACACTGAGGGTGTGTGTAAAATCGAGTTTTACACATCTACCCAGCCTTTATGTTATATAATTGCTGGAAGCATTTTCTCACCACAGCAGTTAAATAAAATAAACAGAGACGCAGACCGATCAGATTTCAGCGCAGTCTGCAGCAACTGGCACAAAATCCCTTTTCTTTTCTGTTTTTTTTTTAATGTTTAAGCATAAATGGAGATAGAGAACTCTTTATTTTTCTTTTGTTTCTAGAGTACCTTACTGCTGACTGCAAGGGGTGGACCGCCGTGAAGTCTATAGCGCTAAGGGACGGCCCAGAGTAAAGGATCGGTGGCGGCTGGTGCATGCGTCGCCAAGGGAAACTCAGTGTGTGTGTTTGCCGTTATAACCAGCTGGTTATAATGGCAAATTATAACCGTGGTTCCCTTAGGGAAAAAACGCTCACCAGTTATTATTGTTCAGTTTCACTTTGCAGTTCTATCACCCAAAGAACTCAAGAATTCACGTTTAAAACCACAAGATACACAAGAACTGTACATATGAACATCCAATCCTTTTCTTGTTTTGCAAGAATAAACTGTTTACTTGCTTACTTATATAAAAATATAACACAGTAGTCATAGCATGTGCAAGTGAAGTTAACTGTTAGATTGCAAACAATACAAAACCCTTTTTTATAAGGTGGGTATTTCTTATTGTTAATTTTAGAAAAGCATGCAAAACAGACTAAAACTAACATGGTATATTGTGTTCTGCATTATTACCAGCCCTTGCAAATGTTTTGCATCTTCTAATGGTGAATCATTCTCCTGATAACTGGCAGTTTGCCACAAGACTTGACCTTATTCAGGTTTCATTACTGGTCCCTGAGTTGACTGTTTCATTAAGATATTAAAACAGTAACAGTCAGGAGGTACAGAGACGTAAAGGAAAGAGGATGGGGAGGTGTAACAGGAGAAGCAGAGGGAAGCAAGGGAAAGTGATGAGGAGCACAAGGGTGCAAACTGAGGAAGGAATAGCCAAACAGGTAACTAAAGTGGACAAGACCTTTGCTTTGGTACATAAGAGAAAAGAGGAAGAGAAGTGGAAGGATTGTGAGGTTAAGAATGGCAGGCAGGACTGTGCAGAACAGAATCAGGAAAAAGCAGATATTCTGAAGAAATTTTATTTATTTATTTAGCTTTTGTTGCCCAGGTAAGTGCACTAGACAAATCCTGCCTATTTTCAGGCACGACCCGGGGGGAGGGGGATACAGATGAATAGCAACTGACCTTGAACCAGATTAAGCTGTTGGTGGTATTTTTTTAGTGAATGAGGGAAATTTGGCCAGGACACTGGGGAAATTCCCCTACTCTTTTCGATAAGTGCCATAGGATCTTTAACATCCACCTGAACTACCACCAATCCAGGCAGATGGGACCTCGGTTTAACGTCTCATCCGAAAGACGGCACCTCAGAAATGCAGCAACCCTCTCATGCTGCATTACAGTGTCAGTACTGGGATATTAACCCAAGTGGCAGATGTGGGAACTGAACCCACAGCCCTCTGATCTCCCGGCCTCAGAGGCGAGTGTGCTACCTACTGAGCCACTGACACTGACTTCTGTTCAGTCTTCACAGTGGAAAGGGAAGGGGCTGGACCACAAAAAAGCAGCAGGAACACTGCGGGGAGGGGAAGGACACAATAGTTATAATTCCATTTACAGAGGAGAGAGTCCTTAAAAGGGCTTGCAAATATTAAAGTGGACTAACCTATGGGGCCAGATGGGGTACACCTAAAGGTGTTGAGGGAACTCAGGAAGGTACTGTCTGCACCTCTTTTTGCAGCTAGTTATGTTTCTCAGGTGCCAAGCTGCCCTCCGGACAACTGACTACCCCAGCTCTGCTCCCCTGCATTCCACTAGGACTTACCTTTATGAAAAGGCAGTGTGGCCTGGGTGCTTGATGATTGCCAGGTGGTCAGGGTCAGCAGCAGCAGCCTGGACTGCCATTTCATCTAGTTTTCTCCCCCAAGGAGTGGCGTGCAGTGTCACGCAGATGTCTCCACACATGCTTCCATGCATGGAGCGTCAGCAGCTATCACTCCATCTCCCAATGCTGACAGCCCCAGCCTGTCTCACCCCCAGCCAATGCTGCAGGCCAGGTATATGGCAGGCACTGAAACCATCCCTGCCTGGGAATGGAAAACAGTCCTCCGGATGCTCACTCCTCTTCCTCCCTGGCTGACCCCCGATGACCTGAATCTGCATCCAAACCTGGGTTGTCAGTGTGGTGCAAGGTGTGGCATCTAGCGCCTCAAACCTCAGTGTCACAGGGCTGCACCTCTGACAGCCCTATTCACCTCTGATAGCCCTATTCAACAACTCACTGAAAACAGGAATGGTTCAAGAGGGCTGGAGGAAGGCAGATATAGTCTTGTTTCATAAAAACAGTAGCAGGGAGGAAGTTGGAAACTATAAGGCTGGTCAGTCAGACATCAGAGGTGGGGAAGTTGAAGAATCACTTTTGAAGGAAAGGACTGTGGGGTGTCTTGAATCTGGTGGATTACAGCTTTGATTCATGAGAGGGAGATCATGTCAGACAAACCTAATAGATTTCCTTGACTGGGTGACCAGGGAAATAGATCAGGATTGGGCAGTGGACGTGGCCTACTTGGACTTCAGTAAAGCCTTTAACACCGTACCACATAGGAGGTTCATAAGGAAACTGGGCAGTATGGGGTGGGTCTTAAGGTGGTATACTGGGTACCAAATTGGTTGATGGCTAGGCAACAGAGGGTGGTGGTAAACAGAACTCACTTGGAGTAAGGGAGAGTGACCAGTGGGGTACCTCAGTGCTCAGTATTGTGACCAGTCTTCTTTAATGTCTTACTTTATGAATGACATTGCAGAAGAGCTAGAAGGGAAGGTATGCCTCTTTGTAGGTGACACTAAAATCTGCAGTAGCTTATACATGCCAGAGGGGATGGAGATAATGTACAGAGACCTGAGAAAACTTGAGGAGTGAGCGAGGGTATGGCAGCTGGGTTTTAATGTGAAAAAGTGAAGATTCCTGCTCCTAGGACACAAAAACCCAAAGGCAGAGTACAAAATGGGGGAAGAAGCAGAGTATAAAATGGAGAAAAAGGTATTGACCATCACCTAACAGGAAAGGAACCTTGCAGTAATCATATCTGATGATGTTGAGGTGGTGAGGCAGTGCGATAAGGCAGTATTTAGAACCAGTGAGATGCTGAAGTACATAGGGAGAAGTATCACCAGCAGAAGGAGGAAGGTGGTATTGCCACTGTATAGATTGTTGCAGAGATCCCATCTGGAGTACTGTGCTTCTCAGTCGGGGTCCTTCAAGAATCCATACTGGGCCCCATCCTTTTCTCTTCACATCAGAACTATCCATGTCAGTCTCTCACACTGCACTCCCACATTGTATGCTGATGACCTAATCCTTTTTACGAGCTTCCACAATGTCTCAGATCTAAATCATCAGCTGTCCTCTGATCTCAGTCAGTTCAAGGACAGCTCCAAAATAATAGGCTCCTCATGAATATCACAAAGACCCAGGCCGTGCTGTTCAGCTTGCTTCTGAGAGAAAAAATATACCTCTGCCCCCTTGATGGTGACATGTAAGAATGGATCCTGTCTCACCGTTTCCTGCTTCGGTTGCGTAGGGGTCACACATGACACCTCACTGAACTTCTCAATGCATATAGTGGCTGTGAGTCAGGTAGTGAATATTAGGTTGGGTTTGGGATGTCCTACAAGAAATGTAGCAGCCTCATGCCTAAAGCCCGAATAGCCATCGCCCATGGCATAATGCTCACCAGACTTACCGATGGAATATCTTTCTACTTCTCAGCCTCCAAAACTGTCCTACAGAGATGGGATGTGGTCTGTAACAATATCTGTAGATTTGCCCTGGCTATGAATAGATACAATCACCACTGTACCCTCTACTCCAGACTTGGCTGGCTTCCACCATCTGCCCTGCACAACCTCACTAGGGGAAGTGTTGTTCATAATATTGTGAATAAACAGACACCACTGTCACAGCCTCTCTCGTTATACCAGACAGTGTGTCCTGTCCCTTAAGGTCTGATGTCCCTGGTTCCTTGGCTATCCCCAAAACCCAAACTAAGGGGAATTGCCCTTCTCCTACCTTGCCCCTGCACTCTCGAACTCCATCCCCGCTCTGGTCCGTCAGTGCCACTCCAACTATACCTTCAATACTGGATATCGCTGTCTCCTGCTCAAGACCTCAACATGTACGTATCCTTAGGTTGCATAGGACCAGCAATAAATTATTTCAAGTTACTCAAGAGGAGGGACCACAGAACGGGGGAGCACTATGCTCATGAACATAGTTCTTTGCTTGACATCATTCAGTTGTGACTGCAGACTGAATCTGTAAAACTGCAAGCTCTAAAACAGAGCTTTTTTGTTTCAGTTGTGCATGGTACCTTAGAGTTACAATAACTTGTTGAAATGTGTCACCTATAAATTTACACCTCTAGACAGTAGGAGTACCAATTCCCTTAAATACAAAATTATATTTTTGCGTTTAATCCCACATATCATAGAACTGATTTCAAAACTACCAAGATCATCCTTTGCTTAGGTCCAAGAATCATACTGGAAACCTCCTACGTGATTTGGAAGGATATGGCAAATTTGTAAACACACAGTGAATTTAAATCACAATACGAAAAAGCATTTATTTGATCCCTTTTTAATCGTAACTTTATTATGTCACAGATCATTCTTTTTTAATTGTAACATTATTGTGTTCCAGATCGATCAAGTCCTGTTAGTATTGCCATCATGTTTCAGTTTACTTACAAATACTGACATGTTTTAGCTGCATAGCTATTACACAAGTAATAAATATTTCATTTAGTTTTTATTCAGGATAAAAAAAATTGAGTGTGCAGTTTGTATACATCATCATTATCATCAGATTTATTGGTAAGCAAATTGAGAGGAACTCTTTTACAATTGCTACCCAAAAAATTGAACAACAGTACAAAGATAGAAAGAGATACTTAAAAACATACAGTACATCAAATACATGTATGTTACACATAAATTCAAACAGCATATTACATCAGTCTAAAAAACTGGGGGCTAACCATAACATTCACAGGGTTTGTTAAAGTGCATCCTAATTAAAGTCTTAAAACGTGAAATAGATACTAATACCTCCAACTTGAGTTTGGTTTTCAATACAGTATACAGTGGTGTCCTGGGTGACAAGAAACATTATTCCAAGTGTAAAGACATACAAGATACGTATTATGCACAAATACTAATATAGTTCTTATCAAGAATAAATTACGGGCATTTTAAGGCTTAGTTGTAGAACGGGATGCTAAAAAACATTTTATGAAATAGGCAAAGGATTTTGAGCAGTCTGGTTGTTAGCTGTGCATTAAAAGTGTCTAATGCACAGCATAAACTAATCCTGGCAACAAGGATGCAGCACATGCTCAAAATCCTTGTGTCTTTAGAACTTTGAGAAATTAAACAGACGCCATTTTTCGCCCACAGTAGCCACTGACAAATCTCAACAGTTCCTCTTTAAAAAAAAAACTTCTACATATTATTCTTTTTACATTTTTCATACACAAATAGTGCCTTTTTTAAAAAAAATGTCAACTATTGTTCCCTTATCTTTCAGCATCATTCCCACCTGCTTGGCTGTCCATTTAAATAGCTGAAGCCCCAGTTCCCTGATAACCCCCATGCTGCCATCTGATTTAACCAGCTGCTGCCCAACCGAGCTTACTACCCACTCGCACCTCCAGTAAACCGGACCCAGTTAAATGAGTATGTGGAAAACTTAATAAACAAAGATTTAAAAAAAGAAATAAACGGTATTCTAAAGTAACACTGTCCATGTGTTTGAGTGTGTATGTATATATGTGTGTGTGTGTGTGATGTGTGTGGTAACCATGAGACAGCTTGCATCTCTGCTCCTGTGTACCAAGCACCCACCTTTCACCCAAATCTACTCCCAAGAAGAGGAGCACATGCTATAGATTGACAGCCCATTTATTTTTTTTATTTGCTTACAGCACCTGCCATGCAGTCAGTCAGTCACTCTCAAGTTACCACATTCAGCTTGCATCTCCATTTCACTGCTGCAGCATTCGTGCCACCCGCCCACTTGCTCGATCATGGTCTAAAACACTTACTCACTTCATGGCTGCCAGACAAAAACTGAGCTCTGCACTCACTCCCTGCTCACCACTCACTTGTATGAATGTTAGACATTTTAATAAAAAAAAAAAAATGTCTGCTTTTCCTGTACTTCCTGGTTCTAATGGACGCTGTCACACCACTCTCGCTTGCTTGCTCCTTAGCTTTTGGCACCATTGTGGTCACTAACTGCCAAAAAATAAATAATAAAAATAAAAAAAAATAAATAAATACAGATGGGAATCTGGGGACAGGATGTGTGCATGTGTAGGGGATGATCAAGCACAAACCTGCAGTACCCTTATAAAAGTTACATCCACAGCGCCCAAAATATGAAAAATGCCCTAAGGCAAAAGAAAAAATTATAGCAATTTAACACCAGTGGAGGGACTGTTTTATCACAAATAAAAGCAGTCCTCACTCAATCACTGAGAGGGTTCCAGAACCAAACCCAGCAAATCTTCAGTGTCAGCCACACTGCTTGTCCCTGACCAACAGCAGACATTTGGCAGGTGCTGGCTTTGGGGAAGCCAACTGCTCTAGTTCTGTCTCTCCCAGCAAGATTCCATGCACTGTGAAGATTGCTGTGAAAATAAAAGGGACAATTAACTAGGAAAAACTGTAATGTAAATAGAATAGAAACCTAGTATATCATTTGCATTTTCAAGATTTTTTTTTTCCATTTCATTTTTCAATTGTAATTTTTAAACAGGAAAGGCACACTAAGCTGTGATAGCTTGTTTCTTGGTGCATCCTGCGGGTTACAAGGACTGGTTTTATTGACGGGGAAATGCAAGCCATTAAACTCCCCTACTGTTCTTTGATATGTGCTGTGGGATCTTTTACTTCCACTTGGACTGTGACCAGAGGTAGGCAGAAGGGAGCTCGGTTTAATGCCTCATCCGAAGGATAGCACCTCAGCAGTGCAGCACCCCCTCTCATACTGCACTGCAGTGTCAGTCATAGGTATTACCATAAGTACCTGGTGTGGGTCTAGAACTCTTGAACTGCAAGTGTTTCAGCCCCTGAGACACTGACATTATTATTTTGTGAATCAAATACAGTTACTTGCTAGTTCTAAAGAAAACAGTCTGCTTACTTGATTGTGAAATTAAATGGAAAAAATTCAGAAGTATACATTGTGCCAATTTCCTACCGGGTCAATATGTTGTACGCTTAATAGCGTACGACAAAACCCTGAAACAGAAACAGCGCAGTATAGGACAGCGAGAGGGTGCAATACCGTGAATGGGTCTGTGCACGGTACTGTACCCTCTCACTGTCCCAGGCAGAGGATAAGACCTCTGCTGGGACAGGGATCCACCGAGCAGCTGCCATGGCTCGATGAGCCACTAGCAGCAAAGGAGGCATGAAGTGCATTTGGGACCGGGTTCGATTCCCAGTCCCAGATGTATGGAGATATTTACTTTTAACCCCAGTTAGTTATTTTAGTTAGGGGTTGGGGTGCGGGGGCAGCACCCACCTCCCGGAAAAACAAGACTTATGCTGCATGCAATATATTGCGCTGTATTGGCGGCACGGTATATTGCTGCGGCTTAATTTCTTGCGACATTATGACCCTGTGCCTAAAAATTCAATACAGTACCTGTTAACCACATAATCAAAATAACAGCATACATCTTTGCAACTGAAAAGAGAAAAAAGATTGACTATTTAAGCCCAGTTAACACCATAAACTGCATCTATCAATAAAGCAAACTGCCACTACAGCGTTAAAAATGTTGTGATATTTGAAGTTTTTTAAGGATGCTATATTCTTGTAAGACAAATAATCTGTTTCAGCAAACTCATTAAGACCTCTGTTCTCAGAAAATGTTTGCCATAGGTGAAAAATGGAAGACACTTTTTGAGAAAAAGACTCTGATTGTGTTAATCAAACATTTAAGTTGTAATGTGATGAGATAGATAAGCAGAGCGCATAGCAGAAGTTTACATTACACCTTCATGGATACAGATAAGCCGTGATGATCACAGCAGGAAAAAAGATATACAGGCAGACAGATAAATAGACAGACAGATACCCCCAATTAACAATTATTTATAGTAACAGCAGCAATAGTATTGGATAAAATTGAATTCTCAGGAAATGTATCAAGTCATCGGACATGCTTGATTGAAATATCAGGTTTTTAAATTGTTTTTAAAGCAGTGCAGTGAGGGGACAGTATGAATGTCCAAAGCAAGACTGTTCCACAATTGTGGGGCAGCAACAGAGAAAGCTCTGTCACCCACTGACTCTAGACAAGATTTCGGGACAGCCAGGAACTGGGAACAAAAGAATCTTAAATCTCAGACACCAGTACAGGTAGCAAGAAGATCATGGAAGTAGTGGGGACTCGGTCTGTATAGGATCTTACAAGCCAATAGAAATATCTGGAAGTCAGTCCATCATTGGTAAACAATGCAAGAAGAGCAGAGCAGGAGGGATATGCTTTGAACTCCTTGTGGAGGTTAACAACCTCAAAGCAGCATTTTGCACTAGTTGAAGGTGGTGGATCAACTTGGCAGGAAGGCCCTAGTGGAGCATGTTACAGTAGTACCAACAGATGGCGGATGCATGTACTAGTGTGAGTAGATCATAATGATCAATGTAGGGCCGCAATCCAGCAATGTTCTTATGATGGTAAAAGCTGCTCCAGACCACAAATGACACCTCAGAGACTGAAGTCAGCTCAGAATCCAGAGTGACCGCATAGTTATGGACAGCTTGCCTTGCCTCAGGTCTCACTCCATCAACTGTGGGAAGACCCAGTCTGTCCAATATGGATGACCTCAAGTGGTCTGCCACACCAGAAGCCGCTCTTTTTTGTGGGGATTCGGCTTCAGTCCATTGCGAGCTATCTACAAACTGATCTCAGATAAAGCATTCTCAAGCACTGCAGCCAGGGAGCTCTGACTACGTTTCAGTGAAAAATATAGCTGGATATCATCGGCATAGCACTGAAAATCCAAGCTATACTTTTGGAATACCTCTCCAAGTAGAAGCAATAACACTGCGAACAACAAAAGGGACAAAATGGAGCCCTTGAAGAATGCTGCACGTAGTGCCATGAGGTGAAGATCTGAAGTTCCCCAACATGACTGGATGATGATGATTACCGAGAAAATTAGAACCAACAAAGCACTGTACTGACCATACCAGCAACACTCCTCATATGCTTCAAATGTTCCCAGTGTTCAACAGTATCAAAAGCAGAAGACAAATCCAGCAGGACAATGAAAGAGAGTTCTCTGTGGTTCCTTGGGAGAAGGAACTCATTCAGAACCCTCACTGGGGCTGCCCTAGTGCTGTGCTGAGGATGAAAACCAGACTGGAAAGGTTCATAGATGTTACATTTTTCCAGATGCTCTCTTAGCTGTACCACCATCACCTTCTCAATAACTTTGCCAAAAAAGGACACGTTAGAGATGGGTCTAAAACTTGAGAAATCATCAGGGTCTATTGATGCCTTCTTCAGGAGGGGTCACACCACTGACTTTTTCAAGGTATATGATTGCAGCCCCTCCCCAAGAGAGGCACTGACAATTTCTGTGATAATGTGTATCAGCACCTTGCTTCTGGCCTTCACCAGAAAAGTGGGCACTGGGTCTAAGACATAGATGCCAGAATTAAAGTTTGAGAACATATCAAATAGATGGACACTGTCCCAAGCTAACAGAGAATCAGCCACCCCCTGGGCACTACAGCCATGACTAGCAACAGTGGAGGCTATTTCAGCTCTAATATCCACAATAGTGGGTGAAAAGAAATTACCAAGCCTCTCATAACTCTCGAGAGACACCTCTCATGATCTTTCCAGGTGGAGATTCCCATCCACCACCCTGAAGAGAGCAGCAGGAATGTTTTTTTTTCTGCTGCAGTGATTCCCATGAAGAAATTCCATCTTGCAACCATCATTGCCTCCTAGTATCTCTGGTAGTGGGATGCTAATATCAGTTCATTGGATTCTTAACCAGATATTCTCCACCTGCACTCTAACCTTTGACCCTGCTTTCTCAGCAGACAGAGGCCCCCACCATACCATGGGGCACTCCTCCTTGAGTGTGCAGGGCAGCTATGAACTGGCATTAGCAAATCAGCTGCAGATAGGTTTCATTTATTATAAACTACTGCATCACTGACACCAATAGCAGAGGCAACTATCTACACTAGAATTGCCTACTGTCTACCAGAAGGTTCAGGGCTGAATCTGCCTCAGTCTCTATAGTGTCTCATCTCCATGGGGTCCAAAAAAGGTGCAGGGAGCTGACAGATTGAAGGATATAGCTATGTGGTCCAACCAGAAAACCACGTTGAGTAGGTGACCATCCACGTGGGTGGCAGACTGGGCATGTTGAACAAATCCAAAAGGCTCCATCAACTGGGAGAACTTAGCAGTGATCTTATCTCGCACAATGTTGACCCAGTAGTTGAAGTCCCTAAGTACTAATCATCTTAGGGCATCCAGTACCATTTTTTTTATTACAGATTCTTCGGTAACCAGGTAAGGTCCACTGGGTCACAGCCCTTTTACAGGGATGGCCCTGGGGCACTGGGGGAGGTAAAGTGACTTGTTCAGGGTTACACAGTATGCAAGTGGGGGGTTGTGGGAATCAAACCCAGGCTATTACATATACCAAGCTTATTCACAGTTTGTTGCTCTAGCCTGTAGGCTCTACTGTCAGTCCATGGTAGACCATGGTAGACACTAACTTGCACAGTCTTCCAGAAATTCACTGCTACCGCTTCCATGCTGAGAGGGGCAGTAAACTAAGACTACTTTACATTTTAGAGCACCACCACATGAGACAGCAACATGCTCAAAAGAATCACTGGGATGGGCATAGCCTCCAGCCCAGATCTACAAATAATGGCTGTCCCACCACACCTGCACATCATATGCAGATGGAGTGCCACTGAGAACCCAGGAGGGAGAAGCTCAGAAATGTATATACCTGCAGTGTCTCCCAACAAGGTCTCGGTAACACAAACCAGATCAGTTCTGGAGGTCAGAATCAGATCTCTCAGTATAGCAGTTTTATTTGTACTGACCTGGCATTAATCAGTATCAGGATGGAGAGCGACAGGGTGTGCTCTTGAAGGTATGGGTGTTGGATCGAGTAAACTTAGGAGGAAGAGCCACACTGGATAAGCACTCCCAATAGGAACAGACAAGAAAACAAAATCTGTGCAAAGGTTCAAAGGCTCAGTAATTTTTTCTTCCATTACTCAATACCACCTGCACTGGAGTAGCTTAGCTGCCTCTCAAACCCACAATCCCCTGCTACACTTTCTGGAGGGGAACAGAGCCCAGAACTGGGGAATGACAAAACAGCCCTTTTCTTACTCCTCTTTCCTCCTCTAGCCACCCCACATTTGCCCCCTCATCTGTCCAACCTTGCTGGTTATTCCTAGATTACTACATCTCCATCGTACATACAGATAGTCAAGAAGAAAGGTCCTTAAAGGGACACAACCTCCTCAACTGAATAGGAGAGCAGATCAGCATTGCATCATCCTTACACATTTTAACAGACTTTACAAAGGCCAAGATAAAAACAACAATAACACCACCCACCTCCTTCAGTCACACCATACTCATTTGCACTATAAATACAAAGTTACCTATACACACACACACACACACACACACACACACTGCTTCCTCAATTACTCCTAAATATATTAAACCAACAACCACACCCCAACATGCTCAAAAATAAAAAAGAAAATTAAGTCTTTTAAAAATATAATTTATATTTGGCCAAAGTGATTCCATCATGCTAAAAGGATGGCAGTGTCAGGATTAATCAGGATTATTATAGTATTCATCCACAGATGTTGCACACGTTAAAGTAGCTGTTGCATTTGGAATATTTGCAGGATGTTTTAAATACGCATGCACGCGCGCGTGCACATCACACACACACTGCTCAGCTTTTCCTTATCTTTTGCAATATTGCTCTTTTTATGAGCCAAGGTTTTCTTCCTTTCACAATGTACACTGATGTGCCAGCTAAATTCCTCCTAACCTATGATGCTCTGTTAATAAGAGGCCTTTCTGTGCATTAAAACACTTGTTTCCAGTTTTCTGTTTTCATGATCTACTGATGTGGCTTGTGCATTGTTTCCTTGTTCACATTTCAAGGACCCATGCTGCGGATCAGACTTATAACATCCTAGAGGTGCAATACAGGATGTTTTTAGGGACTGTGTAACGGTAGTGTGTATGGCACAGTATGCTTGTAGGGCTTTGGTAAGAGCACAATACTATATATAACACAGTATGTGTGAAAAGTTGCCAATAAGATGTGCAGTTGTACTGAAATGTATGTTGTGAGCCTTCAACTGCCCAAGAAGTCATACAGACTAAATGAAAGGCAACTGTGAATTACATGGCTGTACATCCATCGAGAGGTTCTGCTGACAACAGAAACCATAAAAGTGAAGATCAACTGGCCTCTGTCACCAGAACCTCAAGATGGAATTACAGATGTAAGGTCAAACACTGTTAATAGGGTTTGAACTGTTATATATGAATGAAGCTGTTTCCTTGTCAGCAGAATATGAATCAATCAGGCATTGTTTACCGCAGAATATTCTACTGTAAATGAAACATCTCAGACTATTTGAATGACACTAACATACTACAAAAAGCAATTCTTCACAGATCTGACATCACAACTGTGAATTATGACTTACAAAATGTATGGGCTATCTGTAGTAAATTACAAGGGCTGGACACATATTATGGTATATTTCTGCACAAATGGACATCTTGTAGGTGGTTATTTGGGTTATTATCTAATCCTAAAGGACTAGGGGCCCAATTCACAATGCCTGTGCACTGCTAACACGTGCCACATAAACAGATACATGTTTGCTATGTAAATTGGGACCAGAAAGACCCATGTGGCATTCAATAACCCGTTCAGTAGATCTGAGCAATCCCCCCATCATAGGGGTGTCTCCGGGAAATGGCCACTACTCACAGCAGTTTCTAAGCCATATATGCATGATTGAAGATTACCCTATCACAAGGGCCTCCATAACCCCCTTTCCTCCTCCAGTCCCACAGCTGGGATGGCCACAAATACAAAATAGTGACCAGTGCTCAGCCCTCCTATTTGCCATGAAGGGAGCACAGGCCAACAAGAAAAAATATAGATTTTTTTTAAATTCCTCCTTCCAGTAGGGATTATGGCAGGCCCCTCCATGGATTGCCTTACCTTGGGATCCCTTGTGGAACCAAAACAAAGAATCCATTAGGTGGCCAGACCAGTCTTCTGATTGGAAGCCCATTGTCCAGTTCTGCTCCCCTTCTCTGGATGCCCCACCTCTTGTACAGCAGTTCACTGGAGTGTATGGTGGTAGCCAGTGTCACTGAATGCTACTGGCATGTAAGGAGCGCTTCAGAGCATTATAATCAGGAGCTTCATGAACTAGCAATGTGTGAACTATGCAGATGCCACCACTGCCAGCCTATTCATGAATTGAGCCTATAAAATAATAATCACTTTTAAGAGCCAAGTTGTCTGTTTATGTAGAAATCTCCAGATACCATGTGACAGTTAAAAACAGTTAGTAGGGCTCACTGATCCGCAGCATCACTGCAGCCAGCAGGCCCATAAGCAGCACCAGACTGACTGTCATGTCAAGTACATAACTTTTATTGCTAATTCATAGCAACATCCTTTCCTCAGAAAGATGTCACTATGGTGCATTAAATCATCACAGCACTGACTGGTAACAGACTGGGTGAAATTTCTAAGTATAGTGCCCAAATGTGGATTTTAATGCTGCACTGAATTAATCAATCAGTCAATCAATCTTTATTTTACCAGGTGGAACGCCATTGAGCAAGCTCTTTTTCAAGGTGGACCTGGCTGGATTTACAAATCAGAACAATAATATAACAGGAACACTTTGTCAGTACAGCAGTACGAAGAACAACATGTAAAGTGAGGAGCACAATGGGGTAGACAACAACACATAGTACAATAGTTATACAGAAATATACAACAATCCCCCATATGGTGCAACAGTTTATAGCATTTGTACAATATAATAACCCATTTATAAGACAGCGATTAGCAGCATTTGTTCAATGGCAGATAATATTGAGAGAGAGACCTACTTGGCTAGGTAAGTGAAAAGTGTGGGGAAGCATAGAAGAAGGGAGGGGAGGACAGTAAACAGAAAGGGGGTAATTAAGAATAAAAGTTATGCACTTGATACAACCATCCTTGGTCTGGTGTTTGGGACTGGAGGTGCCACTTGTGGGCCTATTGTCCTCAAAGATAATATGGAGTGATGATTCCTTCTAAATGCTTAGAGTTCTTTTTTTTCTGTATATCAGCACTGCAACCCCTATCAGTTGGAGCTCCACACTTACGTTGACATTTTTAGCCAATGACATTTCTTTGCAAATCAAATTGCTAGATTTGTCCAACCTGTTAAATATACATGATGCAAAGTATGTCATTTATCTTTAAGTGTGCAAGGGGGCAATACTATAGATCATGAGTGACAGAGCCATACTGTAAGTGAGTTATGAAAGTCCCGGTGTGGTTGCAAACTGCATGTTCAATTTTTGCATTATCCGTTTACTGGTAATAACTTTTAAATCTGCTGTTTGTGTGAAGATTTATCTATTTCTGCTTGATTTCAGCTGTTCGCTTTGGTGCTGTACAGGGCTACTGTGATGTCATCAGAATTGTGAACACTGCTTTCTGATTGATTGATTGGTTAAAGGAAAGCTGTCTTGAAATCGGGCTCCCTCTCCCACAAGGCTTACCCCCCGGTTTAACTTTTTATATGAAAAGTGGTGTTTTTCTCGTGCCACAAAGTCCACTACCCAGAAGTATGCCGGATGTTGGGGGACATAGAACTTAACCCTGGCCCCTCTGTCCACCACTCTCTCACTGACCTATCGGTTGTCTCAGGAAAAGGACTTCTCATTGCTCATATGAATATTAGGAGAATTACCAGGCACTTTGCTGATCTGGAGGCATGGATGAGAGTGTACAATCCTGACCTACTCTGACTATCTGAAACATGGCTCAAGCCTCACATTCCAGACTCCTTATGTTCCTTGCCCAATTACTCCCTGATATGGAGAGCTAGGCCTTCCCCAAAATGTGGAGGGGGGGTTGCTGTCCTCTATAAAAACCATCTTGATGTTACGGACTGCTCACCCACCAGCTCCCCCTCAGTCTGTGAGTCCCTACACATAACCATTGCCCTTGGCGCAAAAAAACTCCACATTATCTGAGCCTACAACCCGCTCACTGGAGGTATCGCAGGTCTTCAGGATTTACTTAATCAAACCATCACAAATGCCAAGCAAAACGAGGTCATAATCTTCAGTGACTTTAACCTAAACTGGCTGGGACCAACTCACAACACACTGCTGACACTAACTCAGAGCTATAACCTGCACCAGAACTTAACTGACCCCACTAGAACCACTCCTTCTCTAACTACATCCACCCTCATAGACTGGGTATTGGTGAATCACCTTGACCATGTGCAAACTGCAGGCATCTTGGCAAATGCTATCACAGACCACTCCCCCACTTTCTGTGTATGGAGCCTGGAGACTGCTCCTGCACCCCCTCCATGCTACATCACAATTACCAACTTTGCCAAACTGGGCATGGAAGCTTTCCTCTATGATGTATCATGTATCAACTGGTCTGACCTCTGTCACTCCCATGATGTTCAAATAGTCCTTGATATCTTCATTGATAATTTCACAGCACTTCGGGATAAACATACCCCAAAGGTCACCAGAAGGGTCGAGGCTAAACAAACAAGATGGCTACACAAGGACCTACTGGCTAATCTGCACACACGGGACAAACTCTGGAACAAGTATAACGTGTCCAGACTACTGGAGGATTACAATACCTACAGGGCCTCTTGGAGCACCTGTAAAAAACAAATCAGAACAGCAAAGAGCATCTACTGCAAGGAACTGCTCACAAACTCTGCTGGTGACCCTAGAAAATTCTGGACACACATCAAGACCTTTCTTGGGGCTGCCCAGTCATCGATCCCAGGGGATATGATCCTAAATGATGTGTATTGCAATGACTCAAACACTATAGCAAATGCCTTTTACAGATTATTCACGAACCTGTCTCAGTACACCTCATCCTTTGCTTCACCTCCCACAGCATCTCAGCCTTACTGCACACCCCAGAGATCTGCATCTGGTGCTGACCACTGCCAACTAACTACTACTCACCCTTTCCACTTTAAAGCTATATCTAGATCCGAGTTCCAAAGGCTATTGCAAAACATATCCAACAACTCTAGTCCCAGCTCAGATTCACTCAAGCCACAACTCCTGAAGCTAGCGGCACCATTGATTGCCTCGCCACTGGCCAAGATTTTCACTGTGTCTCTCTCTCTCTCTCTCTCTTGGCATTGTCCCAGATCTCTGGAAGATTGCCCGAGTTATGCCTATCCTTAAGAAAGGAGACCCAAAAGATATCAATAACTACAGGCCCATAGCCATCCTCTCTGTGCTAAGCAAGCTACTGGACAAGTTTGTTGCAACCCAAACCATTGACTATCTCACAAAGAACAACCTTCTCTCAGACACTCAGCATGGTTTCAGAAAAGGACACAGTATCTCAACCGCTCTTCTCAAATTCTCCACCGATGTACTCTGCAACATGGACAAAGGCCTACTCACTGGAGCAATATTTATCGATCTTACCAAAGCTTTCGATCTTGTTGATCATCCCCTGCTTCTCTCAACCCTGCATAGACTAAACTTCTCATCCTCAGTAGTTAACTGGTTTAACAACTACCTATCAAACAGATTACACTTGTTAAATTCAACTCCACTCCCTCAGATGTGACCAACACTGACATCGGAGTACCCCAGGGCTCCATCCTGGGGCCCCTTCTTTTCTCGCTATACATCAACAACATAGATTATGCCATACTCTCCTGCTCAGCTATCCTATACGCTGATGCGCTCACCCTCTACTCCAGCACTGACAAAGTTAACAACATTAACGAAAACCTCTCCTCAGATTTCAGGAATGTGCAAACATGGCTAAATGTTAATAAGCTCATCCTCAACACAAAAAAGACCCAAGCCATGCTATTTGGCACTGCCCCCAAACTCAGGACCTGTAAGGAACCCCTCCTAGTCCATGACTCTGAGGGGTCTCTCATCAACTGTGTCAAATCCTTCAAATACCTGGGAGTCCTCCTTGATAAATCCCTTGATTTCAGTCTGCATATCCAGTCAACCTGTAAAGCAATAAATGCCAAACTTTTAATCGCCTGTAAGACTTGTCACCTGCTAACACCATCCGCCAAATTGGCAATTGCCAAGGGTATTCTGCTTCCAGCGCTGACATATGGTGTCTCCACTTTTGCTAATGCCCATAAGACTGCTCTCCATAAATGGGATGTCGCGTATGATAACATATGTCGGTATGCCTCCTCTTCCTATCGCCTCAAGCACCACTGCATACTGTATAGCGACCTAGGCTGGCTCTTCCTAGCTGCCTACCGACTATACTCCCTAGGAATCCTCACAGACTCTGTAATCCGTAACAAAAACACCCTCCTCCCTTGCAGCTCTACTTGTACCACAGACACCTGCCCACGGACTACGCTCGGCAAACAAATTTCTACTTACCGTACCCAGGTGTCTTACTTCAGAAGGCTCTGGAGCATTTCACTGCACCGCCCCGGCCACCTATAACTCCCTTCCTCCTACCCTGAGGCAGGCTAACTCCCACCCAATCTTCAAAAAATAATTATATTGCCACCTTTCCCTGGCCCACTGCACATGCTTTGATCCCACTTAATGCCTCACAGCTAACCACCCTATTTCGCCCAAGACACTGCTGCACTTCTAAACAAGCTTTGCTATAAAATGTCTTTATAACTGCCACTTAGCCCAGTTTCAGTTGTTATTTGCACATACTAATGTCACTTTTGTCATCTCTGCATAGCTATATGTATTATCTCGAGTACTGTCTGACTTGATCTGTATTCTATCCTACCTGTACTATATACTATGTACCTGTACTATATACTATGTATTGTATAATCTCATCTCCTTCTATGTATGTATTCTCCCGGGTCGTGCCTGAAAATAGTCAACTTTGGCTAGTGCACCTAACCCGGTTAACAAAAACTAACTAACTAAATAAATAAATAAATTAACTGTAAAGATATGACGCCACACTGCTCACTTCAATACAAATGTACTGAGGCGAGTGGTGCGGCACTGCATCTTTACAGTAAACGGAGCCCTCCCTGCATCCACCATACTTCCAGGTAGCGGACTATTCCTTGTTAAAATAAAATACTTTGCAGTACGAGGAAAATGCCGCTTTTCGTATAAAAAGCTAAACTGGGGGGTAAGTCTTGCAGGGGTGGGAACCCGATTTGAAGACAGCTTTCCTTGAAAAAGTTATAAAGCAGGACAGGCTCAGTTAGACAGAAGTTTGTGTTACAACAGTATCCTGATTAACAAAAGTAACACATTTACACAGCAAAGGAAACATTATTACAGATTAGACTACAGTTAAAACAGTCATGCATAACAGCTGCAGACTGTAAACTGAGACCTGAGCTGACCCGCAAAAGCAATAAGTTTTGAGCAGTTCCTAATATTTGAGTGCAAAAACTTCCAAGATACTGAGGCAGCATAGGAAAAAGCAGGGTTGCCATAACTAGTTTTGATGCTAGATAAGGTAAATGATTAATTAGTTATACTTGTTAGAGTATATTTATGGAAAGACATTACATATTTGTCAACAACTTGGAGGCACTGAGATGATTTACAGCTCTGCATATAAACTTAAACCAATTACCCACCATCCTGGATTCAAAGGGTAGTTAGTGAGGTTGATCCAGCATGTCGCAATGGAGGTTATGATAATTACAAATCAGAATTATAAAAAAGATTCTCAGAAATGCTGTAATCTGATTGGCTGTTAGCATGCCAAAACCCTTACATTAATCTGTGTTACAATATTGTGTAAAGCCTGATCACCATGGTGCATGAATTCTTCCTGTCAGAATTCCATTCTCTAGCACTGCTTAGAAAATGGGCTTTTTATTTGGAGAGATTTGATTGGCTGGTACCCATTCCACAGGGGTACATTAACATTCAATAGATGCCTACCAAACAAAATGTCCCAACCCAAACCTGCCTTATGCCCAGCCAAGTATCCTTGTGCCTGTCCTGCTTCATCATTGGCTGAAGCACTGGGTACACGATTACAAACTGCCACCATTTTTTTTCATCGTTTAGAGACAGAGAGAGAGAGACCCACTCAGTGGCGGAGCTGGGGGGGGCTGGGGGGGCGGTCGCCCCTCCTGGCTGCCCTAGTGTTAGTAGTGGCGCCCCGCCACCATCTTTATTCACTGTTTAGTGCCCATTGTGGAGCCCGTGATTGACTGAATGGCCCCCCGGCTCCCAAATACTCCCAAACCTAGCTCTGCCACTGGACCCACTACCACCCCCCACGCTCAGTAACTCCAAGACAGCAGCCAGTAACAGTGCAAAATAAATTTCTACCCACATTCCAAGATTAAAACCAGTCTCTCCATTTCTTTTTTTTGTTCTGTAAGTAAAATGAACCAGCAGCATTGTTTTTACCTCTTGCTTAGTGAGGGACCCCCACCAACCATACCACTGTTAGTAAGGAGGCTGGCAAAAAGGAGCATCTCAGCATTGATTTCTTATTTTTGTCTTTTTAACAGATTTCATTTCTTCATTAAAAAAACCAAAACCCCATAATTTTGGACACAAAAGTGGTAGCATTAGCCTGTCATGTGCCGACCATTACTTAGCGTGTGACAACCATCCCACCCCACCGATCTCAACTAACTGCTTTTATGTTATGTGCTCTCAACCAAGTAAAAAAAAGAGGAAAAACAGGTAAAATACTTCTCTCCCGAACCTCACTGTAACATCCTATGGCCACCTGCCCTGTCAGCCTTCTCCCGAACTCTTCTCCACACTGCCGAGGGACACTGGCTGCCTTCCTCCTTTCTCTGCCACCTTTATCCAGCCCCACGTCAGCTTAGTCAGGACCCACTCTGCCATACACGCTACCCCTTCAGCTGACAGACTACATCAAAAACAAAAATAACTTCACACACTCCAGCAGGCGTGCCAGGAAGCAACTTAAAAAAAAAAAAAGAATGAGAACTCAGGGGCAGCAGACAAGAACCATGCATCACTCCACCAACCAAAACCCTTTCACTTTTGCATGTTTTTTCACCCAGCATTCCAATCTTGCTTCCAGAGACAGTAGTTCTATAATAATAATAAAAGATAAATAAATAAATTGCACCCAAAACAAAACAAGAAACACAGAAGGGGACCGACAAATGGGAGGTGCAGCTCAAACAGGACACTACCACACATACCAATGCCCTCTACTGCCAATGCCAGAAGAGGGACTACTTTACTAAAAAAGGAGTAAACATTGAATAGTAGTCATTTTTATAGAATTACTTAAATTTGTTGTTTGTAATCCTATAAAAAATGACACAGTTAGCCTGTTTTCTAAGAGCAGTAATACCCTCCAGGGTGGGTGGTATGGGCAATACTGGACCTTCCATGGGTGATAATGCCCTCCGCCTACCGCGTTGGGCCTCACTACACCCCTGGGCAGTCTGGTATTGCCCAGTGCTGCCCACCCTGTTGGGTATTATTGCTTGCTGGATGACTGGAATTATGCGTTCTGATTCTAAACCCGCATTCTTAAACACTTTGTGGGTGAACTGTTTTATTAAACATGTCCCTGTCAATGAGGAAAACATTCAAAAGGTACCCTTCTAACACGTTTCATTTGGAATAATTTTTTTATAATAGTAATAAAGCACTCTGAGGAGTTAGAGTGAAAGTCAGTTAATCACCCGCTAGGGACAGCATGGCACTCAGCTACACCTTGTTCTACCCCCCCCCAAGGGTGATTAACAGATTGTTAAGCTACCTCTGGTCATGCCTTATGGCTCATTAAATCTCAGGATTCTATTCTATTGTATGTCTTGAAAATGGATGATAAAACAACTTGGGATGTGTGGCAGTAAACGATATCGCCATACTCTAAATAGGACGTACAGCCTGAGTTACTATGTGCTTCTTATCTGACAGGGAAAGGAAGCTTCTGGCCTGGTACAGTTGAACTAAGCATACTTACACTTTCTTGATGGTAGGTCCTATGTGAGGCTTGTCAGAAAGAGTAGAATCCAAAATAAAGCCAATATATTTGAAAAAAAGAAACATACTCAAGAATAAACAGATAACAAGCACAGGAGGGAGAAAAAGCGGAAGAGGGACCAAAAAGAGTAGATTTGGATTTATTCTTATTCAGAATTAATACATTACTTGCAAACCATTCATGAACCTGATTAAAATATTGTTGAAGATGAGAAGATATAGTAGAGAGAGAGAGAAGTACGGGTTGTAAAAATAAGTGTCATCCTCATAAAAGCAAGAGGGAAGAGAATTAATGAAAAAGGAAAAATAAAAGCGGGCCAGCCAAAGAGACAAGGCCGCTCACAAAGCAGCTGCATCATAACACACATGGTGCAGAGATCTGCAATGGAGTAAGCATAAGCAAGTGGATCTGCAGGCTACTCGCAAAGCAGCTGAATCATCACACATATTTCCCCACACCTGCAGTTTGCTTTGCAGCTTTACACGTGGCCCTGGAAAGACATCTATGTTTTTCTCATTTTGACAATGAAGTCTTATGAAAGCAAGTTGTATCTCATGAAAATGGATCTGCAAGTCATGAAAACAAGTTTTTGAATCATGAAGTTTTGGGGGAGGGGGCGCAGCCTTCCCAGAATCCCAGCTAGTTCAGATGTTTCCCCCTTCCCAACCCAAAGCATGCCTGCCCACTTCCTACAGGTGCTGTCATCTGACTGTACATTATGAGCACAATCAGTTTGCATGTTCAAGAAGGAGGGGGTGAAGCGGTCAGCATCATTGATGGCACTAGGCCAGCCCCCCCCCCTTTTAATCTTTCTGTCGCTGTGCTTAACCTTCACTCTGTACCTACTACTGTTCCTTATTTTCAGAGATCTCTCTTCTCTCACTTGAGGCAGACACCGCTCTCACTGAGTTCCTTTCGTCTCCAAATCTGGGTTTGGTTACCTACTGTGCCTTGCTACCTCAACTCTCTGTTTACCTGCTCCCACCTTCCTCCAACTCTCTTCAAAACTCCTAAACTTTTCTTATTCTCCCTTTCTTGACCCAGATCCTGCACTGAGAAGGTAATTGTCTGTTACGGGTTCCCCTTTCTTTTGCTCAGTTCCCCCATCCCTCCTCTTTTCTCCTCACTTTTCACACAAAAAGCCCTTCTTTGCAAATACACTACCCATATCTGCTCTTGTACAGTGTCTAACCTCCTCTTTCTCTCCCCAACTGTTTCCTTTCCCTCAAACCTATTTAACTGTTTTACTACTGTAAATGGTTTCTTCTAAAACAGCCTGCCCATATAACTCTCAACTGTTATGCAATTTGTATATTGCTGTGTATTTTGCATCCAAATCTACCCTTGCTCCTCAAAGACTTTCTGGTGTGCCTCATTATGTTGGAGCTAATTTTGGATACACAAAGTACTAAACATATAAACTAACATGATAGAAACAATTATTAACACTAATATATGCTGCCCACTATTTTTAAACTTATATTTTAAACTAAGAATGTGCTATGCATTCTGACCATTTGCACCAAAATTGAATGGCCAGTGCTGCACATTTTAATGCTGAGAGACTGGGAGGTACGACATGCATGTCCACTCTATTTTACATACTGTTGGCTGTTGCACATTATATGTACTGTACTGCTAGACTTGATGTCTACTGTACATATTTGTTGACTTCCATTGTACCCCTTCCCCAAACACATCAAAATACTAGCTATATCAGCACTGCATGCTTTTCCTGGAACAAATTCAAATAAATGGTTTACTGTCAGCGCATCCTGCATAGTTAGCACTGTGTTTATAATTAACTGTATAACATAAAGTCTTATCCCTGCTTGATTAGAAGAGTGCGACAGTTTGTAGAAACGATGGCAGTCATGATGCACTTAAAGGGGCACTGTCAGCTTTACTCCTTCGCTTTTTGCCTGATATAAAAAATGCACCACTTTGCACACACTGATTAAATATTTACTGCAGAAACCCCCCATGTGGTTGAAATAAATGAATATTTACCATGTTTTTCATTTTCTGCCTTCATTTCTTTTCATCCATCCCGACCGAAAGTGTCCCGCGTCCCGGAAGCACATCCAAGTTGGGAACGCGGGGCTGGCTGGAGAGCATTCATGCACTGCAAGTTTTTAACATTGTGTCCCTAAAAGAATCATAATCCAGCACCTTGTGTTGTATATAAATGCTGCTGCCATCTCCCACAACAAACCGAGCACTGCAAATACTAAAAGTTCCTATTTTAAATCCGAGTTGAAATTCTGGGCATGCGCGCCAATTGCACACTCTTGAGCATGCACGGGATCTTTGTCCATGACTCTCGAGAGCATGCCTGGGATTTCAGCTCGGATTTAAAATAGGAACTTTTAGTATTTGCAGTGCTCGGTTTGTCGTGAGAGATGGCAGCAGCGTTTATATACAACACAAGGCGCTGGATTATGATTATTTTAGGGACACAATGTTAAAAACTTGTAGTGCATGAACGCGCTCCAGCCAGCTCTGCGTTCCCAACTTGGTTGTGCTTCTGGGACGCGGGACACTTTCGGTCGGGACGGATGAAAAGAAATGAAGGCAGAAAATGAAAAACATGGTAAATATTCATTTATTTCAACCACATGGGGGGTTTCTGCAGTAAATATTTAATCAGTGTGTGCAAAGTGGTGCATTTTTTGTATCAGGCAAAAAAAGAAGGAGTAAAGCTGACAGTGCCCCTTTAATGTTGTAGCTTTATTTGATCTAGCTAGCCATGAAGCATATTTGTTTTGCCTTACTTCACTTTATTTTTCTCTTCCTGTTGTTTACTTCCACCCATGAAGGTTAGTGTTGAATCAGGAGTGGAGTGAAACTACAAGAAGGGTATAGAAAGTTTGAAAAAATAGTTTCTGAATATTGGAGTAAAATAAAACTCTGAATACCCTGGAAAACTGCTTCCTGAATATAGGTCAGTATTGCAGTCACCGTAATATAAGCAAGCAGCCTGTTATGCTGTATTGTATTCGTTGAAATATTTTATTATGCTTAGTATTGTGTAATTTTATACTGAATGCATTGTACTATATACCGTGATTCCCATGCTCGCTGTCCTCCGGGTCACACCTGGAGACGAGCTTTGGCTCAGTGTGCCTTTCCCGGTCACCAAATGTTTAAATAAAATAAAAAATAAAATCAAGCAAAAAAAGATTTTGCTCTGAAACATTTCTGTTCAGTTTGTGATGTCAGTATATCATTTATGAAACAAAGAGCAAAACTACTTTTTATAATTGCATGCAAATACGTGTGCAGCAAACATTTCAGGGCTGTGTCAGTGCTAAGGCCATTATAGCTCAAGCTGTAATAGGCTCACCAGTGACAGACCAATGACCAGGCACTGTGGTCGTGACACTAGTCACTGCTTGCTGGCTGGAAACTTCACATAGTTGAAGGGAGCCAGCTGCTTCTATCAGACAGGCTGGCTCATTCCATCTGCATAACACTGCCCAGCAACACGCTGGGCAGTGCGAGGGGTGGGCATGCTCTCGCTCTCTCTCTCTCTCACACTGTGCTCCATTATGTTGACTGACACCATCAAACCACACATCACTGCCATTGTGATATTCTGACGCTGCAGTACCCAATCCCTGGTGCTGGCAAGTAGTCAAGTCAAGTCAAGTCATGTTTATTTAAAAAGACGCCCAATCCCAAAGGCTCTGGGCGCTGCACAATAAAAAGGAGAAGCAGAGAAAAATTTATAGCATTTCATGCCATATAAATACATAAAAGAATAAAACACGTATACATAGTCATAATCAAACCCCAAAAGCATGTGAGAATAGGTAAGTCTTAAGGCAAACCTTAAAGGTAGTAAGGTTTGGGGCCTCCCTAACTGCAGCTGGCAATGAATTCCAAAAAGCGGGGGTGGTGACACTGAATGCTCGGTCGCCCGCAGATTTTAACCTCACTCTTGGAACAGTTAGGAGGTCAGCACCAGAAGAATGGAGATTGCAGAAAGAGGAGGATGGTATCAGGAGATCTGACAGGTAACAAGTACCCCACCACTTGGCCCGTTTCCCACTGTGCGACACTGGGAAGCCCACCCCTGGTGCCACAAAACATGACACCTACCATGGGGTGCCCAATCCCCAGTGCCAGTACCTCAAATAAAGAAAACCGTCCTTCGTAGTCTTTTATTTTTTTCAATCCCTGTAAAAAAGACAATCCATTGATGTCTGTTGCCACTGCCGATACCCTCCCCCCACACAACCTTCCCATGCAGCACCCACCAGTCCACCCCCCCACCTCTTTCTTATCTACTGGGCATCCAACGCCGTAATCCTCTGTGGAATGGAGAGATGTCTTCACACTTCTTTGCTGGACTGGGAACTGAGGAAATCGGGTATGCAGTCAATATATTTCAATGTGTTTTGTACTTCTACTCATAACTTGTTCGGTTTGTAATATTTTTCCCCAAATTTTCAACATGACCTTTCTGGGATCACACACCCTCATGAACAAGTAGATGAAATTCTTCAACTCCAGATGAAAAGGTGATTTCATAGTCACTGCACGTAATCACCTTTCATGCAGGATTTGGAAATCTTCACCTACTGGGTTCATGAGGCGGGATCCTAAGAAGGCTATGATGAAAATGTGGAGAAAAAATATTAAAAAACAGCAAAGGTATGAACTTTAGTTGAAAATTTTCAACACTCGCTCATAAGTTTGTCAAGTCTCAATACTGTATTTTGACCCCAAATTTTCAATGTAGCCATTTTTTTCACACCACCTCATGAACGTGACAGCTGTCAATCAATCAGTCTTTCTTTATTGTTCAGCAAAGCTATTACAATATACTAATTATAAACACAAATCACGTTAAAACAGGTATTCTGTAGTCATACAATTGACTGTTTGTGGACATTTATAAAAATCTGGTAAAGTATAAATCCTTTCATTTGGGAATTTGTTAGTTTAAATTTTAAAAGAATATTGTTAGCAAAAACTTAGCTACATTTTGTAGTATAGTTTTCTCGGGGCAAGTGAAAAGGTATTCAATAATCTCATCTGATGGGAGGTTAAGACCACTAAGTATGGAACCCAACCATTTCCTTCTGTTTTATTCAAAGAGAGGGCATAATAAGACAACATGTTTCAAATCATCTTTAGAAGGTTTGCCACATTTACAGAAAGGAGACATAACATTGTTTCTTTTTTGTCTATATAGAATTAACTGAGCATTGTAACTTTTACTTTTAAATCTCGAGTAAGCTCTCCTAATTTTGGGGCAAGTTAAATGTGATAAATATGGCTCAAAACCCCAAAGACTTTTGAATTGTTTGTAGTCATTATGCAATTTGGACTGAGCCAATTTAGAAAATGTTTGATTTAAATCCAGATCTCGTATTCTGTGTTTGACTGTGAAGGCAATCTCATCCCAAGATTATTTATTTATTTTTATTTATTTAGTTTTTGTTGACCGGGTAAGTGCACTAGACAAATCCTGCCTATTTTCAGGCATGACCCGGGGGGAGGGGGATACAGATGAATTCCAACTGACCTTGAACCAGATTAAGCTGTCTTTCCTTTATTAAGGAGCTCAGAGAGTATTGACCAAGTTCCAATCTAAGGATACAACTGGGGGTGCCTGGTGGTAGCATAAGAATATAACGGTATAATTTGTTAAGTAAGGTTTCTAATGGGTTAATATTAGAAACCCCCCATACTTCTCCTCCATATATTATACTAGTTTTAATTTTAGTATTAAGTACCCTTAGAATCCCTTTTACCGAGGTCTTTCCCATTTTGGCGTGGAATATTTTGAATGTATTCACAGCCGACATTATCTTATTTTTAGTATATTCTATGTACTTGTTCCAATTTAGATTATAAGAAAAATGTACGCCCACATAGTCATATGTTTTTACTGTCTTCAATTTCTCACCATTTATTTAAAATTTAGGTTCATGTCTGGGAGAGTTTCCAAAAATCAAGATTTTGGTTTTATTTAAATTTACATTAAGGTTTCTCTCTCTGCAGAGGGTATCAAAACGTTTCATTTTTCTCTTAAGTCCCAATGCAGAGGTAGATAATAAAACCAAGTCATCTGCGTATGCTAGACTATAAATTCTACTTTCATTAATTTTTGGCACATGAAATTCTGTGCTTTTAATTTCAAGTAGAATAGAGTTTATATATATATTAAAGAGAGTGGGCGCTAGAATGCAACCTTGTCTAACTCCAATATTTGTCCGAAATACCTCTGTAGTACGGCCGTATTGATTATATTGGGTCTTTGCCCATGTATGTTCATGTAGTCTTATGCTAATGTCCAAAAGCATCTTCTCAAGTCCTGATTTTCCCAATGTGGTCCAGAGAATTTTCCTACCGATACTGTCAAAGGCTGCTGAAAAGTCCACAAAACAGCAATATAATTTTGATTTCCGAATTTTTGTGTATTTTCATGCTAGATGGTGTAGAACATAGCAATGGTGGATTGTGGACCTATTTCCTCTAAATCCATTTTGGGCCTCATCCAGGAATGAGTTCTCTTCTAACCATGTTAGTAATCTACCAAGTATGATTTTAGAGAAAACTTTTTGAGACACACATCTATAAGACTAATGGGTCTATACATCCCTGACTCCTTTACATTACCCTTTTTAAAGATCGGGCATATAATGCTGCCAGCTCAGCTCTTGGGGAATTTTAAATTCTGAACAAATCCATTAAACACTAAATGAAAAAATGGAGTCCACCATTCTTTAAATGACTTGTAAACATCTCCAATAATTTTATCAGGCCCGGGTACTTTATTAGATTTTAAGGAATTAAGGGAGTTAGAAATTTCCAGTTCTGTAATCAAAAATGACTTTGGAAAATTTGCTTCATATCTTATGTTTATTTCCATTTCTTCTTTGCCTTTGGGGAAGTATAGCTCATGAAAATAGTCCATCCAAATTTGTGGTGTGATATGACATTCTGTTTTCTCTTTTGTTGTAGCCTTGTGCTACTATTTTCCAAAATTGTTTGCAATTTCTTTCAATAACCGCTGATTTTAGCTTTTCCCATAGAAGAAAAGAGTTTTTATTTCTTTCTTCTTCTAAGACTTTCTTATAAATCTCCCTTTCTTTCCTTAAATTCTGATAATCCATTTTATTTTTATTTGTGTTCTTCCTGTGTTGTCTTAATATTTTCGAAAAGCTGGCTTTTGCTCTTTTACATCTTAAATTAAACCATAATTTGACATGATTTGGATGTTCTTTTTTAACTATATTATTTTTCCTACAGAAGGCACTCAATTTTATTCGGGTATTTTCCCAGTTGTCATAAATATTAGGGTTAGAAAGGTTAGCCTTATCTTGGGAGAAGATTCCAGTTATTTCTCCAGAATAGAGTATTTCCTGCAATTCGTTTTGGTAGATTGGGTTCCATCTAATTCTTTTTTTCATTAATGATTTCCACATATTCAACTGTATTCTCCTCCTCTTGCACTATTCCTATAAAACTGTTATCTATAGTAAGGGACGGGGAGATGAGAGGATTCTGGATGCTCAATAATTTCCAGTTGATATGTTATTTTTAGTCCCTCCAAATTTGCCCATATCAGATCAGAAATAGAGGATCCCAGGGGGCCCCTGAAAGTTAATTTTCCCGCACTGTCTCCATTGGTTCTTCCATTTAGAATACAAAAATTCCTACTGGCAAGTGCTGTAAATAATTCTTTGCCCCTATGATTAGATCTTTTTTTTTCCAGTGTTGGTCTTGATGAGGACTGTCTGGGGTTAATTACTTCCATAGCATCTGCTAAAGTTGAATATGAACTCTCTGTGATTCCTCCTTTAATTCTTGCATTAAAATCTCCCAGAATGAAAACAGGTACATTTCCTTCTGTTTCACTAATAGCATTTAGTTGTAGTTTGAGATTCAAAATGTAGGGATCCTCTATTTCTATAGAATTGTGCCCTGGAGGAAAGTAGACATTACACAGTATTATTTTCTGAGAATCTTTTGAAAGTTCAAGGGCCAAAATATTATAGGTCTTAGGCGGTAGCTCTTTTATCTTCAGATTTAAGCCTGTTTTTACTAATAATATTAAGCCCCCACTTATATCTGCCAAATGTCCTGTCTCTAATTGCTGGAAAACTATGTGGTGTATAGCCAGAAAGTCTAGGAGTGGCCTCTTTCATACACCAAGTCTCTTGGAGGCCAATTATATCAAATGTTTCCAGAAAACTAACCACCTCAGGGTCTATAATTTTCAAATGTAGACCTTCAATGTTCCATGACAAGATGGTTAGTTTCTTCTCTTTATTGCTATTCCCCCAGACAAGTGTATTAGGTTCTGATTGTCATTCTGGCTCCAAGTTTATTAGAGTTTCGAAGCCATTTTGATCCCTCTAATTCTCAAATTCTATAAGGGGATAGTCTGTCTCCTTATCAGATTTTCTGGTGGATTTCTCTCCCATTTCTCTTCCTATTTCTTGTGGGTGAATAACGTATATGCCCAATTTATCTAAGCTTTCTGCCATGTCCAAAAGTATTTTGGCCTTTTCTGGGTTTTTAAAGGTGATGTCTATTTGACTAGAACTGGATTTATCTTTGTAAATTTTGATGTGATCTATCATGTTCCTAGATATTTTAGATCCAGAGATTCTTGAAAGGAGAGCAATTCCTTTCTAATACTAAAATCAGAATCTTGCCTGTCTCCCATCCAAATATTACCACTGTTCTACACAGCCAACTATCATTTTGTTTTTTCCCGTATTTATCAATTATTTCAGTTATCTTTGCTATTTCTCTTGCCTCATTCCTTTCCTTTTCTGTCCTTTTTGGGTTTGTTCTCAGGGAAACTGTTTCAGTGGGATTAATAATGTTTTTAGCTGTCCTAGATCCACTATTGTCAGGTTTGTTTTCTAGACTAGTAATTTTTGGGACTAGGAGGAGTAACTTAATTTAAATTCCTTTTTCCTCCAGAGACATTTTTTAACCATGATAAGTTTGGCAGTTTCCTCAGTTCCACAGTATAACAAAACTGTATCATAGAAGGCCATATTTGGTGGCCTCATGATGAATACTCTTCCTTCACTGATGATGGCATAATCTCCAACATGTGTAACACTCTCTCCTTTAAATCCACCCTAGTCTCTGTTGTGGGTCTTAAGATTCCTGCTATTTTAATCAGGTATTCCACTTCCCCCTCTATTAGCTTGATCTGAGATTCTATTGTCTGAGACAGATTGAGCTTGTTATCTTTGTCCATTCTGCTCGCTGATGTTAACATCATAGAGCTAGAGACATCCTCATATGTGAGATTGATCATCTCATTTGTATCTACTTTGTTTGTTTTTTGCTTGGATTCTATTGTCTCCATTTCCATATTTCCACTATCTTTTTTTGGAACTAGCACAGTTTTCCCTTTCTTTGCACCCATACTAGTATGTTCTATAGACTTGACTTTCTTTTTGGTTGTTCTTTTTCCTTGCTTGCTTTTTCCATTTTTAAGTGCTGTATGAATCACCTTTTTAACTTTGTCTGTTGTTTTAATTTGACAGAAGCAAAAACTGTTTTTATTTGAGTCAAAAGGTGGTGGCAATGAAACTTGGACCCCCTTATTCTCCATTTTTTTAGTTTTAGGTGACAGATTCCTCTTACTTGTATTCCCCTCTTGTATTCTCTTGTCCTTATTAAGGTTTTGAATAAGCACCCGATTGTAAAATATGTCTGCCCTGATATTAGTCAGTTCTTCTTTCAAAACGGAGATATTCTCCAGTACAATTGTCTGCATAATATCTGTTTTTAATTGTTTCCAAGATGTGTTTTGACAATGAAGAACTAGCTGTAAAATTTCCCCTATTGTGAGAGTGTTCTTCCTCATGATTAATGGATCTAATCTGAGGGATATCCCTGATTTCCGAAATATTTAATCCAGGGCAGTGACTTTCTATGAGTATATCCCTGTTTTGTTTAATCATTTTTTAAGACTTTCTATAGTTGTACTTAATTCTTGAATGATCCCTTTCAGTTCCATATTTCCTTTGTTCCCTTTATGTGATGCATCCAAATTAGAAGGGTATAAAGAAGATCCCTCAGACCTCAAACCAGTATTATTTATCGGTCTTGGGGGTAAGATAATTATCCATGTTGGAGAAATTAAGGGAAGCATTGGGGGAGAAAGCTACAACCGAACGGTTTAAACTATTGTTACTGTTCCTATCCCCACTTCCTTTCTGAGAGAAGGATTCCCATTCATAATTATTGAAGGAGATTTCTTCTGAATTGTTGAAGTGGTTTTTAAGGGAATGCTCATTATATACCCTTTCTGGAGAATGGTAATCTTTTCCCAGTTTGCTAACCCCATTTATGTTTAGTGAGGTAGAACATTTTGGGGTAGAGAGGTACCTTGGGCCTCCTTTCTTATCAGCCCATATATCTGTTATTTTCAATTGTTTCTTATTTGTACTACTACCAATATCATTTTGATCCTGATTTACAGAGGTATTTTTTAAATTAGATGTAAATTCCAATGATTTAGAATGAGGACTGACTTTACTTTCCAACTGAACAGATTTTTTCCTTCTATTGTTACCTTTCATTTTCTGATCTTTATGGGTTAAGTTCATTTTTGGGCCCAGAGTACCATCACTACCAAAGATTTCCCTGGTTTCAATTTCTATAGAAGTTTCCCCCAGGGTCAAACTTCCCTTGCCACTTCTAATTTGTACCATAATGAAACAATACGTTTCTTAATTTCAAATAAAGTTCAAGTTCAGTCTCCATCAATGGAGGTCTGTAATTTGATCAGTTCCAAACAAGCAGTAGTCTAAAAATAAATTAGTCTGATAAAGAATCCAAGTTCCAGCCTCAGCATATACCGGCATGGATCAAACAAAGATCGCAGAAAGGACTTTGTAGATCTTTGTAATTTCTTTTGTAATAAGTCACTGAAGGTAGTAAAAATAACCTTGTCACAAGTTAGAGCTTTGGACTTGCAGTGTATTTGCATCCCCTTTAAACTGAGGCCATGTGATAGTAAACCATGTACGAGAGGAGAGTTCTTGCACAGGGGTACCCCCCCGTCTTTTCAGCACTAAAAAGGGGTAAAAGAATAAAAAGAAGCTAATAGGGTGAATAGGGTTAGCGGGAGTATCAATGTTCAATGCAGATTTCAGTGCAAGTTTTAGCACATATCAATATATCTAATAAACTTTTGCTTTTAGACCAAAATTTTCAATATATCTGAAAGGGAAATTACTTTCCTAAAGGCTTCACTGCTAGTTTGGAATTTAAGTCCTAAATGCTGACATATGTACTAAAGGTACTTAAGGTTCTAACCCTGCACTAGTTTACAAAATTTATAGAGTGGCGTACTCACTTTCCAAACAATTTTCAGACAGTTCACTCAATATCCAAAGTACCTTGCATATTCTTTCAGCTCCTGGAATTCAGACAGCTTTAGCAGCAGTAATGTAATACCCTCGTGTCTGCTCCGTGTAATTTATTAGTAAAGAGATTCCAAAGCGCTCACCTTCTGGACACCATGATAAGATGGCGTGTTCGGAATATTTAATTGATTTAAGAGTTATTTTAAAAAGAAGAGCAAAACCCTCTCGTTTTAAGGACAAAAGACAAAAAAACACTTTCAGCGCTAACGCAAGTCCATACACTGGTTGCGGGTTTTGTATTTGTAATATAAACAAAGGCAAATGCTGTGACTTGAACTTAAAGTGCGGATCTACACACAGCTATTAACGTCAGTCTCCGTTGACTCAGTGACTGCACAACGCCGTATATGCACAGTGCAGGATGTGACCGTTAACACCCAGATTGAATGAGTTCAATGAATTAAATTTAAATTCAATTAAGAAAACTTGTCAGATAGTCTGCTCACTCAAGTAATGGCTCATGTAACAACTGTAATTTAGACAAATAATTGCCAAAGACTGGACTCTTGGTGATTCCCTCCCTTAGTTAACTGATCAACAGCAATTCGGAACCTCTTTACTGGTAAATAATTATTTGATCGAATTCTCAAGTGTTTTAAAATTTAATTCAAAAGTAGGTATGAAGAGGGTTGATAAAGTGTCACTTAATTTAGCTCAATTAGGCTCAATTGATTTCTTGGCTCATAGACTACAATATGCACAAGGCTTCTAAGAAAGCCGCCATATACTGATACTTTTCCTAGCAATGTTAAGCTTGTGTCTATCTCTTTTTATAGCAATAAAACCATAAAATAATAATAATAAAAGTAGTAAAGGCTGAATTAGTTAATATGTGTCCCCACAAGCAGACAAATGTACCACCCACGTACATGCAATACTAAATACAAAAAGTACCATAGGAAACGGCTAAAAATATAAGACAGACAGACAATTTAAATAAATATCAAATCAGAACCTAGATACATCAAACCAGACCAGAACCCTGTACTTTACCAGGATAAAGGCCTCTAGCTAACCAAACAACCGATATTTGTATTAGGTAGCGAATATCCAACAAAGAAAGAGCAAACTAATATAAACGAACAGTAGTCTGTGAAATATATAAAATATTCAGTAAGTGGCTTATAAATATTTTGGTCTTCCAATGGCCATGGTCTTCTCCATCATACAAAGCTGTAAAAGTTATTAACGAACATGGGAGAAAATGAGAGGTTTCGGATACCGATGGAGTGAAGATTCGTACAGATGAAATCTTTAATTTCTGAGTCTCCAGCACCTAAGTTTTGGAAATACAGAACTTATTCGGGGATACCGATCCTCCGCAGGACCGCTCCAGCTGTCCTCTCCTCCGGTATGGCTCCCCACCTGGACTGCAGATACCGGGGGAGAGAAAAAGGACTCCACAAGTAAGCCTGTATAACTCTACAGCACAGGCTGGCCCAGAAAGGCACCAAAATGAAAGCACTACCGCCGCTTCTCACTGTTCTACGATTCTGCAGACTCTTAATAAAAAATTAAGCTCTGTTCAGGCAACGGTGGCATACCTGCTATAGAGCAGTGGCAAGCGTTTCTGGTGCTCCTGCTGGAGTGCTCCTCCTCAGCCTCTCTAGCGTGCAGCTGCGCAGTCTGATTTCTCTCAGCTCCTCCCAAGGCGCACACTTTCCTTCACTGCTTGCTGGCAGAGGGTGCGGTCTGATGCTGAGCACAGCAATCCTCGGTCATTCAAATCCTGACCAAAATGTTTTTTCGCACCTGTGCTACAGAATGGTGTTTCAGACGAGATTTGAAAATTTTCACCTACCAGGTTCATGAGATGGGTTCCTAATAAGGCTATGTTGAAAAACTGGGGTCAGAATATTAGAAAACAACAGAGTTATGAAGATACATTGACATTTTTCCAATGCTTGCTCATACGTTTGTTAATTTTCAATATTTTGACCCCAGATTTCCAGCAGATTTCTAATTTCAAAAAAGAATGCAGATAGGCACAAGGGAATCATAGTGGAAAGGAAGAAGGAGGGAGAAAGAGTTGTAGCTCAAGTACAGTCTGCGGTAATAGTGTAGGTAGGGAAACATGGGCAGACTGGGTGGGCCAAGCTGTCCTTATCTGCCATCAAATTTTATGTATGTGTTTCTATAGCCATTTTTTCACACCACCTCATTAACCCAACAGCTGTCATTCTTCAAATCCTGGCCAAAATCTGATTTCATACTTGTGGCTCGAAATAACATTTTGTCCAGCATGTTATAAATGATACCTGTTATGTTGAGAACAGGGTGTCATAAAAAGACCATGTTGAAATCTGGGGGTCAAAACTGTTACAAAAAAATTATAAAGTAACTTTGTTCCCAGGGATGGCCATTGGCCCAGTGGGAACCATGTTGCCTTCCATTGTCAGTGACCTGAGTTCAGGTGCGTGTTGAGTGAGCCAGCTGAATGGGTAGAGGCTGGGGGAAAGGTGCTGCTGCATGTGGCACTGTTCCCAGCCTGGGGAGGGGCAGAGCACTGTTCTGGTCCATACACAACACCTTCTGGTGGGCTATAGAGCCTTTCCCTCACAAGGGGTTGACTTCCATGTCGAGGCCTGATGGACCCATGCACTGCATCTGGACAAGTAGGTTGGCCTGACAATTTTAAATTACAGTGCAGAGTAGACCTACAGTTAGTAGGAAGTCAGAATCCACTACAAATTACTCATTTCACTATACATACCTGCCACACACACCATACACGCAAACATTTGCTGTTGACAAATGCTTGTTTTCCTAGTCACAATATTGATACTAGATCTTCATATAGAAAAGCAGTTAGTTTGACTTTTTTCACTTTTTGCCCAGTGTAACTAAACCTTCCACAAAATGAAAATAAAATGTTGGAATGAGATGTTTTTGAGTGGTGCACTTTAGTGTCTATTTCAAAGTAACCTATTGAATGATAAGAAGTACTGCACTCTTCTGTTTACCATTAAAGAACTAGTACTCTGTCTGAAACTGATAATAATTTAAGAAGCAGTCAACTGTTGCTCTTTATAGCTGAAGCACTTTTTATTTTCCTTTTTTGCAAATTTAAAGATTTCTATCTGGCATTACTTGTTTTGATACTCTACCTGGAGGGTGACATATGTGAAGAATAATGCATGACATAGGGGGAGTGAGTACATTAACATACCATAATCCCCCGATGGACTTGACATATTCCACTTATAAAATGTTTACTAATGCTAGTTTTTTAGCAGTGTATTAGTGGTGCAGTTTGGGGCTGTATCTTTAAATGTCTGCCTTTTGGGCATTAGCAAAATTAGAGATGTGGCAGGGGTTAGGTTGTAGCTGGTATGCTACACTAGTTGGGTGTGGTTGCACTGCAAAGGAGTGGGATATTTTTTTTTTGGCTTTAAATGGGTATTCCTGACTTTTAACTTCCTATACTCCCCATGTGATTAGTGAGGCTAAACTGAGTTCTTCCTGTGTGATCTGAGTCAGACCAGGTAGCCTAAGCTGTTGATTAGATGTCATGTGACCTCATTCAGGTGCACTGCTGGACAGTTGAAATTCAAGCAGAAATTTTGAGCTATTCTTTTGTGTCTAGGTATGTAGATATTTTATTAGCTTTTAGAAAATAGGATTTTTATTTGGAGGCATCCGATTGGTTCGTACCCATTCCACAGGGGTACATTAACTTTCAATAGATACCCACCAAATAAAAAGTACCAGCCCAACTAGCCTTACACCCTTTCAGATATCCTGGTGCCCACCCTGCTTTCTCATTGGGTGAAAGCATCCCAGGAAGTTTCAAATCACCACCATTGTGTTTAGTTCCCTTAGCGAGTGAGCAGACCCCAGTTCCCTCACCATGTACAACCGAAGTAACAGCAGTCTCCTAGTTTAACAAAAGGCATAAAAACAGCCTCCCATACCCTAATGTTTAAAAGTAATTGGAGAAGACAAATTAAAATAACCTTTTTTTCCCCCGTCGGTTATCGAGTGAATGATCGGGCATGCCAGTTCCTTGATGCAGTCCTTCGCCACTGCACTGTGCCCTCATTCTCCCCGACGGTTACAGAAAAAGAAAAAAAATACATTTCCACTGCATAAAGCTCCCCTCCTTAACATATCCACAGCATGCAGATCCACAACAACAGTACTTCTTGTCTTCTGACAGATTTGTTGACTTAACAGCTCCTCCATCTCAGAACCACGGTGCAGGCTCACTCCCTGGACAAACTGGGTGCTCCTCATCACACTCCCGGTCCTCATGGAAGGCAGCAAGCACCGCAAACTCATAACTCCCCCCCCAAAAAGAAAAAACTCAGTTCCGGTACTCACAGCAGGTACCGAGGACTGGGAAACAAAAAAATGCAAACTGAACAACTGGCTCCTGACCTGGGTCCTGAGTACACTCGCATTCCCAAGCTGCGCTTCCTTCTCCCGATCGTACACTTCCTTATCCCGATCACAACATCTCCTGGCCCCACTGTTACAAAAAGAAAAAAATGCAGCACACAGACAAACATCTGAAATGAAAAAGAAACAAAAAATGTAGAGGATGAACAAAACTGTTGCATGACACGGTGGGGGGGGAGGGTACAACTAAACAAATAGTCTGCTGTGGGGTAATAACTGCATACAACCAGCTATCTAAATACGGGGTCTGCAATGGTACAAAAGGTCATTGTTCTAATGAAGGCGGAGGAACTATTTAATTACAAAACTTATTTAAAATGAATTATTTATTATCAATTTTATCTAACATTTTTTTTACAGTGCCCATTTTCTAAGCACAATTATACCCTCCAGGGTGGGCGGTATTGGGAAATACTGGACCTTCCAGGGGCTCCGACCTGTGGTGTCGGGCCTCATTACGCCCCTGGGCAGTCCAGTATTTCCCAATACTGCCCACCCTGTCGGGTATTATTGTTTACTTAGAGCAGGGTTTGTAGAAATGTTGTTGACGGTTTACTGATGTGTGTATGTATGCACGTTTCTGTTGTTGTGCAGAATCACAGTTTTGAAATATATTTTTTGTTTTTATTAGGCGTTTAAATAGAGGATAATGTATGGGCATCAATGGTTAACCACACTATGCTAGCGTCAAGTGGTTACCTTGGTAACCATGATTAACCTCCAGAGCGCAGCTCGAGAGGTTAATCACAGCTGCCAAGGTAAACACGAGACGCTAGCATAGTGTGGTTGGCCATTGATGCCCATACATTGTCTTTTATAGTGTATGGGCATCGCTGTTGCCGAATTATAGACAGTAAATTGCAGCGGTTTAAGTAGGATTCAGCCTCTTACCTTATGCAGATGACAACGAGACGGTCAGTTTTGTGCGAAGAAAAACTATACATTTAACATACAGAAAAGGCCCTTTCAGCCAGGATACAATGGGAAGCAGACTGAAAAAAAAGCACAGCTTAATGTGACCACTACAAGAGAGCAGATCATGTGACACAAGACAACCAAACAGCTAGCTGCCGAACAGTTGTTCGGGTGCGCCGTAACTCACTGTGCAAATGATCTGCCTCACAGAGCTTTGCCAGTGCTGCTTGACAGAAACGGGGTCTGAATATAAAAGGAAAAATAAACGAAACAATGTTTAGAAGGCAGGTATTGACTCGGTGTTGATGTCACAGACAATTACGAGTTTCTATACTTTGGGGGGGTCTGAAAAAAAAAACACTTTACTAGCAGCTGCATTATATAGTCGTGCACCTTTGTGTGAAAGCGTTTTAAATGGGGAGACGGTTCTTTTACCTGATTTGAACAGAATTTACCCACATGTGGACATCCATGCTGCCTTGGTAACGCCCGCGACTGTTAGCTCCAATTTGTTATGCCATCGATGTGATGTACTATCGATGGGTTAACAACACTGCTATGTCACATCGATGGTATAACAAACTTAGTAAAAGATGATTTCTAGGGACATGGATATGTTGTTCATCCACACTGTCTGGCAGGTTCCTTGCCGCTTTAAATCTTGCCGGAAGGTCTTCAAGCTGGCTCCTCCCACCCACCCGGGTGGTAAAACTCTCGGCTCCGCCCCATGACGCCAGATCTTCCTTACGCTTGGAAGCTCAGGTTCCCTCATTAACGCCTCGCGATAAGACTGGTTCCTAATTCTTGAATCTTCAAATCAAAAGTTTTTGCTAAAAAGACTTTGGTCTTCTCTCTCCTTGCTGGAATGGACAAATCGACTCGGTTTCGGAGATGCCCTTGCGGGAGCAGAAGATGTCTCGGACGGATCCACACTCCACGTGCATCTACTGCTTAGGCCTTGAGCATGACCCGCAGGCTTGCGACCTGTGCTCTTCTTTTTGACCCTCGTCCTCGAAGACCGTGCTGCCCGTTACAGCTGGGGCGTCCAGAAAAGATTTCCCCAGTTAAGTCTAAAGAGGCCGGTTGGCGGTGTCCGTGGCGGCGGGCTCGGCTGATCAGCTCGAGCAGATGATCGCCCTCAAGAGGAGGCGGCGCGGGCCGCTTCTACCTCGGCTGTAGCATTTGTCCCGCTCTCTCTCGGTGCCTCGTATTCGGCTTCTTTTAAGGAGCTTTGTCTGACCCTCTTGACGAAAGGTGAGGGTCCAACTTCTTCTGGACCTTTTTCTCGGTCCAAAAAGAGCAAAAGTAAGTCTCACCTTCGACACTCTTGGGAGCGGGAAAGATCCCCCTCCCCCAGTAGTCGACAGTCGACTTCGGTTGACCCCTCGGCTCCGGCCACTGGCTTCACGGTGTCCCCGTCAGGCCAGTTGACCGAGACTTCCATCGACGTGGTCGAGAATTTTCTCGACCCGTTGGACGGGTTGTGAGCTGGAGAAGCTGAGAATCCCCTCTTCCCGGTTCCCCCGGTGGGAGTTGAGGGTCCCGTCGGCTCGTCTGTGCCTCCGGTTCTGGAGCCTTCGGTGGAATCGTCCGAACCGAGGGGAGTGCCGATTCCCGACACCTCCCTGCACCGTCCTTGGCCTAGCCGAGGTTCTCGGTTTCAGTCTCGGACGTCTTCGTGGTCCAGCCGATCCCGCCGCCATAGGCGGTCTCGGTCTCAGCACCGCGGCAAGCGGCGCCGCCGCTCTTCCTCTTCCTCCTCCTCGGACAAGGGGAGACTTCGGCGCAAGTTGCGTCGGAGGTATGAGGAACTCATGTGGCAACAGCTCCTTCTGACCGGGAATAAGCCGACCCAGTCGTCTTCCCCGGCCATTAAGTGGCTGTCACGGAGTGGCGAAACAACCCCTCATTGTAGCCGAGGAGCCTGTTCCCAGGCCGGTTGTTCGGCCAATTCCAGCTGCCCCACCGATTCTGGTGGAACCTCCGCCTCCACAGCCGTTATTTGGGGCTCTGACCAAAAATTCTCGGTCGGCTCAGGGACTGCCCCATAGGTTGTCTGTCACCCTCACTCCCGATAAGCCTCGGCAGGTGGAGGGTGGCTCAGGCCCGAGGCAGCTCTTTGAGGACTCTTCCGAGTCCGAGGATGATTCATCCTTTTCTCCAAGCGAATGGACTTGGAGTCCTCAGGAGGACAGTCGGTGGACGATAGCCCTTCGTCCTTCCTAGGATTGCTTCGTCTCATCTCGGAGTCCACCGGGATGAAGCTCGAACCCGTTTCTAAATGGGCCAGGTATCCCCTCACAGAGATTCTGGACCGAGGGGATTCCCCTACGGAGGCCTTTCCGGTGGCCGAGGCCATAGTGGGTCCGGCCTTGGAGCTTTGGCAGTGCCCTGCTTCCTGCCCTGCGCCTTCGGCCAGGATGGCCAGGAAGTATGCGGTCCCTACCGGTTCCCTGTCCGGTTTCGGAACACCCCTCTGCTGAGGGGTTGGTTACCGACAGCGTTTTCTGGCGCGCCGGAACGCCAGGGATGTGGACAAACCTCCCGACAAGGAATCCAAGAAATTGGATTATGCCGGGCGAAAAGTCTATGCTGCGTCCTCTCTCGGCCTTCGCCAGGCCAGTTCGGCCATGTTCATGGCACATTTTTCTCATGCCCTGTTGGGCTCCCTGGATGAGGTCGTCCCTCATCTTCCCGCGGATCTGCAGACTACGGTCAGGCAGGTGCGGGACCAGGGCAGGGCAGTGGCCAAACAGCAGCTCCAGACTGCTTTAGACATTGGGGACTCATGTGCCAGGTCTGTGGCGGCCGCAGTGGCCATGCGTCGTCAGGCTTGGCTGAGGATATCCACCTTTACTCGATACCCAGCACAAGTTGGCGGATGTTCCCTTTGGGACTGACCTCTTCGCCCTGGGGTGGAAGGTCACCTGCAGAGGATCGAGAAGTCCAATGCTACCTTGGACTCGGTCTCTTCCGCCTCAGAAGGACAAAGGCGAAACCCAGCCTAAGCCCTTCGTCCTTCTCGCCCGGCGCGCCCGGCCCAGCAACGTCAGGGCCAGCAGGCTCGGCTTGGCATCCCAAACCCAAGCCGTCGGCTTCCTCCAACAGGAAGCAGGGAGGTAAAGGCCCAGGAGGTCCCTCGGCCGGTCCCTCCTCCAAGCCTGCCCAGTGACGGGCTGAGGGGTGTCGCCCCCATCCCCGTCACCTCACCCCTGGTTCCCCCCATGGGGGGACGGCTCCAACACTTCCTTTCCGCCTGGTCCGTTATTACCATGGACAGGTGGGTATTGGAGGTGGTGGGAAAAGGCCTGCCTCTAGAATTCGAGCAGGCCCCGCCCTTCAGAGCCGTCGCACCTCAGGGGCCTCGGGGTCCGCAGCCTCACTGTCGGCTCGTCGGGCCGACATCGCTTCCTCCTCCAAAGGAGGTGATCAGGGAGGTAGCGGACCCCCTTCAGACCCGGGTTTGTGTCCAGGTACTTCCTGGTTCCGAACGGACGGGCTGGCGCGCCCATTCTCGACTCCACACGACCTGAACAAGTTCCTAAGGTCTCGAACCTTCAGGATGGTCACTCTGACGCAGATAATACCATCTCTGGAACACGGCATGTGGTTCTGCTCTCTGGACCTGCAGGACGCGTTCTTTCACATCTCTATCCGTCCGTCACATCGGAGATTCCTTCACTTTCGAGCGGAGGGATCCCTCTTCGAGTTCTGAGCCATGCCCTTCGGCCTGTCTTCAGCTCCCAGGGTCTTCACCAAATGCATTGCAGTAGTGACAGCTTTCCTGTGGCACCGGGGTGTCCGGGTGTACCCTTACCTGGACGATTGGCTGATAGCAGCCCCCTCCAGACACGAGGTGGAGCGGTCCAGAGATCTGGCCCTCCAGGTTTGCTCTCAAGTCAGCCTTCTCATCAACGAGGCCAAGTCGGAACTCGAGCCGAAGCAGGTGATTCTGTTTATCAGGGCAGAGCTCGACTCTCTTCGAGCCAGAGCACGGCTCCCGGCGGACAGGGCCGAGGTTCTTACCTCCTTTGCCCAATCATTTCTGGTTGGGCAATCGCACCCTGCCCGGGACTTCCTGCACCTCCTGGGTCTCATGGCGGCCTGTACCAGTGTGGTCCGTTGGGCATGCTGGCACATGCGCCCTCTTCAGTGGGGTCTGGCCAGCCAGTGGTCACAACGCTGCGATCCATTGGACCAGCCCGTGATGGTGACCCAGGAGATGTGGAACGCTCTCCAGTGGTGGACCGTTCCATCTCATCTGCAGGAGGGCATCCCGTTTGTCCGCCCCGAGCCGACGGTCTCTCTATCGACCGATGCCTCTCTGATGGGTTGGGGTGCCCATCTGGGGGAACACCGGGCACACGGCCTGTGGTCCCCGCGGGAGTCCCGATGCCACATCAACCTGCTGGAGCTCCGAGTGGTCTGCCTAGCTCTCACCGCCTTTGCTCCGTTTCTCCGGGGTCAAGTGGTCCGAGTCCAGACGGACGATACCACGACCATGTACTACCTAAACCGCCAGGGCGGGACGCGCTCCATGCTTCTATGCAAGGAAGCTCTCCGCATTTGGTCACTCGTGCGCAGCCTGGAGGCCGATCTCCTAGCCATTCATGTAGCAGGAGCCTCCAACACCCTGGCCGATGCCCTGAGCCGGATAAGGGCTGTATCTCACGAGTGGTCTCTCCTGCCGGAGGTAGCACAAGATCTGTTCTCCCACTGGGGCACACCTCAGGTGGACTGTTTGCTCCAGGGAGAACGTGAAGCTGAGGCTGTTTCATGCCCGCCCCCCTCAGCAGGGCTCGCTGCAGGGGGATGCCTTCTCTAGGCTGTGGACCCCAGGCCTCTTTTACGCCTTTCCCCCATTTCCCTTGATTCACAAGGTGCTTCTCAAGGCAAGGAGGGACAAGGCGCAGGTGATTCTGATAGCCCCAGACTGGCCCCGCCAGTTCTGGTACCCAGATCTCCTCAGCCTCAGCTCCAGGCTCCCGAGGCAGCTTCCAGCTCGCCCGGACCTGCTCTCAGTCAATCAGGGAAAGGTGTTCCATCCGGACCTTCAATCCCTGCACCTGATGGCCTGGTTCCTGGGCGGCTAGAGTTCCAGGCCTTGGGTCTTTCCGATGAGGTCCTCAATGTTGTTGAGGCATCCCGTAAGGAGTCGACCAGGAAATGCTATGCCTTCAAATGGAAGAGATTTTCCATCTGGTGTCAGGGCAAGGGCTTGGACCCTTCCTCCTGTTCTTTGACAAGCATTTGGACTATTTATGGTCCCTTTCTAGTCAAGGCATAGGTCGATGACCCTAAAGGTGCACCTGGCAGCCATCTCTGCTTGCAGGCGGGCGAGGGCAGTCGGTGTATGAGAAGAAGGTGGTCTGGCGCTTTTCAAGGCCTTGATCACATTTCCCTCCGGTACGAGAACCTCCACCTCCAGTGGGATTTACTGCATGGTACTGGCAAAGCTCATGGGCAAGCCATTCGAACCAATGCACAGGTGTGAACTCTCTCACCTGTCGTGGAAGACCGCCTTCTTGGTGGCTATCACGTCAGCCAGAAGGATGGGAGAACTCCAGGCACTCTGCATCGGGTCTCCTTACCTGGTCTTCCACAGGGACAAGGTTGTCCTGCGCCCCCAACCGAAATTCCTTCCGAAGGTGATGTCAGGATTTCACCTTAACCAGGTGTTGACTCTGCGGTGTTCTACCCCAGTCACACCTCGGATGCGAATAGGCTCCATGCTGGACCCTGAAGGGCGCTCGCTTGTTATAAGGGCCATGCGGCTGAAATCGAGAGAGGTTCGCCAGCTGTTTGTCACCTACGCTGAAGCCGCACCTGGCAGACCTGCAGCCAAGTGGACGATAAGCAGGTGGGTCACCTCCTGCATAGATCTCTGCTATAAGTTGGCGGGCATGGAGCCTCCCAGAGGGATAAGAGCTCATTCTACCCGTCATACTGCTGCATCGGTGGCTGCTTCCAGGGGCGTCCCTATCCAGGAAATCTGCAGGGCTGCTACCTGGAAGTCAGCACACACCTTCATTACCCATTACCACATCGACCTTGAGTCACGCCGGGATGCTGGTTTTGGGGCCTCGGTTCTCCAGTCTTTATTCCCTAAGTAGGGGGTGTGCGCCTTGCCTCCCTCCTCCCGGAGAACTGCTAGGAGTCTGCCGGACAGTGTGGATGAACAACATATCCATGTCCCTAGAAATACAGGTTACTCACCTGTAACAGGAGTTCTAGGAATGGTATATGTTGTTCATCCCACATCCCCCCCGACCTCCCGGCTTGACGACAACCTGAGCTTCCAGCGGGCCAGATCTGGCATCATGGGGCGGAGCCGAGAGTTTTACCACCCGGGTGGGTGGGAGCAGCCAGCTTGAAGACCTTCCGGCAAGATTTAAAGCGGCAAGGAACCTACCAGACAGTGTGGATGAACAACATATACCATTCCTAGAACTCCTGTTACAGGTGAGTAACCTGTATTTTTTTCACATTAACAGCGTTCTACCACACATTATAATGTTTTTCTTTTGTGAACAGCTCTTAGGCTTTTGGGGTTTGAATTTGTCAGCAGAATGTACAGTACTGTATGTTTTTTCAAAGCTGTATGGATTTCCTTTACAGTTTGTGATTCTTGAGCAATGTTGCTGTGAGGGTTCATGTTTTTTTTAATTTACATTATTTCTTTTTGGTGTTGCCAGGTTGTTTGATTTGCATTGTAACCTTTTTAACCCTGAGGATACATAATTGGCATATTGACCTTTTTGACCTCGACTGGTTGTGCTCTTGATTAATGTATCTCTGTCTTATCTTCTGAACAGGAATATATGCTAGATTAATGCAGTACCATGTGACGCGGTCCTGACTAATTAGGAGTCAGAACTGACCAGACACCATTTTATAAATTGCTGTATTCCCATTGATACATTATCAGCATTGTGACCTTAATGACAGTGTGACATCACGGTTGAGAAAAAGAACCACTGCCAGATTGGTCATTAGTAAGGACACAATGCTGATGAGATATGAAGGGGAAAATAAATAGATATGTCAACCTCCAAGTAAAGTACTGCTCTTCTCATTACACCTAATACTAGGACCCTTGGGGCCACAGTCCCTACCCATGCCCTTTGTCAACTACTGTTTTACAGTTCTTCTCTGTTCCTTCACTCAGGCAATGCATGGAAATGAGCCTCGGCTCCGTGCACCATTCTGGGTGACCAGTTTTCAAATACATACATTATGCACAGTCAGCAGTAATGGATGTGGATGCTTTCATGAAGTGGGTCCCATGGAAGTGAGCTGTTTTCCTGAACTGCAGAAAAAGTTCACACACTAGCGGTCATTTTTAGCTGCTAGTGCAATAAAAATGCCGAACTTCTGAAATTTGTTGCTGAAATTCAGCACTGTTTACCACAAGTGAAATCCAGGACTCTCAAGTTTTTTTCCAGGGACTCCCAAGTGTTTTAAAGGTCAATACCTGTCCCCTACACCCCCACCCCCACCCCGATTAGGCTTTTAAGCCAAAATTATTTTAATTACCTCTGTGGCTTTATATATGATATGATGTAACAGTCATAATGAAAACAGTGCTGGAGCCGTGTGGCACCATTTCACATTCTCAGCACAGCACCACACCTCTCACTGTATGATGTTATACAGTGAGCTGCACAATGCTAAAAATGTAAACTGGAACCACACCACTCCAGAACTCTTCACATTACAGCTGTTACATTGGACCATATATAAATCTTCATAGGTAAATAAATCATTATTTATTTGGCTTAAAATTCTAATTGGGGTTTTGGTTTTGGGGGTGGGGTGGTGGTGGGGAACACGTGCTCTCCTTTAAGGAAATCCCAGACCCTCAAAATGAAAATCCTACCAAGAAGCCTGAAAAATTGTCAAATAAAAACCTTCTAATGATCAAAAGGAAATAGAGAAATACTTCAGAAATAATAAGAGTTGGCTACTTTTAAACATAAATAACATTTTCTTCCACTATTTTTGGTACCACCAGCTCTCTAAGGTGTCCGACTAAGGATACCAGTAACATGCATCACCTGGCTGACTTCTGCTTCTGCTTTTTACTTGTAGCAGCCTGAGTGCTGGTGCAGTACAGTGAACTGGTTATGGTGGTTTCAGTGAAGAGGGCTCGACCAAGCCAACATTGATTCTCACTGTGTACTTACTAATCAAAAGACCGTCCACGCAAGCCTGATTCGACTACATCTGAAGAAGCATATGCTAGACCTCACTGAATGCTGAGCTTGTAAGGGTAATGTCCTGGGTTAGTTAGCTGGCTGGCAGTCCTTACAGGACTATTGAGGAACTGCTAATGTAATTAGGATGTTACCGGAAGGATTGTAATGTTAAGAAGAAATCATGCTTTGGTTCTTTTCCAGCAGTGATGAACTACTGGAGCATTAAAGGGGCTTGGTATAGTCCTCCAGCAGGGCATTATCTGATAGCAAAGAACCAGTAGTTCTTGTTGCTTAAATCTGTCTTTCTGAACAGCCCAGATCACATTATATCATACTTACTGATGGCTTCAGCTCTTCTAAATGACAAAAAATGTTAATGTAGTTTTAATCTACTTATTCTCTCACTCCCTTACATCCAAACCCACTCACTTGCATTTAGTTCTGTCTTTTGGTGCACAGTGACACCCAGAGAAAACCACAGAGCTGCAACATTGCCGCAAGCCAGCTTAGAGCTCCTCCTTACTAATGCTGCTGTGTCTTGCGGTGCTGAGATCTTTCTTCCTTCCTTCCCTCTAGTTTTTCTGTCTGTAGTTAAATTACTGCACTCATTGATTCATAACTAGCAAGACAGTTGTTGGAACTAAAGTCTTAGACAACTAGGGTTTCAGCCACTGCAATATATACATATTCGGCAGTGCAGCACAGAGTTCCTTTTGGCGAACACTATTTTCACATCAACAGTCACCTTTAACTTACTGTATATCAGGAAGTAAGTTATACCATATAAAATCTTCCGCTAAAAATAATGCTTCACCATATAATTCATGCTAGCAATTGGGATGGTAGATTTCCAATTCATGCTGCTTCTAGTGTGATGGGAGTGGAGTATCTGCTTTTTCTGATTTTCTTGTCTCAGTTCTTAACTTTCCAAGGTGTTAAAAACTCTTACAAACCTTTGAACTTGTCAGTAATACAAGCCAGAATAAAACAGAGGTTCAATGGGAACTTAACTCTTGTGTTTTTTGAGCTGGCCCGGTGGTGCTGAGAGCTGAGGCACCATAAATGCCTTACCTCATCCCACGCTGGTGACCCGAGTTCGGGAACGGACTTGGGTCACTCGGGAGTCACCTGGAAGAGGATTGAGCATCCGTAGAACAGCTCTCCTCCCTTGGAGGGGGGGGGGTTCCCACATCTTGCCACTTGACTGCTACCTAGGGGAAGCCCAGTGGCAGCATGAGCAAGTGCATAGCAAGTGGGGGGTGGGCATTTTGAGCACCGGGGGCACCTCTATGGAGGTGGAGCACACACATTGTGCTAATTGCATGTCTGCACAGCCCAGTGGCTTGAAAACAGGAGGAAAAATGGAGGCTGGGCTTAATGAAGCTCTCCTTGTGCCGATGGCCTGCCCAGTCTCGCTGGCTCCAGGGGGACATCTGGATGTGTGTTCCAGGTGGGGGATGATGGTCTTCCCTTCCCAGCCCCACCACAGGGGCAATCTGCAAGAGATACAAGCCCCGGGGGACCAGCGGAGACACAGGATGGTCACAGTAGATGGGACAGGGCAGAAACAGCTGCCCAGCCTGCCAAGGAGGGATGATAAAACCTATATGAAAAAAAATCTTGTGTTTTGTACATTTTTTTTATACAACTGGAACTTTAACTTGTGTAAAGTGTGTTTAATATCCCCAGTGTACTGTTGCGGGTCTTTATTTTGAAAGTCTTTTCTCCCTTTATTTAGAGTTACCTGTTGAGACTGCCTTTTTCCTGCCAAGTATTAATTTTTTAGTAGTAGTAGTAATTTTAAGTAATTTTATTTATATGGTACCTTATACAAATGCAATAACATCAGAACAGACAGTAAAACAGATATACCGCTCAAAAAGCATTAACTATAGCCCAGTTTACACTGCCACATTTGCACCGCAGCAACCTGAGTGCTCGGGTTGCTGCAGTTAAATGTGGCAGTGTGGACACTCACCAGATCATGGTAAATCAATCACATGTACTGTCCCCAAGATACAGCACTCTTGGGAACATGTTCCAGAGTGAATGATGTAAGGTACATGGTGCCATGTAGACAGGCTGCACTGCTTGCTCCACACTTGGCAGATGCTCCCAACATTCTCTGTGGCCCTCCCTTGATGCTCACCACCTCAACCAGGAAGTTTGACAGTGTAGCAGACTGGTCAGTAACAGCAATGGGTACCCTACCTTGCTGCCAACGCTCGGTGGTTCTGGAGCCACTACTGATAAGGTAAAATCAACTATAATTTGTGTTGTGAGGCATCTTCTGCAATCTACTGACCAAACAGTGACATCAACAGTCATCCAACAAGTCACAGTTGATATGTCCAAACACTTGATGCCTCCCCTTGTCCCCTGCATGCCTGGCCCCTCTCCAGTGCAGCTTACATTGGCACTGAGAAGAGTCATGTAAATGCACCTATGCCTATTCACTGATGACATGAAGATATGTGAGACAGTGGACAGTGAGGAAGGGAGGCAAGAACTCAGGGAAGATCTGGCAAAATGCGAGCACTGGTCCAGTGTATGGCAGCTAGGGTTTAATGCAAAGAAGTGCAAGGTCATGTACCTTGGTACCAGAAACCCCAAGACCACCTACTACTGGCTGACTGGCTGGGGGGAGTGCAGGGCATCTATTTCTGAGGGAAAGAAGGATCTAGGGGTACAAGTAACAGGAGACATGAACGTATTGGCACAGTGCCGAAGGGCGACAGCGAGGGCCAGTCAAATGCTGGGGTGCATTGCCTGGCGCATCACTTTTAGAAGGGAAGAGGTCATCCTGACACTGTACAGATCACTGGTGAGACCTCACTTACAGCACTATGTGCAATTCTCGTGCCCATACCTATAAAAGGACGTAAAACTACTGGAGGGGGTGCAGTGTAGGGCAAGAAAGATGTTCGTAGGTCTGGGAGATAAACCATATGAGGAAAGATTGAGGAAGCTCAATATGTATTCCCAGGAAGATAGAAGGGAGAAGGGAGACATGATAGAGACCTTCAAATACTTAAAATGCATGAATAAGGTTAACATGAGTGGGATTGTTCCACTTAAAAGGAGGGAGGGTCATGAAGGGGCACAGTCTGAAGTTGGAAGGGGGTAGATTCAGGAGGGAGATGAGGAGGCATTACTTTACAGAAAGGGTGGTGGAAGGGTGGAACAAACTGCCAGAAGAAGAAGAAGTGCTCGCGTTGAGGACAGTGGACAGTTTTAAAAGGGGGTGGAATAGAGTCAAAGGGAGGGTACTTACAGATAAGAACTGTGGGAGGGAAATGCCAGGGGGGTAGGGAGGATGGGATGGGAATGGGAGGGGGAAGCAGCTGCAGTAAAAGTATACTATGAGCTGCACACATGGGCAGACTTGATAGACTTCTGGGCCTTTTTCTGCCAGCTTATTCGTATGTCCGTATTGGCACTGAAGCTGGAGGAATGACTGGAAAGGGGAACTGCAGCCTTCCATGTGGCTGTGTAAACGTTCCTTAGAACACAGAAATGTAATTACGTGAGAGTTCCAGAATCCAGTCACATCACTTGAAGCCCTGAGTGAAGCTTTCCCTACAGGCTTCGACTCAATTGATGTCACCAGATTCTGGAACTGATAAGTTTTCTGGAACCGCCAAGTTATTAAGCAAGTAAACATTCTGCAGGAAAAAGGCAGCATTAGCAAAGCACCCTAAATAAGGAATAATAGGACTATTTCAAAACAAACACATGAAACAGTGCACTGACGGGAGATTAAAGAGACTACCTGCTGTACATGCTCAGACTTCTAATTATGTCATGGAAACAACAAGGTTCATGACACCGTTAAGCGTGCCAATACATGTGTTATAATGAGCATTTTGCAGCTTGTGGCTGTTAAGCTACTGTGGATACATGTGCCATAAATAGCTTTTGGACTTCCTTCTAAATGGTGAAGATGTACTTGTTTAAAAAAAGATTCAAAGAATTTCTACTGATTGCAAAAAATAAAAAATTTAGGAAAAGTAGAAATGCTGCTTTAGAGGTCAGCTGATCCTTATTAGATTGTTTGGGTGGGCTGTTTGATTCATTGTCATGCAGCGATGTTCTTGCACTTAACCATGTGATGTTAAATAGTATGTGAACTGTATAAAATGTATACTGTAACGTAACTGTGTATTTTTGTGATAGTGTAATAGCGTTTAGATGCCCAATCAGCATTTCTGCTATGGTGGAGACTGGTTATGCTACAGCTTAATTCATTAATGTATTTCTGATTTCTACTAATGGCATTTCTAACATTCATTTCCCCTTTTTCCACAGTCTCTGGACGGATTTGTATTTGCACTAAACCAAGAAGGAAGATTTTTTGTACATTTCTGAAACTGTGTCTATATATCTTGGCTTGTCACAAGTAAGTAAAATTGTTTACTTTCACTCAAATCCTTCTATGATAAATTTTAAATGTGCACGCTTGTGTATATACATGTTTTTTTTTTCCCTAAAAAAAAAATACATAGCTAAAGGAACCCTGATAATCGTGGCTTCACTGCCTCAACAAATCAAATTGGCCAGCATGAGGATTTGAAAGGCAAAGGACCAGTTCATTACAGTTTCGTAACTTTGCCTTTTTTTTAGGAACTGCAGTATCAAACTACAACTTTGACCTGACTTATTTCAGTATAAAGCACATGGCCTTATTATTTGATGAGTTACGTACTCATCAGATTCTCCTACCTCATACGTGCACATAAACACAGCATAAAACATTGATCCTACAGTTGAAACTTGGGATTTATTTGTACTTTATTTTGCCTTGTGCCTGGGTCACACTGTAAAAGGGATGCGGTCCTAGCTCTAGTGAGCTTACCCAGTAATCAAAATAACAATAAAATAATCCATAAAAATTAGATTGGTCGAAGATTGTGAGACTTTCTACAGGACCAACCTAGATATTGTATATAAATGTTTTAGTACACAAGGTTTCAGGGCCTCACAGGTCCTTTTTTATCAGGTGGGACAGGAGAAAAATCCCCGACTGTGCTATAGAGGTGACTGCCAAGCTAGAGTTGCACTATGGCTGTGCTCTAGTCCTGGAGAGTGAGATAGCCCAGATGGTGTCAGGCAAATAGGAAACTTCAGTCTCCAGGATTCCCAAAGTACCACATGAGGGTTAATGGCAGCCTACAGGGAGTGTGCAGTGCGTCAGGGCTTCAAATGGAAGTGCCTGGTGGTAGTCAGGAAGAGGCTGGCATCACATTATGCTGACATCACATCACGTGTGGCCTTGAAAGCTGGAATACAGTAACATCTATGTGCCATAGCTGCTGTATGTTGGTTCTGTAACAGATATAGTATAATCTTCTACTAATCCATTTTTCCATGAAAAAATATGGGCACATTCGCATCATAAAAACTAAGTCCCACCCCTGTTGTAAGCGCATTGCTTTAGCTACTGGATTTCTTATATGTCAGGAAGGTGTTTGAATCATATTTATCTGTTATTGTTTGCAGAATTGCAGTGAAAAATGTTTAAATTTGGGGGGCATGGTGGGAACAAGCAATTTATTGTCTCCAACATTTAGTTTATCACATTAGAGGTGTGTTGCTGAAGCACTATATTGGACATTGTACAATATGTATTACTTTCAAAAAAAGAAAATCTTCTAATTTTTAAATGTAATTCGAGTGAAAAAAAAAAACACCCAAAAAAACACCATATTCTGGTACTAATAGAATTGATATCACTGTGTTGTTTACAAGGTACAGCCCAGTACTGGGCACTGTCTTTTATCATCACCAGAAAATTTTGTGACCCTGGCCCTTATGGCAGGTGGGGCATTGTTGGCCTTTTTTTGTGACTGTCTTTAGCTAGAGAAAGTGCACCGGGATCAAGGGTCATGCAATGAAGCCGAAGTGGGAATGTTCAAGAGGGATGTGAGGGGACACTACTTCACTGATAGGGTAGTAGACACCCAGAACAGACTGTCAGTGAAAGTGGTGGAGGCAAAAACAGTGGGGGGACTTCAAGCATGGGATAGTCATAGGGGTATATTAGTAAATAGACAGGGGCAAGGGAGGGTTGCTGGAGACCAGTTAGGGTCAGTGGAGACAGATTAGGCAGGGAACATCTGGGCAGACTGAGTAGGCACAGCGGCCCTTTTCTGCTGAAAAATTATGTTTCTATGTAGAGCAGGCAGTTGACAGTTTTGCCCAGAGCCTTCATGAATGACTAGGATGTAAGCTGTGCCCCTTACAGCAGGCTCATGAATGCTCCCACCCACACTACCTGTCTTGGTTGTGGCACCATTGCTGTGTGGTGGAGCAGAAGGCCATGTCTGGAACAACCACTCGGGCATGCTTCCACAGTGAAAAACGTAGTCCTCCCCTTCAGCTCAAGCGTCTTGTATCTACCTGGGTTTAGGGAGATACAGTCTCTCTGTTTTCCAACTACAGCACCTGGTCAGCATTTTTGGGGTTTTCCCTAATGTTATTGTAATGTTCTTCACTAAACCATTATGCTGTGGAGTACCTCAGGACTATGTCATCGGTCCCCTCCATTTCTCAGTCTAGCTTCTTTTCTTGGTTACTTGATCTCATGATTCAGTCTTGGCTATCACATGTATGCTGATGATCTCTGCTCGACATCTCATACCTCTTAACTTTCTTTCTTTTTCTTTTTTTTTTTTGTTTGAATATGTTTTATCCTCCTCGCTTCAGGCCAGGCTAGTCCTCCTTCCACCTGCTGCCCTTATACCCTCCAGTTGAGATCTACTGTTCATCCACCGGGACCACCACACACCACTGTGCTGCCTCCCCAGTTTGTTCCCCGGGGCTCGGGTCACCTTCAGTGCCATGATGAACCACACATGTTTGACATCTGGCCACCCACAGCGAAGGAGAAGACTGGTAGCGCACCCACCTGGTGGACGGTGGCACAGATCCGATGGTGGAGGTGGTGGTTGTTACAAACCCCCTCAGCAGGTCAGGCCCTCTGCTCCCACAGTGCCAACCTCCAAGCGCAGTCTTGTGAACAGTTAACAGAAACAGAGTAACCCTCTTGTCTGTTTGTGGGTTGGAATCAACCTTTGGTCTCAAGTCTTGGAGGGATTCAAACTGTGAACCTCTTGCTAGCATTCACAATGTACAGGCTCAGACAATTCTGCTGTTCGGGGGGCCAGATATCTTTCGCCTATGGCACCTAACCAGGTGTACAAAATTAACCCTTAAAACTCTATTAAAAGACCTCAGAATAAATTCTTACCTTTTCCCAGTTTGGTAAAACCAGTAAGCTTTGTACAGAGTCAGCTTTAACCATGTATACTTCACTTGTCAAGAAAAAGAAATTCAAAGGCACACCAAGTAGTCTCTAAAGTAGAGGTTTACTTCAAAATAGATAAAAACATATAAAATGTAAATACAGAACCATATATCACAAAAACATACAATCACTTAAAAAAAAACACAAGATTTTTAAAAGTGCAATTTCCTACCACCAGACAATTAGACTTGATCTATCTAATGTGTATCTTAAAGTGCTGCTAGCATGATGTAGCTTTCAGAGTCCAAACATTTGTGTCAAAATGGAAAACAGAATACTGTTTAAAAACTAGCTTTGCCAACCTCTTTGCTTGAGGTCACCTAGCTCCTCCCTGTCAGAATATAAAAAAATATATCTATGCAAAACAGGATGTCTTATCAAAGTATTAAATTCTGTGACCTCAGCACAACTCATTTTCTCATATGACTTTCTTTGATCTTATGAGCAGCTTCCCCTTTCCAGGACATCAAAGGACATGTTATGTCTCTCTGCCAGATCTCACAGAGGTGCAACATGCTTTGTATCACCATGTGACTATTAACTGTGTTTCCTCTGAGCGTTATAAAAGTTTATGATCTATCTTGGCAGTTGGCAAGCTGCAATTAGTCACATAAACAGGAGATCCTCTATTTTACGTCTCTTCTAGCCTATAATTATCTCTTGGCCTTCCAGGTAACATGTTGTAGCTAAAACCTGGGAGGGGGGGTGTCACTCCACAGGCTATCAGCATCTCTCATGAGAGACATTCAATAACACATTTTTATTTACAAAAATCATAGATTAATCAGAACCAGCTGTCTGAGTGTCACAGTGGTCTTGCAGAGGCTTCATCCTCTGAACCTGCATCTCCATTTTCCGGGAAGCCCACCCCATGGCCGGAGTGTGTATGGGAATAGGCTGCCAGGAAACCCCTGAAGCAGCCAATTCAATCCCGTGCTCCCTATAACTGCCGACAAGCCATTGATCCCCTTCACTGCCACCCATGTGCACCCAGGTGGCAGTAGAGCAGCGGGAAATGTCCCCCCTCCCCCCAGAAGAGGAGAACATCCTCTGGGATGCTCTGCCTACCTCCCCCTGGCTGGCCCTCCAACAACCTGGACTTGTTCCCAAACCCAGGTTGGCAGCGTTGCGAGCGGTATCTCTACTGCTGCACCAGCAGGCCGGTATCTCCTCTTATCTTTCTTAAGTGATATCTCCATACACTCCCTCGTGTCTGATCTCTGTGTTCCTCCAGCAACAACCACCTCTGACTCCACCCCTGCCACTAACTTCTCTAGAGTTAAGGGGTTGAGCCATTTTCTATTAGACCCAACTCTCTGAAACAGTCTTCACTATGAACTATGATCTGCAACCTCCAGTACCCATTACAAATACCTACTGTAATCCTATTTCTTGGCACTTGCCTTTAACTCCTAAATGCTATGGCACCTTGATTCTATAGAAACTTGCTGCACACACGGCCTTATGTAGTTCAAAGTTTATTACTGAAGACTTTGTGTGACTTACTCATATATTTCATTCTGTTGAACTAGCACTTTTCTCCTTATGTTTTGAATCTAAATCTCTGTATTGTGTTTCGTGATACACAGTATAAATGATAAAATATATTGATCTTAACATACTGTTTTTAATGGTAGTTATTTTTTTTAATTTTATAAATTATTAGTCGGAATGTCTCTCATTAATTAAAATAATAAATGAAGTATATTATCAGTGATCTATGACAATTGTTAGTTGAGTTACTCATTAATAAATTGGAAAGTCACAGTGTACATTATGTAACATACCTCTAGCAAATATATGGGATAAGGTTGAATTTCTAATGAATGTTGAACTGTAATACAGTTTGGTAACATTTTACTGAAGTCTTCAACAAACTATATTGAGTACATTCTGATTTTTCAAACTCCACCAAAAGAATTTCCAGTGTCCTAGTCTGGCCCGTCAGTGATGTGAAGGGGCTACTGATTGCAATGCAGGCAGCCAGGGTTCAGAAGCAAGCCTGGGTCACAGGGGGGCCAGCCAAAGCAAGGAGGACTGAGCTTCCCAGATGATGCTGAGCTCCTGGGAGCAAGGGCACCATCCTGCCGGCACAGCACTGCCACCTGCATGACCACAGGTGGCAGTGTGGCTGGAGGGCCAAGGAAAGGAGTGGAAGTTGCAGTTATCAGTGCTAGGCACACCTTGCATTCAGGCACCATAACAACATGACACATGACGTCTACCGGGGAAGCAGAAAAATGGAAAACCAAGGCCCCAGCCACCAAGACAAAGGACCCCAGTATATATGCAAGCCCAGCACCCCTGCCTTGACACACCCTTTTCAAGTACATGTACAGTGTCCTATGTATTGCTTCAAGCTGCCTTGAAATATGTGGGCTGCTGTTTGGTTTGGTAGGTTGTCTCTGCAGAAATGCATTAGGTGCAATATTTTCAGGCTGCACCCACTGTATCTGAGATGTCCATTGAAATGCATGTGGATGTGGCCAGTATTCCAGATAAGCTGTATATTGGTTCGTTTACACAGTGTTTTTCAGCTGGTTGCATTTACTTTTCTGGTGGACTGAGTGCACTGTCTAGACATACTGGGCTATATCTCTGGCTAACACTAAGATAAGGGCACGTAACTCAGACGAATAGCACATGAAAACAGCATTTTCTTCTGGGGTTGGAGATCTGGATAGTAGAAATCACTGTTAATAATAATCAAACAAGGGGCATCTACTTAGAAGGGTTATTATACACAGTCAGTTCCAGGGTAAGGCATAAGAAAGGACTGTTTTCAAAGAGCCCCCCCCCCCCCCCCCAAAGAAAAGTAGGCATTATAATGTGTTTGTAATTAACTTTGGTATAGAGACTACATATCAGTCTCTTTGCTTTACAACAATTATGTAAAGTCTAAATGCATACTATCTAGATTTTACTGGCAGCTGCTTTTGTCTCTGAAGTAGTTTTATAGCATATGCCATCAGAATGCATTGAAATACTTAAACTTATACTGGAAAACTTTGTATTACACAAAGGGTCATTATTAATTTATTGGGAAACATTGAGTTTCCTTTCCCAAATGTTTTGAACTTTGAAACTCTGTACCTTATTGGGAATGTGCAAACTATCGGCACTTCCCTTGTGTCCTATTACTGGATGTTTATGGAGCAGCTTCCATTGTCTTGGGAGCTGACACAGTGGCAGGGAGTCACTTGGAGTCAGGAACTACTGCAAGAAAAGTGTTACAGGAAAAAGAAATCCCACAAGGGCACTGGTCTGTTATGCCTCCATTTCTACAGTGTATATGAGATTCTTAACTGATTAAAAAGGTAACATTTCACAGGTATAACTTTTTTTCTTATTAGAATTAGAGTTCATTGATTTTTCTGGATGATATAGTGAGAAAAGTGGCTCATTTTCACACATGACTAGATTATTATTTTTGTTATTAACTGTGGCAACTATTTTACACGTGAAACAATTTTTTTTCTGATGACAACAATGAAAATCCGGAAGTTTTTCATAATGTAATATGTATTTATAGACATACAGTAGAGCAATTTCACATCTGCGTGCATTCATTTTTAAGAAGAGAGAAGTCTGGTATACTCGACAGAAATGGACACTTAGTAACTTATTTTGATGTAGGTGTCACTTTTTGAGTGAAACTGATAGCACTTGTGACAAAGACGTTTGACTACATTTTAAGTGGTGTAACATTTTTATGTAAGCATGCATTTGCCCTAAAATCATGATGCAGGTTGATGTGTGTGTGTCCGGAGGGCCTTTGAAAATCCAGCCCTTTGTTTATAAAGGCACAGGACTATTTTTTACACACACATACATGTGTGTGTGTATATATGTATATATATATATATATATATATATATATATATATGGAGAGAGAGAGTGAGCGAGCTGTACTGCACTCACAGCCTTCATCGATATTACGGTAACACCAACACTTCACTGCATGATCATTGTAAGGAAAAAAACAGCAAATATGTTGCAGGTGATACCTTTTATTGGACTAACAAAAATTTTTTTTGATAGTCCAATAAAGATATCACCTGCAACATATTTGTTGTTTTTTTCTCTACATTGTTGACTGGACTGGATGTATTTATATGTTTTTATGATTGATGTTACCTGTCCCTGTTCTAACCAGGTCCATCTTGTAAAAGAGCTCTGCTCAATGATGTTCGCCTGGATAAATAAAGATTTTGATTGATTGATTGACTAACAAGGCTACCACATTTCTTTTTTTACTGCATGATCATTAAAACCCAGAGGAATACCATACCACAGATACTGCAAGGTTCCAGGGACTTTAACCCTAATGTTTAATTTTCCTACTTTTTATGCTTGCTTCAACCCTAATAGATGCATTAATGAAGTTTTTGCAAAATAAATATGTGTGTGTAAAAAAAAATTATAGAAAAGTGTTGTATACAAAAAAATAATGATTCCATCATGGGGTTCTGACGAGTTAATAACCTATAAGCCCAAGATGGAATTATTTTTCGACTGTAGAACACTTTAAGTTTGTTTTGTATGACTTATATAATTGAGTTGGGTAGTTGAATACATCTGTGTTTTCACTTTTAGTAGGGATTTTAAAACATTTCCAGCAGTACAGGAGTTAACTTATGTAACAGTCGAGCAGTGCTCAAAGGGATCAATTAATTTGTGGGATAATCATTCTGTTGATGGTAAAGTAAATGTATGTCATTGTTCAGGAAATTTGGATGTGTTTCCTTTGACTCATTGCAGCAGTTGGAGAAGAGCGGTCATGTTATGATTTATTTGTTAGTTGGTAAGTTTAATTCTAGTTGCTGATGCTCTTTGGTATTTGGGAAATGTTTTAATTTTTATTTTATTGCATCTTAAAAACAAAGTGCATGCATAATGCATTGCAAGAAACAGCATTCAACAGTTACATTACACCTTTCAGTCAATACAGTAGGTTGTGTTACATGTATCTTCATGTTACCACAGGAGAGGTAGCACTATTATCATGATATCCAACTAACTTAGCACATAAAGGAGCCATTAATACAGTCAGTGCTCAGTGGTTTATACTCAGTGGATTTACAGTTATAAGTCATAGATAGAAGCCAGCCCAGTGGCGCTGGAGGTTGAGGTGGTGGTTACTACACCTTGCACTATGCCGGAGACCCGGGTTCGGGAATGAGCCCGGGCTGCCGGGGGTCAGCAGAGGGAGAGAGGATTGAGTGTCCGGAGGACTGCTGTCCTCTCTCAGGGGGAGGGTGCCATGTCATCCCGCCTGCTGATCACCGTCTGGTGGTGGCTGGAGGGCGATACGGGTCAGAAGGCATGCTCTGACTTAACTATGTCAGTAGGGAGGGGGGACAGGAGAAAAGGAGCCTGGCAGGGCTCCATGATGGTCTGCTACACCCGATGGTTGACCCCAACCTCTGGATTGGGTCTCCAGGGAGGGGGCACCACTTCCCTGGTCCCGCCACGGGGTGGGCAAGTCGTGGGGGAATCGTCGGCTCGGTATAGTGTGGGAGCAGTGGGACCCAAGACAGAGTCCTCCTCTGAAGGGCCAAAGCCCCTGCCAGGGCTTGGAATAAAAAGTTGAATAAAAAATTAAAAATAAGTCACAGATAGAAAGTGATGCATTCACTTCTGGCAAAATTAACATTGATGCTCAGACCCCAGATAAAATTGAACCATAGGTCAACTACACCATTATAACTATTGTTCAAACAATATGAGTAGTTAACAGAACCTAGTACTGATATATATACTTTCTCTGCAATTGTGATTAATATTAAGAGAGCCAAGAGATATACCACAAAGTTAAGAGCTGCCCAGCATACAGTGAACACAATATGCAACTACCAGTATGTGGGCAGATGGCCACCAGAGAATTCTGCCGACTGGCCCAGTTCCCCAAGCACTGAGACAGACAACCCAGCTGTCATCTTAGCCCCTCACGCTACATACATTCTTCTCTTATCAAGTGTGTGACATGTAATTTCAATTAATGAATCAGGGTGCAGCTTCTAAAAGTTAAAACAATAAATGGCTCTTACATTAACCAATATAATACACCCGGAGATTCCTGGGTCAGAAGTAGGGATTACCAATCTGTACCCTGTATTGTAAAGTCTACGGAGCACTATCACATCATTGATGACTTAACATAGACATTCACTCAGATACACACAGTTATTCCACTAATATATGGTGGAAAATTTCAACGTAGTACAGTCATTAATCAAGTCCACAAGTGATAGTCCAGAACACAAACGAATGAAAGTTCCCAATTTACAACTGCAGTAATAGAATAGAATAGAATAGAAACTTTATTTATAAAAAGTGCCTTTCCATAATCAAGGCACTTGTACATGATTAATTAAAATAATTCAGGAACAAATAATTAAAACCATAAATAAACAAATTAACTTCACTTTTTGAGTGAAACTGATAGCACTTGTGACAAAGACATTTGACTACATTGTAAGTGGTGTGACATTTTTATGTAAGCATGCATTTGCCCTAAAATCATGATGCAGGTTGATGTAACATGCTGCTAAGCTCTGTACTCACAGACAGAACATGTTCCTATTACAAATTAGTTCCCTCTCTCTGACTGTGGCGCATTGTCCTGAGGGGGCTGTGGTTTATGTTTGGAAGCAAACTCCCCGGCAGCCCTTGCATCTGTGAAACTGCAATTTTTGTCTAGCTATGTAAATTGGAGACATGCTGGAAAGCTGATATGATATACTAACCCTGAAGGTCGCAGCTTGCTTGCAACCCCTCTCAAAGGCTTTTCTACGAAGCCTGGTGATGTAGGAATAGTCAGGGAGAAACAACTCGTGACTATCCCCCATCATCACTGGCCCCTGGCCCTTAGTTACCCATAGAATTAAGTCTGTTGAAGCACTGGATGTAGTTAATATTAGGATCATTCTTGGTCCTTCCTGTGTGTTGGTTTCTCTTCTAGGGTTAACTCTGTAGGCCTGCACAATAGAGACCACGTGGCCAAATCCAGTCACCTCAGGTAGTCCTCATTCCAGAAATGCAGGCAGAACATCTCCCTCAGAGCCCTTGTGGGCTGGCCAATAAATTAACGCTGGCTGCCCTGACAGTATTTTCTAGTTGTTCCAACCTGGAATGAAGCACCTTCTGCTGCTTAAAAGAAACTGCTGATGGAGTCAATGCTTTGCCAGCTAGCTTTTCAGATTCTGCCACAGAAGTCACAACCCCATCCAGTTTATTTTCTACTAAAACTATTCTTTCATTGAACTGGTCCCCTTTCTTGTTGAGTTTCTGAATTATCTATCTTAAAACAAATTTACTGACTGTTGAAGTGAATCCAATGTAACTGGTTGGTTCCCTCCATCATATAGCTTTCAGCCCTAAAAGGTGTGAGCCCCCTTTTAGCCACGTGCCCATTTTCAAATCACTGTCACGCGGCTAACATCGTTATGTTTTTCCTGGTTTTTTTGGGTGCCATCTCTCAGGACAGGGTGAAATTGTTACTCCCAGTGATTACTGGAGATGAGAGAAGGTGAAATTAAGCATGTTTAATAACGTTAAAAAAGATTTATTTGAAATTCTGCCCAGAGCTGAAATGAAGCATGTTTTTACATAGAAACATAGAAACGTAGAATTTGATAGCAGATAAGGTCCGCTTGGACCACCTAGTCTGCCCATTTCCCTACCTAATGGATAAGCTGCAGATCCTAGTTAACCAACAGCTTACTTTCTCCTACCCCCCACCAGAATTACCTTATGTGTTTTTCACACACAACTGTTGGCTCCGCCCTTTGATGTGTTTTTAAATGCTTGTTAGCAGTTGTAGGGTTTAGTTTAGGACATAGTGATGTGTTTGATAAAGATAAACAGCATGGCTTTTCAGCAACTAAATGTTTTACTGTGTTTTAAATTGTTGCCTTGCAGTGTTTGCCATGCATAGACACAATGGAGAAAAAGAGAGATTTGATGTGTGGGTGTGTGGATTTTTTGGGGGGAGTTAACCCAACATGTTGTGAAAAGCCTTTTTCATGAAGGTTCTAGCCTTGTGGTTGAGACATAAAATGTAAGGAAGTTGTGTTTTGATGTTTTTACCCTTTTTGTAATGGGATACTTACTTAGTGTAGCAGATGTCTTGTCACAGCTGTTAATTAGACAGAATTGCTGGTAGGTGTAACAGTCTAATTAGGTTAAATTAGTTGCTATTGCAGATTAATTATGTCATTATTGATTAATTTGTAGGCATTTGTGGCTCTCTGATTGGATGAACCATGTTACCTGCATTGCCTATATGTGCTCACAGATGCACAAGGCTGCATTTTCTGTTCCCAAATGTATAACACTGTCAGGCCATTTTATAAATGCAGTAACACACTCCAGGTTGTGCTGTGTTCATAGGAGCTATTGGCAGTTTTCCAGTGTACACTGAGTAGCACTTTGCCAATAGCGTGATCCCTTAGCACACACCAGAGGAATGACAGAGTCTCCCAGCAATCACACACCCTTGCAAGTGTTATTGCCCACCTATGTACTGTATCTGTCTGCCTTACTGTCTGTCTGTGTACATATGTACTGTAAACAGGAGATATGCAATGACCTGTCTCAAATAAGCACTTTCTCTTCACATGTGAGGGGACAGGAGCATTCCAGATTAGTAGCAGAGTCACAAGTGATTTACGAAAGTTCTGCCCACTCACAAGGGATGATAAACTGCATATTTTAAGTCAGACAATTGCATATGTGATTTATACAACATAAATTTACTAATTCTAGCTTGCATTCGCTGTTTGTTTGAAGATTTAACTGTTTCTCTTTTGTGTTATCTGCTGGCTTCAGTGCTGAACCAGGAGATTGGATATCATCAGCATTAGGACTACTACGTTGATTGGTTCAGCATTCCATTGTGATAATGATATATAGAAAAACAGCTTGGAAAAGTCCAGCAATCTGATTGGCTGAGAACTGCCACGTGTTGCGTGGTTATTTAAGCAATAAGGCATGACCAAGGGTTATGTTAATGGTCTGTTAATCACCTTCTAGAGGTGTACCGTGGCATGAGGTGTAGCCGAGTGCCACATGCCCCTAGAGGGTGATTAACTGACCATTAACATAATCCCTGGGAGTGCCTTATTGCTATTATAATAAAAACATTTTTAAACAGTGTTAAACCTTGTTCAGCATATGGCTAAGCTCTACATGTATGTTAATAAAAGATTAACATAAGGCTGTTAGAATGTTTGCAGCCAATAAGAAAGCTCCATTTCTCAGACCCTTTTTATAATTCAGAATAACCAGACTACCACATGGTGTCTGGTAATTTCAGAATAACCAGACATCTTGCCTCTTGCAGCTGATTAGTCATTATGTTTAATTTTGCATGAGTATTTATAAGCACTATAATATTCTCCAAGGTGTATGGCATAAGGTGGTGAAGATATATATAGACTTGTTGGGTGATTGAAGGCATTCAACTTCGACTTATCCCTCACAACACACCTAAGGCATGCATATATTTCAGCACAACCAGATACTTTGTTGGGTGATACATATATATATATATATATATATATATATATATATATATATATGTGTGTGTGTGTGTGTGTGTGTGTGTACTATGGCATTATATGTACAGAATCAGAATTCTCAAGGTTATTTTTTATTTGTTAGGCACATACACTGAGAATACCATAATATTCTCACTCTAGATGGATTACAAAGAAAATCTATGCTTTCACCGTAGGTTCTTCAGAATAGAAGCCTGACATAATGTTATTCCTTGATTTGATTGTTTACCATTTAAAATAACACATTGGCTAAATAACCCATTTACAAGACTGACCCAGGCAAGAGACATAGAAACATAATTTGACAGCAGATAAGGACTACTTGGCCCACCCCATCTGCTCTTTTTTTCCCCTGCTTATAGTGTCACTGCAGACCCTACTTGATCACCAGTTCTCCCCCCAGCTTTCTACTAAGTTTTTCTTATGTCTGTCTCATGCATTCTTGAATCCAACCACTGTTTTAGCCCCCTCCACCCCAGTGTAAGACTGTTCCAGGCATCCACCACTCTTTCCATGAAGAAGTAATTCCTCACATTTCTCCTGAATTTACCCCCTCAGCTTCATTGCATGCCCACTTGCTGTTGGTGCATCTTTTTTTCTGAAAAATGCTCCCCTCCTGTATCTTATTTACCTCCAGGTCTCTATCATATCCTTCCTCTCTTCCAGGGTGTACATACTGAGGTCCCTTAGTCTCTCCTTGTACGGCTTCTGATGCAGACCCTGCACCATTTTAGTTGCTGTCTTCTGGACAGCCTCCACTCTGTCTGTGTCCTTCTGGAGATTAGGTCTCCAGAACTGGACACAGTACTCTAGGTGGGGTATCACCAGTGTTCTATACAGTGGCAACACCATCTCCCTCCTTCTGCTGGTGATATCCCTCCCTATGCACCCCAGCATCCCACTGGCCCTACCAACTTCCTTGTCACACTGCCTGGCTGCCCATAGGTCATCGGATATGATTACCCTCAGGTTTCTTTCCTGTTTGGTGACCATCAATACCTCTTCTCCCATTTTGTACTCTGCCTCTGGGTTTTGGTGCCCTAAGTGAACGATTTGCACGTTTTGCATAGAAAACCAGCTGCCATGCCCTTGACCACTCCTCGAGTTTTCTCAGGTCTCTTGACATTCCTTCCATCCCCCCGCCCCCACTGAGTGTCCACTCTATTGCAGATTTTGGTGTCATTCACAAAGAGGCAGGCCTTCCCTTCCATCTCATCTGCACTGTCACTTATAAAGACATTAAAGAGGACCAGTCGCAGTGCTCAGCCCTGAGGCACCCTGCTGGTCACCCTCAGTTCTCTGGAGTGAATTCCATTTACCACCACCCTCTGTCACCTATCCCTTAAAGAGCAGGTTCCTAGTTTAAACGTTTCTGCTCCCCAAATATATTGTATAGCTCACCTGGCCCTTAGTCAATAGCTATACATATTTCCATTTAGTTATAGCCCTCCTAAAATCGTCCCCGGCCACCACAGTCAAAAACGGAGCCACTTTCTGAAGCGGACAAAATGCCTCCACGTAGGCACACGCAGCCCCTTTTTGTGAGGTCATAAAACGAACACTGTATGTGTATGTGCCCCATTCAGTTCAATGGGGGCGAGTTTTCTATACAGTTTATTAGCATACAGAGTCTGAGAAATGCCCTATGCAGGGTGTCTAGGATGTCTCTACTTGTAGTTGAAGCTGAGAGGCTCCAGTCTGCATCTGGCAGACTGAAGTCCCCCACCAGCAGCACCTCCCCTTTTTCTGCCATTATTCCAGTGGCTTCCACCAGTGCCTTATCTAGTTTCTCCCCCTGAGTTAGAGATCTGTAGATCATGCCAGTGCAAATGGTGACTCCGTTTCCCATCTGCAGGGTGACCCACAGTATCTCCAACCCCTCCACCCCCCCCCCGGCTTCCCAATACCTCAGTTGCTTTAATACCCTTCCTTCTGTAAAGCACCACCCCCCCCTCCTCCCTTTCATCCCACCCTGTCTTTCCTGAACTTAGTATAACCTGGCATGGCCATGTCCCAGTCATGGGTCCTGTGCACCATAACTTGGAAATGATCACGCTATCCAGATCTGCCTCTGCCATGAAATTATTTCCTAAACTTCTTGCATTTGCACACAGGGTCTTCCATATTTTGTTCCACTCTGCCTGCGACCTCCCTTTTTTCCATTTTGCTCTGCCTTCTCTACTCCTCTCTGTTTACAGCTCTTGTTCTCATCCCCTTTTCTTTCTCTGCCACTCTTTTTTCTTTATTTTGCACCATGGAGGACTTAACTTCCCTTGAGTATTCCATTCTTCCTGCTTCATTCTGTGGGTAAGGGCTGTTTATGCCTCCATAGTTTGTTCCACCCCCCCCCCGGCTAATTTAATTGTTCATCAAAGTAACATTTAAACTGCCCACTGACAACTGTTGTTCCCTTTCTAGACAGATACAGGCCATCACCCCTATATAGGCCCTTTTCCCTGCTGGTTGGTCCCCAGTCTCCAGTGTAGCTGGACTACTACTCTCTACATCATTCCTTCAACCATGAGTTGAAGTTCCTGGTGCAGAGAATCCTATCTTCTCTCTGCCAAAGACAGGCAGCACCTCAGCAAAAGGCACTGAGCATGCTACCTGCTTAAGACCCTCTCCAGCTCCCTAAAATCTCTCTGCACAGTCTCAGACCCATCCCTAGTCAGGTCATTCATCTCCAGATGGACAGTGACATCCAGCTCCCCCTCCTGCCCCGCCGCCCTAGCGATCCTTATGTTACGTTCTCCATCGCTCTGTGCCGAGGACCTAGGTAGGCATCTCACCTTCGTCTTTCCTTCCCTTTCTGCTCCTGAAACTACCCCCCAATGATTGAGTCCCCCACCAGAAGTTATTTCCTCTTCTGCTGGGGTTCTGTACCTCCCACCTTGTGAACTCCCCTCTGAGGACCCCCACATCCTCCCTGGCCACTACCATGTATGCCACTTCCTGGCAGTCTCATCCTGCCAGAGCAGTGAATGAGTTGCTTAGTGGCACCAGCTAAGGAATGTGTTGCTGATCCACCACCCCCACTCTCCTGGAGCCCACCAGAGTCCAACCAGCCCTTCTCCTTGGTATCCTCTGCAGCAACAGTGGTAGACTTGATGGACCCTGGGTGGGAGAAGAGGTCCTCTGAATCTTAGCCAAATTGGCCCAGAGTCTAGTGACCTCTCCCTCAGCCCTGAGAGGTGCACACAGATGGGGCAGCACCTCAGTCTCCAGAAGGTCTCTTTGAAAACTGCCACTACACTGCACTACTCCCAACATTCCCATTCCTACACTAACTATGATACTGGAAATAACTTTGTGCCCTTACCCCAGACTGGGTGTTTCTAAATTTCCTTTTCATTTGTTTTACTTACCCTTTTGTTTCTTGACTCTAGATAGGGTGATTTACATTTTCCGTCTTTGCTTCTTTTATCTACTTTTCACCCTTACCCTAGATAGAGTGTTACCTTTATTCCCACTCCAAAGATGCTTTTATTTCTTGCAATCCCTTACACAGGCAACAACAAGTAAACAGGTAGTCTGCCTTACTTTACTGGACCAGTAGAGTTTCCTACGTGCTTGATGTCACCTGCGGATGCTTACCATTGCTTAAGATGCCAGTCTCTTCAACTGTTCCACTCATGTTCTGTTCCACTCACGTGGAGGTAAACACCAAGACAGAGATGTCGATAGGGAGAAAGGCAGGGGTAAATGGAGAAAATGACAAAGGCAGTAAGGACAGGGATGGGGCAAAAAGGGGTAAGGCCATCAAGTAATGGAGGGTAATGAGTACCAATGCCCATAGTCTGGGCAACAAGCTCCCTGAACTGGTGGCCTTGATGGAAGAGGGATGCCTAGATATCGTAGCAGTCATAGAGACATGGTACACAGAGAACCATAACTGGGATGTTAACTTACCAGGGTACACAACCTACAGGAGAGACAGGGAGGGGAGAAGAGGGGAGGAGTAGCTCTCTATGTAAGGGAAGGGATAAAAGTAATGGAACAAAAGAGTGAACAGGGAGGAGAGGAGGCACTGTGGGTCACCTTAGAGACTGGAAATGGCACCACAGTCTGCACAGGGGTTTGTATACAGACCCCCATTTCAGGGGGAGGGAATGGACAAGAATATGATAGAAGGCATCCTTAGGATGGCAGAGAAAGGGGAGATACTGTTGATGGGGGACCTGAATATTCCAGATGTTAACTGGAGCACCTTTGCTGCAGCCACATCCAAGAGCAGGGCCATTCTTGATGCCCTACAGGTGGCATGCCTCAGACAGCTAGTTTTGGAACCCACTCGTGAGGAGCAATCTTAGACCTCGTACTCTCAAATGGGGACAGTGAGAGGATCTCAGATCTTGAAGTGGGTAGCCATCTGGGAACAAGTGACCACCAAACAGTGTGGTACACGATAAACTCAGTTACAGAGTCAAGCCACACAAAAGTGAGGGTACTGAACTTCAGGAGGGCTGACTTTGGCAAGATGGGAGAGTGCCTTAGAAAAGCACTAGCAAACAGGCTAGAAGGAGGGGTGGAGCAACAATGGGGAAACATCAAAACTGCCATTACAGAGGCAACAAGCCTTTGTGTGAAGCAAATAAACAAATCAAAATGAAAGAAAAAGCCACTGTGGTTCTCAAAAGAGGTGGCGGGGAAAGTTAGGGAGAAAAAGATAGCATTTAGGAAGTATTAGGAAACACAGAAGGAACAGGACAGAGAACTGTACCAGTTAAGGCAGAACGAAGCAGGGAGGGAAGTCAGAATAGAAAAGGCCCAAACTGAGGAAAAGATAGCCAACTCGGTTAAGAAGGGGTATGAAACCTTTTATAGGTACATCAGGGAGCGTAGAAAGACAAAGGGAGGGATAGTGAGGCTGAATAGAATGGATGGTGGGTGGGCAGAGAGGGACAGTGAAAAAGCAGTGATACTGAATGAATACTTCTGCTCAGTATTCACAAAAGAGGAGGAGGGGAGGTGCCTAATCCAATTAACAGAAGCACTCTGCATGGGGGGGGGGTCGATCCCAGTCCTTTCACAGAAGAAAGGGTTATGAAAGATCTCCTAAAACTGAAGGTGGACAAAGCAATGGAGCCTGATGGAATTCACCCCCTGAATTCTGAAAGAATTAAGGAGAGAACTAGTGACACCACTGACTACCCTTTTTAACAAACCATGGGAGGATGGTGTGGTACCTGAGGACTGGAGGAAGGTGGATGTGATTTCCCTCACAGAAGTGGGAGCAAGACAGAGGCAGGAAACTACAGACCTGTTAGTTTGATCTCAGTGGTAGGGAAAATGATGGAATCACTTGAAGGAAAGAATTGTTCAGTACCTAGAGGCCAGTGGGGCACAGGACCCAAGGCAGCATGGGTTCACAGGGAAGGTCATGTCAGACGTAATCTAATTGATTTCTTTGACTGGGTGACCAAAGTAGTAGACCAGGAGGGGCTGTGGACATGGCCTAGCCTAGACTTAAGCAAGGCATTTGACACAGTCCCACACAAAAGATTAATAATCAAATTAACCAACCTGGGAGTGGGTCACAGGGTGGTAGCCTGGGTAAAACATTGGCTGGACAACAGGATACAGAAGGTAATTGTAAATGGAGTCCACTCTGAAAAAAGGGGGGTTACTAGTGGGGTACCGCAGGGTTCAGTACTGGGTCCAGTGCTTTTTAATGTCTTTATAAGTGACATTGCAGAGGGACTGGAAGGAAATGTATGCCTCTTTGCAGATGACACAAAGATCTGCAACAGGGTTGATACACAAGGATGCATAGAAAGGATGAGAAGGGACTTGGCAAGGTTGGGGGAATGGTCAGAAGTATGGCAGCTTGGATTCAATGCAAAGTAGTGCAAAATAATGCACCTGGGAAACAAAAACCCAGGGAAAGATTACACAATGGGGGGGAGGTAGTAACAACAACAAAAATGGAAAGGGACCTGGGGGTAATCATATCAGATGACCTTAAGGTTGGCAAGCAATGTGAGAAGGCAGTACAGAGGGCTGGGGGGATACTGGGATGTATAGGGAGAGGCATCACCAGCAGAAAAGAGAAAGTTGTTATCCCTCTGTACAGACAGTTGGTGAGACCCCATCTGGAATACTACGTCCAGTTCTGGAGACCCCATCTCCACAAGGACATAGACAGGATGGAGGCAGTCCAGAGGAGGGCAACTAAAATGGTGCAGGGTCTGCAAGAGAAGCCATACGAGGAGAGACTAAAGGAGCTTAATATGTATACCCTTGAGGAAAGTATGGAGAGGGGGGACATGATAGAAACTTTTAAGTAGCTCAGTGGAATCAACAAAGTCCAAGAGGGTAGCATCTTTCAGAAAAAGAGATGTTCAAGAACAAGGGGACACAATTTGAAGATAGAGAGGGATTGCTCAGGGCAATGTGAAGAAGTATTTTTCACAGAAAGGGTGGTGGATCGATGGAACAACCTTCCTGAGGAGGTTGTGGGGTCTAAAACTGTGGGAGAATTCAAGAATGCATGGGACAGACATAAGGTAATTCATGTGGGGGGTATGAAGAAATAGGCTGTTGGTTAACTAGGGTCTGCAGCTTATCCTGTAGGTAGGGAAATGGGCAGACTAGGTGGCCCAAGCGGTCCTTATCTGCCGTCAAAGTCTATTTTTCTTTGTTTCTGGGATGTGAATGTGACTGGGACTCATTAGGAGTGATTCCTTTTATGCAGCCCTTTCCCCTTCCAGGATCTTTCTGATTGATTTGAGATAACACTGAGTTACTGATGAGACATAGTACAAAAAGAATGCGTAGTAGGGGTGCAGATTACCTAGGTAGGTGAAATCAGCTTTATAGATCAAGAACAGATATTCAGTTCACAGAATACAATTAAGAAGCAGGAGCAAGATGCATCCTAAGTTTGTTTCTAAACAATGAGTTGTTGGGAGCATCATATCATGCCATTGCATAAATCAGATAGGTCAAGGGCTAAAAAACATAACCTTTGAGGAAGGTCTGATTAAGCTATATGCGTCAGGTGACGTGGTGACTTATCAGGATGTGTTTTTTTTTGTTTTGTTTAGTTGTTTAACCAGGAGTAGCACACTAAGCTGAAAGCTTTTTTACAGGTGCGACCTGTGAGCACAGGGAAGTTAAGTGACTTGCTCAGGGTCACACAGTATATAAGTGGAAGCTGTGGGATTCAAACCCAGGTCTGGTCTGCTGGATGTCACCAGATTTGCAGCTCAGAGCCTTAAACCACTGCGCTATACTGCTTGTTTGTTGTGTGTAGCTTACTATGATCTTTTTGACTCCTCTTGTATTTATTTTGTTTACTGCTTGTACACCTAATAAAGGAAAGTTGCGATATTTTGCACAGCAATACAGCAATGCCAGGAGTCGGTGAGTCATTTGTGTGGGACTGTAAAGAGATATTCTCTTTATGGCCTTTGGCAATGGTGCTGGTTTTCTTGCTAACAAGTGTACTTTTCTAAGCCTGAAGCATGGCCTACCTAGGTGCGTCACAACCCTTTGTTGCTAGAAAACATATGCCTGATCTGTGACTTGTGATCTGCGACCCCTGTGACATCTCTTATGGCTTCACTATTCATGAAGTCAAGGCCTCAAGGACCAGTAGTGAAATATCAGGCATATTTTTATTAGGTCCATACCATAGATTTAGAGTGAGAAGTTAAACTAGGGTCCCTTCTGCCCATCTCTGGCAGCTGCACATGTAAAAGTTAAAGATCCCAAGTCTTACTGGAAGAGCAGGGAAGCTTTCCGTTGTCTTGGCCAACACTTCTGTCAATAAAATAGGTCTCTATTCCCCCCTCCTGGAAGCACCTTGAAAATATCTGTAACATCTTAGTGTGATTTTCATGTTCAAAAATGACAATTAAGGTACAAATAAATAAAAAAAAATATTATGTATCTGTTTAAAAATGGAACAGGATATCTGCCTTAAATACTGCTCTTTTAAGGAATGAATCAGGTCGTCTCTATGCACAGAGCAGCGTTTTCTAAGGTTCTGTTTTTAATACCAAGGCATTTTATAAGTGCAATTACACTTTCCTGGGTGGTGTATTCATTGGTAGATATAAGCAGTCTTCTGATATGTGCTTGGCACACACCAGGGAGTGTTTATATCTCCCAGCAAACATACATGCTTTTATATGTTTTTGTCTGTCTATCTCTGTATCTAACTGAAGACTGGAGAAGGGTTCATGTGATCCTGCTGCACAAGAATGGTAGCAGGGAGGAGACAGGGAACTACAGACCAGTCCGTCTTACCTCAGTAGTGGGCAAGATTATGGAGGCACTCCTTAAGGAAAGGATAGTGCAACACCTGGAATCCATAGGAGCACAGGATCCAAGACAGCATGGGTTTACAAAAGGAAGGTCCTTTTAAACTAATCTCACAGATTTCTTTGATTGGGTAACCAGAGTGGTGGTCCAAGGGGGAACAGTTGATGTCGCCTACCTTGACTTCAGCAAAGCTTTCGATACTGTTCCGCATAGGAGATTGCTTAATAAGCTGGGTAGGCTCGGGGGGGAGGGTCAGAAGTTGGTCAACTGGGTGGCAAACTGGTTGACGGGCAGAAAACAGAGAGTGGTGGTAAACGGTATACAGTCAGAAGAGATGCAAGTCACAAGTGGGGTACCTCAGGGATCAGTCCTGGGGCTAGACCTCTTCAATATCTTCATCAGTGACATTGTAGATGGACTGGAGGGTAAGGTTTGTCTGTTTGCAGATGACACCAAGATCTGCAACAGAGTAGATAATCTAGTTGGGGAGGGAAGAATGAGAAGAGATCTGGATAAACTTGCAAAATGGTCGGAAGAGTGGCAATTGGGGTTTAATGCAAAGAAGTGCAAGATCATGCACGTAAGGAAGAGAAATACTGAAGCCACCTATAGGCTGGGAGGGGAGTCGCTGGCAGTCACAAGGGAAGAAAAAGACTTGGGCATCATCATCATCGATGACCTGAAATCATCCAAGCAGACCAGTAAAGCAGTAGATGGCCTGCCCGATGGCGCTGAGGGTTGAGGCGCTGGTCGATACACCTTGCGCCATGCCGGCGACCCGTGTTCGAACGAGCACGGTTGCCGGGGTCGGCGGGAGGAGATGGATTACGCCTGGAGGACTGCTTCCATCTCCGGGTGGGATGAGCGGCCGGTGCTTGCCTGATCCCAGCGGAGGCGGGGATCAACAGCACGCAGCCGGGAAAGAGGGGAGGCGGGACATGGCAGATGTTGACTAGTGCACGCATCGGAGCCGCAGCGCCGATCAGTCGCTGGCGCCATTGCACGCTCATGCCCGCCTGGGAAGAAAATTGAGGAAAAATGGAGCCCGGCAGCACGACGTCGTTTCGCCGCCGTTCCGGAGGACGCCTCCTGGCATGGACCTGTTCGGTGGGTTGAGTTGTTCCCACCACCCTGCCGCCAAGGGTAAGTCGGGTGCGGAAGGGAGGGGTCTCATGTCCGGGGATGGCGCCGGAGGAACGGGCGGGGCTGTCCGAGCTCCTGTGGAGAGAAATAACATCCGAAAAAAAAAGCAGTAGATAAGGCTAGGGGGATGTTAGGGTGTATTAGTAGGGGTATCACAAGTTGTAAGAGGGAGGTAATAATCTCTCTTTACAAGACACTGGTTAGGCCCCATCTGGAGTACTGCATGCAGTACTGGAGGCCTCACCTTCACAAGGACATTAACCAAATTGTGGCAGTCCAGAGAAGGGCAACCAAAGTGGTGCAAGGACTGTATCAGAAAACATATGAGGACAAATTAACGGAGCCCAATATGTATACCCTAGAGCAAAGGAGGGAGAGAGGTGATATGATTGAAACATTCAAACACCTTAAGGGCATTAACAAGGTGAAAGAGTCTAACATGTTTCAATATAAGAAAAATAGCAGGAGAAGAGGACACAGCATGAGATTAGAGGGAAGCCGATTAAGGGGCAATATGAGGAAGTTGTTTTTCACAGAAAGGGTGGTGGATGCATGGAACGGCCTACCTCAGGAAGTGGTGGATATGAATACAGTGCAGGGCTTCAAATAGGCATGAGATAGGCATAAGGGAGCAATACAGATGAGTATGACTAGATAGGCCATTGACAGAGCAAAGGCCGATGGCACATTTATAAAGTAGAAAAAGAAATGGGCAGACTGGATGGGCCTTGTGGTCTTTATCTGCCGTCAACTTCTATGTTACTATGTTTCTAACTGGTGCCCATGGATTGAACTCAGCCTAATGCTCATAAAAAAGTGCCAGGGGGATTTGGAATTTGGGCAAATCACATCAGAATTCATGACCCACTTCACTCTTCCCTGACTGTGATTACAAACATGACTGTCACCTTTACTCATTGAAAACCTTTAATGAGACCGTAAAGAGTGAAATTCCCTTAAATGAGAACTACCTCAAACTTGCAAGACTGTGTTTTCTGTGGAAGCTGTGTTTCAAATACTGGTTCCCATTCTGAAATAGTTCTGTCTTTAATGGCCTTTTAGTAAATTCAGAAGCAGGAATTGTCAAAGAACTATGTCTGTTTTTCTGACGCAGCTGCTGAAATCCAGCTCCGGAGTTAGACTACGAAATGTGAATCTAACTCACAGGACAGAATCCTGCAGTTTTGTTGGAAAAACAGATGTGATTCCTGCAGTTCCATCAGACATTGCTGTAGACTGTGGGAATCATAGCAGATACGTACAAATATCTGTGAATAAGGCACAGACATTTGAATGCATCTGCGTGGACACAGTATGTGTCTGAAATATGGATGCAAGTGCTGTCCTCTTCTTTGAAAATCCCTCCCAGAATCTGTTTGTGATACACACTCTAGTGGTTATTGCCATTTTAGAACAGCATGATGTAGTTTATGTCCTTGTTAAGAACTCACATTGTTTTCACAATGCATTTGTGTTCTACTTATAAAACTCTGTGGTCAAAGGGGACATAAACTACACTGTACCATTCTAAAATGGTACTAACCAGCGGTGTGTAAATCAGCACCAACCAGTGAGTTTACTAAACGGCCAGTAAACGCTGAACAATCACAGTATGTGATGTAACGTATGAAAACAGCTTCTACACACAAAAGTGATGCAAAGGTTCAGTGTAATTCTCCATTAAATTTAAAAATGTAAATACATAATTAAACATTGTTTTCTCTTATGAGCCCCTTCTCACACACATAAACAATTTAAAAATGAAGTACTACTCACTCTTTGAATTCCTGGTGTTTCTTTGGTGAACATGAAATATAACCTCCATCACCCCCCATCCTTACCTACTTGCTATGGCAATCACTGCTGCTTACCCTGCCACAGATAACATTATGACTTGGCTACATCTAAGGCCTTCATTTGTGTGTGTGTTTGGAGGGGGGAACATTCTGCCAGATGAATTCTGCAGAAGTTTGAAATCTTGTATTCCATAGGAAATTCTACCTATTGAATGTGTGGAAAGATATATGATATATATGATTGATGGGTGGGAAGGGGCTATTTTAGTTAGTTGTTACAGAAGAAAATACTGTAAAACTTAAAATTTGTACTGTCAAATGATTTTCAATGTTTTTGCTTAAGGACTAATTTGCATTAAAATAAATTTGCACCAATTAGCATGTTTTCATTATAGTAAATGTGGCACTAATGACGTAGTGCTAAATTAAATGTGAGCAATTATGGTTGCATTTGAGTTTGCACTAAGATTATGTTGCATGAAAATAAAGTGTTTCACAGTACCTGTTTTAATTTTTGTTTAAATGGCATTTTTTTTAAATTGCTTCTCAGTTTACCCATTTTATAAGTGCAATAAGACACTCCAATGTGTGCATTATGTTAGATAACCACCCTTCCAGGGGCTGTAAGGCCCTCTACCACCCCCACGCAGGCAGTTTTCTTAACTTACCCACATTCTGTTGTGTCTTATTGTTTGCATGCATGTGTGTATATACTGTATGTATACTATATGCTTAGGTTATGCTATAGTGAGTGGTGAAATCTTTTTTTTTTTTCAAATCGCCTTGCGGAATTCCAATAATGCACTGTAGGATTTTGCAATTTGTTTGCCAGTGATGATCGAAAATATGCTCTTGTTTATTATTAGGGTACAAATTCTTTCCCTCGTCATACACAACAGGTCATGGGCTAGAATTCCTAACAGTGACATCCGGTTTAGTTTTCAATAGATCTGCATACAGAACAGTTTTTTCTTCTTGAACATTATGCCTTTCAGAAATGTACAGTGCACCAAAACGGGCTTGTGTGTAATTAACGTCACTATCACAAAGCGTCTGCAAGTTCTGTAAGTCATGTGGCATGTTTCAAAAGTATCTTACTTTCAAATGTAGAGGTTGTCTCTATGGACCACATGATAAATCTTTCAGTCAGAAGCTTTCAAGCTAAAACATTATCATGGAGGAAGGTACCTTTTTTTGGATATATTCTTTTATTCACTGTATGCCATCTTTCTTCATATTGTTATGCTTTTAAATTTGTTCTAACTTTAATAAGGAAAGACTGGGAATACCAATTAAAAGTGTACCTTAGAGTCCCCTTGCATTATCCGTCACAGTGCATGGCCAGAATTGAAACGCCTGTTCTAGTACTGGGAGTTGCGTGCTACCTATCTTATCAGTAGCATGCAACAAAGTGTAATGAGCTGGTACAGAAGAAGGACGAATAATTAGTCTAAGCAGGTAAATGCAACTTAGGGAAGTCCTGAAAGGCATCCATTATACAGTAGCTTAGAACAAATTTAACAGCTCTGGTTAGTAGTGCAATCCAAATTCTGTCAAGGCAATGGCATTTTCTGTAATTGAGATGTGTATGTTTTCTTTGCATAACAGATGGCTCTGTATGCTTAGGCTGATAGCTAGGAAAATAATAATTGCATTATTCTGGCCAAAAGAATATTAGCTTTTGGGTTTTGGCCATTTTAGTGAGTCCTTCTGCCAGCACAGCATATGCACATATATGGATTGGATTTTCAAGGAAATTGATGCATCTGGAATACTGCAGCCATCTGAAATATCATCTGTTCAAAGAAAGTTTGGCTTTAACTCTTTGGTGTCACCATTTTACAATATTGTTTCATCCCTGTTTTGAACACTGTAATGTAGTAATACTGTTGCCCATCCAGTCTAAATGACTGCGCTGGGAAACTGTGTGTATTATAGCCAGATTAATGATATTAAGAAGGTGATCTGAATATAAATTATTGTTGGGGGCCAAATTCTTGCACATAGAGCACATACAGCTGTATTGAGCTTCGTAGTGAGGGCCGACTGTAATTACTGTAGCTACCTTGAACCCTGCGTCTGATTAAAAATAATCAACTTTGACATTTTTTCAATGCTAAATAAAAATGCAGTTGCAGCAATTCAACCAGTCAGAACTCTTTTGATGCTCGATCAGAAGAGAGATGTAATTTTCTGCTATATATATATATATATTCTTTTTCTATGTATTGGTTGTTTGGTTTTTCTTTATACCGTGTTAAACCGTCACATACTGCATTTCAGTCGGAGTCACATTTTAGCTGTGTGTTCCTTGTCTTACGGGTGCAGTGGGGATAACGCTTAGACTGACTTGCTGTAAACAGGTTTTGAAAGTAACATGGTTACAATTCTAACAACATCTGCAAATGATTTCAGAGTTCATAAAAAGCAAACACAAATTGATGACAGGTGTTTTTAATCTACTTGGGTAATGTTTAATCCACAGACAAAATTATGTACATATATATATATATATATATATATATATATATATATATATATATATAGATATATCCTGTATATATAGATATATACATTTGCAGTATAAATTGCTATATAGTGTATATATATATATATATATATATATATATATATATATACATATATATATATATATATATATATATACAGTATATATATATATATATAATATATATATTTGTATACAGTCTACTAGTAGGCAAGCAGATTGCCCTTCTGCTATATACAGCTTAGCAGTGTTTTAGATTTCTTTTCATTTGATGGCTATGTGAACCAGCAAATAAAATTACAGCCACAGTACACAAGTACAAGGTCAAATAAATGACAGTACTCATCCTGTTTGTGAAGCTGTTCTAAAAGGGATTCATGGTGCCAAATGTGGTTTATTTGAATAATAAAGAAGAATTAGATTCCTCTGATAACTTGGCTGCAGGCCAATAAATCACTGGAGGTTAGGAATGCCTCGCTACTGCAGTGCCATTTCTTTTGCTTCTACAAAACGCAAGTCTCATCTACAGAGAAGTTAGTCTCCTTAAGGAGTGCATACCATTCCTTAACTTTTTAATGCAAATTGAACATAGCCTCTTCCATTTTTATGCTCTACATTAATTTAGAAAAATTGAATGCATCAGTTCTGTTTATGCTTGTGTAGTGGGCTCGTTTATGGCATTGTTTCAATATATAAACTGCTTTCCTTTGTAATTTAAGAATTTCTTGAATCATAAAAAGAGTGTTATTAAAATTTTAGAGCAGAAGCCTCCGGTTATTGGTCTCAGTTTCATTATAAGGAGGCCACTCATTCCAGATTCTCAACATTATTTGGTTTAAGACACTATATTTTGTAATGTTACAACATAACCACATATAAGTAATAAAAAAATCCATGACCTGTTAGTTAATAGAAAACATGTAATATCACTTGTTTATGAAAAAGTGATAGGAATAGTGAGACCTTGGAGAGAACAAAGTATCAAAATAATTCAGTAAAACTACAGGGCACACCAGCACATTATCAATTTACAACATTTAAATTGATAAATGCTTGGAGGTGAAAGCCTACAAGGGCACTTTGAAAAGCAAATAGCGACCTGGTGAAGAAATTGATTTTTCCCCCCGGAAATGACTACATGATGCATCATTTGACTGCATGCTGTCCAACTGCTTGACAGAGATAATCTCAGCAATCCCACGGGTGACCTTATCATTCTCACCAGGGCAGCTTCCTCTAGGTTCTGACTTTGTGCATGTCAAGGTTTCTCCGGGCAGGATCCTTAGGGGAAAGAAAGTTCCTCCATTCAATCTAGATATTGAACCATTATGCAAGGTAAAGAAAGGGAGTCCACAAACTTTCTTCATAATCATTGAACAAATGAAAAAGGGATGTCTACTTCATGCAGGACATCCCTAGTGAAAGGGTTACTGAATTCTGTATAATTTAACTGAACAGTAAACAATATTCTACACATCTAGAAAGGAATGACAGCCATCAGAGGCCAAATATAAGCAAGACACATTTGTCAGGTATCATGATAGGACACTTACTTTTTTTACCTATTAAAAATTAATTTATATAATTGCTGTTATTATTTTATTTAAAACTTACAAACTTTAATTAGAGAATTATTTTTAGATCCTGCATGCTTTTTGGATTACATTCATTTGCTATGGTGCTCAGTATGGTGTTTGGAATAGTAATGAGTAAAACTATTAGTACCAGCTATTATCATATCAAGCTTTGTACTCAGCTTTCTGTTTTTCTCACAGTTTTTGTGGCTCTCTCCCAAATGTGTCCTAAGCCTTGAACTGAAAATAGTTCAAAATATCTCGACTGTTTCAATCAAACCTTCAAGATCTTACTACAGATCCCTCCAGAAATATGCCAATCCATTTGAATCTGCCTTCTCTTAACTGTCTGTGTCTGCTTCTTTTTACGTTTATTCATTTATTTAAACTGTTTTACCAGGAAAAATCTGAGACCAAGTCTCATTTGCAAAGGTGCCTGGAGAGACGTTACACAAAAATGACATCAAAATTCACAATTCATGGCACACAGTGTGTCACCTGGTCATGGCTAGTATTTACATTCAAATAAAAAGTATTGTAAGCCTTTTAACATAGTTCACAAGTCTCAATTAAAATTATCTGCTACTTTTAGATGATCTGTTAGTGCTTTCTTGAGTATATTTTGAGTTTTTCTGTGATTTGTTACAAAGAACCTGTGCACTGTAATTGCTTGCCACAAAGACCCTGTGCTATAACTGCTTGCACTAATATTGCTGTTTACCCATTCATTTCTGTACCTTTTGTTCTGTATCACCTAATGTATTGTAACAACTTATGGTACCCTGTATCTTATGTATTGTTTTTACCTTGTCTGTGCCATCGTGATGAGCTGGGTCATGCCTGAAATGGTCCCTAGGAATAGTGTACCTTCCTGGTTAACACATGCATCAATACATTTGACTCCTGATGGAAAGGTATCCCGTCCAAAACTACCTATGTTGCAAAACTGCTATCCATAGTCTTCAATTTGTTGCAGAGAACTATAAAATTCCCAGAAGCTAGAGATAAGCAGACAGGTACATATGTTTGGTAAGATGAATAAAGACCACATGGCCCAGTTAGTTTGCCTCCCTATTTTCAGTGTGGTTCTGCCATGTCACACCATGTTAATCAGTAACTCTTGGTAACTCCAGTTAACAACAGTTATATTAGCTTGATACCTTTCAAACATACTAATTTCCAGTGTTGTAACTAGTTAAGGCTAAGGGGATCACATCACTCATATCAGGATATCGTCAGGTGTAGCAGCGAACAACAAATAAATGTTGCTCCGAAACAGACACGCAAGTGTCACAGATGTGATCAGTAGAAATGGCAAGACCAGCACCATCCCCTGCAATTAATGACATTTATTGACGTTCAAAAAAAGTGTACACCTGAATGCACTTACAATTTGTTGCCCAAAAATGCGACACTAACGGATGCTGACAAAAAAAAGTGTACACCTGAATGCACTTACAATTTGTTGCCCAAAAATGCGACACTAACGGATGCTGACAAAAAAAAGTGTACACCTGAATGCACTTACAATTTGTTGCCCAAAAATGCGACACTAACGGATGCTGACAAAAAAAAGTATACACCTGAATGCACTTACAATTTGTTGCCCAAAAATGCGACACTAACGGATGCTGACAAAAAAAAGTATACACCTGAATGCACTTACAATTTGTTGCCCAAAAATGCGACACTAACGGATGCTGACAAAAAAAGGTGTACACCTGAATGCACTTACAATTTGTTGCCCAAAAATGCGACACTAACGGATGCTGACAGAGACCCCGAGTGGTTTTACATATGCACACCAATCGGGGTCTCTGCTGGCATCCCTCAATGTCACCCTTTTGGGCACCAAACAGTAAATGCATTCAGTTATATACTTTTTTTGTACATCAATAAAGTTCACTAATTGCAGTGAATGGTGTGCTGGCCTTTTTATATCTGCCTATCTTCAGTAATAACAGAGCGTATCGCTGAGCACCACTCTCGGCACACAGGTTCGTTGAGATGACTTAAGACTATAATTTGATGAAAAACACTCTTATTTAATCTAGTGGATGACTGGGATTCTTTCCCACTTAAAGTGATTTATAGGTTACGTGCAAAACAATTGTAGTTAACCACAACAGGAGTAAATTCTTGTAATAGTGTAGAATTTCAAGATATTCCATTCTTCTGTTAAACACATTTACACAAAAACTGGCTCTTTGCCCTTTAGGCTTCCTCTTTTCCTGCTGCTTTTCCTACCATGAAGTAACAATTGTCATCTTGTTACATGGCAGCAGGTTGTGATGTCATGTCATAAGTAGAATATTATGTTGTCACAGCAGGCATGTGCAGCATGAACAGACTACGTGAAAGAGGAAAAGCTCCTGTTTTAATGAAAGTCTCTTAGCCTGCCTGTCAGCACAGCAGTAGTGCTACTGCTTGCAATGGTAACGGGGGGATGGGGGGAGGATTGAGCATCCCAGGGGATGTTCCCCTCCTGCGGGGTGGGAGAGTTGCTATCCCCACTGCTATTCTGCCATCTGGGTCACCACTGATGGCAGTGCAGCTGGGGATGCCAAAGGGAGAGGTGGATGCTGACTGAGATCCTGGAGCGGTTGAGCACACCATTGCATGCATATACTCCCTTGGATCTCTTTGCATAGTGACATCCTCAGGGGAGTACAGAACAAGGAAAATGGCTCCACAGCCAAGCCTGATGACGATCCCCAGTGCCTAGCAAAGACCCGACCCAGGGGACCGCAGCTGGCAGCATGACAGGTAGGGGAGGGATGGGGGTACTCTCTGCTTCCCCTCCTGGGGAAGGGGGAAGGTAAGCTGAGGCAGCATAGAGGACGAGGAAGTAGGCTGTTGGTTAACTAGGATCTGCAGCTTATCCAATATGTAGGAAAATGGGCAGACTGGGTGGGCCAAGTGGTCCTTATCTGCTGTTAAAGTCTATGTTTCTAGGAGTACTAGGGGGCAGGCAGAGCCACGGACACCTTGGAGACTCTGAAGGATAGGTTGGCTCTGGACTAGAAGGGGGCATAAACAAAAAGTATTAAAAAAAAGAAAAGAAAATGTCTTCAATAATAAAAAATATGGAAGGCCTTGATATTCAGATTGTAGGTGAAGTTTGTGTAACTTTTTTTTTGTAGTTATTTTGTTTATTAGATTGTTAAGAGTGCAGCATACGTACAATCAACCAAACAATGAAACTGCAAGAATATATGAGCAGAGGAGTATACAACAACAATTACAGCACCAAGTGGGTGTAATTGTTGATGCAAACTGTGGCATTTTTTGTCAGAAACCCGAAAATCTATTTAACAGTCAAATCAAGATGTTAGCAAATAATGTCCTTCTTAAAGAGTGGGTGTCCAGTTAATCTGCTTATAGATATTTTTTCCTTTGGACTATTTATTCTTATATAAATCACAATGGTGTGTATTCTTCTTGGGCACAAAGTGACAAATCCACTAATACTGTATTATTGTTAGCGTTATCTATTTGGTTTAGTGCCACAAGGGATGTTAATGTAAATTCAGGTCACTATTTTATTTGACACTAATAAAGTGTACACGATAACCACTTGCCAAAACAAATTTCAGGTAGATATCCTACACTAGGTCGATGTTGGGTGTGTTTAGACCCAATTTAATCTAATAATAAAGAAATCTGCTGTGATAGATGTGGCCCTCAGTTTGACAATGCTTGTGTTGATTCATGTAACAAATCTACCTGGTCTTTGCTGGCTCAGAGCAGCAGTGATTTTAGCATCAATGTGGTATGCCTATTTTCAGTGACTCTTACTCCCGTCAAGCACAATTTCATACACTACTTCAGCTCCGTCAGTAACAGCTTTACTAAACCATAGATTCTTGATTAAATTTGCTTCCAGTGCAAGACTTCCTCATTTCAGTGTTTCCAGGAAGCCTTGTCAACATAATGGATAAACTCAGACCATCTCTGCTCTTGCCAGTCTTCCCTACTAGTGATTTGATTGGCTGGGAGAGAAAATTGGGAGTGCCCATGGTATCAGGTGTGGCTGTGATGCAGCCTGTGGAAATCACAGTCACCCTGTTAGCTGGCTACCTGGTGAGGATCAAGTTAGGTAACACCAAATGGATAGGTGGGATAGTAGTAGTGGTAACATTTGTATTCATAACAAAGGTATGAACAGGGATAAAACACAACTGAACCATAACGTTCATTTTCAGTGAGGTCCCTTTTGTACTACATGTTGCAAAAGATATCTTAATCAGAGAATTGCATGATTTCAACACATAATATATACAATAAAATGTATACAGTATTAATGTCCTGTTATACTCAAAAGCTGCTATTCCCTATTAAGTATTTAGTTATACCTATGGAAATTCTGTAGCAAGTATGCAAATGTATAATTTTTAGGAGAGCCCTAATACCATTAATAAACTTACATTGCCCTTTAAGAGCCTATGGCTAATGTGCCATGGGAGGGCTTTTGCCCATGAATCAGTGTGGGTGAATTTGACTCCTACCACATGTCAGATAAAAGCTAGCCAGCCCCATACGGTAACCGCTGCTCAGAGTGTTTTCGAACGCTGAGCAGCTGCGTGGTCCTATGGCTGTCCCCATCTCCTGCCTCTGATTTTTTCATTCTTTCTTTTCTATTTGCTCATTTTAGTTCCCTTCTGTTCCTGCCTTTTTTTGCCATCCTCTTACTTCCCCGCTGCTCCGGCTTCCCCTCTGAGGTTCACCCCCTCCTTTTCCACCAGCAGTTTTCGCTGTCGGCCCCCAATACCTCATTCCTCCTCCAATTGCTGCTTCCCTGTGGGTCTCTGCCCTTCCCCTCGCTCTGCACTTTCATTCTGCGGGCTTTTTGTTTTGTTGTTTTTTTCCGACTGCTCCTCGGTGTCATCTCTTCCAGGACTGTCGTTGCAATGACGTCCATCTGACTTCGATCCCAGCTGCCTTTGCTTCTCTCACTCCTTCCACCCTGCAGCCTCCATTCACACAATGCCACATTGTGGACTTTCAACTTTCCCCTTTGGTTCCGCATCTTGTTCTCTCAGTGGCTTGCTCAGTTCCACATCAGCTCATTCACCATTGCCAGCAGCTCATGCAGTCAGCCCAGTTCCATTCCCAGTGTTAATTTGTTTACTCCTTCTGATGACTAGCTGTCTCCTACCCACAACTAAGTAAAGAATTCAAGCAGCTCAAGCATTCCGCCCCTTTCCTGTGTTCCAGCTCCATTCTCAGTGTTGTCGATAGCTTCTATTAATCTTAGCACACTGTTGACCACAACTAACTACATCTACTATCATCAGAGTCTATAACCCGAATAAGGGTACTGGTCCATTCACAGCCGAGGAGTATCCTAGTCCCGTTCAGCATCGTGTCATGGCTCAATCACTCACAAGAATGTGCAGAGGCCGGTCTATTTATTTGTAGCTATTCATCCAGCACGACACTCTCCAGTTGTGTTAACTGGAAAATATCCTGAGTACTCATCATACCTCACCTTTATATACATTCATTACAACATCTAGGGCTTTAACCTTCTATTCCATATACCTTAAATAAAGGTAGGCAACACCATTCCATGTATCATTTCCGCTCCCTCATATTCATCTCCTGCAGTTCTGTTCCTCTCCTTGTTGCACAACCTATTATTCCCTCTTTTTAGTCTATCAACTCAGAACTCCTTATTTCTGCTTGCCTCCATTTCACTGTCTAGACAGTCAGCCTGCTCCCTCTCTGGTCCTCAACAGCCCTCACCAGGAGCCCTGCAAGACTCTTTCTCCCTAACTCGTACCTTTAATAAGTTGACGAGTCTAGGGCTTGACTCATCTGCCAATGTGTGATCCTGCACTTTTATTCATCTGTTATGCATCAGTCTCACCCAGGACTCTGTTGTCCACTAGTCATGCAACTCTGCAACCTTCAGTCCATCAGCAGCATATTGCACTCATATCACATGCCTCGTTAGAACAGTTCTCGACTGATGCATGGATCTGCAACTGTCCAAACTATGAAGCAACTACAGCCACTGAGCCCTCTCAAGCCATTTTCATCTTCATCAGTATCCAGCACCTCTCCCTAGCTGCTCGGGGTAGACCTCCTCTTCTCGACTTTGTCTGCTTGAAATGGGAGCCTGCAACTTCTATCCAGCAACATTCTTTGCATTCACATTATTCACTCCAACATCCTTCAGCTGATTCGAGTTTGATTGACTCCATCTCTCTACTGCGTACCTTCAGGAGGTCACAGGTGTAGGCAGGGCTCAATTTCGTCCACCAGAGATGGGAGTCCTCATTCTCTTCAAGCTTTGATTAATCGCTGTTACCATAGCAACTTGGCAATGACTCCATCTCCCTACCTCATTCCTTCAGGAGGTCACGAGTGCAGGCAGGGTTCAACTTCGTCCACCAGAGATGGGAGTTGTCATTCTCCTCAAAGCTTAATTAATTGCTACTACCACAGCAACATTGCACTGACTCCGTCTCCCTATCTCATATCTTTGGGAGGTCACAAGCATAGGCAGGGTGCAACATCATCCACCAGCAGTGGGAGTCTACATCATTCAATCAACCAGTATCATATCTAACTTACTTCTCAGTCTGAATTCATACAAGCAATCAACTCATCATCAGACTGACTCACCTCCAGAGGTGAAATATGCACCTTTGGATCAATCAGTAATCATCATACTCATTGCTCATTCTGAATTCAGTAATCTACTCATGTCATCCCAAAGCTTGACTTCATACTTCAGAAGTGGGAGTCTGTTCCAGATCAGAGTCTGCATCTCCAATCAATCAGCAATTTATCAAACTCCTTCTCATTCCATATTCAAGCAATTATTTAACTTGCCAAACCTCAGGGCTTGATTTTGTCTGCCAAAGGTGGGCATCTGCATTCACTATCAATCAGTAACTCTCGAACCCACTTCCCAGTTCATGTTCAAGCAACTATTTAATTCATCTCACCTCAGGTCTCGATTTCATCTGCCAGAGGTAGATGCATCTTCTTTCAGTCTGCAACATATCGAACTCCTTCTTTTTCTATATTCAAGTAAATATTCAACTCGTCACACCTCAGGGTTCAACTTCATCTGCCATATATCATCTTGTGCAAAGCTTCAAGGCTTGAAGCGAATGTAATTCTTTGGAGAGTTACATCCTTACCCTACCCCGAGACTGGCCTAGTTACCGTGAGTCTATTATTCTTCTCAGCTCCTATAGTAGCACTGTCTCACACAGTCATGTGAAACTGTTTTCGGAGGTTCCACTTCCTTTGCCAGGGGTTTGCTCCTTCGTAGTGCAATTCAAAGTAATGCATTAGCATACTAGCCCATGCCTCTCCTTTCGCTGTTAATCTTCAGATCATAAGAATGTCGTCAGGTTTCCCTCTGACTTTTTCCACCCATATTCATCAACTGTTACATCTTTGCTCCATCAAGGTCTGGTCCAACGTCTCATCAACAATCACGCATTCTACCTTCAGCTTCTGTTCAGTAATCGGAACTACTATTCCCATACCTACTAAATCATAGCCACAAGAGCTCCTGCATCTAGCCCAGCTAATTCCAGATGTTTACCAAAATTCAGAATTCATGATCATCATGTCAAAACTTCAATCTTGTATCACTTCATTCAAAGTTTGCCTTCCTTGCAACATACTACCACTACCGGCCCATAATTTCCCTCGGCATTCCATCCATCAGCCTTTATGCTGTTCTGCTGCTTGCAATCACACATACCATCCATTCTGAGCTACCAGCTCTGCAGGACTACAGTTTCTTCTTCTTCAGCCTATTTTCCTTGGTTATCTATGCCAGTCTACAGATCCCAGATTACCATCTCAAGGATATCACTCATGGAACTCAAGGATACTTCCCTGGTTCATGGCACACCTAAACCACACTTTAACCTTTGGAGCAGTTTCTGCCATCTCAGGCATGTACTCTATAAACCAGGTTTAAGGAAGACTTTGTTTATCCAGGACATCTTTACCTCCACTGTATCATGTCATACAGACTTCCTATTCAATATTCAGGCTTTGATCTGGAGGTTCTCTTTTCTTTATCATCAGTCCTTCTCGTGTCCTACACTCCCAGATGTCTTTATGGGTAACCCGCTATTCAAGCGATCCTAAGGGTCTTCTCCTCGCTCCTTAGAGTTTATCAACATTTCCTCAAATTATTCCTATGTAAGTTACCTTGCTTCTGTCATCTTTCAAATAACTTTGTGGACATTATCAACACAGCCAGGTCATTATCATCCATTCTATCACGTGATTCATTTCTACCATAATGAACAAAACAGCTATTCGTCTCCATACAGTTCCAGGACTGTGCTACATCTACCCTCTACAATATTATGTGTGTCTTCTCCCTCAATATTATCGATTTACCACTACGATCATCACCAAGCTGAAGCTCTAGCACCTGCTGCAAGTCATCGCCATGATGCAGTCATCTTATCATGCTATCCAAGTAATCCAAAGAACCTCCTCCAAGGTATCATAATTCCATTATACTCTAAAGCCTTACAGTAAATGGAACCTTTATGTGCAACTTTTATTACCACTTGGAACAGTCTAATTTTTTGTCCTAGTCAATCAATCTGCCGAACTTCGAAATCATCACTTGAGATCTTAATCACAGTTACTCATACTCAAGTCTCCTATCCTAGTCAACTACATCTCTGCCAAGTTCCAAACAATTCCTGGATGAAATCTTACTCCACTCTATGAGACTATGGTTTCAAGTCTTCAGTATGTAGCTAAAGTTCTATGTCTTTAGAGACTGCATCAGTTTATTCTGAGAAATCCTACCAATCACTTAATAACAAGCAGATCAGTGTCATCCTAGTACTACCATATCAGGACTGTCAGATTCTAAACTTTCTGAGTGCATGTACGCATCTCAGCTGTGATGCCGGCAACTATTCAAGCAACCATACACGCCACAATACATAGAGTCTGCTTCTAAATCATCCAGCAGCTTCTTCCACGTTCATTGAGCATAGAAAATAATTCGACAGTGGCTCAGACTAAGTTCCATGATCATAAGTTGTTACTCCAATTCAAGCATCGTCATCAATCCTATCTGTTTCTGATACCAAGACCCTCGAAAGATGGAATCCTTCGTGCAATCCTACCCCCCCCCTTAAAATTTGAAAAGTATCTGTTATTATCTCCTGTTAGTATGCCCAGAGGAAGGGCAGTCCAGTAGTCATGGGTCCTCAGAGGTTTCTTCCACAGGGTAGTTTCTTCTCCTGCACGTTACTTCACACTCTCTGTGAGTTGGAGGAGGTAAAAACTTTGGGGGCCTTCTATTCCCTATCACTGCCCAGCTCCTCTACAAAGGGTAGGAATAGAGAAAGGCCAAAGTTAAGTTCACACAAGCACTATACACTATTCATCAAACATTGAATTATTGAAAAACCCTTCTGCATAAGTACAGGCTTATGGCTAGCCAAACCCCAAATTGTGACAACAAGATAAAGGGACCAACGCTTGGTTAATAAACCATTTTCTCATAGATGCCAGGCTAATTTTACTATCAGACCCTCTCAAAGTGAAACAGATAGAATTCCACAGTGAAGTACCCAAGTAATATATTGAGGGCTGTTCTACCTCTAAAGTACAAGTTGGAACTTTAAATTCAAGACCTAGCAAGGCTTTTAACCCCTCCTTTATAGGTCTTTTATTTATATTCTCCAAGATGTACAATGGATATTTTCCCCTCTGACATTTGTGCATAATGGTAAGCATATGCAGATTTTTCATTCTTTAAGTCTGAGCTAATCTAATTTTAAATAATTAATACAATGATATGTCCCCGGGAGTGACCAGGATGAAGTAGACAAACCTGTTGTAGATCACATCCAATCTTGCCAGCTCTCTCCCCGACACCCCAGCATAGAGAACCTCTCCATAGTGTAACACTGGAATCATCACTGAGTTTATAAGCATGCCTGCATGTCTCTCCTAACTTACGAGACCTAAGTCCACACAGCATTCCCAGCCACTTGCCAATATTACTCACACCTCAGAATCATAGTGAAGATACGGAAACAACTGACAAAGCTGCTAGCACTAATGTTTCATGAGTCTGTTTGGAAAGGTGTGATATTGGAAGACTGGAAAGTGACCAATGTAATCCCCATCTTCAAGTTGAGGGGGGCCCAAGTCCCAACCTGGGCAAGTATAGGTTGTTTAGCCTGACATCAGTGCTGGACAGGGTCCCTGAAGCAATTTTCAAGGACAGAATAATGGAGCTATTAGGTTAAGGCCAGTGTTATTGCCCCCTCTAAGAATGGCTGTTTGTGAGGCTAATTATGCCAAATCACCCTAAACTGTGTTGTACTATCTGAAAACCACTGCATTTTTGTTGTATTCTTCGTGCTGCAAAACTTTTATTTATCTGCTACTATTGTTGCTAGTTTTTGTATTAGATTACACCTGGTGATCTGTTTTATAAGCCAACTTTAACCTGTGTATTATGTGCATTGTATTATATGTACTGTCATCACATCATTTTGTACTGTTACCTGTCCTAACCAGGGAAAAGGTGAAAATGTGGTTCCATGTGATAACAGCGAAAGCCTAAAGCGATCGTCAGATTATTACAGAGTGCCGAAACATTTTCGGCACTTGAGCCACCCCAGCGTACAAGACAACGGTGCACTGGGGACATAACTCATCGCTTTCTGTGGGCTGTGCCTCCCCATGAAGGGGCTTTCTGCCCCGCACCCCTACTAAAGGATTCTCAACTCCAGGGGGGGTGCATGTCAGAGGGTGAAAGCATATAAAATTAAAGGTTCGGGACGGGCGCAATAAAATCGCACCAGCGCTCGGACCTGAACCTAGTACCTCACCCACCCCAACCACAGGCCAACTCCCGATGCCATGATGCAGCTCAGCAACCCACCACAGCACCACCCCCTACAGCTCCTCCGCCCCCTCCGAGGCCCACACTCGCCGTGCTCACTCCCCCTGCAGACGCGTAGATATAATAACATCCTGTCACCCATTTTGCCCACCCTCCCATCTGGTCGCCCTACCCTCCCATCACCGTGAGGGATTTTGCGGAGAACGAATCGCCGTTACGGACAGCGCCCTTCCCCATACGCCCTCCTCACAGGCTACTGAAATTGTTTAAGGGGAAATTGTGGAAAGGCACACTAAGCCAGAGCTTGTTTACAGATATAACCTGGGAGCACAAGGAAATTAAGTGACTTGCTCAGGGTCAAATAGTATGCAGGTGGGGGCTGATGGGATTCAAACCCAGGTCTCCAGGTTTGCAGCTCTGTGCCCTTGACCACCACACTATACTACTTCCAGGACCTCCTTGTAGGTGAGCATTGTTCAATGGAGCGTTTCCTAGTAAAATAAATAAATAAATACAAATACAAGTTAGAAAGGTGGACAGGGTGGGATATAGAAGCAGTTTGTATGAAACATAGAAACATAGAATTTGCCAGAAGATAAGGACCACTTGGCTCATCCAGTCTGCCCAGTTTTCCTTGTCTATAGTATTATCACAGATCCTACTTGATCTCTGGCCCATTCATCCACCACCCTCCTTTTCCCTAAGATTGCTTATGCCTATCCCATGCATTCTTGAACCCCACCACTGTTTTTGTTCCCACCACCTCCACTGGAGGACTGTTCCAGGAATTCACCACTCTTTTTATGAAGATGTAATTCCTCAAATCTCTCCTGAATCTACCCGCCTCTAGCTTTTTCTCATGCCCCCTTGTCCATGAGCACTGTTTGTTTTTTTTCTGGAAAAATACTTCCTACCTGTACCTTATTTACCCCGTGAGATATTCAAAGGTCTCTATCATATCCCCTCCCCCCCTTCCAGGGTGTACAGTACATATTTAGGTCCTTACGTCTCTTCTCGCAGGGCTTCTGACCCGGCACCATTTTAGTTGCCCTCCTCTGGACCATCTCCACTCTATCTAGGTCCTTCCAGGTATGTGGTCTCAAGAACTGGACACAGTGCTCTAGGTGGGTTCTTACCACTGATCTATATAGAAGCAATACCACCTCCCTCCCTCTCTCTGCTAGTGATATTCCTCTCTATGCACCCCAGCATCCCACTGGCCTTCCTAACTGTCATGTCACACTGCCTGGCCACCTTTAGGTCACCTGATATGAAGACCCCTAGGTCTTTTTCCTGCCTAGTGATTGTCAGTACGACTCCTCCCATTTTGTACTCTGCCCTTGGATTTTTGTGCCCAGCTGCATTACTTTGCACTTTTTTTGGCACTGAAACCCAGCTGCCATACCCTTGACCATTTCTCGAGTTTTCTCAGGTCTCTGCTCATTCTTTCCACCTCCCACCCTCCCGGAGTATCCATCTTATTGCAGATTTTGGTGTCATCCAAAAAGAGGCAGACCTTCTCTTCCAGTTGCTCTGCAGTGTCACTTATAAAAACATTAAATGAACTTCAAATTATTTGAAACTGTACATGGCAAGGTTACGGGTGAAGTACACCAATGTAATATGCACAAGGTGGATTGCTAACTGACTTGGGTGTAAAAAGCAAAGGGTTGTGGCAGCAATAACCTGAGTAGAAAGGGGCACTTAGTGGCATCCCTCTGGGATGAGTCTTGGGGCCACTACTATTCAACATTTTTTTTTTTTTTTTTTGCTACTATTCTGTTAAGTTCCGTACGGACACCAGTGCTACACCCCATTTATGAAAAGCTGCTCCCAGCCCTACCCTACCCATCTCTGGCACTTACCTCTGCCTCCAGACACCTGGGGATTTCACATTTACTTGTCCCCTTTTTGGCCTGCCAAGTGTGGAAGTAAGGAGTGGCCAGTCTAGAGATCAGGGCCCATCTGCTCCATGCTGTCATCCTGTTCACTCGGGATTTTCCTGATTCCTGGTTACTCCCACAGGATTCTGCCAACTCAGGGCACTAAGGTGCACATATGTACATATGTTCAAGATTGCTTATCAGAGCCAGGCAATGTCCTTCACTCCCAGCCAGGTGACACTGTTGTAGCGGGAGTACAACCCTCCCTTCCTGCAGAAGGAGAGCGTCTCCTGGTACACTTGATCCTCCCTCCCCCTGAAAGGCTCTATGCATCCTGGGCTCACTTCTGAACCTGAGTTGCTGATGTCCTGTGTGATTGTGCTACTGCTGCACATATATGCCAGTTCCCCCACTGTTCAACATTTTCATCAACAGTCTGAAAGCTGAGGTCTCCAGCCGCTACTTCAGTTTACACTATGTTGGCCAGGGTGGTAGACTCCCTTGAGGATGGCAACAAACTTAAGGAGGATCTGAACAAGCTGAGCAATTAGTCAGACTCCTGGAGTCTCAGATTCAGTGTAGCCATATGCAGGTCCTACACTTGTGCAGGCCAAAAAGAGGAAGGACCTAGACATGGAGTGGGACTCCTCTTGTTGCAGTGAAGGAGAAGAAGGACCTGGGAATCATAATAGACATGAGACTGATGCACGATGAGCAGTGTGCAGCTTCCATCATGAGGGCTGGCAGAATGTTGGGGTTCATCAAAAGGGGGATGATCAGCAGGGCAAGCAGAGTAATCCTTCTACTATATAAGGCCATGATCAATCCAAACCTGAAGAACTGTGTGCTGTTCTGGACCATTCAATACAAAAAGGACATTCAACTAGTCCAGAGGGTGCAACGCAGAACCACCCAAATTACCTGGGAATGGGGAACAAAAGCTATGAGTAGAGGCTGGTGGCCCTTAACGTGTTCACCCTGGAGAAAAGGATTGTTCATTGTTCTGCATGCTCAAGGGCACTAACAAGATAGGACATACAGAGATGTTTGATCTGATGTCTTTTAAAATGCATAGACATGCCCTGAAGCTCAGAGGTGGTTAATTCAGGGGTAATATTAGGAGGCACTTCTTCTGTCAGAGGGTGGGGAAGCTATGGAACAATCTACAAGCAGAGACAAAGAAAATGAAGACAGTACAGGTTATCAAAGTAAGCCTGAACAAATTTCTGGTTACCAAGGGCATTACAGGGTATTCTGAGCAGTTGACTGTGTAGTAAATCTGTGTAAATTATTCCATGTTTGCACAGCAGACTTAATCATCCCTGCTTATGAAATGGGGTAGACATGATAAATCCAGATTATGTTACTGAAAACTGTCTCAGTTCATCTTGAGCTCTTTAGTTCTGCCTGCTTCTAGATAAAGTAGTTCCTACTAAGACTGTAACACACATATGCTGGTGGTGTTCTGCTGTACTCATTATGAAATCAATCCTAGAGCCAAACCTGACCCTACAGTGCCAACCCTTGAGTTGGGTTGAGACAAAATTGGGATCTCTGTATCTGCTACTTTATTTATTTTGCAATCTATCGTCCATCTCAAGTCCCTCCTCTCTTCAGGGATACTCACTGATAGCTTCAGAAATAGATCTACAGGCTCACATATGCTATTAGCAGGTGACTTCATCAGTTAACTTACTGGCATTGCGTTTTCTACTGTCATTAAGGATCTTATTTTAGTAATGGATATTGTTGGTCTGTGCCAATTTATGCATGGTCCTACTCATGTTGTAGATGGCAGACAGTCTCTAGTCAGTCACTTTTAATGTGCTTTACTACTCCATTTGAATTCTTTCTGTGCAGTGTCTCTTCATGCCAACTCAGACCATTCAGTAGTCTTTGTGTAACTCTTGTCTCTTTATCTGAATTTAGACATGAACTATTTAATGAAACATTTACTCCTTCTACTGAAGCATGCAGTGACATTTTAAATGTGAATCTGTGACATTAAAGAACAGGTTTCTACTCTTTTAAAATTCTGCCCACCCCCCAAACATATAAAGAAGCTTACCTGGCCCCAAGTCAAATGCAATAATAAATGTAATTAATTGCTTCTGGTATTTAAGGACGGAAGGGATCATATTTTGGCTTCACGGAGCCAAGAGCCCGGATCCCTTCCATTTCCTTATTCAAAGACTAGTATGTTTTATGATGTCAGTATGAGGAGAGCCCGGGGACGTGCTCCGTAGAGTACGGTAGGGACATTTTTTAAGTGCTGTTTAGTTTACTTTAGAGCCACCGCTCAACTAACAAGAACCTTGTTAGTCGAGTGGTAGCCTTAATTTGTCATAATTGGAACTCTAACGTATACTAAAAAGCACTTAAAACATCCCTGTTGTACCTATGGAGCGTGTCTCCATGCTCTCCCTGTACTGACATCATTAAATGTGCTATTGTGGGGGCATGCTCTAAATAGGGAAGTGGAAGATATTGGGCTGTTGGCTCCATGGAGCCAAAATACGGTCCCTTCCTTCCCCTAATGCAGCAATAAATTCAAATGTATATTGTATTAGACTTGGGGCCAGGTAAGTTTCTTTATATGTTTTGAGGGGCAGAATTTTAAAAGAGTAGAAACTTGTTCTTTAAAATATGTTGTCATGGGAATGATTGTGACGCTACAAATATAGGGTGTGACATTTACTGCATCTGCAAGTCATAGGGAAAGGTGGGTTGGAAGAGATGCTGCATAGAATAGATATTTGAATAATTTGCAATAATGGGAAAGGTCATATAGAAAAATACTTCAAAAGCATTTGGATAGCAAATAAAATATTTAAGACAAAGAACCTTAGTGTGCAAGCACTGAGACAAGGGTTACCCCAAAGGGCACTGGCCAGGAAGTCAAGTCTCAAAGAAATACAAAATCACATATACCCCCATAATGCAAAGCATCATGGGCTGTATATGCAAATCACTACAAAATATTATGTTGGTTCAACGTTAAGCAGAAATGCATGGTGCCAAAAGGCCTCTCACACAGTCTGCAAAGGGTGCTAACAGAAGACACAGACACGTGTTTCGTTCTACCAGGACTCATCCGTGTGTCTCATCTGTATGACACCCCAGAGGAATGAACTAGATACCCTAAGTTGGTCTATCTGGGTTGGGTTGTGGTGACCCCAATAAAAACAAAAAACAACCTCAAAGACAAAGAACCTTACTGCGCAAGCACTGAGGCAAGGGTTACCCCAAAGGGCATTGGCCGGGAAGCCAAGTTTCAAAGAAATACAAAATCACACATACCTCCAAAGTGCAAAGCATCATGGGCTGTATATGCAAATCACCACTAAATATAATGCTGGTTCAACTTTAAGCAGAATTGCATGGTGCCGAAAGGCCTCTCACACAGTCTGCAAAGGGTGCCAACAGAAGACTCAGACACGTGTTTCGTCCTACCAGAACTCATCAGTGTGCCTTGTCTGTATGACACCCCAGTGGAATGAACCAGTTACCCTAAGTTGGGCTATAGGGGTTGGGTTGTGGTGACCCCAATAAAAATAAAACGTTATGTGTTTTTAAAGTTTGTTATATTATAAAACCCCTCTTTAAAGTAACTATCTGCATGTTTGGGGGGCCTCAGACTGTTAATGTGACTTGCAATAAGTTCCTTGAGTATTGTATGTCAGTGAAGAATGCCTGCCTTCCACCCAGAATAATTTAATACCTTCTAAATACAGGTCAGGTTTTTAGTGGAGCCTCTAGATTTGATAAATTTCAGAGCAGGTTTGTTACGAAGGAGAAACAACCAGTAATTTACAGCTTGGGTAGAATAATAAAAAAAATAAAAGAAACAAGCTCAGAAGCCTGATGTAGATACCCCTGTTCACCTGGTATGTGCCTCTCATCTTTTATGCTAACCCTGAAAAAGTCTGGTTGATTGTTCATTTCCACCATCAGAAGTCTCTGTGTCCTAATTGATGTTCAAATGGAAAAATTGTTGTTGATGCCCCTGTATGAATTGCAAAAATATTTGATTACATTCTTTATGTCCTGCTTTAATTCTAGCAGTTCTGTACTAACCATTTTACTTTCTGTCAGTATAATCCCATTTCAAAACCATCTAGTAAAGCCTGCTGTATTCCTCAGGAAGCTGAAGTGACATTACATAATTTGGATATACATACTGCTACAGGCCCCAATGGCGTTTACACAAAAATGTCCAAAAATATAACTTAATCCATTGCTTCCTCCCTTGCCTATATTTTCAATTTATCTGTAACCTAAGGCTGTGCCGCTGCTTTGTGGAAAAATGTTAGGATTTTTCCCTTCTGTAAATCAGATGACATCTAATCCGTCCCTGATTACTGATTTGTTTCTCTCTAGTTGATGATTTCTGAAGTACTGAAGCATGTAGCTTTCAGTGCAGCCCTTTTACATGTATAATCATATTTGTTTTTTCCTGTTAAATAATACAGGTTTTGTCTTAGCTTCAGTGCAAGTACTGCTTTACTTTTAGTGCTTCACCCTTAGTCTAAAGCATGTGATGCTGGAATTATCTCTACTGTACCTCTGTGTTATTTGACACATTGTATTAATTAATTAATTAATTATTTGGATTCTGTTAACGGGGTAGGCTCACTAAGACTAAAAGTCCCTTTTTCAGGAGCAACGTGGAATTAATTACAAAAAGACAATCGTAAATATAAATAACAGGCATAAGTATTGTGATACAGATAGCAAACACATTCAATAAGATACAAATAGAATTGTCAGGCAATGTAGAGCCTTACCAGACAGGGATGATTCACAGCCTTGTAAATTACATAGAATTTAACAGTACCTTGTTAAGGGGATACAGCAAGAAGGTATCAGCATAAAACAGTAAGTCTTGCAGAACAATAGGGAAAGCCTATAGCCAAAAAGATATTTCTCCGGGGGTTTAGCGAAGGCAGATTCACTGGCTGTTTACCAGAAGTAGTCCTCTATAGGTGGTTTTGAAGGAGTGAAGGTTGAAGCAATGTGTGGATGTCAGCTGGGAGCTCGTTCCACAGCCTTGGTGCCACTGAGACAAAGGATCTTTTGCTTGCAGCAGTTACAGTTCTGGGAACAGTAAGGCGTACCTGAGAGGAAGACCGGAGGAGCTTCCTGTGAGATTTCAGCTCCAGGATGGAAGCAAGTTTGGGGGCATGTAGTAGTTTATGCTCAGGCAGGTACAGAATACCATAGTCTTCTTTCCGGGGAGGGGGGCAAGTTAGCATGGAAAGTGCCTTGCAGTGATACTCCTGTTAACTGGCACCTACAGCAAACCGGGACACATGGTGATACAGGGTTTTGAGCTTCAAGATCCTGGATTCCTTGAGTGAGGCTGGGACAGGAGCACCATACAGAATGACAGGCAGCAAAATACTGTTAGTCATGGATACCCTAGCTTCTGGAGTAAGCCAGTGGTTGAGCCAATAAAGCAGCCCCAGGTTCAACAGTTTGGTCTACTGATCGACACATGGTTTAAAAATATTTTATTGAATCATCAGTCTCAATGGGATCACCCTTAAGTAAGCATATTTTTAGAAGTTCCCTCCTATCTGAGCCTAGATGGTGATGGCCAAAGAGAACAGTCTTTGTTTTCTTGCTGTTCAACATTAACTTATTGGCCCAGACCCAGGATTCCAATAGTTGGAAATTAGTTTTGAGGCTTGATTCAGTTGACTCCAGGTTTGAGTGACATCTACTGTATATAGTACTGCATTATCAGCATACAGGAGGGCTTTGGTGCCACCACAGTGCTTGGGAAGGTCATTAATAAACAGGAAGAACAGTAGTTGGCCCAGTATAGAACCCTGGGGAACCCCATCACTGATTTCTCTGAGTTGACTGGCTACCCCCTCCCCATTTTACCTGTTGCTTTTGGCCAGTTAAGTAGCTGCTGAATCAGAAACAGGAAGTACGATCAAGACCTAGCCTGCTGAGTTTATGCAGGAGCAACTCATAGTTGACTAGGTCAAACACTTTGGTCAGGTCAGTAAAGATCGCACCAGTAGCATGCCTGGCCCCCTGGGTATCAGGAAGGTCTGTCATGAGCCTGACTAGTGCTGTGTCCATTCCATGATTTTTCCTAAAATCATGTTGCACATCTGCAGGTAGAGAATGAGTTGTAGTATAGGCCTGGACCTCGTTTTATACCAGTCTTTCTAAAGTGTTGGACATCATCCATTGCTCTTCAGATCAGGTTCTTGGCTGAACTCATTTTCTGACTGTACCTACATTAGAGATCACAGAATATTTTTATCAGTGGCGTTCCTTCCAGCAAAGCATTTGCTCTTTCTGTTCATCCCCAAGGTTATGTTGTTTGTCCTGTTTTTTCATTCTCTATATTAATTACATTAATTTTTTTAGCCTCTTGCCTATCTGTAGACTTGCATTTTTTTTCCTAATACAGCTCTTCATGAGTCTATATATGTAGCAGATTAACTTAAATCAATGTACCAGTGGCACGGAGAGGTGGCAAGCTGTCCAAAGCAGAAAGAGAGCCCCACTGGAAAGGAAATGTGGCATCTCAGCTATTTTGTGTAAATACATTTCTTGTAAAGCACTTTGGGGTACAGTGTAGGAAAAGTACTATGTATGTGAAAAGTCTGTAAGTATTTCTCACTTTGCCTTCCTATTTGCCTCATTGACCTTGGCTCTTTCTTCCACCACTACATCTCCTGTAAGGGAGGACCACAGGTGTGTCAGTTTGGTAGTATAGACTAGAGAGTAGAGGAACGAGGTGTGAACGAAATTGATACATCCAGCAGACCAGACCTGAGTTTGATTCTCACAATCTCCACTTGTATACTGTGTGACTGTGAGCAAGTCACTTAACCACCCAGTGCTCCCAGGTTGCCCCTGAAAACAGGAACTTGTGCCTAGTGGGCCTTACCCGGTTACCAAAAACTAAAATAAAAAAAAAAAAATACAAAAACAATTGTTTCCTCAGCAACAGCCCAGTAAAATCACATACAGAGAAAGAGAACCAAGGCAATGGTCAACACAGTGCACTTTCTTCTCCAGTAAAAATAGTCCTTTGTCCACTGCAGACCAATGGATGAGACACCCATTGCAGTCGGAAGGAACATATCCAAGAAACAACATAATGCAGAGGCAGTTTGAAAAAAGAGCAGTGTGTAAGATGCATAAACAATAAAAGAAGACAGATCATTTCCAGTTTTTTTAACTCTTTCTAAAGCATATGCATGCATTCTAAAGCATAAAATGCAATGCAAAGCATCATGTGCATGTCCTTCTACGTATGTTGGGGGTAAGATGTGTAGGCAGTCTAAACTGACATTACATTCTGTAGGCCATGGCGCTAGTCAGACCTCACCACAGTCAAGTCATACACACTAAAAGTAACTGTAATCTTTAAAATCTGCACAAAAATGTACACTTGACTCAAAGAGGTGCTGCGTGCTATGACTAAAAACTAATTTTATACATTTCACAATATGCATGTATTGTAGTTGTCCTACATTACAAGTGAACCCCTCATTTTACCTCTCAGAATTACACCTTCCAAATAAAAAAGGTGCTACCCACACACAGATTGTGCTGTCTCACATTGCAAGCCTGCACTTCAAAGGAGAAATTCAGCAGACCAGACCTCGGTTTGAATCCCACAGCTTCCACTTGCATACTGTGTGACCCTGAGCAAGTCACTTAACTTCCTTGTGCTCCCAGATCGCTCCTGTAAAAAAGCTTTCAGCCTAGTGTGCTATTCCTGGTTAAATAACTAAAAAAAAAAAAAAAATGCTCTGTCACACTAAATCAAAATTAAATGTTGCTCAAATAAAAGCACTAGTTTCCACAGTGTTTTGAGTGTATCTCCATGATTGATGAGGCATTAAACATGAGGACCAGTGTCCCACATTTTGAGCTAATGCCCCACATTTTAATGTGAACCATTTTAAAAGAATGGTATTATATAACTGGTTCATTTCAAACTCTCCTACCTCAAATGGAAAGACAACTGAGTAATTGATAATTACTTAGGAAACAACCCTCGCTCACTCTCTCTGATTTTGTAGTGTATGTTAATAATAGCACTGTTGAAACAGCCCACTACTAAAAACTCTTTGGAAGCTTGGATCACATGTAATCTGGCCTGGTCCATCCATGCCACTAAAATGTATAATGCAAACCTCAGTGAAATTAAACTTTTTTTTTTTTTCCACTAATTTTCTACCACCTTTTTTCTGGCTGCCTCAGTCTGCTCCCCTCTTGTCCCCACATCTGGTCCGGGGATTCTGGCCGCTGGCCGCCTCTACCCGGTCAGTCCCAGGCACCCATATGCCCCTGCAGTTGTACCCTCCGCAGCAGGGCCACAGGGAGCCCCCCCAACTCCCCACGGAACACGGATCCAGCTTGGGTGCTCAGCCACTGGGCAAAGCTCATGAACGGCCATCAAGCTGCTCAACTAGGTGTCCATTTTCACCCCTGGAGCTGACGGCATGCAATAACGTCGCCAGAGGGGGGCGCGCATGCGTCCGCACACGCTCCCTCCAGATGTCTGCCCTCAGCTCCATCCCTGTGTGCAACGTAGCGTGTAGTCTCCCAGCCTCCGCCAGGAGGCAACCACGTACTGACTGCTATGGACCCCCTCCCTTGAGAAGGAGAGCAGTCCTTCAGATGCTCAATCTTTCTCCTCTCCAGCCGACCTCTGGTGAACCGTGCTCGTTCCCGAACACCGGTCGCCGACGTGGAATGAGGTGTGGCGACCAGCGCCTCAACCCTCAGCACCACTGGGCCAGCATGAAATTAAACTTTTCACTTTGTACTTGCAGCGGTAGGGCCATCGTTTGCTTTTCGTAGGTCAGAGTGTGCTCAGCTTCCCCTTCATTTGTTTTGTAGTTGGGAGAATGATAATTCAGAACTGGGACTGCCTTTACAACTGTAGCCTTCATATATTGGACCAGTGTAAGGACACGGCTCAACTATCCTATACAAGAAATGTAAAATAATGAGTTAGTTCTACCTTTTTCATCTTCTGTCCTTATAAGGATCTTAGATCAAGAAACTTAACTTTCATGTTTATTTTTTTCTTATCAGATGTACACTGATGTATGCAGCCAGTGTAGTGTCATGCTTGTGCAACTCTGTTAGTTTGGTTTTGGCCATTCGCACTCTCTGTTCCAGAGGAATTACCACCCTGTAGGGGCACAAAAGGCAGGGAACCCTCGGAGGGGTTCCATCCCTTGAGCTGCCACGGGACAATTCCTGTGGCTAAAGGTACCTTAGGAATCCTCCAAAGCAGAGAGTGCTGCCACTGAAGAAGAAGGAGGAGAGGATGGTGGGGCAAAGAAAAAATGCTTCACAATGAGGCTGAGAGGAATTGCTTATATAGCTCAGGAAGTGGAAGTGGTTGGCTGCTTGGCCACTGAACTCCAGGCAAAGCCTTTCCAATTCACTGACCTACACAGCCAGTATAGTGTTATGCTTGTGCAGCTGTGTTAGTTTGGTTTTGGCCATTCGCACTCTTTATTCCAGAGGAATTACCACCCTGTATGAGTATGAAAGGCAAGGAACCCTCGGAGAGGGTTCCACCCTTAGAGGTGCCACGGGATGATTCCTGTGGCTAAAGGTACCTTAGGAATCCCCAAACGAAATGTAGCATAATCATCCCCAAAGGAGGAGGCAACACAAAGCATATGAGCAAGCAGTAACTGTGACATAGGAGCAGTAACGTAACGTAGTAGTAGAGAAGCATAGGCAGTTTAACAATGCAATGAGATGCTCAGTTGGATAATGTAATGAATGCCCAGACTTGCATAGCATGATAGTGATTGTTTGCGTTGATATTAGGGGATCCCCTAAGGAGAGAGGGAATGGCAGGACATCCTTCATCTCCATCCAACAGCGGAACCTACCTAAAGAAACTAGGGGAAACAACTATGCTAACTAAGTGTTAGGACCTGAGGCAACGGAGGAGAGAAAAAAAACTCTATGAGGAGGAAATCTCTGGGGATCCAAGGCCTAGGTCGCCTTCCCTTCAAGCTTGGGATAGTTTATTTAATGATGGCTCTGCAGCTGCAATTTGGAAAACCCAATTTAAGGGAGGTGGAAAATATTCCAATTTGGAGGAAGGCTCTCGCTCAAACCCTCTAGCGGGAACGCCATGGAAGGTTGCGAGAAAACTCTGCAACAATACGTGCATGCAAGGCACAGGAGGAGAGCAACAACTGCTGAGGCACTCACCTGGCCTACACGACCAAAATCAAACCAGGTGAACCAGAGGCAGTCGTAGGGAGAATGTGGTGAAGGTGCCTTGCTAGGGAAACCACTAAAGTCAATGGCTAACCATTATAGTGGAACACTAGAGCCAAAGGAGGTAACTTTTTCCACCCTTCACCGCTAGTCTTAAATTCTACACCAAGAGCTGCTGTCGCATAGCAGGCAGCTAAAGCCAAGCCCAGGAGAGGACATTCCCAGCTATGGGCCAGGTGAGAAGGATCCTGCCCCAAGTTGTGGACATGCTCAAGATGCGGACTAAATGCAGAGCGAGACCGTCGGCTGCAGGAACTCTGCCCCAGAACAGAATGGCTGGCTTTCCCCCAAGAAATTGATTGAGAGCTGAAAAGCTGGTGAGCTGAATGAGCATGGCGTGCTGAGATCATAATGAGCATTGAGTGCTGAGACCTTGCAAGGTCAAATGCAGATTGAGTGCAGAATCCCAGAGGCTGAAGCCGCGGGGATGGCAGAAGGCATGAAAGAATGGTATGCGTAAGCAAGGAGCAACGGTTGCGTAAGCAAGTGTGGACCTGCACATAGGTCAGTAAACAGTAGTAATAAGTGGACCTGCACATAGGTCTGCATAACGTAGAGAAAACAGCACTGAATAGTGGGGCAAGCCAGCCAAGCATTTCAAAGCCAAATCAAGGTGACAAACTCAGATATTTTCGGTGGCGAAGACAGGATTTAGAGGAGAAATAATTAGCCACATTGGCCATGACCCCTCAAACACCTCCCAGTCCCCGCCATAGGACAAACAAGGAAGCAGTGGAAGGGCTGAGAACCACATGCAGATATTAAAGCTAATTTAATAGCCTCAGCAGGAGCTTTAGCTAACCTCAGAGTAGAACAAGGTACAAAGCAATGCGACTAAATGAAGCAGTAGCAGTAAGCAATTAGGCCTGTGCAGCAGTAATGAAAACAATTGAGTACACTGAGTTACAACTGCAATAAACAAAATAAAAGGAGGCACAATGCCCTGAAAGTACCGTCACCAGGCAGTGCAATGAGACAGCTGCAGTGAGATAATTAGAACAAGCATGAGTGAGTTGTATAGCTAAGTTGAAAGTAAATCTGAGTCAGGTGAAAGTAATCCAGTATGCAACATGGAGCAGGTATAGTTGAGCTGAAACACACAGATCGGGTTTGCAGTTGCAGTACAAGTAATTTGAGAGTTGTGAGTAACTGAAAGCAAATAGTATGACCTCTGGAGTAGCAGTATGCTAGGAACTTAGAAACAAAGCCCCCCCCCAAAAGACAAAACCAAAGACACACAAACACAGAAAACAGGGAACAAAAACAGAAGGAAGCACACACAGCCGAAGGCAAAATACAAACCAGAAGCAGGAAAATAAACACAGAAGCCCAGCAGAGACAAACAGGAGCAGCGGGGGCACAGGCTCCAGCCAGCCAGGGAGACCCAAGCAGCTCAGAGGACAAACGGACAGAGCCTTCAGCTGCAAAGAAAAAATGCTTTACAATGAGGCTGAGAGGAACTGCTTATATAGCTCAGGAAGTGGGAATGGCTGGCTGCTTGGCCACTGAACTCCAGGCAAAGCCTTTCCAATTACTAAATGCTCCTCATTTAGCTCTGGAAGTGCTACAAGAAAAAAGTACATTTTTTGTTAGCAGCTCAACTGAGCTGAGAGAAAGGGAGTCTCCCAGTGCTGGTACTAAATGTGCCTGGAATGAGGAGTGGAACTCTTAACTTACATCAAACCACTTGTGCAGTTGGAACACAAGCTGCAACCTTCCACAAGGGAGAGTGGGTGGGAAGCATTAGCTTGGCACCCCTACCCCAACAAACATCAAAGTGCTGCGACAGAGCTCAGAAGGAGTGTGGGAGCCTCTGTTTAACAAACAATCACTCAAACAAAAAACACTGGAAGTGTACAAGAGAATGCAAACTCATCCACAAACAATGCTAAATCGCGAGTTGAGGTTACCTCAAGAAGTGAGGAGCCTTAGGGCTCACACAGCAAGTACTGGGAGAACTAGAACATAATTTTGTAAATGTACAAAGCATATTTGCAGGCAGATACTGGTCTTGAGGATTAGGCAGGGTGGATAGCACCAAGTCCCAGCTCAGGACTATAAAAATGGAGCTCACACAACACAGTCTTAGTGGGGACAAAATATTGTAGATAGTGCTCTGCCTTGGGGATTTTTGCACATTTTGCTCTGACAGATATAGGGAAAACAGTTATGGAGTCATACAAAACTTGCTGCACATATAGAAAAAAGGGAAAATATGGCATACCATGAGGAATCTGGTGCAGAGGCAACTAGAAGGCTGAGCGGCGAGCCCAGATGGTAAGTATGGATGTGCCCGACAAGGAAGAAGGGGCAGCAAGATGACCTTCTTGATCACTGACAGTATGCATTGAGCAGGGAGGAGCTATAGGGGAGGCAGTCAAAGTTCAGCAGAGTGGAGGTGCTTGAGAGGGGACACAGTTTCACTCCCCCCTCTTCCCCAATGGAGTGTAGGATCCTGATGTAACCTACATGGTGGCAATATTTAAATGAAACTGAGAAGCATTTAAAGAGGCAAATACAGTAAAGGTAGCAGAGGGAAATTTATGGGGAATTTCCTCACATGTTAAAAGTTTGTTCCAGAGGGGACTGGTGAAGGCACTAGATGGAGGTCAACTTTAGCTAACCCAATTTGCATGAGAAAAAAATCAGGAGGTAAGCTATTGTATCTAGCAAGGATATTTTTTCTCACGATTTGGAGAAAACATTTATTCAATGGTTTTCAAATTCAGTTAGTGATTTTTACCATTTCTGGTGTGTCAGGGGGGTTGGGGTGGGGTGGAGTCACAGTGACAGTTGTCCAGCAAAAGTTCAGAAGTGAATATGCCTATGTGGCTCATGCTGCTGTGCCGTAGCTTTGTTAGATGCAATTCACACTGGTGGCGGCTTATTTTTTATTGCTGTAAATGGATTAAAACATTTCAATGGGAGTATTTCATTTGACTGAAGCTCAGTTTTTCAAGTTTCATTAGTCCGACACCATTTGCCCAACACAGGGTTGCCCGATATGTGAAGTTTTCCCGTGGCGGAGTTTGTTATATAAAGTAAGGCGGGGGGGGGGGGGGATGCTGCCCCTGAAACATAAAAAAAAAAACTCCATCTGGCCTGGTGGTGCTGAGGATTGAGGTGCTGGATGCCACACCTTGCAGCATGTCGGCGACCCGGATTCAGGAGCGGACTTGGGCTGTCGGGGGTCGGCAGGGGAGAGGGAGGATCAAGCATCCCACGACAGCTCTCCTCCCTCTGGAGAGGGGAAGGGGGTGGTGTTGCTCTGCAGCAGCGACTGATGGAGGCCGGGGGCACTGCTGGTTGCATGCACAGTTGAGGGTTGGAGTGTGGCAGGTGGTGGCACGTTGTACGCAGTTGTCATTGCACGTCCGGCTCTGAGGGAGAAAAATCCAAGTGGAAAATTGTAGGGTGGTCATGGTGGCTGATGGCCATGTGCCCCCCTGGACATGAGAGGTGTGCCCCCAGGTATCAGGATCCAGGTCCCCCAAGGGGGGGGATTCTGCGTGCAAGCCTGCGTGGAGGAGGGCATTTCGCTGGCCAGACCAGGTCCGGGGGTGCAGGTGCCGGTGGCTGGACAACTCGCCGCCTGCTTTTCAGATGTAGGAGAAAGAATATTGTGATAAAAAAACAACAACTCTGCTGCGGGAAAACTTCACCTGTGGGGCAACCGTGTTTCGGGCTGCTGGCATCGGGATACTGAAACTCGGGAAACCGAGATTCGGTATTTTGTAGTATATCCATTTCAACATACCAAACGTGCACAACTGACTCCACACAAACAAACAGGAGATGCTCAGACTAACAACTAAGGGCCATAACTTATTTCATTAAGCATTAGCACAGCAGTATATTTAGAAGGAAAGGAACAGTATGAAAAGGCGCAGTACTGTCAATCTGTACACATTACATACCCAGGGAAAGAGATACAAGAGTTTTACAGAGCAGCTGGTCAATACATAAAGGAAACAAACAGGCGGCTGCTCAGACTAGCACCTAGGGGCCATAAGTTACTTCAGTAAGAATTAGCGCTATAGTATATTTGGAAGGAAAAAAACTGTACAAAAAGGTAATGTCAATCTGTACACATTACATAATCAGGGAAGGAAGTAGGAGAGCTGTATGAAGCAGCTAGTAAATACACAAAGAAAACCCAAGGGCATCATAGTGAAGAATAGGTATTAAGGCATCAAGCGTCATCTATGGAAAAAACAAGACATTTGTTAAATGAAAGCCCATAGGAAACCATCTCCAAGGGAATTACATTTAGAAACAAATTTTTTCTTATCATAAGGGTTGGGGATGTAGTATCCCCCTTTATTTTTTTTTTTAGCAGCTAGAGATATCAGAAATATTATATGCCTATTGCTCCTTGCCTCTACAGGCTGGAGCAAAGATAGCCTGTTGCATATATAGGTGATGTATAATCCTCCTCCATCCCTGATAGCAGGTCTAAGGAATTTTAGATGGCTGTCTCAAATTCACTAATCTTAGGATTTAACTACATCATATGAAGAAGGTCACCCCACTGAGTTCTTACCAAATCAGTTATGGGAAAGTAAACCCATACACATCACTTTATGGGGCGCATAATGTAAACTGCACAACATTAATAATTGGGTAATATGGGACGCCACTACTGATGAACCAGGTTTATTAAATCCTCAAGTTTTTGTCCATTGTTACTAGGATACCTCAATTCTTAAGGCCTTAGTTCATGTGAAGCTAATGTAAAAGTTAACTTAAGTAATGATGCCTACAGTATAGCGTTACAAGTTGTCAAAAGAGAAAATATAAGTAAATGTGTCATAGCGATTTGCTGCTCAGTATGGGTATAAGGTTACTTGATAAGATGTGATCTGGATCAGATCGGGGGCATGCTGCCAGATCTACGTGGGCTGGAGTAGGTCGGAGGAGGCCTGATAGACACGTTTTGCCTTTATGGTGCAGAGGTGATCAGAGCAGGTCAAGGGCAGGCCTAGCAGTCACTTGGAACAGTTATACAGTAAAGCAATAAAAACCTGTGAGAAAAGAGAAAAGAAGACCAAGTTAATTCTCATAATATTGTAAAATAATTGCATAGAATAAGTATACTGAGGTTTATTTATGAATGATGATATACTGATATATTGATGCTGATGTATATTCATGCTATTTATTTATGCAAGCTGTTTGTTTCTGCTGTACTTGGTACATTGCCAAGACAAAATTAACTTTAGAATCTTTACCTTAAATTGGCTGTCTTTGCCATCACTACAAAAATGTCCTTGTTGCATGAGAACCTCAGTCAGCCAGCAGCAGCACCCTCACCCTCTCATGGGTTTCCACAGGTCAACTGGATGGGGCAGTAAGCCAAGATACTATTTTGTGGAGTGAGGTGAGGGCAGGATCCTAGCAATTCCACCATCCTCAGTGGGCCTTACTGCTTGTAGGTAAAGGGAAAGCTTATGGTAGGTGGCGCTGGAGGTGTGGAGGAGATTGTTATAACATAGCAGAGTGTGTGATGGTGCTATATTAACTGCATGTCCTGGGAGGCTGCAACCTCAACCACCTAGGACTTACAGTTATGATATCATTATATACCCTGAGTGGGGTTTTTTTCAGTAACTATATATATAAAAGCTCAGAAATCTTATCCAGTGAAATAAATGCAAACCAATTCTGGAACCTGAGTCTTACAATTCTCAAAGTGACGCTGTTGCCACAGCATCTGTTATGATCTGAATTCTGCTCAGTAGTGAAGGAATAGTTCATAACTGGCAAAAGACCAAGGCCCACGTATTCCAAACATGTACTGTACTGCAGCTCGAGGCACACCTCATGGCCTTTGACATCTACGAGCCAATCCAGATTTAGGGCTAGGCGTAGCATGGAGATGGCACTAGTTTGAGTGCAAAATGACCTCCTCAGTGCGAGGAATAGAGGAGAGCAGTCAATTCTCATCCTCCTTGATCTCTCATCAGTATTTGACACCGTGGACCTCACTGTGCTTTTGGATCACCTTACAGCATATTGTGGACTCACCAGAACTGTGGTTTGAGTCCTGTCTCTCTGATAGGAGGCAACAAGTGGCGATGGGGAATTTCTTCTCCTCCTCCTCGAAGCCCCTGTCATGTATTGTTCCTCAGGGTTCAGTCCTTTCATCGTTGCTGTTTGGGGTATACATGCTGCCCTGGGTGAGCTCATTAGACAGTACAGTTTGGGTTTCCACTGCTGTGCAGACGATACCTAACTGTATATGTCATTTGCCCCTGGAACGAATGGTGCCACTGATGTGCTGAATAAGTGCCTGGCCGAAATTCAGGATTGGATGTCTTCTAACTGGCTGAGGCTGAACCCCGACTAGATGGAGGTACTGATGATTAAGCCTGGTTGCTGGCGTGATGGGAGTGCCTCTGGGGTGGTAACAGGTTTGGTCCTGGGATCTGGCAACCCCCAAGATGAAAAATCTGGGCATTGTCCTTGACAACAGACTGACACTGGATGCCCAGGTGTCGTCTGTGGTCTGAAGTGGTTTCTACCACTTAAAGAATGTTGCCTGGATTAAACCCTTGATTCTGTCAGAAATCCTGCTCTCACTGGTACATGCCTTTGTAATATCCAGGCTGGACTATTTTAACGCTCTGTACTTTGGGGTCAGTAGAGGGAACCTCTGCCGACTGCAGCTGGTGCAGAACGCGGCAGCCAGCTTGCTGATGGGCCTGACCAGGTCCTGTCATGTAACCTTGGTCCTGCGAGATCTGCACTGGCTGCCTGTCATGTGAAGGATCATCTTCAAGGTGGGCTTGCTCACCTATAGGGCCCTATACGGCATGGGCCCTGGCTACCAGTCTGACTTTCTTACACTTGCCATCCCAGTACGTTCCCTCCACTCCTTCACCAAAGACCTCCTAGTGGTTTCAAGAGTCAGACTGAAAACCTCGGGTGACCGCTTCTTTGAGGTGGCCAGCCCAGCCCTCTGGAACTCGCTGGCAAAATCTTAGAAGGAGGCCCCATTGGTGGAGGTATTTAAAAGGGGCCTGAAGACCTACCTTTTTAGAAAAGCATTTTTATAAAGTCTTAGCTGATTTTAATACTACTGATTTATTTATTATGTATTTATGTATTGTATGTTGTCTGTTTAACCCTGCTTTTATTACCTGTAAGGTGCCCAGAACCCCCGGGATTGGGCACCATATATAAATAAAATTGTACTTACTCGTACTTACACATGCAGTTAGGTTGCTCCAGCAAATTTTAAACTCTTGGCTTATGGCAGGAAAATGACTGCCCAGACTAGTCAGGGGCATAACCAGAATATACAATAGTTATAAATTCTGCTGATGTCCATGACACTGACAGCCATTTAGGGCTCACTAGAAAAAAGGTGCTGGAGCACCCATGTTGCTCGTGCATATGTTTTGAATACCTGGTCCCATATCATTATAAGCTTGTATTAGGAAAGAACAATTCTTATCACTTTTTGAATGCATGAGCAAAGATTTGTATTTTAAAAGAGTTGTATATCATACATATATACCAATTTATATGAAATAACTTTTGATGAGAAATATTTATTATGAAATTGGAGATTATTAATTAAAATATTATTTAAGGTAAATGAAACTAACACATCTCATCACGTCTTTTGTACTCGCTGGTTTTCTCACCCACTGTCTCTGACATCCACAGTTCACCATATTCAACCTCCTTTTCCTCTTCCTTTCATCCACAACATTAATTCTGAGTGAACGAGACATGCTTCCTTGCTTTTGACAAGATTTGCTGCAGTCTCATGCGACAAAAACCCAACACTCATTCCAGATTCAGAAAGTAGGATTTATAACAGCATTTTAATTTAATGTTGGATGTCGAACATATAAAGAGATCACAGTAGTACTAGAGCTGAAAATTGATGCCTTTTTTATTAGTGTCCTCTCAGAAGTGGGTGAGTCGCTGCTTGTGCAGTGGTGCACAGAGCACCACAGTCAGATGAATGAGGATACACTATCTGCAAGGAATCATATTTCATACCACTGTCTGCTTCTATTGATGTGCTCAGAGTTGAAAGGTGATGCTAGTAAATGCCATCAGACTTCCTCGTAGCTGAAATCTGCGGAACAATCCTGTGACTGGCACTTTGCAGCCAAGCCATGTACTTAGCAATTGCGACAGCTTTTTCCTTTTCTTCGTTTTTAACTTTAAATTAACTTGTTCATACAGGCTTATGATGGGTTCTCATTTCCTCCAGAAACTTTGAAAAATACGCTTTTCCAAAGCCATAATTTACTGTGAGGATAACATGCAAACATAATAACAAAAATCTTTTAAAGGAGAATGAATGGGGAAGAAAACTAAAAATGACCAGAAAGAAATGGTTTGACCAGAAAGCACGGTTGTTTAAATGCACATATAAATCATCTTCCAGCCATAGGAAAACACATTATTTTTATTATGATTTTTTTTTTTAAATCAAGTAAGCATTTTTTGCTTCCATACAGTTTAAATGCTTTATACGTACATATGCTTTGTTCAGAACTTCAAAGTCTCTTAGCAGTCAATAAATAAGCACACAGTGTAATATTTGGAGAAAGTTCACACCTGAAGATCTAAAACAAATGCATGTCAGTCAGTCTAGTAGAACATTTTGAGTGATCGATTGATCGATCAATTAAGGATTTTTCACCAGTAGACAATACTGAGCTACTCATTTCCAGATATGTCGTAAGAGGAAGGCAAGGCAAGTTAATTTTTATGGTACCCATATGGGGAAACAAAAACACAAATAATTAATGGATAATAAATTAAGACTACGTAGAAAATAGACAATTTCCATTAACCACATAACTGTTAAATAAGTGGCATCCTTAACTCAGTCAGTCTGCTTGCTGATGTAAATAAAATTTTAGGGCCCCCTTAAAGGCAGCCACTGAGCTGGTGGAGCAACCATGAGGTGGCAGGGAGTTCCAGAAACAAACGGGGCAGCCACCATGAATGCGCTATACCTGGACAGTGTTAATCTGAACAGGGGAGCTAACAGCAAGCCAGCCTTAGTGGAGCAGAGAGAGCAGACAGTAGTCTGTGTGGTCAGGAGATCTTTCAGGTAACCAAGACCCATATCTTGTAGGGCCTTGTATACCAACAGACCAGTCTTGAAGCTGATGTACTTCCAAATAGACAACCAGTGCAGATCACACAGTACCAGGGTGATGTATTCCCCAAGAGATGTCCTAAAAATTAATTTTGCTGCTGCATTCTGGATTTGCTGAAGGCAGTGCATTGGAGTCCCAGATAACCTTAGATACAGAGTGTCTTAATTGAACCTGTGCTGAAGACATGAATTATTGTAACCAGGTCCCCAGGGGCAAGATATGGTTTGATCCAGGAGATATGACCACTAGCAATTCCTTTTCAAGTGTCATCCTGCAGTCCATAGAGACCCCCAGATTCCTAACCACCTTTGCAGCTCTGAGGATGGTGCCATTTAGAGATAGAATTGGGGCATCACTCTTTATCATTGCTCACCCATAGGAACCTGACTCAACAATCATTACTCCTGTCATGCTTGGGTTGAGTCTGAGTCAGTTGGAGGCCATCCAGTTCTTGATCTCCATCCTAGAAATGACCCAGCACAGGGGCCGTTAAGACCACAGCAGGACAGGCTGCCTTGTCCTACAGCACAATCTGTATTTACAGTTTACAGTGTGTACCTTTTTCTGTGGTTATCATAGGAACCCCGTGTGAATCAGGCGGCACCAGCAGTCTTAACTGGTAATGTGCTTCTCTCCTGTGCTTTGTGCCTTTCCTACGGACTCCATTGACTTTAGGGACAAGGGTGTAATGCTGATAAAAGACACGCAACAGTGTTAAAATAAAATTCAATGCAGTCAAATGCAAAACTTATATACTGTATCCAGGAGGTTATGCAAAACAGGCATTCAGAAAAAGGTACAAAACATAGACAGCCATGCTGGGGAGTGTCACAGTGTGTGGGAATAAACTTCAGACGAGGCAAATTTGCAGGTTTAAAACACACCATGGTAGGATATTTATTTTTCAAAAGTTGAAAAAATAATAAATGAAAACAAAAACATTGCAAATAAAATCACTACTTAACATCAGTAGTTTCTCCCATAACACAGTCCTGGATCTTAGAGCTCCTAAGACCCTTCTCATCTGCATTCAACAGCCTGTTTGCACAAACAGTAGAACCTCTCCTCCTCTCTCAGGGCTGAGCCCCACTGGACTGAACTGAAGTGAACTAAGTGAAGAGGTTTTTATATCTTTTTGGTGGGGTCACCTGACTGAGCCCTTTTCTGTTTACATGTCTGGACATGCTGTGTCATGTCTGAACATGTTGTTTCAAAACTAAGGGGGGGTTGTTTCAGGGGCTTTCCCAGTTCAGTTAAAGGTACAGGGCAGGATTCACGAAACTCCTGAAATACCTGCAGCTGCGGGTAAACCTCGGCGCAAGTCGGTTGCGACTTGCAGATCAGCAGGTTCCCTGCAGCAGCAGGTATTCGCAACGCTGGAGCCGGATTACGACTTGCTCCACGATCTACGGCTGCTTGCAGGTGGTGTTGCTGGGGAGATGGGGCAGCTGCAGGAATGGGCTATGGCTGAAGGAAACATAGACTTTGATGGCAGATAAGGACCGCTAGGCCCATCTAGTCTGCCCATTTCCCTACCTAAAGGATAGGCCGCAGATCCTAGTTAACCAACAGCCTATTTTTTCCTACCCACCACAAGAATTGCCTTATGTCTGTCCCATGCATTCTTGAATTCTCCCACAGTATTAGACCCCACAACCTCCTCAGGAAGGCTGTTCCATGCATCCACTACCCTCTCTGTGAAATAATACTTCCTCACATTGCCCCTGAACCACCCTCCTTCTATCTTTAAATTGTGTCCCTTGTTCTTGCAAGTCTCTTTTCTGAAAGATGCTACTCTCTTGGACTTTGTTGATTCCACTGAGGTACTTAAAAGTTTCTATCATGTCCCCCTCCCTTCTTTCCTCAAGGGTATACATATTAAGCTCCTTTAGTCTCTCCTCATCCGCTTCTCTTGCAGACCCTGCACCATTTTAGTTGCCCTCCTCTGACTGCCTCTATCCTGTCTCTGTCCTTGCGGAGATGGGGTCTCCAGAACTGGACACAGTACTCCAGATGGGGTCTCACCAACTGTCTGTACAGAGGATAACTTTCTGCTGATGATGCCTCTCCCTATGCATCCCAGTATACCCCCAGCCCTCCCTACTGCCTTCTCACATTGCTTGCTAACCTTAAGGTCATCTGATATGATTACCCCCAGGTCCCTTTCCTTTTTGTTGTTGTTACTACCTCCCACCCATTGTGTATTCTTCTTCCCTGGGTTCTTGTTTCCCAGGTGCATTATTTTGCATTTCTTTGCATTGAATCCTAGCTGCCATACTTCTGACCATTCCTCCAACCTTGCCAAGTCCCTTTTCATCCTTTCCACGCCTCCTAGTATATCAACCCTGTTGCAGATCTTTGTGTCATCTGCAAAAAGGCATACTTTTCCTTCCAGTCCCTCTGCAATGTCACTGATGAAGACATTAAAAAGGACTGGACCCAATACTGAACCCTGTGGTACCCCACTAGTAATCCCCCTTTCTTCAGAGTGGACTCCATTTACAATTACCTTCTGTGTCCTGTTGTCCAGCCAATGTTTTACCCAGGCTTCCACCCTGGGTCCCACTCCCAGGCTGGTTAATTTGACTATTAATCTTTTGTGTGCCTATATAAACCTATATAAACACCCTCAGAACTCAGGGAACTGGGGATCACACCCCAGACACCTTGCTGAATACCATGGTAGAAATTATGGCACATCAGAAACTTACGGGACATGTTTCAGCTGTATATGGAGCTCTGAGGGAGAGAGGAATCATACACATGGAGCTACTTAAGAGAAGAGGAGAAAATGAGATGGGAGAGGGACTGTCAGAGGTGGAATGGGAGACAGTATTCTTACTAGCAAATAGAATACCTACTCTCCGAGCTGGAAAGAATTTGAATGGAAGGTGAGGACCCGCTTTTTCATTACTCCAGTGATGAAGAGTAAGTGGGACAGATCCCACCCACCATCGTGCTGGAGAGCCTGCCAGGAACCAAGAGCCACCCACCTCCATATATTCTGCCAATGCCCGGATCTGTCAAACTTCTGGAGCCAGATTAAACAGGTGATTTGGTATATATTGTTGGTAACAGAGGGGTTGGGCCCTACACATCTGGTTCTGGGATTACCTCCTGGGGGATCTTAAAGGGAAGACAAAATATACTTATGGAATGTCTTAACTGCTGCACATAAAGCAATAAAGAAGGCATTGGCTTAAGCCTGATCCCCCTAACATCCAGCTGTGGATGGAGATCATCCAAGAAATACAAGAAACGGAGGAACTAACACACTCAATCTCTGCACTCAGGCATTTATTAGTAAATGGACTTCCTGGATATTATGGAAAGAACAATATAAACAGGGAGGGGGGAAGGAGGGTAGACACAGATGGGCAAAAAAAAACAGATAATCCATAAAATAATGAATAATAAATGAAATGTTCAAATGTTGGTGCTAATATATGAATGTAATACCTCTCACTCCTATAAAATGCATTGTGGAATGGTAATCTACCCAGGAGAGATACATTTGTTATAAGATGAACCTTGTGAAATGTAAAATGTACTGTGGACCTATGCATAAATATACAAATTAAGGGATTTGAGGTCTGGGTGAGACACCATGCCATGGGACTGTCCAAGGGTGCAGACAGGCATACTCACTGTACACATTTGAGTACAGTTTTGTTGAGTGCCTGTCACAGACCATATGCCTTTCTGTTAACATTTTCATTCTAATCTGTAGTATTTGGGTTAGTGTAGGCCACTGAGGAGTGTCTCTGTTTAAAGTTCTGTTGTTTAGGAGACAGATACATGTATAACCTCTTTACAGATTAGAGAAATCATCTGACAACAATCTGACTTGTTCTGAAGGGGGTGCCTTTTGGCAAGAATGTGTACATTTTTAAATTGGGGGGGGGTGTAACTGCTGGAGATTCTGTGTACAAAATAGAAATTTCTGGCTACACCCCTGGGACTGTCAAGTAGGTCTACTAGAAAGTCGTCTCTGCGACATGGTTAGAATTAGCAAGTACGATGATTGCATTGCCCAGCCGGGTTCTATCAATCACCGTAGCAGTCTCCCTTCTCAATTTTAACAATACTTTGTGAATTAACAGACCTGGAGAGAATGTAGTCTGGGACCTGTTTCTCCAAGGAAATGCTTGTGCATCCTCTGGTACTGTCCCCACAGAGGGAGGCCTACAACAGAACTGAGACAGCTGTGTTTTCCCGTGAGGCAAACAGATCTATCTCTGGCACTCCCCATCCCTGAAACACTAAGTTTGGAACCCCCTGGTTCAAAGACTACTCATAGGTTATATGCCCTATCCAGCTGAATGAATCTGCTATTATATTCTCTTTTCCCATCAGCTGTACTATAGAGAGGTTTACATTTAAGCTGTAAACGAGGTTCCGGATCCTCATCGACTCGACTTCTGATGACCTGGCGACTCCCTGTTTATTAGTGAGAAAGCATCTGGAGAGGGGAAAGGGGGAGGAAAAAAAAGGAAAAAAACTTTCCCAGCTGAGAAATGAGAGTCCTTTCCACAGCATTTGACTCTAAAAACTTTAACACTTCCAATGCCAGTACTGCTCTGGTAATTGAGCTGAAAGCACTCTGCATTTACTGAACTTTGGGTCTATGGACAAATTAGTCAAGGTGTGAGATTTGCTTGAGCTGGGGAAGCTGATGCAAATGTTGGTCTGGTTCCTCCTTATACCTGCCTCTCCCTGCACCTCTGTGTTCTCACCAATTAGTGATGTACCTTCAAAACAGGGTAATCAGCTAATTTATTTTACATGTCCTGTGACAAACCAGTTGCTGTAAGCCCTGCAAATCTTCTGGCAGACACTGAATTGGTAGAGCCCTATATGCAGTGGCATTCACATCAACAGCCTTTTGAAATGGGTGTTTAACAGCTTCCAGGCTAGCCTTCACTATCTGTGCAAGGTGAAGCTTCTCTTGTAATGGTAAGTTAGAAATATCTCTCACATTGTGGCCGGACTATTCCACAGAGCCCACTGGTAATATACAGGGGAACTTGGGTACTAGGATGCCTATTCAAAAAGAGGGTGGAGTAAGTGTACATCTTTTAAAAAAAAACATAAAAAAAAATTCTAGAATTCTCATCTGGTGTTGTTTAACAGATTAACCTTTGCCTTCTTGCAAGCAGCTCCTTCAGTAACCCTCTCAGGTTGAGTGTGAATGGGGGTATGGACTCATCGTGACATCCAGCATACAAATAAATTCTGCCTCCTCTACGTCTACTTCTGATGCAGGGAAACAAAGTACTCCTCAGCAGCATCCTCTGGGGCAATTGGTTCCTCCTCAGCTGCCTCCTTAAATACCCCCTCTGGAGAAAGGCTAGGAGAAGCACTGAAAGCATTTCTTTCTAAACTCTGTATTAATCTGAAAAACTACCCCATTTCTTAAATGTTCTCTAAAGAGAGCGTATCTTCTCCAGCACCGATTCCTCTATTTGCTCTTCAGGCAGAGGAACCTCAAAAAGGTTTTCCTTTTGCCAGCTGTAGTATTTGGCTGATGTTCGGAAAGCCTTTAAATTTTTAAATTGGCAACAACTTTGTTTCTAGTTATCTGAATATTAAATCTGGTGTACCACAGGGGTCAGTGCTAGGACCAGTCCTATTTAATATATATACAAATGGTGTCTGACATCTGTTGGATGTTGTCCAACACCATTTGTATGCTGATGATACAATGTTGTAATCTGAAGGAAAATATGTGGGGTACATACAGGAAAAATTACAAAAATCCTTTAATATACTGCAGACATATTTTTGTGAACATGGGTTGGTTTTAAACCCTTTAAAGTCACAGGTAAAGTTATTTTCAGATAAAAAAAGTATCTTTGAATTTAGACATAAAAACACTGGAAGGGTGCAACTTGGCCCTTGTGGACTGCTAGAAATATTTGGGAGTCTGGCTGGACTCCCATTGTAATTGGAATTTTCATATTGATAACTTGATACAAAAATTGAATAAGAAGTTGGGGGGTATTGTATAAGCATAGAAATTGCCTTTTACCTGAAGCTAGAATAAAAATTGTGAATTCGATGATAATCCCACATTTTGACTATGGTGATTATGTGTATACTGGGGCTGCTAGAGGTACATTGGGTAAACTAGATGACGTTTTTAACAGATTTGCACATTTTGTCTTAGATGTACCCCAGAATACACACCATTGTACTCTTTATAAGACTCTGAATTGGATACCCTTAATGGACTGACGTAATATCCATGTCCAGTGTTTGACCCACCATTGTTGCTTTAAAAAAGTACCAGAATACTTAAGAGTTTTTGGAGGAGTGGCATGTTAAGGAGGGATAATGATCTGCTGGGGAAATAAATTTTAGGGTGCCATTTATGAGAACAACGAGGGGCCAACATTTTTATTTTATTTTATTGATGATCTAGGAATTACAACCCTTTGAGTCAGAGACTCATTTGCAAAGGCTCCACGTCTTACATAAATATAGACTGGTACACAGTATAACACAGATACAATAGTATAACAGATACATAATATAGACAACTGCTCTAATACAGAATATGATGCTAACAACAGAGGGGAGAAAAGTACATAATACACAAGTTGGAACATCAGTGACGTGAATTCATGATGCACATACTGGAGCAGTACTGCAGTAAAATTGTTTAGGATTATTTTTTTTTTTCATGCGAAGTTTCATCTGCAGTTGCAGTGGGAAAGTACAGTTACGTAAGAACTTACCGTAACAGTAGATCTTTGAGAACAGCTCTTGCAGCAGGCAACACCACCAGGACCGAAGCCGGCAGGCGCCAGGACCCCACGGAACCCCTCCAGCCAGCCATCCTCAGCAGGGACCGCCCCCAACGTCGGTCCCGCCTCCGACGTTAGGCGTAGTACATATGGGTGCGGTCCCGCCAGACCCCCCAGTTCCCACACTGGAGACTTCCGGCCGCAGGATGACATCAGAATGGGAGACTGAGGATCCACTGTCAGAAGACAAAGAGGTATAAGTCCCGTTAAAGGCTCGAGAAGCCATGCCTCCTCCAAGGGGGAAGGTGGACGGGAAGGCACCTACTGCAAGAGCTGTTCTCGAAGATCTACTGTTACGGTAAGTTCTTACGTAACTGTACTATCTTACTTCGAGATACAGCTCTCGAAGCAGTCGTAACACCCTCTGCAACTGCTGCGGCTGTGAATCGCAACCGCCGCAGCTGCGGGCGATTACAGTCCACAACGGTAGTTGCAGAGAGGAACCTTTAGGGAGCTCAACAGATACAGGCAGTTTAAAGGGACAAATGTGCAGTGTGGTGGCAAAAGCTCAGGAAGAGTGACACGCTGCAGGGCAGAATACGTTACAGTTAGAGCAGTGGTATAACTGTATGAGTACCTTTTCAAAAAAGTAACAATATGAGGTTAGAAGGGGCAACACAACTCACTAGACTATAACAGACAAAAAGGAGCTAACAGTCTAGACATGTTAAAGTGGCAGAATGTGCTAACAAATAGTCAATTACAACAGACTAGAATGGGCTTACAGGTTACATATTTTAAAACTGACAGAATAGTTTAACTCGGACTAGTAAATTGCAACATGCTAGAATGGACTAACGGGTTAGACATTTTAAAACTGCCAGAATTGTCTACCACAGGACAGTAAATTACAGCAGGCTAGAATGAACTAACATGCTGGGCATTTTAAACAGGCAGAATGGAGTAACCCAGGTTAATTATTTATAGGTTAACAATTATGGCCAAAGGGTGGCTTACAAGACCACAGGAGGAAGACAGGAGCACTAGTGAGAAGCAAGCATAATTAGTGGCACTGCAACAAGGTAGATTCAGGACCAAGGAGGGAGACTACCTGTGTCAGGTGTAAGTGCAGCAGTAACGGTCATTCAGTGGAGGAAAACAGGTGGGTGACAGGCAGCTAAGCCAACAGACTGCAGACACTCCATTTATGAACATACGAAATTTGCCAGCAGATAAAGGCCTAGAGGTCTATCAAGTCTGCTCGAATGTGCAGCTAGCACCCCTTACTCTGCAGCTGCCCCTTCCTTCCACCCTTCCCCTTCATTGACCCTCCCCCTTGTCCTGTCCCATCCCCTTTTGAAGCAGTCCACTGTTCTACTGGATACCACTTCTGCAGGTAACGCATTCCACCCAGCCACCACCCTCTCTGTAAAAAAGTGTCTCCTCATCTCCCTCCTGAACCTTCCTCCCTCAGGTCTCATATCATGGCCCCTGGTGTCCCTCCCCTCCCTTACTTTGAACAGCCCCTCTGTACCTGTCTTGTTTATTCTTTTCATGTACTTAAAGGTTTCAATCATGTCCCCCCTGTCCCTTCTCTCCTCCAGTGAGTAAATGTTCAACTCCCTCAGCCTCCTCTCATATGATAAGTTCCCCAGCCCCTTGATCATCTTTGTCACCCTGCGCTGCACCCCCTCCAGTAACTTAATGTCCCTCTTCAGATACGGGTGCCAGTACTGCATGCAGTACTCCAGCTGCGGTCTAACTAATGACCTATACAGTGGCAGAATCACCTCCTCCATCCTCGAGGATATACCCCTTGCATTACAACCCAGCATTTTGTTGGCCTTTCCAGTTGCCTTCCTACATTGTGCCAAGTTGTTAATTGACCCTGTAATGAGCACGCCCAGATCCTTCTCCTCCTCTGTCTGAGCTAGCTGCACTCCCCCCACTGGTAACTCCTCCTTGGGTTCTTCATCCCAAAATGCAGCACCTTGCACTTTTTGGCATTAAACCCCAGTTGCCAAGTGTCTGACCAGGTTTCAAGCTTTGCCAGATCATCCTGCAACCCTGCTATCCCCCTAGGTCATCCACCACCGCTCCTACCTTGGTATCATCAAACGGACTGATTTTGCTCTTGTTGTCCAATGATATGACTACAATGAATATCCCAAACAACACTGGTCCCAACACCGAGCCCTGTGGAACACCGCTCGTCATTACCCTTGAGTGTGAGAGCTCCCCACCCACCACCACCACCCTCTGTTGCCTTCCCTGAAGCCAGTTCCCTACCCATCTCACCAGCCTTGCACCTGCCCCTGTGCCTGCTAACTTACTTCCCAGCTTTCCATGCGGCACCGAGTTGAATGCCTTACTCAAGTCCAGATATAGGACATCCACTGCATGGCCCCTATCCAGTTGCCTAGTTACCCAGTCATAGAACTCCACCAGGTTGGTTTGGCAGGATCTGCCCCATATGAAGCCATGCTGTCTGCTGTCCTGTAGTTCTTTGGCCTCTAAGAGGGCCACCAACCTTTCCTTCAGGATAGTCTCCATTAGCTTACCCACGATGGATGTGAGGCTCACTGGTCTGTAGTTTCCCAGTTCATCCTTGGGGCCACTCTTGTGGAGGGGCACCACATGAGCCATCCTCCAGTCCTGCGGTACACACCCCAAATGTAGTGAGACATTAAATAGGTCTGCCAAAGGTCCTGCAAGGACCTCTGCCAGCTCCTTCAGTTCCTTGGGGTGGATGCCATCTGGGCCTGGCGCCTTATCTACCCTCAGTGCCTTCAAACCCTCCCAAACTCTGCCCTTCATGATTTCCCCATCTGTCACCCTCTCACCCTTGTTTCTGCCATTTCTCCCCCCTTGGGTGTCACCCTCCCCCTTCTCTTTATTAAATACTGAGCAGAAATACTCATTTAGTGCTTCTGCCTCATCGCACCCTGCTTCCACCCAACCCCCTTCCTTCCTAATCCTTACTATGTGGTCCTTACAGCTCCTTTTCTCCCTGATGTACCTAAAGAAGTCCTTCTACCCCTTCTTAATGCCTTGTGCCAGCCTGCGTTCCGTAGATGCCTTGGCTCCCCTTACTGCCCTTGTCATGTCCTTTGATTCCATCAAGTACTCCTCCCTGTCCTCCCCCTCCCTGTTTTCTTGTACTTCCTAAAGGCAGCTCTTTTTCTCCTTACCTTTTCCATTACCTCCTTGCTCAACCAGCTCGGTTTCGTAGCCCTAGACTTCTTGCTCTGAGCCTTGCAGCAGGTTTTGGTTGCCTCCACTATCCCCAGCTTTATGAGCTCTCACCTCTGGTTAGCGTCCATACTAGATTGAATTCTGACCAGGTACCCTTTTACCACTTCCCCCATCCTCCCAAAGTCGGCCCTCCTGAAGTCCAGCACTCTTATGCCAGATTCCACTCCTTCCTTGCCCATATCCAATGTGAGCCATACTGAGTGGTGGTCGCTCCCTGACAGCAGTTCCTCCACTGTAAGTTCTCTCATAAAGTCCCCATTTGCCAGCACAAAGTCATGGGTATTCCCTAACCTGGTTGGTTCACTGACCATTTGCAGCAGGAAGCTGTCCTGGAAGGCATCCAGCAGTACCTGCGCCCTTCTGTTCCTGGTTGTTGGGGTACTCCAGTCCACTCCTGGCATGTTGAAGTCCCCCACAATCACAACACTACCCTTCTCGCAGGTCCTCCTGATCTGTCCCACTAGTTCCCTATCTAACTCCTCCGTCTGAGTTGGCGGCCTGTACACCACTCCCATTCTAAGAATCCTGTTCTTGGAATCCTGTATTTGCATCCAAATTGACTCCGTACTACCCTCCTCCCCTTCCTCACTTCAGTCCTTCCTTCACATATAGTGCCACCCCCCTCCTGTCCCAATCACCCTGTCCCTATGAAATAACCTGTACCCTGGTACAGACAGGTCCCAGTCATTGTATTGGGTGGCCCATGTTTCTGTGATGGCTGCAATGTCCACCTCTCCCTCTACCATGAGCACCTGTAACTCTGCAGTTTTCCTCCCAAGGCTCCTAGCATTAAGGGTAACCACCTTCCACCCCCCCCCCATCCTACCCTCATTTACTAGCATCACCAATAGTACTTGCCATTTGTCCTTTGTCACTGTTATGGGGGGTTAGCTCAAATGGTTTCCCAACCTGTGGTCTCTGCATGTCTCTCGCCCAATTGCCACCCCCCGCTCCTAGTTTAAATTCCCAACTTCCTCTATGTACTTCTCCATCCTCTGTTTCAACACTTTCTTTCCCTCCTCACTCAAGTGTAGTCTGCCCTTGGCATAGAGACTACTGTCCTCCCAGGTCCCACCCCAGCCCACCCCCAACAGCCCATACCCTTGGCACAACACCAGGTTCTTAGCCATCTGTTAAATTCCTCTATTCTCAGCTTTCTTGTTTGCCCCTGTTGCAATTCTCCCAGCAGAACCTCCCCCTCCCCACTCCGGTTTGGTCCAGGCATTTATCAGTTACTCCTCTAATTTGATCATTTCCCCCCTCCACTTTCTTCCTCTCTAGCAGTGCACAGCTGTTTTCTGAAGACCCTTCACAAATGCCCGCTCCCTCTCTCTGCATAGTAACCTGTTCTCTCCTTTCCACTCCATGACTTTTGCCACTTCTTTTCCTCCCCTCACAAGTCCCTATCTGTCTTTTGTCTCCTGACCTGATTTCCCCGGCAATTGTTCTTCCTGGCCTGGGAACCCTTTTCCCTGCTTTCCTTCTTCTGACCCTCTCCTCACCACTGTTGGCTTAAATCACCCTCCTTCATCTCCCATTCTTCCTCCCTCTAGTATTGGGCTAAACCCACCCCCAGTCTGCCTTTCTTGTCTTAGTTCCTCCTGCAGACCCTGAATCTCCTTTCTAAGTTTCTCTATGTGGTTGCACACTAAACATCCTCCCACACTCCAGGCAATTTTTAGAAAGATTGGTGCACCGCAGTTGTTGCAGCCTACCACCCTACCTATTGTTGTCGTTGCCCACCAGCGATCCCCCACCCTTCCAGATGCAGGATACCAAACACTCCTCCAAGTCTCCTCTCTCCCCCCTCTATCAGTGCAAAACATTCTTTTCTTAATTTACCTTACCCCCTTTGTTGTACACGTTTAGATAGAGTGAGCAACTGCTTTTTATATTCCTAACCTTCCTATCCACACTCAAAAAGAGACTTTAAGTAGCTATTGCACAGCCTTTTTCAAACTCCTACTCCTCCTTTCCACAATGCAATAGCAATGCAAAGAAGTAACAATGAAAGCTCCTAGGTTTACAGTTACTTCCCTTCCACTGAGATAGCAGTCACCTCTTCACTCACTGCTGTTCCTTTCTTGGACACCCATGTAGACACCCTCTTGCTGTGGCTCTCATGTTGGGGTCCTCTTGATACCACAGGACTAAAGAGGGGGTGGAAGACCCATTTCTGTTGTAGCCAAGCCTGATTTGCTGGTTGATCGCACAGGGGTCATCGGGGTCAGCCCAGCACCAAAAATGGCTTAAAAAGCTTCAGTCCATTGTTGGTTGGGGGAGGGACTTCTGGACTTCCTGCACCTATCCGAGGACCCACAGCTTTGACAGCAACTGTCGGTGGAACTGGCTACAGGCTAAATGACAAAAGATCATTTGTGCCCCTCAAGAAGGGGGAAGACCCACCTACTTTGTATTCTCGCCCAACTGGCTGTCATGATTATCATGTGATCTACAAGAACAATGTGGTTCAGGTGAGTGCTGAGAATAGCACAAAGAAGAAGCAGATTTTTGCTGGTGGGAAGGAGGTGATTGCCCGCACTCCTCTAAGGACCTATAGCACTGTCGGCAACAAGATACAAAACAGGCTTTAGGTCAAGTGGCCAAAGTTCATTTGTCCCTCTGGTACAGGGATGTGGAAGAACCCGTCTCCTTTGTAGATTAGCCGTATTGGATACGTGATTATCACATGACCTGCAAGGGTCAAGTTAGTGCCACAAATTACTCAGTGAAGCAGTAGTCTTGTAGTCTGGTCTGTGGGAGGAGGGGGCTCCTGAACTGCATTTGTCCCTCCAAGAACCCACAGCATCATTGAGAACCAGCCACAGAACTGGTTTCAGATCAAGTGGTCAGAATTTGTTTTTGCCCATTAGGGAGAGGGGGCTGTAGACCCCTCCTTCATACCTAGCCTGACTGATTAGCTGATTACCACATGACCTGCAAGGGATATGGGGAGCCGGGTCTCCCACTGCATACACAATATGTACTTTATTTTGTTTTCAAATGTTCTGCTTTTTTTCCCTCACCCCCCACCTCCTCATGGAATCCCCGTTCCTGTGCTTCCTTATATTCCATGTCTGCAGCCATATCTGCATTACGTCATTAGTGAACCCCAAATCAGGCCTTTGGGGAAGGAGGAAGGCCTTTGGAGGGACCAGGATGGTTACATGCAGGGATCGTCACATCGCATCATCTCAAGGTGAATGTTGGCTACATCTGCAACCATCAGGCATGGGGTAGGGTCTATGCAGTTAACACCATCAAGGGCAGCCTAACTTTAACAATAGGTTACTGTCCCACTCCAGAGGTGAGGGTATCCATTGAGACCTTTTCTATGAAGTATCACCTATTTTTTTTCCATATTGCTATTTCTCCCTATGAGTACTGGGGCAGCTTCTCACCCCTATTTCTGCCCCCAAAGACTGATGCCTACCTCCCCCAGAGTGGTAGGGTACCCCCATGGTTTTCCCTCCTTCATAGGGGAACAGGGGAAGAGGGTCATCCTCCCCCACAAACGCATCATCCAGTGCAGACTAACTCCGAGTGGCAGTGCAGATTCGTGGACAGGCAGGCAGGGCTTCATGGAGCCCCAGACCTCCTTTTTCTGCTTTTCTGTCTTCATAAGTGACATTGCAAAAGGGCTGGAATGGAAGATGTGCCTCTTTGCAGATGACACTACGATCTACAACAGGGTGGATACTTTGGGATGGGTGGAAAAATGAGGGGGGACCTAGGTAAACTGGAGGAATGGTCTAGAGCGTGGCAGTCGAGATTCAATGTGGAAAAGTGCAAAATCATGCATTTGGGGTGCAAGAACCCAGGGAAGGATTACATGATTGGGGGAGATACTGATGGTTAACAAACAGGAAAGGGATTTGGGGGTAATCATATCTGGTGGCCTAAAGGTGGCCAAACAGTGTGCCAAGACTATGGGGAAAGCCAGTGGGATGCTGGGGTGCATAGGGAGAGGTATCACCAGCAGAAGAAAAGAGGTGGTGATGCCACTGTACAGATCATTGGTGAGGCCTAATTTGGAGTAGCGTGTCCAGTTCAGAAGGCCGTGTCTCCGTAAGGACATAAACAGGGTGGAGGTAGTTCAGTGAAGGGCAGCAAAGATGGTGCAGGGCCTGCACCAAAAGTCATATGAGGAGAGACTGGGAGACCTCAATATGTATATGAACATTTGAAACAGCCAGCGGTTAAAGGCCATATGGTGTATCAAGTCTGCTTCAGTGTGCAGCTAGCAATCCATTACACTGCAGCTGCCCCTCCCTCCCCTCCTCCCAAATGGTGACCCTCCCCCTTACTTTGTCCCATCCCTGTTTAAAATTGCCCACCGACTTATAGGATACCACCTCCTCAAACAGCACATTCTACATAGACACCACCCTCTCCGTGAAAAAGTGTCTCCTTATTTCTCTCCTGAATCTTCCACCCACCAATCTCAGACCATGCCCTCTTGTGTCCCTCCCCCCCCGTAACTTAAAAATCCCCTCTGTACCAGTCTTGTTTATATCCTTCATATATTTAAAGGTCTCAGTCATGTTCCCCATCCTTCCTGTCCTCCATGGAGTACACGTTAAGCTCCCTCAGCGTCTCCTCATGTGGTTTGTCTTCCAATCCCAGGATCATCCATGTTGATCTGCATTAGAACCCCTCCAGTAATCTAACATCTTTCTTTATGTACGGGCACCAGTACTGCATGCAGTACTCCAGGTGCAGCCTCACCTGTCAGTTTTGATGTTTCCCCATTGTTGCTCCACCCCACCTTCTTGCCTGGTTGCTAGTGCTTTTCTGAGGCACTCTCCCATTTTGACAAAATCAGCCCCTCCTGAAGTCCAGTACCTTCACTTTTGTATGTCTTGACTGTACAGCTAAGTTTATCGTGACCCACACTGTTTGGTGGTCACTTGTTCCCAGATGGCTACCCACTTCTCGATCTGAGATCCTCTCCATCCCCATTTGAGAGTACCTGGTCTAAGATTGCTCCCTGCCGAGTAGGTTCCAACACTAGCTGTCTGAGGCATGCCCCCTGTAGGGCATCGAGAATGGTCCTGGTCTTGGATGTGGCTGAAGCAAAGGTGCTCCAGCTAACATATGGCATATTCAGGTCCCCCCATCAGCAATACCTCGCCTTTCTCTGCCATCCTAAGGATGCCTTCTATCATTTCATTGTCCATTTCCTCTCCCTAAGATGGGGATCTGTATACAACCCCTGTGCAGATTGTGGTGCCATTTCCAGTCTCCAGGGTGACCCACAGTGCCTACTCTCCTCCCTGTTTACCCTTTAGTTCTGTTGCTTTGATCCCTTCCCTTACATAGAGAGCTACTTCTCCTCCTCTTCTACCCTCCCTGTCCCTCCTGTAGATTGTGTACCCTGGTATGTTGACATCCCAGTCATGGTTCTCTGTGTATCGTGTTTCTGTGACTGCCACAATATCCAGGCATCCCTCTTCCATCAAGGCCACCAGTTCAGGGAACCTTGTTACCTAGACTACGGGCATTGGTACTCATTACCCTCCATTTTTTGATGGCCTTATCCCTTTTTGCCACATCCCTGTCCTTACTGCCTTTATCTTTTTCTCCATTTACCCCTGCCCTTCTCCCTATCGACTTCTCTATCTTGGTGTTTACCTCACTAACTACCCTGATTTTATTTTTTTGGGGGGGAGTAGGATTTCCCTTCTCCTTTTCAGTGCCGCCCCCCTTGGCTAGTTTAAATGTTTGCCAATAAAGCATTTAAAACTACCACCCAGGATCTTGGTTCCCCTCCTGGGCAGATGCTTACCATCGCGCCAGTATAGGCCTGTATCCTTCCAGGTGGAACCCCAGTCCCCAGTGAAGCTGAAACCCTGAGCTCTGCACCAGTTTTTCAACCAATGATTGAATCCCATGGTGTTTAGTTCCCTAGCCTCACCCATACCATAGACAGGCAGCACCTCCGAGAAGGTTGCCATGTGTGCTACTTGTCTAAGGCCCCTCCTCAACTCTACAGACTCCTCCTGCACTGCTCCGATCCCTTTTCCCAGCCAGGTCATTTGTCCCTAGGTGGACAATGACATCCAGCTCCCTCTCCCATGCAGCTGCTCCCGCGATCCTGAGGATTCACTCCCTGTCCCTCCAAGCCATAACACCAGGCAGGCACCTTACCTCCCTCTCCCCTCCCTCCCCCAGTTCTACTCTCCTAATAATGGAGTCCCCCACCAGGAGTTGTTTCCTTCCCCTGTGGGGTCCCATGCCACCCTCCTGTGGGTCTTCTTTGTGGAGGTTCCCAGCATCCTCCTTGGTCTCCACTGTGGGTGCCTCCACAGAGGAACCACACTCTTCCAGAATGACATATGAATTGTGGAGAGGTACAACTGGAGGGATACGCCTCTGTTCCACCACACTCACCCTCTCTGAGCCGACTGTGGCCCAACTGCTCCTCTTTCTTGTCAACCTCTGAGGCAGTGGCGGTGGCCCTGGTTGTCTCTGAGTGGGAAAGGAGGTCCTCCGAATCCTGGCCAACTCAGCCTGGAGATGAGAAACCTCCTCCCTCAGCCCAGAGAGGTACCTGCAGATGAGACAACACCGCATCCTCCAGAAGTCTCCCTGAAGACTGCTGCTCCATAGCCACTGCACTGCACCACTCCCATCATGTCTTTATTTGTGGTCCCTTAACTGTTGTTTTGTATTCTTACTCTTTCCTCTTTGTTTATTTTATTTATTTATATATATATATATATATATATATATATATATATATATATATATTTTTTTCTTCCTACTTTCCTACTGCCTCTGTGCCCTTAAAGCTCCTGACCATCCTGTTCTGGGACAGTAAGTTCCTATATTCCTCAGTAGTCTCCTTCTTACTTTCTCAAAGTCAGACCTCCAGCAGCTAGGGGGTGATGGAGAGCTACTCTTTTCCTTCTAGGATGGTGATTCTTTTGTTCCTCTGTGATCACTCCTTTCCTGCTCCCAAACAGGAAGTTCCTGTTGTTAATCAAATCCTGTGCCTATAAAAGTAGAACCGGCTAAGGGTGGGGGAGTGGAGGAGAGGAATGGAGGGCAATATAGTCCCAGCAGAGTAATATAGTTCTTACAGCACCTCCTTCCTCTTGCTGTTCTCTGCCACACGCTGTCTATGTCAGCTTTTAAGTGCAAGCACCTGGCTTCCTTTTTTCTAAGCCACTCCCCCTAATTATCAGTTTGTTTCTTCACCTAGCTAACTGCACAGATAACAATTCATTCACCCTAATTCACGTTTTTTTCTTCACCTAGCTAACTGCACAGATAACAATTCCTTCACCCAACTGAGGCACACTCTTTTTTTGTTTGTTTTTACCCTAAATTGAAGTTCCCAGTACTAGAGTTCTAGTTCTTTAGTCCAGTACAGTAGTATAGTTCTAACTGCACCACCTTCCTCTTGCTGTTCTCTGCCACAGGCTATCTAGGTCAGATTTTAAATGCAAACACCTGGCTTCCTTCTCTCTAAGCCACTCCTCCTAATTAACGGTTTGATTCTTCACCTAGATAACTGCACAGATAACAATTCCTTCACTCTAATTCACTATTTTTTTCTTCACCTAGCTAACTGAACAGATAACAATTCCTTCACCCAACTCAAACAAACACACTATTTTTTTGTTTTTACCCTAAATTGAAGTTCCCAGTGCTAGAGTTCTAGTTCTTTTGTCCAGTAAATTAGTATTGTTCTAATAGCACCAATTAACCAGTTGGCAATAAGTGGTTTTGATGCAGAGTTTTAACTATCATATTTCCATTCTTCATTCTTAATCTGTAAACTGGCAAATTTGGAAGCTGTTCCACTATTACATAAGGATCAGATTCCCAACAGTTCTGTATCTTGTGTTTGACTGTTAGTCCCAAGTTTCGAATCAATACTCGATCTCCTGGCTGAAGAGCCTGTTTTTGGACTCTCTTATCGTATCTGTTCTTGTTTGCTATGCCTATCTGTTCTTGTTTGCTAAGCCGGACTTTTCAGCTGCTTCCTTGGCTACCCGATAGGCTTCAGTAAGTTGTGCTCGCAACTTCCTGGTATACTCAAGTGTGTCTCTGGTAAGGCGCCATCTGTAGATACCCGAAAACATAAGTCTACTGGAAGTCTGGCTTCTCTCCCAATCATTAAGAAATAAGGCGAGAACCCCACTGAATCATTTTTAATACAGTTGTAGGCATGGATTAGGAAAGGTACTTGCTGGCTCCAGTATGGCTTTCTGTTGGTATAAAGTGTTCCTAGCATATTGAGTAGGGTTCTATTGAATCTCTCTGACTGAAAGTCACCTTGAGGGTGGTAAGGTGTAGTACAAGACTTCTCTATGCCCATAATGCTTGTGAGTTCTTTGATAAGGTTACTCTCGAAGTCTCTCCCTTGGTCTGAGTGCAGGCGTTTGGGGAGTCCATAGTGCACAAAATACTTCTCGCACAATACTTTAGCCACAGTAGTTGCTCTTTGATGTTTTGTAGGGAAAGCCTGTGCATAGCAGGTACTGTGGTCCGTAAGTACTAAAATGTAACTGATCCCTTTTCTGTCAGGTTCAAGGGAAAGGAAGTCCATACAGACCAAGTCCATAGACCCATTACTGGTGATATTCACAAGAGGCGCTGCTCGCTTGGATAACGTCTTACAGGTGATGCACCTATTACAGCTTTTGCAATGTCTTTCCACCTCCATAGCCATGCAAGGACAGTAGAAGAAGTCTTGGACCAGGCTCAACATCTTATCAATTCCCAAATGTCCCATGTCTTCATGAAGGGCTTGCAAAACCATCCAACAATACTTTTTGGGCAGCACCAGTTACTCTTTGGGAAACTGAGTTTATGTCTTTGAGATACGATACCGCAGTCCATGCTTTAACGAAAACTTGTCCCACTCTCTCATGAGAAGTGAAACATCTGGCAGGCTTGCTTTGACTTAAGAGGAAGACAAACCCTTCACTTTGGCTAAGATAATGTCTTGTAAACTAGGATCTGCTCGCTGTGCTTTTCTTAAATCTGTAGGAGATGAATGAGACAAGGAGGTGTTGTGCAGGGTGGTGAATCGTAAGTACACTTTCAGTATGGCATCAGGATGTACTCCAAGCGGATCCACTGCTTGGTCTGAGTTGGTGATGGCAGGTCAATCATCAGGCACCATCATTTGGCAAAAAAGCTTTCACTCCATCTTCTATAACATAGGTCCAGGGCCCTTCCGTGGGAGGAGTATTATAGGGGCATTTGGACAAAGCATCTGCATCTATGTTGCTTCACCCAGGACGATATTGCAAGTGGAGATTGTAAGCTGATAGGGCAGAGATCCATCTATGCCCTGTGGCATCCATCTTGGCGGTTGTCAGCACATATGTAAGGGGGTTATTGTCTGTAAGCACCACAAATCTGTCTCCTTACAGGTATTCATGGAATTGATCAGTCACTGCCCATTTCAGTGCAAGGAACTCTAACTTATGGACTGGATAGTACTTTTCAGAAGGCGTCAAACTACGACTGGCATAGGCAACGAGTCTCATACCTTTGTCATGTTCTTAGTAGAGTACGGCGCCCAAGCCATCCATGCTGGCATCAATGTGCAGAGTATATGGCTTGGTGTAACCAGCAAAGGCTAGAACAGGAGCTTCTGTTAGGCTATGAATAATCTCTTCAAATGCACTCTCACATTCCTCAGTCCATCGGTCCCCAAAAGGTTCATTAGTTCTGAAATATTCATATGGGGAGGTCTTCATAGCTCCTAGATGTTTACTTTTCTGTGTCGGAGGATATCCTTGAGTTAGTCTGAACAACAGCCTCAGCCCTGCAGAGTAGTCTTTTACAAACTTCCTATAGTACCCGCAGAATCCTAGGAAGGACTGAAGAGTTTTCAAGTTGTTGGGTCTAGGCCATGTGGTAAGAGCTGTCACTTTTTTTGGATCAGTACTCTTACCTTGATCAGAAACAATATACCCCACATACTTCATGGAAGTCTGGCAGAACTGACATTTATCCAGCGAGAGTTTCAACCCATGCTCCTTCAGTCGGTCCAGAACTTTGAGTAGTCAGGTTTCATGCTCTTCCAGTGTTCTCGCAAACACTATCAAGTCATCCAAATAGACTAAAACTTCTAAAAGATTCATGTCATCCACCACCTTTTCCATCAAACGCTGGAACATTGTTGGGGTGCCAGAGTTTCCTTGGGGCATTCTCTCAAACTGGTAGAATCCCAGGGGACAAAAAAACGCTGTCTTTTCTTCATCAGCCATCAGTATCTGGTAGTAGCTACTGCGCAAGTCTCAGACAGAAAACCATCTGCTGCCAGTGAGACTATCTAAGGTGTCTTGAACTCGAGGCATGGCATATTGATCAGCCACCATCCGTTGATTCAGGGTGTGATAGTTGATACACATTCTCACTGCCCCATTCATTTTTTGGGGCCACCACTATAGGCGAGGCATAAGGACTGCGGGATTCAGAAATGATCCCTGCTTTTAGGAGTTCTTGTAGATGTCTCCTAACATCCTCAATGTCTGCGGGCGCAAATCTCCTTGATCTCTCACAAAATGGGCATTCATCGTGTAGGTGGATGCAATGCTCTTCTCCTTTCGCACAACCCACATCCCATTCATGGCACGAAAACACCTCAGATCTTTCTACCAACTCTTTCTTCAGTTGCTTCTTCCAGCTGGCAGGGATAGGAGCTGAACCAAAATGAAATGCTCCTTCATCAAGTCGAACTGTCTTCTCCAGCGAGGATGTGGCCACAACCACATCAGCAGCATATGAGTTGGCTACGCACGATACCAGAGTGTACTGTCAGATCTTTGTGGGTCTCATTTTTGAGTTTGATGTTGACTCTCTTTACCATTACGTTGCTTCCGGGTTGCACTCCTCGCTATACCATCAGAACATTTGGCAGACCTCTTCCTGGTGACTCTACTATAACAATTTGGCCTGTCAGTGACTTCTTGCAATCCACTGCTCCTTTCACCACACACTCGGCACCAGGGGGCACTATTAGAGGATATCTAGCTTCTCTTTTTATGACTCCAACAATCTCCTCCAGCTTCCTGCAGGCCTTGGTCTTTCTCTCGAGGTGGGCAGTGCTCACAGTGGTGTGAATGGGTAAAGTCTGAGAGATTCTTTCACCCGCCTTCTGCAGGCACAAGTGAGCCAGATGTCCAAACATATTGGCATTAGCTCCAGTCAACACTGGGGTCTTGTCTAGTATTTGGACATCAGGACATATGAGGGCTAAGGTGTCGATCTTTTGAGGGACTTCAGCAAACGTTCCTGGAAATTCAATTTGCCCAGCGATATAGCCATTGTAGGGGTAGCTGGCATTGCTCAATCCCTATACAGAAAGTCCCTCTAAAGGCTGCAAAGGCAGATGCATTAAGTGTCTCTGTTAAAAATATCAATAAATGATGGTGACTTGTGATCCACTGTCCAGGAGGGCATCACATGGGCATCCTTCAACAGAAATCTGGATGGTAGGAGTGGGAACCATCAGTCCGGTTGGTAACTTGTCTCTGACAGATGCATTAGGGCTGGTCCATTTTACAGAGCTGTTCGATCTCGGAGCCCCAGGCTGCTGCCTCACTGGGCTCTGTTGTCGTTTCCCTGCAGCTGTTGTCTTCTCTCTCGTTTCTCATTCACTAACTGCTGATTCTCAGATCTAACACAACCTTGTGCAATATGTCCATCTTCTCCACAATAACAGAACCATTCACTTCTGGGTACAGTTGTGGATCGAGGACCTGCTCTGGAATCTGAGGAAGAATTCAGTGGGTGTCCATGCCCCAGGAGGCAAGGAGTTGGCTCTCGGGTGAGGTGTCTATGTCATCTGCATGGCCATGACACACTCACTGATTTATTTTATCTGTGTTTTCAGATCCAAGATATCTATTTGTTCTTGGTTATTCACAGCTTGAGGCTGCAAAGGGAAGGCTTTCCCGGCTGGCACTCTCAAAGAATTAGCAATATCTTCTTGTGACTCTTCCTCTCTCACCTCATCAAGAAGCTGTCTGAAATTAGGAGAGTTGGCACGGCGTTCCTTTAATCTTAAAGTTATGAGAGTCCAACGTGAATATACTGCACCGCATATAATTTGGTCAAGTCTCATTTGTGCAACCTGTGCAGGGGTCACTCCTCCAGCTTCGACAATTTTACGAATTATTGTCTGTACTCGGGTCATGTAATGGGACAGTCTCTCTCCCACATTCTGGGTTGGCTCCCAACTGAAAAATGAGATCTTCCTTATGCTCAACTGCTCCATAGGAATTTCTCAGTGTGGTGAGATGGTCACTAGGAGTACAATCTGGTTGGCAGGCTCGCAGTGATCAGATGACCTCCAATGTCATACCTCGCAAACTTTCCACTATATGTTTGCATTTCTCATCATCTGAGTGTTTCCATACTTGCACCATCTGGGTGGCTTGACTAATCCAACTTTCATAGTCATCCTCACCAGAAGGCATGAGGATGGTACCAGAGAAAGTCCATAATCTTCTATACTGTTCACAAGGCGGCATCAAGTAAGGGGACCACTCAGGTCCTCCAACCCATGGTTCACCAGTGGGTTTCTTTTTTGTCAAGTCACTCTCTGGGAATATGGCTCTAATATCTTGAACTGACTTCCCCTCAGTGGCTGACAACAAATGCAACTTCTTCTCAAAGTCACTTGGTTCTTTAGGGTACTCGGCAGGAGGATCCTGGGTGGCATCAGTAATTAAGACCCATGGGGTTGTGTCTCCATCAGCAGAAAACTGATCAGGCACTCTGGAAAGATCAACATCCTCTTGGCACTCTATTCAGATTCTCTAGGATTGGTGAGCAGAACTGTAAATCCTCCCACGTTCTATAACCTTTCCTAAACATTTTTGCTGCCTAGGACACCTTCTACACGGTCCTTTGAGGTAGCTTCGGAATCCCTTGTACAAAAATAGCTATTTTTTGGATCAACGTCTGCACCCTTGCACCAGTCTTGCAATGGGATGTGAGCCATTGTAACTTTTGAATATTTGGGGGGTACCAAACTGTTCCCGATATAACTAATGGAGGTACTGAAACAATCAAAAGATCCCAGCGGTGCCCTCCAATTTTGTAACCACCCTTTCCCTTCTACCTACACACCCACTCACAGGTGGTGCTGCCTCAGGAAATATAGGTTGGCACCCGGGTTCGTGGTCAAAATTGGCTGTGTGATTGGCAGGTGCCTCCACCAATGGGAATCCTTCCAGCAGCATACTGCCAGGGTGCTTCCCCATAGGATGATGTTCAGCCCCCTCCCTTGGAAACAGATAAGACAATATCCAGTCCCCTCCCCACTTATAACTCTAAGCATGAAGTACCACACTACACAATAATGCAATGGCTACACCAGTTTTAAGAAAATAAACAATTTTTTTTGGGGGGGGTGGATAAAGAGGTAGCAGTGGAAATAAAGGGAAATAAAAGCATTAAACAATGTTCTAAATACTATGCAAAATCAGTAACATCAAAACACACTGGCATTCAGGAATGGTACTATGCAGTTCAATATTACCAGTCCCAGTTCTACTACCCCCACTGGTGCACCAGTTAACCCCGCAGTCCCTGTGAGAGCTGTCAATATTGGTGTGCATGCACTGAGCAGTTGTAGGCCTGTGATGTGGAAAAGCTGGGTGCAGCACAGATGAAACACTGGTGCTGCAGAGCAAAGTACCAACTACATCAGGGGTGCAGCACAGATGAAACACTGGTGCTGCAGAGCAAAGTACCAACTACATCAGGGGGTGCAGTGAAACAGTTTATTCCTGGCTGTACTAGTTGCTAAGGGCGTTGCTAGGGTCACACAGGAAGCCCAGATGTAATGGTAACAAGCTAGCTAGCTTAACAATTAGGAAAGTATTTGTTTGGATAAAAACCCAGTACTGACAACCTTAGATGAACAGATGCAGGATGTTGGGGGACGTCTCCTCTTTTCAGGCAACTTGGAAGAACAGGCAGGAAAGGCTTGGAATGCAGGCGATGATCCTCTTCACCCCACAGAGGGACTTGTCTTCACCCACCTCAGCTGTAGGCAGGAAATCTTCACCCCACAGAGGGACTTGTCTTCACCCACCTTGACTGTAGGTAGGCACTCTTCACCCCACAAAGGGACTTGTCTTCACCCATCTTGACTATAGGTAGGCAGTTTTCACCATACAGAGGGACTTGTCTTTGCCCACCTTGACTGTAGGTAGGCAGCAGCAGATCAGGTACTCAAGCAGAACCTCAGAGCATGGGTCCTGGCGGGAAGCTCAGTCTCTGAACTGTAGGGAAATGAGGCAGTAGCTTTGGTTTACCTCACTCTCCACAGCAGACAACAAATCATTCAGCAGGGTTTAGGATATTCAGTCACCAGCCCTGGACCTGCACAAAAGGCACCAGCAATAGGATCTTCTATCTGGCCACAGCAAAAGCAGATAAAAAAATACACCCTCTGATTTACATTCCTTGGAAGGTCTCACTCTGTTTCCTATCTTGTGCAGAAGGCACAAAATTGCAGGATTTTAGGCTGTCAGCAGCAGGAGCTGATAAGAAGCACTCCTCACTTCAAAACCTCATACCAGTCACACACACCAACTATAAATTCAGAATCCTCAGGTTCAAAACTCAGTCTCTGATTGGTTCACGCAACTCACAAGCTCTTCGTCCTGATTGGATGTACTGCAGCTACCAATTGGAGCCTACGCTGTTGTCCAGCAACCTCTGCAAAGATGGCCGCCATCAAACAGTTCTCTCAGCTCAGTCACCCTTCATAAACTGTGACAAAATGAACATTTACTGTTGGCAGCATTTGGCTGCATGGCTAGAACCCTCCTGGTCCCTTCTAAGGGTCACTAGGGCCAGGGGGTATATTCTGAGGGCAGGAGCCGAGTTGCTGGCTCCATTTTGAAGGTTCCCCGGTGGAGCTTAGTCTAGAAACAGACATCCTCGGCCATTAAGCATTATGGGACTTGTAGTCCCGGCGGTCATCATCTTCCCCAATACTCTCTGACCCACTGGAGCCATTGGCAGGGTTGAGGAGTGCTTCTAAAAGTCCTTTTTCATCTTTTCTGGCTCTCCCCAGCCCCTTTGGCAGTCCAGTGGGGCTGGAGAGAAGAATTCATCACTGCTGCACTTTTACCGCATCTTGCAAGCATCCCTCATGGCGCTAGGCCACACAAGCAGACTTTCCTGGAGCTCCCCACCCCGCTGTGCGACAGTTCGTGGGCGGGGGAGCAAGTGAACTGTGCAGCACATGGGCCACTGGAAGATGGGCGCAGGAGGCCCCAGAATTAACTTTTTACACTCCCCGGCCCCTTTGGCAGTTCGGGGGAGCTGGGGGGGAGCGAGAGACATGAGCGGCATGCCAACCATGCTGAAACCCAGGCGCAAGAGGTTCCAGAATAAACCACAGCACTCCCTGGCCCCTTCGGCAGTCCAGAGTTGAGCCAGGGGAGTGAGAAAATAGCAGCAGATAGAGCTGAATGGAGGCATGCAGGACCTGGTAAGCTCCTGACTGTGGGAGGTGGGTTACATTTATATATATTTTTTATGCCCGTGAGGTTTCAATACTGTACAAACTCAGCCAATATCCAGTATCTTGCATGTTATACCTTCTTAAATTGAAATATGGCAGTCAGTTGGCAGACAGGGATCGTGTGAGAAGCCTGTGGAGTCATTGCTATGTCTCCAGAGTGCAAAGAAACATTTTCCCCAGGACACACAACAAGGCATAAAGCCATATAACTTTAAAAAAGATATAAAGTGCAAGATACTGGTTCATGAATAGGAGCCTTACACTCACCATAGGTACAGTAACTGTATAACCCTGAAGAAGAGGATCTTACTTCGAAACATTGGCTGATTTTATACAGAACTGTAACCTCATAGCATTAAAAAAAATAAAAAATAAGAAATACTTTCTGGTGAGTGAATCTAAATTTCTCCAGAACTGGTAGCTATTTGACAGGCTTATTTCTGGGGCATGCGCCTCCTGGCATTTTTCTGTCTTCACAGATGCTGGGGCACACTGTATTTTTCATAGCTCACTCTCTACCCTATGCCAAGATACCTGGTTTCCAGTGGCACCCCTACCCCCAAGAGCAACTAGCACGGCCCTCCTCTCACCTCCAGCATGCAGTATTCAGTTTCCTGTATTTTGTTAAATCTGAGTTGCGCTAATATTCAAATGGCAGCTGGCTGAGTAGGTGAGCAGAGGGCTATGCTGGTGTCTAATGGTGGTGGTGATGGTAATGTGCCACTTGACTCCAGGGATCATCTTAGCATGGGAAGAGGAGGAGGGAGGAGTACCACTAGTCACCAGGGATCATATTGTCATGGGATGGGGAGAGGTGGGGGTACCACTAGTCACCAGGGATCATATTGTCATGGGATGGAGAGAGGAGGGGTACCATTAGTCACCAGGGATCATATTGTCATGGGATGGGGAGAGGGGAAGGAGAACTACTAGTCACCGGGATCATATTGTCATGGGATGGGGGTACCACCAGTCACCAGGGATCATATTGTCATGGGATAAGGTGAGGGAGGGAGGGAGGGAGTACTACCAGTCACCAGGGATCATATTGTCATGGGATAGGGAGAGGGAGGGAGATGGGGAGTACTACTAGTCACCAGGGATCATATTGTTTTGGGATGGAGAGAGGGAGGGGGTACCACTAGTCACCAGGGATCATATTGCCATGGGATGAGGAGAGGGAGGGGGTACCACTAGACACATAGGGTCATCGTGGCATAGGGCAGGATGAGTGTGGGGGAATACTATTGAACACCAGGGACAGTGTTTCAGATTTGGAAGGGTTGAGAAAAGGTGGTACCACTGGACATGAGTGTTCTTTGGCCTGGGGATGTGGATAGGGATGGAGGCACAGCAGACTCAAGAGACTCAGATCAGATTGCCAAATTTTTGCAGTCTTGATCAAATTTCAGATCCAAAAGTCAGATGACTCCAAAACATATCAAAAAAATAGCATTTTTTCCCCATACAGTGGAAGCAATACTGGCCTGGCAGAGAAGCAGTAGGGCTACTGCTCGTGATGCTCATGGCCTGTGTTTGAGAACAAGCACGGATTGTCAGTGGCCAGCCAGGGGTGGGAGGATCAAGTGTTCAAGGGGCAACTGTCCTCCCTCAGGTTGAGGGGTCATGCTTCTTACTGCATGATGGCCACCTGGGTACACGCCATTTGGCAGCACTGGCGAGAGCAGCAGAAAGGGCAGGGCTGTTGGCAGACACTGGCTAGAAAGCATGCTGATGGTTTCATCCATGCACAACATTGCACATTAGCACCTGGAGGAGGAAAACACTGGAGGAGAATGCCCCTGCTGAATCCAGTACCCCCCCCCCACACCACCACCACCAGGCACTGCACGATGGATGTGGCAGGCCACCAACCATTGTAAAGTGATCCTAGGCAAGTGGTAATTAACCGGTAAGTCCATGAGAAGGTTGGTGATTGGGTGGGAAGGGCACAGGAACCAGGGGACATAGGAGCATGAAATAAATGTTGCAAAAACAAAACAGTGGAAATGATTTCATGTCTATAGATGAGTCCTCTTTAATTTTGAATGTTTCGACAGAAGACACAATTTGCAACTGCTTTCAGAATTAAATAACAACAGTACTACTCCGAGGACAGTTAAATGTTCATATGACACCCTTTGTACTTCATAACTAAGTACATCTTATAATTACCAAACATTAATACTCACTCCTAGTTAAAGAACTGCCCTGCAACCTTGAACTGACTTCACTGAGATAGCCAGGGAAAGGGGTTGTGCTGAGAGGATTTCTAAAATGTCACAACTGCTTTGTGGAACTGGGTGATAACTTTATCCAATCATTATCATTAAGAACACCTGGGGGGTTGCCTGGGAGACCCAGGAACATAGCGAGAATATAAGATTGAGGTTGAAAATATGCCACTCTAAATGATAGTTACAGTTCTATCTACTTGTACCTTTCATGCAGAACCGAAGATTCCATTGAGAGTTTTGGGTTTAACGCATTCAAAATAGCTATTTAAAAAAAAAATCAGTTCAGTTGTTATTTCGAATGTGGGAGATGCGGCATCTACTTTCAGTGAATTTTATTCTACTAATAGTCATTGGTCTTTCTTGTACCTGTTTCTGTCTCTGTCTCCCTCACCAGCCGTTCTCAAATAAGCACCAAGGATTAGGGTAGTCCATTCAGCACAACAATTTTCCAGTAACCTACACTATCTTTTTAGCTTTAACCTTCAAAAGAAAGTCAGTTGAGCAGATGTTCCATTCAACTAGTCAGAGTAGAAAGGAATTGATATGGCTTTTAAAGGGCACATCTAGCATATCTGCTGGAGTAAAGTAATTCTGGCAATGCTTCAAAGGACATAACTTTTGATGGTGTAGTGGGCAGGATACAAAACGAAATCACATATGGCAAGCTGTCAGCGCTCCTACACCTTCCGTACCGTCATCGACTGCTGCTTAGACACACTCCTCAACAATTTCTCTTCAAATCTAATTTAATATTATTGGATAATGCTTTCTTGTAGTAGAGGTTACCTAAAAGGAAGGTGATATATGTATATATATATATATATATATATATATATATCAGCTCAGAGTGAGGTGTTTGAAGTTACTTCTTCAATACTGAGTCCTATGTTTTAACCATATATGACGAGTTTGGTTCAAGTACAAGGGAGACATGGTAATCCTCTGATCACAGTGAGCTGTTTACTGAACCAGTGATACAAAGCAGCAGATGACACTGTTTATCTTTTCTAATGCTAATAACGGGACCTTGCTATCAGATTTGATATTGTGTTAATACACATTCGGTTCCTAACACCTTTTGGCAATCAGTAGACTGTTGTGTTGATGTAGCTCTAGTTTTTGTGCTGAAATTATTTTAATTTCAGTATTGCTTAGTGTAATTGCATTGTAAAAGGATCATACTTGGCAAGAAATTCACATCGTACCCTAGATCACAAATGAGAGTGTTTTCCCAGCCACTTGTAATCCAAATTTAAATATCCATATTAAAATATCTGCATTCTGCTGGATGATGTCATGTTTCAGGAGACATTTGTAAATGAAGCTTCTTGTTTTTATTTTTACAGTTAGTAATTTTTTAAGTAAATAACACTATTACACTGAATTTTTACTCAGTATCATACCTATATATGAGTATGATAGGCAGCAAGCCTCTAGTAACACATTTATTTATTGATTTTGGACTTTGAAAAGAAGGCTAGGCAGTTCTGCCTGTTTTCTGCACTGCCCCTGGAGATGGAAGGAGATGCAGATGATAATTAACTGAACTTGAACCAGATTAAGCTGTTGGTGGTATTTTTAGTGAATGGGAAAATCTGGCCAGGACACCAGGGAAATGCCCCAACTCTTTTTGAGAAGTGCCATGGGATCTTTAATGTCCACCTGAACAGCAACTGGAACAGGAAGACGGTGCTTGGTTTAACATCTTGTCCAAAAAAACAGCACCTCAAGAGTGCAGCCCCCCCCCCCCATGCTGCACTACAGTATCATTATAGGAATTTTAATACAAGTTGCTGGTGTGGGGCTAGAACCCATAACCTTCCAAACTTCTGGCCTCAGATGCAAGTGTGCAATCTGCTGAGCCATTGATACTGACACATGGGCTACTAAATATGTTTTAAATAATTGAGAACTGTCTTTATCTGGGGACCATGATTTCAGTATCACTGAAGAGTTGCACGTCAACCTCCGTATTAAAGTGACTCTACGAATCAGATGTTCTATTAATTTGCATGTCTAGTTTTAATGTTCTTTATAATAGGATATACACCTTAGAGTACCTTATTCTTTGTTTGACAGTGATTGGTTTATTGCATTGCATTGCATGTTTTTGTTCCTTCCAATTCTAATGGTAGTGTCACTGCATAGAGGTGCTGCTGCTGATATGATGTTTCCTAGCTCCAGGCATGTCCTACCTCCACTGCTGGCTGTAATTTACTTTTTGGTCTCTGTCGCCTTGAGCCTGCCTTCCAACTAGTTTGTTGAATGATGTGCTAATCCATTATATTCTTCAGACAAGTGTATCGACCACTATAAACAGACTGGAGGGCACAAACCTAAATGAAAGCCGTACTTCCTTGAATCATTTAACCAGTTCCTGAAGTGATGGTACTGCAAAATAGCTTTTCTCTTTATATGAAACACTGAGGAGGAATGAGAGTTCCTAACACATTGTATTTTTGACAAAAACTGTTAAACACAGCCTCCGGTTTGCATTCTATGTGGTGAACCATGCAGAATATCTGTTTGGTGTTTGTCTTTTACTCACTTACACAGTATTTCTAGTACACATGTACCCAGTCTTAGTCCTATCCTTTTAGGCATTGTGGAGTGTGTTATGTGCGTAAATATGGCCATTGAGTTGTCTGCAGTCCATTGTATTTGTAGAGCATGAAAACCATAAAGCAGCCCCATCTGTGTCACCAGCTGGTGGTGCACTGTGCTGCCATGTGGGAGATCTGGGTTTGTGTCCCAAGCCCGACTCTCCCGCCCTGGGCTGGTGGGGTCTGGAATTGATCCTGGGGGAGGAGGGAGGGAGGGTTTGCTATATCCCTCTCTGTGGGCACCACAAGAAGCCCTATGAGCAGAGACTGAGGGATCTCAACACATACACCTCGGAAGGGAAGAGAGGGGACATGATAGAGGCCTATAAGTACCTCACATAGGTAAACAGAGTGCAGAAGGGAGTCTCTTTCAAATGGGAAAGAGCACCAGGACCACAGGGCATATGATGAAGCTGGGTGGGGTGAGTTTAAGAGGGATGTGAGGAAGTACTGCTTCACTGAAAGGGGTGTAGACACCTGGAACAGACTGCCAGCAGAAGTTGTGCAGGTGAAAACAGTGGGGTGCTTCAAGCATGCATGGGATAGACATAAGGGGATACTAGTACATAGGCAGAGAAGAGGGAGGGTTGCTGGAGACCAGCTCAGGGTCTGTGGTAACAAATTTTTTCTCAGGGAACATCTGGACAGACTGGGTGGGCCAAGCAATCTCTTTCTGCCGAGAAACTCTGTGTTTCTATTCTACCCTGCAGGTGGTAAGCAGGGGCTGCCTTGATGTTGTGTGTGACCAAACAGTGTTGGTTGATCCCACCTCCTGGTCAGTGCCTCTGGCATACATAGACTTCATGCTAGGGAGAGCGGGTGGGTCCACAGTAAACAGGACACACCCTGGTGCAAACGGCATGAAGGCTGGTGTGCTCGGGCCCCATTCTCTACTACTGGCCTATCTAACCTAAGCAAAGCTTCTCTCGCCACGGCAGCTGGATTGGTAGGCAATATTACCAGGTTGTGAGGATGAGTGCCAGAGATGGGGAAACATGAGGCTGGGCCTTACCAGCCTGGTGGGAAGCCACACTAGAGTCAGAGTGGAAAAAGATAAACCGTAAAGAGAACTGTGAACAGTGACGAGCAGTTCTGATGCCATTAGAATGTAAGTGAGACCAGTGTTATGACAGTAAGAGCCGTCTCTGCAGCACCAATAATATATTATTAATTAAAGCTGGTCAGTAATATATTTAAAATGTCAAAAACCTCTAGCCAGCTTAGTTCCCAGGCGCTTGCCCGTGACACACTCGTTACAGAATAAGAGTGACTTACATGCAGGGCTCCAGTTGATCGGGAGTGGTCTTCGATGAATATTGTGTGATAATGAGACCAGATGGTACCATACTGGCATGAACTAGTAATAAAGAGGTATGAATGGATTAAAGAGCAGCTAACATGCTCCAGGCAGGCAACACATACCGAGGAGCTGGCTCCTAGAGAAGATAACGTAGCCATGTTTTTTTTTTTTTTTTTCAGTTTTTGGTGCAATAGTAATATAAATATTTACCATGCTATGCTCTGCTTGTAACTTCCATGTATCAGCCGAGTGGCCTCCAAGCACTGCAGCCCCACCTATAAAGTAAGCTTTAATATTTATTCATGTATTGATTTATTTTTAAATTTTTTGAAATTTGTTGACTGAGTAGGCCCGCTAAAACTAGTGTTCCATTTTCAGGGGTGACCTGACGTTAATTCACATACAGTACTGCATAAACAAAGTAAAACATGCATGATACAGGTGCTCGGAAAATGTAAAACTCAAATTACAACTGTACAATGTGGTGTACAGGGTTAATAACATTTTACATTCCATACGAAACAAGACATAATTTATGTGCTGATAGCCTAAGTTCTGCATGTGTATTACTGGTTGCAGTTACAGTGCCTGCCCCCAAGCAGGTGAGCTCTAAGGGGTGGTTTTAAATGTGCCAACTGCAGAGCAGTTTATGACCTCAGGTGGTAGACTGTTCCACAGGATTGGTGCACAGATTGCAAAGGACCTGTTCTCTGTGCCAGTCCAGGCTCTCAGGACCTCTAGCAATTGACTGCCAGCGGATCTAAGTGCCCTTTTCTGGGAATTGGCCTGGGGACTGTCTTGGAGGCGGGGGGGAGGACAGCAAATTTAAGCAGCTTGTAATTAAGACACAGTACCGGATACGCTAATCTAGCCTCAAGAGAGGGCAAGTTTAGAGCAGCTAGCGCATCACAGTGGTAGGCTCTTGGCAGTGCACCTGCCGCAGAACATGCTAATTTGTGGTATAGTACACTGAGTCTGTTTAGCCCTGAGCCACAAAGAGGTTGTAAGAGTGGGGCAGCATAACGTAACAGTGGCAGCAGTATTCCATTGGCAGTGACCAGCCAGGCTTGGTTGGTGAGGTACCGACAAAGCCTATAAAGCAGGCCCATTTTTTGGAGCAGGGATTTCTCCATGAAGTAGAGAACAGGGCTGCAGGTAGGCACTCTGTGTGCCTATTAATATGATCAGGGGAGTGGAGTTGTCTAAATATGCTTAAAGTATCTTTGCAGACAATTCTGCTTTAAAGCACTCAGGAAGACATTGCCGTCTATAGTGTCCCCTTTTTTGAAATGTACTAATCTGAACAGCTTGAGAAAAAAATTACATTATCCTTCTCAACATACCCAGACACTTTACCAACTGCGGAAAAAAAGACTTTCAGCTGGTTCGCTCTTTCCCTTTGGAACAATCTGCATAAATCACGTAAACTGAGTTCCTTCATGAATCTTAACTCCTTCAAAGCCCTAATTGTTACCATTGTACAGACAAATGTAAATATTTTGACCTCCCTAATTTTATATATTGCTACATTTCACCTTGATTTCCTCCTGTATACCCTCTTCCTTCTTGCATCATTGTATTTCATTTGCATTTCTGTTCATTACTTATATATATGTTTGTACGTATTATCATGATTTTCTTTTTAATTTATGTAGTATTGTATCACCGTAGTTCTGCTGCCCATTAACTATTGTATTGTCATCTAGAGCAGTTTGACCTTGGGTAACTTCACAAGTAACGTAAGCCACGAGGTTTGTGCCCAAGGTCAGACTGGTCAGACTGCTTGAGTGTAGATAAAAAAAATATATAACAAAGTGGTCCTTATTGCATATTTGATTTATGCAATAGACAGATTTTTTTTTTTGTAGTTTTAAATGCTGTTAAGTTTGCTTTGGCTTTTAAAAGCAGATTTATAAGGAATTTTTTGTTGATCTGCTGTGTGTGGCTTCTCATTGTACAGCAGGTTGGTACAGACACTATTCTGGTTGTTAGGGTCATCGCGTCCCTACGTTTTGGATGTGCATTTTCATTGGATGGCACAGAGCAAGTGTGCAGGACTTTGCAGACAGAAACAATGAAAACACATGGCGGTCTGTTTTTGAGGGGGTTTAGCGAAAGTTCTGGCTCATCAATCAAGTGTCTCATTCATGCTTGAAAGGTTAAGGAAAAAAAGTACCTCATTGATCCTGCATTGCATAATTGTTTTATTTTTGTTATGGAAAGACTGCAGAGCGAGTGTGAACATGTAGGGGCCGGGGAGAAGAGTTAATCGTAAGCGCTGTTATGGAGCACGGAGCAGTTGGGGATAAGATTTTTGAGCACTGCTAGGTCTGTATTTTTTTTTAATTATACAGTGTCATTGGTGAGAATGGAAGCGGACATTAAATCAGTGGCTAAGGAGAGAATTGAAAGCTGGTGGAGTGACCATCCAGAGAGAGAAGTGAATATGTCGGGTAGCAGGGGCACAATGGTGAGCTCAGGAGGTGAGTAAGTTTGTGTTTCCGCAAGAAAGAGTTGAGTCACGGAGTTGAATAATTGTGTCTTTGGGGTGTGTTTCAGTTGTTTGCTGCAGCTAGCTGCAGTCCTTCATAAAAAAAGCTAAGTAATAGGGGGTTGGAGGGATGCTTTCTGTGTGTGCTGTGTGTAGTACCAGGATTTGAAAGTAAACACCAAACTGAAGAAGTAGAGCCTCTGGGTGGTGGGGGGAGGTTGATTTACAGGTGGCGTTTATCATATATATGTGTGATAAATTTCAGGTTCTAAATTTTTTCACGCATACGTGGAAATAACATTTTGTATCACACGGATTTTGTGTCCTGGCCTGTTGCATAAATAGGGACTACATAATGGATTACATATTAGTAACATATTTAGCTCCACTAGTGAGTGGTAAGACCCATAACTCATGAATGGTGAAGCCACAACTTAGTTATAAAGGTGTAACCACTCATGTGAGGAGATAAATGTATTACACTGTAGCCATTATGTATTTGATATATACCACACCATGTGTTATGCTTTTACTAGTGTTTTACATTGTTTTTGCCTTTCTTTCCACTGTAAACTATCAAGCCTGCCCAAATTAACCTATGGCCTAGCAGTATCTGCACATGCCTCCAGCACCTTGCGGTGCAAATGGGAAGTGGGGTACAACGATGTCTGCTGTTTCACTGTTGGGTGCAACCACCTCACCTACCACTGCATGCTATATAGTACCTTAGGCTGCCCATCCCCAGCAGCCTTAATGGACCTCACCATAGCAAAAATTATTTATAGGACATTGTAGGATCAGCTACCCCTCTCCGTAGCCTCCCACCTAGTACCTTGTAAAACCCTGTACACACATAGATCCTCAGAACTCCATCAACTGTCCATCCCTAGATCTAGGAACAAATACAGTGACATGGCTTTCTCCTCAGTAGCCCCTAAAATATGGGACAGCATTCCACCAACCCTGCACCAGTGCCAAGTCCCGAACTCCTTCCGGCATCAACTCCGCTCATATCAGCTCCAGTGTTCCCAGTGTACCTGCCCTAACCTCTGACTGCAGCTCTATTCCTCCCATTGTTCCCTGATTACTAATGCTGACATGTACTGTATAATTGCCCTGTGCTTTTCACCCTATTGAATGTATTACCTATTGTTTGTACTGCTGTACCTACTGTTATATCGCATGGCACTTGCAAATTGTACTATGTATTGTTTGAAAAGCCTCTCTGTAAACTGCGTTACCCTGCCTTCTATGCACTGTACTACCCTTATCTTGTAACCTCCTGGGTTGTTCCTGAAAATAAGCAAATGAATGCCTAGCACACCCCACCCAGTAAACAAAAACTAACTAAATAAATAAAAATAACCCATTGTTCCCTGTGCTCTGGTTCCAGATTCTAAGTGGAAATAACACGTTCTGAGTGAAATAAATTGTGTTCTAAGTGAAAGTAAATATTTATCCAAAAATTACATAATTTATTTGCCAGTTTATTCACCACTGGTGTTATATCAGTATATAATCTTGTTGTTCTATTGTACTGTTTCTTTTGTTATGTGTAATGTACATCTCACTGTCATTTCTGTGTCTGTCTAGTGTACTCTTTACATGTTTATTTAAGAGTCAGTTTAACAGACAACACTGCTTTCTGGACCCATTATAAATTAGCAGCTTGCCATAAAAAAAAAAAAAAAAAAGACTTTAGAGGGTTAGTTTTCCACCCTCCTTATCCAAGCCTTATGTATCTGATCTTATACTTGTTATAGTAAGTCAGTGCTCTCTTTCTCGCTCTCTCTCTCCCCCCATCCCCTCCTTTCCTCCCCCCACCTCTCTCTCTCTCTCCCTCTCTGCATGCACACAGCAGAAGCCACCTTAACTACAGTCTCATCCTAGAGTGCCTTGGGGGAGTTGAGCAACCCACTGGCTGACTTCATGTAAACTCAGCAGGTGAGGAGGTCTGGCTTTAGAGACATTTTATCAAGGGATGGCACTTTGCATATTCTCTCTGTAGTTGGGGATCTAGTACACAATTTTCTGAGCTGCTTTTCTGTTTGTTTTTCTGTCTGCTCAGGATATGATTTGAAGGTTTTAATCCTATGGACTCAGTTGCCTATATCTTAAAGACTGGCGAAACCTCTCAGCTAACAGAAACTAATTCAATCAAGCATGGCACTGGTCGTAGCCTGTTTGCTCTTACTTGATAGGCTTTATTACACAAATGCCCGAAGTTAAGAAAAATATTTGAACTATAAATGGAAAGTTGCCTGTCAGTATAATCCTTATAAAAATGCTATGAAGCATGTAATTGTTTGTTACATGACAGTAAGGAAATGCACAAGTTTTTCTGTTTCGACATCGTGTCTACACCAAGTGCTGAGCAAACTCAGACCATTGAGACCCCATTTGCAAGTAATTTCAGAGTACACGTTTTAATGTTCCTTGATCTTGGTTTTACAAGTAACGCAACTCAAGGTGCTTTATCATGCAAACATTACTTCATGCTTGCAGTATGCTCTGGAAATAATTTTTATTATTGAAATCACATGATACATTGTAGTATAAAAAAAAAATCTAGTCTTTGTGTGTGACTGCTATTTGCATGTAGTTTTGCTGCGTTCATACATTCCAGTTGACATAAATACTGATGTACGCCACCAGGCCTAATTTCCCACATACTTACAGTCTAGTTAAAGCTAAATGGCAAACAGAAGATGTCTATGTGTGTAAGGCTTCAAGTACTTGTTTCAACATTAACTATTTCTTCCAACAAAAGGAAAGTGTACTGAGCAGAGATGGTTTTGCCACTGTCTTTTCCAACAAGGTGTTATACTTCATCCTGTAATTCCATTAACTGTAGCTTGATATCTACCAGCCTGCAAGAAACTGCCTCTAGAAGAAGAAATGACTAATTAAAGGGGTAACGCACAAGCCCCCTGAACTCATGTGCTGGGTTCTAGTGTCCCGATTAAGAAATTCACAATCTAAAGGGAGATCAGTACCAGCATTGTTAGCATGGAAATGCACTAATATACAGAAAAAACAGTAAAAACAAATGCATCCACTAGATGACCACCGCGGCTGACCCTGTCAGGAGTATCATTAGAGGCTCAGCTGTGTGGGTCACTAGCAGCGCTAGCAAATCAGCATGATGGAGCGGGGGAGGGTGTCACAGGCTCAACCAGATATAAAAACACAGGCTAGGTAAAAGTGAGTAAACCTTGTTTTCTTGTGCGAGTTTCTTAGCCTGGACCTCTAGGTCCTAGCACATGAGGCCTGAGTGTTCCCCTTAAATAAAGGGTTCAAGCTGCACTTAATCTACAATAAATAAAAAGAATGTTCTAAGCCAGCCTGGTGGCGAGGAGGGTTGAGGTGCTTAATGCCTTACCTGCTGTCATGCTGGTGACCCAAGATCAGGAACGAGCCTGGGGCATCAGATCTCGGTCCCAACAAGGATGATTGAGCATCCTACAGGACACTGTCCTCCTCAGGGGAGGGTGGGGAGTTGTTCTGTTGTGTGGTTGCCACTTAGGGAACATGGTGGCAGTGTAAGCAGGAACCAGATGCAGCACAGGAGGGGACACCAATTGGCTAGCGTGGACGCTGTTGCCTTGCGTCACTCCACTGTCACTCAGTGTCCAGAAAGGAGGAGGAAAAATCAGGCAAACCCAGTCATTCAGCATGAAGGTTGCCACCAAGTATGCAGACCTCAAGTAAGCCTGGTGGCGCTGAGGGTTGAGGCACTGGATGCCACACCTCGTGCCACACCGGCGACCTGGGTTTGGGAGCGAGCTGGAGCTGCCGGGGGTCGGCAGGGGAGGGAAGAGATCGAGCGTCCGGAGGACTGCTCTCTCTTCCCGGGGGTGGGTATGGGCTGCACTGGCTCATGGAGCGACCTCTAGCGGTGGCTGGAGAATTGCCGATTGTAGCGGTGCCGCGTATGCCTGGGGGCAGAGCCACGGCAATTCGTCGCCTTGCTGGCTGGGCTCCACATGGAGGGGGGAGTACTAAAGTGAAAAATCTCTGGCTTGCCGAGGAGATGACGAGGGCCGCAGGAATCTCCCTCTCATCCCTAATGCTGGGCCAGGCCACACCGGGGATCCACGGCCGACCTCCCAGAGGGATGGACCCTCTAATTTCAGAAAGAGCCACCGAGGTCAGGTGGACCCTGTTCCGGGTGGTGATCCAGAGCACTGGGAAGTTTCTCTGGGAGGGGTGAACCAGTAATGACTGGCCATGGTAGGGAGAAGAAGGGGTAGGATTGAGTGGGCATCTCTGAAGGATGCCACGGAGAGTACGGGTGCACAAATAAAGTTAAAAAAAAAAGTATGCAGACCTCGCACCCACCGTTACTTAAGCAGCCTCCCAGTGCCAAATGGAACTGAAGTTTACAGTGGGAACCTGGTCCATCTCCACTGACCTCCACTGTGGGGAGGGTACACCGTGGGTGTCTACCAGAAGTAAGTAAGCCCTAGGAGAAGGCGGGGTGATGAGGTTTGTACAGAGTAGCAAACCAGAGAAAGAGCTGGAAGGAATGGTTGTAGGGGAAAAGAGACAATAAGTTAAAACAAATGTTCAAACTACTCTACAAGCTAGCATAATAGATTTTGTTTCCCAGTTTTAAAACATACAAAAGAACGAGAGTTGCCTTTAATGCATTATTACTTGGCAGTAGATAGACACTAACACAAAAGTCTGTAAATTAATTTAACCAAGTATGCCAAGAAATAATCAGATCAACAAAGTATTCATTAATTATAAGAGATTATACTTATTATACCTTCCTGGAATGTTCAAAGGAATATGATATTTTATTGCTGAGTTTTTAATACACGACATTTATCCACCAACACTTTATTGAGCAGTACCTAAATACACTGAAAAATAACACATCTGATTGAGGCTTCTGGTTATCTGTAGCACTACATACCCATGAGAAGAGATTTGTTAGGGTAAATAGAATAAATTATTTCACCGTCATGCCTTGTGGCAGATGGGTAATAAAGACTTCAGCAGAACAAACCAGCCCTGTTCAGTGTGTTGAGCAATACTAAACAAATAATCAGTCAGGTCAGTGATGCATTTGGTGATGGCCAGCAGCAAAATCTGAAATATTTAAAAGCAACACCAGTCTGCTGACCTTGGACCAAAAATAATTAGGACTGAAAAGGAAGTAGCTTTGTTTAACTTGCAGTTTTGTTTCAATTGTTTTGTCCCTCATTCACAGATATGCAAATCAGCAAGTAGCCATGCATTTCAGTGCCAAGGTATGTTCTGCATCAGAGATGTGAAAATCCTATCAAAATGTTACTTCTAGGGACATGGATATGTTGTTCATCCACACTGTCTGGCAGGTATCCTTGCTGCTTTAATTCTTGCCGGAAGGTCTTCAAGCTGGTTCCTTCCACCCGCCCGGGTGGTAAAACTCTCTGCTCCGCCCCATGACGCCAGATCTTCCTTACTGCTTGGAAGCTCAGGTTCCCTCCTTAGCGCTCTGCGTTTTAGACTGGATCCTAACTCTTTGGTTCATCCGAAATTGGTTTTGAAGTTTTCTAAACTTCGGTCTTCATCTTCCCTCGCGGCTGTGATGGACAAATCTGTTCTTGGCTTTCGGAGGTGCCTTTGCGGGCAGAAGATGTCCAGGATGGATCCGCACTCCACGTGCGTCTACTGCCTGGGCCTAGATCACGACCCGCAGGCCTGCGAGTTGTGCCGCTCTTTCTCGGCCAACATCCTGGACGATCGCGCTGCCCAATTGAAGCTCGGGTGCCCCGAGAAACGTTTCCCGACGGTAAAATCTAAAGAGGCTCATTGGGCTGTCTCCGTGGCGGCTGGCTTGGCTGAGCAGCTCGAGCAGTTGATCGCCCTCGAGGAGGAGGTGGCCTGGGCCGCATCTTCCTCCTCCTCGGCCGCGGCATTTATCCCGCTCTCTCTGAGTTCCTCATATACGGCTTCGTTCAAGGAGCTTTGTCAGTCCCTTTCCATGAAAGGAGAGGGGCCTTTGGGACATTCTTCTTGGCCCAAGAAAAAGGAGTCGAAAGGTAAGTCCAACTGTCGAGGCTCGTGGGGAGCGGAGAGGTCCCCCTCCCCGGACAGCTGACCGTCGACTTCGGTCAAGGTTGCGGCTGAGGTCGCTGGCTTCATGGTGCCCCCGTCAGGCCAGCTTGCCGAGACTCCCGTCGATGAAGTCAAGATTTTTCTCGATCCGTTAGACGTGACGGCCTGGTTCCTGAGTGGCTAGAACTCCAGGTCTTGGGTCTTTTCGACGAGATCCTCAATGTCGTTGAGGTGTCCCGTAAGGAGTTGACCAGAAAATGCTATGCCTTCAAATGGAAGAGGTTTTCCATTTGGTGTCAGGGGAAGGGCTTGGACCCTTCCGACTGCCCCTTGGCAAGCATTCTGGACTACCTGTAGTCCCTTTCTCAGCAAGGGTTTCAGTCGACAACCCTTAAGGTGCGCCTGGCAGCCATCTCTGCTTACCGGGCATGGGCCGGCAAGCAGTCGGTGGCACAGGAGAAAGTGGTCGGACACTTTTTCAAAGGCCTTGACCACATTTCCCCTCCGGTGCGAGAACCTCCACCTCCGTGGGATCTACTGCTGGTATTGGCCAAGCTCATGGGCAAGCCATTTGAACCAATGCACAGGTGTGATCTTTCACACCTGTCGTGGAAGACTGCCTTCTTGGTGGCTATCACATCAGCCAGAAGGATGGGAGAGCTCCAGGTGCTTTCCATCGAGTCTCCTTATCTGGTCTTCCACAGGGACAAGGTTGTCCTGCACCACCACCCGAAATTCCTTCCGAAGGTGGTGTCGGAGTTTCACCTCAACCAGGTGTTGACTCTGCCGGTGTTCTACCCCAATCACGCCTCAGAGGCCGAGTATAGGCTCCATACTTTGGACCCTAGACGAGTTCTCGCTTATTATAAGGAGTGGATGGCTGAAGTTCGGGGAGAGGTTTGCCAGCTGTTTGTCACCTATGCTGAAGCCACACCTGGCAGACCTGCAGCAAAGCGGACGATGGGCAGGTGGATCACCTCCTGCATAGAGCTCTGCTACAGGTTGGCAGGCATGGAGCCTCCCAGAGGATAAGAGCTCATTCTACCCGCCATACCACTGCATCGGTAGCTGCTTCCAGGGACGTCCCTATCCAGGATATCTGCAGGGCTGCTACCTGGAAGTCGGCACATACCTTCATTACCCACTACCACATCAACCTTGAGTCACGCCAGGATGCTGGTTTTGGGGCCTCAGTTCTCCAATCTCTCTTTCCCAAGTAAGTATCGGGGGTGTGCGCCTTGCCTCCCTCCTCCCGGAGAACTGCTAGGAGTCTGCCAGACAGTGTGGATGAACAACATATCCATGTCTCTAGAAATACAGGTTACTCACCTGTAACAGGAGTTCTAGGAATGGTATATGTTGTTCATCCACATGACCAACCCGACCTCCCCAGCTTCGACGTACAACCTGAGCTTCCAGCGGGCCAGATCTGGTGTCATGGGGTGGAGACAAGAGTTTTACCACCCGGGTGGGTGGGAAGTGCCAGCTTGAAGACCTTCCGGCAGGAATTAAAGCAGCAAGGATACCTGCCAGACAGTGTGGATGAACAACATATACCATTCCTAGAACTCCTGTTACAGGTGAGTAACCTGTATTTTCCAATGTTGGCCAAGGAAAAAGGAATCTCTAACAAACATTCATAAAATGTATTTCTGTGAGCCCACTGCACCACCACCTGCTTGTGCTATACTCAGAGTTGCTTGTGACGGGGGAAGAGTTCCCCCACGAGGGTGGAAATGGGGTTTGCTCCCACTAATATGCTGGTGAGCAAATTCAGCTAGGTCACAACAGGGGCATGGCGCTAGTTTGCATGGCGGTATGCTGCACGTTGCCAGCCCACTGCTAATGGGCATCCCGCCCAGAACCCCCCAATAACTTTGTGACTTCAGTGAGGCCTGTCATACTTCAAATTCTTTGTCTCATTGCCCAAATTCCTAGCTGCCCTGTGGACCCCGACTAAGCCGGTTGTCAAATTAAACTTCGCTGACAAATTGCTGGTAAAGTGCCAAACTTTGCTCTAACATGTAGTTAACACAATTCACCACAGGAAGTTAACAATAAACTAAAATAAAAAATAATGTTCCCTATCTCCTCCACCCTCTAAGGCACCCAAAAAACTCATCTCCTCCCCCCAGCCCTGCCATCTTTAGAACTAGCACACCCTTTCCTTACCCACTCGGTAACATCCAGTTTGCATCCTCCTTCCTCCTCTTTACCCTGCAAAAAGATATATAATAAAACCCCTTCCTCACCAGCCCACCTGCTGGACTACAAGGGATTGATTTGGGTCTGAGGTTAGTGGGGCCACTCATTAGACTACAAGGGCTTGATTTGGGGCTGAGGTTAGTGGGGCCCCTCACTGGACTACAAGGGCTTGATTTGGGGCTGAGATTAGTGGGACCACTCACTGGACTACAAGGGATTGATTTGGGGGTGAAGTTAGTGGGGCCACTCACTGGACTACAAGGGGCTTGATTTGGGGTTGAGATTAGTGGGACCACTCACTGGACTACAAGGGATTGATTTGGGGGTGAAGTTAGTGGGGCCACTCACTGGACTACAAGGGATTAATTTGGGGGTGAGGTTAGTGGGGCCACTCACTGGACTACAATGGCTTGATTTGGGGGTGAGGTTAGTGGGGCCACTCACTGGACTACTACGGCTTGATTTGGGGGTGAGGTTAGTGAGGCCACTCACTGGACTGCAAGGGATTGTTTGGGGGCTGAGGTTAGTGCAGCCACTCACTGGACTACATATAGAATAGTTGATGGGTGACCACTCACAAAAAAGTTGTGTTTCCATCAAGGAAGTTGATAACAGCATAGAGACCTCGAGAGTGAAGCTCAAGAGGTCTCTATGATGTCATCAATTGCCGAGATGGAAACATAGCCTAAGTTTTGGATGATCACCCATCCACTATTTTATACAGTATATGGTTCCACAGAATTTTATTTATTTATTTATTTATTTATTTACGAGTTTTACCAGGAAGGCATACTAAGCAACATGCTCGATTCTAGATGTGACCTGGGGGCCGAGACCCAATTGCAACATGAGCTTTACATCAAAAACAGTTTTTTTTACATACATGGTACAAAGTGGCAAGGTGCATGCTTAGTGTTGATTCTGCTGCTTGCCCTGCTTGCTGCTGGACTGGTCCTCTCTACACTCCCGATCTGCTCCCCAAAGATACCAGCTACCATTCTGCTGTGCTCTAAGCCTGTAACTGCATCAGCGATTAAAAAAAAAAAAAAAAGAAGAAGACAGAAAGAAAACTGGCTAATTGATAGTATAAATACACGGACCTCCAGTACGGTAGTCTGTGTCCAGACTATCCCAATCACCAGCTCGCCCGACTCCTCGAAAAGCGACACCACCATTTTGTGTGAATTTTTTGGATCAGGCGTGTTTCAGCCAATCGGTTAAGAGCTCAAGGCTAAAAAGTTGTTGTACTATTGATATGATGTCAGAACGATAGTACAACTTTTTTGACCTTTGAACTGTCCTACAACAAGATTTGGAAAACCAATGTTTTCCATACACAATAAGCCCTAACCATATACTATAAGGACTTGATTTGGGGCTGCGGTTAGTGGGGCCTCTCACTGGACTACAAGGGATTGATTTGGGCTGAGGTTAGTGGGGCCACTCAGTAGACCACAAGGGATTGTTTTGGGGTAGAGGTTAGTGGGGCCCCTCACTAGGCTACAAGGGATTGATTTAGGGCTGAGGTTAGTGGTGCCCCTCACTGCACTACAAGGGCTTGATTTGGGGCTGAGGTTAATGGGACCCCTCACTGGACTACAAGGACTTGATTTGGGGCTGAGGTTAGTGGGGCCCCTCACTGTACTACAAGGGATTGATTTGGGGCTGAGGTTAGTGGGGCCACTCACCAGACTACAAGGGCTTGATTTGGGGCTGAGGTTAGTGGAGCCACTCACTGGACTACATGGGGCTTGATTTGGGATTGAGGTTAGTGGGGCCACTCACTGGACTACAAGGGATTGATTTGGGGCCGAGGTTAGTGGGACCACTCACTTGACTACAAGGGCTTGATTTGGGGTTCAGGTTAGTGTGGCCACTCACTGGACTAGAAGAGATTGATTTGAGGCTGAGGTTAGTGGGGCCACTGGACTACAAGAGATTGTTTTGGGGCTGAGGTTCGTTGAGCCACTCACTAGACTACAAGGGGCTTGATTTGGGGTTGAGGTTTGTGGTGCCACTCACTGGACTACAAGGGATTGATGTGGGGCTGAGGTTAGTGGGGTCACTCACCAGACTACATAGGCTTGATTTGGGGCTGAGGTTAGTGGAGCCACTCACTGGACTACAAAGGGCCTGATTTGGGGTTGAGGTTAGTGGGGCCACTCACTGGACTATAAGGGATTGATTTGGGGCTGAGGTTAGTGGCACCACTCACTAGACTACAAGGGCTTGATTTGGGGCTGAGGTTAGTGGAGTCACTCACTGGACTACAAGGGGCTTGATTTGGGGCTGAGGTTAGTGGAGTCACTCACCGGACTACAAGGGGCTTGATTTGAGCTGAGGTTAGTGGGGCCACTCACTGGACTACAAGGGATTGTTTTTGGGCTGAAGTTAGTGCGGCCACTCATTGGACTGCAAGAGATTGTTTGGGGGCCGAGGTTAGTGTGGCCACTCACTGGACTACATATAGAATAGTGGATGGGTGACCATCCACAAGAAGGTTGTGTTTCCATCGAGGAAGTTGATAACAGCATAGAGACGTCTCTATGATGTCATCAATTGCTGAGATGGAAACATAGCCTAAGTTGTGGATGATCATCACTCATCCACTCTTTTATACAGTATATGGTTCCACGAAATACATAGAGTTTAATTTCACAAGGTGCATACTTAGTGTTCATTCTCCTGCTTGCCCTGCTTGCTGCTGGACCGGTCCTCTCTACATTCCTGCTCTGCTCCCCAAACATACCATTTGCCGTCCTGCTCTGCTCTAAGCCCGTAACTGCGTCAATGATTTAAAAAAAAAAAAAAGAAGATAGAAAGAAAGCTGGCTAATTGATAGTATGAACACACGGACCCCAGTACAGCAGTCTGTGTCCAAACTATCCCAATCACCAGCTTGACCAACTCCTCGATAAGCAACGCCATAATTTTGTGTGAATAATTTGGATCAGGTATGTTTCAGCCAATCGGTTAAGAGCTCAAGGCTGAAAAGTTGTACTACCGATATGACGTCAGAACGATAGTACAACTTTTTTGACATTTGAACTGTCCTACAACAAGATTTGGAAAACCAATGTTTTCCATACACAATACGCCCTAACCATATACTATAAGGGATTGATATGGGGCTGTGGTTAGTGGGGCCACTCACTAGACTACAAGGGATTGATTTGGCGATGAGGTTAGTGGGGCCACTCATTAGACTACAAGGGATTGTATTGGGGTTGAGGTTAGTGGGGCCCCTCACTGGACTAAAAGGGATTGATTTGGGGCTGAGGTTAGTGGGGTCCCTCACTGGACTACAAGGGATCAATTTGGAGCTGAGGTTAGTGGGGCCACTCACTAGAGTACAAGGGCTTGATTTGGGGCTGAGGTTAGTGGGGCCCATCACTGGACTACAACAGATTGTTTTGGGGCTGAGGTTAGTATAGCCACTCACTGGACTACAGTGTACTGTTTTTGGGCTGAAGTTAGTGGAGCCACTCACTGGACTACAAGGGGCTTGATTTGGGGCTGAGATTAGTGGGGACCCTCACTGGACTACAATGGATTGATTTGGGGCTGAGGTTAGTGGGGCCACTCATTAGACTACAAGGGATTGTATTGGGGTTGAGGTTAGTGGGGTCCCTCACTGGACTACAAGGGATCAATTTGGGGCTGAGGTTAGTGGGGCCACTCACTAGAGTACAAGGGCTTGATTTGGGGCTGAGGTTAGTGGGGCCCCTCACTGGACTACAACAGAATGTTTTGGGGCTGAGGTTAGTATAGCCACTCACTGGACTACAGTGTACTGTTTTTGGGCTGAAGTTAGTGGAGCCACTCACTGGACTACAAGGGGCTTGATTTGGGGCTGAGTTTAGTGGGGACCCTCACTGGACTACATGGGATTGATTTGGGGCTGAGATTAGTGGGACCCTTGACTGGACTACAAGGGATTGATTTGGGGGTGAGGTTAGTGGGGCCAGTCACTGGACTACAAGGGATTGATTTGGGCTGAGGTTAATGGAGCCGCTCACTGGACTACAAGGGATTGATTTGGGGCTGAGGTTAGTAGGGCCACTCACTGGACTACAAGGGATTGATTTGGGGCTGAGATTAGTGGAGCCCCTCAGTGGACTACAAGGGATTGATTTGGGGTTGAGGTTAGTGGAGCCACTCACTGGACTACAAGGGATTCATTTGGGGCTGAGGTTAGTGGAGCTACTCACTGGACTACAAGGGATTGATTTGGGGCCGAGGTTAGTGGGGCCCCTCACTGGACTACGAGGGATTGATTTGGGGGCTGAGGTTAGTGGGGCCACTCACTAGACTACAAGGGATTGTTTTGGGGCTGAGGTTAGTGGTGCCACTCACTAGACTAAAAGGGATTATTTCGGGGCTGAGATTAGTGGGACCACTCAGTGATTTGGGGCTGAGGTTAGAGAGGCCACTCACTGGACTACAAGGAAAGATGACAAGGCATAGAAAATGGCAATGTCTACATGAAGCCCTGCCCCAGTGATGCTGATATACATGTTAACAAGTATTGTCCCCAGTGCAGACCCCTGTGGCATCCCGCTTATGATCCCCCCAATATCAAAGAATATGCCCTTCAGGACCACTCATTTCTATTTTCCAACCAATTCCCAATCCATCAAGTTGACTTTTCCCCTAATCCAAAAGTTCTCTACCTTCTCTATAAGTCTCCTCTGGCACAAAATCAAATGTAGTACTGAAACCAGGCTGAGATTGTTGATTGCATGGCCCCTATCCACCATCTTTATCACTGAGTTGAAAAAAAATCGATCAGTTTCACTTGTTGTGACTTGCTCCTCATGAACCCATGCTGATTCCTCTCCATAAGTCTGTTTTCATATAGGAAGCCAACTATCATGTTTTTGTTTTTTTGGTTTTTTTATAATTGATTCCATCACCTATCTGCTTTCGAGGTCAGGCTCATTGGACTGTAATTTCCCAAGTTTTCCCAATCCCCACGCTTGTGCAGGGAGACAACGTTCGCTGTGCTGCAGTCCTCCAGCATCTCTCCTCTTGCCAGTACCTCATTAAACAAGTCTGCCAAGGGAGCTGCCAGGGCCTGTCTGATTGCCCTCATTACCCTCTGGTGCAGTCCATCTGTCCCTGAGGACTTCTTTATGTTTAGATCCTGCAGACCCTTCAGAACTTCTTAGTTGTATACCCTGTCTAATCTGTGGCTCTCTGTACCCTTGAATCTAGTCTTGAAGCTGGGAAATGGGCATATCACCAGCACTGTGAAAACAGAACTGAAGTACTTCTTTAATATCTTTCCTCTCTTTCCTCTTTCTCTATGCCCATTCAATCTTTCTTTATTCTTCATCCCACATAGGAGGCTTGTAAACAAGCTTGGCAGCCTGGGAGTGGGTCACAGGGTGGTAAACTGGGTCAAAAATTGGCTAAGCGATAGGACACAGAGGGTGGTGGTGAACAGAGTTCAGTCCGAAGGGGGGGTGCTTCCAGCAGGGTCTCGCAGGGATCAGTGCTTGGACCAGTCCTCTTTAATGTCTTCATAAGTGACATTGCAGAGTGGCAGGAAGGGAAGGTGAGTCTCTTTGCAGATGACATGAAGATCTGCAACAGGGTTGACACTCCAGGAGGGATAGAGAAAATGAGAAAGGACCTAAGCAAGCTTAAGGAGTGGTCAAGGGTGTGGCAGTTAAGATTCATATAAACATACAAAGATGCCAGCAGATAGAGGCCTCATGGTCCATCAAATCTGCTTGACTGTGCAGCTCTCAGTTTTGAATACTGACGCTGCCCCCCAGCCCCCCCATCTTTCCACTTGAATACATCGTCTGTGTCACCTCCTCCCTCCCCCTCTTTCCCCATTCTGATTTTGCCCTTGACCCTGTCCCACCCCCTCTTAAATCCTCCTACTGTTGTTTGCATTATCAGTTCTTCAGACAAAGCATTCCATGGTGCCATCACCCTCTCTGTGAGAAAGTGCCTCCTCATCTCCCTCCTGAACCTACCCCTCTCCAATTTCTGAGTATGCCCTCCTGTGATCCCTTCCTTTCTGTACTTTAACAGACCCTCCTGGTGAACCCTATTTATGCCCACTCAAGTGTTTGAAGGTCTCAATCATGTCTCCTCTGTTCCTTCTGTCCTCCAAGGAGTATATATTTAGCCTCGGTAGTCTCTCCTCATAGGGCCTTTCCTTCATCCCACTTAGCATCCTGGTCACCCTTCTCTGCACCCCCTCCAGCAGCCTGATGTTCCTTTTTAAGAAGGGGCACTAGAACTGCACACAGTATTCCAAGTGCAGTCTCACCAGTGCCCCGTACAGTGGCAGAATCACCCCCTCACTCCTTTAGGTGATTCCACTCGCTATGCACCCCAGCATCTTATTGGCCTTCACCGCCACTATCCTACATTGTGCAGAGTAATTATTGTGGCCTGTGATCATCACACCCAGATCTTTTTCCCTCAGCAGATACCAATAACTGCACCCCTCCCAGCTGGTAACTGTATTTAGGATTCTTGTTTCCAAAGTGCATAATCTTCTTTGCATTGAAACCCAACTTCCAGGTATATGACCATCTCTCCATTGCCGCTAGGTCTTTCTGTAGTCCCCACCCTCCTCCCCGTCCACCACTGCTCCCAGTTTGGTGTCATCAGCAAACCGGCTTATCTGGCTTCCAATACCATCTACCATATCTTCTACATAGATGTTGAATGACATCAGTCCCAGCACTGAGCCCTGTGGTACCCCACTTATGACTGCCTGTGGTGTTGATAGTTCCCCTCTAACCACCACCATCTGTTGTCTGTTTTACAGCCAGTTCCAAATTCATCTGACCACCTTATCCCCCGGCCCCAGGCCAGGTCCCTCAGCTTGCCTGTCAGCCTCCTGTGTGGCACAAAGTTTAAGGCCTTGCTGAAGTCTAAATACAGGACATCAACCGTTTTGCCTTCACCCAGAGCGCCAGTCACCAGTCGTAAAAGGACACAAGGGTGGTCTGGCAAGACCTTCCGTTGGTGAACCCATGCTGCCTATCATCAAGGAGACCATCCTCCTCCAAGAATGCCACTCTTCTTTCCTTCAGGATAGTCTCCATTAATTTCCCCACAATCGATGTGAGGCTGACCAGCCTGTAATTCCCCGGTTCCTCCCAAGAGCTACCCTTGTGGACAGCACCACATGTGCCATCCTCCAATCCAGGGGTACACATCCCGTTACAAATGATGAGTTGAACACCTCTGCCAGAGGTGCCACCAGGACCCCTGCTAGCTCCTTTAGGACCCTCAGGTGTATCCTGTCCAGTCCTGGTGCTTTATTTGCCTGTAGAGACCTTTGTCCTTCTAGCACTCTCTGCACAGGGATCTCCTCTTCCATCACCCTGGTCCTGCTTCAATGCAGAGGAGTGCAAGATCATGCACCTAGGGCACAGAAATCTGGGGGAGGAGTACATGATGGGGTGGAGGTGCTGATGATGACCAAACAGGAAAGGGACCTGGGAGTAATCATATCTGATGATCTAAAGGTTACCAAGCAATGTGAGAAGGCTGTGAGGAGACCCAGTGGAATGCTGGGGTGCATAGGGATAGGTCTGTCCAGCAGAAGGAAGGAGATGGTGATGTCACTGTATAGAACATTGGTGAAACCTCATCTAGAGTACTATGTCCAGTTCTGGAGGCCGCATCTCCGGAAGGACATAGACAGAGTAGAAGGGGTTCAAAGAAGGGTGACAAAAATGGTGCAGAGGCTGCACCAAAAGTCATATGAGGGGAGACAGGAGGATCTCAATATGTATTCCCTGGAGGAGAGGAAAGAGAGGGGGGATATGATAGAGACTTTCAAATACCTCAAGGGTGTAAATAAGGTACAAGAGGGTAGGATCTTAAAAAAAAAGATGTTCAAGAACAAGGGGCCATGATATGAAACTAGAGGGGGGTTAACCTTGGGGTAACGTTAAAAAATATTTTTTCACGGAAAAGGTGATGGAGCCATGAAACAGCCTCCTGGTAGAGGTTGCAGGGGCAAAAACGGTAGGGGAATTCAAAAACGCAAGGGATAGACATAAAGGAACTCTAGGGATAGGAAAGTGAGGGTAATCCGCAGATCATTTAGGATCTGCAGTATATGAAATAGGTAGGGAAAATGTGCAGACTAGGTGGGCCAAGCAGTCCTTATCTGCCGTCAGATTCTATGTTTCTGTGTTCTTCTTATGCTATATTTTGCATGGCATTTCTCCCTTATGTAACTAAAGGAAGTTTTAGCATTATTTTTGACCCTCTCCGCTATCCTTTGTTCTGTACTCACTTTCACCATCCTTATGGTGACCTTGCTTTTCTTGGGCTAATCTTTGTATGCATTCCTGTTGTTCTCATTCGGTTCTCCCTTGTATACCCTAATCAGTTTCATTTTGTCCTGAATTGCCTAACTTACCTGGTTGTCTAGCCTAAGTAGGTTTTTTTTTGGGCTTTTAAACATTTTTTAAGAAATTTGGGGTGGCTCCCATTATTGCCCCTTTCATTGCTACCCACTTATTTTCAACCCCCTGTAGTTTGTATACATCTTTCAGCTGATCTTTGCTTTTAGTATCGTTTTGGCCAAAGTCAGCATTTCAAACAACAAGGACCACAGTGCTGGATTTTAATTGCTGAGATTCCGGCACAGTGTGGAATTTAAAGCTGCTATTGTTCAGACGGGATTCTTACTTGGGATATCCCAGATATTGTCCTTGCCGACATCACCAGGTCCAGAATTGCTTCCCCGGTTGCCCTCTTGCACCCATTGTGTGAGAAAGCAGTCATCTATTACTTCTATAAACTTCTGGCTTTTTCTGCATACTACTATCAGAATGTCCCTGTCTATATCTGGTGATTGAAGTCTCCCATAAGTATACTTTTCCCCTGACAAGCTGCCTTCCTAATTTGCCTTTCAACCACCCCATCCTTGTCTGCCCACTGGCTTGGAGGTCTGTATTTTACTCCTATCTCACATTACCCCCCCCCCCCCATTATCTCTAACTTGGAGCCATAGTAACTCAACAACCCCCACCAGAAAGATTTGTCCTCCGAGACAATTATGGCTTATTTACATACTGGACATTGCTACCCCCTCCCTTGGCACCCTCCCTGTTCCTTCTAAGTAGAATATGACCAGTGACATTTAGGTCCCAGCTACTCTTCTGATTTTCCTGTGTTTCAGTTGTTGCTACTACATCCATATTTTGTACAACCATCATCGCTTGAAGTTCGCCCATTTGATTGCCTAAACTGCTTGCATTTGTATACATAAGGCTCCATGTGCCCTTACTCTTGGCTCTGTTCCTCTTAGCCTTGCTGACTTTCGATTTTTTTACTGTTGTCATAATGTCCCTTACCTGCTTACCCGTTTTCTTATGTTCTGTATCCCAGGGGAGAGCCAGCTTTGCTCCCTTTGTGTGTTCCTGTGCTCTTTATGCTATAGGCCCTCCCTCTTGCCTAAGTTATAGGACGCAGTGTAGTGTAGTGGTTAAGGGCACTGAGCTGCAAACCTGGAGGCCTGGGTTGAATTCTATCAGCCCCCACTTACATACTGTGTGACCCTGAGCAAGTCACTTAACTTGCTTGTGTTCTCAGGTCGTACCTGGAAACAAGCTCTTGCTTAGTGTGCCTTTCCTGGTTAAACAATTTCCCCTTTCCATAAGTCATAATTATATTAACTGTCCCATTCAGTTCTGCCCTAATGCACTGGTTCTCAACCTGTCTTAATACAGGCAATACATATGCAGTGCTGGCTTCAGGCTGAGGCCAGACAAGGCACATGAAAAAGTAAAAATTGACAGCGTCCCAAGATTTTTACATAGCTGCCAAAATAGACCAGCTATACATCCAGTCTGTGTACCCAGTTAGCAGACCTCTATACTTGTCATGTGCCCCAGTCATTCTTAAATCTTGGAACCGACACTGGTAATATGGTCTGCAAAATGGTGATGATATATTAATGCAGTCTCTATTGTACTATACTGGAACCTGAGTATGTTTTGTAGGCTTACTTAGCTGTTCTTAGCCTTAGTGAGTATATCAATTTTATTGTCCTTCTTAGAATGCTAACATAGACCTTGTACTATATGCAGTGTAATATCAGCTAATACCTGTGGCATACAGTAAATGTGTACTAATGTTTTAATGCAGTGAACTGGCAGACTGGTTGAAGTGTCCCAGAAAATACTGGGAGGTCAGATTCTGTAAGTTTGCACATATGGCCAAATGGTCCTGCTGCTTATCTCAGGGCTTACAAGGAGGGTCATTTGGGTAATAAACTTTATCTGTTCCCGAGGGGCTACAGGCAGGGTGCCACCTTGAGATAGAGAAACTGTTGACAAACATTTGATGACAAAAGCATGACAAATTGGAGGGCTATTTGAGTATATTTGTTTACTGATAAAACATGTGAAGTGTTGATTTTCCTAATGATGGGAACACAGTCAGGGTCTGGTTTCCAGCAAAAGCCTGTATAATCCTGTTTAAAAACAGAATGTTTTATTTGTGAGAAACATGCCCTAATGAGAAAAGTGAAAAAAAAAAAGATGTGTACTGAGACACATTGGAGTTTTCTGTATAAAAGGAGGACCTCACTGTGGACGGGGGAGGTCAGTGTGTAAAGGAGGACCTCACTGTGGGCCAGGGAGGTCAGTGTGTGAAGGAGGACCGCACTGTGGGCCGGGGGAGGTCAGTGTATAAAGGAGGACCTCACTATGGCCAGGGAGGTCAGTGTGTGAAGAAGGACCTCACTGTGGGTTGGTGGAGGTCAGTGTGTAAAGGAGGACCTTACTGTGGGCTGGGGAGGTCAGTTTGTAAAGAAGGAACTCACTGTGGGCCGGGGGAGGTCAGTGTGTAAAGGAGGACCTCACTGTGGGCCGGGGAGGTCAGTGTGTAAAGGAGGACCTCACTGTGGGCCAGGGAGGTCAGTGTGTGAAGGAGGACCTCACTGTGGGCCGGGGGAGGTCAGTGTATAAAGGAGGACCTCACTGTGGGCTGGGGAGGTCAGTTTATAAAGGAGGAACTCACTGTGAGCCTAAGAGGAAGGGGGATCAGTTGGTAATGTAACAGGTTGACCAACAGTATGAGATTGGAAGGGGCGAACTCTAATGTGGTTCAAGTTCTCTGAAGACAAGAGACCATATTATTTTCATATTTTCACCTGTAAGTTTGCCCTAGCTGTAGGAAAGCTAAGTTTGCATTTTTATGGATTAACCCCTATTGTTTTAATGTTTTCTGCTGTAAGAACTTTTGTTCTGATTTGGCTAATGTGTAACTATATTGGGTAAATAAAATAGTTCTTATTTATCATAATATATAGACTGGTTGTGCTTTTTAATAAAAGGGATATAGTCTGTGAATTTCTGGGGTAACCATCATTCTGAAGAGGCACACTAAATCTAGTTTAAGCAATCTGAATAACACTTTCTTTCCTGATACAGGGAATGGAGAGGAGTGAAGTTTGATAAGACAGAATCCACAGTTCACCTGGGGTGCGGGCATTTTGGCCTTGCCTTGATCCAGCAGGACTGGTGACTGGACTGAGAGGATTCAGGTGTCTGGGATGCACCACCTTTACAGAGGATGCAAGGACATAGTGAGGGGCGAACACAGGTGAAGATCTGCAGCAACTGACTGTGAGAGGGGTGCTGATTGGAGCACAGACGGGTGGGTTTATCACATCTGGTAGCAGCATATAGGATCTGTGTGATGCACCAAGTGCCAGCCAGCACGTGGTGGTTACTTGAAGGGTGCTTGTGTAATGTACACAGACACCCTGAGTAAATCCTCAGAGACGGCACTAAATCCCTAACCAGTCATAGAAAACAAAGTGTACAGGAGAATTTCTTTTGTTGCTTTTCCCTTTTATTTTCGGGTGCAGTCAGTGATCAAGATAATGACAGCAAAGGTGGCAATTGATTATAGAAAGCTAAGATCAGAACAGCTGCGAGAGTTATTCACCAAAAAGAACATTAACCATGAGTGGCTTAGTAAAATGCAGCTCAAAGAGGCCCGCTTAAATAGGACCAGGAAGAAAAGGAGGTTCTCAGGCCACAAGCCATGGTTGAGGAAGAGTTCCCCTAACTAGCTGAGGAGGGGGAGCTGAGTGAGGAGGATAGTGCAGAGCAGACACAGCAGCAGATAGAGCCAGTGCAGCAGCAGCCACCTCAACAGTAGCTGCAGCCCCCAAAACAACTAGGGGCTCAGCAAAGGCAGCAGCAACTACAGCAGAGGCAGCAGACACTGAAAAGGACAAACCGAGAACAGATGATGCCGAACTGGAAAAGCTGAGGTTGCAATTTGAAAGGGCCAAGATGCAGAAGGAGGCAGAAATCCAGCTGGGAGGGATACATATAACGGATGGAGGCACAGTGAGTTGAAAAAGAGAAAGCCTGAGCTGAAAAGGAGGTAGTCCAAGCTGAAAAAGAGGCAGCAGGACAGCGCAGACATGAACATGAGATGGTGCAATTACATCAGCAGTCATCAGGAATGGTAAGCGGGGTTGAGAACAGGGGGTCAGCACATAGTCCAAAAGCAAATTTTAAAATGTTTACTCACTTTAAGGAAGGATTTAGATGCCTTCCATTGCATATTTGTGAAAATTTGTATACAGAGGAAAGAGTAAGGATTGCAAACAGTTAAGGGGCCAGAAATAAGACATGATTGGAGTGGTGCAGTGCAGTGGCTGTGGAGCAGCAGTCTTCCGGGAGATGTTCTGGAGGATGCGGTGATGTCCCATCTGCAGGCACCTCTCTGGGCTGAGGGAGGAGGTTGCTCATCTCCAGGCTGAGTTGGCCAGGATTTGTGGGACCTCCTCTTCCATCCAGGGACCACCAGTGCCACTGCCGTTACTCAGAGGTTGCCAAGAAGAGGAGGCGGTTGGACCACAGTGGGCTCCAGGGAGGGTGAGGGTGGTGGAACAGAGGCGCATCCCTCCAGTTGTACCTCTCCACAATTCCTATGCCATTCTGGCAAAGTGTGGTTCCTCTATGGAGGCACCCACAGTGGAGACCAAGGAGGATGCTGGGAACCTCCACAAAGGAGACCCACAGGAAGGTGGCAGGGGACCCTGCAAGGGAAGGAAACAACTCCTGGTGAGGGACTCCATTGTTAGGAAGGTAGAACTGGGCAAGGAAGGGGAGAGGGAGGTAAGGTGCCTGCCTGGCGCCATGGCTTGGAGGGACAGGGAGCGAATCCTCAGGATTGCCGGAGCAGCTGCACAGGGGAGGGAGCTGGATGTCATTGTCCACCTAGGGACAAATGACCTGGCTAAGAAAGGGATTAGAGAAGTGCAGGAAGAGTTTGTGGAATTGGGGAGGGGCCTTAGTCAAGTAGCACGCACGGTAACCTTCTTGGAGGTGCTACCCATCTATGGCATAGGAAAGGCTAGGGTGTTCCCTACCATGGGATTCAATCAGTGGTTGAAAAACTGGTGTGGAGCTCAGGGATTTGGCTTCATTGGGGACTGGGGATCCACCTGGAGTGATGCAAGCCTATACTGGCATGATGGGATGCATCTGTCCGGGAGGGGAACCAGGATCCTAGGTGATAGGTTTAAATGCTTCATTGGCAAGCTTTTAAACTAGCCAAGGGGGGGAGGCACTGGAAAGGAGCAGGAAAATCCTAGCCCCCCACAAACAATCACGGTAGTAAATGTGGCAAACACCAACATGGAGGTGTCGATAGGGAGAAGGGCAGGTGTAAATGGAGAAATTGACAAAGGTGAGAAGGACAGGGATGGGGCAAAAGGGGGTAAGGCCATCAGGAAATGGAGGGTAATGAGTACCAATGCCCGTAGTCTGGGCACCAAGCTCCCTGAGCTGGTGGCCTTAATGGAAGAGGGATGCCTGGATATCGTAGCAGTCACAGAAACATGGTACACAGAGAACCATGACTGGGATGTTAACATACCAGGGTACATAACCTACAGGAGAGATAGGCAGGGGAGAAGAGGGGGAGGAGTAGCTCTCTATGTAAAGGAAGGGATAAAAGCAACTGAACAAAAGAGTAAACAGGGAGGAGAGGAGGCACTGTGGGTCACCTTGGAGACTGGAAAGGGCACCACAATCCGCACAGGGGTTGTGTACAGACCCCCATGTCAGGGGGAAGGAATGGACAAGGATATGATGGAAGGCATTCTTAGAATGGCAGAGAAAGGGGAGATACTGTTGATGGGAGACCTGAATATGCCAGATGTTAACTGGAGCACATTTGCTGCAGCCACATCCAAGAGCAGGGCCATTCTTGATGCCCTACAGGTGGCAGGCATTAGACAGCTAGTTTCGGAACCCACTCGTGAGGGAGCAATCTTAGACCTCATACTCTCAAACGGGGGCAGTGAGAGGATCTCAGATCTAGAAGTGGGTTGCCATCTGGGGACAAGTGACCATCAAACAGTGTGGTTCACGTTAAACTCAGCTACAGAGTCAAGCCATACAAAGGTGAGGGTACTGGACTTTAGGAGGGCTGACTTTGGCAAGATGGGAGAGTGCCTCAGAAAAGCACTAGCAAACAGGCTAGAAGGAGGTGTGGAGCAACAATGGGGAATTATCAAAACTGCCATCACAGAGGCAACAAGCCTTTGTGTGAAGCAAATAAACAAATCAAAACGAAAGAAAAAGCCACTATGGTTCTCCAGAGAGGTGGCTGTGAAAGTCAGGAAGAAAAGATAGCATTCCAAGTATAAGGAAACACAGAAGGAGCAGGACAGAGAGCTGTACCAGTTAAGGCAGAAAGAAGCAGGGAGGGAAGTCAGAATAGCAAAGGCCCAAACTGAGGAAAAGATAGCCAACTCAGTTAAGAAGGGGATAAAACCTTTTATAGGTACATCAGCGCGTGAGAAAGACAAAGGGAGGGATAATGAGGCTGAATAGAATGAGCGGTGGGTGGGCAGAGGGGGACAGTGAAAAAGCAGGAATACTGAACGAATATTTCTGCTCAGTATTCACAAAAGAGGAGGGGAAGTGCCTAATCCAATTAACAGAAGCACTCTTGATAGGGGGGTCGATCCCAGTCCTTTCACAGAAGAAAGGGTTCTGCAAGAACTCCTAAAACTGAAGGTGGACAAAGCAGTGGGTCCTGATGGAATTCACCCCAGAATTCTAAAAGAATTAAGGAAGGAACTAGTGAAACCACTGGCTACTCTTTTTAATAAATCATGGGAGGATGGTGTGGTGCCCGAGGACTGGAGGAAGGCGGATGTGATTCCCCTTCACAAAAGTGGGACCAAGACAGAGGCAGGAAACTACAGACCTGTCAGTCTGACCTCTGTGGTAGGGAAAGTGATGGAGTCACTTCTGAAGGAAAAAATAGTTGAGTACCTAGAGGTCAGTGGAGCACAGGATCCAAGGCAGCATGGGTTCTGGCCAGGGAAGGTCATGTCAGACGAATCTAATAGATTTCTTTGACTGGGTGACCAAAGTAGTAGACCAGGGAGGGGCTGTTGACATGGCCTACCTAGACTTTAGCAAGGCATTTGACACAGTCCCACACAAAAGATTATTAGTCAAATTAACTAGCCTGGGAATGGGTCCGAGGGTGGTAGCCTGTGTAAAACATTGGCTGGACAACAGGACACAGAAGGTAATTGTAAATGGAGTCCACTCTGAAGAAAGGGCGGTTACTAGTGGGGTACCACAGGGTTCAGTATTGGGTCCAGTCCTTTTTAATGTCTTCATCAGTGACATTGCAGAGGGACTGGAAGGAAAAGTATGCCTTTGCAGATGACACAAGGTCTGCAACAGGGTTGATACACAAGGAGGCGTGGAAGAAGGATAAAGGGACTTGGCAAGGTTGGAAGAATGGTCAGGCGATTGGCAGCTAAGTTCAACGCAAAAAGTGCAAAATAATGCACCTGGGAAACAAGAACCCAGGGAAGAATACACAATGGGTGGGAGGTAGTAACAACAACAAAACAGGAAAGGGACCTGGGGTAATCATATCAGATGACCTTAAGGTTAGCAAGCAATGTGAGAAGGCAGTAGGGAGGGCCGGGGGTATACTGGGATGTATAGGGAGAGGCATCAGCAGCAGAAAACAGGCAGTTGTTATCCCTCTGTACAGACAGTTGGTGAGACCCCATCTGGAATACTGTGTCCAGTTCTGGAGACCCCATCTCCTCAAGGACATAGACAGGATAGAGGCAGTCCAGAGGAGGGCAACTAAAATGGTGCAGGGTCTGCAAGAGAAGCCGTAGGAGGAGAGACTAAAGGAGCTTAATATGTATATCCTTGAGGAAAGAAGGGAGAGGGGGGACATGATAGAAACTTTCAAGTACCTCAAGTGAATCAACAAAGTCCAAGAGACTAGCATCTTTCAGAAAAAGAGACTTGCAAGAACAAGGGGACACAATTTAAAAATAGGAGGGCGGTTCAGGGGCAATGTGAGGAAGTATTATTTCACAGAGAGGGTAGTGGATGCATGGACCAGCCTTCCTGAGGAAGTTGTGGGGTCTAAAACTGTGGGAGAATTCAAGAATGCATGGGACAGACATAAGGCAATTTTTGGGGGGGGCAGGAAGATATAGGCTCTTGGTTAACTAGGATCTGCGGCCTATCCTGTAGGTAGGGAAATGGGCAGACTAGATGGGCCTAGCGGTCCTTATCTGCCATCAAAGTCTATGTTTCTATGTTTCTATGTTTCAGTCCAAATTGGACAAGGGAGCGTGGGCCCTCAGTTCTAACCCCTTTATTATTTGGAAAGGCTCTCAATGCATTATCCAAAATGAATGCACAGGACAGTTGGGACCATGATAAAGTTAAAGATGTGTCGCTAAAACATTATGAATTGACTGTGGATGCATATAGATTGAAATTTCATAGATTTAAGAAACATAATGAAGAAAGTTATATGAAAATGTGGGTACAGTCTTCCAGTTTGCCTAGGAGGTGGTTAGAGGGCACACAGGCATCCTCTGCTGAGCAAATTATAGAGATTGTGTTCCTGGACAAGTTTCTCAGGTGCTATCCAGAAGATCTAAGGGGTGTGGTTGGTTGGCTGAGCCCAGGATTAGCCAGGCAAGCAGCTGAAATGGCTAACAGGTATATGGCACGTAGGCCATGTGCTTCCCATAAGAGTGTTGAGGGAGGGGCAGCTGGGTTTCAAAGGAAGGGTAAACCAGCAGGGAAGCCTAAAGGGAACACAGCTGATCCTGAAGCCAGGGTGGAGTGTACCCAGATCTCCAAAATGAAGAAAGGCTATGGGGGAATGGAGTGTCCGTGTGTGCCAGCAGGTGGGGCATCTGTCCTATAACTGCCCAGCATGGAAAATCCAGAGAACAGGGGCAGCAGAAGGAAACCTTTCTACCTCAGGCTCCCATAGTGTTAATTATGTAAGGGAGGGAATAAACCCGAATTCAGCCAAGTACATGCTCTCATTTGAAATTAAAGGGAAGCTTACACAAGCTTGGAGAGACACAGGAGCTATGCTCTCCCTAATGCATCAGGATTTAGTTAAACCTGAACAGGTCCTACCAGATCAGTTTGCAATGATAAAGTGTACAGTGGTACCAGTTGTGATAATCCCACTGGTTTGAGTTTTTCTGAGTTGTGAGAAAGGCCAAGGGATGGAAAAAGTCGGGGTTAGTGAAGACCTTGATGTAGATATGCTTTTGGGGAATGATCTAAAATGCGGAGGTGAAACTGTGTGTGCTGTTACCCGGAGTCAGACCATTAGACTAAAATCTGATGGAACTGGCAGCAGGAGTAAAGGGGCTACTGAAAGTATGACACTGCTCCAAGTCTGCTGTAGTGTAGGTTGACACTGTAGCACACCAGGAGGCCGAGACTTGTGACAGTCCAGCTTCAGTAGCAGCTGTGAGTTGCTCAGAGGAAACTCCAAAGGAGGGCGCTGCTTTTTCCAGGAGTAAAGAGCACAGATTTAAAAGGTGCTTTACTGAGAGACGAATCCTCAAAGGATCTAAGGGAACAGGCAGACAATGTTGACCATGACCCTTAGGGTGGGAGGCAGAGCAGAGTGTAATAGGAGAATGGCTTGCTCTATCACGAGTGGGTACCATGGGAAGGTGCAGAGGAATGGAGGAGCACAAACAGCTGGTAGTACCTAAGGAGTTCAGGCAACAGCTGCTCAGCACTGCACATGACATTCCACTTGCGAGACACATGGGGTAAAACGGACCAAGCAGACGTTGATACAAAACTTCCATTGGCCCAGTGTCTACAGAGATGTGGCTGAGTACTAGCTCACTTGTGATACAAGTCAGAGAGTGGGAAAACAAGGGAACAAGGGCAAGGCACCTTTAGTTTCTTTACCCATAATAAAGGTACTATTTCAGAGGGTAGCTGTAGATATTATTGGGCCTGTAAGTGTGCCATCCATCTCAGGAAAGAGGGACATTCTGGTGGTGGTGGATTATGCCACCCTGGTACCAGGAGGCTGTGGCAGTGTCCTCCATAGAGGCAGAGAAAGTGGCAGATTAACTGCTGAGGAGCTTCAGCCAGGTTGGATTTCCTCAGATCTTATCTGACCAGGGCACAAACTTAATGTCAGCTCTAATGAGAGGTTTGTGGGGAAATTTGTGAGGTGTAGTTGCTATGTGCTTCACCTTACCACCCAATAACCAATGGTTTTGTGGACTGCTTTAATGGCATCCATAAAGCCATGCTTAGAGCTTTTGCAGAGCAGCATGGGAGGAGTTGGGACAAGCATTTGCCCCATCTTTTAGTTGCCTATAGGGAAATCCCACAGGAGTCCACAGGGTTCTCACCCTTTGAACTCATGTATTTACGCAAGGTGAGGGGACCCCTAGATTTAGTGCAGGATGAATGGGAAGGCAAGCTTGCTGCCCCAGGAGAATCAATGGTAGATTAGGTCCTTAACTTCTGTGAAAGGTTAAAGGAGTTTGTGGGTCTGGGACGGGATAACCTGGCAGCTGCACAACAGCAGCAGAAAAACTGGTATGACAGTCCAGCCAGGGATAGGACCTAGGATGTCAGACAGAAGGTGATGGTGCTCATCCCTGGTTGACAGGATGAACTGCATGAAGCATGGGAGTGTCCATTTTTAGTGGTAAAACAGGTGGACGAGGTGAACTGTGTTGTAGAACTGCCCAAAAGGAGGCGCAGTCACAGGGTTTATCATGTTAACATGGTGAAACCTTACCATGACAGGCTAGAGGCCATAATGATGGTTTGCAGCCAGGCAGATGAGTGTGGGGGGGGGGGGGCACTAATAAACCTATTAGGCAACAGTAGGTGCAAGTATCAGTGGACTCTGTCATCCTCTCAGAGCAGCTGATGACTGCATATATGGCACAAATGAAGAGGGTGCCACACTCTGTCAGCAGCCTGTTCTCAGAAAAGCTGGGGTACACCCCTCTTGCAGAACATCAGGTGGACACAGGGACTAAGGTGTTGCTGAAACAGCATGCCTGTAGAGTCCCTGAGAATGTGAAATGCCACATGTAGAAGGAGCTAAAGGAGAGGCTGGACCTCCAGGTTATCCAGGAATCCAGTGTTCCTTGGTCTTTGCCCATTGTTCTTATTCCGGAAAAGAATGGGATGACAAGGTTTTGTGTGAATTAGTAGAAGCGTAATGCTATCATGATTTCCGATGCATATCCCATGCCGTGGAGAGCAGAGATACTAGAAATTTTAGGGGACGTAAAGTACCTAACAACTATAGGCTTAATAAATGGTTACTTGTAGGTACCTTTTTTTTCTTTAACTGCTGAAGTGAGGGAGCGGTCTGCATTTATGACTCCTTTTGGTCTGTATGAATTTCTGGTCATGTCATTCGGCATGAAAAATGCACCAGCTACTGTTCAGAGGCTGGTTGACCAAGAGATGTCAGGGAGAGGGGACTTTGCTGTGGCTTACATGGATGATGTTACCATATTTAGCCAAACCTGTGAGCTGCATCTGATACCTATAAAAGCGAGAGAGAGACAGAGAGAGACAGAGAGAGAAAAAGAGAGAGAGAGAGAGATCCTCAAAAACTGCAAGCTGCAAAGCTGACACTCAAAGCTGAGAAGTTTCAGGTGGTAATGGCTGAAGTGCCATACCTTGGACATCGGGGTGGGGGCGCATTCAGCTGGCACCTATGAAGGGGGAGGCCATAAAGGGATGGCCCACACCCACATCCAAAAAATGGGTGCAAGCATTTTGGGGGACTGTTGGATATTACAGAAGATTTGTGGCTAATTTCAGCACAATTACAGCACCCCTCACAGATCTGATCCAAAAGAGAATGCCTGAAAGGGTGCACTGGTCAGAAAGCTATGAGAAGGCCTTCTGTCACCTAAAGCAGGCCCTGTGTCAGGCTACAGTACTAGCCTGCCCTGACTGTGGAGTAAAATTCATAGTGTACATGGTTGCATCAAATTTTGGCCTTGGTGCTGCGCTGAGACAGGTCAGTTCCAAAGGGGATGCACACCCTATTGTTTACCTGAGCGGAAAACTCCTTCCAAGAAAGTGGCATATGCCACTATAGAGAAGGAATGTCTGAGTATAGTTTGGGTATTTCAAAAGTTGCAGCTGTACTTCTACAGCAGAGAATTTATGGTGGTCATGGACTATAATCCACTAACATGGCCAGAGCGCATGAGCGGCAAGAATGCCAAGCTGTTGCACTGGAGCTTAGCACTGCAAGATTACAATATGCACATACAACATAGGAAGGGCTCACAAAATGCCAGTGCTGATATGGCTGGCGGGAGGCGGGGGGGGGGGATTCAAATTCTGTTGTACACTAAATATCTGATGGAACAAATGATTGGAATGGGGACCATAACAACACAGGCTGTTGTGGCAAAATGTTTGCTAATTGTTTTTCTCCCGAAACAGGCCACCCAAAAGTCTTGTGGGGTACAGATTATCATGGACATTATCTTTTGTTTGGACTATTAACTAAAGGAAATTCCCCCATATCAGAAAGCCAGACTGCGGAGATTACCATATCCTGATACACTGGATGTATTGAGATGCCCAAAATGTGATTTCTTCCATGAGAGAATTGTATGATAGTGTTTTATTTGTAAAACAATAAAACATAATTTAAAAAAAGATGGCAGAGCATGGCTGATACAATCCCAGCATGGTGTTGTCACACAATGCCAGCATTAGACTTGGGAAGGGAAGTGTGGCACAAATGTTTACTAACGTTTTAATGCAGTAAATTGGCAGGCTGATTTAATTGTCCCAGAAAATACCAGGCGGTCAACTAGGTAAAATTCTGTAGATTTGCTCATGCGGCCAAGTGGTCCTGATATTTATCTCAGGGTTTACAAGGAGGTTCATTTGGGTAATAAACGTTATCTTTTCCTGAAGGTCTACTGGCAGGGTGCCACCTTGGGATAGTGAAACTAATGACAAACATATGATGCCAAAACCACAGCAAATTGGAGGGCTATCTGAATATATTTGTTTATTGATAAAACATGGGAAGTGAGATTTTACTAATCGTGTAAACACAGAGAAGGTCAGGTTTCCAGGAAAAGCCTGTATAATCCTGTTTAAAAGAATGTTTTTATTTGCAAGAAATGTGCCTTAATGAGAAAGGTAAAAACCTGATGTGTACTGAGACACGCTGAAGTTTTCTCTGTAAAAGGAGGACCTCAGTGTGAGCCAGGGAGGAAGGGGGTGGTCAGTGTGTAGTGCAGCAGATTGACCAACGGTTTAAGATTAGAAAGGGGGAACTCTGATGTGGTTCAAGTTCTCTGAAGACAAGAGGCTGTACTATTTCCATATCTTCATCTGTAAGTTTGACCTAGCTATAGGAAAGAAGGCTATCTGAATATATTTGTTTATTGATAAAACATGGGAAGTGAGATTTTCCTAATGAAGGAAACGCAGAGAGGGTCTGGTTTCCAGCAAAAGCCTGTACAATCCTGTTTAAAAAACAAAATATTTTTATTTGCAAGAAACATGCCTTAATGAGAAAGGTAAAAACCAGATGTGTACCGAGACACATTGCAGTTTTCTCTATAAAAGGAGGACCTCATTGTGAGCCAGGGAGGAAGGGGGGTGGTCAGTGTGTAGTGCAGCAGGTTGACTGGTATGAGACTGGAAAGGGGGAACTCTGATGTGGTTCAAGTTCTCTGAAGATAAGAGACTGTACTGTTTCCATATGTTCACCTGTAAGTTTGACCTAGCTTTAGGAAAGCTAAGTTTCATCTTTATGGTTTAACTCCTGTTATTTTCAATGTTTTCTCCTACAAGTACTTCATTACTATTTTGGCCAATGTGTAAGTATATTGTGTAAATAAAGTATTTCTTATATAGCACAGTATGCAGACTGGATGTATATTTTAATAAAAGGGGTATAGTTTGTGAATCTCTGGGGTACACGTCAGTCTGAAGAGGCAAGTCAAATCTAGTTTGAGCAATTTGAAAAACACATTCCTTCCTGATATAGGGAAAGGAGTGGAGAGAAGTTTGATAAGACAGAACCTACACTTTAGCTGAATTTCGAGCAGTTGGCCTTGGCCTGATACAGGGGGACTGGTGACTGGACTCAAAGGGTCCAGGTGTCTGGGATGTGCCACCATTGCAGAGGGCCAAGTGCGGGCCAAGGACACGGTGAGGGTCAAACACAGGCGAAGGTCTGCAGGAGCCGGCTGCGAGAGGGGCTGGTTGAGGTGTGGACAGGTGGGTTTGCCACAATACCTTATACTGTACGTAAACTACTGGATTTATAATATTTGGGGGGGATTGAAACCTTTTGTACCATTATGTTTACTGTTTTTCTGTGAAGCCAGTAAAGATAGATAAATATTATAACATCTCAAAATACAGAATCTTCTGTTCGAACTGGCTGTATTTTATTTGCATTACAGCCACCACATTTGTGTAAACATAAAATGACTACATTCATGCTTTATTGCCTCTTCCTTTGTACCACCGCCTTGACCCCGGTCATCATAAATTGAGAAATAGTGGGGAACTAATGGAGACAGATGGGAATATGGCTTGCCATTTACTCAAATTGGTAAAGTAATTAACCTCAAGGTGCTGGTTTGCAAGAAAAATTGTTAGAATATCTCAGGGCATTGGATAAACAGACTCTTGCTTTAACCACTTCTGACAACTGCATCATAAACTAGACTTATTCTGTTCAATTGACCTGTCAACGTCTGGAGTCCAAATAAAGATTTGTATTACAATGCACTTGCTGAGAATTGGAAAACACTGATGCTGTTTTCTTTTGAAATATTTCTCCCCTCCCCCCATAGAAGCTGGAATGTCATATATTCAGTCTTCAGACATTACATTCCTTAGAAATCCTCCATTACTGATTGTGTGACAGCTTTGTGACAGCAGATGGTAGTCATTTGGCTTGAGAGAATAAAATGAGACAACACGGAGCTGACTGGCTAGGCTCATTTAGAGCAGAAGTGGACATGGGCCAGATCTAGGCATCAGTGATCGAGCCGGGACTTACTGTAATGAAGCCAGCTTTGTGTTTTTTTCCCTATTCAGATGACAGTGGTGGGGAGGCAAGGCATTTGAATTTCCTGCACATTACATAAAGTCAAAGATGCTATTATGAACAAGGGTAACTTATCAAAGACGACATATCCTGATCATTGCCTGATACAGTGTTATTGCTGCAGTGAATGCACTGTGCCATGTCCATGACGTTAGTATTATTTGCAATATATCCATCAGTGCTGTTGTTCTATTATTCTGTTTACTCTGCTGTTAATGTGTAGGTTTTTTTTTTGTTCTTATTGTCCAGAAATAAACAAACACCTTTTGATTCAGTTCAGTGATCAAATAGAGTTTAAATTACTGGCTGGCCATCACATCAGTAGGGGATGCCGTTTCATTGCAAAACTTTAATAGACAAACTTCCATACCTTCTGATCCATTAATGGTGCCATACGCATACCTGGAAGGCATATTATAAATGTCAGCATCTTTAACTTTTCGCCTTCTGGAGAGGTTTAGGGTTTATAATAGAAAGAAGAAAAACCCAGAAAAATATTTTATTCTCTGCATATCATCCCTCACTTTGACATAAATATTGTAATGTATATTTTTGACAGGATCAAAGGCTGCATCAGAGAAAGCTTAGAAATGGCATATGTATTAATATGCATCGGTTGCTGGTTTAAACATTTTTTGACACAGTAACGTTTAAAGAAAAACAGTACAAACTACTCTGCAACCTGCTCTACCACTGGACAGCCTACCCAGCTGTGATTTTATTTGGACTGCATTTTTTTAAATTTTTGATTGACATGCCATTTTGTGTTATAGACAAATGTATTCATACCAAACAAAACTCTGTCAGCTGTGTTAAATATTTCTGCAGAGATTACTAATGTAGTTTAAAGTGCCTACGTGGTTTTATCAATCAGATGTGAAAATAACACTTTTATTTAAAGCTTGCTTTAAAACATTTCCCTTTCGTAAATGATAGTGTCAGTGTAAAGATTAGCCACCTAACTAGAGGGCCAGCTGCACTGTGTTTATGGAGGCCCAAGTGTACCCAGCAAGTAGAGACACTGAGCAAACAATACAGTAGTATACTACATTTGGCTCAGAAAAATGAAATAATTTAAGCATAACTGTTAAGTCAATTATTTTGTACTGTTTTAAACAATCCAATTTATATTCAGACAATGGGAACAGATGTAAGAATTTGTAATTTACTCATTTTATAGTTATCTTTCTATATTTCAAGAATTGAATATTGTCCTCATGGGAAACAATATTTTATGCCTGGTTAAAAAAATGAATAATGCATTAATATGCAAAATGCAAAGTTTTAGAACTTCACTACTGTACGAGGCATATAAACTAATGATCTAGTTAAACTCCCAAGTGCACCATAATAAATACGGACTAAATTTGTCATATAGCTTTAGACAGAGGTTTCAGGCAACAGATTTAATTAAATTCTTTTTTAATATTCATACTCCTAAACTGCATAATTCCATTGTACTATGAAACTGACTGCCAAATTAAAACAAACAAAACTGGTGGATTACTAAATGAATATTAACTTAGAGTCAATAAGCATTTAATTCTTAAGAGAACAGTGTGAGGAAATGTCTATGACTTCATCATCTCTTGTTATTGGGGTTCGCCAGCTTGTTTTTAATCATTTTGTATTACAAGGTCAATTGCCAATGAGTGTTAAAGGTGTACTGCTGGAAATAGGCTGCTATACAAAATCCAGATACAATGATACTTCAGCAGCAACGACTGAGAAGCCAGTTATTTTTGAAGGGTTAACAACTGGTTGGGGGGATGGGTGGCCCGAGGCACATCAGAGGGACATCTCCCTCCAGCCAGTTGTTGATCCAAGAAAATGACCAACCTTGAGGTTGTTATTGTGACTATAAATCTAATCGCAATTAACAACGTTTGAATTTACAGTTTGTATACAGGTACTTATTTTTCTGTTTTTAGCAGTGTGGTACGAGCTGTGCAGCATTAGTAAGTCTTAAGTTTTAAGACATCTTATGCCGCTCTGTGTCACTTGGCAGCTGTATCCTTGTAAGACATTAATGACCAAACCAGTAGTCAATTAAGAGCATTGCTTGGCTCATAAATACTTAATTATAATTTGTAGTATTCTAAAAATAAAGTAATGCTACATCACTTTGTCAGCTACTATAGTTCCAAAATGGGGACTTAAAATTTCATAAAATAAAGAAATTAGGGGTATGCAATATGCTGGTTTAAAAAAAAAGGCAATTTATCGTCACAAGTGAGGGTGCAGGACATGAATTATAAAGGTCCTGCCCCCTCACAACTGATGAGAAACTGCATAATCTGAGTCAGCCTGTCACTTATCAAATTTATACAACATCAGGGGCCATATATTTAAAACTTAGCCCTGGGCAAAATTAGGACTGCACGGCGTGCTAAAATAGCCCAGACCCATTTGCACACCATATTCAAAGGAATAGCCCTGGGGTTGAATTGGTTGAATATAGCTTGCAAACGAAGGCATGCAAACAGGGCTGAGAGTGCTGTGCAATAATAGCCCGGCAAATAAGATAGAACTGAATATAGCAACCGAGAGCAGTGAACAGTGGCCCAGTGCACACAGAGGTGAAGTGAGGTAGGTAAGGCTGAACAATGTTAGCAACGTGTGTGGTAGCAAAGCAGTGGAGCACAACAGCAGCAAACAACAGTGCTGGCCAAATACTGCAGAACCATGCAATGGAACTTGCGTGGCACTAACACGTTTGCATGGTACTGACACATTTGCCCAGCGCAATCCTGTTTGCCTGACGCTAAAGTTTGCTATATTCAAAACTGCTATGCAAATGAGCCCACTAAGGCAATCTGAGGGCTAACAGCCCCATTAGCATCTCAGTACAGCCTGCTTTGCATGCATCACTATGTGGATTGCCTGGCGCTATAACATGGTGCACACAGCTCCATCTGTAGGTCTGTCTGGAATTACAGGTCAGTAGCCACTTTTCTTTGTGTGTTCACAGTTCCACCTGTAGGTCCGACTGGAGTTACAGGTCGGTAGCCACATTCTTTGTGTGCTCGCAGCTCACAGAACATTAGCTGCAGTCTTGGTTTGGACACAGATGCAAAGACTAATATGGCCAAGACGAGTAGCACTACAGGAACAGGTGATCGTGCTGCATGCCAGAGGCAAATCGTTGTTCCTGCCACAGTGTTTATCAGACAGTACAGTACCATAGTAGGCGATACTGTAAGGTACACAGAAATGCCTACGGTGTGTCAAGCAACAGTGACTGCTGCAATCCACACAGTGACATGCACAGCTGAACGGTGTGGTCTGACAATGGACACCATGGTCATACTGTCCTGTGACCCTCATGTACTGCACCAGTGGCATGGGATCCCCACACTACCATACACATGGCTGACCATGTGTGCAGGGATCCTGGACAGGTGTAGGGTATGTGCCCCGGGAGGGGGCACACATACCATCATACTGGCACACTGCTGTCAGGGACATTCCCATCAGTGGAACTTGTGCACTGTGTGGATGGCCCCAGCCATGTGGCAGCACCTACTGTGTGGTGCAGCCGAGCCACCTGTACACCCTCCCCTCAACACCCTCCATTCCCCAAGTGCTGCATGTGTCTGCTGCATTGTGAAGGTGTACACCAATGGGGGAACCGGAAGTGTATGCTGCATGGATGCACTGCCATGGTGTCCACTGGGCACTGGGGCACCCACTAATGCCTGGCAGGGTTAAGACTGGTGCCAGATGATGGCGACATGGGTGGTGCTGTCTATGTGCAGCGTGTGTCTGCCATGTATGTTTTATGTTTATTGGTCTGTATCACTTTGTTGACCGGGTAAGCACACTGGGCCAAGGCCCATTGTCAGGAATGACCTGGAAACACTAACTGTGTGGCTGAGATGCAGTGGTGTACAATACAGACACGCAGTGCACAACAATACACAAATATCATATTAGGTACACATTACAATACATTACAAATAGTTTGTTGTTGCAAGTGGTGTTCTAGTTCGGTTGTATCATTTACATGAGAGTTCACAGCAATGTTTGGGCATTACATTCCATAGTTTGTGTGTCTGTGCATATGGGGTGGCCCAGGGTGGCCGTCCACCCACACACCGCCTCCTCACTGGATGCATACAGACTTGTTCCCTGTTGCTGCTGTGTCCGTGCCCCCAATCCTGGATTTGCCAGGAATTAAGACTATCTTTTCATAGGCGGTACTTTGCACTGTGCTACATGTTGCGCTAACGCATGTTGTGCAGTGCTATGCTTTTGAATATGCCATTGTGCCTGTATGCATGTCCCCGCCCCTCACTGTGCGCCGCACATACAGTATCTCATAGCATTGGTGCTATCGTGTTGCGCTGGTGTTATTTGGCTTCTTGAATATAGCAATGTGGCGCAATCGTGGTGCACTCGATTTGCGCAAGGTGCAAAGTTTTGAATATCTGGCCCCAGTTTACTTAATCTTCAGTTTGCATGAAGATCTAACTTTTTTTTTGTTTTCAACTGCTGGCTTCAGTATTGCATGTGGCTACTGTGATGTCATTAGGATTGTACCAGCTACTGTCTGATTGGTTCAGTATTCCATTGTGATGTCCCCAGCTTTGCTAGATATTGCTTTTGTCATACCCTAAAATGCAAGATACAGTATCAGGATATCTTAAAAATTGGGTCCACAAATACCAGTTTTGTTTTGTGACATTTTTCTCTACACCCGTTACATAAACCCTGATATTTGTGGGATATGATAAATATCTGCATCCCAAAAATAAATATCGGATTTCAGAATTGGGGACCGGAATGTCATAGTGTGATATCCATGAAGGGTAATAATATGGTGATTATCATCAATATCACGTGTGCATTATTCACTGTTTAGGTGCTGAATTGTGAGAACTTAAGATTGGATTTGCACAAGAGGGGCATTTGACACTCCAGGCCAAAGGGGAGCATGAGGACATCAGGGTTGACAGGCCTGAAATCCACAGTGTACCATAAGGAAGGCTGAGTGAGGGTCAGTGGAACCAGAAAGACAGAAATCACTTGCACAGAGGCTGAGAGATAATATAAACTCAACAGTTTACTTAACAAAAATGCAGTATTAATGCCAGCACTTCGAGCCTTGGTGTGGCTGTTCTTCTGCATGTCCATCAAATAAACTATAGAGTTTATATTCATCTCTCAGCCTCTGTGAAAGTAATTTCTGCCATTTGGGGTCCAGTTTACCCTCCCCAAGCCAGAATTTGTTTCTGTGTTCAGGGAGAGAGGCAAAAATTGCACCTCCCTCAAATTATGGAGCAACGGGAGGGGGGCAGGGGATGAAAACGCCTCTAAGCAGGGATGTAGAAAGGCAGGGACTGGGGACAAGACAGAAGAAAATGGGGGGTTTAACTCAGGTAAGAGAATGTAGAGGATTAAAAGAGACAGGGAATGAGGAAATTAAAAAGATAGGAGGAGAGCCATGGGAGCTTCAAGGAAAAACACAGCCAGGAACGGGTGGGGGAAGGAGGGCAGTGGGCAGGAGGAAAGAATGTGTGAAGAGCCATGTGCATCAGTTCAAGAAGTCTTGAGAAGAAAATTCTAGACCTGGTAGCCATCATGGCAGAGGCCGATCTGGATTTAGTGGCCATTACAGTCATGGTGCACTGATCACCATGATTGGGACATGGCCATGCCACTCTGTGTTCAGCAGAGAATGGGCAGGAAGGAGGGGTTGTTTTATATGTGAGGGAGGGAATCAAGGCCATGGAGATACAGAGACACCAGCAGGAAAAGGAAGGGTTATCCGCACTGGGATAGTGTACAGGCCTGCAGCACAGGGAGAGGAGTTGGATACAACACTTTGGGAAGCCATTATCAGAATGGTGAGTCATGGGGAGGTGCTGCTATTCGCTGGCTTCAGACCACCAGATCTGGAGTGGAACCTTCCAGTTGTAGCTTCTACAAGGAGTAGGGCCATCCTTGACTCCCTACAGTGGGATTTTCTCAGGCAGCTAGTCAAATAACCCACTAGTGATGGGCAGTTCTGGACCTGATGCTTACAAACAGGGATATAATTGCAGAGGTCACTGTGGGAAGTTCTCTGAATACCAGTGATCACCTTACAGAGTAGTTTAACATTAAGACAGGAACAAACGCTAACCACATGAGGACAAAGTTCCTGAATTTTAGAAGGGCAGATTTTAAAGAAATGGGGGACTTCCCCAGAAGCTGCCACAAATGAGAGATTGTCAGGGAGGGGTGTAAGCACAGTGGGCAAAAAAAAATGGAGGGTATAACAAAAGCAACTAACCTGTGTATAAAGGAAGTGAGTAAAAGCAGAAGGAAAAAGAGACTTGTGGTCATCTAAGGAAGTGGCAAAGGTTGTGAAGGGGAAAAAAGGGTGGCATTCAGGAGGTATAAGTAGGGATGTAAGTTTGTCATGGATGATGTTTTAATGACTCATTGTTTGTTCATGAAATCATTAGTAAACAGTAGTAAATGTTGTGGCGCTGTCATCATTGCTACATTCTGATGACACTAGTGAAAGTCATGGAAGTCCTGAATAAAGATCAAACGTCATGGAATCAATGGCGTGTATGACTGCCATGACAAACTTACATCCCTAGGTATAAGGAAACACAGGCGTAGGAGGACAGGGAGGTATACCTAGTAAAGCAGAGGGAAGCAGACAAGGTGGTGAGGGGAGCAAAGCCACAGACAGAGGAAAGAATTGCCAGAGGGATCACTAAGACGGATAAGACTTTCTTTAGATACATGGATACATAAATGACAGTAGTACAGCAAGGGGAGGGACAGTGAATATTAGAAGGGTGGAGGGGGGAGACTGCGCGAAAGAGGACCAAGAACAAGCAGACATCCTGAACAGGTCCTTGACCCATCTTCACAGTGGTGGGGGGGATGGACCACCAGGGAGTATCAGGAATTGGGAGTGGGGGGTGGGACTGGGACATGAGTCCATTTTCAGAAGAAAGAGTCCAGAAGGGACTTGCAGCTTTGAAGGTGGACAAAGATATGGCACCAGACGGGATACATCCAAGGGTTCTGAAGGAAGTTAGGGAGGTGCTAGCTGCCCCACTAACAGCCTTGTTTAACAGCTCTCTGGAAACTGGTTCTGGAGGACTGGAGAAGAGCTGACATGGTCCCTCTGCATAACGGCAGCAGCAGGGAGGATGTTAGCAACTATAGCCCTGTTAGTCTTACATCAGTGCTGGGGAAATTAATGGAAACCCTGCTAAAGAAAAACTGGTTGAGCATCTTGAATTCAGTGGGCTGCAAAACCTCAGGCAGTACAGATTCACAGGTGGGGGGGGTGATCATGTCAAACAAATCTGATGGATTTCTTTGACTGGGTGACCAGGGAAATAGGTCAGGGTAAGGCAGTGGTTATGGCCTATCTGGACTTTAGCAAGGTGTTCTACACTGTGCCACACTGGAGGCTGAGAAAGAAACTGAGCAGCCTGGGGTTGGGCTCCAAAGTGGTGAAATGGGTTAGAAACTAGTTCATGGATAGAAGACTGAGGGTGGTGGTAAACAGCACTCTCTTGAATGATGGAGGAGTGACCAACAAGATGCCATATGGCTCAGTACTGGGATCGGTCCTCTTCAGTGTCTTCCTGAATGACATTGCCAAGAAGCTGGAAGGGAAGGTATGCCTTTTACAGATGATACCAAAGTCTTAAATAGGGTGGACTCTCAGGAGCGGGTGGAGAGAATGAGCAGTGATCTGGGGAAACTTAAGGAGTGGTTTAAGGCATGGCAGTTGGAGTTCAGTGTCAAAAAGTGCTAGGGAATAGGAACCCAGGTGCTGAGTATAGCATGGCAGGGGGGGGGACTGCCAGTCCCTAAACAAGAAAAAGACCTTGAGGTTATCATATCTGATGACCTCAAGGTGGCAGGGAAATGTGACTAAAGTGAGTTAAAAGTAATAGGTAGGGCTAGTGAGATTCCAGGGTGTGTAGGGAGGGGTATATCCAGCAGGAGGAGGCCGGTGGTGTTGCCACTGTATCGCTCATTGGTGAGACCCCACCTGGAGTACTGTGTTGAGTTTTGGAGGCTGCACCTCAGAAAGGAAATAAGCAGAGTGGAGGTAGTCCAGAAGAGGGTAACTAAAATGGTGCAGGGTTTGCACGAGAAGCCCTACAAGGAAAGCTGGGAAAGCAAATTGAAAAAACCATAAAGCGTCATTTAAACTAACAGACAAGGGGGAGAAGGGGAATGTTCCCACTCCTCTAAAGAAAGAACTTACCATATCAAAGCCCAATCACTGTAACATATTAATGATGAATGCAAGAGGCCTAAGTAACATAAAAATGGCTGAACCTGAAGCAAGGGTAATACAAGGTAATGTAGGGATCATAGCTATTACAGCGACTTGGTGGGACAATTCAACCCTTTGGACTATAGAAATACCAAACTACAGGCTATATAATAAAAACAGGGTTGGCAGCATGGGTGGTGGAGTGTGCATATATGTAAGAAATGACATTCCCTCCTCTGAAGCTAATTTACTTATAGAAAGCTTATGGGTCAAAATACAGATAAAGGGAAAATCAAAAATTATACTAGGGAATTGTTACAGGCCACCATCTTCTGATAAAACTTATAATGAGAGCTTAATTAAAGAAATTTCCCAGGCATCAGACATGGGGGACATGGTCATCCTTGGTGATTTTAACTTACTAAACATAGACTGGGACACTATGAAAGGCGGTAGTGACATCGAGAGACAATATGTTACGGGCACTGCTTCACCAAGGATTAGAACAGCTAGCTAATAAGCCTAATAGAGGCCAGAATATTCTTGATCTGATAGTTACAAATATTGAACAGGATATAACGAATATAGAAATTAAAGACCTACTGGGAAACAGTGACCATAACGCTGTTTCCTTTAAAATACTGGCATCTTATTGTAAAATATCAAAAACTTCTTCCATTAAAAATTATAATAATGCAGATTACAAGGAGATCAAAAATGCACTCTCAAATATAAATTGGGGGGCTGATTTAATAAAAAACTCAATGTAGAACAAGTCTGGGACTTACTAAAAGAAACCATATTTCAATTGGAAAATGCTTATGTACCATTAAAAAAAATATAACAAGAAAGGTAGAACTCCAATTTGGTTAACTCCTAGTATTAGAAAACAAATAAAAATCAAAGATAAAGCATAAAAAAAGAGCCAAAGAGACACCGTGCAAAGAAAATAGCACACTATATAAATCCGAAATTAAGACACTGAAACAAATTATCTAAAGGGCCAAGTGTAATATTGAATTTAGATTAACTCATTCCGAAGAAAATAAAAAATCGTTCTTTTCATATATCAATAACAAGAATGGCAATTCTAGAACTATTGGCCTTCTAGTACATGAAGGGAAAGTGATTGAAGCAGATGAAGAATCTGCAAACCTATTTAATTCATACTTTTGTTCAGTGTTTTCAAAAAAGGATATTACAAAACAATTCAATACAGATGTTGTACACAATAAATTTCATATTCTGGAAGAAGATGTTTTACAAGCACTTGGTAGTTTAAAAGCAAATACAAGTATGGGTCCTGATGATATCTATCCTCGCTTTCTAATAAAAATGTCAACATTTCTGGCACTTTCACCTACTATTATATTTAGCAAATCATTGGATGAAGGAATTGTTCCATCAGACTGGTGCGAGGCAGTTGCGATTCCATTATTTAAAAAAGGAAATAAGGGTGGAGTGGAGAATTATAGGCCTATCAGCCTCACTTCATTAGTTTGTAAACTTATGGAAAGAATAATTAAAAAATATTTAAATTTAGAAATACAGGCTCTGGGACTATGTGATCCGACTCAACACAGATTTAAAAAGGGATATTCCTGTACTACTAACTTAATATAATTTTATGACCGAGTTAGTCATCATCTGGATGGTGGTATTGCCTCAGATGTCGTACTCTTAGATTATAGTAAAGCATTCAACTCTGTTCCACATCGTAATCTAACAGACAAGCTATTCACTATGGGACATTCAGTTGTTTTGATAAGATGGGTTGAAAACTGCTTATCCAACAGAACTCAGACAGTGAGAATAAATGTTAACCTGTCAGACATTGGAAATGTTACTAGTGGGGTGCCACAAAGCTCAGTCCTGGGTCCCACCTTGTTTGGAATTTATATTAGCGATATGAGAAGTGTCTACGTAAATTTGCTGATGGCATCAAACTTGGCGGAGAAGTAGATACAGAATCCAAGTTTACTTCACTTAAAAATGATCTATACAATACTGAAAGGTGGACACTTGAAAACGGCATGTCATTTAACCTACAAAAATGTGTCGTATTCACTTCAGGAGCAAAACCCCAAAACATCATTATTATTTAAATAATATCCAGATCAAAGCTTCTATAAATGAGTGTGACCTTGGTGTAACTGTTAACAACAAACTTACAGCATCTGACCACTGCACTAAATCACAAGGGTAGCAGATGGTTTGGTCAAACGGGTTAGGCGCACCTTTGTGTGCAAAACCGAGCAATGCCTGATAACTGTATATAGGTCATATATAAGACCTTTTCTGGACTATGGATCACCCTTTTGGAGCCCCTATTTAAAGGGAGATATTAATTTACATGAAAGAGTTCAGAGGCAGGTAACAAAGATGGTCCCTAGATTGTCAACCAAGGAATACCCTGTAAGGCTAAGTGAGACAGGATTGTTTTCTTGGCATGGGGTCATTATGTCGTGGACGAAAACCACGCACATCAAACCGCATGGAAAACAGTGTACAGCAATAAGCATGCACATAATTCTGCCTCTAACAGAAATGGCGACAATCTGAACAGCCTCTTTGTTTTATGGGAAGTGATACCCACACCCCCAGGAATTATTATAATCAACTCTGAGGGGTGTGGACACAGGGCAAGAAGAATATCCTGATCAGCACTTGTCCTTGGTGCACAAACAAACAAAAAGTTAAAAGGTTCCCTAGCAGGGAATCAAACCCTGGCCCTTCCCACCTTTCCACTGCTGGGTTGAGTGCTCTCGTCACTCCACCATGGGAGCAGCTTGACCAAGCACCTGACCAGCAGTGGCTACATCCACTTCCCCTTTCTGTGCAGAGTGACAGGGGCAGCGATACTTGCGTATCGCTCATGTAGACCGTGTGGTACTTCATGTGTGATTTAGTCCACAACATAATGAGCCGGTACCATTTTCTTTACAGACTAGAAGACAGAAGGGAGATCTATTGTTCCTATATAAACAACATAAAATTCCAGAATTAATAACTGAATGCAGACTAGAGTATTCAAATAGGAGTACCAATTTAAGATCTCACAATAAACTGGTGTTAGTCCCATGGGCAAACACCTCCAAAAGAGATAACTTCTTCACAATAAGAGCAGTTAAGGAATGGAACAGATTACCACAAAGATTGGTTAATCTAAATAGCTTTACTGCTTTCAAAAGAGGTTTGGATAAACTAATACGGTTAGAGCCAAATTCATGGTAAATTGCCCACAACGTGTGGGGGGCAATCATGATGGGTTGCAGGCCTCCTTTTGTTCTTTCAAACTAAGTAAACTAATGAGAGACTGAAGGATCTCAACATGTACACCCTGGAAGAGAGGTGAGCGAGAGGTTACATTATAGAGAACTGCAAGTATATCACAGGGGTGAAGAGGGTGCAGGAGGAAAGTCTTTTTCAAATGAGAAGGAGCATCAGGACCAGTGGGAATATGATAAAGATGGAGGAGGGGAAGTTTAAGAGAGATATGAGGAAATATTTCTTCACTGAAAGGGTGGTGGGTGCCTGGAACAGATTGCCATCAGACATGATGGAGGCAGAAACACTAGGGGGCTTCAAGCATGTGTGGGATAGACATTGATGTGTATTAAAAAACTGGCAGGAAGGCAAGAAGTGGGAGGGTTGCTGGAGACCAGTTAGGGTCTGCAGAGACAAATTAGGCAGGGAACATCTGGGAAGCTGGGATGGACCAAACATTCCTTTTCTGCCAAAACATTCTGTGTTTCTATATAGCACTTATCCTTGTTTTGTGAGCTTGAGTTTGTACCGTATAGACATTATAGCATATATTGTGAAACAGTGTTATCACAGTATGGGAAATGACTCACTTTATCAATATCATGACATCCACTACTGTGAAACCATGATACTGTGACACCCGTAATTGGGAATAGTTGGAGAACCTTTCCATTGAAAGGGCAACAAAAGAGTATATTTTAGCTAAAATGAAAAAAAAAGTTGGATGAAGACAAGTGGGTGCTGCATCACTGCATGGTCTAGAAACGGAACAGAAGGGTTGTCTTAGCTGCACACTGAAAATAAAAAATAAAATAAAAAACTCTTTTTAATCATGATGATGCCTTCTCTTGGCGTGATCTGTTAAAGTGATCTAACAACCTGCTGCAATTCTGGTATCACTTATTTTGTACCTTATGCTGGTGAAATTTAGACCTTGCCATTTGTAGTACTTTATTCAGTGCCTGAATTTAGATGGAAGGGATTGTAGTTTGGCCCCTACAAAGTGGCCAGACAATCCCTTCCAGCTCCTGATCCCTCTGTCATGCCCCAGCGATCAAGCACATAATGACATGGAGCAAGAGAGAGCACGGGGGCGAGCTCCTCTGAAGTCAGTGGAGGCTGAATTTGATTACTGTTTAATACCTAATGATGGCCAGTTGGAGATTAAAGGAGACCACACAAGGCCGTTGTTAGTTGAGTGGTAGCCTTCTTTAATCTCCAACTGACCATCATTATGTATTAAATAATAATCAAATTCAGCCCCTGTTGACTTCAGTGGGGCTTGACCCCATTCTGTCCCTTGTTCCACCTCATTACATGCCTGAGCGCAGGGGCATGATAGAGAAGTCGGGAAGTGGAAGGTATTGGCTGCCCACCTTGTCAGGGCAAAACTATGATCACTTCCATCTAAATAGAGGCACAAAATAAAGTACTACAAATAGCAAGAACTGAATTTCACTGGCACAAGTTACCAAATAATGTAAGTGATACCAGAATCTCAGAAAATCACTTCAAGGAAAAAAAAGGATATTTACTGCAGAGTGTTGCTCTTTTCAGTAACTATGCCTTTGTTATCCATTACAGAAGGTACTTGATGAAGACCTCATTGTCAATGAATGCAGTTCATGTAGAGGATAATGGATGGGCAACAGTGAACAACAACACCATGTTCACTTTGAGAGGTCATCATGACAACCAAGTAAACCTTGTGAGTGAAGTTCAAGAAGTTTACGGTTGTCATGCAGCCTCAAGAAGTGAACTCAGTATTGTTGTTCACTGTTGCCCATTCATTGTCTTTTATAGTAAATGGGCACCAGTTATACAACAATGGAGCACTTTGGTCGAGCGCCACTCCATCCACCGCTCACACAGACATGGCTCTCTCAGTACTACCATTTGAACAGCGGTGCTGCAGTCGGAGGCAACAACAGCAGCACGTGCCAGCATTCAATGTTGTTGTATTATCGTAGTGATGTACTCAAGAGGGTAGAACAACCTCTTGATGTCACAACGATGGTACAACAACGCTGGGATTCCTCTGATTTCCATACGAAGCAGCGGCCTCCCATACACTATAATTCTATTTTGTATTTTCATCTTACATTCAAGATAACCATTTTATTTGTGAACCTGTCTCCAGAGAGAAATATACAGTAGTTCTTCACTCATCTGTTTTGTGTCCGTATGACTTGGCTGACTCCAGCTTTTAAAATATGATTGATCCCCTTTTCAGTTAGTATGGGTGTTGCTAAGTGGTCCCAATCAGCTACACTAAGTGGTCTCAGTCATTGGCGTTAAGTGAGTGGCTCTAAGTGGTCATAATCAGCGGTACTAAGTGGTCTTAGTGGTTGCAGTCAGTGGTGCTAAGTGGTCACAATCAGTGGTGCAAAGTGATCACAATCAGTGGTACTAAATGATCTCACTCAGGGATAAGCAGTTACAATCAGTGGCACTAAGCAATCACAATCAGTGGTCCTAAGTGGGCACAATCAGTGGTGCTAAGAGGTCACAGTCAGTGGTGCTACGTGATCACAATCAGTGGTATTAAGCATTATGCCTAATTCCAAAGGCCCAGTAGCAGGATAATGATTAGTGGGATACCCCCACAGGAATCAGCATCTGCAGGACATGTGGGCTAGGGAGGGGTGTACCACTGGATAGCCAGGGAGTTGGATGGTTGAAGAGCGGGAAGGGATTGCCACTGGACCACCAGGACATATGGCAGTAGGGTCATGGAGGTTAAGAATTACATACTCACCAGGGCCCATATGGTATAGTGGCATGAGGAAAGTGGAGACCTTTGCATAGAATGCCCATTCACATCATGTACACAAATGCTCACAGCCTGGGAAATAAGATCCCAGACCTGCAGACAATAATGTCAGAGGCTAAACTGGACATAGTAGCAATTAGTGAGACGTGGTTTACCAGTAACCACACTTGGGAGACTTCAGTACCTGGCTATGTATTGTTCAGAAGAGACCGAGGTGCAAAAGGGGGAGGGTGGCCCTGTATGTTAATGAAAATATCAAAGCTACAGAAATTCAGAATACACATAAGGAGCCAGAAGAACTGTGGGTCACCCTGAAACAGGAAATGCGGACAGCCATAAGAACTGGGGTTGTCTACAGGCCCCCAGACCAGAGGGAGGACATAGACACATTACTGTTAGAAGATATACAAAACATGACAGCTAAAGGGAGGTTCTGATAATGGGAGACTTCAACATGCCAGATACAGATTGGTCAATACCAGCAGGAACATCTGCCAGAACTAGACTCATAGTGGATTCCCTGCAGGGGGAGGGCCTCAAACAACTGGTACAGCAACCCACAAGAGACAGGGCTATCCTAGATCTAGTACTGACTAACAAAGAAGGGATCACAGATCTCCAGGTAGAAGGTCACCTGGGGGCCAGTGACCATCACATGGTATGGTTCAATTTGGCTACTACATCTAAATCATCCCATTCCAAAGCAAAAATATGGGACTTCAGAGGAGCTGACTTTGATAAGATGGCCAACAGAGTTAAGCTAGCCCTGGCAAAAAGAAACACAGGTGAGGAGGTACAGGCAAAGTGGGCTAGCATTAAGGATACAATACTTGAAGCAACATCCCATTGTGTTAGACAGAAAGGAAGTGCAAAAGAAGAAGGAAACCACTTTGGTTCTCAAATACAGTAGCAGAAAGGTCAGAGCCAAAAGGCTGGCCTTCAGAAAATATAAGGAACACAGCAGGATGAAGATAGGGAGGCATACCAAACTGCCCAAGGGAAGCAGGTAAGGCAGTAAGGCAGGCAAAGTCCCAAACTGAGGAAACACTAGCACGAACAGTAAAAGAAGGTGACAAGACTTTCTATAGATACATTAGTGAAAGGAGAAGTCCAGAGGGGGTATTGCTAAGCTTAATGGAGAAAGGAGCATGTGAGGAGGAGGACCTGTAAGGCATCTATCCTAAATAGATACTTTTGCTCAGTATTTACTGAGAGAAGGTAGGGCAGGGCACAGCTCAGCATCATGGACACAGGGGAGGAGGTGAGCACTACTCCTTCACAAAAGAAAAGGTCCTACAAGAGCTTGCTAAGCTCAGGGTGGATAAGGCAATGGGACCTGATGGCAACATCCCAGGGTACTTAAGGAGCTAAAGGAGGAACTAGCAGAGCCATTAGCAAATTGTTTAGTGAGTCTCTGAGCACAGGAGAGGTCCCAGAAGACTGGAGAAGGGCTCATGTGATCCCGCCCACAAGAGTGTAGCAGGGAGGAGGCGGGAACTACAGACCGTCAGTCTTACCTCAGTAGTGGGCAAGATTATGGAGGCACCCTTAAGGAAAGGATAGTGCAACACCTGGAATCCATAGGGGCACAGGATCCAAGACAGCATGGGTTTACAAGGAAGGTCCTGTCAAACTAATCTCATAGATTTCTTTGACTGGGTAACCAGAGTGGTGGGACCAAGGGGAAGCAGTTGATGTCGCCTTACCTGACTTCAGCAAAGCTTTTGACACTGTTCCACATAGAAGATTGATAAATAAGCTAGGTAGGCTCGGGGTGGGTCAGAAGTTGGTCAACTGGGTGGCAAACTGGTTGACTGGCAGAAAACAGAGAGTGGTGGTAAATGGTATACAGTCAGAAGAGATGCAAGTCACAAGTGGGTACCTCAGAGATCAGTCCTGGGGCCAGTCCTATTCAACATCTTCATTAGTGACCCGAGATGGACTAGAGGGTAGGCTTGTCTGTTTGCAGATGACACAAGATCTGCAACAGAGTAGATGATCCAGATGGGGTGGGCAGAATGAGAAGAGATCTGGATAAACTAGCAGAATGGTCAGAAGAGTGGCAACTGGGATTTAATGCAAAGAAGTGCAAAATCATGCACATAGGAAGAGAAACCCTGAAGCCACTTATAGGCTGGGAGGGAGTTGCTAGCAGTCACAAAGGAAGAAAGAGACTTGGGCATCATCATCACTGATGACCAAAATCATCAAACAGACCTCTAAAGCAGTAGGTAAGGCTAGGGGTGTTAGGGTGTATTAGTAGGGTATCACAAGTCGTAAGAGGGAGGTAATAATCCTCTGTACAAGACATTGGTTAGGCCCCATCTGGAGTACCGCGCGGCAGTATTGGAGGCCACACCTTCACAAGGACATTAACCAAATTGAGGCAGTCCAGAGAAGGGCAACCAAAATGGTGCAGGGACTGCATCAGAAGACATATGAGAACAGATTAACAGACTCAATATGTATACCCTTGAGCAAAGGAGGGAGAGAGGTGATATGATCGAGACATTTAAACACCTTAAGGCATAAACAAGGTGAAAGAGTCTAACATGTTTAAATATAAGAAAAATAGCAGGACAAGAGGACACAGCATGAGATTAGAGGGAGGCGATTAAGGGGGAATGTGGGAAATTCTTTTTTCACAGAAAGGGTGGTAGATGCATGGAATGGCTTACCACAAGAAGTGGTGGCTATGAATACAGTGCAGGGCTTCAAACAGGCATGGGATAGGCATAAGGGAGCAATACAAATGACTATGAATAGATAGGTCACTGACAGAGCAAAGGCCGATGGCACATTTATAAGGTAGAAAAAGAAATGGGCAGACTGGATGGGCCTTGCGGTCCTTATCTGCCGACAACTTCTATGTTTCTATGTTTCTATGTTTCACTACCTGCTTGCAGAACAGATTTGCACCAAGTGCCTTGTTCAATGCTGCGCTGCAGTTGGGTTTATTTATTTTTTATTTATTTATTAACATCTCAGATTAACACCTTTGAGCTACAAGCTCATTTACAAAGGTTCCAAGTCATGAAAGTGCAATAGACATTAAGTTACAATGGACTGCAAGTTACAAAAGACAGTAAAATACATAACATGCAGGTCACAGATATTTACAATAGTTCACAGTGCAACATTCAATAGTTTATGTTTGATTATAGCTTACACAGAGCACTACGGATGGTGGTGCAGAAGGGGGAAGAGGGTGGAGAAGGGGAAAGGTAAGGTAGTAGACTTGGGGGAGGCAGTAGGCACAAGGCAGGGTAAATTAAGAGGATCGAAGGGAGAGTAGTTAGTACAGAAATAAAGCAGCCAAGGCCTTGTCAGGACAGGATGGGGGGAGTTTGGGTGGGGTGAGGGCATGTACAGGGGGAGTATGGGGCAAGGGGAAGGTGGAGGAAGGGAGAAGTAGTGGGCAGGAGGAACTAGATAGAGTTTCAGTGGTTCAGGAAAATAGAAAGAGTGGTTATTGCTGTAGGATGCAATCACAATCGCTAAGGGCTGCAAGGTGTGAGCGAAGCTTGCACTTAAAAGGGGCAAGCTTGGGTTCAGAGGAGATTTCACAGGGAAGTTCATTTAGCCAGTAGGGGGCACAGTAGTCAAAAGTCCTTTGTCCCTTTGTTGTTCGACGGAACAAGATCTGGTAGGGCTGATTGGACATGCTCCTGGTCCTGTGAGGGTTTGTTATACGGGTGAGAAGTAACTGTAGGGATGGGGAGGTGGTAAGGCCAAGACAGATTTTCTTGGCCAAGAGGCAAGTCTGGTATTTTATTCTCCCTTTGAGATGCAGCCAGTTGGACTGTGCATACAGGTCGCGGGTGTGCGTGAGTTGGTGTGCACCTGTGACCAATCTGTAGGCTTTGTTTAGAGCTATTTAAATCCTGTGGAGTATAGTATCAGATGCAGTACCATAGATTACTAGACCGTAATCTATGATGGAGATTATGTTGCTGTTGACCACAAGATGGAGTGCCTCTGGAGTTAGACAATGTTTATGTCGGTGTAGTAGGCCTATCCTAGCATTGACCGCCTTTGCAATGTGGTCTACATGGTATGTAAATGAGAGGAAGTTGTCAGGTAGGATCCCTAGATATTTAAACATTTGAACTAAATCCAGGAGGGTGCTAAGGTTATTTCGGATTGTAAGCAGATGGGATTTAAGCTTATTATGGGGGTTTCAGAACAACATAACCTATGTTTTTTTACAGTTCATGAGGAGTTTATGCTCTATGAACCAAGATTCAACTGTAGTAAAGTCTGCCTGGATTTCTATTTCCAGAGAGACAGAGTCTGAACTACTGGCAAAGAGGACTGCGTCTTCCGCATAAAGAAAGATATTACCCGAGCACACCTTTGGGAGATGGTTAAGGAAGAGGCTAAAGAGTAGCAGCCCCAGGATAGAACCTTGCGGGACTCCTGAGCGGACCTTTTGGCTATCTGATAATACATCATTAATTTTGACTTGTTGGGTCCTGTCACTGAGATAGCTTTCAAACCAACCCACAGACTCAGTCAAGAGACCAATTGCGGAGAGTTGTTCGAGCAGTAGTGAATGATTTACTGTGCTGAATGCTTTTGTGAAGTCTATGTACGCTGCTCCCACCATCTCGCCTCTTTTGAAAGCGTGGTGATAAAGCCAGTATACTCCAGAAGGGCTGTGATGGTGCTGTGCCGTTTACGGAACCCATGTTGCTGTGGGCATTGGATATTGTATTTTTTCAGGTAATCAGTTAATTGGTCAGTGACAATGTGTTCCAGTACTTTGGAGAGAGGTGGAAGTGTAGATATGGGGTGATAGTTACTGTGAAGGGCTCGGTCTCCACTTTTGTGGACCAGCGTAACCACTGCAGTCTTCCATCTCTGGGGGAACTGGGAGAGCCTTAGTGAGAGATTTAGGATTTTAGTTAGGGGAAGTAAGCACTTCCTCAAGGATAAGGTTGATGAGTTTTAGATTAAGGGTATCATAGCTGTGAGTGGGTTTACTTAGTACTTGCCAAAGGTAATGTCTGGCTTCTGCTATGGTGATAACCTTGAAATGAAATGGGGGGGAGGTTTGCAGGCTGGTGGATCTCCTGTTTGTGCTGCTGTGTGGGTACCAGCGTTCTCAAAGAAGTTTGGAAGCAAGACACTACTGAGGTCAGTGAAAGCCTGGTTGAAAGTGTCTACAATTCCTTTTGGATCCTGGGTGATTTCCCCAGCTATCTCAAGCATGGTTGGGGAGTTTTTTTTTTGGGGGGGGGTTCCAGTCAAATCTCTCAGTTTGCTCCAGAAATATCTACTGTCACTCCAGGATTTTGTGAACTTTTCCTTGAAGTGTTGCCTTTTAGTCCAACATAGTGCCCTGGTGCAGTCATTGCTGGCCTGCTTGTATTGCTGAATATCAGCCTGCTTGCCTGAGGCTTGTGTGCGGTGCCATAAGTGATCTTTTTTGGCCATGAGGTCGAGCAGGGACAGGGAGATCCAGGCATTGTAGGTGCCTTTTTGCTTGTGCTTTCTCAGAGGAACATGAAGGTCTCAGGCGTTATTAAACGCAATGATAAAGTGCTCCAAGGCGCTGTCCACATCGTCTTATATGTCAGTCTGTTACCAGTCATGCAGTGTGAGCTGCCATTTTAGGGGTTCAAGGTGTCCATGCTTAGCCGCATCACAAACTAACATGTTAGCTGGAGAAAACCCTGTTTGGACATTCTAATACCTGTATCAGCAATTTGCATTGCGCATTTGTCATGGGCTGTGGTCTCTCTCTTCCTGCAACAAGCATATATGTTTCTGTATAATGTTAGCAGGTAGCAACATAATGGGGCATCCTATTTCCTCCCATTTAGCACCAGCTGGGAATTGGGCCTGATGTGTTGAACTTGAGTTGATAAATGGCACAAAAGAAAAAAGATGCATCCCGCTGAACTTGAAGGTTCAAGTGATACAATGAATGCTTGTTTGTCTTTACTAATTTAGTTGAGTTTTAAAGGTTAAAAATAAGGTTTCAGTCTCATAAGAATGATGTTCAGTGTTGCATTTTACCAGCCACTGTAGGTTTTTGAGGTCTGCTAAGAGCGAATGTAGGCATCTCCATTATCAGTGGTCCTTGTCTGTACCTGCACAGCCACTAGTGAATATCCATGTGTGGTTACTAGTCCCTTGAATGTCTTTTTTGTGTAATTGAAAAAAAAGTTACGACATGCAGGTTTAATCAGAAGTTATTGGGCTAAAATGGACATGTTTTCCAATGGGAACTGACAGTTCCAGGGTTGGGGTATCTTGCATTTGCTTGACAGAAGATCTGGATCACTTTTATTAGAAAAAATGATTTTACACCTACATATTTCATTGTTTTATTAAGCATGCTTAATTAAAGACTTCAGCATCTTCTCTCTGTTCTGATAACATGTCAGCATACAGACTGAGGGGAACTCACTGACAGTGCAGGTGGAGATATTTTGTTGAAATATCTGATGAGGTATGTTCGTTAACGTGTGACAGCTGATTTGACAGTGAACGGTAATTTAGGTCTACCTGTAATAAGCAAATTAATCTGGGTTAAAACATAGTGATCTGTCATGTTAGAAGATACTTCAACAGCTGGCTTGACTTGTCCTCTGTCAGGCTAGTTTGTCCTGTGCAAATCTTCTGTCAAGGAAGAGGGGAAGAAAGCATCGGGAGAAAATTGCATGGCAGTCTTCAGAGTTAGTGATGAATTTTTTGTCGAACATGCCAGCTGTGCCACCACTGTTATCTTTGGTGGCATTAATCAAATACCTTGCCTGCAGCACCTTCACTTTCCCAATGGCAAAAAGAGGAATCTGTCAAAGAATGACTGGGATTTGCCAACAGCTTTCCCAGACACGAATACCTCAACCCATCAACATGAAATCCAACCTTATTGGAGTATTAAATGGTGTTTTGAGGCATTTTATCTTAGTGCTGAAACAATGTGGGGTATTTGAATGCTCATATTATAACATATGGTGGTTTTTAGTTTTGGAAACAAGGTGAAAGCTCATGTTAATCTGAATTCTTGCCATTTAAAATTTTAGAGAAACACATTTTTAAATACTGCATATGTGTGTGTATATATATATATATATATATATATATATATATATACACACATATATATACATACACACACATACTGTATATGTGATAAAAAGTGTGCATATATTAGGAAATATCTGTATAGTAGCTTTATTAGCTTGTTCCCTTATCAGGTGAGGAAAGAGGATGATTTCCTGATCTCTGGTAATTTGTCTCATATTATTAATCTGTGTCTGCTATACATCAGTGCAATAGTGGAATTACTAATGTAGAAGCAATGTTAAAATTCTGATGGGGTTTTCCTGATTCCAGGGAAATCATATTTTAATGTAGAGCTATTTTCAAAATATGTTTACTAAAGTTAGGAATAACACCAGTTAAGCAGACAATGCTTCCTAAACTATCAATTTGGCAAGCAGTTACATAACATACAAAGTTATGAGTTAACATTTATGAGAAAAATTGTTTTATTGGCAAAATAGATAAAATAAACCACTTTAAGGTTTTGAAGCGTAGACATAATACTTGGTTAAGGTAGGCTTCATTTATACTGATTTGTGTAGAAGTATGGCGGTTTCCAGGATTTTCTCTTGAAAATGTGAACAGAAAATAACTTTCATTCAGTGAATAAAATGTGATACAAAGAATCATGGCTCTCAGGTACCTTCTGCAGGGAACGAGGATCCAAAAGTTTATGCACTTTTTTCTTCTACTAGCCAAACAAAATTGTATTTCCATTAATGGTGCATAGAGGATGCAACAAAATGGACAGTGCTTGAGAATCAGATTAAAAAAACATTCCACTTAAGTCGGTGGTTATTTATCTTGTTATAAAAACTTTCTTGTAACAACACTGCTTATGGTAGTTTCAGAAAACTGCATTAACTGAGGTGTTTGTGTGAGCCCTATCAAAGATTAGAATAGATTAGACTGTTATCATATGGCTTTGAGCACGCCTGTGATCAGAATAAAAATAAGACAGGTTTGCTAGAAACAGCAAAGAAAGAATTTACTGTGTTGCTATGTACAGATGTTTGAAAACAGTACAGTTTTGTGTGTTCCTGAAATGTGTGATGTTTTGTTGTTGGTGCTGGGAAAGTGAAACTTGAATTAAGTAAAGTTTACAAAAAAAAAAAAAGAATCCCACTGATTATACCATCTTTTTATATGAGGAATATGTTTTAATCGCATGAGACGTACTTAGAAGAGCCAGTTTTCTGGATACTATGACAGCTGTTATCTGCCCCAGTGTCTCCAGTTCTGTATTTACAAAACCCTGGAGAGCAGAATGCATTCTGGACCTGAATCTTGTTACACCACCAAAAAAAAATCCTAGCTCCTCAGAAGGATTTTATTATGGGGATGTTTTAGTAGTTGACAACCTGAAACTTTTTTTAAACTGGCAATTGATATAGACAAGGTATCCATTTATCTCACATATGTCTTGTTGCAGTAAAGCTGTCAGTTGAAATCTTATCACACAGTGCCCATTTGTTTTCTGAAGTGATTTATGACAGCTTTGAAAAGGTCTCGTGATCCCATAGGCTGCAGCAGTTCTCTGACTTTTCCCTGTCAATGGATCAGATTTTTGACACATTTGTGGGGAGCGCTGAGACCAGTAAATAGATCCATCCTTGTTGTGTATATTAATTGATTGGAAACTGGTTCCATGGAGAGTTCATTATACACCATAGCAGGGTATGGGCGTGTGGCTGTACAACAAAAGAACTGGATTGGCTATGCTCCTGTGATGATGATATAGATATCTTGATGAAAGTTTGTGCTCACAGGCAAGAAAATGTCACGAGTAATTCAAAAGTCCGTACATCTTTGACTTAGAGTTTTCTGTTTTATTTAGCATACATGCATTGTATGTGAAGCATGACGATATAGACCATCTCTGATAACAACATATAGTAATAAAAATCTGCAAAAATAATACTGTCTGGATAAAGAAACCATGTTTACGAAGCTATGGGCATTCTAGGAAAAAAAACTTTCTAGTGTGTTATGAAAAGATTTCTCAACTGTGGAATTTTATTCTATCCTGACTTTATTCTGAAAAGATTTTACTTTAGTTTGATATAAAATTGGATACTTAATATCAGACATTGGATTTTTTTGTGTCCGCACCATAGCAAGGTTGTACTGCAATTAGAGTAACCCAGCTCACAAAGGTTACTTACTACCCTCCTGATGTAACAGTTCGATAGTGAGAAACTGTTTTTCTTAACTAAGTACTCTGGTCAACTTACTTTTAGTATTGCTGCATAACAAACAGAGCCAGCAATGCCCGCCACAATCTTGCATACACAGCGTGCTTTCACTGCTCATTGTATGGTAATATGCAGTGCTAGCCAATAGCATAGCTGGCCATACGTATTAGCATAGAGTGAGCAGCAGTACGCACTGCATACATGAGATGGTGGTGAGCAGCTCTAGCTGTGTTATGGAGCAGTACTAAAAATAAGTCACCCAAATTACTTAATCTTGTGTTTTCCCCTTCTTACCATCTTGCCAGGGATATACTCCATAATCAGGGATATAGCCAGTTTGGACTGTGTGAGCAATCACAGGCATGGCAGCGGGGTTTGTTTTGTTCTTTTGCCCCTGATTCCTCCCTCCACCCCTGTGAAGTGAGCAGTGTCTCCATCTGCCCTAGTATTGCAATGTCCGCAGGGCGAAAGGCGAGCTTCCTGGCCCAGCCACAGGGGTCGCTGTTATGCTTGAACTCACCATCATCCTGAGGCACTGCCAAGTGGCAGCTACCTCAGCCAGGCATGGCCCCGACATAGAGACCCAACTCTGTTTCTGAATCTGGGTCGCCAGTGCGGCAGCGCAGTGTACAGACACTGGGCCATCAGGGCAGATGACAAAGATCTGTTACTATAAAACTGCTATGCAGGGGAGGGGCAGTATTGTAATTTGGGATGTTTTTCCTTTGAAAGCTTTGTAACAAAATCTAAAAATAAAGTTTGTCTATTTGAGCCTCGTGCTATCAACCACGTTCTGTTGCCATTAGCAACATCATATTGTAACACCATCTCATGTGGTCCTTACTGTCCAAAGAATTTATAGTAGAGCTGTATAACCAGAATACATATTTCAGATTATTTTCTAAAACAGATGTCAGTTTCAGTGGGGCAACTGATTTTAGAGTACCATCCAGGCAACAAAATCAGTATAAAGAATTAGATACTGTCCTGTATTGTTAGAGACTATTTATTTGTTCTGTTGATTGGGGAAGGTGGGCAAGGAAATATTTTCCTGTTGTCAGCTTTGTCCTGGGGGTAGAAACAGGAAGAACTGATTGATATTAAACCAGGTTAATCTGTTAAAGTGATTTTGCTATCCTAAGGTACCATTTTTGAGATATGGTACCTTAGGTCACTGATAGTCCTTTTGTGTTAGCTTGAATATTTTATTCTTAGCCATTATTTAGTGTGAAGGGATTGTAGTTTGGCTCTGACAAGGTGACCAACTGACCCCTTCCACTCCCGATTCATCTACGCACACCCACGCTCATGCAGGTTATGATGTGCAGCAAGGGAGAACGTGGGGGAATGCCCCATTGAAATGAATGGTACTTTCATTACTATTGAATACATTATGATGGCGAGCTGCAGATTAATGAAGGCCACTGCTCGACTAACAAGGTCCCTAATAATTGAGCAGGGCCTTCATTAATCTCCAGTGCACCATCTTAATGTATTAAATAGTAACAAAAATTCAATCCCATTGCATGCTTGCCTGAGCGCAGGGGCGTGTAGATGAATTGGGAAGTGGAAGGGATCGGATACCTTGTCAGGGCCAGACTACAATCCCTTCACACTAAATAAAGGCTTAGAATAAAATATTAAAACTAACACAAAAGGACTGTCACCAACCTAAGGTACCATATCTCGAAGTAGTGCCTTAGGATCGCAAATGTTACAAAATCACTTTTAAATGAAACCAAGTAAATTTATTAGTACTTTGGCTTGCTAAATATATTACTTTGCTTCTTTTTTGAATGCCTCTAATGTTTATGACCATACAAAAAGAGCCAGCAGGAGAAGACCACCCGGTATATCGCGTCTGCTTGGTAAGTGATACAGGGTCTAGCCTTACAATTTACACCAATGATCCTGCCTCCCCCCCAAATATCCCTCCCTCTCCCCCCTTCTCCCCTTCCTTGGTCCCAAGGGTTCCCTTTGTGCTTGTCCCAGGTTCTCCTAAATGCTCCCGTTGCCCTTGCTGATACCACCTCCTCTGGCAGCTCATTCCAGGTAGACACCATCCACTCTGTATAGAAATGCTTCCTTACATCCCTTCTGGAGCTCCCCCCCCCAACAGTTTTAGACTGTGCACCCTAGTGGTGCTGTTGTCACTTGTTCTAAAGAGACCTTCCCTTTTCACTCTGTTAATTCCTTTCATGTACTTTAGGGGGTCTGTAAATGTTCATTCATATCTAAAATAGCTAATTCTGAAAGAATGTTGTCTGTGATCCTCTGTTGCATGCAAACTTCTTTAATCAGTAAAAAAAAGATTAAGGTAAATCATAACTTAAAATGTTCATTATAGAGATATACATTTTTTGACATGTATGGGAATGGAACTAAAATTACTTAAGCTATAACTATATGTCTATATTTAAAGACCCTAACTCGAGGTATAGTAGGTCTAAGTGCAGCACCATTTATTAGCTATGGATGCTAAGCTGCTCTAAAGCTAAGTAAGCCTCAGTAACCCCAAAGGCCCCCATTTTGCCATTAGCTGTACCAGTCTGAACAGTGTACTATGAAAAATATTGACAGGTCAAGTACAGCAGGGAAGAAAGCTTGTCCCAATGGCCTTTACCCTGACAGTTTCTCCCACATTAAAGAGTTAACTAGCGGCCAACCAGCACGGGGTGGGAGCTAATGAATGAAATGGAGATTGATATAGACTCTCTTTGGAGGTGCATCGATCTGTGTCTTCTGAACTAAGCTTTGGAATTCAGCAGGCAGCACTGCACTGAGTAACCCTGGCACAGTGCCCATTAGCAAACAACTCTTTTAATGTTGGCTTTCGACTGCTACATACATTGTGGTATGTAGTACAACTGGGCTGCTTCACATTTCATATAGTATGCACTGTTTTCAAATGTCCTGCTTTGACAGGGTTTATTTTTGTGGGTTCTGCAAAAAGGCTGTGGGGTGAGCGAATCATTTCACAGTGAATTCTTTATGCGTTATATTAAAAACATCAGAACTAAAATTATCAATATTTATTTTGCTTTGGAAAAAAATATACTTTGCCAAAGCAAGCCCTAGGTAGAATTATTTTTTAAGCAATAAGGTATGACAGGGGTTAGATGACCAGTTTGTTAATCACCCCTTAGTGGTGTAATGTGGTACGAGACTCAGCTGAGTGCCACATTGCCCCCTAAGGGGTGATTAACTGAATGTTAACCTAACCTCTGAGAGTGCCATATTGCTGTTATACATTGTTAAAATTATACCATTTGAATGTTTTCTCATCGAGAGAGAGATTTTTTTTAAAAATAAAGTAGTGCTTTGGCCATCTACTCAAGAATGCTGCTTCAGAATATCAGAATGCATGTTTACAGTCATTCAGCGGTGCTAATGGATTGAATGCGGATACTTTTACAAAAGAAATCATGCACCATGGTGATAAGGCTCTACACAACAGTTTAACAGATGTTAATGTAAGGGTCTAAGAAGGTGGACAGCCAATGAGATTACAGGATTTATAAGACCCTTTTTGTTTGCTTTGGCAGCACATATATTAAAATTGGAACAATACAGCAAATATTAACATGGTCCCTGTGCAAAGATGACATGCAAATTCATGAGATATTCTGTATATATTTTTTTTTTTTTTTAAGATATCTGAGGGAAAAAAGAAAGACGGGTGGAGGAGGAATTGCTAGGCTAACAGAGGGAGGTAGGGTAATTGAGGGGAATGGGCAGAAAGCAGCCATTCTTAATGACTACTTTTGCTCTATATTCACAAGGGAAGATAGAGGGCCTGTACCAGTGAACGGCTTTAAGGCAGCTGTGAGGGGGATCCCCGAGATGAGGCAGCATATATTTACCAATGAAAGGGTTTGGAAAGTGCTAGCAGCCTGAAGATAGATAAGGCCCCGGGGCCAGATGGGATGCATCTGAGGGTGCTCAAGGAATTGGCAGTGGAGCTAACTGAACCCCTGGCAGGGCTATTGGATAGCTCAGTTCAAATAGGGGTAGTTCCAAAAAATTGGGGAGTATCAGACATAGTCCCTCTGTGTAAGGGGGGAAACAAGGAGCAACAAGGTAACTACAGACCTGTCAGTCTTACCTCTATTGTGAGTTAACTGCTAGAGACACTAGTCAAAAATGACCTTGTAAGCTACCTGGAGAGCAGTGGATTTTAAGATAGTAAACAGCACAGGTTCATGGCAGGAAGGTTTTGCCAGACTACCCTGACAGTATTCTTTGTCTGGGTAATGAGGGTAGTGGATAATGGCAATGCTGTGGAGTTACTCTGCTTTGATTTCAACAAGGCTTTCGACTGAGTGCCTCAGAGAAGGTTGGTGAAGAAGCTAGAGGATCTGGGTACAGCAAAAGACACAGTTATATGGCTGAGAAACTGGTTGGAAGGGAGACATCAGAGGGCTGTGGCTAATGGAGTTAAATCAGAAGAGAGAGGGCAGTCACCAGTGGGGTGCCACAAGGATCAGTCCTGGAGCCAGTCCTTTTTAATATGTTCATTAGGGAGAAGGAATCCAGGGCAAGATGTGTCTCTTTGCAAGTGACACTAAGCTCTGTTGTAGGGTAGACAGTGAGGAAGGGGTTAGGGAGATGCAAAGAGACTTGCAAAAGCTAGAGAGGTTGTCAAAGGTTTGGCAGTTAAAATTCAATGCCATAAAGTGCAGGGTTATGCACATAGTGAACAAGAATCCAAGAACAGAGTACTGGGGTGGGGGTGGGGCACAAAGCTGTGCATGACCTCTGAGGAAAGAGACATAGGGGGTCATCATCAGTGACTCTCTAAAACAATCAAACCAGTGTAACAAGGCCTACAGTAAGGCAAACAGGATGCTGGGATGTCTAGGAAGGGGGTACTGACAGCAGAAGGAAGGAGGTATTACTACCTCTCTATAGTTCACTGGTGAGGCCTCACCTGGAGTACTGTTTCCAGATCTGGAGTCCTCACCTAAGGAAAGGTAAGGACAGGCTGGAGACGGTGCAATGGACGATGACCAAAATGATTAAGGGCCAGCAAGGCAGATCTTATGAGGAACAGCTCAAGGCACTGAACATGTACTCACTAGGGGCTAGACGAGAGAGGGGAGACATGATAAGAGACCCTTCAAGTTCCTGAAAGGAATGAACAAGATAAACTGCGAGGAACTATTTAGCATAAGTAGTGGATCAAAAACATAGGGGCACAAGTGAAAACTGATAGGGTGGAGGAGAGTAATGAGGAAAGTGGGAAAGTTTTATTTTACAGAAAGAATGGTGGAGCCCTGGAACAATCTGCCAGCTGATGTGGTGAGTGCCAAAACTATCAATGGTTTCAAGCATGGCTGGACAGAGTGAAGGACTTCGTGGTTGCTCAGGGTGATAGAGGTAGCACAGGGAGCATGGGGGTGGATAGTGTAGGTTAGAACCCTGTATGGACAATAGGTTCTGGGGTTTTTAGGGTTTATGAGCAGACAGGATGGAGCACTGGTCTTTTTCTGCCGTCATTGTCTATGTTTCTGTGTTTTACAATGAACCGTGATTACTCTTGACATCTAAATATTGTGGGTTAGAACCTTGTATGGACAATAGGTCCAGGTGTTTTAGGATTTATGGGCAGAGTAGATGGACCAGTGGTCTCTTTCTGCCATCACTGTCTATGTTTCTGTGTTTTATAATGAACCTTGTTTACATTTGGCATTCAGATGTTTCTGTTAGTAGAAACTGAAGTCATAAATTTCTCTTTTTGAAACAAAGTTTATACCACTTTGTATTTGAAATAGTATGCCTTCCTTTTAGCTCAAGTTGGGTTACATTTAAAGAGCAGCTATCTTTTGCCTACCCTTTAGCTCAAGTTGTGTTATATTTGAAGAGCAGGCACATGGGCATCATGCATGCGTGGAGGCTCATGCTTGCCCCGTGACGCCGGCGCAGCCCTTTCCGCACCTCCCCGTGGCTACCGCCGGAGCTCCCTCAGGTCGGCGCCACCATCCGTCTTCCACCAGGTGGTGGCTAGTGACCGGGGAGCCTCCAAACCCTCCCAGGAGGAGAGAGCTGCCTTGTGGTGGCTCGATCTCACTCCTCCCCCTCCCCCTTCCCCAGCCAACCCCAACAACCCAGTCTCGTTACCGAACCTGGGTTGCTGGTGCAGTGTGAGGTGTGGTGTCCAGCACCTCAACCCTTGGCACCACTGGGCCAGCACCTGCAGTATGATTTTTAGACAGAGCGCAAGATAAGCTGGCAAAAATACATATACTAGAAAACACGAGGAAGAGAAGTGAAATTTAAAACCTACTTGCTGTCTGGTGAATTGTAGACTGAGTGTCTTCATGACATTGTATACTGCTCTGTTAATAATCCTGTCCAGGTGTCATATCTGTTTCTAAATTGCCTTTTTTATACCTCTATAATAGGGGATTTTGCTCAGGCATGCACAATTTTGTTCTGTCATCAGTGAGTTCTCAGCAGCTATTAACCTTGCCCAAGTGTACTGCATAAGGTAAAGATGACCCTTTGGCCAAAGTTTAAAAGAACAAATCAATCCAAGAACTCTTGTCTCTGCTGCTGTCACCAATGCACTAGGCTGCCACAGAACACATCAAGTAGTACTTTCTTATCTGTAGATTTGATTCGTTTTAAAGCAGCAGTGCAATAAAGGAGGTCTTTACTTTTCTTGAAGTGATCTAACCCCCTTCACATTCCTGATTGCACCTGGTGTTATGTTTATGTCAGTCCTACAATACTCAGCACCATTTAAAAGTAAAGATGTTTGTTTTTTATTTTCTGTGCCCAAAGCAATACAGCCATGTTCTGTGCATGGTGCATGAGCTGCCTTTCTATTTAGTGATGGCTTTTCTGCAGAGTCCTGTGCCTTCAGCTTGAAATGGGTTTGAGCATGTGCACAAAGGGATGTAGGTTAAAGAGCAGTGGGGACAGGATTTCATAGCACAAGGTCATATCTGAGTGCATGGGGGTTGGCCTGTTGGAGCAGTAGTAGCGCTACCGCTCGCAACACTGGCAGCTCGAGTTTGGGAATGAGACTGGGTTGTCAGGGGCTGGCCAGGGGTGGCGAGAGTATCGAGCATCTCAGGGGATGGTTTCTTCCTCTGGGGAGGGTGGGTCACTGTCCTCGCTGCAGTACTGCCACTTGGGTGGCAACAGGTGGCAGTGCATCCGAAGGCACCGTGTGAGAAGCAGATGCAGGCCGGAGGTTTGGTTCTGTAGCATGCTCATGTGCACATGTACCATGGACCTCCCCTGTGTGCCTGCATCTGCGGGGACTGGGTGAAATGGAAGAAAAAAAAAACTAACTGATGGACAGCGAACCCCAGTGAACTGGAAGGGACCAGACATGAACACCCCAGCTGCCCTACCTTACAAGTACAGTAAGTTAGAGGGCATTCTTCCTCTTTTCCACCCAGGGTCAATCCACAGCCACATGGAGGTAAGGGTAACTATAGGGTAAGACTTTGGCGAAGTCACAGCACCTAACGGCACCTAGAGGGAGATCATGATAGTGGTGTAAGAGGGGGCATAAACAGTGAATTAAAAAAAATCTGATTGCATGCATAGAATGATGTCTTAATGATCTCTGTGTGCCTGCCTGAAGGCAAATTGTGTACTGCATAACAGTAAATCAATAAAATATAATTGAAAAAAATTTAGTTTTCTATAGTTGTTAAAATGATATTATATTGCTGTAAAAGCAGCTTAAGATGCACTCAGAATGTGAAGGAGGATTAGTTGCCACCTAAAAAGGAAGGACACCTTCATTAGTTTAATTTAACCTGATTCTGTCATTTCCTGTCTCAAACAGGAACCAGCCAGAAAGATCCTCCTGATGGTGGCACCCTTGTGTCCCAGGCAGATCTAGTATCCACTGCTGTGGGAGCACTTAGTTTCCATGGCCCCTCTCACCAGGCATTCTGACACAAACCAACGGCATGCTGATGCATGACTGCCAGTCCGTCTGGCTCCGAGGCTGACTCCTGAGTACATATAGGTCTCTCAGTTCTGAGTCTCAGCCAAGAGTCAGCTGTGGTGCTTGGAAGTCTCTCACCTGGCACACCTACTCCCTGACATAGAAGGGTTTTGCTGTGTGGTGCCAAATATCATCCCTGGGCCCCCTCACTTGCCTAGTGCAGAGGGTCTTGGACATTCTCCTTACTCTTTCTCAGTCAGGATTGCAGTACTCCTTGGTGAAGGTTCACCTTTTAGCCATTTCAGCAAATTGGAAACAATACAGTGAAAACTGGAAACAATACAGTGAACAAGTAGGACAAATGCTTACAAAAAGAATCCAAGAACAATAAATTAAAACAGACATTACTTTAAAAAATTAAATGGTCAAATCAGTGTCTCCCAGGAAGAGATTGAACAAGAATGTTTTGATTGTTATTCAAATTTATACACATCAGAATGTAGTCCTATGGCATGGAACATATTCAATTATGAAAAATTATGTGATACAAAAATTTTGGAAAAGGATTGAGGAAATCTAACTGAACCAATAACTGTTAAGAACATTTTTGAAACAATCCAAAATATGAAAATAGGTAAGTGTCCAGGTCCTGATGGATTTACCTTTGAGTTCTATGACACATTTAAAACAGTATTAGGGCCTTGGTTACAAACTCTTTTTAACCAAATTCAGATTCAAAATAATTTACCTGACTCTTTCGACCATGCTTTTATCTCTTTAATTCCCAAACGTAGCAAAGACCTATCCAAAACTGAAAATTACACACCTGTTGCTATTTTAAATGTAGACTACAAAATATATACCAAAATACTTAATAACAGAATTCTGACTCATTTGGGAACTATTATAAATTTAAATCAATCAGGATTCATTCCGGACAGAAATGTACAATCTGGATGTTTCAGAATACAATTCATAACTGAATGTCTCCTTAATTCCAGCACTCAAGTGGTGTTTCTTTCCCTAGACACCACCAAAACATTTGATATTCTTGAACGGGAATATTTATTTCAAGCAATGGGATTATTTAATTTCCCTACGCAATTTATAAAATACATTCAAACCATATATACTAAACCCTATGCTCAATTAAAAAATAATGGACACCCATCAAAACCCTTCGGATTATAACGTGGGGTTTCATAGGTGAATACTGGTCTACAGGTGAGTACTGTAGACAAAAGTCCTTTTGCTCGCCAATTCATTAGTATCCCAAAATCCTATGCCTGATAAGGAAACTATCCAATTTATTCTTAAAAGAATTCATATTGTCACTAGCTACAACCTCTAATGGTAGTTTGTTCCAAATATTAGTTACTCTTAGAGTGAGCCAGGATTTCCTTTTATTTGTTTTAGGACAATCCACTAACAATTGAAGGGGGTGTGCCCTAGTAATGCATGATGATACCCTGAATCTCAGCCCCAGGAGCTCCCATAGGCCTGGATCAGTGAGTGATTTGTAAGTCAGACACATGTCCCCTCTTAACCGCCTAAACTCCAAAGGGTATAGGCCCAAAATTTTCAACGTCATTTGATAATCATGCCCTTTTGCCTTTTGTATGTTATGGGTTGCTCTCCGCTGGACTCTGTCTAATGCTGCTATCTCAGCCTTTCCACTTGGTGACCAAAACTGTGCACAGTAGTCCAAATGCGGCCTCACCAAAGATGTATAAAGGGGTAACAAGACCTCTTTTCTCCTGCATGTAATATGCTTATTGATACAATGCAGTATACTACTAGATTTCTTAATTACTGAATTACAATGTGTTTTGAGTGATGTCATTAGTAATTAGACAGGGATGCTCCTTGTCTCCTTCCTTATTTGTAATAGGGTTGGAGTTACTGTTAAAAGAAATACAGTCAAATCAGCTTATTTCTGGCATCAAGGTTGCTTCACTAGAATTAACCCTTGCACGGCCATGGACTGATACATCAGTCCAAAATTCCTATACGTTCTAATTCTGTCGGCAGCCTAAGGGTTAAAATATAATGCATATGGAGATGATTTGCTACTTTTGATTCAGGATCCAGAGCAGAGTTTATCGGAAGTGATGAAGCTGATCAGGAAATTCTCTAAGATAGCTGGAGATAAAATAAATGAGACAAAATCTGAAATGATTGCTTTTAGTATAACTCATCCAGAGAGATATATAAAACTACAATCAATGCCAAAATTCAAGAAAAAGGGATAACATACTTAGGGACAACTATCTCAAATAAAGAAGAAGATTGGTACCAGTCCAGTTTTGAATCTTTATATAGTTCTTTGAAACTCAAATTTTTGGATTGGAGTAGATTCCAATTATCAATCTGGGGGAAGATCCAACTCATTAAAATGGTTACAGTTCCAATCCTGTCTTATAGACTACAATCCATTTTATTTCCAATTCTACCTCAATGGTTTAAAAAAGTCAATAAGCTCTTTAGCAACTTCATTTGGAATAACAAAACTCCCTGAATCGCCTGGTCAAAACTGTGTTTACTAAGAGAAAAAGGGGGTCTGGCATGTCCTGATATCCAGATTTGCTACTACGCCTATCTTATAAAACTAACAATGAATTGGGCATTTAAAGAAACCAATTTGCAGTGAGAAAATCAAATTCTAAGTACATATTTTATGGAGCAGCTGAATATAATTTTTTTTTTATTTTTATCATCTTTAGGTATAAAATCTAAATGTACTATTATAAAAAGCTTAAGTGTCATACTACGGAAATTTTTTAACATAACTAAATGGTCAATTACCAAATCTCCCTTAAATGATATTTGGAATAGTCCAAATTTTATTTTACAAGGGGAAATGCTTTTCAGTAAGCACTGGCACCAAAAAGGTATTAAAAAATTGGGAGATTTATATCATAAGGGAACCAAACTTCCTTGGAATATCTTTAAACAAAATGTTCAAGTTAACGATTCTTATCTCTTTTGCATTAACGAATTAAGCAGTGTTTAGAGGAAAGATTATCAAAGATGGAAAATTGCTCCTAACAACAAAACTTTGGAAACTGAGTTAAAGAAAATTCTTAACTCCAGGTCTAATAGTATTAAATTATATCCCTGGATTGATTCTAAATTTTATAAAAATGCCCTTATAACTTACAAAATAACTAAAATAAAATGGGAAGGGGAATAAAGCAACTGGTAACAGAACAACAATGGATGCTGGCATTATCTCAGACTCATAATTATAAATTAACAAAGGACAAATCCATTCAAATTTAAAATTATTAATAGAGCCCACTACATGCCTTATAAGCTCTTTAAAATGAACTTATCAGTTTCAAGTCATTGCTGGCATTGTCAATCCCCAGATGCAGATTTTTTCACATGTTTTGGGACTGTAAATACAGCAAAGCACGGTGGGAACAGTCCTTCACTTTCTTAGAAAAGATAGGCTTCCAGTCTTATAATTGAAAAAATTATCTATTTATGATAGTGGAGATGTATAATCCACAAATGATAGACAAAAACTACAATATTATTCTTAAGGCAAATATAATGTCAATTAAAAGGTTAATTCTTAAATGCTGGAAATCAGCTGATTCGAATATGAGGTTTCCAGATATAGAATGGAAACAATTATTATTTTTTTTTTTACTTTCTATTTTTCCCCTTCTACTAGCCCTCCCTCTACAACCCTTCGGAGGCACCTGGGAGTCATCCCTCTGTCAACCACCGGACCCATCACCAGCCTTGCACCCCCATGGAGCTGCGGGATATGCCCCAGGTTGGTAATGAGATTAGAGACCCCATACACCGATACACTTGCCAGTTTCGTCAGGCAAGGTGGTCTGAGCAGGTGGTGACACATCGAGGGGCACGCTCCTGGTGCCTCGTCTTCCCATCGATGGAAGGCTGATTTCCTTCATTTTTCTCCCCTCGTGCGGTGTGCACCCTGATGTCAAGGCACTGTGCACTGACGTCCACCACACATCCATGGCCCCATGAGCCCCCATGAACAGGGCTTGCTGTACCCGAGCCCCCGCCGGGTCAGACAAGTAGCGGTATTGGCCCCACCTCCCCCAGAGAAGGCAAGCTACCGTGAGGATGCTTCAAGCCATTCTCCCCGGCCGGCTCCTCCAGTGACCCAAGTCCGCTCCTGAACCCGGGTCACTGGCATCACAAGCGGAAATCCAACCACTGCGTCGGTGGGCCGGCTCAGTTATTTTTAAGTGCACTTTAGGGGATCCTCAAGGGGCATTTGGAGGGGATCAGACCAAACATAGACACAGAAAGCAGATGGGACATTATCAAAAGAGAACTCCTGGAAGCTACCAAGGCCTGCACAAAGGTATGACACAAGTTTGGTAGAGCCAGAATGCTGACCTGGTGGACCAGGGAGGTCCAGGAGGTGGTTTGGGGGAGAAAATAACTGCTTATAGATGATACAAGTGCTCGCATAGAATCGTGGACAGGGGGAAATATGATATGATATCCAAAAAGGTAACCAGGGTGGTAAGGTCAGCCAAGGCGAGGATGGAGAAGAGGTTGGCACAGGGGATCAGAAGTGGGGAAAAAGGGTTCTTTAGGTAAATGAGGGAAAAAAGAAAAGTGAAGGGGCAGATCAACAGACTTGAGATCAGAGAGAGGGTGGGCAGAGGGGGCCAGAGATCAGGCGGAGGTACTTAATGAATACTTTGCCTAGGTCTTCACTAGAGATGATGGAGGGTCAACACCTTATGGTGGGGGGGGTAGCGGGCTAGAAATGTGGAAGGGAGGAGGTCACAGATATTGAAATTCCTGTTGGTAGGGTGAGGGAAGCCCTTAGGTCCCTGAAAATGGATAAGGCACTGGTTCCTTATGGCCTTCACCCCAGGGGGCTAAAGGAGATGTCGGATATCCTTGCTGCACCTCTGGCAGACCTTTTTAACTCCTTCCTTCAGAGGGGGTGGGAGCCTCAGGATTGGAGGATGGCTCATGTCGTGCCTATCCAGAAAGGCGGTTCAGGGGAGGAGCCAGGTAGCTATAGACCTGTCAGCCTAATGTCGGTGATAGGCAAGATGATGGAGGCCATCTTGAAAGAAAGGCTGGAGCTGTTTCTGGAGACACAGAGCCATCTGGATGAGCACCAACATGGCTTCGCTCAGGGCAGATCATGTCAGACTAACCTTGTGGAATTCTATGATTGGGTGACAAAGGTGCTAGACCAGGGCAGGCCAGTGGATGTCCTCTTTCTAGACTTCAGCAAGGCATTTGGTTCAGTGCCACACCCTGGGTTGCTGGACAAGCTGGGGAGAATGGGGGTAGGGGATATGATGGTTAGGTGGATACGAAACTGGCTAACTGGGCGGTTCCAGAAGGTAGTGGTCGAGGGGGGGAGGTATCATCTCCTAGGAAGGTCATTAGAGGGGTTCCACATGGGTCAGTGCTGGGTCCATGCCTATTTAATGCTTACATCTCAGACATCAAGGATGGTATCAGGAGTGAGATGAGCCTCTTTGCTGATGACTTGAAGCTGGGGGTGGTGGTGGATGGGGAGAAGGGAAGAAGAGCCCTGCAAGAGGACCTCGAGATTCTGGAGAGGTGGTCATGCACCTGGAAACTGAGGTTTAATGCCAAGAAATGCTGTGTTCTCCACTTGGGGCTTAGGAACCCTGCTCATGAGTGCTTTTTGGGTGGGGAAAAGCTGCAGGTTTTGTTTGGGGAGATGGAACTTGGGGTGGTTGTGGATGCCAAAATGAAGAACTCAGAGCAGTGTAGGAGGGCTGTGGCTAAAGCAAAGAAAATGCTCTGGTGCATCGCCAGGGGGATAACCTCGAGGAGACGGGAGATGCTTCTCCCTCTGTATAACTGCCTGGTTAGACCACACCTACCGAGTATTGCCTGCAGTTTTGGCACCCGTACTTGAAAAAGGACATTGCCCTTCTGGAGAGGGTCTAGAGGAGGGTGACCAGGATGATACAGGGTCTGGGGGAGAGATCCTATGAGGAGAGTGTGTATCCCTGGGCTGACACTGCACAGAGCAAAGTTCATGGTGTATGAAATGGTTAGGGATTGTGGAGGGAAACCAGATTTCCTGGTGCATTTGGGAACTAATGATCTAGAGGGAAATAGCATTTTGGAAATCCAAGCAAGGTTCCAAGAACTTGCCAGAGTCTGTCGGGATAATGGATGCAACATTTCCTTTTCGGAGATATTGCCAGTACCAAAGGCCTCAGTGGAGAAAAAAATAGAAACTCACAGAGGTTAATGACTGGCTCAGGAAGTGGGGTGAAGGAGTGGGTTGGGTGTTAGGGAACTGGAATGGAGTTTGGGAGGATAAGGGACTATATGCCAAAGACAGGTTTCATCTTGCCCCATTAGGGAAGGAAGTCCTAAACAGGGATGGCTGACTACATACAAGAAAGGTGGGGTTTAAACTTGTGAGGGGAGGGATAAGGGAGGGCTGACCAGAAGCCCTCTCCTCCAGATGAGGGGAGTAGCCTTCACGCCCAAGGGGGAAGGGGGAAACAGATTGGGGATGGAGGTTTCAGGAGGAGCAGAGGGAGGATGGAAGTATAAGGAATCTGGGTGGGGTTCAACAAAGAGAATCAGGGATAAGGGGTGGGGGTTGGTGTTAGTAAATGCCAGGAGCTTGGGAAACAAGTTGCCAGAGTTCCAGGCCATGCTGTTCGAGGTGGGGGTGGATGTGGCGGCGGTCACGGAAACGTGGGCCAACAAAAACCATGACTGGGACCTAAACGTGGGGGGTACACTATGCTCAGGAAGGATAGAAAGGAGGGCAGAGGGGGTGGAGTGGCTATGTTCATTAGAGATGACATAGAAATTGCTAGGGTAGAAGAGGCAGAGGGAAACGTGGAGGCCTTATGGGTCACTTTACGATCCTCAGCAGGAAATAAGGTCAAGCTGGGTGTAGCATATAGGCCCTCTGGGATGAGTGAGGTTCTAGAGGATGGTTTGCTGGACAACATCATTGCCCAGTGTGGACCAAAAGGGGAAGGAGTGGTGTTGATGGGGGACCTTAATATGCCAGGTACAAACTGGGGAACCATGTCCTCTAAGGTGGCCAAGGAGCAGAGGCTGCTGGATGGCTTCCAGGATGTTTTCTTAACACAGCATGTGATGGAGCCCACAAGGAAGGGCATGTCCTGGATGTGGTTCTGGCAGATGGGGATCTGGTAAGGGACATGGTTGTACAAGACCCCTGACTGGGAGCAACCACAATACTGTCTGGTTTCAACTAAGCATGGGGGAGGGGTGAGATCTAGGACACTGGCAGTGGACTTCAGGGGCAGACTTCATGGGCATGGGAAATATTCTTAGGATCACTTGATGGGGATTTCTCAATGACAAGTGTGGAAAGGAGATGGGAGGTCATAAAACGGGGACTTCATGAGGCAGTCAGGATCTGCACTAAGTTGAAACGTGAGGGAGCAAGGTCACATAAACCATGCTGGTGGTCCAGTGAGGTACAGGTAGCAGTCAGAGAAAAGAAGGCGGCTACAAAAATATAAAACAACAAGAGGGATAGGATAAGAAATGTACCAGCTTGCATCTAGAAAAGTCACCCATGGTGAGGGAGCAAAAGTCCAGTAAAGAACAGCGGCTGGCACAGGGGATACATGGAGGGAAAAGGGGTTCTTCCGTACATTGGGGAGCGGAGAAAACTAAGGGCCATCTCAGCAGATTGAGATCAGAAGGAGGGTGGGTGGAAGAGGCGAGGGACCAGGCAGAGGTATTTAACAAGTACTTTGCCCCTGTGTTCACTAGGAGGGATGGGATATCTACAAGGCAAGCGCAGAAGGGATAGAAACATCAGTAAGTGGGATCAGGGAGCAACAAAATGGAGCAAGAGGAGAGAGAGTACTCCAGGGTGTCACATCTGGGTAAAGATAAAAGGCCAGTAAGGTGGAGAGACGGATGATGCTATCTCCGCCAAAAGGGTGTGGTTAGCCATCAAGGCCCTAAAGAAAGACAAATCTCCTGGGCGGATGGCATTCATCCGAGAGTACTATGGGAATTGGCGGACATACTAGCTGCACCCCTGGCAGAGCTTTTCAGCAGGTCACTTGAGACAGGGAGGGTACCTAGGGATTGGCAAGAGGCACATGTGGTACCAATCCATAAAGGGGGGTCGAGGTAAGTACCAGGTAACTATAGACCCATCAGTTTGACCTCGGTGGTGGGAAAATTAATGGAGAGTATACTAAAGGAACGATTGGGGGTGTACTTGGAGGAGGTGGGAGGTCTGGATAGTCGGCAACATGGGTTTGTGCCAGGTAGATCATGTCAAACCAACCTTGTGGAGTTCTATGAATGGGTAACATCAGAACTGGACAGGGGTAAGCCTGTGGATGTATTATTCTTGGACTTCAGCAAGGCGTTGACTCTGTCCCCACAATGGTCTGGTGGAGAAACTGATGGGGTTAGGAGTAGGCCCTTTGATGGTCAGATGGATTGAAAACTGGCTAGCTGGGCGCACTCGAGAGTAGTGGTCTGTGGGAGCCTCGAACCCTAGAGAGGTTGGTAGTGGGTACCGCAGAGCTCGGTCCTGGGTCCAATCCTGTTTAATGCATACATATCGGACATCAGGAAGGGTATAGGTGTGAAATGAGTCTCTTCATGATGACTCCAAGATGGGAGCAGTAGTTGAGGGAGAAGAGGGGAGGTTGGCCCTGCAAGGGACCTGGACACCCTGGAAAGCTGGGCTCACACATGGAAATTAAATTTCCAGCATCACCAAAGTGCAAGGTGTTTGCATCTTGGTCAGGAAACCTAAACACAGGTACACCCTGGGAGGGGGCTGGAGGCCTCAATGGGGAAAAAGACCTAGGGGTCATGGTGGATGCATGTGAATAACTCGGGCAGTGCAGGAGAGCGGCTAGCAAGGCAAACAGGATGTTGGGATGCATCGAGGGGGATCACCTCTAGAGACAAGGAAGTGATTCTGCCGCTGTACAATGGACTGGTTAGACCACACCTTGAGTACTGTGTACAGTACTGGAGACCACACTAAAGAGGGACATACAGCTCCCTAGAGAGGGTACAGAGGAGGGCAACAAAGATGATACGAGGGCTAGGGGTTTGACGTATGAGGACAGACTTAAGGAGCTCTGCCTGTTTTCACTGGAGGAGAGGAGAGACAGGGGGACATGATTGGGGTCTTCAAGTACCTCAAAGGGAATACATAGGAGTAAACATGGAGGATCTTTAGACTAAAAGCAGAGGCATCACCAGAGGGCATGGTTTGAAGTTGGAAGGTGGAAGGGTAAGGGGGGAAAAGAGGAGGAGGTTTTTCACTGAGCGGGTGGTGGACCCTTGGAATGCACTGCCTGGTGAGCTAGTTCAGAGATCCACAGTGGAGGGCTTCAAGAGAGGATGGGACAGACACAGAAAGTGGATGTATCAGATGATGTCCTGTCCCAGTGGGGTGGGGATGGATGATACGGGTTTCTGGAGCACAAGGGATGGGAGGGTCTCGGCACCCAACTAAGGATCTAAAGTTCGAGCAGACTCGATAGACCGTAAGGCCTAATCTGCTGGCAAATAGTATGTATGAGAGACCTGAGGAGCTAAACTTGTACTCCCTCGAGGTGAGAAGGGACAGATGGGATATGATCGAGGTCTTTAAATATCTGAAAGGAGTAAATAAGGCCAGCCTAAATAGGGTGTTCCAGCTGAGGGAGGAGGGGGCCACCAGGGGGCACTCCATGAGGCTGGTCAGAAGGAGGCTCATGGGGGAGACTAGGAGATGTTACTTCACTGAGAGGGTGGTGGACCCTTGGAACACACTGCCTGCGGAACTGGTGGCTGTTAATACAGTGGAGGGATTCAAGAGGGGCTGGGACATGTATAAGAGGAGGCTTAAACTGAGTAATGACCGATCTGGAGGTGTAACTCCGATGGGGGATTGGGTCGGGGGAATTTATGGGGGAGGCAGGGAGGGCAACAACAGTGTCCTGTCCAGGTGCTGATTTTCGAGCAGTCAATAGACCATTAGGCCTACTCTGCTGGCATCTTAGTATGTAGTACGCTAGTTATAATAACCATTCTTTGGATTATGACCGAATCTGGACGCTTTATAAGAAGATGGGGGACTGGACCAAAGATGATTTTTTCCTGGAGGCCAGGGTGTGCTAGAACTAATATTGGTTAAAAGAGAGAAACCTGAATGTTACATCTTAATATGATTTCAATTTTTATATTGTACCAGATGTATGTTTTTGATATGGAATGAAACTGTTTTTGGAATGTGTCCTAATAAAAAAATTCTTTGCAAAAAAAAACAAAAAAAACTCTTGGCCATTTTGGCATCTTATGCCTCTATCTGGAACAAGACTGAGGCCCAGCTGAGTGTGGTCCACACATTCCTAAAGGTCTTGTTGTATGTGGTCTCAGTGGTCTGCAGGCCTCTTCCAGTTTGTGACTGAATCGCTGACAGAAGCTTTTTCGAGCCACATCTTCCTGGGATATGAACTATCTGTCCTAGAAGACTTTATTCCATATGGCTATTAACCTTGGCCAGGCATATGTCTGACTGCAGGCTTTGATTTGTTAACCTCCTTTTCTTATGTATCACAGGGATAGGGAGACATTGCATAATCACCCTAAAGTCTTACCTAAGATGGTTTCTAATTTCACATGAATTCAGTCTATAGATTTGCCTGTATTCTTTTTTTTTGAAATTGCAATTTTCATACTCCCACTAGCCCCCTCAGAGCCGTTCCCTCCGGTGCACCCATGAAGCCCTACCCCTGCCAGCACTCCTCCTACTCACCGCCAGACCTATCATCATGCCTCGGAATACCCCCCGGGCGGGGTCGGGTCGGGCGGATACCCGAATCTTGGGGACTTGTCCAGGTCCTGGGTTGTGGATGGGCGCTGGCACATCAGGGTCACGGCTCGATGCTCCCGTCATCTAGGCTCCGAGGGGGATCCATTTTCCTCTTTTCTCCCCGCTGCATGCCTACGCGTCTCGGCAACCACTGGCGTCAGCAGCGTCCCCCCCCCACTCCTCTCACGGAGGAGCCGCCTCTTGAGGCTGATAGGCTGCCAGCCTACGCCAGCACCAATCACGCCCCTAGAGACTCGGCTTGCTGTCGCTCCCTCCAGTCTTCACCAGGGGTCGCCGCTCGCCGATGTAAGAACCCCCTCCCCGGAGGCAGGGAGCTGTCATCGCCGGACGCTCCAGCCTGTCTCCCCGGCCGACCCCGGCAGTCAGGCTCGTTCCCGAACCCGGGTCGCCGGCGTGGCGCGAGGTGTGGCATCCAGCGCCTCAACCCTCAGCGCCACCGGGCCGGCAGATTTGCCTGTATTCTTTTCTTCTCCTCATAACCCAGGTGCAGTATTGTTGCACTCTTTGGAATTCCACCGTATCCTTCTGTACTACCTGGACTGTACCAAGGACTGAGTCCAGTCCTCCCAGTTGTTTGTTTCTTTTGGCCCTGTCACCAGGGGTAAGCATTTTTCTAAACAGTGTCTCTCTAAATGAATCTCTTCCTTTATCTTGTTCTGCTACTTGCAGGCAAGGGAGAACCTACCTGATAATACAGGGCATGCCACCAGGGGTGATGGCAGCTTCTGTAGCCTGTTTTAGATCTGTTTCAGGTGCTGATACAAGACCTCCGTCTTGGGAAAGGTATTGGAAGGATTTATCAAGGATTTTATTACGGAGCACCAATATAAGACCAGTAATATGGACTATGCACAGCATGGTTTTGTTAAAGGGAAGTCCTGCCAAACAAATTTATTGGAAATTTATGGGAAAGTAAATCAGGCACTAGATGAAGGAAATTCTGTGGATGTTATCTTCTTAGATTTCGCCAAAGCATTTGACAAGGTACCTCACGACAAGTTGCTTGAAACCCTGGTCAATATTGGTGTTAACTGTAATATCATTTGCTGGATAAAATCCTGGTTGACGGGTAGGAGACAGAAAGTGTGCTTAAGGGGAGACTTTTCCAACTGGCAGAGTGTGACTAGCGGAGTGCCACAGGGCTCTGTACTGGGCCCCTGCCTATTCAATGCTTATATTGGGACAATGAAGGCTTCTCCTGATATTTGGTTTTCAAAATTTGTGGATGATACTAGGCTAGGTAGGGTGGTAAACCTTAATAAAGATTCAGAATTATTGCAATCAGCCTTAGGGGAGCTGGAACATTGGGCACAGAATAATGGATCATTTTTTAATGTAGAAAAGTGCAGTGTGATGCACTTGGGGAAATATAATATCCTTCATGGTTATAATATGGGGGGTAAATTACTTAAGGTGACCTCAGAGGAATGCGATCTGGGGATAAAAATTAATAATAACCTGAACTTTACACCCTACTATAACCAGATAATAAACAAAGCTGGTAGCATACAGTACTGTATTAACAAACCCATTAAAAGCAGGGATAAGGGAGTCCTTTTGCCATTATATACATCACTGGTACATCCCCATATGGAGTATTGCTCCCAGTTGTGGTCCCCAGGTAAAAAAGGGGATATAGCTTCACTTGAGAGGGTTCTGAGAAGTGCTACTCGCAAAATCAAGGAAGTACATGGGTTGGATTATAACCAGACGCTCAGTACTCTGCGGTTATATTCTCTGAAGCTTAGGAGATTAAGGGGGGATATGTGTTTAATTTATAGGGCCCTAAATGATCCAATATTATGGGAACAGCTAGATTTGGAAATCCTTGATCATAATTTCAATACTAGAGCATATCCACTTCAGATAAAAATAGACAGATTTCGTCAAATAAAAGGAAGCAGTGGTTGACAGTGTGAGCACCTAGGATCTGGAATAAATTGCCAGTAGAAATAATTGTCAGTAGTAATATTGAAAGGTTTAATTAAGAAAGAGTTAGATACTTTCCTAATTAATAGTAAGATATTGGGGTACTCTTAAAGTATGGCGAGCATATGGACTTTGTCTTTTAAAGCTTTGTATAACTATGAAACCTATGATATTTGTAGGGCTGCTACCTGGCACAGGATCCATAATTTTACTAAGCATTACAGTCTAGATGTGTTCTCCCAAAGGAGAGCTGTGTTTGACCTGGCTTTCTTGCAAGGCCTGCTCTTGTGAGGTGTTGGTTCGCTGTTTTACTTGTCACTTGATTGGCACTGGTATTGCTTGGTAATCATCCAGTTATTATGGCTCTACCCTGAAAGAAGATAGATTTGTCACTTACCATTAATAGTAGATCTTCGAGAAGATTTTTGTAGAGCTACACTTTTAGATGTGTTTTGCTTTCAGCTACATGGCAAGGCACTGTATTTTAACTCTGTTGTTATCAGCTGGGCACTATGTGGTACAGTAGCTATGCAGTGGGCAGTATTTGCTTCTTTCCTCATGCCTCTCTGTGCACGATTTGTGAGGACAGCCCTTATCCTGCTGTTGGTGTGTATTTAAGACCTTTGTTCACTGATAGCAGGAAACTGTAGTGGTTCGGGGCTGCCTACATTATATAGAGGGCACTGTGCACCACTGACATACATGTAGACTATTTGACATTGGTGGCCCTGTCATGCAAAACCTTCCCATGAGGTCTTGATGCCAACAGCTTAAAGTCCAGCATTATGGCTCTGTGGAGAGCGCCTTGAGGATCTGCTGCTACTGGTACTGTAACAAACCTTTCCTTTTAGTATTCAGCTCACATCCACATGACCAGTCTGACCTCCTTGACAAGACTTGCTTTGGATTCCTGTTCCAGCTTGCAGATCTGAGTGTGTTGGTAGTAGATCCAGAGGACCATAGTGTTGGGCGGTAGGAGTCAAGATTGGAGACTGTTCTGGTTACTGAACATGCTCAGTGGAGTCTGCCTATTTGTGGGCGTGAACTGAGTACTAATAGCAGAACTACAGTATGGTTACTTGTAAGTAACTTCTATCAATGGCCCATGCCCTTCCTTGAGGGAAGGTATGTCTTTTATTGCACCCCCTTCATTTCTAAATTCTGATTTAGTACCCTCCCCTGCTACATTACTCAACTCCCTAACTTTTCTACTTCCTCCATCAACACTCATAGACACCCTAACTGCCACTCCTTCACTATGCCCCCAGCCCCCACTGCAACAACTCTGCCAGACATATTGCCTTCTCCTACTGACACTACCATTAGTGAATAATCTCCCCTCCTTTCTTCCTCCTCCCCAATCTTTTTTTAATTCATTTTACTCCTTCCTCCTGGACTCCACAGGGCTATGACCTCCCAGAGGGGTTCATCCTCTAGTCCGACATCCAGCTCATCCACCTCCGGGGTTCCCCCGCAGATTCCTCCTCCGTGGCAGGGCCAGGTGGGGGGATCCGGCATACCCCCACCACACTGGTACGTCAAATCTGGTGGCAGGGGTCAGATTCACCAGCGTGATCGGACCATCATGGGTCCTCTGGAGCCTGAGGCATTTTCTGTCTTTTCCCACCCCTCCCTTCCTGATGTGAGAACGTCAGCTTCAAGCCTCCCGATCATACTGCCCTCCAGCTATCGCCAAAGGACAGTCAGCGAGCGGGGCGACTAGTCCCTTTCCCCCGAGAGAAGAGAGCAGTCCTCCAGACACTCAATACTCTCTCCCCCCCCCGCCGACCCCTGGTGGCCCAGGCTCGTTCCTGAACCTGGGTCGCTGGCGTGGCACGAGGTGTGGCGTCCAGCATCTCAACCCTCAGTGTCACTGGGCCGGCTACACCTCCTCCCCAATCTTAAAGATACGCTCTTTGTGCTTACCATACCCACCTACTTCTGCGCCTAACTCTGCCTCCTACAGTTGGACATCTGCCCTTCCACCATCTAGTCCATGTTTATCTTGCCCCGGGCCTCCCCATCTTGCTGCCCCCCCCCCCCACTTTAAGCTGCCTAATGCAGAAGATGTATCTTTTTCCTACCTTATATATCCCACTCATGATGATAATCTGTTGCCTTTAATGCCTCCTTCTTCTAGATTTCTCCCTTTTGTGTAGTTTCATATTTATGTATCCTTGTAAATTCCACTGACTGCACCATGTATTTTTTAGCATCGCAGTGTCACATGATTGTTGCCATGCCTAATGAGCCTTGTATTATTCACCTTTTGTATAATATCTTTTTTTTTCCCATTAAAGTTTTTTATTGAAAATTGTTAACATTTTACACAATGCAACTTCAGTACAGCTAGGCAAAGACATACGGTAAAATAGGTTATATGGAACTGAACTTACATTGTTACAGCATTATACTTGTAATTGTTCCTATGGGACTCTACCTTACTGATAGTATACCAAAGAAAGTTTCTTACTGGTAGTATAATGGAGAAAGTTTCACAGCTGTCGCTGATTTTAAACATTTAATGCATCCAGCGGCAGACCCAGATTTCGGGGTGTGCAGTGTGTCCTGAGATTTGAAACAATGTATAACAAGTTGAGCCACTACTGAGATAGTACACCTGCAGATAATGGACTTGAGGTGATGCCAGCCCAATTCCCAGGTATTTTAGAGCCTCTTCCTCAGTTGCAAAACCAGATCCAGTGGAGGGCACACAGTAGAGTAGTTTTACAGGTTCACCATATGGGGAACAAATTATCACTTCAAATATTCAAATTTATGTTATACTGAAAGACTGGTGGGTAGGGGGTTGGGTCAGAGGTAGATGGAAGTGGAAAGACCCCCTGAAGGGGAGCAACAAACTACTCTGTTACATAGTACATACATCACATCCCATGGGTTTATATCCATAGGCATCTGTGGTAATGCATAAGTAGAATCAGTGAGTTATCTCTGGGAGGAAAGAGGAGAGGTGGAATTGACCTATGGATGAAAGGGTAGCTCTCTAACTGACGGGAGTTTGGGTATTTTGTATGCAAGATTGGTAGACTAGGAGATGATCACTGTGATGGTCACCCTGAGTTTTTCACCTGTGGGAGGGGAGAATAGGAGCCTGAGCAGGTTTGGTGTTGAGGTAGGAACCCCAGATGTCATAGTACATTTTGAGTTTGTCACTAGCCGCATGAGCCAAATGCTCATATCTAAAGGTAAGTGACAAAAGAGTCTCCCACTCAGTGTAGGGTGGAGAATTAGGATCTTGCCACTGTCAAAGAATCACCCATTTAGCCACTGCAAAAGCTCCGATAATCCAAAGAGCCTGTGATGTGGACAACAGAGGATCTTCCGGCAGTATACCAATAAGGTTGACATAGGGTCACCTAATTCTGGCACAGGCACCACTTTGGAACAGAAACTCCATACTTGGGACCAAAACTCCTCTAGGTTGGGGCACGACCAAAGAATGTGTGTGAGATTGGCCTGAGGAGAAGAGCATCTCCAGCAGTCACTACTGGGCATCAGGCCAGCTTTGTAAAGCCATTGTGGGGTTTGATGTGTACGGTGCAGAATTTTTAACTGTAGTGTCTTTGCCTGCAGTTCTCTGGAAGCCTGATAAGTGCTCTTCCACACAGAGTCCCATGTGGCCTGGGGGATGGGGAAGTCAAGTTCTTTTTCCCATTCATCTCTGGAACCTGAAGTCAGGATTGATGCTACAATTTCTTTTTTTTTGTTTTTTTTTGCTCCTTCTGAGCATCCCCAACCAGCCACTTCTTCTGGCCTCCTAGGTGCACCCTGTTGCCACTCCACCCCAATTTCTTATTCATTTAATTTCTTGCATGTGTTGTGCTTATGAAGTTGCCAGTTGCATTCTATCTGTTGCCCTTTCCCCCATGCTGTACTTGGAAACAACCTATTCTAGCTCAGTGTACAGTGCATTCTGGGCCAAATGTGGCAAATAAGTATGACAGGCCAATGCATTCAATCTTCCAGTTTTTCAAGAGCAGAACCTAGAATGCAACCAAATGTTAACCTTTCATATGCAAAGTATCTTCTCAAAGCACTTTAGTGGCAGTGCAATGACCATATACAAACTGAAATGCATTTATGTGCTGAAATACATTCACACATAATCATAGGCAAATGTATTGAAAGCTTTTTTATTAAGCGGGAGGAGGTAAGCCAGGACACTGGGGAATCATTCACTTTTGCTTTTAAAAAGTGTCACGGGATCTTAAAAGCCCACCTGGTCAACCATCAGAAATGCACAAAAAAACTGCTTAGTTCAATGTCTCATCTGATGTATAGCTTCTAATTACCTAGATTCAGTTCACTATCCACACTTGGGCAGTCCTCCACTTGAGCATGCTAAGTCGCCGGAAACAGTCTTCAAGCCCGACTCCTCCTACTACTCAGTAATGTGGCCCTTTTGCTGTGCCCCTGCTCTCAGATCATTTCTTCCAGTGGTAAGAACAGGTGTCAGCCTTATCTGCTCCTGCTTGTGAACTCACATTCTGCAAACATTTTAGGTGTTTTTCCAAATTTCTTCATTGTTTTGATTCTTCTGGCAACTCGTGCACTTCCACTTAACTTACTGCTTCTTTGAATATGGCCATGAATCAGAAAAGGAATCCAGGTTTTAAAAGGTGCTTGTGCTTGGTTTAGCACTCCATGAGTAATCTTGATGTTATTTATTTTGATGAGGAAGGTAGTGACATAGAGAGCACGTCAACTACCGCAGCCCCAGTGCTTCGACCGTTAGGTCTTCATTAGGGGTTGTATCTCTCTACTGGTTTGCAACCTTTTGGAGCACCCTGGGCCCATTCCTGAGTGCAAATACTACCTCTCACTTTATGGCTTGTACTTGGTTTGCTGGTTCACCATGTCTGTCACTGACTACCATAATGCCTGTGTTTACTGTTTGAGAATCTCCCCTGGATGTGGTCCACTACTAGAAGTGCCATGCCACGTATTCACAGGCCATCAAGAATTGTCAGAAATGGGTGATTTAAAGGAAGGGTGGGACTGCATGAGGACCATTCATCATGACAGATTCAGTTGTGCAGCTAGCTGCCATGGAGTGTGACAACCCCAGAGCATCAAACACATACCAGTCCTGGATTTGCTTGCAGTCAAGGATGCCATTCCTTCAGTCATTCAAAAGTAAATCACCTCCTATGTCCCGCAGGCCCAATAAAAAGAAAAGTTTATGCAATGTGTTCTGGAAACAAGTGTGCAAACTTCCAACATAAAGGGACTAGAAGTATTCAACTCCCAAAATGGAAACAGGAAAATTGGAAGAAACCTAGGTTTTCAAATATGGGAGTAAAAAATGATATTTTTTTCTGAACGAAAAGGGTATTTTTCACTTAATGTTTTACATTAACATCTAATAAGTTGTTTCTTTCTAATAATAATGACTTCCAAAATTTGGGACCAGAAAAGCATTTTGACTGCCAAAAATCTGGGATGGCTTTCAAATTTGGACCCATAGACATTTCTGACATCTTCCCCCAAAAAATTAACTGAACCTCTGATGGTAGTAAAGAACAGGAATTTCAAGATGACGGCTGCTGCTTTGTATTTTCATTTTGGTGTACAGTGAAATGTCCCACTAAGTAGTTATTTTTTGGCATGAAAATTAGATTAGGTGACTGACTGTACATCAGTAGGGTCTTAATGCATGGTCAGGTGGCATGTCTCAGCAAATCAGGTTTCTGGATTTTTCATTTGCCATCATATCAACTAATGTGTACACAACCCTCTTAAAGAGGTCTTCACAATGAAGTGCTTTTTATGCCACTTCTACTGATTATTCTAGAGCTGTTTAAAACATTCATTGGAGCTTGATGAATGTGTTATGTACCGATTAGCATGTTGGTGTGATTTAGTAGTTAAAGATTATGACCATAAATGGGCCAGCACATAGGGCTTATATGGCTATGTAATTGCGGTCTCGCGTCAATGAAGTCATCACGACCCACATCTGCACCACCTTATGCTGAGATTGCGGTGCTGATTTTCTAAATGGGGGGGGTGGTTATATTGTTTAAATCGGATGAAAATGACAAAACGTATGGTAGACTACTATATTCTAAAATGTCTGCTACTGATCTAAGTTGTTACAATCTCAGATTTTTAAAACTGTGACCATACAAAAGCAGTGTTTTAGTGTCCTAAATGTAATACAAAAGGAGTTTTAATTTTGTTATCTGATGTGTACTTCCCCTCCTCCTCCCCTAGGGTCTGCCCCTAGCACTTGATACCTACCTGCCAAACTCCTCCTTCCCTTGGGCAATTTCCACTACTTCTCCGCTTTTCCCCTTCTTCTCTTCCTGGCTAACCCGCACCCTTGCAGGCTTCTCAGCATCCTGGAGGGTCTCCCCTTGGCTCGGACTCGCCATCCTCTTGTTTCCCCCCCCATCCAGATGGGTCATGCGGGCCAACTCTCTCCCCACCCTGGCCTCCTCCTCCCCTCCTCTCCTCATTTTGCTCCTAATTTGGATACGAGGCTGCCTGACCGTCGAGACTTTAAAGCGGAGTTAAAAACATTTCTATTTTTAAAAGCCTGTGGTGATTGATTTTATTATTGTTCAATGTCTGTTATTTAAATGTTATTTGTACAGCACTTTGATTTCTTGAAAAGCACTCAAAAATAAATTTTTACTTACTTACTTACTAATTGCTCCTGGCCGTTCCCCACCGTGTTCTAAGTGTACTGTCCTTTACAGGGCTCTAAACAACCGGAAGGTGGACCCTTGTCTCCTTGATTCCGACTTTCTCTCTTCCCCTCCACCCTCTTTCCCCATTAATGGCATTACTACCAGTCTTGCCCAATATCCCCCTTCCCCTGGCACTTTACAAATTACTTATAACTGTGCACTTATAGTACACTTTTTTGTCCCCCCATCACCCTATCCCTTCTACCTGTTATTCTCTTTGTTCTACCTGTGACATAGACAGCCAGCTCTGAGTGCTTGAGTGCTGTATTAATTTTTGTTATTACATATAAAATTTGTGAAGGGAAGGGTCAGTTCAAGGAAAAGGCTGTCTTACTGGAACTGACACATCAAGACCCCCCAAGGATAAGTTCAAAGGACAGGAGATATTTTAAACTGCAGAGATCTGGGGTGCAATTATCTTGTCAATTTGCTTTCATCCCAGGAAATAAGATTAGCCATTCATAATGCCCTCAGAGAGATCCTTTGACTTGCATGGTTCCTAGGGAAGGACTTGTGGGGAGGGGTGTCGAAGAGAGGCCAGAATGGACATTGAAGAGGTTTGATGTCTGAGCCAGGGAGGACCCAGACGATTCTGGAAGGTCCAATATACATTTCCAAGGAACCCTTGAATTACACGAATACCCTTTGATGTGTAGATACCCAGGGCCCAACCGAGGTTTAGGAGTCAAATACACTTCTGATTTGAATACAGTGACTTACATCAAAAGACTGTGTGTGTGTGTGTGTGTGTGTGTGTGTGTGTGTGTAGCAGAGCACAAACCAGTTCTGACCAGTTAACCTGTGGAGAGGAAAGTCAGTGAGGTCATCTCATATGTTTTTTTTTTATATTTTATTTGGAGACCCTGTATTGTAAAATATAGAGTTTGATTCACCAAGGCGGAGTTAGTGACCTCATGAGAAGGCTAGCTCAGAAGTGTGTTTAAGTGCTGAAAGAACCTGACAGAGGGACACAAGAAAATATTTCTGACTGATACAAGAGAATATTATCTGACTGAGGGAGACTCATCACAGCACTGAAAAAGAGTAAGATTAGACCAGTCTAAATGTATATATTGTAGGAACTGTACTTTTTCCTGTTTGTTTTAAGGCTGTATGTGTTGGGATATATAATTTGTTCTGTAATTATTATTCTGTTTTGATATTTTTAAAGTAAAGATATTTTTTTACAAACTAAACTGCTGGAGTGCCTTGACAATTCTTTTTATTTTAAGTGGAGCTTTTAAAGGTTATAAGTACACTGTGTATGGGCTTATTGTATACCAAACTGGGAAATGGATAGAGTTCTCTAAAAGTCTTGCATTGAGTTCTAAGGGTTCATTGAAAGACCTGGTTGGGTGCCCGTGGTAAAGATACCTGGCCCGAAGACAGGTGTGAGCCTGATAATTGGAGTACGCTAACAAGGAGGTTATCAGTTTCAATCCCTTCAGAGCTTGAGACTAAGGTGACTTGAACCCACAAAACAGACAAGAGGGTTACCTTGTCTGTTCACTGTACACAAATCATACGCTCAGAGGTTGGCACTTTGGGAGTAGAGGGTTACCAGCTGAGCGAGTTTGTGACACTACCTATACCCAAGCTACCCCATACCCAGTTACTTATTTTCCTTATTAGGTTCCTGTCAATGATGCTCTCTTGTTTTCCCCTTCCTTGTCACTAATTTGCAAACTGCTAAATGTTTGTTTCAATGTATGTATCTCCCCACATGGCAGATTAACTAGTAAACTGAGGAACCTATGATCAGGGGAGAAACTGATTAAGTGGGTTGGTAACTGGTTGGGGGACAGACATCAGAGGGTAGGTGGGGGGACTCTCAACTCATAGGGCAGTCACCAGTGGGGTCCCACAGGGTTCAGTGCTGGGGTCGGTGCTGTTTAACATCTTCATAGTCAATATAGCAGTTGGATTAAGAGTAGAATCAGCCTATTCATGGATGACACCAAGATAGGGGCAGTTGTGAATGGGGTAGAGGGAAGAAACATCCTCCAAGAAGATTTGGGAAGGCTTGAGCAGTGGTCAGACACTTAGCAGCTGGGTTTCAATGCTGTGAAGTGCAAGGTCATGCACTTTGGAGCGAGGAATCCTGGGTACAGTTACCATCTGGGAGGGTTTCAGCTGTCCGTCTCTGAGGAGGAAAAGGATTTGGGGATAATGGTCACAAAGAATATGAACCACTTGTCTCAATGTAGGAAAGCAGTGGCAAATGCCAATAGAATGCTGGAGTGCATTGTTAGAGGAATCACCTCTAGGATGGAGGAAGTCATTCTACCACAGTATAGGTTACTGGTGAGGCAGCACTTGGAGTACTGTGTACACTTCTGGAACCCATACTTAAAGAAGGACATCAGGTTACTGAAGGGGGTACAGCAGAGGGCGACTAAAATGAGCAGAGGTATGGAGGGGAAGCCTTATGAGGATAGGTCGAGGGAACGCAACATGTACTCATTGGAGGAGAGAAGGGAAAGGGGTGATATGATCGAAACCTTCAAGTACTTAAAGGGCATCAACAGGGTTAGTATGGAGGGCATGTTTTCAATTAAAGAGAGAAGGGATTACTAGAGGGCACAGCCTGAAGTTGGTGTGGGGTAGAGTCAGGAGGGAGGCTAGGAAGCATTATTTCACAGAGAGGGTGGTAGGGGGATGGAACGCGCATCCTAAAGAAGTGGCATCTCTTAAATCTGCCTTGAAAGCTTATTTATTTAATTTAGCATATCCAGAGACTTGACAGTTCCAGCTGCTTTTATTAATTGGTTCTAGGATTATGGTTTTTATTAATTTATATTTTATTGTTTTATCTGCATGTACAACGCTATGATCTATGTGGAATAGCGTTTAAGAAACAAAGTTTGCTTTGCTTGCTTGAAACACTGGAGAGCTTTAAAAGTGGGTGTGATAGGGTTAAGGGCAAGATACTAGTCAGTGGGAAGATGAGGGGGGAAGAGGAGGGCAAGGGGTGGGGGCGCAGTAGGAGTCTAACCTCTGTGCTGCACAATTGAGCAGACGCGATAGACCATTTGGCCTGTATCTGCTGGCAGTTTCATATGTTTGTACCTTTCTGTGTTATGCAATTTAAATGTATTCTATTTATACTCCATGTGCCCCCTCCCCCCAGGTTGCACCGGGAGATGAGCAACTTGCTGTTCAGTGTGCTTTCCTGGTGAAACATTTCAATAAATAAAATAAATAAATATGGCCATTTTTCCAGATGAAAAAGGAGTACAGCTGAGGAACCAGCATTTCAGAGGCTTTCAAAGGAAAAACTCCAGTGTGGTGTATGTTGCTGCAGTGTTCTAAGGGCTGCAATCTGATTGGATCTATGGGGGGATGTGTTGGACCACTCACAGAACAGGAATTTATTCAGAATTTTGGACAATTTTAAAAGGGCTGTACAGCCTAGATCCAGGAGACTGAGCAGGTAGATTGGACTTTCCAGAGCAAACTGAACCAGTTCATCTTATAAAAGCCAACAATTAGGGAAGAAGCTATGTGATAAGCCTTCATTAAAGTACATAGAAGCATGGGGATCACCTCTGTCACAGAGTAGGGTAAGTAGGGCACTGGATAGGAAAAAGTCAAAGTTAGCCACTGTCTTAATTTACCTACTGGTTTTTTGTATTTGTAGTTTTTCCTCATCCTATGTCAACTGGCCGTCTTCCACCGGTCCCCCCAGCCCATCACCCCAGTGTCCACCAGGACTTACCTCAATGGCATGTAGGTGTCCAGCTGGCCAGATGTGGAGCCTGCGGAGGACCGGTTTCATCCTGCTGGTCGACACCATTTTCTGCCCCACCCCCTACCCCCTCACAGTGTTGGTGTACGCATGTGGAGGCACGAGCACACCACGTACCCACACTCCTGTGCCTCCCTGACTCCAGCGCTGCCCTCCAGCCTCCACTGGGGGCAGCCAAGGAGAGGGACAGCAACCTTCCCCTCCTCGGGAGAGGAGATCTGTCCATTGGACACTCGATCCTCTCCCTCCCCTGCCGACCCCCAGCAACCCGAGGTCACTCCCAACTCTTGAGTCACTGGCGTGGTGCTAGGTGTGGCATCCAGCACTTCAACCCTCAGTTCCACTGGGCTGGCCTTACCTACTGTATTTAATAAAGAAGGTTGCCAGTGTCTTCAGCAGGCAGCTTGCTGCTATCCAGATTAGCAACCGCCAGAAGATTCCACTGCTTGACTCCAGTTGCCATACCTCCAACACCCTCCATGGGCTGTGATATTTATTTTGAATTTACCAAAGGGACTTTGCAAGAGGTATTTATTGCTAAGGGATGGGGGTGGGGAGGTAGTCTGTTATTTTTTTGGAGCTGTTAACCATTGTAATGCCACAGTATGTTTATTGTACATGCATAGAGTAATAAGAAGTACATAGAGTGTTAAGCATATTTATATTTAAATGCTATACTGTAAGATATCAAGTGTGTAGTATCTGGTAAAGGCATAGGTGGGCTAGGTTAGGTTGGAATTTGGCTAAGCAGCCACTCTATACCTGTAAGACATTGTGGTCTGACTGAGGTCTAGAGTGGGCCCAGCTGTTACAAGTGAGGTGTGGAGAGGTTTAAGTGTACAGTTGCTCAGTTATTTATGGTAAACAAAAGGAAGAACTGGGGAGGTTTCAGCCTATAGTTACTCAGTATTCAATGCAGGCAGGGGCCTGTGTGATAAAGATTTATAGAGGCTAAGCAATACTTATTGCTGTTACTTGTGCATAACTTTTTAACCACGTCTAACATACTATTATAGAACAAATATTAAGTGTTTACCTTTTTGCTGACTTGAAAGCTGTTTTCTGAGTTATTTCTCCAAAAGGTATCTTTGTTTCACATATCCTGCTATCTCCATGGTCAGTCCACTTTCTGGCCCTTTTCCCCAACAAGGGTTTTCCATAGGTCAACAGGTTGGGGCAGCAGCCATGCATACCATCCTAGAAGTCCACAGTACAGCAAATGTGGAGTGCGGGGGCAGTAAGAACCCAGTGAATTCGATACCTATAGCCTGTTGCCTAGGGACACTGGAAGTGAGAGGAGTGTATTGCATTGCTATGTGATACTAAAGCCACCTTAGGCAGATCGACAGCCAGAAGACCACTGACAGGTGGATCACATCCTGCAGTGCTCCATATTACCAGTTGGCTGGGAAGAAGCCACTAGATGGCTTAAAGGCTCAATCCAGCAGATACAGTGCTGCCTCTGTTTTTGCTGCCTGGTACATCCACATTCTAGAGATTTATTGGGTGTCTACCTGGTCTAATGCACACAGATTTATACCCCATTACACTATCAACATACTCTGTTACTAAACTGCTGCTTTTGGGTCCTCAGTTCTCTAGTCACTATGCATCTAAAAACTTGGAGTGTGTTGGAGTGTGTCTTACCTCCTCCTCCTGAGGACTAATAGGAGACTGTCTAATGTGGATAGTAAACTGAATCTAGGTAGTTAGATGAGGTTACTTACCTGTAACAATAATTCTGCTACTAGTATTCAGTTGACATCCACTTGACCCACCCTTCCTAACCTGGCAAGGATTACTTTCGATACCTGTTTCTAACATCCAGATTAGAGAGCAGTGGGGGCTGAGCCGGAGGACCACATGACTGGGTGATAGAAGGAGTCATGCTCAAAGCCTGTTTTCAGTGACCGAGCATGCTCAGTAGCCTAAGAGTGGATGTGAACTGAATACTAGTAGTAGAACTACAGTTGATAATCTATTCATCTACAGCATAGCATCACTCCACCAGAACAGCACTGCCAAATTTAAATTGGGATTAAGGTAGCTCTGTTATTCACCGAATTTATAGAACTGCTTGCTACTCCATCTTGTAGACTGCCGATCCAATACACAGTGCATGCTATAGCCACAAAGCTGCAAAGTCCAGTAACATACTGGCATCAATCAGTTCTTATTAATTTAGCTGTTTGGTTCTGCCACTAATTATGTTTATAAAATGGCATAGATAAATGAAGCCATCTGTTGTCTGAAAAAAAGTCATGTGTCTGTGTAATTATTCGCCATAATTACACAGGCTCACTTTTAAATGTATTCATTATAAATATAAAAAACATTTTATAAGTGTACTAAGACAGTTCAGGGATGTAATGCAATTCTCATGTGTGTTTAAAGGCACTCAGTTGTGCCTTGTGCCTAAGAATACACCAGATACGCGCAGTTATAATTACACACCCTTTCGTGTCTTATTATGTACATATTCTTTGCTATTTTACCTGGAAGCCCAGGTGGAATAAGCATATGGCCCCTCTTCCACTCGACATCAGCTAGTATTTGCTCCATAATCACCAGAATTTTGTAGTATTTACCCATATTGGAGATAAACTGACTAGACTTATGCCCCCTCTCTATGGTCGATAGCACCTTAAAATCATCAAGAACATCACCACTCCCACTAGAAAAAGCATGTGTGCTTGAGAATTAGATCTCTGTTTCATCTCTCAACAAGCTTGGATCCCCACTGATACAATGATGGTGACTGCGAGGGTTACTGCAATACATAATCACATCAAACCGAATAATAGTGTGTAGGTCTTTTGTTTTTTTTATCTATTATATAACCGTTTATTTTTAAAAAACTCAATGAAATGGTGCATTTTTAAATATGGTAAATATAGCTCAGGTCTAATTAGCATAGATACTACAAACCTATTAATTGCTAATGGCAAAATTTCACAACAGTATACAAGGGTAAAATGACTAAGCCTATTTGAAACGGAGGCTGTGGAAGGGCTGCCGGTTTATGCACTACTGAACCTTCTTCATTTTACTTCAGAGAGTAAAATAACATTTAGGGCTTGATTCTGAAGTCATTCGTAAGTCACAGAATGAGGCAATTAATCATGTGTTGCCTGTAATTTGGCTCTGATATACAAATTACTCAAATTTGCAGTTCAGTAACAGGTTGTTAGACAATGAAGCTTGCGCACTGACACATTTGCATCCAGGGGATGCAGATTTTATAAAGGGGTGAAGGCAGGGAGGTGGGAGGTGGGACGGAGACCAGGTAGGGTCTGTGTAGACAAAATAGGCAGGGCAAATCTGTACAGACTATGTGGGCCAAGCAATCCTTATCTGATGACAGTTTCTGTGTTTCTATGTGCTGGCATATTCCCACATAAATGCCCAATTTACATAAAGGCAGAATAAATAATTTATTCCTCAGAGGCCCTAAGCAAGTTACTCAGCCTGGAAACATCAGGGATGTTTGCCCTTTCCCCTTAACTTTGCTCCAGGTCCCTCTAATATCTTGACAATGACACTTGAGGAAAAAAAAAAGTCAAAAGGGAGTGTGACCCAATAACTGCCCCACAACAACCTCCCAAGCTGTGTCAGTTAGCTTGGGTGACCTCTCTCACACAAATGATGGGGATAGTATGAAAATGATATTACGTGTCAACATTCTGACTGCTCGCAGCTCAATAATCTACAGTTAACAGTGTTCATAAGCAGCTGCATACTAAGGAAAATGCACTTTCTGGGTTTTAGTAATGTGCACAGAAACTCTTGCCCTGTACCTGCATCTGCAGTACAGTACCTTGCTGAGCTGCTTTAATTCCCAGATTTCCCCCTTGCAAACGCTACTCCTCTGGGGCTGGCTTGTTGACGTACCCTGTCACAAACTTAAGTCAGTCAGTTCCTCAGTTTTTTTTTTCTCTTATCGCGCATGATGCGGTGGCTCTCTTTTTCCCAGACAACAAAACTACTGAAAAAGTTAGACTTGCCTCTTTTCACAGACTTTTTAATGGAGGGAAAGCTTCCACCTTATGCTGCTGGCACTTTGCCGTGCCCTAATACTTCTGTGTGGAAAGCAATTTGTAAGTTTTATTGGCTCAGAAAGATGGCTGCAACCTGTAACCCAGGTTATGAGGGTCACAGTGCTGTAAGACTGACAATCACTCCTTGTTTAAAAACAAACTTAGGACATATCTAAGGAGACATACTCGTGTTCCTGTTTGCAATTATACTCCATGAACTGAATCTGTTCTTGATCTGTAAAGCCGATACTAATGACTTATGTAACCCGTGCCTGCACTACAGTGAGTATTCTTGCTGTATGTACGACCATGCAGCTCAGTGTTGCTAGTGGCCCCAGTTGAGACTGTCAACAAGCTGTTTAGCTCAGTGTTTTAACCTGGTTAGCAAATTGATAAATAAAATAATTAAATGGTCACTTGGTTCATTAGCATTGCCACCCCATCCCTATTTCCAAGCATTAGCAAATGACTTTGCAGGTGCTCTGGAAAGGTTTGCAACCCAATCAATCATGACTGTGGGTGGGCCTTAGAAACACAGAAACACAGACAGTGATGGCAGAGAAAGACCAAAGATCCATCAAGTTTGCTCATTGGGCCCTATATAACCCTGCAGCCTAGTGTCGATACAGGTGTAACCCCCCCCACGAGTAGGGCTTACCTGACTCACCCCCACGGGGTCTGCTCTGCCTCCCGACCATTAGTCCCACCAGTCTAGCTTGTATGGGTGCCCCAGTAAAGCTCCTGCCAGCCCCAGGTGCCAGAATTCCATAAGGAGACCAGAGGAGTTGTGAATCTGAACCGCCAGCTCGGCGGTACTGTAGAGCGCCAAACAGCTGTGCTCGAATGTATGAGCTGCAGTTGTCGTCGCTCTCTTTCTCAGCATCAGCACTACAGCGCTCACTGTCTGAAGTCACTGCAGTGCCTCTGGGTGCCATTTCCTTGTGTCCTCCAACTCCCGTGTACATCCGCAATATAAGGGGGGGGTCTGGAGGTATACCGGGGGAGGAAGTTAAAATGTTTAAACAAGCGCCCCTAAGCGCTAATAAAATAAAGGGTGCCTGTTACTTTAAGAGCAGCCGAGGCTGCTGTATGAATGGAAATGCTACCTGCCACCTTGGGGGGGGGGAGACTGTGTTTCTACGCCAGTGACAGGTGGTGGAAGCCCCCATTAAGTCCCTCTCTGCCACCAGATGACAATGCAGAGGGGCACCTATTAAACCTTGTGGGCAAATACATTTAAAATAACACTTTTGGACTGCAACAAGACTTTAAAGTTTGGACTCTTATAAACTGTTTGTATAGTAGCCATTTTGTGATCCTTTGACCCCTGCCACAGCCAATCAGGATTCAAGGAGCCTGAGGACCTGCAGCTATGGCTCCTGGGGAGTATAGACAGTGGCTTTGACGCTCAAACAGACAGCCAGTTGGGCATTGTGAGGATCTCATATTTATCAATTTTCAAGACTGACAGCTGTGCCAATCAACAGGAAGCTGCCATTTTTTCCTCAGACCCCAGAGGCAGTTACAGCTCGGGGCAGTTAGTGGGAGAGGCTCTGTGAGTACAGAGGGGAGCCGGTGTATGAGCAAGAGAGACAATTTGGAAGTTGGCCCACGACTTCCACTGCAAAAGATAGTGAGACTCATGGAAACCTGTCCTCATCTGGAGAGCCAGAGTGTGCTGGAGGAACAAAGCTCTTAGCCTGCAATGAGGCTGGACTACATTTTCTAGAGACTGAAATAATGGCCTGTGACCTGCTTCAGAGTGGAAAAGACTGTTGAGCCCCTGCTGTCTTTGGGAACCCTAGAAGTCACAAAGGCCTGCAGCCTGAAAGCTGGGTCACCCATTGACAGAGACTTTCCACAGTGACCTGCAGAAAGTGTGAATCAGTGAATCAAAAGGCTACTGCCGCATCCAGAGTTGCTGAGTTGATAGAGGTGGAAACAGAGATTACATCATGTCCAAGCCACGTCAGAGCCAGGTAAAAGGTTGGCTAGCCCCTATCAAGTGGGGTGGATAGGGGAACAGGGAGCCACAGGTGCATGCCCAAGTACTGGGGTACTCTCGACCCATTTTGTTGGAGTCAGACCGTGGGGTCACTCCTGGGGTTTGGGCTCCTTGAGAATTGGGAAGCTGCTGCACAGCACTCCTGTATCCTGGTTGTGATTCAGAAGAACTGTGACCAGAGAAGGATTGCCAGAAGGGTTGCAGCCAGAGAAGTGTGAGAAAAGAAGGGCTAAACCGGTGTTGCCTGCTCAAAAGGATCCAAGGTTCCTGGGCTGCCTTCCTGCTCCTGTGTACCGTCCCCTGCTCTGTCTGAATCACCATTCTGCTTCTGGTCTGTTGCATCTAAGGGTCACATGAGTAACTGCAGGGTCTGCCCTGCCCTGGGGAATTTCAAGTTTTTCAAAGTTTCTGTTTTAAAGAGCACCTCTGCCGGCCAACCCGTGGCAACATCCAGGCCTGCACTGTTCTGTACCTGGGTACCCAGATAGACTCTAAGGGGCACTGGTACCAGTGGGGGAGGTGGGCAGGTTAAGTATGTTGTTGCTGTTGGGAGTAGGCATGTTAAGTGTGTTGTTGTTGTTGGGGGTGGGCACGGTCACTGATGTGTTCCATTGCTGTTCCAAGTTATCAACTTTATGCCACTACTTTAAATTTGCATCTCCCATTCCCCTTTCCCTTTAATAAAGCTGTCATTGTTACTGTTAAAACTGTCTGTGAGTATATTATTAGCGACAGTCATTAATTGCATGCAAAGTAAAGTACAGCAACTGTTTATGGTATTCTGTGTAGGGAATGACTGGAAGGGGAGGTAGGTAAGTAAGTACAGCATCCCAGGGGGTTGTACCATACAAATATCTGGCCCACTAAATTTACTCTGAGTGGAGGCACCATGCTATTCCATCCTAACAGAGATCAGGCCCCTCAACCTGTGTTGTGATCATCAGGTAAGGTTAGTAGCCCACTGGTACATGGCACCCGGATTACACAGGGTTTTAACCCTCCCCATCAGTCTTCCTGTTCCTTTCCCCGGTTTCGTCTCTATGAGTGAGCAGTAGCACTATTCCTTTTGTTCTTCCCCAAGCCCATTTGAAGCCTCCATGGTTTTAGTTCCCACCACCTCAGCCAGCAAGCTGTTCCATGGTTTCACCACCCATTCAGTAAAAATAATACTTTCTCACATCCCTTCCGAACCTTCCTCCTGTCAGCTTCCAGTTGTTGAACTGGTATTCCTACTAAATAATTCTTCACAGTTCAATTTGTTCATTCCTTTCAGGAATTTGAAGGTTTTATGACACCCCCCCTTTCTGGTCTCCAGCGAGTACATGTTCAGTGCCCTAAGGCGTTCCTCAAGGACTTTTCCTGCTGGCCTTGCACCATCTTCATCACACTATGCTGTACCATCTCTAACCTATCCTTGTCCTTTCTAAGGTGAGGGCTGCAGAACTGGGCACAATACTCCAGGCGTGACCTCACCAAGAATCTGTAAACAGGGAGTATCACTTCTTTCTTTCCTCTGTCAATACCCCTGCCGATACACCCCAGCATCTTGTTTGCCTTACTACAGGCCTTGTTGAATTGGCTAGCCTGTTTAAGGGTGTCACTGATGATGATTCCTAGGTCCTGTTCCTCAGCTGTAGTGCTAAGTTTAACTCCTTCCATCCAGTATTCTATTCGTGGGTTCTTTTTTCCTAGGTGTATCACCTTGCACTTTTTGACATTGAATTTTAGCTGCCAAACATTTCACCACTTCTCTAGCCTTTGCAGATCACCCTGTAATTACCTCAGCAATATCCACCCTTTTGCAGTGTTTAGTGTCATCTGTGAAGAGGCTCATTCTACTCTGGATCCCTTCTCCAAAGTCACTGATGAACATGTTAAAAAGGACTGGGCACAAGACAGACCACTGTGGGACCCCACCCATGACCTCTCTCTCCTCTGATTTAACTTAGGGTTTGATGCATTCACTTTCTGAGGGAAGACCTAGTGCATCACTAAATGGCACCCCTAGTAGCCACTTCACAAGTGGGACTTGCCATGTGCCCCTAATGACATTACCTGCCCGTGCCTGTCACAGTCAGTGACTGGTTCCTGCAACATGGCTGGTACAGTATGGATGAAGGACAAAGAATTCAGGGGGATGAAACAGAGAGAACACCATAACAAATGTATTCTGCATTCTCAAGGCAGCTGTTTTTAACTTGCTTTTAATGAGAACTGTGCTTTAAAATTGTGACCTTGAAGAGCTGTTGGAATCACAGTGCCATTTCTACACACACACACACACACACACACACACACTGAGCTGCCGCAAGTTACAAAAACACTGTTTGCTAACATCTACTCACCATCAGCAGGATTCTGCTATATGAAGTCAGAGTGTAACCAAACAGATTATTATATCACTAATCTCAGTGCTGTTCTGGCTAATTACATTTATTGATTAATGGGCTGTTAAGTTCAGAGAGTTGGAGGTTTAAAGAATGATTGCACACATTCAAGGGTAACCTTTCTTCACCTAGCTAAAAGAGAGTCCAAAACTTACATTAAGGTAATAGTATAAAACATGAATAAAAATAGATTTTTAAAGTCTTTTAGAGAGAAAATGTTATAACTAGTAATTGCTTGTTACACTTACTGCATTCCTTTGTCAGAAAGGTCTGATATTTTTATTATTTGCATGCTTGACCATATAAAATCAATAAATTGTATAAAGGATTTAATTTTAAATGCAGCTCCTTACAGCAAACAATTTAAACTTCTCTTTCTTCATTTCACTGGTTGCCAACTATAGGATTTGTTACAAATGCATATACAGCAAGAAGAATGCTGATTTACATGAAATGCAGCAATAGACAGTTGCAAACATATTTTTTTATTAATTTACTCTCATCTTTGCAGAGAATAAAATGGTTATTGTATTACTTACATAACCCCCTTCAGCAAAGTAGAGGTTAAATATTTTACAGAAAAGCACCAGTCTGTTAGGATAGAGCTGTTGGGGTAGGATACCCTGTGCATGGTACAAAATGTCATAGACTGTGTTAAGAAGAGCTCCAGCAGGAAGCTGATTGCTAAGATCCCAGCACTGGTTTGCTATGGGCTTAGGGGTCATAACTATAAGAGTTTGGGAAAAATAGTTGTTCCAAGAGTACTTCAAGGGTTTGGAGCTCACAGTGGAGAGTAGGCACCAACTCTTGTGGCACCAGCTCTGACTGGTTGCAGATAACTTACTGGCTATGGGGGGTGGAATTATTGGTCCTACGTCTGGGTTTTTACTAGCAGAGGTCTCCTGCTGGGCCTAGTCTCTGTTTGCATGCAAGTCTGCAGCAGAGAAAGAGAACATCTCTGGGTATAATGATGGGCTGGTAGGGGAGGTCCCTTCTCAAGGGGTTTGTACATACAGCTACACCGTTGATCCTGATAATGAATCCAGAGATATTGGAGAGGTATGAGGCTTCAACCAGTGACCACAGTCTGCAGTAATACATATGTGTAATGAGTCTCTCCCCAAATTCCAAAAGACCATTTTTCTAGTTATAAATGAGCAGTGCTGAGGTTGCTGTGTCTGATACTGCGTGGGCTGGATGTTATTGCAAAGACTATGTGCCATGTGTAGGCTTGCTTGTGGGTAGGAAACATGGTGCAGAGACTGTAAGTAAATTAGATACCATACCCCGGGGTAAATAAGTGTGAAACTTTGAGAGAGGGAAGTACTGGGTAGTGCTAGTGCTATGTAAAAGGTGTTCCATAGGTGATGGGTTCATGTAGCTGCCTGCAAAAAGATGCATTGAGAAAAAGAGGCTGTAGAGTGGCCCGATGCTTGCAAATAAAAAATGCACAGAATAAAGCAGAGGGGGCTAGGGAGAGGAATCCTAAAAGGGGATGGGAGGACACTTCTGGCATTGTCCTTGCTGTGACCTGACCTGGGGAGCAGGATATAACATGGTTATCAGCAACATCCTGTGCTACCCGTATGCACCCCTAGGAAATACTGTGGTAATGAAGACATTGATGCCCTTCCTTCAGAGCCTGAGAGTGCTGTTCTTGCAGCACTTTAATGGCTGCACTGGCCCAGGTCAGGTGAGCAGATTGGGGAGTGAACCTGGGTCATCCACAAGGGAATACAATACACTCTGCCCATGCCATTGAATCAGGCTGTTCTTTATTGTTAATGATGTATTCATGAAATCTGGAGCTTTGTTCCTTAGTTCACTACAGCTTATTCAGGGACTGAAGCCCTAAGCCAAACACACTCTAAGTATGTACGCACTCTCAGACCCCAAAAACAGCTGGAGATCAAACCACTTAGTAGCTACAGAAATTTGTTTAATCTAATGTACACTGTACAGTCAAATCTATAGCAAGGTCATCTCACCACAAGCCATTTTTGCAAATATACAATGCTACCAGAATTTTAAGTGCAGTGTGAAAAAAGTTTGGTAACAGATAATCCGGTACAAAACCCCCAGACCAAATGGCTATCTTTCCAGGCACTTTGGTCCAAAGGGGAGCATTTTAAATTCTGGTAGCACTATGTATTTGCAAAAACAGCTTGTGGTGAGAAGACTTTGCTCCATATTTGACTGTACAGTGCATGTCAGATGAAATAAATCACCATAGCTGCTAAGTGGTTTGGTTTCTTGGAGTTGTTGGCTTCTGGGAGTGCGTGCACACATAGCGTATGTTTGTGATATGGTGGTTAACAAGCCTCAGTGTACACACCACTGCACTGCAGCACAGTTCAGTTTCATCTTCCAAGTCTGAAGCCATAATCCCCTGCTTGTGACACAACAGTCTGTTGCTGTTGAAATGACTGTGATGTCACAGGGAGGGCATTATGACTTCAGCTCCTAAATAAGCCTCAGCAATAGAGTAACTGTAATGGAAAAAGCTCTAGTTTTCATGTACATACCCTCGTTAATGAAGACTGAAATGGTGTAAAATTTACATTTTGAGGAATTTAGTGCAATTGACTGCTGATTTTTTTATTTTTTTTTGGTGGCTCGAACCCTTCTTTATTATCCTAGTTGCCTGTTTCTTTAAGAAAAAAAATCCTCCTGCATACCTAATTATACTGAAAAAGATTCCTGTCAACTGATAGGCACACAGAGCTACTATCTCATTATTCTGCGATAACCGAACAGTAGACACAATAATGGGTCTGTAGGCTAATCTCTGTGTTCTGATTGACTCAGCCTAGTGCTGCAGCACATCTGTGAGAAACTGCAGAACAGTTTTGGTTTTCTCACAGGCATGCAGTAGGGAGAAAGTGATTCTGGCGACTTTAAAACTTTGATCTTTTTTTTAGCATAATAGCTATAATGGGATAGTGGTTGGGGTTTTAACTCTGTTAACTAGACCAGGGTTGTTAATAAACACCTCAACGTAGAGTCTTGGGTTGCTTGAGTTACTTGGGTTGTGTAAGACAAAAGTAGGCTGGGTGCCAGTCGGGACTGCCTCCCTCTCCTACTGGGCGAATGATTCCCTGTTTAAGTGCAATAGCAAGTAATTATCCAACCCTGCTTTAAATAAGTGTTGATGAGTCTACCAACTCTTGGGATAATGTTTTCTAAGCTCTGGCTGCCTGTTCAGTGAAATAGTTGTCACTTTTATTTGTATTTACTTTAGGGATTTAGTTAGAGTCTGGGTGTTTATTTAGTCTGGTCAAGTTATTACCTTGTAAACTCCAACCACTATTTTATTATTGCTATAGTAACCTATGTAGTGCATTCAAAATTCTACTATAATTATTTTACAAGAAATTGTTATGAGACTTGAGGAGCATCTGACATCACAGAAAAATGTTTTGAAAACATAATATTTAGACAGAACACAAGTCACATGCCTGATATTTCCTTATTTACCTACCCAATATCCTTTATTGCTAAGAACATTTGCATGAAAACAGGATTCTGTGTCACATGGTCTTCATCTGCCTTGGCTGCTTGTCTACAAGTGACATCAAGATCTACATGATGCCACAGGAGAAGATTATGATGTTACTTATAGGCAAGTAACTAGAGAGGATGAAGACCAAGGGGCAGAAGTATTGTTTTCATAAAGATTCCATAGGTGATAAACTATAAGAGAAAGGTACAAATAATGCATGGGGGTAACTAGACCACAAAAATGCATGCATGTTTCAGAGAATTTGAAGTACAGGTGGGGGTCTGGGTGCTGCCTAGGCGCCCAGAATTTGAGGGAATTTTAATACATTCTAGTGCATTTTGGGGGTACTGTGGTACAGTTTGGATTTATATACAAGCTCAGTACCCAGCAAGTTGTTCCTTAGTCATCCCCAGCCTGCAGGTTTGCACCATAGTTCCCCATTGTTCCCTATTCCTTCCTCCTCATGATGCAGCCCAGCAAGTTGCACCGTGAGTAGATCCCAACACTGAGACCAGAAATTTGCTTCTTAGTCACTTTCCTCCCCAGCACGTTACTTCCTAGCCCCATATCCCTCCAGCTCAAGCCATGTTTCCATCAAGCTGCTAGCAGCTGCCTTTCCTGCTGCATACCACATGTCCCATCATGTCTGCCAAACTCCAGCAGCCCTGACTCTCTGATTTGCTCACTTAATTATAAGTCAAGTGACTTTCCTTTGAGCAGCTAGTACAAATGACCAACATAGTCACTGTTACTGTCGCACCACTCACACAACACTGGTTACAGCTTAACTAGTTCCTTTCCAATTTCAGCTCCTTGCTTATCAGAATCACTACACTCTTTCTGTTGACTCTGTCCTGACCTATAATGATGGCCCTTGACCTTCCTGTGATTCCCTGAAACAGGAAGCAATTACCTGGCACTGAGAATGAAGGCTTCTGTGGACTGCTCCGGCAATGCTGCTACAATCAGAGCTGGCAAATGATTCCTGTCACAGAGCTAGCTTTCTACAAATGACTGGCAGTGGGTAACTCTGCGTTGCAGATATCCACACTGGCTGGCACTGTTTGCCTGTACCTCTACACCACATGGTAACTGAGGATGGAGAGTTGCGATGGAGTGGACAAGGAATCTGCAGGTTAATTTTTCAATTGCCCTTTTCCCTGCTTGCCTCAACCCAGACTGTACCGTGGCACCATTTTGATGCTGGGAAATATGGGCATACTGCCTAGTCACACCACTGAATATTTGAAATGTAAGCTAAAATCCTGTTCATATATTGTATTTTTTCTTTAATAACTTTATTGACTGTAGTTTGCAATGTCAAAATTGCTTTTTATGTACACTCAGTAATCTGGAGTATCTATTTGTTAACAGACCCTGTACCTGCTTTAGCTAGCTTATCTGTTAATTTCACTTGCTATACTTTCTTATGAATAGTGTCCATACTCTGCAGAGCCAAATGCCTCTGAATACTTATATGTATCCTGTATCTAACTACCATCTTGTTATGCATATTCATTGTTGGCACTGTATTTTGTCATTTACTTATGCACTATGTGGTATTATTGTCTGTATGTATTCTTTCAATGCATTTTATGTAATTAATTTGGTTTGCTCCTGAAAAAGGGACAGTTTGTCCCAGTGAGCCTACCCTGTAACCAAAATCCAATAAATAAATAAAAATTGTAATTACTTTTATAATCTGGTATGCTTAAACTTTTGACTTCCTAAAAATGTTCTAACAAAGACTGATTATATACTGTCATTGGCCCTTATTGTCTTATAAGTATAAAAGCATTTTTAGTGAAAGACAAGGGAAATTTATAGGTTTGAGTCAAGAAGCAGAGGCTCTATAACTGTAAGATCAGGCATTGCAAAGCAATTCTTTACAGTGACAATGGATATGGCAAATGTGTAGATTTTATTAGGATTTCTTTTGACAACCATGAACACAAAAATATTTTACAGTAATGCAATTGCCCACAAACTGCAGCAGTAAATGTAATGATTTCCAGTGTAGCTTTTCTGTGCACAGTGCTGAGAATGTTTCAGTAGGTTCCTAGAATTATCTGGCTTGAAAGAACAGATGACTTAGATATACCTGTTAACCATTGTTCTTTCTGTTTCCTTTGACAAGCTTTGCGTAGTACAGTACACTAAAGTACACATCAAAGGACAATATGTAGAATACTGTATGGTTGCCCATGCTCTACAAGACTGTGTTCCCATCGAAGGGGTAAGATGACATCAGAGACCTCCATAGCGCAGCACAAGAGGTCTCTGTGATGAGAAAGAAAACTCAACCTTGCTGAACATGGGCAACTATACACTATTTTTCATAGTATATATAGGTTTTAGGAAACTTGAGGACATTTTGAAAACTCCATCAGTATGTCTTACTGACCTGCTTTAAACCTCCTTCCCTCACTTTCACTTTCACATGCCAGCTATGTGGCTCTTGACCACAAGTTTTTATTTTCACTTCATCAGCTCTCTAGCTATTGGCCACTGGTAGCCTCCATTGCTCTGTCAATTGTGCATTGATATCAGGAAGTATCCCTTGCTACCAGACACTGGTAACCTCCATCACTCGCTTTAATTGATTTCCTGCGAAAATATCATGACTGTCATTGCAAGCCATGTGTAGTTTGCAGTTTGAATAGCAAACGAGGAAATACCAGTTGGGAGTAGTGCAAAAACTACCAGGTGGCACACGGTGTTTTGATTTAGAGGATCTGCCACGTATAGTTGTGACATCACAATCATGCACAGCAACTCATACACAACAACAATTTTTATCTTTGCTCCCATATACAACAAAATGTTTTGACCTTTCCTCCATACACCACAAAGTTTCACTCATGCACTACAGGAATATTGGGCTTGATTCATGAATGCCTATGCACCGCCCTGGGCATTCCAATGTCCGAATGATGTGCTAGCAATTCCTGTGTCAGCCTCACAGCTCCATGCTGGGGGTGGGACAGGGGTGTGCCTGAGTGGGGATGCCTGGCTGCATGCATGCACTACTACACTTGCACGCTGGGCCAAGGCAGGAAGACTATGGCAGGGGGGACCCAGGAGTAAATGGATACGTACCCTACCCCACAGGTTGATGGTGAGATGTGGTGCCACCAGGATCCCCCTGCACAGGGCTACACCTGCATACTGTGCTGCTCAGGAGGTCGGGGGTGTTCCTAATGGGCACATGCCTGCTGTTTGTTCTCAGGGGTGGGACATGCCTTTCTAGGGTCCCCCATCAGTCCGTGCAAGGGATCCACTGTAGGCTCAGGACAAGCATCCCATTGGATGCCCGTGCCCCTCCACATGCTGCTGCATGCCGGGGGACATGGTCACAGTCTGACAGCTGGTGATCCTGAATGCCAGCAGGCGTGCACCCACGTGGGGTACAAAGCTGCACGGGATGTCCACATGCTTATTGGGCATATTTCATGAATCGAGCCCAGAGAATAGGGTTCCACACACAATAATGCCAAAATATACACTGTATGTCTATATATAGATATATCTATATCTATATCTATCTATAAAAACTATGTTAAGGTAATGCTATGGTTTATTAACAATGACAACAAAATAAATTACATTTACATTTTATAAGACTTATAATCATTGCTAACACCATTGCTCTGTAAGCCTAACTCTAAATATAAATAATTTGTGTTATACCTTACATGTGATACTTTTGTTTTTTGTTTTAATTGGTACTTTGTACTTTTTACATCCTTTTCCTGTTCCCCAGCTGCCTGAAGTGACCACCTACCCCCATCACCTCAACAAAACAAAATGAAGGAAAAAGCCACTATGGTTCTCAAAAGAGGTGGCAGGGAAGGTTAAGGAGAAAAATATAGCATTAAGGAAATATAAGGAAAAACAGAAGGAGCAGGACAGAGAACTATATCAGTTAAAGCAGAAGGAGGCAGGAAAGGCAGTCGGAATAGCAAAGGCCCAAAATTAGGAAAAGATAGCCAACTCTGTTAAGACGTATGACAAAACCTTTTATAGCTACATTAGGGAGCGAAGAAAGACTAAGGGAGGGATACTGAGGCTTAATAAAGGGGAAGGAATGTGGGAAGAGGGTGACAGTGAAAAAGCAGAGATACTGAATGAATACTCTTGCTCAGTATTCACAAAAGAAGAGGAGGGGGAAGTACCTAAACCAAACAATAGAAACACTCTGGATAGGGGGGTCAATACCAGTCCATTCACAGAAGAAAGGATTCTGAAAGAACTCTTAAAGCTGAAAGGGGACAAAGCAATGGGGTCTGACTGGATTCACCCAAGAATTCTAAAAGAACTAAGGTAGAACTAGTGACACCACTGACTACTCCCTTTAACAAATCATGGGAGGATGGGGTAGTACCTGAGGACTGGAGGAGGGTGGATGTGATTCCATTTCACAAAAGTGGCAGCAAGGCAGAGGCAGGAAACTACAGACCAGTTAGTTTGACCTTAGTGATAGGGAAAATGATGGAATCACTTCTGAAGGAAAGAATTGTTGAGTACCTAAAGGCCAGCAGGGTACAGGACCCAAGGCAGCATGGATTCACAGCGGGAAGGTCGTGTCAGACAAATCTAACAGATTTCTTTGACTGGGTGACCAAAGTAGTAGACCATGGAGAGGTTGTGGACATGGCCTACCTAGAAATACAAAACCACATATACCCCCATAATGCAAAGCATCATGGGCTATACATGCAAATCACCACAAAATATTGTGCTGGTTCAACTTTAAGCAGAACTGCATGGTGCCAAAAGGCCTCTCGCACAGTATGCAACGGGTGCCAACAGAAGACACAGACACGTGTTTCGTCCTACCAGGACTCATCAGTATGCCTCATCTGTATGACACACCACTGGAATGAACCAGCTACCCTAAGTTGGTCTATCTAGGTTGGGTTGTGGTGAGCCCAATACAAATGAAAAACAAGCTGAAAGACAAATAACCTTAGTGTGCAAGCACTGAGACAATGGTTACCCCAAAGGGCACTGTCTGGGAAGCTAAGTTTCAAAGAAATGAAAAAACACACATACCCCCATAATGCAAAGCATCATGGGCTGTCTATGCAAATCATCACAAAATATTATGCTAGTTCAACTTTAAGCTGACTTTGGCCTACCTACATTTTAGCAAGGCATTTGACACCACGCAAAAGATTAATAAACAAGTTAGCCAGCCTTGGAGTCAGACCCAAGGTGGTAACCAGGTAAAAAATTGGCCTAACAACAGGATGCAGAGGGTACTAGTAAACAGACTCCACACTGAAGAAAGGGGGTTTACTAGTGGGGTACTATAGGGCTCATTACTGGGACGGGTCCTCTTTAATGTCTTTATAAGTGATATTGTGGAGGGACTGGAAGGAAAAATATGTCTCTTTGTAGATGACACAAAGATCTGCAACAGAGTTGATACTCAAGGTGGGATGGAAAGGATGAGAAGGGACTTGGCAAGGTTGGAGGAATGGTCAAATGTATGGCAGCTTAGATTCAACACAAAGAAGTGCAAAATAATGCACCTGGGAAACAAAAACCCGGGGGAAGATTACACAATGGGGGGTACTAACAACAACAAAAATGGAAAGGGACCTGGGGTAGTCATAACAGATGACCTAAAGGTGGGCAAGCAATGTGAGGAGGCAGTAAGGAGGGCTGGGGGATACTGGGATGCATAGACATGACGGACAATATTTTTTAGGATGCTGGTTATAACCCTGTAGCAGTTATACATATTGGAATAAATGATTTGAGCAATAAAACATTACTATATATATATATATATATATATATATATATATATATGTATATATATACACACACACACACACACACACACACGAGGTCTTTAAAAATTTAGCAGAGAAATTAAAGGATAAGAATAGTGAGTTAATAATACCTGAAATCCTTCCAGAACCCAGAGCATCAGTATATAAAAAGAAAACCATTTGCCTGGCCAACTCATGGCTGAGGAATTGGGCATAGGAAAAGGGATATCACTTCTTGAAGCACTGGGAAGCATTTAATGGAAAACCTGAAATGTATGGCAAGGATGGCCTACATCTGAGTTTCAGAGGAAGCCGGGTATTGGGGCATAGGGTATGAAATGAGATGAACAAACATTTAAACTAGATTGTAGAGGATGAAAAACCTTATAGGCAGACACAAAAGGTATAACACTAAGGTTAATAACAAAAAAGCTCCTAGAGACATTAAGGATGTAAAGGTAATGTTCTGTAATGCTAGAAGTCTAAATAAAGAAAAAATAGACAAGTTACAAATAATGATAGACAAGGAAAACTTGGGTGTAGTGGGGATAACTGAAATGTGGTGGCATAATGATAGCAGATGGAATAAAAATATTCATGGCTACCAATTAGTCAGTAAAGAAAGAGAATTTAAGAAGAGTGGAGGAATAGCATTGTTTCTCAAAGATGGAATTGAATATATACAAAAAGATGCCATAAGAAAGTATGACAATATCCCAACTATTATGGATTGAAATAATTGGAACTTATGGAAAAAAGTTTAAAATGAGAGTTCTTTATAGACCACCAGTCACCCTTAAAGAGGAAACAGAAGTTTCTATTTCTAGACTATAGCTGAAGCAGAGCATACTGATATTATTGTAGTAGGGGACATAAATTTACCAGATATACAATGGAATGAACCTTGTAGCCCCAGTACATCAACAATAAATATGATTCAATCACAGCTGTATTCTGCAGGAATTGAACAATGTATAACATCTCCCACCAGAAGAAATAATATGTTGGATGTTGTCTACAGATATCATTGAAGAGGTGATTAAAGTGAAGCATTGTCCACCATTGGGAAATAGTGATCACAGTGTGATTGAGTTTCATATTGAAAAAAGTAAGAAGGTATCTAAGAGCAAAACAACACATAAACTGTATAATAAAGCAGGTTGTAAGGCTATGAAACAAGAATTAACAGCTCTTGATTGGAATACATTGACTAAGGAATTGCAAGTAGAGGAACGCTGGACACTATTTACCAACACTCTTGAGAGGCTTAGCAAAAAGTATATACCAATAAAAAAATTATATAATAGTAGAGGAAAAAAGCCAATATGACTAAGAAAGAAATCACAAAATCAAGTAAAATAAAAAAGAAGTTATGTAAACTGCAAAAAAAAAAATCCAACTGACAAGAATAAGGAGAAATATAAAAACTCTCTTTGTAAACTAAAAAAAGACATACATCTGGCAAAAAGGAATACAGAAATTAGACTTGCAAATGAAAAAGGGTAAAAGAAAGGTTTCTTTTCATAAATAAATGATAAAAAAAAAATCTCTGCTGAGTAATAGGGCCTTTAAATATCGATGGTAAAATACACACACAACCAATGGATATGGCTAAGGAGTTTAATGAGTACTTTAGTTCAGTCTTCAATAAATCAGATGACAGGAATCTAAAGAGTATATTTGAAAATGTAAAATATAAATCTATAAATTGTATTACTAGTTTCACAGTTCTAAAGAAACTTGAACAACTCAAAATGAATAAATCCCTTGGCCCAGACAACCTGCACCCCAGGTTACTCAATGAATTAAGAAACATAGAAACATAGAAACATAGACTTTGACGGCAGATAAGGACCGCTAGGCCCATCTAGTCTGCCCATTTCCCTACCTACAGGATAGGCCACAGATCCTAGTTAACCAACAGCCTATATCTTCCTGCCCCCCACAAGAATTGCCTTATGTCTGTCCCATGCATTCTTGAATTCTCCCACAGTTTTAGACCCCACAACTTCCTCAGGAAGGCTGTTCCATGCATCCACTACCCTCTCTGTGAAATAATATTTCCTCACATTGCCCCTGAACTGCCCTCCTTCTATCTTTAAATTGTGTCCCCTTGTTCTTGCAAGTCTCTTTTCTGAAAGATGCTACCCTCTTGGACTCTGTTGATTCCCTTGAGGTACTTGAAAGTTTCTATCATGTCCCCCTCTCCCTTCTTTCCTCAAGGGTATACATATTAAGCTCCTTTAGTCTCTCCTCATCGCTTCTCTTGCAGGCCCTGCACCATTTTAGTTGCCCTCCTCTGGACTGCCTCTATCCTGTCTATGTCCTTGGAGATGGGGTCTCCAGAATTGGACACAGTATTCCAGATGGGGTCTCACCAACTGTCTGTACAGAGGGATAACAACTTCCTGTTTTCTGCTGCTGATGCCTCTCCTATACATCCCAGTATACCCCGGCCTCCTACTGCCTTCTCACATTGCTTTGCTAACCTTAAGGTCATCTAATATGATTACCCCAGGTCCCTTTCCTGTTTTGTTGTTGTTACTACCTCCCCACCCATTGTGTATTCTTCCCTGGGTTCTGTTTCCCAGGTGCATTATTTTGCACTTTTGCATTGAATCCTAGCTGCCATATCGCCTGACCATTCTTCCAACCTGCCAAGTCCCTTTTCATCCTTTCCACGCCTCCTTGTATATCAACCCTGTTGCCGATCTTTGTGTCATCTCTAAAAGGCATACTTTTCCTTCCAGTCCTCTGCAATGTCACTGATGAAGACATTAAAAGGACTGGACCCAATACTGAACCTCATGCGGTACCCACTGGTAACTGCCCTTTCTTCAGAGTGGACTCCATTTACAATTACCTTCTGTGTCCTGTTGTCCAGCCAATGTTTTACCAGGCTACCACCCTGGGACCCACTCAGGCTGGTTAATTTGACTAATAATCTTTGTGTGGACTGTGTCAAATGCCTTGCTAAGTCTAGGTAGGCCATGTCCACAGCCCTCCCTGGTCTACTACTTTGCTCACCCAGTCAAAGAAATCTATTAGATTCATCTGAAATGACCTTCCCGCTGTGAACCCATGCTGCCTTGGATCCTGTGCTCCACTGACCTCTAGGTACTCAACTATTCTTTCCTCTGAAGTGACTCCATCACTTTCCCTACCACAGAGGTCAGACTGACAGGTCTGTAGTTTCCTGCCTGTGTCTTGTCCCACTTTTGTGAAGGGAATCACATCCACCTTCCTCCAGTCCTCGGGTACCACACCATCCTCCCATGATTTATTAAAAAGAGTAGCCAGTGGTTTCACTAGTTCCTTCCTTAATTATTTTAGAATTCTGGGGTGAATTTCATCAGGACCCATTGCTTTGTCCACCTTCAGTTTTAGGAGTTCTTGCAGAACCCTTTCTTCTGTGAAAGGACTGGGATCGACCCCCCTATCAAGAGTGCTTCTGTTAATTGGATTAGGCACTTCCCCCTCCTCTTTTGTGAATACTGAGCAGAAATATTCGTTCAGTATTCCTGCTTTTTCACTGTCCCCCTCTGCCCACCCACTATTCAGCCTCACTATCCCTCCCTTTGTCTTTCTATGCTCGCTGATGTACCTATAAAAGGTTTATCCCCCTTCTTAACTGAGTTGGCTATCTTTTCCTCAGTTTGGGCCTTGCTATTCTGACTTCCTCCTGCTTCTTTCTGCCTAACTGGTACAGCTCTCTGTCCTGCTCCTTCTGTGTTTCCTTATACTTCCGGAATATCTTTTCTTCCTGACTTTCACAGCCACTCTCTTGAGAACCATAGTGGCTTTTTTCTTTCGCTTTTGATTTGTTTATTTGCTTCACACAAAGGCTTGTTGCCTCTGTGATGGCAGTTTTGATAATTCCCATTGTTGCTCCACACCTCCTTCTAGCCTGTTTGTTAGTGCTTTTCTGAGGCACTCTCCCATCTTACCAAAGTCAGCCCTCCTAAAAGCCAGTACCCTCACTTTTGTATGGCTTGACTCAGTAGCTGAGTTTAACGTAACCACACTGTTTGATGGTCACTTGTCCCCAGATGGCAACCCACTTCTAGATCTGAGATCCTCTCACTGCCCCATTTGAGAGTACGAGGTCTAAGATTGCTCCCTCATGAGTGGGTTCAAACTAGCTTCTAATGCCTGCCACCTGTAGGGCGTCAAGAATGGCCCTGCTCTTGGATGTGGCTGCAGCAAGTGCTCCAGTTAACATCTGGCATATTCAGGTCTCCCATCAACAGTATCTCCTTTCTCTGCCATTCTAAGAATGCCTTCCATCATATCCTTGTCCATTCCTTCCCCTGACATGGGGTCTGTACCACAACCCTGTGCGGATTGTGGTGCCCTTTCCAGTTTCCAAGGTGACCCACAGTGCCTCCTCTCCTCCCTGTTTACTCTTTTGTTCAGTTGCTTTTATCCCTTCCTTTACATAGAGAGCTACTCCTCCCCCTCTTCTCCCCTGCCTGTCTCTCCTGTAAGTTATGTACCCTGGTATGTTAACATCCCAGTCATGGTTCTCTGTGTACCATGTTTCTGTGACTGCTACAATATCCAGGCATCCCTCTTCCATTAAGGACACCAGCTCAGGGAGCTTGTTGCCCAGACTACGGGCATTGGTACTCATTACCCTCCATTTCCTGATGGCCTTACCCCCTTTTGCCCCATCCCAGTCCTTCTTGCCTTTGTCACTTTCTCCATTTACCTCTGCCCTTCTCCCTATCGACACCTCCATGTTGGTGTTTGCCACACTTACCACTGCTATTGTTTGGGGGCTAGGATTTTCCTGCCCTTTCCAGTGCCTCCCCTTGGCTAGTTTAAAAGCTTGCCAATGAAGCATTTAAACCTATCACCTAGGATCCTGGTTCCCCTCCGGACAGATGCAGCCATCATGCCAGTATAGGCTTGCATCACTCCAGGTGGACCCCAGCCCCCAATGATGCCAAATCCCTGAGCTCCACACCAGTTTTTCAACCACTGATTGAACCATGGCATGGAACACCTTACCTCCTATGCCATAGATGGGTAGCACCTCCCAGAAGGTACCGTAGGCGGCTACTTGACTAAGGCCCTCCCCAATTCCACAAACTCTTCCTGCACTTCTCTAATCCCTTTCTTAGCCAGGTCATTTGTCCCTAGGTGGACAATGACATCCAGCTCCCTCCCTGTGCAGCTGCTCGGCAATCCTGAGGATTCGGCTCCTGTCCCTCCAAACCATGGCGCCAGGCAGGCACCTTACCTCCTCTCCCTTCCTTGCCCAGTTCTACCTTCCTAACAATGGAGTCCCCACCAGGAGTTGTTTCTTCCTGCAGGGGTCCCCTGCCACCCTCCTGTGGTTCTCCTTGTGAGGATCCCAGCATCCTCCCCTTGGTCTCCACTGTAGGTGCCTCCATAGAGGAACCACACTTTGCCAGAATGGCATAGGAATTGTGGAGAGGTACAACTGGAGGGATGTGCCTCTGTTCCACCACCCTCACCCTCCCTGAGCCCACTGTGGTCCAACTGCTCCTCTTTCTTGGCAACCTCTGAGGCAACGGCAGTGGCACTGGTGGTCCCTGGATGGAAGAGGAGTCCCACAAATCCTGGCCAACTCAGCCTGGAGATGAGCAACCTCCTTCCTCAGCCAGAGAGGTGCCTGCAGATGGGACAACACCGCATCCTCAGAAAATCTCCCGGAAGACTGCTGCTCCACAGCCACTGCACTGCACCACTCAATCATGTCTTATTTCTGGCCCCTTAACTGTTTGCAATCTTACTCTTCTCTGTTTTTTTTCTCTCTCCTTACTTTCTGCCTGTGTGCCTTTAAGCTCCTGATTGTCCTGTTCTGAGACAAGAATATCCTATATTTCTAGTAGACCACTTACTTGTTCAGAGGCAGACCTCCAGCAGCTAGAGGGGCTGGAGAGCTACTTTGCCCTTCTAGGATGGTGGGTCCTTGGTGGTTCTGTGATTACTCACTTCCTGCCCCTAAACAGGAAGTTCCTGTTGTCTGTCAAATCCTGTGCCTATAAAATAGAACTAGCTTTGGGTGGGGGGTGGAGGGGAGGGAAGGAGGGCAATATAGTCCCAGTAAGAAGTTCAGTCACACAGCAGTCCTTTCTCCTGGTGCCTTCTGCCAAGCTATTAGCTGAAACTTTCTAAGGCAGTCTTTAAATGTAGCTTCTTAGCAGAACCACTCCCCTACTTACCAGATCTTTCTACAAGTAATTTAAACCTCACAGCAGTTAAGTCCTTTCAGTCACCTGAGATTTACACCTAGATGAATTTTCAGTTACCCATTCAGTTCAGTTAACCCAAACACACACTTTTTTTTTTGTTTTGTATGTTAGTTTTTTTACCCTAAATTAAAGGTCCAAATACAAAAGTTCTTCTACTTTAGTCCCAGTAGAGAAGTTCAGTCACACAGCAGTCCTTTCTCCTGGTGCCTTCTGCCAAGCTGAATTAGCACTGAATTAGCACCAATTATAGTAAGTATAGGGACAAGGTCACTAAATGAAAGATATGTTCCAGGAGATTGGAGAAGGGCAGAGGTTGTCCACATATATAAGAAAGGAAACAGGGAGGATCCAACAAACTACAGACCCATCAGTCTGATATCAATAGTTGGGAAAGTTATAGAAAGTATAATAGTGGAAGAAATTAACAAATGGTTGAAAAACAACAACAAGACTGATGAGACTCAGCACAGATTTGTGGAAATAGAGCGTAGAACACTAATTCAGTAAGCTTAGTTATATAGGGGAAAATCTGGATAGGGGAATCCCGATGGATGTAGTGGTGCTGGATTTCAGTAAAGCCTTTGATTCTGTCCCCCGTAAGTCCCTGATTCTAAAAACTGGTGAATATAGGTCTGGATATTAGCATCATCAGATGGATTTCTCACTGGTTGTTATATAGAACACAATCAGTGAGAATTTAGGGATTTATCTCAGAGGAACTAGAAGTTGGAAGTGGGGTGCCGCAGGGATCTGTGCTGGGCCCATTACTCTTTTGTATGTATATAACTGATCTTAAAGAGTGGAAATAAGTTAATAAAATTTGATGATGGTGTCAAAATAGGGGGAATGGTAGAATCATTTGAAAATAGGCTAAGGTTTGGTGATGATATCCTTGCTGTGGCAGATTGGACAAAAAATAACGGGATGAAGCTGAACCTAAAGAAATGCAATATATTACACATGGGAAAGAATAATATATGTCAGGACTACAGTATAAATGGGACTGATTTGAACACATCTGCATGTGAAAGGGACCTGGAGATCTATGTTTCAAATGATTTAAAGTGGGACATCCATAGTAGAAGTGCAGCAAATAGAGCTATGTACATAACAAACAGCATTAGTAGAAGTTTTTATTCAAGAAATAAAACAGTGATGATCCCAGTATATAACAGTTATGTAAGACCAATCCTAGATTACAGATCCCCTTGCTGGAATCCATATTTGGGAAAAATAAAAAGTTAATTGAGAGCCCACAAAGGACATTTATGAAATTAATATCAGGTTGTAGAGGTAAATCTTATAGGGAGAGACTGGGTTACTTGAATCTATGGCCATTAGATCTAAGATGAAAAAGGGGGGACCTATTATTATTATATAACATTTTGAACGATAAATTAAAAGGAGACTTGGAGCTGGTAAATAAGGATTATAAATATAATATGAGAGGACTCAATTACCAAATTAAAGAAAGGAGGTGTTGAACTGAGGCATGGAAACATAGCTTTGTAAATAAATCAGTTAAACTATGGAATGTACTACCAAATGAAGTAGTGATTGCATCAAGTTTCCTAGTTTTCAAGACTGGGTTGGATAAATACATTGAGGTTAATAACTATGTTACTTCCACTGAGTAGTGGGGACAGCTGACATGGGTAGTAAACCTTCTGCTGTCTTTATTACCTAAGTATGAACCTAAGTATAGGAAGAGGCATCACCAGTAGAAAACAGGAAGTTGTTATCTCTCTGGTGAGACTCCATCTGGAATACTGCATGCAGTTCTGGAGACCCATCTCTGCAAGGACACAAAGAGGAGAGAGGCTGTCCAGAGGAGGGCAAATAAAATGGTGCAGGGTCTGCACCAGAAGACATATGAAAAGACACTAAAGGAGCTTAATATGTAAACCCTCTAGGAAAGGAGGGAGAAGGGGGACATGATAGAAACTTTCAAGTACCTCAAGGGAGTCAACAAATCCAAGAGGGTAGCATTTTTCAGAAAAAGAGATGTGCAAGAACAAGGAGGCACAATTTGAAGATATGGGGGGGGCAGCTCAGGGGTAATGTGAGGAAGTATTTTTTCATGGAGAGGGTTGTGGATACATGGAACGGCCTTCCTGAGGAGGTCGTGGAGTCAAAAGCAGTGGGGGATTTCAAGAATGCATGGGACAGACATAAGGCAATTTTAGTGGGGGTAGGAGGAAGTAGGCTGTTGGTTAACTAGGATCTGCAGCTTATCCATTAGGTAGGGAAATGGGCAGAATAGGTGGGCCAAGCGGTCCTTATCTGCCGTCAAATTCTATGTTTCTGTTTCAACTGTGGCCCTCACTTTCCAGCCCCCTTGGCTTACCTACCTGGGTGGGGCCTTTGGGTGGTGAGGGGTATAGTAGGCAAGTTCTAGGTGTACCAGGTGTTGTGCTGCAGGCCAAGGATTGTACCCCTTCTGTCCCTCCTCAGTGGACACCTGCATGCCCTAACTTCCTAAGTTCCTTTTTTTCTTGCCATTATGGAGCTGTGATCTTGCTAGGGAGCAGGGCTTCTTATTCCTTTGAATAGCCTTCCTGTCTAGTTCATTGCAGATTTTGTTCTTTACTTCTTGTATTTAGGTATACTTAGTAGTTTGTCATCCTTTTTCATGCACCATACATTAGCGAGCCATGACTGCTGAAACTGGTGCGATGCTCCAGCTAACTAGTCCACAGCATCACAGATGTTCTCCACTAGCAGCAAAAACTCCAGGAGGTCCTAATATAGTCTCTAGGTCTTAGAAGACATCTTAGCTTCTACAGCCAGTGGAATAAACCAGTGCAATCAGTTTTACCAGTGGTTTATGGCATTAGTCCTAACTGTAAGGGTAAACCAGCTTCCTAACAGTGTTTGTGTCATGCTGGACTATTAGCTGTATTTAGTAATGATGGTCCCCAAAAAAGAGTGACTATAATTTTATGTAACCTCCTTCTTTTAGGCAGTAGCATTACCAGTGTTTTTTCCTAGGACGATTTTTATCACAAAATCTGTAGGGCCACAATCTGAAGTAGTGTTCTTGTGCTCACTAAACGCCACACACTGGATTTGCTGTCTGAGACATGCAGGTTTTAAGTAATCAGTACTATAGCAGTCGTTGAGCTCGTGAGCCCTTTATACAGTCACCCATGTCTGTGGGTGGTACTACTGATCACTCGTTTAAAGAGTGTGGCTCTATGAAGAAGACTGACTTATTTTCCCCTCCTAATCAATGGAGTGGGATAGAGTTATTTCTTACCATTTCAGTCTCTCATACTAAGTCTTCTTTGGGATCATCATCGTGCCTTATTTTTGAAAGTCATTGTTCTCAGAGAGGTGTGTATAATTTTTATATATTTTATCTTTTTTTTTATTATTATTATTAGTTTAGTTTTTGCTTCTGTTCTGGAATATTTTCTAGTCATGTTAGCTCTGACTCTTTCATTTTTCATTTTCTCCGTAGCCGTTTTCTGTCCTTGGTAAAATAGTAGCAGTAAATGCCTTTATTTTGAAACAGGATATAATGCTTAGGACCCTGGGACCCCATTTTAAAGGTTGTCCTGTGAGGTTACTTAATCAGTCTGAAATATAAAAAGGATTTTACAAAACATGTAGACATAGTACAATACTAAACGATGACCTTCATCACATACCATTAACAATCATAATACTGTACAAGATGTCAGACTAGTAGCAAGTACATTCAAACCTCGCGCTCTTGTTAATTGCATTTTTAAAAGCACTCAGTTTTGTCAAAAAAGATATTGAGGCCATTTGGGCCAGCAGTGCTACATATGATGCCGACTTGCACATGGCACCATAAGAAGTAGTACTACTGAGTCCAAAAGTTTTGGTTCCCATAGGTCCTACTCCTAGCTCCTCTGCCATAAGATCAAAGAGCATGATTTTATGGAGGAGGTACTCAAGGAGATCAAGAGTTGCTGGTAAGTAACTTTACTTTACTACCCTCTCTCCCCCAACCTCAGTACCATCTTGCCTCCTACTTCCCCAATCTTATGGCAGCCATCAGACAACCTCCACTCACCTCCTGAGCTGGTTGCCATATCTGTTTATAAGTATTGCTACTGAAATACCAGATCCACTTATTAGGAGTGATAAAAGTATGATATATATATATATATATATATATATATATATATATTCCTAGCAGTGTTTTTGCCTGACTAACTCCTTGGCATCTTTGTGCAAAAAGTTCTTTTGACACTGTACTACATGGTAAACTCATTCAGAAAGTAGTGAGTATGGAGTCCACACAGAGTATAGGAGATGGAGAGTAAGCTGGCTGATAGGCAGCAGAGATTGGTGGTGGACAATCATCATTTAGGGTGGAGGAACTTTCTGAATGGAATACCTCGGGGCTAGGTGCTGTGTCCATTGATCTTTAACTAATTTATTATTGATCTGGTGGAGGAGAATCGGCAGCAGACTGCTGAAGTTTGCTGATAACACGGAATTGGCATGAAGTGTTGTCATAGCATTGTGGGATGTACGTTTTGTAATTTGTGCATCTTTATTGAATAATTCATAAATTACATCAATGTCTTTGCAGTTCAGATACGTAACATGTAAGAAGAAAATTTTCTAGGTGGACTTCATTATCCCCTTCCGGCTTTTACCTGAACAAATAACCATGTACCATCGCTTTGAGGAAATGGCCACAGCCATGTGTTTATTGAACTTATGTAAATTGCATCCTGCAGTATGACATGCACAGCCTGGGACTCTCAGTCAAGTTTTGCATGGTCAGTACCTACCCATGAGACCCTCTGAGCAGACTCCGGTCCAAAAGGTACGGTCTCTGGAGTGATACCCACCTCCAATGATGGAGGGGAGGCTGGACCATGTGATATGCACCCATCCCCCATTGGGTGGTGCTATGCAAGGACAAACCTGATGAGGTTATTCCCCTGACCAGAAACAGGTTAGGACAAATGACTCATTCACCCAGTGGTTATATAATATATATGTAGATATTTTTTTTATTTTAAATCATAATGATCAAATACTTCTTATGAAGCTGCTACTTACATGCCAGTGTTTCAAGGTGAATTTTCTTTAACTGTATTGATACAGTATACAGTGTGAGATCACTTTGCATAGATTTATTTGACTACTGTTGCCTTTACAGTGCATGAAATAGAGAATGATGCCTGTGCACATGTGTTTTATGAGGATTTTCACACACCCAAGGTGTGTGATAATACATAAACCCTGAGAGCGAAGCTCAAGGGGTTTATGAGATCATCACACACCAAGGGTGTGTGAAAATTTTCTTTAACACACACCTGCATAGGCATTGTTTTTTATAACCGGTGCAAGGCTTCAACAGAAAATCTATCTGTATTTGTGTGAGTGAGCGTGTCTCTGAGCAGCCACCATACTCGCACAAATACAGTGGCGTGACAGCACGAGGAAGAAAACACCGTAATAACCCACTATTGAGTTATTACGGAATTCAGCGGGTTATTACAGCTTTTTATCAGGACTGGAAATCCAGTCATTATAGGGAGTCACCAGTTATTATATATACCTTTTGGAACATGTTTTACCTATGGGACCATACTGTCATGAGGTGCAGTGCACCTATATATTTTCTGAATTGTTTATATTTTAAAAACCTTTTAGATTATGGTACATAGAAGTTTAGGCTACAAGCAAAGATTTCGTGTAATATTTTGGTTTATGCTACCTATCTGGCTTTGTATGGTATTTTTGAATATGTTCTGATACTGGTAGATCTTAAATGAAACATTGCCTAATTATTTCAACAGTTTCACTGCTTAGCCCTGAAGAAGAGGCTTCACCTTGAAACGTTGGCATGTTAGTAGCAGCCTCATAGGAAGTATTTTGGAATTTGGATTTAAAATAAAAAGATCTACATACATTATTTACTGCTGGGTGAATGAGTCATTTGTCCTAACCTGTTTCTGGTCTTTGGATGACTTGTTAGGATCAGACTCCTCTTGCTTTACTTTTTCTTTTTTCACAGGGGTAGACATACTGGCTTTCAGTTGAGGCTATCCCCTCACCAGCCCAAACTGGGTCTTCATCATCTGGGCCTCACCTCATTCTGGCCTGGAGGGGAACCTGTCTGGAAGATCCTCCCCACCCAGTTCCCCCTTGTACAGCTCCTTCTGAGACTACCATGCTGCCCTGACACATTTACAGTGACTCTGAGAATAACTTATTGTACAATTGTCTGATTGCAGTTGGTGTGTATGACTGACTGCTGATTTTTGTTTGCTTTGTTTTGCAGTATTAACTATGGGCAGCATTTTCAAATGAGATGCACTCAGCTCATCTGAGATGAGCCGGCCCATCTCTGAGATGTGGCCACTTGCTATTTTCAAAGGGCAGAGACGGGCCGGCCCATCTCAGATGAGCTGAGTGCATCCCAGATTAGCTGAAGTCAAAGATAATGACATTTGGCCCATCTGGAGTGGGCGTGTACTTGCATATAGGACTCAGCCATATTTTCAGAGAAAAATGTAGTCGCATCTTGGCTGCATCTCCCAAGATGTGCCCAAAAAGTTAGGACTAAAAGAAGTAGACCTAAGTCCAATCTCCCAACAGGCAGCTACAAGGATAGCAGGCTGTGTGAGCACCAGTGTGGTATCTGAATGCACTTGTTAGCAGTAAAGATAGTACACAAAGCAGTGGGTGCTATTGTGCAGTGCATATTATGAGCACAGTCTGATGTGTAGGTGAATGACCCCATTCTACACAGGTGGACTGAACTGCTGGCTGTGTTATCACATTGAGGAATACAGAGGTGGCACTGGGAATAAGGAGGGGGCACCAGCCCTGAAAGTGGAGATAATGAAGTGTGAGAGGAGAGTGGGGATGTTCCCAATGGCCATCCAGTGGGTGGGTGTGCAGGATACCGTGCCCACACAACACACTCTGTGGCACTACACACAGGGGGGAATTGACAGGGAAAGTGCAAGGACCAACACCCATGTGGAATGTGGCCCTGGATGGCCTACAAACAGTGCCAGTGGTGCGCCAGAGCACAAGCTGGGCAGAGCAGGTGCTTGGCATAGCATGTACAGGTGGTAGGGCAGCAGGCAGCACACACCCCTAGGCATGGAAAATGGTGGAGCATGACAGAGAACCATGGCTGGACAGGACAGTGGCAGGAGGGCCCACTAGAATGGATGTGGTAGTGCAGCACTGGACAGTGGCATGCATGTGCACAGGAACAGCATGTTTGTAAGTGGGACAGGTCCCACTGGATGTAGTATAACACAGTCTGTAACTTGAGGAACGTAAACAAACATACCTCCAGGGCTACTGTACCTGCTGCTGATCTGTGGTGTGGGGTGGCACATGGCAGCCCAAGTTGTGCTCAGCACATGCAACTGAGCTTTGGAGCAACTATAATGAGATGCTAAGCAGTGGAGTTGGGCCTGAATTGGGCAATGACCTTGTTTGCATGTTCTGGCTGAAAATATCAACTTTGCACCCAGCCCATCTCAATCAGCAGGGTGCATCCTGCTGAGTTTGGCTCATCTCCTTAAGGTGCATTTTCACGCATGTGTGGTGGTATGGGCCCATCTGATGCGCTCAGTGCATCTCCATGCAGCACATTTCTGTGCATACACGATACGGCGTACCAACCTTGGCATGTGCAGTGGAGAATGTCTGGCAGTACAGGCTGTTTATCACGCATTCCCCAGCACTACACAGTGAAACACCATTGCCCCGTACATTGCGCATCCCTGTAGTGCATCTGTGACATGCGCAGAGTAGACCATGTGTGCCTCTCGCACATCATGCGCATCCCAGCCTCTGTCACTGCATTGCCCCATCTGTGCACACCACCTCCAGGTGGCCCTCTGTGCCATATGCCACATGCGCAGGCTGCAGGGCCCAGGGCCCTTACCTGGAGCACCACTGCATTGGTCTACCTGTTGACACTGGTGCTGCCCCTGGTGGCCAGCCTGGTGGGGGCAGTGGCCTTGCAGGAGGGCTAGGCTGTTGTGCGGGTCAGGGTGGTGGGGCACCATGTGCACCACAATGGTATGCCATGCACTGCAGAACAGTGTTGGCACTGTTCTGGTGCTCTCAGCCACTGGCCTCTGTGCCATTGTGCCTGTGGTCCACTGTACCTGTAATGTGGCTACCATGTCCACCCTGCCTGATTCCTGTGTACTTATACTTCAGTGCATGGCCAGGCCTTGCTGTCCATAGTGCCATAGGCACTGTGGGACTTTTACCCTGCCCCCCTGTGTGCCATGCTCACTGTGCCTGTTTCTCCCCTGGGTCAGTGGTGTTTCTGTGTTGTCTCTTGCTTTGTCTGGGGGTGCTCTTTCTGTGCACCCTTGGTGCTTTGGGATTTCGGTCCTTATTATTTCTTTGTTTATTGACCTGTTTCACCAGGACAGCATGCTGAGCAGCAGGTTGTTCGCCTCAGGGTGCACCGGGAGTGGGGCATGAGGTGTTTTACAGGGATTTAAACAGTTGCTACATTGACACAGACTGCACAATATGGTTGGTATACAACTGTTCATCAAGTGAACAGTTTCTGCTGTACAGTACACTGTACGGTCCTTTGAGGCTGGCTGCAGCCCATGTTTTGGGGTTTATACTGCCTTCATTTTTCCCTCTACAGCACCTCACTGTTGCTACTGTGTTCCTGGATGGGTTGCTCCTCATTGCTATTTTCAGTGTTCACAGATGCACTTGGCTCATCTCAGATGAGCCAGCCCTAGTGAGATGGGCCCAATTGGGAAGGTGGTATTTTCAGAGGGAGGTGGGCCGGCGCATCTTCCAGCCCATCCTCTGAAAATAACACTTTTTAACTTGGGCACATCTCTCTGGGGCTGGCTTATCTGAGATGAGCGTTTTCTTTGAAAATGCCGCCCTACTTTTTTTAGTTTAAATTTGAGTTTTAGTTTTGTTTCACTAGCAGTTTAAGTTATTTGGTTTTTGTTTTAATATCTGGTCTTGAACCACTGCTCTGGTTCACTACTTGCAGTGTGTTAATTCCATTTTCCCATTTTCCGCAGACAGAAACTCAGAGCTGACTGTGCTTTGTTGTACATAATACATAAGTTCCTGAATTAGATACTGTATATTGAACTGCTTTTCCAGCCTGAAATGTAGGACTCAAGGCGCAGGTTCACAAAGAGTGACAATCATAAATAAAGGACCTATAAGGAAATATTGGGAAGTTGCTTATAGAAAATGTTTCAGTCTTTTTTATTTATTTATTGATTCAAAAATGCACCCTTGAGCACACGTTTTCTTTTACAAAGGTTCCATGCAGGTACAAGGTAAACAGAGAAGTTAACAATTAGATTACAAGAGTAAGCAGTTCCATAGGAGCATTGTCAAGAACCATACAAGCATATATATGCAAGAACATATAAAAGCATCGTCAAGAACTGAACAGGCATGTATATGCATATTCACATTAAAGCATATCATGTGAGTGTTATAATTGAGCATTAAGGTATGACAGGGTGTGGTATATCATGGGCTATCATCATGCCTCAGGTGGTTGGGCATGAGGCCACAGACTGGGTGCGTCCAATGACCTGAGAAGTGACGATATCCCATGATATACCACACCCTGGAGTGACTTATTGCTATTATGAACAGAGCTTGAAGTATTATAAATAAAAAAAATAAAACAAGTTTTAAAACATTTTATGAATGAGTTTTTGGGTGGTGTAGGAGTACATTTTGAAGAAATAGTTCTCAGACAGTAGAGACCAAGGAGACTGATGGTGCTGGAACTTTTTTGAAGACGTGATGATGTAGCTCGATATCATCATGGCTTCAAGGAGCTCTGGGCCAATCAGATTCCTCTATTTATGATCCTCAGTTCATAATACCCTTTATAAAATGGGCATTCATGAAATGTCAAATGCTCCAATGTCACTGGGCAGACAGGGTCACCTGATCATTCATTAATGCCAGTAAACCACCAGTTGGCATTCTGATCTTTTTCCCATGGCATGTAAAGTTGAATCTAAAAAAAAAAGACAAATCACTGCCTTCACGTTCTCCTGCTTAAACAGCCGTGATTGAAAAAAGTGGTAGAAGTGAGAGAATGTACAGTACTAAAATGGCAAACGAACTGTGTGAAGAGTTTGATATTTTTTGAAGGGCTTACACCTGTAAACTGGATAGGAACACAGATCTGCACATTTGAAGAGCCTTCACCTAAAAAAATAAGACTACAGTTAATCGAAGATCTGGAGATGGAACTGGAGAATACCAAAGCACCCGCTGCAAATGAAGGGCTGGAAAAAGTAAAAACCATCACTGTGCTAACAGCTGTCCAAAATCCTGAATTTCAAACGGCTGAAAATTCCCAGACAGATACTGTGATTCCAAAAGTGACTGATGTCTAAATTCAGTCCGCAGACCTGATGAAAGCAATAGAAATGACAGCTATCAAAATGGAAGGCGCAGATGACAGTGAAAGTCAAGGCAAACACTGAAGGAGCCAGCATTTGAAAACATAGTGGAAAGTGACATGGAAGTGCCAGAATTAAGGAAAACAGAAGAGCAAAGCAACACATACCTAACTGATTTCACAGCTGCTGAAGATAAAGGACTTGAAGTTTCGCCGAACTGTGAGCCACAAATTCCTGACAGTGCCAACATGACAACTGTCAAAATAGAGGCAGCTGACAGTGATTAAATCAGCAAAATGAAGGCGGTTAAAACTGAAGCCACTGACAAGAACCTCTGTGTAATGACACCTGTCAAAATGAGGCCTGCCACCCTGACTGAAATTAACAACATAAGAGCTGTAAACACAGAGACCTGTAACAAGTACCTCGCTGTAATGACAAATTTCAAAATGAGGCCTGCCACCCTGACTGAAATTAACAATGTAAGAGCTGTAAACACAGAGACCTGTAACAAGTACCTCGGTGTAATGACAAATTTCAAAATGAGGTCTGCCGCCCTGAATGGAAATAACAAAATGACAGTTGTAAACATGGCGGTTTCTGACAATCACCCCCAGACAGAGAAAGTAAGAGACAGCAGACACATTGCACTAAGTAAAAATTAACTTGACACTATTGAAAAAGAAAAGAAAAACATACAAAAAAACACAAAGTGGGCCATAAATGTACTATATGATTGGCTAGCTGAAATGAACAAAACAATTGATTATAAAAGCATAGGGTGGGAGGAACTAGCTTCTATAGTAAGGGAATTCTATGCTTCTGTACAAAACTCCAGAAAGGAAATGTATACAATAAGTAGTTTAATTGGATTGCATACTGGAATAAACAGGCACTTAAATAGTCTGGAAATTGGCAGAGTCTTTGACATTATTAATAATCTGACATTTAACTCTGCAAATAATGTTTTTATTTTTATATGCAAACAATTCAGATGAGGTGGAAATGACCGATCAGCCCACCACCCTAGAATCTCAGAAACTGACCTTAAAAAATTAAGAAAATCTGATGTTTTATCACCAGACATGGCACATGGACTGGTATGCCATGTCTGGTTTGAGTTACAGCTCAGACTTTCCAGAAGAAGAGGTGAAGGCATTTGATAACTTAAACAAAATTAATTTGTAATATAATCAGATGATAATGGCACTGAATATTTGACAATGGCATACAATGAACAAATAAAAAACCATGCTCAAATACTAGAAGAAAGCAAAGAGAGCAATCATGGTTTTCTGTTCAGTGACCCCACTAAGGAGCACTGCCCGGTCAAACTATACAAATAGTACTTATTCAGATGTCCCCCAGATGTGGACTCACAGTACCTCCACCCAAAAGAAGTGGCTCATTCAGTACTAGATTAACAAACTATCTGGTACAGTAAACGGCCAGTGGGAGTGAACTATTAGGGCAACCTAATGTCTTCGATTTCAAAATCAGCATTACTGTCCCAAATCTACATGAATCACTACCTACAGAGCATGGCACTTGCTGACTGAAGCTGGACTCACAAGCCATGAGATAATGGCCTTGACTGGCCACATGCGTGAGTCCAGTTTGAAAAACTACTGGTCAACATCCACAGCTGATCATAAAAAGTGGAACTGCATATTGACCACTTTGGACACCAGACCAGCAGTACAGCAATCAAAACTCAGCAGGAACAACCATCTTCAAACTCAGAAACCCACCAGGATCAGCAAGAACCAGTGTCTTCGAACCCCGATACCCACCTGGAGCCAGATGTCACAGTAGAGGACGATGAGGAACAACAAACCAAAATAAAGAAAATAAAGAAAACTTTAGCTATATGCAGGGACAGTTCCATATTATCCATATTCATGAACCTGTCAGTTTCAACAGCTGCTACAAGAAAATACCGGCAAGATCTAAAGCAGTAATGCGGCTGACAGTGTTATTCCTGTACACTTCATGCATGTGACTCCTGTTAACAGTCTAACATTTTTTAAGCAAAGTCACATAATAAGAAGCCATACTTCTAATGTTCTCTTATTTCCTTACTGTGTGCTTGATGCAGCAGTTCAGTTTACAAGAAAGCAGTTTACAGTTGAGGTACGGAAGATCGCAGAAAAAAAGCTATTTGTATTTCTGTTGACCAAAGTGTCCAAAACACTCTGTTCCTTAAATAGATCATTTCATTGGTTTTCAAAATGTTTAAGATTGTGTAACGTATTGATGTACTGAGTAGGCTTATTCCTATATTTGGTGTGACTTCCTTAATATAAAAAAAATGCAGTTCATGTTTGACTTGAGTGACGCATGACGTTACTATTTGTTGACAACATGTTTTTGAAGTTTTTCAATAAAAAAGTTTTACAATAAAAAACAATACAATTGTACTTATGAACATGTATAATTTATTTACATGTTAAAAGTTTAAAAAATGTCTGTTGTCTTAAAATACACTACTTTCTTCAGAGGAGGGATACCTTCAAAATAAATGAAAATTTTATCAATTTAAGAAGCTTCGTGTTCTTTTTTTCAGTAATGTAATCATCCATTTTATAAGTGCAATAACCCACTCCAGACCATGGGACATTAATGCACTTCCCGGCTGGTTGAAGGCACTTGGGCTTCTCCCTTGTGTCTCACAATGCACCCGTGGAGTGCATTAATGCCCCAGTACACCCATGGTCTGTTGTGGGTTATAGCTTACATAACTCAGTTGCAATATACGGATTAGTTATAACAGTTGCATTTGGATCCTTCTTTTATTTAAGGTTTCCAATTCTGAGAATAAGTAACACTAATTATTTATTACGTGTTCAGCTTAAAAATAGCATTGGGTGTTATATGGCTCCACAGCGCTGGCAAATAATTGGTCAGTTCAAATTTCACATTCTCCTGCATCCATGCTCAAAATTTGCATAAAAGCATAAGGAATGCATAGTGTCATAGTATCACAGAGCTGTGACACTAACTGACCTAAAGTGTGTTGGACCTGAAATCAGACTAGAACACTGATTAGATACCGCTCAAAAATGCCAACAAGTTGTGTTGATGAATTTAGTAAAACTTTAATCTGAACCTAGGCTGCTTTATGAATGTTAGGAACAATGTTCCAAACAATTTATATCCCATTCTGACAAATCAGAAGTAGAGGTGCACTTCTTGTTTATGGCCTTTCAGATTAGTGGTTTGGCCTAAACAATTTAGTGTGTGACTTCTGCAACACAGCTATCATTATTTTACTGTGCACAATAAAGCTATTAGCAATATTCTAAATATGGAAATTTCAAACAAAACAAGTTAAAATGCTAAAAATATTTATTCCTTGGTAAATTATTTGTTGATATAGTATTATGCATTATTGGGTTTTTATGTCAGCTAAATGTTATGCTAAACAGTATAAGAAACGGACTCTGAGTCTACATATGTTAATATTTTTAGACTGAGGTTTTTAATTGTTCATTTTTTTCTCAGTCTTTTGCCTTTTTTTATATTATTCTAAATAGATGATACATATATATATATATATATATATATATATATATATATATATATATCCTTTAAGGTACCAAATTTACCTTAGGAAAATAGAACATAAGCTTTTATCCACACAAAGAGCAAAGAATTGTTTTGCTGCCAGTTTACTGTGGTTGGTTATTTCTCAAGGACTTGCTAGAGTCTGATCCTTTGTGAACTCTGCCTCTCTGTTATCAGAGGCATCCAGGAAAAGAGTATCAAAGGCATCCATGAAAAGTGTGTATCTTCTTACTGCAGACCTATCAAACCTTCCATTGAATTCCAGTTTCTACGATAAGTAATTTACCTTTGCACTAGAGCACTTTATTATTCTTTGTGGTTTAATAACTCTGACAGAACTCATCCTCAAACTAGAATTTGATTATTAAGAATTGTTTGAATTATTCCATCAGAATCATTTTATTTGAATCACAATACTACTTTAGAAACTGGTTATATTATTCTGCCTTATTGCATAAGAGTTTGAGGGAAGGCAAGGTATAAAAAGTTAATGTGGGACATTGCTCATTTTGAAGAAAATCAGCAAGTTTAAGAGACTTTTAAGAGGCTATAATAGTATACATAATTGTAATTATCTAAAGATATTATTTTATAATTTTTGTGCATCATATTTATTTCCTATTTTCTTATATTTTTATTATTGTTGTTTTACTTTGAGCATGCATTTTTTCCCTTTATTAGCAGTATTACAGTACTATAATTATGAGAACTTGTAGAACCAAAACAGAGGGAAATTCTTCCCGGTCTCCACTAGCTTCCACATTTTCTAACCTAGATTAAGGTCATGGAGAGGCAAGGAGAGGGGAGACATTGGAACCAAAGCTAAATTAAAAGGGGTGAAAACTAAGCAGAAATCAGGGGAAACAAACAGGTGTGTGATCCCAAACAGCTATCTATGGAGGCACTTTGGGAAAATTGTTCTTCCACTCCAGCAGTTAATCCAGTTGTAAAACTGCACTCTACAACCCAACCTGAAAATGCAGTTAATGATCTTGTAATAACTATATTAGGCTTGAAAATGTTCATAAAGGAATTACCAAATGATCTCAATTCATGCACAGGGAGAGCACCATTAGTTGGAGATAAAATTGGAGAGAGTCCTAAGGACTCATTCATTAAAACTCCATAGTTACATGAACAAAATGGTACTGAAGGCAGTGTAAGAGTTAAGCTGATTTCTCCCTATAAACATATAGATCTGGCTACTATAGTTTTGGGTACTGATTTGCTGAAAATCATGCAATGTCCATTTAATACCCATGTTGCAATGTTGGGGAATATATGGTCACTCAAGGAAGAGATTGTAGCTCTTAAATCTTTAAGTTTGGAGAACCATGACAAAGTCCAAAATCTCTTTCAGGATAAACAGGAAAATCGTAAAATTGATCATTTGAGCTTGGGATCCGAAATGCTGACAAGGAAAGTTGAAACAGCTAATCAGGGTGTTCAGGTGGATTTGACTTCATAATTTGAATGCAGTTAATTTGAGGGTGGCATAAATGTAACATCTAAAAAAATCAAAGAAGGAAGGCAAGAAAACTAAAAACCAACCCTTACAGAAATATAGGTTTGCTGTGTACATGCAGAATTCATGCCACATGCTTAATTGTGCAATGTTTGCATGTAGTTTGGATACACAAAGTGATCCTAAGTGAACCAGGTCTAAAAAGCGAATCAGGTTCGCATGCTGCAAGCTTGACGTATGCACAACAGGTAAGCTGGTGTGAACGTCCTCTAAAAATTACATTAGGCTTGCATGTTGCACACTTGACATGAGTGCAGCAGTTAAGCAGGTGTGAACATCACTTAAACATCACATCAGGTTCACATGCTGCACGCTTGCCATGTGTGCAGCTGCTAAGCTGGTGCAAATCTCATCTAAAACAACATCAGTTTCTATATCTTATACTACTGCTAGCAATTAGAGTCATCAAAATACATTTTTATTTGAATTCCCATAAAAATTAGGTAAACTCATTAATTCTGATCCTTTTGCAAGTTGTTTAATGGCTTTTGATATTTGTCATTAAATTGCCATTTGTAAAGTATTATTTACTTGCTGCATTAAATGCTTAGGATATAGCCAGTCTATATGCCCAACTCCAGATGTACGAAGAGGGACCTCTGTGTTGTGAAGCCTATCCTTTTTGTTTTGGACCATGAAAATCCCTTATGCATATTTAGTGCTTCAAATGTGTTTCTCCATGACTGTTTCATCTCACTTACTTTCCCTTTGTCATTCTGTTTTGAACATATACACTATGGCCATGCTCAGCACTCTTTGTGCTCAGTAGGGTCTTGGAAGCATGCACCATACCTCACATTTTGTCACTGAAATGAGGGACATGGACACTCAAAATGAGGGACACTTACCCACATGATGATCGAGACACATCATGAAACATGGAGATACAGTACTTCAGAATGCAGTGGAAACCATTGCATTAGCATTTGAGAATGAATTTCTACCATTAAGCAGGGGTGCCATTTTGGAAGGGTAGAGGGGGACAGTCCCTCCTGTATTTGTGCCTAAGTTGTTCTTATGGTGTGGCAAGTATGGCATTAAATTTGGATTTAATCTTTTGTACAATAAGTGTCCACCTGGCCTATGTGTGCGCATGCTGCAGGTACTCTCCAGACTCAACTGTGTCTGTATTATGTTGTCCACTATCTCCATCTATTAGCAGCGGCACAATCACATGTGAAGTGGATGAGCTCCAGCCATGAAAGAGTGCATGAGTCTTGCAAGTGTGACACTATCTTTCCTGCCACAGAGTAGTCAGACTGCACACTACAGCTTGGAGAAGTTGGTGAGCACTAAACTCTCAATAGCAGTGTTGTAGCAGCATATTTTTTGTTGGACTACTCTTAATGAGTCTCCGTCTCCCCTGGTGGCTGAAGGGGCAGAGGGAGAGCTAGAAGCTAACTCAAGACTAGGCTGCCTACTAACTCTACTAGGCTTGCCTTGCAAAAAAACCCAGCAAAGACCCCCACAGCAGCAAGCTAGGCTTAGCAGCAGTGGTGACAGTAGTGTGGGTGGCCTTCATAGGCCTTGATCAGAGTGCAGTGCAGCAACAGCCACAACAGCAACCAAGCAAGAAGCAAGCAACTCAGGTTGGGTGGGTTCGGTTGGTGAGGTGACATGGTTGTGGACCACGTTGGAGACCTGTGATGGTCAGTTCTAGCATCCAGCTTCTGGTGAAAGGAGAGAGGTGGAGCAGACTAAAAACTGGGCTAGTGGCACACTGTGCCAGGCTGCAGGTACTGGCCACATGGCCAGGTAAGTAAAAGTAAATAATTTTTTTTACAGGGGAAATGGGGAAGGAGGAAGGACTGAAATATTAATGTGTTTTTCATGTTTCTTCACCTTTGGGCAACTTCATGACCCATAGGGTATGGGTATTACATGGAATGGAGTCAGGGAGAAAAATTGAGACAAAGTTCTTTTTTTGGGGGGAGGGGGGCAGAACTTTAGCCAGGAAAAAATTGGTTAGTAACTGGGTGGGTTTAAGCCCAAATCTGATGCACTGCTCTGGGGTATATACAGATGAATCTTATACATTTGAATTTTTCCTGATTTGTATATCACTTTTCAATCAAAACAAATAAGCTGTACATTTTAGAGATGTTACAAACATTCTAGAGCTGTCCCTTGCATTCACGGATAGTTAAGCAGTATGATATGCACAGACTATTGGAGCCCCACTATAATCAGGCTTATGACCCCCCCCCAGTGAAGCTGACCTCCACAACCCCACGTTGCCCCAGCACTCTGACCCTTGGACATCATCTCTTAAAGATTCCTGCCTCTGGCTCCTTAGTACTCAAGTAAGAGACTTTTTACTTATATCTGTACTTGGTGGGTTGTCTGTAGCAGCATAACCATACCCACTACAGTGTGTGTGTGTGCATTGGGGGAGGGACTGGCCATGTGGGTGTGTGTCAGGTTATTGCTACTTTTGTGTTTGTACCTTAAAGTTTCCGTGGAAGCATTCAAAACTATGGAGAGAAAATGGTAGGAGTACAGGCCAGACAGAAGTAATGAAGTGGTTTTGTGGGTAAGTCTGTGTATTGGGGGTGGGAAAAACATGTGTCCCCATTGTTATGTGTGCTACAGTTCAACTGTGAAACTGAGATGAGTAAGAGAAGAAAACTGAAAAACATAACAGTGGCTACAAGCATGCCATATGCGTGCAGAAGTAGTCAGATACAGTATGTATTAAAGTACAAGTGAGCCATATGTGTGCAGACAGTATGGCTTAGTGGTTAAAGGCACTGAACTGCAAGCCAGGAGACTTTGAGGCATGAAGACCTGGGTTTGAATCTCATGAACCCCCACTTCTGTTCAGTGTGATCCTGAGCAAGTCACTTAACTTTTACACGTGCAGTTATCAGTGACCACTTGTTTTTTGCACGCATGCCACATGCAAGCAGTCTTTCGCAATTTAACATAAAAATCATGGTTTCCACACTTGCTTGCTGCACGCATACCTTATGCATGCAGTCGGTTCCAATTTAACATTTAAATCATACTTACAGCTTGCATATCGCTTGGGTAGTTTTATGTGTGCAGCCTGAAAACATTTCATATAATTATTTTTGTAAGGAAAAGGCTTAGTTTTCAAAGCTCCTGATTGCTGTAAGTCCTGGGTGCGCTGAAGAAACAGCACATGGGGCTTGCAGCAATCACCCGGCCAGCAATCAGGAGTTTCATTCTATGCACCAGGTGTCGTAAATTAGATCAGCTTATTCTGGTCTAGCTTGTGGCATTCCCTGGTGCTGTTTTTACAGAACTTATGCCAGATATTCAGTGCAAGCTGCTGTAAAACGTGGAAACTGTCACAATTCTGCCCGAGATTCAAGAATCAGGTGCAGTTGCCACAAATGTGTTTGGTGCACTGCCTGAACCTAAATGTCATGGCCCTATGCCACGCTTTTAAAATTGAGCCCCATATGTCTAAGAAAAACAGCCAGAGTACACTAGTGGAGACAATAGTTCCCTCTGAAGAAAATACTCTAGATAATTTTTTAATCAAAACAGAATTCTCCCACTTTTAGGACTCCTTCTGAAAATTTAGTTGTGCAAAACTCAGGTTCTGCTCACAGTGACCTTTTATGTTCAATACATTTTAAGCATCTCTCAAATTCACCTTGAATTTCAACATGCAGAGAATATGAGGCACAGTATGGTCGGAGTGCATCTCAACAACCTGTTAATGCCACTAATCCTTTACAGCAGATGCAGAGACCAATGGATAGCAGGTTTTGATAATAGGACAGTTCAGGACACCTTTATTACATGTTATGATATTTTTGTAGATTCAATGAGCATACAGAGCAGATGAGAAGTAAAATTCAGTATCTTTTGCACCTGGATGTCTCTGCAAGTGATAATTTGTACGTGCACTGCCACCAGTCTTGTAGAGATACAGTCTCGGTATTCTTTAAGCATACAAAATCTGCATTTAATATCTGGAATGGCAGATATATTCTAAAGCATCTTGAAATATTTATGGATCTCCGAATTGGCTGGACACCTACTTGAGACAGTCTCAACAGTTCAGCTATACTAATACTATTAAGACTAACAAACTGGGCTAAATAATTTCAATAACTTATCCTTACACTTATGAGGATAAGTGCTATAATTCAGAGGAAGTACAGGAGCATATTTTGTCACTTTTTGGTTGTGAAATACCATAAAATGAGTTCACTGGCACTAAGAAAATAAATATTATCCTTTATATCTCATGTGTCCTAGGTAGTAACCTGGAAAAACTGGAATAAATTGGATTGATGTGCATATAGCTTATAACCATTCCCTGCAAATTAATCTTACAATTAAAAATTTAAAAGAGGGCTATAAATTGGACTATCTCGGCCACCTTTTAACAGATATGTCCATTGAAGTGTATCCCAAACAGGATATAAGCTGTCATCCATGGACCAGCACCCCTGATTGTACCCCCACCTCCTGGACAGCAACACATATGTAGGTATATCTGTACTAAGTTTAGGGCAAAGACACTTATCGTATAAGCATAAGTGTCAGGATCTTAGTTCTGCTGTACTTTTGCAATGCATAGTATGCTTCACTATATTCTCACAGTATATTGTACAACTGGGAGATGTTTTCCATTATATTCTTATTGTATAATTATTAGTTAGGCAACAGTGCCATCTTCAGTGCTTGTGCACCACTGTAACTGCAAGTGACCTTGGAAGAATACAGACCTTATTGTTCATTTTATTTTCTGGTGGTAACTAAGCAATTTCTTATGTTAGTTAGGATGGTTCCACCTGATACTGTCCAATTACTTACATTTTATGTATCTTCTTTAGTTGTTGTCATTGTTATTATTGGGGTACAAGACCCCTTGCACCGTGTATTTTCTCTTAGAGAGACTTGACTGCGCCTGTAGGTAAGGAAACTGGATACTCTTCCAGTGATTACATTGTTGGTTGTAAGCCTGTATTATTCTTATTTACCAGTAATAAATTACATTTATTACTTGGACACCACTTGTCTATCATCTTTCCCTTTCGTGCAGTTCCAACAAGAACCTGAGAAAGGTAATTTTATTACCAAGTTACATTTTGGTGACCGTGTGCAGGTTGGAATGTACAAAGTGAAGATTCCATTCCATTAATTTTGAATGTCGAGTAGTGTAGTGTGTTTCTTACCTGCTTGGACCTACTTGTACTTACAGTGGTTGTTATTGTGATGGACACACTCCATCCTGGTCTTGGGCATGACACCTCCACTCTGGACCCTGATACACTCCCTTTGTGATTGACAACAAACTGTCTTGGCACCACCGTTTGCCCACAGGGGACTGGAAAGCCGTTGCGTGACAGCACCAAGGATTTTATCCAGTTTTCCGACTGCTTCTTTGTTTGTTTGTTTGTTTTGCCTTTGTTTGTTATGCCTGAACTTTGCACTGAGCTGAGACTGGATATCTCGAACTACCTCACCTCCCATGGAAGATGGACAGACTTTGCACTGGACGCAAAGTCTGCAGAAAACCCATTGCTACTAATCTCAAAACAATATTTAGATTCCAGACAAAAAGCCAGGCAATACAACCTTAAAGGTCTCCTAGTGGCAGCTCTACATACCGCTGTTTAGAGTCTCACAGCGAGGTGTGCCTCTCTTGAACTGCAAAATGCATCTCTAAAAAAAGAGATGGGCTTGCAGGCATTAGAGTTACAGAAAAGGGAACAGAAACTAGCAGAGGAGACTCAGTCACTCCGCAATGCCAATAACAGACTGTTGCATTGTACTGCTCAAGACTCTGAGCATGAAATTTGCATGTTGAGAGATGATTGTGAAAGATTGAAATGTGACAAGAAACAGCCTATTTGAATGATATTCTGAGTGATATGAATGAAGCTTTAAGAAAGGATAATGCTGAGTCAAAAGAGGAGAATGAGAGTGAATTGTGAGCTAGACAAAGAACTTAGAGAAAATGTTGAACTGGGTGCTGCGTACAGAGTTTTGCAGCGTGAGGTTGAGAAGGGTATTGAGCAAGGCACTGCATGAGTTTGTCACAAAAAGTGTAAAACAAAGATAGTGAAATTCGCCATCAGTGAAAGGTTCTCGCTGGCCATGTTAAAGCTATGAATAGGTTCCAGTATACGCCCATTGACATTGCGTCTTCCGGCAATGATGACTCTGACTTTGATGATGAGGCATGCCATGTCACACAAAAGTCCATCCCCCATAGGGCTGTCATTTTCTCCAGCCATCCCCAAGATGGTTTTTATTTTTATTTGTAAAAATCAGTTTACAACCTTTGAGCCAGAGGCTCGTTTCCAAAGGTACTTCGTCACATTAAAGACATACATAGTGTTTTTGGTTACATAGCATAGGTTTGCAAAACAATAGGTGTTCAACAGAGGCGCCACGTCATAATGAGGTCAGACAAATACATTTAGGTTACAGGATACATGTAATTGAGAACAGGTGTTACAGAGTTGGTATCAAAATTGAGCAATCTAGTAGGTAAACACTGAAACAGCTGGCACTGGCCAGGTTAAACATAGGCACGGTGTGCCGGGAAGCAGTGGTGGGGATGGCTAGGTGGAGAGCCGCCCGGAGGGCATTGTCATGAGAAGTAGAGGTGGAGGCTACTTTCAGAGACAGGAGCAGTTACGAGTGTTGACGATTTGGTTTCGAAGGGTGGTTTTGAACTTGGAGATGGTGGTGGCATTGGTGATGGGGGCAGGGAGAGAGTTAAACCAGGATGGTGCTCTATAGCAGAAGGACCTCTGGCCATGGCTGGTTCTTGATCTGGGGACCATTAGAGTGGTCTTGTTGGATGACCATGTTGCAATAGTGGGAGGGCTCTGGTGGATGGATGCCGTTACCCCAGGGGAGAGCCAGTAGGGTTTTGTGAGGAGACAGGTTTGATATCAGGCCGTTCATCCAGGGTAAGAAGTTTAGCCTCGACATACAGCTGACAGGTGTGTGTGAGCCTGGGGCACCAGTAATCAATCTGCAGGCTTTATTCAGGTTAAGTGAATTTTTTGAGTGCAGTGGTATCGCAGCACCATAGACTGGTAGACCATAGTCTACAAGGGACAAACGGATGACGAACAGCTAGCCGGAGTGCTTTTGGGAAAGGCAGATTCTATGGAGGAAGAGGATGCCAAGCGCGTGTTAGTGGCGGATGTTAGGCATCGATGGGTTGTGAAATGAGGGCTGAGTCGAAGGTAACCCAAGGTATTTGTAAGAGCAGACTTGTTCCAGTGGCTGATTGGTACTAGGAAGGATATAGAGTGGGTGGTTGCTAGCTTTGTTTTGGGGGTGGGAAAAGAGCATAGCTTTGGTCTTTTTAAGATTGATGATGAGTCTGCGCCCTTAAACCAGGCTTCGGCACTGTTGAAAGACTGCTGTAGGGTGTCCTGGAGGGAGATGGGATTGTGGTGGGTGGCAAAAAGGACAGCGTCATCTGCATACAGGAGAATTTTGCCAGGGCATGCACTGGGCAGGGTGTTCAGATAGAGCGAGAAGAGAAGGGGGCCCAGGATGGAGCCTTGGGGGGACCCCAGAGTGAATGGGACGGGTATCAGAGAGTGTCTCATTGATTTTTACACACTGTGATCGAGCGGCAAGATAGCTTGTGCACCATGCTAGGGGGCCAGCCGAGAGACCAGTGTGGCAGAGGGAATTCAGCAGAAGTGGATGGGAGACAGTGTCGAAAGCCTTTGAGAGGTCGATGAACACTGCCCCAGCTAGGGAGCTGGTATCCAAGGAGGAGTGCAGGAAGTTGGAGAATTCAATTAGGGCAGTGCTGGTACTGTGACCAGCACGGAAGCCATGTTGCTCTGGGCATAAGATGTTATGCTTAGCCAGATAATCAGTGAGTTGAATGGCCACCACTTTCTCCAGGGCTTTGGGGGGGGGAGGATGGAGATTGGCCGGTAGTTGTTGGCCGACGACCTGTCACCCCCTTTATGAATTGGTGTGATTATGGCTGTTTTCCAAGCCATGGGAAATTGTCCCAGGCAGAGTGATTGGTTAATTAGGCTGGTGAGTGAGGCAAGGACTTCATCTAGCACCAGCCTGAGGATACTGGGGTCCAGTGAGTCACTGCTGGGACTGTTGCTATTCAAAGCTTTGATAAGGATGGGTCTGGCTTCACGGGTGGAAATCTTGCGCAGGTGGAAGCTGAGGTGCTGGAGGACAGGGGGAAGTTGGTTGGAGGGAGGGTCAAAGAAATTACTAGGGAGGACTGAGCTAAGGTCAGTGAAAGTGGTGTTGAGCCAGTTAGCTATGGTGGCAGGCTCGGTGGTGGTAGTGCCATTTCTAGTGAGCTGGGATGGGGCAGGGGAGCGAGCTTTTCCATTAAGTTGTTTAATATTATCCCAGAAAGTCTGGGCCGAGCCCCAGGAGGAGGTAAGGGTGGCCTGGTAATGGTCGGCCTTGGCTTTCCGGATGGCCTAAGAGCACTTATTCTGGCTGCATTGTAAGCCTGCCTATCAGACAGATGACCCGTTTCAGTGGCAAGGTGCCAGAGGTTATCCCGATTTCTTAGTAATTGTAGAAGGGCAGGGCTAACCAAGGGTGCATTCTGCTTTTTGGACCGGATTTTGGTGAAGGGTGCAAAGAGATCACAGGCCATGTTGAAGGTGTGAGTGAAGAAGGCGAGGGCAGTGTCAATGTCGGTTGCACAACGAATGGGGGACCAGTTTATCTGGGTGAGGAATACTTTAAGTTTTTTCAGCCCACCAGTGCGGAGGCGCCTGCGGTGGGTGGTCTGGGCTTTGGGTTTGGGATTGGGGACTGCCCAATGAAATAGGATAGGGGAGTGGTCACTTAGGGAGTCTGGTAGGACCTGGATGTTTTGGATTTTATGGGGTCGGTTAGTTATAATAACATCCAGAAGGGTGCTGGTACCTCTCTTAGTGTTTATTCTCGTGGGCTGGGTGATGAGTTGCATCAGGTCTTGGGCAGCAAATGAGTCTCTGATTGCGGATGAGGAGGTGCTGAGCCAATTTACATTAAGGTCCCCAACTAGGATTTCTTCTGCCTTATGGTGGAGGGTGGCCAGGTAGTCGGTTAAAGATACCAGGGCCGGGTGCTGGTTCTTTGGGGGAACGTAGGCTGTGGTGAGATAGAGAGGGCTCCTAGAGGGGTCCGGGGTGAGTTTGAGGGTAAGAGCCTGGGCCCCATTTACTAGGGCAGGGGTGGGGAGTGCATGTTCAAGTATTGTGTCCCTAGTGTAGATTGCACAGCCTCCCCCTTGTTTGCTTACTCGGTCCTCCCGGTATAAGGTATAGCCTGGGAGGGAGACAAATGAGTCAGGGGTGGATTTGGACAGCCAGGTTTCAACCAGGGCTATGATGTCTGGTTGATGAGCCAAGGCCCAGCACTGTAGAGCGGCCAAATTTTTTCAGCAGGCTGCATATGTTCATGGAGGCTACTTGAAGACCAGTGGGCTGGGTGGGTGGTGGGAGGGGCAGGGCCTGGGTTGGGATGTATGTTCCTGTCAGGAGTAGAAGGAGGAGAACTGCTCTGGTCAGAGGGTGACAGATGGAGAGTTTACGCCGGGAGCGATAGAATGAGGAAGGGGTTTTGTAGCACAGGGGGTGGGTAGGGCAGCACAGGCTGAGAAGGCTTGCGTGATCAGAGGTGCAAGGGAGCCGGGGGGGAGGAAAGGTAATGTCTGGATGGGCGGTGAGGTGGAGAGGAGCATATGGGGTGTGTGGAGGAGGAGGGAGGGGGAGGAGCAGTGGTAAAGGAGGAAGGGAAGACAGGCGGGTAGGTAGGAACACAGGAGTAGTGAGGCTGAGGGTTAATTGGGACAATAGGGTTGGTGGAAGGCAAAAGAAGGAGGAGGAGGAGAAGAGAGAGGCTGGTGAGCAGGGGGTGCACATGCATAGTTGGTAAGGGTGGGGGAGCTGAGGTGAAGAAAGAATGGGGAACTAGGATGATAGAGGGGAGATAGTAGTGAGAGGTCACCTTTAAGTGTAGTTGCTGCTTTGGTCTAGTGGTAGAGCTGCAGAAATAATAGAAAGGTGTGCTAGTTGAGTGGTGGAACTGCTGACTTTGACAGTGAGGGTGCAGGGTTCAAAGCCTACAAAGGCAGCAAGAGAGAAGTGGTAAACTTATATTTTGGCAGGTGGGGGGGTAAGAGACTAAAAGGCATAGAAGGTAGGAATAAAATAGGTAGACAATGTGGTTAAGAGATAGAGTTGCTGACTCTGACTGCAAGGGTACTGGGTTTGAGCACAGCTTAGGGGCAGAGTGTAGAAAGTTTTTTTTAATTCAGAAAAGGAGGGAGGAAGGTTAAGAGTTTGAAAGTAGAGGAAGATGTTGGCCTGGTTTATTGGCTTAGAAGTTAGTCAGTAGACTTTGGAAAAAAGGGTACCAGGTTTGATGCTGCCAGGTGCTTAGTGGTAGGCTGATGGGAGGAACGAGGAAAGTAGGTGGCAGAAAGGATTCAAAGGGAACTGCAGTGACCTCTAGTGGGTAGGTTTGCAAACAATTGCTAGAAAGGGGTAGGGAGTTGAAAGAGGAGCTAGAGTGGATAGTGCAGCAACCCCTAGTGGTTGGTGTCTATAAGCTGCAAATGGAAAAGTGGACACTTAGTAAAAAGAAGGGTAGGTCATGTGATGTGACACGTGACCTGCCAGCAGCACAAATGAAGCGCTGACCCTGGGGGTGGTGGAAGTGCCTCACAACAGTCAGGCTGTAGTGCAAGACACTTTACCTCTTACAGGCTCTGGCAATCCCCGAGTTCAGTCTCCGCTGCTGGGCAGAGTTCTGCCTATGTATGCACTCCCTCTACGTTGCCACATCTTCACAAACATGGTAGAAGCAATGTTTTACTCCAAGATAGCGGTCCCCATGACACAGGTGGATGGCCTGTATTCTGTGGTGCACCATCGCTTGCCGCCCTCTCCAGGGAGGACAACACAGAGGTACGCGGCCTAATTCAAGAGGCCATGACTAATATTAAGGCACTGGAGGATCGCCGGAGAGCCGTTCAAGACCAAATTGACAGAATGTTTGAGGACACTGTCACCCAGGACCATGTATTCAAAGCAGTCGCTGATACGGCGGCAGAAGCTGCTCTTCGTGGTGCTATGAAACGTAATGAGTGGAACACAGTTACTCGTGCGTCCAATCCCTTGCATGTCGCACACTCTGTCCAGCAAATTGCCCAGAGAATTGGACAGATAGACCCAACTGACAATCTCAGTTGCCATTTGGAGAAGGTGCACTCCCTTTGCGAGAAGCTTTCTCTCCAACCCGAGTACCAGGTTCAAGTCTTGCAACAGACAATTGAACCTACCCTCTGGGCCAAACTCCCAGATACCTTCCTCAACTGCGAGACGCTTGCTTAAAATGACATCTCGGTGGCATTCCTTGCTGCCAATGCCCCAGGTGTCGTTGGAGCCTGCTTGGCCTACAAGGTTAAGCAGAGTGCGAAGGAAAGCCCCGTGGCTTACCATCAACGGTTGTGGCTCGCCTATGAGGCTGGTAAAGGCCTGGCTGGTAAGACTGCACACAAGGACCAAACTGAGTACAAGGATTTGTACATCTGGAACATGACTCTGGGTCTTCAGGAAAAGGTTTGAACTCAATGTTTTTCCGGAGACTGACAACTTTGCAGAGATCCTTACCAAGATGGAGTGTGCCTTCCAGGTGTACCTCCGTAACTTGGCTTACAGTAAAAACAACAAGGCTGCCACCATTGTCCAAAGTCCGGCAGCTCAGATAGCTGCAGTACAGCCTGCCTCCAACCCGCCTACCCACTATACTGTGGAAGGTAACAATGACAAGAATGACACCCCTTCTGATGACAAGCAGTCACACGGGGGGGGGGGGACCAGAACTATAGAAACAATAGGAACCGGGACAAAAGCAATTGTAAAAATCCAAATGCCCAACCCAATAGCAAGTACCATAATGGCCCTAGCTATCGGAGCCTAAAAGATGAGAATGAGACCCTCCGTAAAATGTTGGAGGACGCCCCTATTGGGAGAGAGACCAAGTCTACGCGTACCATAGCAGCCCTTGTTCTGCCCACTAGACAGCCATGTGGACAGGATAATATTTTCCTGCCTTTGTCTACCGAACAGCCGAACAGCTGATGGAAGAATCCTTTTGTGGCATCGACTACTGGCCAGGCCAATGCGACGACCAAGGAGGAAGCAACTGAGCAGTCCACTGTCACACCTGTGATATCACAGGTACAGCATCTGTATCCTGTGCAAGACATAAAGACGGCCCAGAAGGATCCTGCAGATCTCCAATTTCAGGAACGGGATGAAGAAGATTCCAAAAACAGATTGACAATTACAGGCCCCAGTCCAGATTGTGAGTGACTTGCTTGTTGACACAAATGGATGACCTTGAGTGAAGGCCTCGGTCGGGGGCCGCCAAATGAACATGCTCCTGAATACTGGAGCAGCCATGTCTGTTCTCCATGATGAGAACTCAGCCATGTCTGACTGGTTTACTGGCTGGAAGACCAGTGCACAGGGTATAGTTGGTACTCAGCTACATACCTATCAATCTGTGTCTCTGCCTGTGGTTGTAGGCCATCTCTGCACCGATTTTGTGTTTGACCTCTTGGTATTATGCCATCACCCCAGTATATTGGGAATTGACTTTCTTGCACTACACAGCTATTTAGTGGACCTCCCCAATAGGCTGCTCCTTCGGATCAAAGGACAATGCCATGCTGTCACCATTCCAGATTCACATGTGGTGGCAGCCATCTCCCATAATAACAAGGAGTATGACGTCATGGCTTTGTTCAAAAGTCATGACCTGTTTTCTGAACTTGCACCTTTGCTGCAAAAACACCTTGATGTGTTTGCTACCAACAAACATGACTGTGGTAGGATGCACACCACCATTGAGATTCCAGGACCTAATCCTGTGAGGCAGAAACAGTATCCATTCCCTGCTGAAGCCTTGCCCTCACTGAGGGAGACCATCCAATCACTACTACAGCAAGGAGTAATTAGGACTTGTGTCTGTGCTGTCAGTTCACCCATTTGGCCAGTGAAAAAGCCAAATGGAGCTTGGAGACTCACAACTGATTACAGGAAACTTAATCAAGTTACCCCCAGTTGCACCCCAACAGTAGCATCAGCACCTGATGTATTCAAGCTGTTGACACCTGATAAAAGGTGATTCTCAGCTCTTGACATTTCTAATGGGTTTTGGTCACCCCCATTAGCACAGGTAAGTCAATACAAATTTGCTTTCACCTTCGATGGGCGCCAGTACACCTCGACATGTTTTCCCCAGGGCTTCAATAACAGCTCTTTCCTCTTCCATCTTCATATGATGGATGCACTGCAGGGGTTCTCCACACCTCAGTGTCTCCTGCAGTATGTGGATGACCTGCTTCTAGCAACCACCACAAAAAAATATCATTTGGCCCTTATGAATTACTGTCTAAGAGAGCAGGCCTCAAGTGCAACCCCTCTAAAGCACAACTATGTGAAAAACAGGTCATCTTCCTTGGCCTACATATTAGAGACCAGGGCAGGAGCCCAGCTGTCAAGAAGATCCAGGGCTTGCAGGATCTGCCACTTCCTACTAGCATGGCAACACTAAGATGCTTTTTAGAATGGTAAACTACTCCAGGGACTTTATCCCTGACTTTGCCATGAAGGCTGCTCCCTTGTACGAACTGAAAAAAGATGTCCCATGGACATGGGGCCCCACTCACACTGAAGCTGTGACACAGCTTAAGCAGGCCTTAGCCTCAGCCCCAGCACCGATTAACCCCAACCCAAACCTTCCCTTCCATCTGGAAACTGCCACCTATGATATAGCCATGTCTGCAGTACTGGCACAAAAGTACAGTGGGTGCCACAGGCCGGATTGCCTATGCATCTCAGATGCTATCCCCAGTAGAGAGAAAATACAGTCTCTGTGAAAGGACACTTTTGGCAACCTTCAGGGTTGTCAAACATTTTCTTTACATCATCAGGTATGCTCCTATTGTTTTGCATACCTGCCACACCCCAACTAACTTTTTGCTTTCAGACAAAGTAAAAGATGGATCAGTCTCTTACACCAGACTCACCCACTGGTCTTTGCTTTTTCAGGACAGGGACATCAAAATACTGCCTACTAAAATGCCCTCAATCTTAGCCCATGGCCTACTCTACACAGGTAAACCCCATGACTGTGCTCTCCAACCTCTGACTTACCTGAACCGAGACCATTCTTACCGGCTACACCAGATGTTCTGGAAGATACCAGCATATATCGTATCTTTACAGATGGCTCTGCCTCTTATGTAGATGGAGAGCAGGTGGCAGGATTTGGAGTGCTCATTTTAGACAAAGAAAGTGATTTCAGGTGCATCTCCAGGAAATGCACTGTTATCTCCTCACAGTATGCCGAATTGGCAGCTGTGGCCTGTGCTTTGGAGGTCATACCCCATGGTGACAAGGATGCCATCATCTTTACAGACTCTAACTGGGTTTGCTCATCCCTCACTGAGTTTCTACCCTTCTGGCAGAGGAATAACTTTACATCCTCTGATGGCACATCTGTCAAATACAGGGATCTGTTCATGTATATACACACCCTAACACAGCAGTTTGCTCATAAATTGTATATCTAGAAGGTAAAGGCTCACTGTAAATCTGACCCTTACCATGAATTCAATGATCGAGCAGACTCGCTTCCCAAAGCAGGCACTCGGGGGGGGGGGGGGACATGGACAGTGACTCACCCAATAGCTGTAGCAGCTATAGTGGCTGCTAACACTAGGCAGAAACCAGTACCAGAACCTCCACTGGGCCTTTCTGCTACACAGAAATCATACCCAGAACTAAAAGATGTGTTCAAATTCTTGGACAAAGGAACTGGACAACCACTACCTGTTGGCAGTCCATACAAGAAACAGTCTGACAACATACACTTGTCCAGTGATCAGAAAATCATCTGGTATCGAAAAGAGGATACAGGTGACAAATTGTGGGTTGCACCACAATCTTTGTGAACCGAATTCATCCATATGGTTCATGATACCCCCACTGGTGGACAGCAGGGGACAGAAAATACCCTCCAGAGACTCAAAACTGTCGTCTGGTGGCCTGGCATGGCCAAAGCTGTAGAGCACTATGTGGACAACTGCATAGTGTGTGCCCAGAACAATCCAATTTCAGTGAAAAGAAATGCAAAATTGTTGCCCCAAAGGCAAACTGGACCATGGAATGTGATACAAATCGATTTCATTGGCCCACTTACCAACTCCAGTAAGAACAACAAGTATGCACTTGTTGTCTCAGATCTGATTTCTAAGTGGGTAGAAGCATTTCCCACTAAGACAAACACAGCAAAGACAACTGCCAAGATCCTGGTGGATCAGTTATTCTCCAGATGGGGCCTACCCTTAAAGGTAGACTCAGACCAGGGAACCAGTTTTACAGCTGAGCTGATGAAGCAGACACGCCAGCTACTTGGAGTAGATCAGAAATTCCACATCCCTTACCATCCTCAATTCTCAGATCAGGTAGAAAAAGTCAACATAAAAATCAAACAGATGTTATGTAAATTCATCAATGACACTCCCAAAGATTGGGATTCCCTCTTGCCCCTACTGTTGACGGCAATCAGGGAGAACCCCTGCAACCACTACTCAGTATACACCTTACGAGGTTATGACTGGCAGAGCCATGAGATTACCTGCGCACCTGTTGATTGATCTCCACACCCCTACCACAGATTGAGTATCTGTAGGAAAGTATGTTGAAAAGCTTCATGATGACATCATGAATACACACCTGTTCACTGCCAATCAAATGGGTAAAGTTAAACAACAAGCTAAAGCTCATTTTGATAAGCATGTCAAAGAAGTCGACTGGCAAGTTGGAGACCAAGTTATGCTTCTCCAGTACAGGCAACCAACTCATTTTTTGCCAGTAAATGGGAAGGCCCATACCCCATTGTCAACAAACTCAGTCCTGCTGTCTATCAGGTCCGAGTTTACCAGCAAAAGAAGACCACTGACAAGTGATTCCATGCTGATCAGCTCAAGTTGTACAAAGGTGACTAAACTGACTTTTTCCAACCCACTTAGGGCTGAATAGTACCCCACACTTAGCAATCCTTTTCTGTTTTATTACTGGTACATTGGCAAGATGGCTATCTTGAACCTCCTCATCTTGGTGGGACTACTACTGCTATTCTCTTTGGTGGTATCCCAGAACAAACCCCTGTCAACACACAGACAACGTGTCCAACATTTGCTTAGCAAACTTGAACATACAGCCCCAATGGGAGTTCATATCAATGTAAATAACAAAATGATTACTGTTAAAGAAGGCTTACTGTAGCCAGACCAGTGGCGCTGAGGGTTGAGGCGCTGGATGCCACACCCTCACACCACACTGGCGACCTGAGTTCAGGAGCGAGCTCGAGCACCGTGGGTCAGCAGGGGAGGGAGAGGATTAAGCGTCCGATTGACTGCTCTCCTCTCACGGGGAAGGGCTCTGGGCTGTCTGGCCTTCCAGCGACTCCTGGTGGAGAGTGAGAGCATTGCAGAATGCATACCACACATTAGGGCGAGCATGGCTGACACCGGCAGGGTTGCTGTGCACCATGGCATCGGGGGGATGTCACACTTGAGGGGGGGAGGAGGGAGCAAGACAACCATGAAAATCCCCTCCAGCTCAGATAGGCAACGGCCTTTCCAGTGCCATTCCACCACATGCCCAATGCTGGTTCCATGCCACTGCCCCTTCAGTCTCCTCAGGCCCATAAGGGGGCCAGGGCTCAGGGAGAAAGTAACATCTATGAAGATGGCAGGGTCCACAGTGGGTGGTAGAGTGGGGACTTGGCAAGAGGAGAGGCCAGAGAGAGTTCTGGTGCTGGGGAAGCAGAAAATAAGTTGAAAAAAAAAAGAAGGCTCAGATACCTATCTTGATGCCATGGTAGTTGCTCCAGGCAGATCCACCCTTTCCATTCAATGGAAAACTGAGATTAATGGGTACACACTCCCTGTAGCTCGCCTATCCAAAGGTACATTCCACGGATGGCCTAACACTGACATATCTAGAAATGGTAATCTTCCCCCAGGCACTCTGGTCATTATAACCTTACTGCTCTCATAGATCCTGCTTGGTGTGACCACCTCACCTCTGAGGAGAAACGTGCTTTCTGTCTTCATAACTATGTAGCTGCTGAAGCTCTTTTTCTTTCAGTAGTCCCACCCACCGAAAGAAGAAATGACTGACTGCCCTCCCCAGGAGGAAGGTCCTCCTAGTGGTTTGACTGCCACTTCCCTTCCAGGAGCCCTGATTAATAATGTACAATTTATGCATGTACCTGTTATTTTCAATCTTACACATTGGAATATGGTTGAGATTGGTCTCTGTCACATGACCAATACTTCTAAATTTTACTGTATGATGCCCACAGATATTGTATCTGCTTATCAGACACATACTACTGATCCAGTCAGTGGCCCCCATACCACTGATCATGTAGGGGTCCTTCAACCCGCACCTAATGCTAAAGCTAGACCATGCACTAGGTATGACACTGCAGATGTAACTGGTGCAGCAGGCACCGTTTCTGGCCTTTTTGGCTCAGGCATGTCTATTTGGAATAGAGCAGATATAGCTGCTATTAAAGGAAGGCTGTCCTAAACTGTGGGGGCAATCACCAGGGCTGCAAAAATGCCCGATTAAAACAACCAATATAGTTTAAAATGAATAGCGCTAACCTTTTATTAGTTATTTACTGTTGTACAGTTGCTCCTGGATGCACCATTTTGAAACTGCCGCACCGGAAAACAGAGTGTGACCCAGACATCCGGTCCTGTCGGAATGCTCGTAAAATACGAAGCGAGGCACATTTACAGTGGATAAAAGAATCACTGTGCCATGTAGAGGTCTATTAACTGAACCTCTAGAAGTAATTCCCAGTTAAAAGCAGACAGTGTAAGGTATTTAAAATTGTTCTTAAAGTTGGAGCTCAAGCTCAGTCATGCGCAGTAGCGCCTAGTGCTCAAGTTCGGGCATGCGCGTGCGCTTGGTTCTACTACGCATGACTGAGCTTGGGCTCAACACTAAGAACAATTTTAAATACCTAACACTGCTCCGTTTGCTAGGAATTACTTCTAGAGGTTCAGTTAATAACTACGTAACGCAATCTTCTTGTCACTATAGTGCCCTCGGCTGCGTCATTCTGACGTTGAATGTCTGAGTCTGCCCTGTTTTCGATGTGGCTAATAGTGCGTCAGGCAACTGTGCAACAATAAATAACCAGCAAAAGGTGTATTCATTAACATAATTGTTCATCGGCGTTTACGGCCAGGTATTCAGTTTAGGACAGCCTTCCTTTAAAGCACAAACTCTTAATTTTCAGCAACCTGTTAAGAATGATATCCTACCCCACTGTTACATGGTGTAGACGGTTTAAGTAAGGAAGAACGCTTCACAGTGTATAATATGCAGGAAATTGCCAAAGGGTTCAATGATACTAAAGATAAGCTTAATGAACTGATTTTTCAAAACAATAAGGAGGCAGACAAGCAATATATTGCCCGTGAATTTTTATGCTCTGCTCATGGCTGTTATGTAATTTCCACTGTTTACAATCTCTTCAGGGACTTGGAAACAGGACGTATTCCGGAGCTCATCCATGACAGATGAATGGGTAAATGGTATTACCCACATTGCCAAGCCAATGGTTTCATTACTATTTGTTTAGCAAACAAAATGTTAACATTTCTATGTCAACAGCTAGAAACCTTGGGTATGTCTCCAGATATCCCAATCAAGCCCCTTGCTACTTTACTAAGTCCTGTTCCATCTATGATAACATGTTCGTGATGTTTACTGTCTCGCTGCCCTACTTTGATTCAGTAACATCTGTCTTTGATAAACTTGCTGCCATCAAATCCACTAGACATCTTGATAATGACATTTATTGTGAAAGAACTGAATTACCTCCTTTGCCTGTGTATCATTCTGTACTCCAAGCCTGGGTGGTACCCCACACGAACTGTTGTGCCAAGAAAGGATATTACTACCTGTGCCGCTGTGTTGTCTTCGACATTGTGAAACCTGTCTGTGCCTACTCTCCAGAACACCTTGACTGGGCCTTTACCTTTGGTGATGAATTGCTGTTGAACCTTACTGATGTTGACTAGGATGACGAATCCAAATCTGCACAAGCTGCTTCTTCTGCGCCTGCCACCGAAACAGCTAAATCTCGAAGCTACCTTGAAGAGGTACATCGCTTCACTTCGTGGCTCACCAACCAGTCTTCTCCTGTCCGATACGTCTACAGTGAAGGAGGGTGCCAACTGTACGAGTAATCTATAATTCCGATGGCCAATACTGTATCATCATGAACCACAAAGTTTGCTTATGGTCAAAAATCTTGTGTTATTGAAATGCCTAACTTCTGTTTTACTCCACAGCAGAAAACAGTCATGGGTCACACTGTCATAACTCCTGTTCCTCTCCCTGAACCAGATGTTACTGATACCGATCTGCAGTACTTGCTTGCCTTGTCTCAATATTTGCCTGTGTTTGATGTGCACATTGACCCTTTGACACTTTCTTTGAAATCCCTTTTAGCTAGAAAGGATTCACATTTGTTTTATATCAGTAATAACATTTCTCAAGCTGGCGATGCCCTTAATGCTCTTATTCATGATGGTGCAGGGTTTTATTTAACTCTAAAAATTGATTAGCGTTTTGCTCATAAAAGTTTTAAAACATTGTAAAAATGCATAGCACTTCCCTCACTATGTTTAACAAACATAACGCTTCTAGAAAACCTACATAAATGCTTTCTGCACAGTTAGTATTGTCCCAAGAAAAAAACTGCTAATCAAGTATTTAAAACCCTGTGGTGATTTAAGTACTGCTCTATCCAATACCTGGCTAGAACTCACTTTTAAAGCTTTTGTTATTATTCAAGCATTTTTTATTGTTTTTCTAAAACTAACCCTCTGCTGTCTGCACCATACTCTAAGACAACACCGAGAACAACTCAAATTGCTTTACAAAGTTCGTGCGTCGGGCTTGTAAACGGCTTGTTAGCTCCATCCCACTACTTACCTGGGATTGTTGCCCCTTCTGAGGCAACAAGGGGGGGAATGTTATCCATGGATCAGCACCGCTGATTGTACCCCCACCTCATGGACAGCAACACATATGTAGGTATATGTACTAAGTTTAGGGGATAGACACTTATCATATATGCACAAGTGTCAGGATTTGAGTTCTACTGTACTTTTGCAATGCATATTATGCTTCATTATATTCTTAGAATACATTGTACCACTGGGAAATGTTTTCCATTATATTCTTATTGTATAATTATTAGTTAACAGTGCCATCTTTTGTGCTTGTGTACCACTGTAGCTGCAAGTAATCTTGGAAGAATACAGACCTTATTGTTCATTTTTTTTCTACTAGCTAAGCAGCTTCTTATGTTAGTTAGGATGGTTCCACCTGCTACTGTCCAATTACTTACATTTTATGTGTCTTCTTTAGTTGTTGTCATGGGTATTATTGGGGTATAAGACCCCTTGCACCATGTATTTTCTCTCAGAGAAACTTGACTGCACCTATAGGTAAGGAAACTGGATACTCTCCCAGTGATTACACTGTTGGTTGTAAGCCTGTATTATTCTTATTTACCAGTAATAAATTGTATTTATGACTTGAACACCATTTGTCTGTCATCTCTTCCTTTTGTGCAGTTCCAAAAAGAATCTGAGAAAAGTAATTTTATTACCAAGTTACAAAGCCAAGAATGCCTTAATGAAAATGTGCTGTCCTCACACTCGCAAGAAACAGTTATTACTCTAAATTACCATAGATTACCCTCAGACAATAGATTTACCCCTCTGGAAGGGGATATAAGATATAGTGTTTGACAAATGAATTCACATCACATTGATCATGCAGTTAAAAATTGTGATTCTAATACAGTTGATATAGACGAGCTGTCTATTTTGTCATGGAATGTAGGTGGTCTTGTAATCAAATAAGTGGATAAGAAATTTGTTAATTTGTTGATTTTATGTCAAAATACAATATTATTTTTTCTTTTGGAGACTTGGTGATCTTCCAAAAACACAAGGCTGTAATTGTCTTAAAGTAGATGCAAACATTTTTAAGGAAACACGGTTGACCAACAGCAGTACAAGTAATCAAAATATTGGATAATCACTCTAAAATGATTATAGTCAATTTTTATATGCCACTGGAAAACTCATCAAGTTATGATAGTTCTGCTTGGGGTATGTTTAATGAACTAATGGAATTGATTAGTGTTCTGTTTCCCTTCATTGAAATGCTGGCAACAGGAGATTTTAATTCCAGAATAGGAACATTTATGGAGTGGGAAGTAAATAGTGATTCATCAGTAGGCGAATCATGGATTTTTATGGCCTTAAGTGATTGCTTGTCCCCTGAGAGAAAGTATCTGGATAACATTTATGACAATAATCTGAATACACTGGTCCAGATTTTGTTAGATTAATTTTTATATTCTTAATGGTCAAACTAAAGGAACTAAATTAGGGAATTATACATTTCTGGGGCCAAATGGAAACTCTTCCATAGACTTTTTTTTTTCTGGTGCAATTTAAGTGCATTATCATATATTATAGATTTGGAGGTCATTCCTGGACTTAAAACGGAATACTTCCCACTAAGGTTAAAATGGCAAGCAAAAACAGATAAGTCAGTAAAAGAGATGAATAATATTAATAAGATAACTGTGTATAGTCAGACATGTGTTGTCTGGGAGAGTGAAAACTCTGAGAATTTGGAACTGATTCTGGAATCCCCACAATTTTCCACCTTAAGGGATAACTTAATGTGAGAAACAATTATCAGAAACAGTTATGGAACAGTATAATTAACTTAATACGATATTACAGCCATATCTTTATACAGCATTTAGCCAAGGCCCATGCTGGACAGCTGGTTTAATACTAGGTGTAAAATAGCAAAAACATAATTAAACTCATTTATTAGGGAGATCTAGATACTGGCCAGGTCTTTGACCCATCTGATTAACCAGCCACTAAATATATTCTGTTATACAGTAGTGTCTGTCCCAGATGTTGTGAACCTAAATGGCTCTTGCTTGCTCTATGATTTCAACATTGTATTTCCCTCATGTTATGTGTCCTTCCAGCCTAGGATTATACAATGTTTTATATGACCAAATTGTTGTTGTTCTATGTAGAGTAATTAACCAAGCCATTGTCTGCCATTTGTGAGTTGTGCTTCTAGTGTATTATTCCTCCTTTTGTATTTGATGTTCTGTTTATTCAGTAGTTTGTATGTAATTAATCCTGGGTCTCCCCTGAAAGGTATACCGTTATATGGGTGCCACAATTAGGATGCCCCAACCAGTTTGACTATCATGCAGGTGAACTGGATTTTGCAGTGTTCAGCAGGGACAGTGCCATCCAGGTGTTGCACCCCAAACCCCATAAACCTCCAACCTGGAAGTGATTATATTTAGGTACAGGGGTGCAGCCCCCCATAAACAGGCAGAATGTGCCCCAGGACATTGGGTGTTCTGGGGGTCAGGCAACACAATTGCTGGGCATGATGTTTGTCATCAGCATTGTGCTTGCACCCTAATGACGATCACAGTTTTTCTTGCCACCATGACATGGTGGAACCCCCCTGAAAAAGGGACCTCTGGTTCCAGTGGGCTTACTCAGTTATCAAAATGAAATAAATAAGTATTTAAGGAAAACCAAAACTAGTGAACATATTTATCATGTTAATGTAAAGCGTAAAGAATATAAAAACATCCTACTGGAAGAAGAACAGAAGCATCTATCTAACCTTTGCTCAAATCTAAAAGAAGCAATAGGAACAAAAAACTCCAAATCATTCTGGGTTTCACTAGCTAAGGGATGTGGAAGTCATGCAAATTCTATTGATACTTATATTACCACTAAAGTTTGGAAAAGACATTATAGTTCATTCTTTTTTCAATCTAGAGGAGGCCAAAAGGCAAGAATTATTAGATAAAATAACTAATAAGATGGATTTTTTTTTTATCTGTTGGTAACTGGATAAGGCCCACCAGGCCTGTTTTCAGAGGCAACCTGGGTGCACTGGGGAGGTTACGTGACTTGCTCTGTGTCACGCAGTATGCAAGTGGAGGTTGTGGGAGTCAGACTATAGGTGTGCTAGATGTACCAAGCTCATTCACAGCTTGTTACTCTAACCTCTAGTCTATACTGTCTAATTTAATATCTTCAGTTCTGTTTTTTATATCAAAGGGAGAGATCTTAATTGCAGTAATGGCTGCAAAGAAAGGAAAGGTTCCTGGCCCGGACAACATAGTCTCCAGTGTTTATAAAGTAGCTTGGGAATGATGATTACTTTGTTTTTATTGTTTGTTTGTTTGTTTTTCTTTTTCCTTTTCTTTTTTTTTTGTTTTATCATACAAAATAGATTATTCCCCTAGTCCTGGAAAGGAAGTGTAATTTTCCACTTTCATAAGAAACATTCTATTAAAGATCCATTAATGTATAGGCAGATAAGCCTTTTGGACACTTTAAAAAAACATATTTATGAAAATAATTCTCGAGAGATTAAAGGTTTAGTCTTATAAAAATAACATTTAAGAAACCCAAAATGGGTTCAGAGAGACTAGATCAACTGTCCAACACTGTATGGTTTTATACCATTTATCTTATAAACATAATCACAATTAAAAAGACCAAATTGTTTTGTGGATTCAAAATCAGCTTTTGAAATACTGTAGTCAGTAGACATATACCCTGGGATATTTTATACCAAGGGGGATTAGATTCTCCACTATTACATCTTTTAATTAGATTACACAAGAATACTTTGGCTTCCATATAGTATAATCAAGAAGGAAAGTACGCAGAAAAAATATACACTGATTTAGGGGTCTGTCAAAGATGTAATTAGGTGCCATAATTATTTGATTTATATAGTAACTAAGTCACTGCTGTGCTTTACGATTTGGATTTTCACTCTCCTCAGATGTTGGATACAAAAATTAGTCATCTTGCATATGTGGATGACATAGTGATATTTTCAAAATTTTTCCTGGGACTTCAGAGGAAAGTTGATAAGTTTCAAAGGTTGTGTATTTAGTATTATTTGACAATAAACAGAGGTACAAACTAAAACGTTGGTGTTTGAGCATTCAGGGAAGGAAGAGACTCTGACTCTAACTTGATTTATTAACAGTCAGACAGTCAAGTCTGTAAAGAAATATGATTACCTTGGAGTAAGATTTTCTTCATCACTCTGTTGGAATAAAACTATTAATATGATTAAAACCCAAATAACTAAAAACAATTCAAACATTTAAAAGATTATGTATTAGATATGGAGGACATTCAATAACAAGTATGGTAACAGTGCTGAATTCTAAAATTAAAGCTTCTCTCTGAAATTTAGGAACTGCATATAATTTTTCTTCCTTAGAAATTCAATGCAACAAAATATACATATATTCTTAACCCACCCCCATGTCAGTACTTATGCCTTACGTGCAGATATAGGAACATTTCCATATGACACTAAAATAAAGAAAATATTTACTATATTCATCTAAATCTAATTATACTACCTGCATCCAGATTTGTAGCCAGGTGCTTTGAAGAATAAGTGCAATATTCAGATTGTAGATTTTTCTTTCCCTATTTCATGTATTTTCAATCATATATCCAGCAGGTTTGGCATCCATTTTTATGCATATCTTTTTAGAACCAAAGGAAATCAAAATCTCAAACATCAAGCATATTTATAGAACTATTGTAAGACAAAAGTCATTGGAAGTGATTAGGTCACTTAAATTGCACCAGTGGTTGGCAGATAATTAAACAGCTTTGGCTTTGAACGTCATCTTAGTATTTTAAATAAACTGAAGGAGAGACATTATCACTAGAGTTACATCTGAAGTTTTCATAAGTAATGTTCTTTTATTTAAACAAAAAAGGAGTGAGATATCTTCTACACTCTGTTCTTGTCTTCTTAAAGAAGACAACATAAGACGTAGTTTTGAGATGTTCTCAATTCAAGGAATTAGGAGATAAATGGCTAGGGCCAATGATAGCAGTCCTCCCTAGTTCTAATAAAATGTTTTGGTCTTACTGTTTGGCTCAAAATATTATGAAATGTTGTCAAGACTCTGTAGGACCTAATTTGGTAATTGTCCAGTTGCTCACTTTAGAGAGATCATTTGTAGTGCAAAATGCAGTTAAGCTTGTACAGCGACTACGCTGTACTTCCAAGGGTGCAGGTAACCAGACCTGAACCTGGATTATACATATAGGGGCCTGGGTTTCATGCCACTTGGCATTTTCTAATAAATCAGTCATTACTGAGTAATGCTTTTATTATATAGCTGTTTTATTTTTTTATTTATGCTCAGAGAAGTCATGGTTTTGTCTGTACTGATTTTGTATGTGTGATTTTAATGACTATGTATATAATTTTGTAAAAGTAATAAGCTGAACAAATAAACTGTACTTGAAGCTACCTTAGCTAGGACACTGGTGACATTTATTTCCTTGACATTGGCCATTACTCCATCTATGTCTTTCCCCATGCTGACAAAATGGACTTCTCTTCTTGGGTTGTTCTGCCAGGTCCACGACCCATAGAGATGTAAGCGTTAGGGTTTCACTGGTAGTAGAGGTTTTGGATAGAAAGGCAGCAGAATGAACACAAAGACCTGACAGGACCAGCCTTCGGGCACAGTGGCTCTTTTGGAACTTAATTTTCTTGGCTAGAACTATGCGGATTTAGCAAATTCTGATTTTGCAAACTTAGTGGAAATTTTGTAGAATTGTGAAGAATTTCAAAGATGTGTTTATTTGGTCGTAACTTAGATGTCTGTTGAGCTATAGATCTGTGGATTGGCATGCTTACTTGATGTTAAGTGTCTTGAGGGTATACCAGATGTCATGATATTTGGATAGGTCATTTCAAACTTATTGGGGCTCAAAGGTTGACATTTCTTCTTTTTTTAAATTTTGCGAAAATATTTCTCTGTTGATAACTCAGCCACCTGTAGAGGTTGATACCTGCAAAGTAAAATACATAACCTCTTTGAATGGATAATAGAAACTGCCACATTTCAGATTTTTCTATTGTGCCTATTAGGATTGTTTGAATATTAATCAGACTATTTTTTATATCTTTCTTTTTTTTTTCCTTTTTGTTTCTTAGTTACCATGGCATCTTTTTGTTGCCTGCTGTTGATTTTGACAGACAATAAATTGATTGCAAAGAAATGCCCTTTTTTTTGCTTATTAATCTTTATTTTATTATTCTTTGGTAACTGGCTAAGGTCCACTAGGCACAAGTACTTGCTTTCTGGGTGACCCAGAAGCACTGGAGAGGTTACGTGACTTGCTTAGAGTCACAGAGTCATACAGTATGCAAATGGAGCTTGTGGAAATCAAACCCAGATCTGCTGGATGTACCAAGCTCATTCAGTTTGTTACTCTTAACATCTAGGCTATACTGCCTGCCCCCTTTTAATACTGGCCACTTAACTTAGCACTGTAACACTTCATAATCTGTATGGGGGTTTCCTTGGTCGCACACAACTTCCCAATCCCCTTTGCTTTTTACACACTGTCACTTTTAAGTGACTAAAATATGAGAGGCAGCTGAAGGAGGCAGTGTTCTTGACAAAGCATTAGTATTTGGCATAAATTGTTGGGTACTTGTTTACGCATAGGGATCTCATGTTCCAAGAATGCAACTTTAATAAAGCTTTTGTTGCACCAGAGCTTGGGTCACCTGCCACCTGTGCTTGCCCGTGACTGTGAGCTTTTGTTTCTTGTTTATAGCATTGCTGGTTTTATGAGTAGCACCATGTCCACTGAGAGTGCCTTTTTCTGTTTACAGTATGTTTTTGTACTTTGCCATTTCATGTCATCTGAGATTATTCCGCCAGTTAGGTAGATTTATTTGCTCCTGGTAAATTCAGCTCTATTCCATTAAGGGTGGGGGTATCATGGGTTTATTTACAAATGCCACTTTTGTCTTCATGATGTTGACAAGCATTTTACATTACTGAGTATAGGTCATTAGATTATCAAGATCAAGTTAGAGAGAGAGCATTTTGAGTGGTTACTGAAACTGAACCAAACTGTGATGTTATCATCCTATATCACTGAATGGTTGTGTATGGTTATTTCATTGATCATGATTAGGAATCTTAGGTGGAGAAGAATAATTCCATGTGGTACATCACCATTCAGCATGATTCAGTCAGGTTTTAAATTACCAGTCTTAAAGTACTGTCAGTGCTCCTACACAAAAACTCTGACCTACCTCAAAGGACACAATATATACCCATAGATGTTGCTTATGAGGATGCTGTGAGTAATCCTATTATAGACTTTGCTGAAGAAAACTGGCAGAATTCTTAATGGTTTCATTGTTGTCCTTGACCACCAGGATGTGGTGTAATTCCAAAAGGGCATGAATTGAGGAAACTCCCTTAAAGTTTCCAGATTGGAAAGGTTGATTGTGCCTTATATGATTTGGGTAATGCTCTTGCTAATTGCTAAATGTTCCTGCAGATATTTGAAATGATTGGTCTGAGGGTGATTGGTCTGAGGTTGGATGATAGTTTGGAGACCTTGCTGGTTTTCAGAATTGGTGTGATTTATGCCTGTTTCCAAGTATAGGGATCTGACCTCCTATGATTGTTACATTGAGAAGTGTGCAGATATATGAGGTGAGGAATGGACTGCCACATTTCATAGCCAGGAGGGGATATCATCAGGGACTGTTTCCTTGCCAGCGTGGAGATTCGTTAGTGTGAGTTTGATGTTTTTGAGCATTGATAGAGGAAGTGCCTAAGGATTTCTGAGGGGGCATAAGGAAGGAAGGAAACAGTGGTCTACTTTTCTTAACTCAGTGTTACTAGTTTTGCACAGAATATCATGATAAGGTTGGGATTTTTCTTGAGCAAGTTGAGGAGCTGGTATAAATTCTTGAAGCCTGACTTTGTTGAAAGTTTTGACTCTGTGTTGTAGCTACTTGACATGGGACTGATAGTTTATCTTCTTCAGTAGTCTGGCCTCCTTGTGTATCTTGTTGCATAGATGCCCGTATAAAGGGAATTTATCCTTTTTATATGACATGTCTCATGCCTTTCTTATCCCCATGAGGATAAGCACCTCACACCTCACTTGAGCTTCACTGTTCTTGTGTTCTGCGTTAATCCTTGTGTATAAAAATAAATAGTATGTACTGCAAGTTGTTATTATGCCTATCATGTCTTTAATATATTTTAGATATTATAAAATGTTCATCTAATTTATTTATCAGAATGTCCCATTAAATTAGCTTTGGAACTCTGGTAGCTTTCAATACTTCCTGAATCTCATTCAGCTGCCTTTTCTTGTCGATTTGCAGTTGTGAAATAGCAGTGTCTGCAGTTACAGAGTGATTAGAAAAGCAGCTATAACTAAAGATGCAGCTGTAGTTGGTACATTATTCTGTTGACTTGTTAATATAAAATAATCATGTGTTGTGAGAATGGGGTATGGCTGTTCATACACAGTAATGTTTGGCAGTGAGGTGGGACAGAAGCAAGAAACTAACAATGGCAGTTTTGGACAAAGCATCAATCTTAAGTTTTCATGAAGCTAGAAAGAGTTTCTCAAATTATGAAAAAAGATTACATTATTTTCTGGAAGTAAACCAGACTGAGGATTCCAGTAAAAGAGCCATTTTGCTATGAGTGGTAGGAGCAAAATATTGGCACAACTTAAAAGATCTTTAATCTCCAAAAAGACCCTAAATAAGATTGCATTTTCAGAGCTTTTCACAACACTGAAGGATTATTATATGTCAAAGACAAATTTGATACCTGAAAGGTTTACGTTACGTAATTGAAGAATCAACAGATGTATAAAAGTCTCTTATTCACACTGAGCAACAGAGAGTGTGAAAGAATAAGTTTGATCAAGTTATCCACTGTGTACCATGGAAGAAGTGATGTACAGGGCCACAGAATGTCAATCATGTGTTTACCTATGGTGGCTTCATGGAGCTAAATAATAAACATTGTATCAGAGAATGAGTGGCGTCCTCATTTTAGTTTCCTGTATTAGATGGTCACAAAGACAACTTCTCTGGCTGACTACATCCATTCCAACCCTCACAATAAGGGAACCAGGCATCCTGGAACTCATTTAGTTATGATTACATTGTTTCCTAACCATTTAAGTACCCCCTTCTTTTACTGTGATTCCTAACATTGTGTACCAGCCTTCCATGTGGCACCTGTCAGAAACTTTACTAAATCTGAGTGCATATATTATCCACTGCTTCTCTATTGTCCACCCTCATAGTCACTTCCTCAAAGAAGTCTATTTGGTCGGTCAGATGAAAGCTACCTGCACTGACTCCTCTTTGACATGCCCCTATTTGCTTGTATTGATCCAGATGCAGATAGAATCTGTCTTTGACAATGGATGTTATACTCTTAGTTAGAACTGAAGTCAGGCTATCTGGTCTGCAATTCACTGAGTTTTTCTTTGCCTCATTCTTAAAGAGGTGGCTCACCTTTAGCTGTGTTTAATCTTGTGCATCTTCCCTGTTCTCAGAATGTGTGCAAATATCTCTACCAGTTGTGGAGCAACCTCATTTGTAAAGTCCCTCATTATTCTTGGGCACTTGTTATCCAGCCCTATGGACTTTATTTTTTCAGGGGGTTCTGGAGCACAAGGCAGTGACCAGGAGAATGAACAGAGTCACAGTTGTAAGTCACACTAAACAGCATAAGGGAAGACTGGGCTCAGGCTCTCAATAAGCAAATTAATGAAGATGACATCTTGGCCATTAGATAAACCATTTTATTTAACAAACGTAAAAGGAAGCAGCACTTGTCCAAAAACCCACCAACATTTCACTCAGTTATGTGCGCTTTGCCAAGGCTTGATGGAGGATTCCCAGATACTGCACCACTTAAGAATAGCACTTTAAAAGATACAGTAGTTTGTTTTGTCATACAAAGTACAAATAGTTTGAAAGATGAATCAATATGTGCGCACGCTAAATAAAAAACTAAGGTCCCCCTATAAGTCTCATTATATGCTTCCACCATAGATACATAACATCAAGCATCCACTAATAAATATGCACAGTAAGTATTTATGTAGCACAATACATACATGGCATAACCCCAAACTAATAAATTATATAAAAGAACCAACACATAAGGGGAGAAGGGGGGTGACTGGGTGATTGTTATGTAAAACATATTCAATATTATCATTTTAATAAGTTGACTATGTAGTTTAGATTTGATGTATACATTTTACTTAGGTTTACAGTTATACATATTTTATATTCTTTGCAAAAACATTTTGCTAATACACTATTTAGGGTAACAATGCCACAAAAGTAAGGAAATGTGGCATTAGGGTTTCTAATCCTAACACCCCTCCCCCACCTCCCAAACAGCAAAAGGAAAAAAACATTAGGGTTTGGTGTCTCCAGAGTCTTGGCAAATCAATGGTGGGGTTTTCCCTGAGGTTGTCAGTCCTAATGCCCACCTCATTCCCTGAGCAAACAATATCACACATGATCTCTTTTCTTCACGCAGGGCCCACATTTCTATGGTGGAAGTGTATAATGAGATTTATAGGGGTGATCTTAGTTTTTTATTTAGCTTTCACACATAATGCTTCATCTTATAAACTGCACTTTGTATGATAAAATGAACTACTGTATCTTTAAAATTGTTACTCTTAAGCAATAGCTGAGGAGTCCCCATCATGCCTTGACAAAGTGCATAGAATTGCATGAAATGCTGGTGGGTTTTGGGGTCAGTGATGCTTCCTCTTAAGTTTGTTAAATAAAATAGTTTATCTGACAACCAAGACGTTTGTTGACTTCATTATTTTGCGTACCAAGAACCTGAGCCCAGAATTCCCTTATGCTGTTTTTGTAGGGGGGGGGGGTTCAGTACCAGCTCATTTGTTAATATATCTCTTTACTACAGGACCTTTACAACATTGTAAAGGAAAACCAAATTATTAGGTCAATCAAAAAAGCATTTGTTACTGGAAGTGAGGCTTGTATTATTCCCTTATACATTTCATACGTTAGACCGCATCTTGACTATGCAGCCTCATTCTGGGCTTCACACTTACATAATGACAATACATTACTGGATAGTATCCAAAGAAGGGTCACCAGGCTGGTGCCTAGGCTAAGATGCAGGTCATAAACCCTGATAGACTAGCAGCCCTGAAATTATACGACCTTCAATTAAGAAGAGAGAGGAGATTTCCTTATGTTATTTAACATTCTAAAGGATCCATTTTGGTTAGTGAATGTAACATTTTACCGGTTCATAAACCCGCGTACTGTATCTGAGATCCCATAACAAGCAGTTGCACATTCCATGGGCTTTTACCAATAAAAGAAGACACTTCTTTACAGTCAGGGCTGGTAAGCAAGCTATGGAACTCTTTACCTCAAAAGTTAGTAGATATTACAAATTTTGCCAGATTTAAGACTGAACTAGATAAATACCTCCTTGGTAACGATGGTAAAATTCCCCAACACGGTATGGGGAGGCAGTCCCAATGGGCCTTGTGCCTCCTTCTGCCTAACTATACCAAGTAATACTACTACTGCTTTCCACACATAAACAGCTCCCCATCTTTGGTTTGTCCTTTTTTTTGTGAAATATGGGGCAGATTATTCATGTAGCTTCTTTGGATATCCCACACCCATTAGCAGACCCTCAGCTGTGCCTTTCTTTAGTGGACCAACCTTCTCCATGACAGTTCCTTTTTCTCAGATATTCTAAATTAACTCTTATATGTGACATCTTCTGTAGTCCCCTTCTCATAGCTTTTCTAGGTCTTGTACCTTTTAGAACCCCTTCCATTTAAGCCCAGCTGATCTTTTTTTCCTACTCCCCTGTGCCACTTTGTATAATTCAATTTCCTACTAAATGTATTCTGTTTTGCCTGTAGCCCTGAAACAGGCACTTCCATCTTTAGCATATTAAGCTGAAGCACATGGAGTTGAAGCAAGGAACACAATTCATCAAGGTATGAAAACAGGTTGAAATAGGGGGCATCAGTAAATGATCAGAAGACTTATGTATAGCCGTGTGCTTTTTGTATAGAAGTAATAGCCATGAATTAGATGAGGTGACCAAGGAGGAGAAGGTACTTGAAGGGTAAAAAAAATGAGGAAAGACCCTTGTGGTACTCAACAAAGGAGTGATCAAAACATAAAGAAAACCACCATTAGCGGCATAAAAGGAGCTACAGTATTAGATAGTGAAACCTGAAGAGGAAGGAGTCAAAAACTCCAGCCTGTTTTTGAAGGCAATTGAGGAGGGTGGTGGAGTGGTCAGCAGTGTTAAAGGTTGCACGTAGGTTCATTACTGCCAATATAGATCAGAGCAGAAAGGAGAGAATAGTGTTTTTTAGAAATGGGAATGTACAGTACCAGGGTCAAAAAATAGTTCACAGTGGCCATTAGGTATGGGCAAGTATAAGGAGCTAGGAGGAACCAGAACCAGTCTTAAGTGTTGATATTTTGTCAGCAGTGAAACAGAAGTGTAACAATCAAGGATGGATAATGGGGATTTAGTGGGTGGGAGTTCAGAAGATGCTGTCATGGGTCTGAGAGGAAGCATGTTGTGAAGTCCTAGCACTCTGCAGGGGAGAATGTGGTAGAGGAAGTGTTAGGTGGAAAAAAAGAGACAGTTAATAGTAGTTACAAGGCAACAAGGATTTCCAATACTATGACCCAGCAGTAGTCCCGGTGGCTTTTTGGGGAACACTCGGTGATAAAAACCCACAGACCCTCATTAATATAAACTAAAATCAGCCATACTTCAGCAAACAATAACAAGTAAAATCTAGGCACTGTGTTTAAAAGTATTCTGACAATAAAAGCTCAGGTGTCTGCTGTCGTTAAGACCTCTTTTTTCCATCTAAGGAACATTGCCCGGATCAAGTGCCTGGTCCTACCTGGTGATCTTCCAACATTGGTCCACACCTTTGTAATCTCACACATTGATTACTGCAATGCCCTATACCTAGGGCTACCAGGGGTTGATATCTGCCGATTGCAGCTAGAGCAGAATGCAATGGTCAGGTTGTTGATTGGCTTATCAAGAGCTTGCCATGTCACTCCTGTGCTCCATGGCCTGCACTGGCTGCTGGTACATTGGCAGATCACCTTCAGGGTTGGCTTACTGACCTATAAAGCTCTACATGGACAGGGACTGCACTACTTGGAAGATCTTCGCACCTACCACCCCCTCTGCTCACGCCATTCCTCTGATGAGGGATTGCTGGAGGATTCCCAGGGTTCGATTGAAAACCTCTGGGGCCCGCTTTCTACTTCATTGGATTAGAGAGTGCCTGACTGTCGAGAGTTTCAAAATGGCCCTGAAAACCCATCTCTTCCACTCTGCTTTTCCTGATTTTAATGATAGTGTATTGTAATTTTGTATCTATGATTATGTTTTAGAAATCGTGATTTTGATTTCTATTTATTGTTGTTTATATGGTTTTTAGTGTTTATTGTACCACCACTTTGATCTTTTTAGGAATAGTGCTCACAAATAAAGTTGATATGATATAGTTTGCTTCAGCTTTAACACTTCACAAGAGAAGTAAAAACAAACCACAGTGGGGAAAGCTTTTTTCACTTTTTACTTTTCTGTTGCAGTCAAACCTTACCTATCTAGCCCTCTCTCCCCACTCACCGCATTTCCTGACCTGTCCTATAGGGCTAAAGTGTGGCTTGTTAGCACCTCCCTTCCCTCTGAGAGAGAGACAACAGCCTATGCAGGCAGTGTGCAGGTCTGAGATCTTAAAAAGACAAATGAAAACCATCAGGGTTAGGTTGAATCTCCCTGGGTCCCTGTTAATGTCTTTATTGTGAGGGAAGTAACAGGTATGTGGGATGTAGAGAACAGCCATGTAATCACAAGTAAGTGTTGAGATAGTGGGCACATCGAAATTTGGTCTTTGAGTCTTGCAGAGTGTCCCTGTAGAGTGTGGTAAGGTTTAAGATCTCAAACTGGACTTGAAGGTGGGACACACATCAGTGTTTCTCAAGGATCTTGCCAGAGGACTTTAGGAACTGGAACCCGTCAGTTTACCAGAGGGACCCTGAGGTGCAAAAAAATGTGTTATGTCCTAACTGTTACCAGTTTGTTAAAGACAGTAGATACTAGTTGTAGCAGCCATATCATTGTGAGAGAGATATTCCAGGAGAATGATACCCATTTCCCTTCATTTTAATAATGTAACGTATTTACTTACTAAAAATACTTTTCAAAAATTCTTCAAACTGCCTTATAAAGATTAAGATTTCCACAACAATACTGTATTTGCAAGTTGGAAGTTAATGGTGTTCATGTAGATTAAAAATTTTGAATACATAAAAATATTTATAATGTAATAATTTCAACCAAACCACCATGTATAAAGTTTTAATATGGAATATCACATTGTTACACAGATTGAATTTGTATTCACATCACATATCCCATAGCACTAACTTCTGGAGATTTACAGTCTCATAAAAACTTGATTGGGTGAAGTTGATTTCAAAATGTTCTGTAAGTGCCTACTGTGTTAATTTTTATCACCTTTCCCCTTCAATATTAGATAACCAATTGGTAGATATGGCCAAAGGTATTTTTGAAACATGACAATTAGTATTTGTTAAGCAAGCAAAAATATTACATAAAAGAAACACCCTTTTCTAAAAATATACAGGTACATATTTTTCATTTGGAGACCTTTCTGCTATGTAATGGGAGCAATAAGCTGATTTTTATATTGATTACATTAAAAGAAGAGAGAGCATGTGCCATGTTCCCTCACATTGACAGGTTAACATCTAAGAGGCATAACCATCAGAAATCTCTCTCTAGGGTACTGGGTGATTTAGGCATTCAGGATTGTTTTTGTAGCACTGGAGAGCTGAGTTTGAATCTTGACGTGTCACTAGGGATATGTGATGGGTGGCCTCATCTCAGTTCCCAGTAGACAGCACTGAGCATCACAAAAGCACTGTACACAGTTCAGCCTGATTCAGCACAATCATGAGATGGATCATGTTTGGCTGCCTTCAGTCTTGTGCATTTCCCCTGTTATCAGAAGGTCTACAAATATCTGTTAGTGGGGCTACTAACTCATTTGTAAATGACCTCGTTACCCTTGGACACTGTTTATCTAGCCCCTAGGCCTTGATTGCCTTTATTTTTTGGTGGGGGGAGGGGCAATTTTTGTTTTCTTAAAAGATACCCTGGTTTGGATGAGCACAGTGACTCTTGCAGGTCAAGACTGAGGTACATTTTGGAAACAGTCTCTCTACCTAAAGTAGTGTACTTAGCTTTTGTATAAAAGAGGACTTTTCAGGTTCTTGTCACATCAGTCCTAACCATTATAAGCACTAAAATAACCCAGTCCACAGTAATGCTGGGATGCACATAATTTGCACGTATCTGGCACAGTGTCTTACACTCTGATCTTGTGCCACACCATACAGAAACCATAGCTCCAGACAGCTCTGTATTCATGGAGCATCATATGGGGACCTAGGGTATACCAAAGGCCACAACTGGACTGCACAAACATAAATACACTTGGACTGCTATATCCCCATTTTTATGTTTGCTTGCATGCATGTGCATGAAACATAGTGCCACCATATGAGTTTTCGTAGGTGTGCCACCCCCGCTTCCAATGCCCTGATCCTTTTTTCAGGCACGGCCGCACTGCACCAATGAATGTCCAAGCTGTCTATGACAGCAATTCAGATGCAGTGGCATGCAGTTGAAAGAAAACAACCGCTACAATCAGAGTAGTGACGTGTAGGCAATTTACATACTGCCGTTGGCAGTATGCAAATTGCCTACACGTCACCACCCCTGATTGTAGTGGTCATTTTCTTTCAACTGTATGCCACTGCATCTGAACTGCTGTCAAAGACAGCTCGTTTGTTCGTGTTTATGTCATTTCTCCTTCCCAACAGGACTTCCTCCATTCCTCTCTCTCTCTCCAGAGTCTCCTTCCAGAGTTCTGTTACAACCCCTTACGTGATCCCAGCCTGTCCCCTCCTCCTATCTGCGTTCATTTC